>BSBN01000170.1:0-1311460 GCA_027924645.1 Cunninghamia lanceolata | reverse complement strand
GGATATAGAAGAACTAAAAATTTTGCAGTCTCAGAACCTGGTGAAATCAGCATCATTGGAAAGAGGTTGCTGACACAATCTTGATGCAACCTGAATGGGCTCAAAATGAGTTCGTATGCAGAAGTTATGTGCAGTCAAAGGTTCTGTCAAACAGGCAAATCAGACATTCAAAAAGGTGAAAATTTGATTTTCTCTGTATACACCTAAAAATGACACGACTCTGTCCAAATAAATATTCTCTTAATTGATTGATCTATTCTTTTAAATGATTTACCTCTTTAGTTAACTCATTCTTTTATTTCTTTAATTCCTCTCATGCAAAATATAGCAAGACAAATGTCTTCTTCTTATTCGTGCACATTCCTCAACTGTTCCGTACCTATGATCTTCTCATTATTTCTATACCGTTGATCTTCTCTCTCTCAAGTCTATAAATTGAACCCTATTCTTCCATTTCATTCATCTAAGCTTTCAGTATTGTTACTCTGCAGGAATTACAGCACGCGTTTGGCACCCACGTCATTCCTTTTGCTTGCGATCAACTTGTTATCAAATCACTACCATTGTTGTGAAGTTCATCTTCATTACAAAGCACTATCATAGCCATTCTCCATTGATAATCTTGGAATAGAAAGGAAATACACTCTCTGAGGGCCTTATTCATACATGCAAGATCGATTGAGATAGGCAACTAGCAGAAGCTATGGAGTATTGAGGTTTGCAAGGTTTCATCTTTTGTTTGTTTTATCTTGATTATTTCCCTTTTCGTTGAGTTTTGGGTATTACTGATATTGATATATTGATTATTCATGTTTACTCCAATTTTCCCTTAACATTTTTTGGCGCCCACCGTGGGGCCTAGCCCCAATTTAACCCAAAAACTAAGTTTTTGTGTGTGAGAAATCCATACACAAGAGGAATTTGCGCATCTGCCCCATCCTAACACGCATCTGTTGTCTGTTCCGGCGCATCCAATCTTTCACCGCATACAGGCTCTGTTTCAGCGCATATAACCTCTAATACGACGCATCTGCTAGTTCTGCGCATATACTCTGTATTCCTATGCTTTTGACCTTTGTCTCAGTGTATTTGTACTCCTACACTTTTGAGCTTTGTTTCTGCGCATTCAGACTCTGAAGCTATGCATCTGATCTAGACAGTGATTTTAGGGTTTTTTTCTTATGGGTTTTTCGCTAAACACTAACACTTTTTTGTAGGAACACTCTTGGATCTGTTTTGTAGGCTAGGTACTGGTTTAGAATCAAATAGCTGCACTTTTTAACTCACACTTCAATTTCTAAAAAGAAAGTGTGATCTATAATCTCAAAATGAAAGTAGAAAACTTAAAATAAATGCATAAACAAGCATTATACCTTTCACGATGAGTCACAAATCCTTGATAGGGTGAAGGAGTTGCACCCAAACTCCTTATATTTTACCCAAGTAGATGAAGAATGTGGATTTCTCCTTGCTTGTTCAACACAATAGGATGAGAGATGATGGATTTAGATGGAGATTGAGATGGGGATGAGGAATAATTTTGGCATTATGATGGTATGATGAAGAGATTTGGGAGAAATTTGGGCATGGTAAGGATGCAAGAAGAAGTTGTTGTTAATGGCTTAGGGAAGGGTCTCATTTATAGATTTTTAGAAAATGGATGGAGGGTGAGGATTAAAAGTTGATATCAAGGGCTAAAAATGATTAAGAGTTAGGGTTTGGATTGAAGTCATAGCCTTGTGACAAGTGTCACAAGGGAAGTGGATGAGAGAGATCAAGGGTTGAGATTAAGTCAATGGATTTTGAGGGCTCTCATTATTTGTGAATTTTAAATTCACATGGGGAAAGGTGTGGAGGATAAAAATGAATTAAAAATTAATTTTGGGAAGAGTGGATATGACAAGTGAATTAAAAATTTAACTCATGGGGGAGTGTGAATTAAAAATTCACTTTTATGTGGAGATGTGAAGGTTAAATGACACATGTACACTTACATGTGTAAGAGGGTGATAAATGAGGTGTAAGGAATATTTGACCCTTTGAATAAAAAAAAATAATTTTTATTCAAAGGTGTGTGGGAGGATGGGCTAAGCAAGGTTAATTAAGTGTTTAGCTTAATAAATTTAGGTCTAAGGGATAGGTAGGCTAGGGTAGCTAATTAAATAATTGATATTTAATTAATTAGGATAGGGATAGGTTGATTAATAGGCTAGATTAATTAGATAAGCATGGTTTATCTAATTAACAAAGATTAGGGAAATTGGAAGATTAACTAAATAAATATTGAGAATATTTATTTAATCAATGAGGATATAGTTATAAGGTAAAGTGATAAATTAAGTGAATTAATTGATCACAAAGGATGGGTAAATGATCAAAGGTAGATGATTAGGGATAAATTAATTAAATAAAATGAATTTATTTAATTAATAAGAGGGATAATTGGTGGTGTAGAGATACGAGAAATTGGTTTGCAGAGCAAGTCAATTTTAGGTGTCTACAGAAAGTAAATGGATGCTCATGCAAATCTCATGTAGCCTTAACTAGGAGGGTGGTAACTGAATCATTGCTATCTTGCATATCATTGAACCATTGCTATTTTGTTATCACTTTAAAGTTAACAAATTCTTACTATCTTGGTAAAATTGAACCATTGCTATCTTATTATCACTTCAAAGTTAACAAATTCTTGCTATCTTGGTAAAATTGAACCATTGCTATCTTATTATCACTTCAAAGTTAACAAATTCTTGCTATCTTGGTAAAATTGAACCATTGCTATCTTGTTATCACTTCAAAGTTAACAAATATTTGTGCTTGCCCAAGTAGATAGCTCATTTAGTATTTTTCATTTTAAGTAGGAGAAAAAGAACCACTGTCTTTTGTGTTTTTTAGAATGATACCAGGCCTATGCTCTCCCCTATCTTGGGTGACCAAAATGCCAGATATATCATTTTTGCATGTGTTTTACCTTTAGAGAGAACTGCCCTTGGATATCCATCCGTCCTTAGGGAATGACCTTAAGTGGTAACAAGCTAAAGCCAAGCTCTGCCAAGCCACTATAAATAAATTGTGTTTGGAGCGAAAGCTTCAAACAACGAGTGAAGTTGTGTTATACCGACAGCCAACCTCCTCCAAAACCCTCAAAGGCACAACCCTTGCAAGCTGGGAGACTCCATAATGGAGAGTAGTGCTGCCGCATGTATAACCACTTGAACGGTTGCACTTATTAATCATCCTTTGTTTTTAGTGGCCAAAAACCCCTATAAACTGGTACAGGGAAGGGCGATTATTACCTCCCGAAGATGCCTCACCTAGAAATAGGGAGAATTTATTGTCTCAACCAGCCTAGGATTTGTACTCGCTTTCTTTTAGTCAAAAAGAGTCAAAAATTACAAAAAAAACCATGAAAACATTCTTTGTGTTTGTTGTGTCTTCTTGCCATAATTAGAGAAAATCAGATCAAAAGAGACCATCTTGCAGCCAAACAAACCAAAAACATTAGAAAAATTGCCAAAAATTTGCAAAACATTGAAAAAACCAGAGCTGTGCATTTGTGATCTGAAGTTGCGCATGCATACCAACTTACTGCGCATTTGCACCGACCTGCTGCGCTTTTGTCTCCTGTTATTGTGCATCTAATTTTTACCAGTATTGTGCATTTGTGTTGACTTTCGATGCTTATATCCTTTTCTGCTGCACATCTGTTCCTGCGCATGCGTAATAGTGAGCACTTCCACATACTTTGAGAGAAAAATTTTACCATTTCGAGGTACCATTTTAGCCTAGTTCCAAATTCTGAGATCAGATCTTACCTTGTAGTCGCTTTTCCATCCATTTCGCATCAAACTCTCTCTTCCGTTAGTCATCTCACCCACCTTTGACCAAGTCTCCATAGAGCAAAGTCAAAGTATCCTATATCAGATTAGTGCAAGACCTTTTTTGGATCATTTCAGATTCAAGTAACCCTAGTAAGTCACAGAACTTCACTAGTGATCTTGGTGCACAACTAGTCTCTACATAGTAAATAAGTATCAAGTACCCTTACTTGTGGCTATCGTCTTGTATCAGCCGTCTTACTTGGAATCATTGATAGAAAGAGTCCCTTGTCCAAATCTCGTCACAAGTATCATATTCTCAACAGTCTCCACCAGCATCTTACCAAAATCTCTAGTTTCATCCCATCGCATCCCACATCACCTTGCATGGTTTTAACTAGATCTCAATACAAAAGACAACTTGAAATGGCCGGATCATCCAATCGCATTGTCACCCCTCACGATAGTGATGAGGAAATCTCTCATGAAGAGTATCAAGGACACCTGCAAGATCAGAAATTCCAACACTTACTAGACAAAGTGCTCCATGAGGATCCTCACAAGTACTTTATTCATCTTGCGGATCTGGGAATTAAGCTCCCCACTGACTTCGATCTCAACAAACTGAAAGAGACCGTAGAGGAAACTCATGAACACCACACTGGTGAAGATAAAGAAAAAAAAGTCGTAGACCCAAACATGCCCATGGAAGAAATGAGGAAACAAATTGAGGGCCTAACGTAACAAATGACGGATCTCAAAACAGGAACAAGTACTAAAACTTACTCTTTGGAAGACATCGTACCGTACCCCTTTGACAGAAGTTTGAACATGGTGCCCTTCCCCTTTTAGTTTGAAGTTCCTAAATTTGACAAGTACAAAGGGAAAGGAGACCCAAGAGATCACATTAGAGAATTTACTGCCGCATGCATGGAAGTGGCTCACAACGAAACTTTCTTAATGTGACTATTTCCTAGATCTCTAGGTAGTCAAGCCATGGAGTGGTTCTCACGACTTCCACCGGGTATTAAAACTTTGTTGTTATATGGAGCCTAATCAGACTCGGAGGTTATATTTACCCCACTTTTATCGGCACGGTTTCCCCCCAAATTCCTACGGGGTCAAGGGGCAGCGCCCCTTGCGAGGGTTTGGGGGCAGCGCCCCCAAGACGGGGTCAAGGGGCAGCGCCCCTTGCGGGGTCCAGGGGCAGCACCCCTGGCGCATTCCCTGTCGCGATACAGGGCGGGGTCGAGGGGCAGCAACCTCACATAGTTTTTTATTATTTTTATAATGCACCGGGAGTTAATTTTTTTCATTGACCGACATAAGAAAACCCTATTTTTTAACCGACAAAAAGCTTGATAAAAAGCGGCTAAGGGTTAGGGTTTTTTGATATTGTATTGTAGCATTTTGAAGCGGTATTGAGTTGCAGGGATTGCTGATTGTAATCGGTTTGATTTACTGGATAATAATATTGGACTCTCTGTTTGGTGGATGTAGCCCGAGTTTGGGTGAACCACGTTAAAACTTGTCTCTCGCTATTATTATTTCTGTGTATTTCCATTTCTCTATTTAATCTTTATTTGCATTTAATTGATATCTTCTATCGGCTAACCCTAACAAGTGGTATCAGAGCGGGTTATGTTCGATTATCATCTGCAGGAAAGTCTCACGGTTGAGTGGGAGCAATGGCGAACGAGGGTAAAACTAAGGTCGATAAATTCAATGGGCAGAACTATCAGTTATGGAAGATGCAGATGGAGGACTACCTCTATCAAAAGGATTTATGGAGGCCGTTGGAAGGAGTAGCCAAGAAACCGGAAACAATGTCTGATGAGGATTGGAATCTTCTTGACAGAAAGGCACTGGGAACCATTTGGTTGTGCCTGGCACCGTCGGTGGCATTCAATATAATAGAAGCGAAGACAACAGATGGTCTGATGAAAGCTTTGGCAAAATTGTATGAAAAACCCTCAGCCTCAAATAAGGTATTTCTCATGAAGCAGTTGTTTAATTTAAAAATGGTTGAAGGTGGATCTGTGACAGGTCATTTAAATGAATTTAATACGATTGTCAGTCAATTGACTTCTGTAAATGTAAAATTTGATGAAGAAGTTAGAGCTCTCTTGATATTATGTTCATTGCCTGAAAGCTGGGATAGTTTGGTAATGGCGGTTAGTAACTTTGTTTCTGGTTCAAATACCCTAAAATTTGATGATGTTGTTGGTGTTATTCTGAGTGAGGAAATTCGTAAGAAAAGCTCAGGTGGATCCAAATCAGGCAGTGTTTTGAATACAGAAAGCAGGGGCAGATCAAAGGAGAGAGGAAAAGGTTCTGGAGGTCATGGGAAGTCACGAGGAAAATCAAAGGACAAAAGATCCCAAACCAGAGGACAAAGGATTGCTGGTACTGTGGAAAACCAGGTCATCTGAAGAAAGATTGCTAGTCTCGGAAGAACAAAGAAGGAGACAAACAAGAAGGCAATAAGGAAGCAAATGTGGTAAGCAATAAGTCTGAAGATGATGCTTTGATTCTTTCCCTAGATAATGCTGATGATTCATGGGTTTTAGATTCAGGGGCCTCATTTCATGCTACGCCCCATAGAAGTTATTTTCTTGATTATGTCCAAGGGGATTTTGGGCTAGTTTATTTGGGAGATAACGAACCCTGTCAGATTGTTGGAAAGGGAAGAATCAAAATTAAGTTGCAGAATGGGAATCATTGGCTACTACAAGAGGTAAGGCATGTTCCAAGGCTCAGTAGGAATTTAATTTCAGCAGGGCAGCTAACTGAACAAGGTTGCACTGTTACATTTACTGATAAAAATTGGAAGGTTTCAAAAGGTGCCTTGGTAGTAGCAAAAGGTGTGAAAGTAGGCACCTTATATCTTTGTACAGGTCATACTATTCCTTCTACTTTAGCTGTTATAGAGAAAAAACAAACAGGTTCAGGAACAGTTGCTGCAGGTTTGCAGGAAGAGACTGGAAAAGTTACTGCAGGTTTTGAGACAACACTGTGGCATAACAGACTTGGGCATATGAGTGAAAAAGGTATGAAGGTACTTCATTCTAAGAAAGTTTTACCAGGTCTGAAATGTATTAATATGGATTTCTGTGAAAGTTGTGTGTATGGAAAACAAAAGAGAGTCAGTTTTCTTAAGGATGGGAAGCAAAAGAAAAATGAAAAGTTGGAGCTTGTGCATACAGATGTATGGGGACCAGCTCAGGTATCTTCTCTCGGTGGCTCTTGGTATTATGTTACATTCATAGATGATGCAACTAGGAAGGTCTGGATTTATTTCCTTAGACAAAAATCTGATGTATTTGAAACATTTAAGAAATGGAGAAGCTTGGTTGAGAATGAGACGGGTAAAAGATTAAAATGTCTCAGATCTGATAATGGCGGTGAGTATTGCAGCAAAGAATTTGAAGATTATTGTTCCCTTAATGGAATTCGCAGGCAGAAAATGATTCCAGGGACTCCACAGGAAAATGGAGTGGCTGAACGCATGAATAGGACAATAATGGAGCATGCAAGGACCATGAGATTGCATGCTGGGCTACCTTTAAACATGTGGGCAGAGGCTGTCAACACTGCTGTATATTTAATTAACAGAGGTCCTTCAGTTCCTTTGGGCTGTGGTATTCCAGAGGAAGCATGGACAGACAAGAATGTGAGTTATTCTTTTCTGAAAACTTTCGGCTGTGAAGCATTTGCACATATAGATTCTGAAAATAGAACCAAGCTGGATGCGAAATCAAAAAAATGTACCTTCGTTGGATATGGCATTGATGAATTTGGTTATAGGCTTTGGGATTTTGAAAATCAAAAAATTGTGAGAAGCAGGGATGTTATATTCAATGAGAAGGTGTTGTACAAAGATCAGTTGCAGCAGCATGAGAAGAAAGAAAAGGATTATGTGGTGCTGGACGATACTCCAAATAGTGATGTTCCAGTGGTTCCTCATGCTCCGCAACAGCAACCAGAAATACCACAAACTCCAGTGAATGTTAGACGGTCAACAAGGATCAGCAGACCTCCTGAAAGGTTTTCTCCCTCTTTGTATTCTATTTTGTTAACAGATGCTGGTGAACCCGAAGGGTATGATGAAGCTATGCAGGTGGATACACAGGTTCAGTGGGAGCTTGCAATGAAAGGAGAAATGGACTCCTTGCTGGAAAATCAAACTTGGGAATTATGTACGTTACCTATAGGTAAAAAGGCTTTACCAAATAAATGGGTTTATAGGCTGAAAGAGGAAGATGGAGGTAAGAAAAGATTTAAGGCCGGGTTAGTTGTAAAAGGATCTGCATAGAAAAAGGGCATTGATTTTGATGAGATATTTTCTCCGGTTGTCAAGATGACTTCTATTCGTACTGTTTTAAGTATTGTGGCTGCTGAAGATTTACATTTGGAACAGCTAGATGTTAAAACTGCCTTTCTCCATGGTGATTTGGAGGAGGAGATCTATATGGAACAGCCCCAAGGATTTGAGGTCAAAGGTAAGGAGAAACTAGTGTGCAGATTGAAGAAGAGTTTGTATGGCCTGAAACAAGCACCTCGGCAATGGTATTTGAAATTTGACAGTTTTATGGCTGAGCAAGGCTACAATAGGTGTAATTCTGACCATTGTGTTTATTTTAAGAGGTTAGATAATGACAGATACATTATTTTATGTTTATATGTTGATGACATGCTTGTAGCTGGGTCTAACATGGATCACATAAGAGAGTTAAAACAGCAGTTGGCACAATCATTTGATATGAAGGATTTGGGGGCAGCAAAACAAATCCTTGGTATGAAAATTTGCAGAGATAGGTAGAACAGAAAATTGACTCTATCTCAGGCTGCTTATGTTGAAAAGGTGTTGCAGAGATTCCACATGGAGAATGCAAAAGCTGTCAGCACACCTTTGCCTAGTCATTTGAAATTAACTAAGGACATGTGTCCTAAGACACAAGAGGAGGAAGAGAAAATGTCCAAGGTACCATATGCTTCAGCTGTAGGTAGTTTAATGTATGCCATGGTATGCACGAGACCGGATATTGTACATGCTGTAGGAGTCGTTAGCAGGTATATGAGTCATCCCGGATTAGAGCATTGGAATGCGGTAAAATGGATTCTCAGGTATTTGAGAGGTACATCTAATAAACACTTATGTTTTGGGGGCTCTAATACTGATTTAGCAGGTTATGTAGACTCAGATTTGGCAGGAGATATTGCTACCAGGCGGAGTACTACAGGTTATGTCTTTACTGTAGGTGGAACAGTGGTAAGTTGGACTTCCAGGTTGCAAAAGGTGGTTGCTTTATCCACCACAGAGGCAGAATATGTAGCTGCAACAGAGGCAAGCAAGGAGATGATATGGATGCAATCTTTCATGAATGAATTGGGCACACAACAGGTTAACAGTTATTTGTTTACAGACAGCTAGAGTGCCATACATCTTGCAAAGAATTTTGCCTTGCATTCAAAGACCAAACATATACAGTTGAGGTATCACTTCATTTGGTCGGTGTTGGATGATGGACAGTTACAGCTGGTAAAGATACATATAGATGACAATCCAGCAGATATGTTTACAAAGGCAGTGACAAGGGAGAAGCCAAGCTCCTCTTCAGCTTCGGTTGGTCTTCTAGACTGAACACAACAAAAATAGAACAGCAGAGTCCAGGGTGCTTATTTCCAGTGGGAGCTACAGGGTCAGTGGTGTTATGATCAGTCTCCAAGTGGGAGATTGTTGTTATATGGAGCCTAATCAGACTCGGAGGTTATATTTACCCCACTTTTATCAGCGCGGTTTCCCCCCAAATTCCTACGGGGTCAAGGGGCAGCGCCCCTTGCGGGGTCCAGGGGTAGCACCCCTGGTGCATTCCCTGTTGCGATATAGGGTAGGGTCAAGGGACAGCGCCCCCGTGGGGGCTCGGGGGCAACGCCCCCGAAACCTCACATGGTTTTTTATTATTTTTATAATGCACTGGGAGTTAATTTTTTTCATTGACCGACATAAGAAAACCCTATTTTGTAACCGACAAAAAGCTTGATAAAAAGTGGCTAAGGGTTAGGGTTTTTTGATATTGTATTGTAGCATTTTGCAGCGGTATTGAGTTGCAGGGATTGCTGATTGTAATCGGTTTGATTTACTGGATAATAATATTGGACTCTCTGTTTGGTGGATGTAGCCCGAGTTTGGGTGAACCACGTTAAAACTTGTCTCTCGCTATTATTATTTCTATGTATTTCCATTTCTCTGTTTAATCTTTATTTGCATTTAATTGATAGCTTCTGCCGACTAACCCTAACAAACTTTTGATGAGTTAGTAAAAGAATTGGTCATGCACTTCTCGTACAACAATGAACACGAAGTCTCTATGCTTGACCTATGCAATACAAAGAAAAAGAGTGGTGAATCCTTCACCTCCTTCTTACAAAGGTGGAGACAACTCGCGAGCAAATGCTCATATGATGTACCTAAGAAGCAATTGACGAAGATGTTTGTCCACAACCTTAACTCCGATCTAAGCTATCAAATCCAAATTCAATGTCCTACCTCATTTTTGAAAGTCTTTGAAATGGGATTATTTATTGAGAAAGCTATGATTGCCAAGGGGCAAATAAAGCTATACAAGGACATCCCTAACTCTAACTACACTATGGACAAGTCAAAATTTTGGACAAAAAATAAAAATGTTGTCAATGATGGAGTGGTTGATGCCAAAGTGGTGGCTCCCAAACAACAACCAATATTCACTCTCAAAGGAGAGGCAAGCAATGCCATGCCTAACAAATAATTCTCGCGAGAGTCAAAGCCATGGTACAACTCCAATCCTAGGTAAAGTTCACACCGCTGGGAGAGACCCAATAGTTTGCGTTACGAAAGCTATTGGCCAACAATGAGATCACTCTTCTGCCTACTAGTGACTATGAGCCTCAAATAAAACCTCACTATTGGAAAGACACCAATTTCTATGAGTATCATAGAGGAAGAGGTCATACGACCAACAATTGTATATGTCTCATGTCATTCAAGACATACTTGACTAAAATAAAGTAGGTGCTCAACATCATACCTCTAATGCAACGCATGTGGCATACAAGGATCCACTTCTCAATCATGATAAGTCATACAATAACAAAAATAACAACAACAACGGCAACAATAATAACAACCACAATGGGCAAAATCAAAATAACAAAAATAATAATGCTAACTATGCAAGCGTGCCATTCGACTTTACTATCAATTGCATATCGGAGCACATCCCACAAGTCAATGTGGCTATGCACAATCAACAATTAGAACCCAACAAAACTGATTGCAGCATCATCACTCACAGTGGTAAGGTCACGTTGAATACCCTCCCTCCAAAGTCGTCACCTTCTCAGTCTAACTCCCATCGGTATAGTGTCATAGAGAAACTTTGAAAAACTCCTTCCCATATTTCTATCTTAGAGTTGTTGCGTCTGTCTCCTTCCCACAAAGAGATTCTCAAAAAATCCCTAGTGGAAATAACCATACCCACAAACTTGGCCCAAGAGAAGTTTCAAGCCATGGTAGGAAATCTAACCTCCTCTAGCACCATATCATTTACTAAACAAGATGACCTCTTAGTATCTCATCCTCATAACACCCCCTTGCATATCGTTGCTTTCATCCATAAACACTATATCAAAAGGGTTCTCATTGATGGAGGAGCTGGTTTAAATATTTGTATGCTCAAGCTAGTCCTTACATTGGGGTTCTCTGAAAATGCGTGGATCCAAGGAAAACGATTACTATTAAAGCCTATGATGAAGAGGAAATAACTACTAAAGGAACAGTGGTGTTACCAATACAAGTGGGATCGGTGATAAAGGGCATTGTTTTTCAAGTCCTAGATAGGGAGCTAGCCTATAATATTCTCCTAGGTAGACCATGGATTCACACCATGAAATCTATGCCTTCTACCTATCACCAATGCATAAAATTCCCTCATAACGACAAACAAGTCACCATCCAAGGTGATCCTGACCCCTTTCAGCATTGCAATTTTGTCTGCTCAAAGTTGGATTATATCATACCCAACAATAGAGCATCTACATCCCCTACCCCACAGCATGATTCTACCTCTGAAGCTTCCTCATCCAAGCCCAAAGAGTAGAAAATTACCATCAAAGAAACAGGAGTAGGGGAATACTCCATCGAGCACAGCCTCAACTTAGCCAAGATGCCTCTATCTCCTAGATTATTTGGGCAACCCAAGCATTTTCCAAAGCCATCTGCTCCTGCTGCACCTCCTACAGCTCCCTTTGTAAAATGAGGGGCCCTATCAAATGAAACAGAGGAAAGAGATATCTTCCAAGGCTCTACACAGAAGAAGAAGAAGAGAACACACAATAAGAACTGCCTAAGCTCCCAACGGAAATCTATGGGCAAGGTGAATCTATCCTACACAAAATGGGTTATGAAGGACAAGGTACCATTGGCCTAAGAAAAGAAGGAATAATAGAACCCATTCAACCTTCTTCATCCTCACTGGCAAGAAATACAAAAGGTCTAAGATACAAGGACAAGGGCAAAGCAAAAGCAAATACTTGTCTTGTGGAAATGATCCATAACCTTTAAGAGGACAGTGACATAGATTCCAATGAATATGAATGGGATCAGCTGACAGAGAACTCCTGTGACGACAAGGAAGTTGACACCATTCAAAATTATAGCCCCTACCATGAGGGACAAATGCTAATGCATAGACCATTAGAGTGCGATTTGCCAATTCTTGAGAACACAACTTTGGAGGAAGGTTCATGTTCTATCGCAATAAACAATTTGGAGAAAAGTACCATCCCAGACCCTATCCCTACCAATACCCCTCGCATATCCATTGAAACTATCAATGAATTAGATCTGTCCTCTGAATCACTCCCCCCTTGTGCATCTTAAACTTATCGACTGGGATATACAAGGAACTCCACAACTAGACATGTTCCAAAATGATGATGCCTACATTGACTACATGGAACTTAGGGACCACCTACCTACAGGAGATCATAAATCTGGCTTCACCATTGAACTCAATACTGTGGCTTATTTAAGAGAGGGTGCCAAGCCTTCCAGTCACAAAAATATCAAAATACAAACTGGATCTGATGGTGAAAACTACTCTACAGCAGTATCAAATCCCAAAATAGTAAAAAGAAAGGACACATCCGATGGTGACAACCCAACTGTTGCACTTGACGATGAAAGGCTTGACACTCTCCCTGAAGACATGCACCAAGAGAAGTCTCAGATTATTGTGGAACCTACAGAACCTATTGATATTGGAATAGAGGAACAGCCTAAGTTCATTCACTTTGCTAAGTCTCTAACTCCATCATAAAAGACTAAGTTTGTACCATTCTTCAAGAAAAAGCAAGTCAACTTTGCTTGGTCATACATAGATATGCCGGGGTTGGATCCAGATTTGATTCTACATCATCTTCCACTAGATCTAGGAGTGAAACCAATCAAACAGAAGCTTAGAAAGATGCATCCACACATTGCCCTACTAGTGAAAGAACTCAAGAAACTACTAGATGTAGAGTTCATCAGAGCAATAGACTATCCAGAGTGGGTCTCCAATATAGTGCTAGTATCCAAACCTGATGGCCGAGTCAGACTATGCAATGATTTCAGATATCTAAACAAAGCTTGCCGCAAGGATGACTTTCTGTTGCCAAATATAGATATCATAGTCGACTTAACAACAAGGCATACCATGTTATCTCTAATGGATGGCTTCTCTAGATACAATCAAATTAGGATAGCACTAGAAGACCAACATTAGATGGCTTTCACTTGCCCATGGGGCACTTTCTGCTGGAATGTCATGCCATTTGGGATAAAAAACATAGGAGCCACATATCAACATGCTATGACCACTATATTCCATTATGATGCATGTCACAATGGAGGACTATGTAGATGATATCCTTGCAAAGTCACTCACTAGAGAATCACACTTGGATGTGCTATAGAAGGTCTTTCAGAGACTAGAACAATTCAAGGTCAGGTTGAACCCAAAGAAATGTGTGTTTGGAGTTACCTCGGGCAAGCTCTTAGGCTTTATTATATCAGCAAATAGGATTGAAGTGGATCCTACCAAGGTCAAGGCCATCATGGAAATGCCGCCACCCAAGAATATTACTCAACTACAATCTCTACAGGGCAAGCTACAAGCAATCTGTAGGTTCATATCACAACTGGCAGACAAGTGTCAACCCTTCAGTCATCTCCTACATAGGAACATTCCATTTAGATGGGATGAGAAATGCGAAGAGGCATTTGGAAAACTAAAAGAATACTTCATGAATCCACCTATCTTGATGCCTCCCATCCAAGGGGAACTGCTGTTACTTTACATATCTGCTATACCAACAGCTCTTGGGGCCCTTCTAGCACAACAAGATTATGAAGGTAAAGAAAGAGCCATCTACTACATCAGTCACACATTGGTGGGTTGAATTGCAATACTCTCAAATAGAAAGATCATGTCTTGTTGTAGTTTTTTCTTCCCAAAAACTACGACACTACATGCTTGCACATCTAGTCAAACTTATTGTAAAGATAGATCCAATGAAATAACTACTAAGCAAAGCATCTCTAACAGGTCACCTAGCCAAGTAGGAGATGCTCCTAAGTGAATATGACATTAAGTATGTAGACAAAAAGGCTATAAAGGGGCAGATCATTGTTGATCAGTTAGCAGAAGCACCATTACAGGATAGCACACCAATGACATTTGAGTTTCTAGATGAATCCTTATTCAATATCACAACACACTCATGGAAGATCTACTTTGACGGATCCTATACAAATCATGGATCGGGGGGCAGGAATCTTGTTGGTCACTCCGCATGATGACACCATCCTAAGTCTTATCATCTATTGTTCCCATGCACAAACAATATTGTAGAGTATGAGGCCTTGGTCATTGGTCTCAAAATAGTAACAAAATGAAAAATCAAAGAGCTACATGTCTATGGTGACTCTCAACTAGTGATCAACCAAGTCAATGACGACTACCAAACCAAAGATGAGAAGCTTGTCCTGTACAAGCGCATGGTCAATGACTTTAAAGAGTACTTTGTGATCATCTCCTTTGAGTAGATACCTCACATTGAAAATAAAGCGGCAGATGCCATGGCCACCATTGCCTCGCTCCTCGAGATCCCAGAGAATGAGTCACGGTACAAATTCTTGGTGGAGTTAATTCAGCAACCAACCTATGATCTTCCTAAAACCCATTCCATATGCCTACTAGTCGGATCTAATTCACCTTGGTATGGTAAGATTTACACTTACCTCAAGGATAATACCCTACCACCTAACTTGTCCTCAAACCAATGTCGAACCTTTATCCGCCAAACCTCTCATTATACCATTATTGTTGACACCCTATACCGACGTGGTCTAGATGGTACTTTACTCTGTTGCTTAGAACGAGAAGAATCTCAAACTGCCTTACAAGATGTGCATGAAGGAATTTGTGGAACACACTCTAGCGTTCCTTAGCTAAGAAACTCATGTGTTTGGGTTATTATTGGACGAACATGGAAACAGATTCATATCAGTTTGTGAAGAAGTGCAAGCAGTGCCAGATACACAGAAACTTGATACATGCACCAACTCAAGAGCTAAGACCTTTAACAACACCTTGGCCCTTTTGTCAATGGGGACTTGACCTTGTAGGAAAAATCCACCTGCCCTCGTCCAACGGTCACAAGTTCATAATAACTACCACTGAATACTTTACCAAGTGGATTTAAGCCGTTCCCCTCACCACCGTCACATGCAAACAAATTTCCTCATTCATCCTCAATTACCTCATCTGCAAATACAAATTCCCTCATCCATTATCACAGATAATAGAAGACCTTTCAAAAACTAGGATGTTCAAGAACTCTATGACCAATTCAAAATCCAACACCGTTTCTCCACACCCTATTACCCCTAAGGCAACGGCCAAGCAGAAGCATCCAACAAAATGATATTGAAACTCCTCAAGAAGACAATCAATGATGTTGGCGGTGATTGGTACATCCAACTCAATTCCTCTCTATGGGCCTATCGAACCAGCATACGCACTCCCACAGGTGCTACCCCTTATGCCCTTGTCTATGGATCAGAAGATATCCTACCCATCGAGGTTGAGTTACCATCTCTCAGGGTGTCATTAAAAGGTCTCATAACTGATGAAGAGTATAGAGTTTCCAGATTGCAAGAGCTAGAGATGATAGAGGAAAGGAGACAGAAGGCCTTCAATCATCTCAAGGCATATCAGCAAATGATGTCATGAAGCTACAACCAGTCTTTGAGGTTGGATATCTAGTATCTAAAGAAAATACCCACAATTAGCAGGATCGGGAAAAGAAAGGCAAGTTTGAACCCAACTGGCTTGGGCCTTATGTGATTGTTATTGCCTATGGATCGGGGGCATATCAGTTGGCAACATCATAAGGTGAGCTATTCGATGATCCAATCAACAGTATGCACCTTCGCTAGTTCTATACCTAAGAGAACCCCAATGTAAGGGGGGCATAAAATACAAAAAAAAAATCAGAAAAATACAAAAAAATTAAAAAATAGAAAAAATAACAAAAAATTATCCTTTGGTGAAAACCTGGCAAATAGGCACCTTGGATAGGTATCATGATGAAAACCTAGCAAATAGGTGTCATGTGTACTTTTAGCTTTCGTGCAAACAAAAGCAAGTGGTGAAAACTGGTAAACAAACGTTACTTGTGATAAACCGCTTCCTCCATCTTTAGGAAACCAATCACCTTGTGTCCATTCTTCCTTCACTCATGTCTCATTTGATCCATATCTGTTCCATAATAAAAAACCTAATGATAACCTATCATGGCTTGATACTCTATCTCTTTTATCACCTTGTCAACCAAGGTCTTATCTAGTAGCTTATCCATAGTGTTAGCCTAGCATAGTGTCTGTTGTCAGTATCCACACGGTCCAAGTCCATGAACTATGTTGCCTCTGCGTTGTCATGTAGGCAAGACCATTTCTTCAAATGCACCCCCAAGGTCCACTCACCCGTCCTATCTATCTGAGTCCACACCACTTTCTATCGCCTAGGTCTTAGGTATGGTAAGGTTCACCCCGAACTATGTTGCCTCTATGTTGTCACGTAGGCAAGGCCATTTAGCAATGAGCCCCCGAGGCATTAGGTCAATCCCTTAGGGTCCGTCTCACCAATAAGGATTGTGGAACCTTTCACAAGGCATGCAAGCACAAGCAAAGCCCGCTTTCAAGCAGAAATCCTGACACAAGGCATCAACCTATCTAAAGCAAAGCATGCAAGTATCTATAACACTTTTAATGATTTTACCTGAATTATGGAAAGAAACATACACATCTAAATGCAAATGTATTTTATGGTTGTGATCATGGTTAGGTTACAGCGTCTTGATTTTTGTTATCATGTCTTTCTATGCTACTCGAGGATGCCAAAAGCTAGAGATTCTATGATGGGGGCATGATTATTTTCTTTGTTTGATGTTTGTGGATTAAACTTTAGTAATGTGATGCCTTATTTAAAGACATGATTGGTAAAAGATCATCGAAGACATCAAGGTCTAGCATGAAAGGGGACAATCCTTGTCTGTTGATATGCAAGAAATACTCAAGTCATCTCGGTTCAATTATACCTCGATGCGTGTATTAACTTGCTAAATCAAAATCCATGTAAGCGATACTCAGGTCATCTTGATTCAAATTATACCTAGATGCTTGCATTAACTTACAATATTTGGAAAAAGTACCAAAAGAATCGCCCAATGATGAAATAAGCACTTCAAAATACTTGCACTATCAAGATGACAAAACCATTTGCAACCACTCGCATCCATTTGCATCCACAAAGCATCCATACTGTATCCCATGCAAATAAAGTTCCAAACCGCAGAGTATCAATGTTTACAAATATAAGCTTGTGATTCCTTCTATCAAGTCATTCTTCTGTCAAATCAAATTTCTGTCTATCATTGTATCTCTCGTCAATAGTTCTAGTTGTCAATCTGAGCAATGATCTAAATGCAAGTCCATCCTTAATCCATACCAATCAAGTCAAGTCAATCTTGCACAAATGATTCAATCACAATCAGTGGTCTTGATCCTTGTCTGGTCGTAAACCAACTTGATCAATTATAATCAAACATTTGTCTTATACAGGATGTAACATTGTTGAAATTAGACCAACACACGCGTCTTACATGACAGGTTCCATTTTCCTCAAACCAGACATTATCCTTCATGTTGTGCTAGGGATCCATCATTCCTTGCCATGACAACATGCTTGTCATGTTGGTCTAGGGATATATCGTTCCCCGCCATGACAACACTGTCGTATATCATTGGTTTATAGCTTGACAGGGGAAATACCTTGTTTGTTCTTGTATCATTTGTGCATACTTGCTTGCTTGCTTGTGTGTGTTATCATTTTATCTTGCATCACGTATCATTCGGCTCTTTCTTCAACCATTTTCTTCACCCCAACCTATTCTTCCAACCTTCTTCATTGTGAGATTGTCTGTCTCATGCCCTTCTACCTTCTTCTTGTCTAATCTCCTGAGGGGGCATCCTATCATTGTTAAACCTGTACCAGGGGAAAACTGAGACATGTATCATTATCAGACAATCTATTCTTTGAAGCAACGCTGTAAACTGCATTGCATCAAAGAGGGGCAAAATGTATACACCTAAAAATGACACGACTCTGTCCAAATAAATATTCATAATATTTATTTAAGTCAAATTCCTCTATCAATAAATAAATATTTATTTATTTGATTCATATTCTTCCAAATAATTAAATAAAATCAATTTATTTAATTAAAATTCCTAAATTCTTCTAAATCCACCAACAAATTAAATAATACCAATTATGTAATTAGTTCTTCTAAAATCATTCTAAATTAAATAATACCAATTATTTAATTATTTCTTCTAATAATATCTTCTCTAAATTTAAATAAATCAACTATTTATTTAAGTTGTCTATTTCTTCTAAATTGAGTTATCTCTAAATATAATTCAATCCTTGTGCACATGCAATTGAATATTCTAAATATTTAATTGAACTAAAATATCTTCTCATGAGTTAAAATATCTTCTCATCCTCATGCAGTTTCTATTCTCTAGTTCTATTATCTTAACTGATTGATCTATTCTTTTAATTGATTTATCTCTTCAGTTAACTCATTCTTCTATTTCTTTAATTCCTCTCATGCAAAATATAGCAAGACACATGTCTTCTTATTCGGGCACATTCCTCAACAGTTCCATATCATTGATCTTCTCATTCTTTCTATATCATTGATCTTTTCTCTCTCAAGTCTATAAATTGAACCCTATTCTTCCATTTCATTCATCCAAGATTTTAGTATTGTTACTCTACAAGAATTACAGTGCGCCCTTGGCACCAATATCATTCCTTTTGCCTGCGATCAACTTATTATCATATTACTACCATTGTTGTGAAGCTCATCTTCATTACAAAGCACTATCATAGCCATTCTCCATTGACAATCTTGGAATAGCAAGAAAGTGCACTCTGAGGGCCTTATTCATACATGCAAGATCGATTGAGATAGGCAATCAACAAAAGCTATGAAGTATTGAGGTTTGCAAAGGTCTCATCTTTGGTTTATTTTATCTTTATTATTTTCCTTTTCGTTGAGTTTTGGTTATTATTGATATTGATATACTGATTATTCATGTTTACTCTAATTTTCCCTTAACACACAAAACTCACAAGTTTGTTCTTGCAACACAATAGAAAGCCTTGAATCACCTTGAGAATGCCTAGAGTTCATAATGATCATCTAGTTAACAAATGAATGCCTACACTTGCTTATATATGCATCTACAAGCATTCCCGCCAAGATATTAAAAATCAAACTTTACTGTGTCGGAAAAACAACCTTCTAACAGTCCAATTTTAGGTAAGGTACAGCTCAAGGGGTCCACCTAGGTCCTATTTTCCATGGGACTTAGGTCTCATTCCATCAGGATGCTAAAATATAAACTAAAATATCCTAAATGCACTCTAAAGATCCAGGAGCTAAAACTTTTGAGGGAAAAGCGCCCAAGGGGACATTTTCTGATGTTTTAGCAAGTGACTTTCATTGCTACATATATGGGCCTCCTTTCTATTTAAAGAATGATAATAGAAATAAATCCCTATAAAAAGGGGTCGGGTGGTTTGAACCCCCAATGGGAAGGAATGATCTAGGTGGATCCAGAAGACCTAAAAATCTTGCAGTGTCAGAACTTGATTGAATCAACATCTTTAGAAAAAGGTTGCAGACATGATCCTAACACAACTTGAACATGCTCAAAAGTAGTTCGTATGCAGAAGTTATGTGTAGTCAAAGGTTCGGTCAAACAGGTGAATCAAGGGTTCAAAAAGGTGAAAAATTGATTGTATCAAATCTAAGCAAAAATGGCACCAAGTCAAAGATCTCGTCGCCACGATTCTGATGCCACTCGTTTCACCTCGATCAGAGCTCATACGAGGAAGATATGGCTGGTCAAAGTTGAGGGTTGACCATGCCGACTAGATAGTATAATGATGACGTCAGCATGCTGACATGGCAGACACAGTGGCAGTTGTTGATGTGGCAGATCTTGAGTTTGACACTTGGTAGATGGCAGCTTCTAAGTCAGCAGATGATGTGCAAGGTCTGAAGATGTGGACCAATCCAATGTGACATGTGTCACTAATGGAGGAATGAGGTAATGCCACGTGGCACATGTGGGGGTTTGATTGTTAAAAGGTTGGTTTGTGGGGGTCAAACCCCTCACCTCCTGCTTGTTTTTTTCACTCTCCACCAATATACCAAGTGCCTTTCTTTGCTACATATATGGGCCTCCTTTCTATTTAATGAATGATAATAGAAATGAATCCTTTTAAAAGGGGGTCAGGTGGTTTGAATCCCTAGTGGGGAGGAATGATCCAGGTGGATATAGAAGAACTAAAAATTTTGCATTCTTAGAACTTGACATAATCAACATCATTGGAAAGAGGTTGCTGACATGATACTAATGCAACTTGAACGGGCTCAAAAGGAGTTCGTATCCAGAAGTTATGTAGAGTCAAAAGTTTGGTCAAATAGGTGAATCAGGCATTCGAAAAGGTCAAAATTTGATTATCTCAAATCCAAGCAAAAATGATGCCAAGTTGAAGATCTTGTCACCACGATTCTGATGCCGCTCGTTCACCTCGATCGGAGCTCGTACGAGCAAGATATGGCTGGTGAAAGTTGAGGCTTGACCATGCTGAATGGACAATACAATGATGACGTCAGCATGCTGACATGGCAGACACAGTGGCAGTTGTTAACATGGGAGGTCTAGAGGTTGACACATGGAAGATGGTAGCATTTGAATTAGCAGGTGACATGGTAGGTATGATGATGTGGACCAATCCAACATGTCACGTGTCACTGACGGATGAATGAGGTAATGCCATGTGGCCCAATGATTGGGTGCCATGTGGCACATGTGGCAGTTTGATTGTTAAAAGATTGGTTTGTTGGGGTCGAACCCCTGACCTCCTGCTTGCTATTTTGACTCTCCACCAATATACCAAGCGGCTTTCTTTGCTACATATACGGGCCTCCTTTCTATTTAAAGAATGATAATAGAAATGAATCCCTATAAAAGGGGGTCGAGTGGTTTGAACCCAAAGTAGGGAGGAATGATCCAGGTGGATCCAAAAGATCAAAAAATTTTGCAATCTCAAAACATGATGAAATCAACATCATTGGAAAGAGGTTGCTGACATGATCCTAACGTAACTTGAACAGGCTAAAAAGGAGTTCGTATGCAGAAGTTATGTGCAGTTAAAGGTTCTTTCAAATAGGTGAATCAGGCATTTAAAAAGGTGAAAATTTGATTGTCCCAAATCTAAAATAATAATGCCAAGTCGAAGAGCTTGTTGTCACGATTTTGATGCCGCTTGTTTCACCTCGATCGAAGCTCATATGAGCAAGATATGGCCGATCAAAGTTGAGGGTTGACCATGCTGACTAGAAAGTATAATGATGACATCAGCATGCTGACATGGCAGACCTAGTGCTTGTTGTTAACATGGCAGTTCCAGAGTTTGACACGTGGCAGATGGCGACATCTGAGACAACAGATGATGTGGTAGGTATGAAGATGTGGACCAATCCAGCGTGACACGTGTCACTAATGGAAGAATGAGGTAATACCACATGGCCCAATGATTGGGTGCCATGTGGCAGTTTGATTGTTAAAAGGTTGGTTTGTGGGGGTCGAACCCTTGACCTCCAGAATCCCTATAAAAGGGGTCAGGTGGTTTGAACCCTAAGTGGGGAATAATGATCTAGACGGCTAGAAGAACTAAAAATATTGCAGTCTCAAAACTTGATAGAATCAACATCATTGGAAAGAGGTCACTGACACGATCCTGACACAATTTGAATGGGCTCAAAAAGAGCTTGTATGAAAAAGTTATGTCCAGTCAAAGGTTCGGTCAAATAGGTAAATCAGGCATTCAAGAAGGTGAGAAATTGATTATCTCAAATCCAAGCAAAAATAATGTCAAGTCAAAGAGCTCGTCGGCATGATTTCGGCGATGTTTGTTTCACCTTGATCACAACTCGTATGAGCAAGATATGGCTTGTCAAAGTTGAGGGTTGACCATGTCGACTAGATAGTACTATGATGACATCAGCATGCTGAAATGGCAGACATAGTGGCAATTGTTAATGTGGTAGGTCCAGAGGTTGACACGTAGTAGATGGTGACATTTGAGTCAACAGATGACGTTGCAGGTCCGAAGATGTGGACCAATCCAGTGTGACACGTGTCACTGACGGACAAATGAGGTAATGCCATGTTTCCTAATGATTGGGTGCCACGTGGCACAGATGGTGGTTTGATTGTTGAAAGGTTGGTTTGTGGGGTCAAACCTTGCTATTTTCACTCTCCACCAATATACCAAGAGGCTTTCTTTGCTACATATATGGGCTTCCTTTCTATTTAAAGAATGATAATAGAAATAAATCCCTATAAAAGGGGGTTGGGTGGTTTGAACCACCAGTGGGAAGGAATGATCTAAATAGAACCAGAAGACCTAAAAATCTTGTAGTCTCAGAACCTGATGGAATCAACATCATTAAAAAGAGCTCACTGGCACGATCCTGACGCAATTTGAATGGGCTCAAAAGGAGTTCGTATGTAGAAGTTATGTGCAGTCAAAGGTTCAGTCAGACAGACGAATCATGCATTCAAAAGGTGAAAAATTTATTTTATCAAATCAAAGAAAAAATGATGCCAAGTCGAAGAGCTCGTTTCCACGATTCTAACGCCGCTCGTTTCACCTTGATTAGAGCTCGTACGAGAAAGATATGGCTGGTCAAAGTTGAGGGTTGACCATGCTAACTAAATAGTACATTAATGATGTCATCATGTTGACATGTCAGCCACAGTGAAAGTTGTTGGCGTGGCAGGTCCAGATGTTGACACGTGGCAGATGGCAGCATCAGACTCAACAAATGATGTGGCAGGTCTAAAGATGTGGACCAATCTAGTGTGACATGTGTCACTAACAGACGAATGAACGAATGCCATGTGGCCCAATGATTGGGTGCCATGTGGCACATTTGGTGATTTACTTGTTTAAAGGTTGGTTTGTGGGGTCGAACCCCTAACCTCCTGCTTCTTATTTTTACTCTCCACCAATAGACCAAGCGGCTTTCATTGCTACACATACGGGGCTCCGTTCTATTTAAAAAATGATAATAGAAACAAATTCCTATAAAGGGGGTGGGGTGGTTTGAACCCCCAATGGGGAGGAATGATCTAGGTGGATCCAGAAAACCTAAAACTCTTTGCAGTCAAAGGTTTGGTCAAACAGGTGAATCAGGCGTTCGAAAAGGTGAAAAATTTATTGTCTTACATTCAAGTAAAAATGATGCCAAGTCGAAGAGCTCATTGCCATGATTCTGATGCTGCTCGTTTCGCCTCGATCAGAGTTCGTATGAGCAAGATATGGCTGGTCAAAGTTGAGGGTTGACCATGCCAACTAGATAGTACAATAACGACATCAACATGCTGACATGGTAGACATAGTGGCAGTTGTAACGTGGAAGATCCAGATTTTGACATGTGGCAGATGGTGGCATCCGATTCAATAGATGACGTGGTAGGTCTGAAGATGTGGACCAATCCAGCATGACACATGTCACTGACGGAAGAATGAGGTAATGCCATGTGGCCCAATGATTGGGTGCCACGTGGCACATGTGGTGGTTTGATTGTTAAAAGGTTGGTTTGTGGGGGTCAAACCCGTAACCTCCTACTTACTTTTTTCACTCTCCACCAGTATACCAAGCGGCTTTCTTTGCTACATATACGGGGCTCATTTCTATTTAATGAATGATAATAGAAACGAATCCCTATAAAAGGGGGTCAGGTGGTTTGAACCCCTAATGGGGAGGAATGATCCAGGTGGATATAGAAGAACCAAAAAGTTTGCAGTTTTAGAACCTGATTAAAGTATGCAGAAATTATGTGTAGTCAAAAGTTTGGTCAAACAGGTGAATCAGGAGTTGAAAAAGGTGAAATTTTGGTTTTCTCAAATCCAATAAAAAATGATGTCAAGTCGAAGAGCTCGTCATCATGATTTCGACATCACTTGTTTCACCTCGATCAAAGCTCATACGAGAAAGATATGGCCGATCAAAGTTGAGGGTTGACCATGCTGACTAGATAGTACAATGATGATGTCAGCGTCCTGACATGGCAGACACAATGGTAGTTGTTGACAGCAGGTCCAGAGTTTGACACATGGCAGATGGCAGAATCTGAGTCAGCAGATGATGTGGCAGGTCTGAAGATGTGGACCAATCCAATATGACACGTGTCACTGACAGAAGAATGAGGTAATGCCACGTGACCCAATGATTAGGTGCCATGTGGCAGTTTGATTGTTAAAAGGTTGGTTTGTGGTGGTCTAACCCCTAACCTCCTGCTTGCTATTTTCACTCTCCACCAATATACCAAGCGGCTTTCTTTGCTACATATGCGGGCCTTCTTTCTATTTAAAGAATGATAATAGAAACGAATCCCTATAAAAGGGGGTCGGGTGGTTTGAACCCCTATTATGGAATAATGATCCAAATGGATACAGAAGAACTAAAAATTGTGCAGTCTCAGTACCTGAAGGAATCAGCATCATTGGAAAGAGGTCGCTGACATGATCCTGACACAACTTGAATGGGCTCAAAAAGAGTTCGTATGCAGAAGTTATGTGCAGTCAAAAGTTTAGTCAAATGGGCAAATCAAGCATCCAAAAAGGTGAAAAATTGATTATCTCAAATCAAAGCAAAAATGATGCTCAGTCGAAGAACTCATCACCATGATTTTGACATCGCTCGTTTCGCCTCAATCGGAGTTTGTATGAGAAAGATATGGCTGGTGAAAGTTGAGGGTTGACCATGTCGACTAGATAGTATAATGATGACATCAGCATGCGTACATGGCAGACACAGTGATAGTTGTTGACGTGTTAGGTCCAGAGGTTTACATGTGGCAGATGGCAGCATCTGAGTCAACATATGATGTGGCAGGTCTGAAGATGTGGACCAATCCAGTGTGACACGTGTCAATTTCGATGAATGATGTAATGCCACGTGGCCTAATGATTGGGTGCCATGTGGCACATGTGGCGATTTGATTGTTAAAAGTTTGGTTTGTGGGGTCGAACCTTGCTATTTTCACTCTCCACCAATATACCAAGCGGTTTTTTTTACTACATATACGGGCTTCCTTTCTATTTAAAGAATGATAATAGAAATGAATCCCTATAAGGGTTCCAGTGATTTCAACCCCCTAGTGGGTATGAATGATTTAGATGGATCCAGAAGACCTAAAAATTTTGCAGTCTCAGAACCTGACGGAATCAGCATCATTGGAAAGAGGTCGCTAGCACGATCCTGACACAACTTGAATGGGCTCAAAAGGAGTTTGTATCCATAAGTTATGTGTAGTCAAAAGTTTAGACAAACATGTGAATCATGCATTTAAAAAGGTGAAAAATTTATTGTCTCAAATCTAAGAAAAAATGGTGCCAAGACGAAGTGCTCATCGTCAGGATTCCGATGCCACTCATTTCACCTTGATCAGAGCTCATACGAGCAAGATATGGCCGGTCAAATTTTAGGGTTGACCATGCTGACTAGACAGTACAATGATGATGCCATCATGTTGACATGGCAGAAACAGTGGCAGTTGTTGGCATTGCAGTTCTAGATGTTGACACATAGCAGATGGAGCCATCTGACTCAGCAGATGACATGGTATTTCTGAAGATGTGGACTAATCTAGTGTGACACATGTCACTGATGGGATGAATGAGCGAATGCCTCGTGGTCCAATGATTGGGTGCCACGTGGCACATGTGGTGATTTGCTTGTTAAAAGGTTGGTTTATGGGGGTCGAACCCCTGACCTCTTGCTTCCTATTTTCACTCTCCATGAATATACCAAGCGGCTTTCATTGCTACATATACGGGCCTTCTTTCTATTTAAATAATGAGAATAGAAACAAATCCCTATAAAAGGGGGTCAGGTGGTTTGAACGACCAGTGGGGAGGAATGATCTAGGTGGATCCAGAAGACTTAAAAATCTTGCAATCTCAAAACCTGATGGAATCAACATCATTGGAAAGAGGTCACTGAACGATCTTAACGCAACTTCAACAGGCTCAAAAGGAGTTCGTATACAGAAGTTATGTGCAGTCAAAGGTTTGGTCAAATGGGTGAATTAGGTGTTCAAAAAGTTGAAAAATTGATTGTCTCAAATCCAAGAAAAAATGATTCCAAGTCGAAGAGTTTGTCGCCACGTTTCTGACACTGCTCGTTTCGCCTCAATCAAAGCTCGTATGAGCAAGATACAACCGGCCAAATTTGAGGATTGACCATGATGACTAGATAGTACAATGATGATGTCAGCATGCTGACATGGCAGACACAGTGGAAATTGTTGACGTGGCAAATCCAAAGTTTGGCATGTGGCATATGGCAGCATCTGAGTCAACAGATGATGTGGCATGTCTGAAGATGTGGACCATTCGAGCGTGACACGTCACTGATGGACGAATGAGGTAATGCCATGTGGCCCAATGATTGGGTGCCACTTGACACATGTGGCGGTTTGATTGTTAAAGGGTTGGTTTGTGGGGGTTGAACCCCTGACCAGCTACACAGGGGCAACTAGCTACACAGGGGCATCAATAAATTGTATCATATCTTCAACAATCGTTTTCTTTGACGTAATGCTGTAAACTGCATTACATCAAAGAGGGGCAAAATGTAGACACCCAAAAATGACAAGTCATCACATCACTTGTATTTCATCTAATCTTTCTAATCACCTGCATTTAAATTGTCTCAATCTAGTAAAAAATAAATAACATCAAATATTTTATTTATAATCCTCTATTCCTCTATCATGCACAAACAATTAAATAAATTTATTTATTTAATTTCAGTTATCTTCCAATTCCTCTTAAAATATCTTGTTAACTCGTGCACAATCAGTCTTATTTTTAGAATGTGTATGAGGAAAATCAATTATATCAAAATCAAAACTAAATAAACCAAAAGCCCATAACATAAAGAGAACTAATCTAAATAAAAGCCATTATCAATAAATCAATAAAATATGAAAGCTTTTACCGAGATTTGTATTGTTCTCTTTTGGATGAATTTCGATTGCTCAATATTGCTGCGAAACCATGTTTGCAACAAACAAGTATAGTGCTCAAAGATCAATGTCAAAAGATCATGAAGATGCTCAATCAATGTATGCTCAAAGCACTGTAAAGGATGCCTGAGAATAAGTGATCAAAGAGGATTTGTGAAGGAGATGAGGGGGGTTTATATAGGTTTCAACAGAGATCGATCAACGGTCCAAATAATTCAGAAGAATCAATGGAGGAGATAAAACAAATAACCATGATGAATGTGCACACAACATAATCCATAAGAATATTTTTATTAAGATATGATGAAAACAAGATTGATTGAATAGATAACTCAACTTGTAATTTTGTCTTTTTTAGAATTCTAAAAATAAGACTAATTGTGCACATGAGTTAACAAGATATTTTAAGAGGAATTAGAAGATAACTGAAATTAAATAAATAAATTTATTTAATTGTTTGTGCATGATAGAGGAATAGAGGATTATAAATAAAATATTTGATTTTATTTATTTTTTAGAGGATTGAGACAATTTAAATAAATTTGCATGATTTATTTAAATTTAGAAGAATAAGTGATTTAATTAAATAATGTAAATTATTTAATTGTAGATAAGATAGAATTGGATGATTTAATTAAATAATTGAATTTATTTAATTAATGGAGACTTGAAATTTGAAAGAGGATGATGATTTAATTAAATAATAATTATTATTTAATTGTGGAAGAAAATAGAGGAATTTAATGAAATTAATTAAATAAAGTGAATTTATTCAATTAATGTTGAAAGTATGTGATTTAGAAGAAATAGATGAAATTAATTAAATAATTAGAATATTTAATTAACGTTGAATGCAGGTGATTAGACAAATTAGATGAAATACAAGTGATGTGATGACTTGGTCATTTTTTGGGTGTCTACATTTTGCCCCTCTTTGATGCAATGTAGTTTACAACATTGTGTTAAAGAAAATGATTGTTGAAGATATGATACAATTTATTGATGCCCTAGTGTAGCTAGTTGCCCCTGTGTAGCTGGCGTAGGATGACCCCTCGCGAGGAAAGACAGGGAAGTGGCAGAAGAACTTGTTTGATGCTCGACTAGACGGTGTGCATGAGTTAGACGAGGTTGGATAGAAGAAAGTGGAGAAGAAAAGACTATTGATCGATTTGTGCTTGAAAAACTATATGATGCCATGGATAAATGGATGAGCTTGTTGCAATGGTTTCACAAATGTTTATAAAGGGCAATCCTTATTTTGATATAGCACATGGATAGTTTGCCACCAAGGTATAAAAGACCAAGGTGTTGTGATATCCAAGTGCGTGGACGTTGACTTTGCAAGCAAGCAGTTTGATCTTAGATCCCTTTAGACATAATATGACCTTGTTGTACATGTGAATTAGCCATAGTCTTGAACATAAAATAAACTTCAATACATAAATGCAAATGGAATATTAATATGTAAGATGCTAGGTCGTAACACACACAAGATAAATATGATGTTAAGAAAGATACTAAAGATCATTCCTCAAACACGGCACACAAAAGCAATGACTATGCCACCAATCCGTACTACATCGCAACATACCAAGATTATAGATAAATCAAGGTAGTCTTGAATATGTATTAGAAAAGGAACAAAAGATAAACCATAAAGAAAATTGACTAACTTACAAAGTAAACATGTAGCCAACATATTCTCTTGCCAAAGAGGTTGCTCATGATAGATTGGATAAGAAAGATAACAGCCTTATCATAGGAGTGATGTGTCCATTAAAGGGGGCTATCTACCTAAAAAGACAATGTTGTGCTGCAGGAAATGCCACACGTCGCATGAGACACGTGTGTTGGTTTCGACAATGGAACACTCTACAAAAGACAAGCTTGTTGATCTAGTGCTTTGGTTAAGATGGATTTAGTTGATACTAGCAATCAAAATGTAGGATAGTAGATGACTCTAGAAGTAAGCTGCTTTGCCTCAGGTTTGTAAAGGACTTTTGCTTTGAAAGGATGCGCTAGTTTGCTGCTTGAGTTAGTCAAGTCGAGGCGAATGGATTTTGATAAATGGAAGACCAGAAAGGTGACATGTTAATGGGTTGAAACAAGTGAAGAATGATGAATCATATGTGCCTGAGTACTAGATACATCCTTCGTATTCCAGATTGCCTACTTACCCTGTATCCACGGGATCAAGGCACATTACGAGGAAAGATAAAAAATGATAAATTGTAGTTCTAGATAGAGTGATGAATGGGTCAAGGTGGTGAGGAGATCTTATGTACCTGAGTACTGGAAACTTCCTTTGAATTCGAGACTGCCTACATACCCATATCCATGGGATCAAGGTACCTTAATATTGAGAAGAGATAATATGTAGTTCTGGTTGGTGTAATGATGTGGGAAACATTTTGAGAAGATGCCTTATCGTAGGCACGATGTGTTTGTTAAAGGGTGCTATCTGCGGAAAGGAGAGAAGATTGAAGTGTTTTGTGAACCACGAACAAGGAACCCCTCTTATACCTAGGTTAAGGAAAGAGTTGCCCCCATTCTAGTAGAGGAATTTGCATGGGTGACTAATGAAGAAGACATAGAAATCTTTGACCTAAGACAAGATAGTGTTAACTGTAGCCATAGATCAAGATGTGGGATGACGACGATGGACATTGACAAATTTCTAAGCTATACTAGATAGGGAGATGGAAATGCAAACAACATCAATGGTTTTATTATGGATGGATGGATGAAGCGTGTTGTGAAATGGACATGGAATGAACATGACTCGATAGATGATGGATGCTGACTCTACACATAGCACCTATTTGCCAGGTTTTCACTATGGTACTTATCCAAGTGCCTATTTACCAGGTTTTCATCATAGGATGGATTATTTTGCTTTTGTTTTTCTTTTTTTTTTGGAATACTCTAAGGATCAGGCATAGAACTTCTTACAATGGACACTGTTAAGTGGCTCTTCCAGAGGAATGCTGTCAGGTGTAGCTAAAGTATAAGCTCCTGATCCATATATCGTTGTCACAATAAAGGGACCTAACCAATTAGGATCAAACTTGCCCTTCTTTTCTCTGTCTGCTTGATTTCTTTAATTTTCCTTGAGTACAAGATCACCAACTTGAAACTGTCTTTCTTTGATCTTTTTGTTGTAATTATGCCAGAGGCAGTTTTGATAGACATGGAGATGATTAAGCACAGCAAGGTGCCTTTCATCTAGTAGTTCTAGCTCAGCTAATCTGGAAGTGCAATACTCCTCTTCGCTGATCAGTTCTTGCATGGATACTCTAAGGGATGGGATCTTGACCTCTATAGGTAGGATGGCTTCAGATCCATAGACCAAGGCATATGGTGTGGCACGAGTTGGTGTTCTGATACTAGTGTGGTAGGCCCATAGGGTGGGATTGAGTTGCAGGTGCCAATCACGACCAACTTCATTGACTATTTTCTTGAGGATTTTGAGAATGGTTTTATTGGAAGCCTCAGCTTGGCTGTTACTCTGTGGATAGTAGGGAGTTAAAAAGTGATGTTGGATATTGTACTGTGTGCATAAGGCATGAACATCTTGGTTCTTTAATGGTCTCCCATTATCAGTGACAATGGCTTGGGGAATACCATACCGACAAATGAGGTAGTTAAGGATAAACTTGGCTATTTGCTTACCGGTGATATAGGTCATGGGAATGGCTTCAACCCACTTCGTGAAGTACTTAGTGGCTGTAATAATGAATTTATGGCATTTGGATGATGATGGGTGGATTTGTCCTACAAGGTTGAGACCCCATTGAGAAAAAGGCCATGGAGTTGTTACAGGTCGTAGTTCATGAGCTGGTGCGTGAATCAAATCTCCATGCTACTGCCATTGTAGACACTTCTTAGCAAACTATAAAGCATCATGCTCTATTGTAGGCCAGTAATAACCTATTTTGAGTATCTTCTTAGCGAGATTAGGACCGGTAGAATGTGTACCACAGACACCTTCGTGTATGTCTCGTAAGGTAGCTTTGGCTTCTTTTGTGTTAAGACATCGTAAGAGGATACCATTGAGACTCCGGAGATATAACGTATCACCTAGAATGATGTAACGAGAGGATCGACGGATAAAGGTTTTGCATTGGGTGGACGAAAGGTCAGAGGGAAAGGTACTATTTTTAAGGTATTCATAGATATCTTCGTACCATGGGGAATTGGGACCAACAAGTTTGCAGATGATTTCAGTAACTGAAATGTCGATGGTGGGTATCAACAATTGCTCGATCAAGAATTCACATTTTTGTGTATTTGCAGGCATGTCTATAAGTGACCCTACAAAAGCCATAGAATCTACAGCCTTGTCATGCTCTCTTGGAATTTGCTCAAATGTGATTCTAGAAAAATGTGGTTTGTAGGCATCCACTAGTTGCTTGTAGGGGACCAACTTTTCATCTTTTGTTTAGTACTCATCCGTAACTTGGCGAATGACTAGTTGCAAATCTCCATATACCTGTAATTCTATGATGTCCCATTGAACTACTGTATTGAGACCTATGAGGAGTGCTTCATATTCGAAAATGTTATTGGTGCAAGGGAATGCAAGCCGATATGACTTAGGAATATAGTCATTTTGAGGTGTAATAAACAAGATGCTGGCCCCTGATCCATGTTGTGTGTAGGAACCATCAAAATACAACTTCCACATTATTGAGTTGGAAAGAGTGAAGAGATTCTCATACGGAAAGTCTGCTACCATAGGGTGTGTATCCGTCATGGGTGCTTCTACTAATTGATTTGCTAGGGATTACCCCTTGATTGCTTTACGATCCATATACTCAATGTTGAATTCACTAAGTATCATGACCCATTTAGCTAGTCTGCTTGTGAGAGCTGCTTTCGCTAGTAGATACTTCAATGGATCAATTTTGGCTATAAGATTTGTGTGTTGGTTCTACATATAATGTTGCAACTTTTAGGAAGCGAACACTATTGCTAAACAAGCTCTTTCCATCGGTGAATAATTTAGTTCATATCCCACCAAGGTTTGACTGATATAATAGATTGCATGCTCTTTTCCTGACTCATCATGCTGTGCTAGCAAGGCCCCGAGGGCTGAAGTTGTAGTTGAGATATATAATATCAAAGGTTTATCAGCAACTGGTGGAACCAATACAGGAGGTGTAGCTAGATACTCTTTGAGCTGATCAAATGCTGCTTGACACTTATTGTCCCATCGAAAGGAGACATCCTTTCAAAGCAAGTGTTGAAATGGTTGCCATTTATTTGCTAGCTATGAGATGAAACACCTAATGGATAGCAACCTTCCTTGAAGGCTCCTTAATGCTTTGAGGTTCTTTGGTGGAGGCATCTCCACTATAGCCTTGACTTTTGCAGGGTCTACTTCGATACCTCTGCAAGATACAATGTATCCCAACAACTTCCCTGATGTTACACCAAAGACACACTTCTTTGGATTGAGATGCACTTGGTATTTTTTGAGCCTGTCAAAGATTTGTCCTAGAACTTGTATGTGATCTACCCTAGAGGATCTAGGTAGTATGTCAACCACATAGTCCTCCATGATATGATGAAAGAGGTCGTGTAATATCACTGTCATTGTTCTCTGATAGGTTGCCCCCACATTCTTTAGACCAAACAGCATGACACACCAACAATAGTTACCCCAAGGACAAGTAAAAGTTGTTTTATGTTGATCTTCTTCTTCTATCCTTATCTAATTGTAGCCTGAGAATCCATCCATGAGAGAAAGCATTTCGTGACTTGCTGTCAAGTCTACTATAATGTCAATGTTCGGTAGTAGAAAGTCATCTTTGGGACATGCTTTGTTAAGATCTCTAAAATCATTACACATGCAGATGTGCCCATTAGGTTTAGACACAGGTACAATGTTTGATACCCAGTCTGAATAGTCAATAGGTTAGATGAACTTTGCATCTAACAGCTTCTGTATTTCCACTTTTACCAAGAGAGCTATCTGTGGGTGCATCTTGCTCAGCTTTTGCTTGACTGGTTTAACTTTTGGATCAACTGTGAGATAGTGAACCACTAGCTTAGGGTCTAACCCTAGCATATCAGCATAGGTCCATGGAAAGTTGATGATTCATTGTAACAAGAATGTGTTGAGATTCCTATGCTCTATTTCTGATAATGATGCTGCTAGGAATGTGGTTTCTGGATTTTGCTTTGTGCCATGGTTTATCTCTAGAATCTTCCACTAGAAGCGCTGACTTCTCTTGATACTTAGATGGTAGGGGAAGGTCAAATCCTCCATCCTCAAGTGCCACAATTGGGTTTTCACCTTTGGATACATCCTTTGTTTTTACTATTTTATGATCAGGAGGTGCCACAGTATGGTTTTCGCCTAGAGATCTTTCTTTATTTTTACTTTTGCGACTGGAGGATTTAGCGTTCTCACCAAAATAAGTTGTTGGCTCTTATTCCATTACAAAACCTGCTTTATGATCGTCCAGAGGGATACCTTCCTGAAGTCCTATGAACTCAGCTATAGCTTCATCATTTTGAAATACATCTATAATGGGGGACCCTTGTTGGTCCCAATCAATAAGTTCAGGGTAGACAAGTGTTACGTTTTGGGTGTTTGTGGTGGATCTTAGGGATACAAAGGATAACATAAATACGAAGGATTCAATGAATAGGTCAGTCATATGGAGGGATGAGTCATCAATGGTATCCTCGTTTGACGTCGAATCTATGAGAGAAGTTTCAGCCACCTTGTCGAGGATACCCTCGATGTCCAAGGCGCGTGGTACCTTTCTACCAAATCCTAAACCCTTTTTGTCTAGTTTCTTTGTTACACTAATGGGCTCCATTGTTCCTTGATTTTGTTTCCCAAGGCCACCTTTGCCTTTATAGCCCATGTTTTTGACTATCCTTAAGCCATTGCCATATTGCTTGACTGGTATTGTGACTGGTTCTTTCTCCTTATAGAGCCAAGAAGAAATGTCCTCAATAGTTTTCTCTTCCAATAATTTCCCCTATTGGAATTGGGTTAAAGATGCTGGGGGAGGAATAGCTGCTTTTTTGGTTGCTTTGGCAATGGGAGGTTGGCCGTAAGATTTAGGGGATAAAGGCATCCGCCCTACACAACAAGATTTTGAGATATCATAGGTTCCAAAGCCTATATCATGAATGTGAGCTTTGATTTCAGGAAGAGGATTACGTTCACTTGTAGAGGCTTGTGTTAGATTTTTAGGATCGACATATAGTGGGGATTCAAGGGCTTTGTCATTTTGAGGCACTTGGTTGTAATTCTTATAATTACCTTGCAAGACATGACAAAATTCAAAAGGATTGGGGTCTCCTAGGATAGTGATCTCCATACCATTGTATGGGAACTTTAGAGACTGATGGTACATGGAGGTAACAAATTTCATTGCATGGATCCATGGGCGGCCTAAGATAATGTTGTAAGGCAGCTCAATATCAAGGACTTGGCACCTGGTTTCAAGCATGATGGGGCCCTGTTGTATAGGCAAGTGGATAACACCTTTTGAACAACGTCAACATCATCATATCCCTTGATTGTAATACTCTGATCAGTGTTGACATGATCCTCAGACTATCCCAATTGCTTAAGTAACTTTAAAGAACAGATGTTGAGACCAGCACCACCATCTATGAGTATGCGTTTGATTTTTCATTTATGGATGAGGACCTCAATATGAAGGGCATCATTGTGACATGGATCATGGGACAGGAGATGCTTTTCAGAGAAGACCACATTGTAAGGTGAGGCAATGTTACCTACTATAGCTCAAAAATCCGTGACTGCTATGTTGTTCAGAATCAAAGACTCTTGGAGGGCTTTTTCTAACACCACTTTATGTGGAGGTGATGATCGTAGAAGGTCCAAGATGGAGATTTGTGCTGGCGTTTTCCCTAGATGTTCGATTAGATTATAATTGGATTGAGTTGGGAGACTAGGTGTAGGACCACGAATGGTGACACGACCATGATGAGTTGTAACAGCGCAATCTGTAGATTTGCCTTTGATTGTGAGGGGACACCCGACTCTCTTCAAAACAACCCACAATAGAGTCAAAGGAAGTGGAAGCATGATTGACACCTTTACCTTTATCCTGCGGAGGAGGTGGACCATGGTGAGGGAATGGTTCCTTGTACATGTTGAGGTCTTTGTTTGTGTGTTGAGCTGGTGGATCATCTTCAAAAGAGATTTGGTTTCCCTCGATAAGATTTTGGATTAGGTGCTTGAGTTTCATGCATGATGCGGTTCTGTGCCCTTTACTCCTATGGAATTCACAGTATTCATTTTCTCTGTACTGTGCAGTTTTGTAAATAGGTTCGCCATATGGGGGAGCATCAGGTAAGGTAATGAGGCCTTTGTGTAAAAGCTTTTGTAGGACAGATTCTATGGGCTCTCCCAAGGGAGTGAATTGACACCGCAAAGGGTAATCTTGTTGAGGCCACTCTTGTTGTCATTGTTGTTGGTTTTGATAAGGCTGTCTTTCTTGTTGCTGCTGCTGAAGTGGACCTTGACTTAGTTTGGAAAGCTATAGAGGTGTTTGCAATGTTTGGACATGTCTAGAATTGACCACCCCATTGTTGACCATGTTTTTGTTTTTGTTCCAATATTTGGGTTTATCGTTCGTTTGGTGTTGAGGAGCATTGTCTTTAGTTTCTTTGAAGATTTTGACCACACCCTTAGCAATGAGGGCTTTTTCAATGTTGATTCCCTTGTATGTGATTTCGTCAAAGGTTGTAGCACTAAGAATTTGCAAATGGAAACCTAACTCTTGGTTGAGGTTCTGCACAAATATGCTAACAAGTTGTTTTTCAGGTATCTTGAATGGGAATTTACTAGCCATTTGCCTCCATCGCTGAAGGAATGAAATGACAGTTTCTCCATTTTTCTATTTGTTGTTGCATAGATCAGTCATGGAGATCTCATGCTCTGTGTTGTAGGAGAAATGGGTGGCAAATTTCTCTACAAGTTCATTAAAAGATTTGATACCCGTGGGTAAGTGAGAGAACCATTCTATTGCTTGACCTCTGAGACTGCGAGGAAAGAGACACATCAAATATGTGTTGTTATGTGAGACCTCGAAGCAAGCAAGATAGAATTCCCTGAGATGGTCTTTTGGGTTGCCTTTTCCTTTGTATTTATCAAATTTGGGAATAGTGAAATTTTGAGGAAAAGGGATCATGGGTAATGACCGATCAAAAGGATAAGGACACACTTCCTCTAAAGAGAAGGTCTTGTTGGTGTGGCCAAACGTAAGATTTGATAGTTGTTGTTGAACTTCCACGATTTTTAGCTCCATTGTTGCGGGAGGGGTTGGAAACATCTCCTGTTGTCCTAGAAGTAGTTGTTGATGCCCATACAGAAGATTGTAGTGTAGGCCATGGGCATTGGTGTTATAAGGGTCATAGGATTGGTTGGGATTGTATGTGTTGTAAGTTGGGTTGAGATTGGGTTGGAATTGGATGTTGTGATTTGGAGGAGGTGGGGGTAGCGCTAGGTAAGAATGTTGGCTTTGTGATGGTTGAACGAAAGAATTTGGTGGAGGAAAGCTAAAGTTTGTTGGGTTAGGTTGCGATGCAGAACATAGCTTTAGGAAGTTAGGTTTAGGAATGTTGAGGGTGGCTAGGCAATGTGTGAAAGAAATTTAGCACTGATGAATGTAGTGGAGGAGGGACATAGGTAGATGTGATTTGCGATGGTTGAGGTCGATTGAGGATGAGTGTAGAAGAATGTGGTGGTTGGGATTGCAAAACTCTAGTTGGTTGAGAGACATGAAGGTTTGATGATATTGGGGGTGGTGTTTGTTGAGACCCTTGTTGCATGGCTACATAGTTGTTTCCTGGATTGTAATTTGGTGGGAAACCTTGTTGCGATGGGGTAACCAAAAATTCCACTTGCGATTGGTGTGGACACTTTAGGAGTTTGTTATATATCTGATCGAGCCATGGTGTCTTGCTTAGCTAGCTCTGCTTGATGTTGGGGAGTCTCTTGTTGATTTTTGTAGATCTCCATAGGAGTCAGAAGCAGTGATATGGCCCTCTTTTCTGTTGGGTTTTGATAAAGGGGATTCTCATATTGTGCAATTGTTCTCCCTTGTGAGCCTTGTTCGGGTAAAGGCATGGTCACTATTGACATGGTTTGCACCGCTTGTATGGTGTCTTGGGTGTTGTTAGGCTAGCTAAGATGGATAGATCAAAGCCTTTGGGTAATTTGGCTCCTTACTCTGCAAGCAAGCAAAAGAAATGATCTTGGTTCTCACTAAGGATTTTGTCAAAGGCGGCAACGACTGTAGGATCTTGTATGAATTCATCAAGATCTTGCCCATCTTCTTGAGAGGATTGACCTATTTCAAAGTGTCGCTCTTCTAGAGATGGGGCTTGATCTGTGGTATAACCTTATGGGACAAAATCCGGAGGCATGCCGGTGCTATAGTGAGGTGTACTTACCAAAGGGACCCTACCTTCTTGAGATGGGACTTGATCAATAGTATATCTTTGTGGCGCAAAATCTAGAGGCATGCCAGAGGTATAGTAAGGTGTACTTACCAAAGGGGTTCTACTCTCTTGCAGATTGTTTGGTTGATCAAGGTGCGGCATGTTGGGAGAGTTGGTAGATCTTTCTGTGGGTGTCCTAGGAGTAACCTTGGGAGTAATGTTGAGACGGCCTGATTGCGGTGTATGAAGAGGCAATTTGTGCTTCCTAGGGACAACTTGCTTGGACTTCATAGTTTGTTGGAGCCTAGTGGTTACCATGGAATACACTAGGACAAAAAGTAATGCTGGGATTCTATTTGTGTTTAGAGAAAGACAAAACTCCTGATGCACAATTCACTGGACCAAAAGTGCTATACTATTTGACTAGAGGCACAGGACTGTGCAACCAAAAGCGTGCTACTGTAATACCAAAGGCAATGGACTAAGCTACCAAAGGCAAGCTACGGTGACCAAAAGAGAGCTACTGTACCACCAAGGGCAAGCTGCTGTAATACCAGAGGCGCTGAAGTAGTGTAGGATGCTTTGAAAAGGCAAATTTTGATAGATTTGGTTTTGGATCTATTTGGTTTTGCTTTGGCAAGAGAAAACATAGAAAACAAAGTTTGACAAAAAGGACTGACACAACATATAGTGTATGTTCGAGGCTCACAAAAAAGCCCAATGTTTTCATAGGTCTAAGATAATTGCAAACAAATATCAAGCACTTTTTATCCCTAGAGACAAGGTTTCATTGCAGTAGATCATCTCACAGCTTAATACTTCGTCGATAAAAATGTCATTCTATAAAGGTGTTAGACATTTAGTATCTTTACGAGAGATGATAGGTAGGGATATCTCACCCTCCCCCTGGAAAGTTCAAGTAGGTCACAAGAACTTTATGGCTAAGGGAATACTATCTCTTCTCAAGGGAGCCAATGGTGAGTATCTTAAGGGCTTAAATTGATTCCCCTTGCACTGATGATTACTGCAATGTTCAGAGGTAGATCGAGTAGTCACTATGTAGAATGGTTCTTAGTAACTTTGAGGGACCAACGCCTTACGAGCAATGTGACAAGCTACTAAAAGCTTTAACCAATCCTACTAAGAGTATCAAACACTTCGCTCAATGTAAAAATCATTTCCACAAAGAGCTAGTACACCTCTTTTCAGTTTGGCACCATATGGTAAGGCTGACGTCGATTAGGACTTGGCTTTCACCTTATCCCTCTTATATAGTGATTCAAAGGAGAACTCCGCTTAGGGTCATCCCTTTTGGATGAAACATAATCCAAAAGTAGGTCCTTCTAAAGGAATAACTGAAAATGTAAGAGCAAGCACATCAAACAAAGGTTCAATTGTCCCGTTATAAGAAAAATAAGGTGCAACTAGATTAGGCACACACACGTTTGTAGTTGTCAATTGTCCCTTATAAAATTGAAGTGTTTGGCATTCATGTCCATTGTCCCTTAGAAAATTGAGGTGTTTTTGCATACATGTCCATTGTCCCTTAAGAAAGCAATATGTTCCTAAGACTTAGATTGCCAAAGTGATTTGTTTAATTATCCTTTAAGAAGGCAATATGTTTCTAAGACTTAGTACAATAAATCAAGATTTCTTCAACACTCGTCTTGCATGAACATGTTAGAAAAACTTATTTTCTCTGTGTGAGTGATAAGAAGCTACAACAGGTCCGTTAGTTCCACCAAAAACTCACAAGTTAGCAAAAATAAATTAATTGACCAAAAGCAAGTTACTGTCTAACCGAAAGTGACTTACTGTGATACCAATAGCGCTGCACTGTGTTGCCAAAAGCGCGGTGATGTAGACCAAAAGCGATTCCCTGTGCTAACAGAAGCGCTGAAATAGACCCAGAAGTGAGGTACTGTACTACCAGAAGCAGCGTCCTATACTACCAATAGTGCTTTACTGTCTCAGATCCAGAAAAAATTGTTCTTTATCAAAAAATCTAGTTCTAGATATGATTTCATGGTTGATTTAATGTTCTGAGATGTAATATTTGATAAATCGATATCCTGGGATAAAAAAACTCAAAGGTTGTCGCAAATAGATGGGTTAACTCAAATATTGAAAATACCCCTAAATACGTCAGCTTAGGAAATATAAAAGATAATTGAAAGATAAATAAACTAGCTTGTCAGTCAAATCAATGATAGGTATGTGAGTAAAAACCTTGCAAAATCACCAAACAAGATCAAAAAAACCTATTTAGCCAACAACGCTTTACAATACTATCAATAGCGCTGGACTGCTTTACTGAAAGTGTGCTACTGTGCTACCAGGGGCGCTGCAGTATCACTCGAGGGTGCTGTACTGTTCCTCCTGAAGCACTTTAGGATACTGCCAATAGTGCTTTGCTGTGTCTTTTGTGTTGTTCCATATTGTACTTCAAAAAAATCAATTTCTCAAAGGAAAAGAGGGATTAGTGGGTCCCACCGGGCATGCCAAAATGTGTATGAGGAAAATCAAATATATCAAAATCAAAACTAAATAAACTAAAAGCCCATAACATAAAGAGAACTAATCTAAATGAAAGCCATTATCAATAAATCAATAAAATATGAAAGTTTTTACCGAGATTTGTATTGTTCCCTTTTGGATGAATGTTGATTGCTTAATATTACTGCGAAACCATGTTTGCAACAAGCAAGTATAGTGCTCAAAGATTAATGTCAAAAGATCATGAATGTGCTCAATCGATGTGATATATGCTCAAAGTGTTGTAAAAGATACCTGAGAATAAGTGATCGAAGAGGATTTGTGAAGGAGATGAGGGGGGTTTATATAGGTTTCAATAGAGATCGATCAACGGTCCAGATAATTGAGAAGAATCAACGAAGGAGATAAAACAAATAACCATGATGAATGTGCACACAACATATGTCAATCCATAAGAATATTTTTATTAAGATATGATGAAAACAAGATTGATTGAATAGATAACTCAACTTGTAATTTTGCCTTTTTTAGAATTCTAAAAATAAGACTGATTATGCACATGAGTTAACAAGATATTTTAAGAGGAATTGGAGATAACTGAAATTAAATAAATAAATTTATTTAATTGTTTGTGCATGATAGAGGAATAGAGGATTATAAATAAAATAGTTAACAAGATATTTTAAGAGGAATTGGAAGATAACTGAAATTAAATAAATAAATTTATTTAATTGTTTGTGCATGATAGAGGAATAGAGGATTATAAATAAAATATTTGATTTTATTTATTTTTTAGAGGATTGAGACAATTTAAATAAATTTGCATGATTTATTTAAATTTAGAAGAATAAGTGATTTAATTAAATAATGTAAATTATTTAATTGTAGATAAGATAGAATTGGATGATTTAATTAAATAATTGAATTTATTTAATTAATGGAGACTTGAAATTTGAAAGAGGATGATGATTTAATTAAATAATAATTATTATTTAATTGTGGAAGAAAATAGAGGAATTTAATGAACTTAATTAAATAAAGTGAATTTATTCAATTAATGTTGAAAGTATGTGATTTAGAAAAAATAGATGAAATTAATTAAATAATTAGATTATTTAATTAACGTTGAATGCAGGTGATTAGACAGATTAGATGAAATACAAGTGATGTGATGACTTGGTCATTTTTTGGGTGTCTACATTTTGCCCCTCTTTGATGCAATGTAGTTTACAACATTGTGTCAAAGAAAACGATTGTTGAAGATATGATACAATTTATTGATGCCCTAGTGTAGCTAGTTGCCCCTGTGTAGCTGGCGTAGGATGACCCCTCGCGAGGAAAGACAGGGAAGTGGCAGAAGAACTTGTTTGATGCTTGACTAGATGATGTGCATGAGTTAGACGAGGTTGGATAGAAGAAAGTGGAGAAGAAAAGACTATTGATCGATCTGTGCTTGAAAAACTATATGATGCCATGGATAAATGGATGAGCTTGTTGCAATGGTTTCACAAATGTTTATAAAGGGCAATCCTTATTTTGATATAGCACATGGATAGTTTGCCACCAAGGTATAAAAGACCAAGGTGTTGTGATATCTAAGTGTGTGGACGTTGACTTTGCAAGCAAGGAGTTTGATCTTAGATCCCTTTAGACATAATATGACCTTGTTGTACATGTGAATTAGCCATAGTCTTGAACATAAAATAAACTTCAATACATAAATGCAAATGGAATATTAATATGTAAGATGCTAGGTCGTAACACACACAAGATAAATATGATGTTAAGAAAGATACTAAAGATCATTCCTCAAACACGGCACACAAAAGCAATGACTATGCCACCAATCCGTACTACGTCGCAACATACCGAGATTATAGATAAATCAAGGTAGTCTTGAATAGGTATTAGAAAAGGAACAAAAGATAAACCATAAAGAAAATTGACTAACTTACAAAGTAAACATATAGCAAACATATTCTCTTGCCAAAGAGGTTGCTCATGATAGATTGGATAAGAAAGATAACAGCCTTATCATAGGAGTGATGTGTCCATTAAAGGGGGCTATCTACCTAAAAAGACAATGATGTGCTGCAGGAAATGCCACACGTCGCATGAGACACGTGTGTTGGTTTCGACAATGGAACACTCTACAGAAGACAAGCTTGTTGATCTGGTGCTTTGGTTAAGATGGATTTAGTTGATACTGGCAATCGAAACGTAGGATAGTAGATGACTCTGGAAGTAAGCTGCTTTGCCTCAGGTTTGCAAAGGACTTTTGCTTTGAAAGGATGCGCTAGTTTTCTGCTTGAGTTAGTCAAGTCGAGGCGAATGGATTTTGATAAATGGAAGACCAGAAAGGTGACATGTTAATGGGTTGAAACTAGTGAAGAATGATGAATCATATGTGCCTGAGTACTAGATACATCCTTCGTATTCCAGATTGCCTACCTACCCTGTATCCACGGGATCAAGGCACATTACGAGGAAAGATAAAAAATGATAATATGTAGTTCTGGATAGAGTGATGAATGGGTCAAGGTGGTGAGGAGATCTTATGTACCTGAGTACTAGAAACTTCCTTTGAATTCCAGACTGCCTACATACCCATATCCATGGGATCAAGGTACCTTAAGATTGAGAAGAGATAATATGTAGTTTTGGTTGGTGTAATGATGTGGGAAACATTTTGAGAAGATAACAGCCTTATCGTAGGCACGATGTGTTTGTTAAATGGTGCTATCTGCGGAAAGGAGAGAAGATTGAAGTGTTTTGTGAACCACGAACAAGGAACCCCTCTTATACCTAGGTTAAGGAAAGAGTTGCCCCCATTCTAGTAGAGGAATTTGCATGGGTGACTGACGAAGAAGACATAGAAATCTTTGACCTAAGACAAGACAGTGTTAACTATAGCCATAGATCAAGACATGGGATGACGACGATGGACATTGACAAATTTCTAAGCTATACTAGATAGGGAGATGGAAATGCAAACAAGGTCAATGGTTTTATTATGGATGGATGGATGAAGCATGTTGTGAAATGGACATGGAATGAATAGGACTTGATAGATGATGGATGCCGACTCTACACATAGCACCTATTTGCCAGGTTTTCACTATGGTACTTATCCAAGGTGCCTATTTACCAGGTTTTCACCATAGGATGGATTATTTTGCTTTTGTTTTTCTTTTTTTTTGGAATACTCTGAGGATCAAGCATAGAACTTCTTAAGATGGACACTGTTAAGTGGCTCTTCCAGAGGAATGCTATCAGGTGTAGCTAAAGTATAAGCTCCTGATCCATATGTCGTTGTGGGTGTCGAACCCTTGATCTCTTGCTTGTAATTTTCACTCTCCACCAATATACCAAGATGCTTTCTTTCCTACATATACGGGCCTCCTTTATATTTAAAGAATGATAATAGAAACAAATCCCTATAAAAGGGTGTTGTGTGGTTTAAACTCCCACTGGGGAATTATGATTTAGACAGATCTAGAGGAACTAAAAATTTTGCAATCTCATAACTTGACAGAATGGCATCATTAGAAAGAGCTCGTCAACACAGTCCTGATGTAACTTGAATGGGCTCAAAAGGAGTTTGTATGCTGAAGTTATGTATAGTCAAAAGTTTGGTGAAACAAGTGAATCAGGTGTTCAAAAAGGTGAAAAATTGATTGTCTCAAATAAAAGCAAACATGATGCGAATTCAAAGAGCTCGTCACCATGATTTTGACGCCACTTGTTTCATCTCGATCGGAGCTCGTATGAGCAAGATATGGCCGGTCAAAGTTGAGGGTTGGCCATGTCAACTAGACAATATAATGATGACATCAACATGCTGACATCGCAGACACAGTGGTAGTTGTTGATGTGGTAGGTCCAGAGGTTGACACGTGGTAGATGGCAGTATCTGAGTTAGCAGATGACATGGCAGGTTGTAAGATGTGGACCATTCTAGTGTGACACGTGTCACTGACAAACGAATGAGGAAATCCCTTGTGGCCTAATGATTGGGTTGCACATGGCACATGTGGTGATTTGATTGTTAAAATTTTGGTTTGTGGGGTTGAATCTTGCTATTTTCACTCTCCACAAATATACCAAGCAATTTTTTTTCTACATATATAGGCTTCCTTTCTATTTAAAGAATGATAATAGAAATGAATCCCTATAAAAGGGGCTCGGGTGGTTTAAACCCCTAGTGGGAAGGAATGATCTAAATTGATCCAGAAGACCTAAAAATTTTACAGTCTCAGAACCTGACGGAATCAATGTCATTGGAAAGAGGTCGCTGGCACGATCCTCATGCAACTTGAATAGACTCAAAAGAAGTTTGTATGCAGAAGTTATGTGCAGTCAAAGGTTCTATCAAACAGGCAAATGATGTGCTAAAAAAGGTGAAAACTTTATTGTCTCAAATCCAAGCAAAAACGATGCCAAGTCAAAGACCTCATTGCCACTATTCTGAGGCTGCTTGTTTTGCCTTGATTAGAGCTCGTACGAGCACGATATGGCTGGTCAAAGTTGAGGGTTGACCATGTTGACGAGACAGTACAATGATGACGTTATCATGCTAAAATGGTAGACAGTGGCATTTGTTGGCATGGCAAGTCTGGATGTTGACACATGGCAGATGGCGGCATCTAACTCAATAGATGATGAGGCAAGGCTGAAGATGTGGACCAATCCATCGTGACACGTGTCACTGACAGACAAATGAGTGAATGCCACGTGGCCCAATGATTGGGTGCCACGTCACCCATGTGGCAATTTTCTTGTTAAAAGGTTGGTTTGTGGGGGTCGAACCCCTGACCTTTTGCTTCCTATTTTCACTCTCCAGTAATATACCAAGTGGCTTTCATCACTACATATACGGGCCTCCTTTCTATTTAAAGAATGATAATAGAAATAAATCCCTATAAAGGGGGTTAGGTGGTTTGAACCCCAAGTGGGGAGAAATGATCTAAGTGGATCCAGAAGTCGCTAACACGATCCTAACGCAACTTGAACGGGCTCAAAAGGAGTTCGTATGCAGAAGTTATTTGTAGTCAAAGGTTTGATCAAACAAGCAAATCAGGCGTTCGAAAATGTAAAAAAATTATTTTCTCAAATCCAAGCAAAAATGATACCAAGTCGAAGAGCTGGTCGCTACAATTCTAACGCCACTCATTTCGCCTCGATTAGAGATCGTACAAGAAAGATATGGATGGTCAAAGTTGAAGGTAGACCGTGTCAACTAGATAGTACAATGATGATGTCAAGATGCAGACATGGCAGACAAGTGGCAGATCCAGAATTTGACATGTGGTAGATGGCGGCATCTAAGTTAGCAAATGATGTGGCAGGTCTGAAGATGTGAACCAATCCAGCATTACACGTGTCACTGACAGACAAGTGAGGTAATGCCACATGGCCCAACAATTGGGTGCCACGTGGCACAGATGGCAGTTTGATTGTTAAAAGGTTGGTTTGTGGATGTCAAACCCTTGACCTCCTACTTGCTTTTTTCACTCCACCAATATATCAAGTGGCTTTCTTTGCTACATATACGGGCCTCCTTTCTATTTAATGAATGATAATAGAAACAAATCCCTATAAAAGGGGGTTAGGTGGTTTGAACCCCTAGTGGGGAGGACTAATCCAGGTGGATACAGAAGAACTAAAAATTTTGCAGTCTTCAACCCTGACAGAATCAACATCATTGGAAAGAGGTCGCTTACATGATCTTGACGCAACTTGAACGGGTTCAAAAGGAGTTCATATGCAAAAGTTATGTGCAGTCAAAGGTTTGGCCAAACAAGCGAATCAAATGTTCAAAAAGGTGAAAAATTGATTGTCTCATATCTAGACAAAAATGATGCCAAATCGAAGTTGAGGGCTAACCATGCTGACTACACAATACAATGATGACATCAGCATGCTGACATGGCAGACACAATGGCAATTGTTGACGTGGTAGGTCTAGAGGTTGACATATGTAGATGGCGGCATCTAAGTCATAAGATGATGTGGCAGGTCTGATGATGTGGACCAATCCAGCATGACATGTGTCACTGACGGATCAATGAGGTCATGCCACGTGGCCTAAAGATTGGCTGCCACGTGGCACATGTGGTGGTTTGATTGTTAAATAATTAGTTTGTGGGGGTCGAACCCTTGACCTCCTGCTTGCTATTTTCACTCTCCACCAATATACCAAGCGGCTTTCTTTGCTACATATACGGGCCTCCTTTCTACTTAAAGAATGATTATAGCAATGAATCCCTATAAAAGGGAGTCAGGTGCTTTGAACCCCAAGTGGAGAGGAATAATCCAAGTGGATCTATAAGACCAAAAAAATTGTAGTCTGAGAACATGACCGAATCAGTATCATTGGAAAGAGGTTGCTGACACAATCCTAACGCAACTTGAACAGGTTCAAAAGGAGTTCGTATGCAAAATTTATGTGCAGTCAAATGTTCAGTCAAATAGGCAAATCAGGTGTTCAAAAAGGTGAAAAATTGATTGTCTCAAATCCAAGCAAAAATGATGCCAAGTCAAAGAGCTTGTCGTCACAATTTCGACGCCGCTCATTTCGCCTCGATCGGTCCAGAGTTTGACACGTGGCAGATGGTGGCATCTAAGTTAGCAGATGATATGACAGGCTTGAAGATGTGGACCAATCCAACTTGACACGTGTCGCTGACGGAATAATGAGTTAATGCCACGTAGCCAAATGATTGGGTATCACATGGCACATGTGGCGGTTTGATTGTTAAAAGGTTGGTTTGTGGGGGTCAAACACCTGACCTCCTGCTTACTATTTTCACTCTCCACCAATATACCAAGTAGTTTTCTTTGTTACATATATGGGCCTCCTTTTTATTTAAAGAATGATAATAGAAATGAATCCCTATAAAAAGGGGTCGGGTGGTTTGAACCCCCAGTGGGGAATAATGATCCAGATAGATATAGAATAACTAAAAATTTTGTAGTCTCAGAACTTGACAGAATCAACATCATTGGAAAGAGGTCGTTGACACGATGCTAACGCAACTTGAATGGGCTCAAAAGGAGTTCGTATGCAGAAGTTATCCGTAGTCAAAGGTTCAGCCAAATAGGTGAATCTGGCATTCAAAAAGGTGAAAAATTGATTGTCTCAAATCCAAGCAAAAATGATGCCAAGTCGAAGAGCTCATCGCCATGATTTTGACGCCCCTCATTTTGGCCTCGATCGAAGCTCATATGAGCAAGATATGGTCGGTCAATGTTGAAGGTTGACAATGTTGACTAGACAATACAATGATGATGTCAGCATGCTAACATGGCAGACACAGTGGCAATTGTTGACGTGACAGATCTAGAGGTCAACACATGGCAGATGGCGGCATTTGAGACAACAGATGACATGGCAAGTCTAATGATGTGGACCAATCCAGCCTAACACGTGTCACTGACGGGTGAATGAGGTAATGCCACGTGGCCCAATGATTGGGTGCCACGTGGCACATGTGGCGGTTTGATTGTTAAAAAATTGGTTTGTGGGGGTTGAACCCCTAACCTCTTGCTTGTTATTTTTACTCTCCACCAATATACCAAGCAGTTTTCTTTGCTACATATACGGGCATCCTTTCTATTTAAAGAATGATAATAGAAACAAATCCCTATAAAAGGAGGTCAGGTGGTTTGAACCCCAAGTGGGGAGCAATGATCCAGGTGGATCCAGAAGACCAAAAGGAGTTCGTACTTAAAAGGAGTTCATATGCAGAAGTTATGTGTGGTAAGAGGTTTGGTCAAAGAAGCGAATCAAGCATTGAAAAAGGTAAAAAATTGATTGTCTTAAATCCAAGCAAAAATGATGCTAAGTCGAAGAGCTCGTTGTCATGATTTCGACACTACTCGTTTCTCCTCGATCAGAGCTCATACGAGCAAGATATGGCTGGTCAAAGTTGAGGGTTGACCATGTTGACTAGATAGTACAATGATGATGTCACCACGCTGACATGGCAGACACAGTGGCAATTGTTGATGTGGTAGGTCCACAGTTTGACACGTGGCAGATGGTGGCATATGAGTCAGCAAATGACGACGCAGGTCTGAAGATGTGGACCAATCTAGCATGACACATGTCACTGATGGAAAAATGACAATGCCACGTGGCCCAATGATTGGGTGCCATATGGCACATGTGGCGGTTTGATTGTAAAAATGCTAGTTTATGGGGGTCGAACCCCTGACCTCCTTCTTGCTATGTTCACTCTCCACCAGTATACCAAGCAGTTTTCTTTGCTACATATACAGGCCTCCTTTCTATTTAAAGAATGATAATAGAAATGAATCCCTATAAAAGGGGGTCAGGTGGTTTGAACACCCAGTGGGGAGTACTGATCTAGATGGATACAAAAGAACTAAAAACTTTGCAGTCTTAGAACCTGACGGAGTCAACATCATTGGAAAGAGGTTGTTGACAAGATCTTGACACAACATGAATGGGCTCAAAAGGAGTTCATATGCATAAATTAGTTACAGTCAAATGTTCAGTCAAACAGGTGAATAAGGCATTCAAAAAGGTGAAAAATTGATTGTGTCAAATCCAAGAAAAAATGATGCCAAGTCGAAGAGCTCGTCGCCATGATTTTGACACTGCTCATTTCACCTTGATTAGAGCTTGTACTAGCAAGATATGGCCGGTCAAACTTGAGGGTTGACCATGTTAACTAGACAATACAATGATGACATCAGTATGCTGACATGGTAGACACAGTGGTAGTTGTTGACGTGGTAGGTCCAGAGGTTGACACGTGGCAGATGGTGTCATCATAGTCAGTAGATGATGTGGCAAGTCTGAAGATGTGGAGCAATCTAGCGTGACACGTGTCATTGACGGATGAATGAGGTAATGCTATGTGACCTAATGATTGGATGCTACATGGCACATGTGGTGGTTTGATTGTTAAAAGGTTGGTTTGTGGGGTCGAACCTTACTATTTTCACTCTCCACCAATATACCAAGCGACTTTCTTTGCTACATATACGAGCTTCCTTTCTATTTAAAGAATGATAATAGAAACAAATCCCTATAAAAGGGGGTGAGGTGGTTTGAACCCCTAATGTGAAGGAGTGATCTAAATTGATCTAGAAGACCTAGAAATTTTGCAGGCTCAAAACTTGACGTAATCAACGTCATTGGAAAGAGGTCGCTGGCACGATCCTGACGCAACTTTAACGGGCTCAAAAGGAGTTCGTATGCAGAAGTTATGTGCAGTCAAAGGTTTGGTCAAATAGGTGAATCAGGCGTTAAAAAAGGTGAAAAATTGATTGTCTAAAATCCAAGCAAAAATGATGCCAAGTTCAATAGCTCATCGCCACGATTCTGATGCCGCTCGTTTCACCTTGATTGGAGCAAGTACAAGCAAGATTTGGCCGATCAAAGTTGAGGGTTGACCATGCTGACTAGACAGTACAATGATGATGTCATGATCGTGACATGGCACACACAATGGTGGTTGTTGGCTTGGCAGGTTCATATGTTGACACATTGCAGATGGAAACATCTAACTCAATAGAGGACGTGGCAAGTCTAGAGATGTGGACCAATCCATCATAACACGTGTCACTGACAGCTGAATGAGGAAATGCCACGTGGCCCAATGATTAGGTGCCACATGGCACATGCAACATGTACCGGCCTTCTTTCTATTTAAAAAATGATAATAGAGACAAATCCCTATAATAGGGGGTCAGGTGGTTTGAACCTCCAGTGGGAAGGAATAATCTAGGTGGATCCAAAAGACTTAAAAAATTTGCAATCTCAAAACCTAATGGAATTAGCATCATTGGAAAGAGGTCGCTGACATGATCCTAACGCAACTTGAACAGGCTCAAAAGGATTTCGTATGCAAAAGTTATGTGCAGTTAAAGGTTCGGTCAAACAGGGGAATTGGGTGTTCAAAAAGGTCAAAAATTGATTGTCTCAAATCCAAGCAAAAATGATGCCACATCATAGAGCTCATAGCCATGATTTTGACGCTACTCGTTTCACCTCGATCAAAGTTTGTACGACCAAGATATAGCTGGTCAAAGTTGAGGGTTGACCATGCCGACTAGATAGTACAATGATGATGTTAGCATGCTAAAATGGCAAACACACTGGCAGTTGTTGACGTGGTAGATCCAAAGTTTGACACATGGCAGATGGCAGCATCTGAGTCAGTAGATGACATGACAGGTCTAAAGATGTGGACCAATCTAGCATGACACATGTCACTGACGAACGAATGAGGTAATGTCGCGTGGCCCAATGATTGGGTGCCACGTGGCACATGTGGTGGTTTGATTGTTAAAAGGTTGGTCTGTGGGGGTTGGACCCCTAACCTCATGCTTGCTTTTTTCACTCTCCACCAATATACCAAGCGGCTTTCTTTGCTACATATACAGGCCTCCTTTCTATTTAATGAATGATAATAGAAACAAATCCCTATAAAAGGGGGTTGGGTGGTTTAAACCCGCAGTGGGGAGGAATGATCCAGGTGGATACAAAAGAACTAATATTTTTTTAGTCTTAGAACCTAACAGAATCAACATCATTGGAAAGAGGTCGCTGACAAGATCCTAACGCAACTTCAACAGGCTGAAAAGTAGTTTGTATGTAGAAGTTATGTGCAGTCCAAGGTTTGGTCAAACAGGTGAATCAGGGGTTCAAAAAGGTGAAAATTTGATTGTCTCAAATCTAAGCAAAATTGATGCCAAGTCGAAGAGCTCATTGCCACAATTTTGACGCCGCTCATTTCGCCTCGATCAGAGCTCGTACGAGCAAGATATGGCTAGTCAAAGTTGAGGGTTGACCATGCTGACTAGATAATACAATGATAATGTTAGCATGCTGACATGGCAGACACAGTGGCAGTTGTCGATGTGGCAGGTCCAGAGGTTGACACATGGCAAATAGCGGCATCTGAGTTAGCAAATGACATGGCAGGTCTGATGATGTGGACCAATCATGTGTGACATGTCACTGATAGATGAATGAGGTAATGCCACGTGGCCCAACGATTTGATGCCATGTGGCAGTTTGATTGTTAAAAGATTAGTTTGTGGGGGTCGAACCTGTGACCTCTTGCTTGCTATTTTCTGTATATCAAAAAATTTGGATTTACAAATAGAAATGATCAAACAATTGAAATGCATAACCTAAATCCAAATCATTCAATACCTCGAAGTGGCAAGATGAGCTTGATTGATTGATCGCTTTGTTGTGTTGATTGCTCGATTCCGTAGCATAATGTTGATAAGAAGATAAATGATGGATGATTGATAGATGATAGATGCAAGTTAGATTGATTGAAGATGATGGATAATGGCTTGAGATGAAAATTCAGCAGAGTGAGGTTGCATGAAGAAGAATTATCTAATTCTCTTAATGGCTCAAGAGAGGCTTGTTTTATAGGAAAGGCTTGGTTCCAATGGATGGCTAAGATCAATTAGGGCTTTAGATGAAATGGATGGATAGGATTAAGTTAGGTTTCCTTGCACATCAAGAAATTGTAGTCAATTGACATGTGGCAAGGGAAGATAAGGCTTAGGTGTGCTTGTGTAGACAAATACTAAAATTAGGTCCCATTAGTTGTGCATGTGAAAGATAAAAGTTGTAACACATGATTGACTGGATAAGTGTTGGAATGTGATAAAAGATGAGAACTTAATTCAAATAAAATATTTGAATTAGTTGTGATATGAGTTGGATATTAATTAAATAAATAAGATTTATTTAATTAATTGGAAAGATGATTAGGATGGGATAAGATATGGAGGACTTAATTCAAATAAAATATTTGAATTGGTTGGGATATGAGTTGGAAATTAATTAAATAAATAAGATTTATCTAATTAATTTGAAAGATGAATAGGATGGGATAAGATATGATGTGGAAATTAATTAAATAAATAAAATTTATTTAATTAATTGGCTAAGTGGGATAAGGATGGGATTGAATGGGATTTAATTAAATAAATAAAATTTATTTAATTAATTAGCTAATAGATAAATGGGATTAAGAGTGGGATTTAAGACAAAAATGGCTTATGATGTTTAGGATAATGGTTTAACAAGGTGTTGCTAGACATGGACAAATTTGGGACAAATTTGGGTGTCTACATTTTGCCCCTCTTTGAGATGATGTTCGAGATGATAAGATTTATGTCGAGTAACATCATTTCAAAGAAGTTAAGGTATGGATAGAGGAAAATGATAGTAACATCATTTATATTTAATATAGCACTAGACTTTATGCACCAAGGTATAAGGAACCAAGGTGACGATGTGTCTCATGCCCCAGCGTAATACAACCTTGTCTAACATATGAGGAAGTAAACTTAGAGCATTGAAGTCCTAATGCACAAAAGGTATGATATGACCTTAAATGCAAACGATAATGCAAAAAGTTATTCCAACACACACAAGATATGAATATTAGCTAGAAAGTTACAGATGTGATACAAATGCAAGATAAAATGATAACACACACAAGCAAGCAAGCAAGCATGCACAAATGATACAAAAACAAACAAGGTATTGCCCTTGTCAAGCTGTAAACCAATGATTAATTGTTTGATTGATGATGATAGATAGTGTTGAGAGTGTTGTCATTGTGGGGAAAGCTATATCCCTAGATCAACACAAGTTTGTTTGCTGAGTTGGTTGGATGATTGGCTGATTGAGTTGGCTTACAACAAGGTTAGGATCAAGACCATTGATTGTGTTTGGATAACTTGGCTTGATTGATTAACTTGATTGGTATGGATTAAGGATGGGCTTGCATTTGGATCTTTGTTTAGAATGATTTGAAGATGAGAAAATGACTAGATTGATTTTGTTTGATGAAATGTGGATGATGGGATGATATGTGGTGGATTAAGTTGCTTTTGATTTGTTGGAGTAGTTGGATTTATTTTGATGGTTGGCTTGATGTGCTTGAGTTGATTTGCTTTGGTGTTGATACTGATGATTGATAGGATTTGTTTTGATGGCTGGCTTGATGTGCTTTGATTTTGATGTTTTCTATTGTTGGATTGATTGTTTTGATGATTGGATTGGATTGAATGATGTTAGTGATGGTGTGATGATTAGAGTGTCCACTCAATCTAAGCATAAGCAAGTGTTCTCAGTGTGCTCAAAGGATGTAAAACAAACAAGGTATTTCCCTTGTCAAGTCATAAACCAATGATTGATTGTTTGATTGATGATGATAGATAGTGTTGTCATTGTGGGGAAAGCTATATCCCTAGATCAACACAAGGATGTGGGAACGCTATATTCCATTGATGATGATGATAATTTGATTGATTGGTCTCATGACAAGATTAGGATCAAAACCTATTGATTTGATTGGATAATGTTCCTTGATTGATTGGCTTGCTTGATATGGATTAGTGTGACTTAGATTTAAGATCATTGCTTAGATTGATTTGATTGATATGATTGGACAAAGTGATTGATTGAAATGGATGAATGAATGTTATTGATAGGAAGAATTGATGATGATGATGATTTGATTTTGATTGAATGTTGAAGGAGTGGATTGTTTTGGATGATATGATTGGTTTTATTGCTTGGATTTTCATTGGATATTTAATTTTTTTGGATTTTTGAATTTTTTTTTTTTTTTTTATGTTTTTGAAATATTTTGGGTAGCCTTTGTGCTAGATACCAATGACAAGGGAAAAACCAAGTCTAGGTGTGAGGATGGATAAAAGGATGGGCTCATAGTAAATGGGATGAAAGGCTCATGATAGATGGATAGATAAGAGGATAGGCTGTATAAGGTATGTATGCATGCCTCATGAAAAATGGATAGGTAGGCTATAGTGGAAAGCTCATGATAAATAGATGGGGATAAGCTATAAGATGGAAAGCTCGTGATAAGGGTACTCCATAGTGGATGGATCATAAGGGAGCTAGGATATGATCTCCAAAGGCTATGTTGCATAGGAGGAACTTGCCCCATTCTATGTGGTAATGCTGAGGATTTTTACATGAAAAAGTTCATGACCAAGGGATGACATGATTGGATTTTACATGGTGCTTATGATGATAGGATGACATGATGGATTGGTTTAAATGGGATGGATAAATTGTCAATGGATAGGACTTGGTTTGGAAAGAAGGTATGTCAAGAAATATCCAAACATGTTTCAACATTTTACCCCTATGTCTTTATCAATATCAAAAGGCGGAAGGATGGGTAAATGGGTTCAGTGGAATAGGCATGTTTATGTAATGGCTAAGGATGGCAGGATGGTGTGGTAATGGTATGATGGGATAGATAGTTTGGAAATGGATAGGTTGGATGAGACAATGTGCCCCCAAGTGTAAGTGACATAGAAGATCAACTTACACATGACGCCTGTTTGCCAGGTTTTCATCATGGTACTTATCCAAGGTACCTATTTACCAGGTTTTCACCGTTGGACGAAAGGATTTCTCTTTACTATTTTAATTTTTTTTTATGGGATGACAATTACACATGGCGCCTGTTTGCCAGGTTTTCACCATGGTAATGGATAGGAGGGACTCAAGTGTCTAGTGCTATGAATGTTGGTAGTCCCGTTGGAGATGGATGTCATCGCATGGACCATGTCATTATGCTCATAGATGTTGATAATGGATTGCATGGAAGTGAGATGGACTAGGTAGATAATGGATTATAATGTGGAATTATGGTAGGCTAATGCAAGGATAGATGGATGGGGATAATGGATTTATATAGGCTTATGGAATGAAGATGGATGAAAAGTTTATGCCAAAGCATGGGCCATAGGGATAGCATGGGGGAGATATGTAGGATAATGGATGGAAGATGGGGAGATGTAGTTATGTGGAGGTGTTGTGGAGTGGAAGGGAACCATGACCAATGGCTGTACACACCATGATAAACATTGAAGCTTTTGATTGGATGGTGGTGTAGGAAGTAATGGAGATGTTTTCTTAGGGGATGGTTGACGAAGTGATTTAGGAACCCACATAGATTTAGTATGCTTAGTGCTTTTGCTTTGCTTGTGGGACTTTTTAAGGGAATGGAAGTTTTGGATGGAAGTAGGCATTTAGATGGAGATAGGTGATTGGGATTCTTGAGATGTGGATGAGGATGCCTCATTTTCTTTGCTAGTTGTTTGCTTAGGAACCCAAACCATTTTACTTTTGGGCTTTGCTTTTGAAGGTATGGGCTTGGATAGCTTTGTGAGTGTACTTTGCTTAGAAGATGGATGATTTAAAGACTTTTCACATTTATGCCCTAAGGCATGAGGGTCCTTAGGAGTTTTAGTTGGATTTTTGGCTTTATAGATAAAGGCATCACAATTTTTTCTTTTGAATCCCATGGGGTGGGTGGAGTGGATGGAATGATTGGAAGCTTTATGCTTAGGCAATGTGTACTTTTGTTGGCCATGATTAGGGATGTAAGGATACTTATGAATGATATGTATGTTAGGTGTTGGTAGCAACGGTGGCAAGGTGGATGGAGGGATATTTGGAGTTGGTAAAAGTGGAGGCAAAGTGGATGGAAAAAGGTGTATGGTCACATGCTTTTGACATTTATAGGATGATGGAGGTGGAATGGCAACATATGTTTTGGGTAGATGATGTGGTTTGTGATGGAAAGTGGTAGGTTTAGGATGCCTGAAGGGATTACCAACATCTTGGCCTTGTTTACCTTGGGGTGTGTATCCAAGGCCATATGGGCATGGAGGAACTTTGACATGGTTTGGATCCAAAATACCTTGTTCATAAAGGCCTAGACCTTTGCCTTGGTAGTTCATGTTTTGGAGTATGCGATGGACTATAGGACTAGGTGTGCTTTGAACACTAGACTTGACCTCATTATTGGATGTAGAAGATGAAGTGGAGGACAAAGGTTGTTGTTGTCCTAAGGAAGAACACTCATGTATAAGGGTGGATGACCAATAGGACATGATGGATTTGAAATGGGATTGATGATGGATGTGGAAGGGGGATCATTAGGATCTTGATTAGAATTATGTTCACTAAGATCCAAGTTATTTGTTTGATCTTTTATTCTTACTTAGGGGACAAGTGTCTCATCATGACAAGTGGATGTTTGCTCATTATGGATAGGGCTATATGGCAAATGACTAGGAGTAATTTGGATATCTCGCTCATGGATGGATAGAGGATTATGGATAGGATCAAGGTGCTCATGGATAGCTTCTTCATAGGTATCATCTTGATCATAAAGAAGGTAAATGTTATGGATGGGTTGCATGAAAGTGTTTTGACCTTGAGTTGGACTAGGGCTTAATGTTTCCACATGCTTAGGATTAAACCTTTGACATACCTCCTGGGTTGCTTGAATGGAATTGGAAGGCTCTTGGTCAACAACATAAAGGCATGATGACTCTTGACTTGGATTCATAATAGGAGGCTCTTGAATAGGCTTGATGGATTGTAGGTCACATGATGGGCTTGAAGGGCTAGGCATGGTGTAGGACTCTTGAATAGATGTTTGACATGGGGATAAGTAGTTCCTTGCTAATAGCCAATGGATCACATCCTTCACAAGGGTATGAGTGGATGGGCAATATAATGGATGAGCAATAATAGCGGATGATGTTGTAGGCTTATGATTAGGATTAGGTTGGGGGATAATTGGATTGGGTGGATTAGGATTTGGATTGGATGAAGGGATAATCTTACCACAATTTATGAGGTTTGTGATCAATCTCTTAAGTTTGACATAATTTGTTGTTGTATGGCCCTTATACATATGGTATGCACAATAATGATTTTCATTATACCAAGGGGGTTTAAGGATTGGTTCAAAAGGTTCTATCAGCGGCAGCTCAATCAAATTTGCTTGAACCAATTGTTGTACAGTTATGTCCAAGGGATCTTGTGATGGAAGATTGGTAGAACATGAGGATGAAGGTGATGAAGGTTGGTGGACCAATGGACTAGGGGTAGGATCACATGGTGGTCTTATGATAGGGCTAGTAGGCTCATGTGTTGGTGGGTGATTAGATGATGAAGGCCACTCTAGATTAGTATCTCCCTTGTCAAAGGTAATTAAGTCTTGTTGCATAGGATAACTTGGGCTTGTTTGATTTATGTACAAGGGACCACTTGGACTTGCATGTGCTTCTTGTTGCAAAGGTGGATTTGGGCTCACTTGTGCTTGTTGGGGAGGCCATTGATAGTCTTGGAAGCTAGATGTAATGGTAGGATATGTAGACAAAAGATCTTGAGGCGGACCCAAAGTTGAGGGCATTTGATCTTTTTGCCAAGGTGGATTTGGGCTTACATGTTCTTGTTGTGATGACACTTGGCTGCCTTGTGGATGGGTTTGGTGATGTGTTGGAGTGTTAGAATGAGGAATTGGATAATGTTGGGGTGGAGGTTGATAGGTTGGTGTGGCATTGATATGATGTGTAGATAGATGAGGTTGGTATGAAGTTAAGGTGGATGACACATAGGATTGAGGTGGAATGTGTTGAGTTTGGGATGATGTTTGGATTTGTTGTTGTTGGAATTGTTGAATTGGTTGGTGTTGTGATGTGATGTGTTGATGTGGATAAGGGATAACATTAGAAGAAATGGAATAAGTTGGTATCAAATTAACTTGATGAGTGGACTTTACAAGTGGCCAAAAGGTGTTGGATTTATGCCAAGAGGTATTGTATGTGTGAGGATTGGTTTGTTCGACATATGTGAATTAGTTCTTGAATGCTTTGAAATGTTCGCTGCTCTAAAGGTGATTGGCTTGCATGCATGTGGCAAAGCATATGAAGGAGTTTTTGGAGGTACTCTAAGGTTGACATGATGTCACACAAGTGTTTAAGTCTTAAATCCTTTTTGCAAGTGCTTGGTTATGATTCGATGATGATGTGGATTGTTTGAATGATGTGGATGAAATTGAGTTGGATATGATGTGTGTTGACTAGGATGAATGTTTAGATTGATTTGTTTATGTGTTTGGGTGTTTAGAGCTTGATGTGGCAATATTCAAACAAATGATTATGCATATACACACATGAATCACTCACGCAAGACACATAAGCAAGTTGTTGACTTTGAAAATGAAATGTGATGATTAAGCAAGCAAACATGGAAGACACATCAACAAGCCTTAATGTCTAGTCAAGTGGGTATGGCCAATTAGGTCTTAGGCTAGATTGCACAAGGTTGACTAGGAATTGAAAGAGAAATCCTGCCACACAGCCGGGAGAAAGGGGTAACCCACCCTTCACCTTCACTTCCCAAAGGTATAAAGTTCTTTGGGGCTTAGCCAAGAGTAACAAGATTTACAACTCCCAATGAGGGTGTCTTTCGATTTAGCCTTGATTGAGGTCATCCCTTGGAGTGGTGTGTCTCCAAGCAGGCCTCCTAGATAGGGTTTACAAAAGCAAACCAAGTGAGCTGCACTTGATTCACACTCGCAGTTGTTAATTGACCCTTTAGAAATGAGATGTCTGGAAGACAATTCAAGCACTTGTTCTTTTTAGATCCAAAGCCAAATGTGATAAAAAACAATGGTTTGTTTTAACCTAATTTTTTGATGTGAATTTGCAAACAATTGTTTATTTTAAGCCCAAAATCTAAATGTGTGATTCAAACAATGATTAAGATGAAAGATTAGAATGAGTGCACCTGATTATTTTTGCTTTCCAAATTGTTGTAGATGATTGATATTGCTGCTGCTAAAGCTCCTTATGATCACCTACAACATAAAAAAAATGATATTACAATGCAGGCATAAAAAATAAGCTCATCAAGCAAGGAAAATTGTAATTTTAGATGCATAGCCGAATTAGATTTGATTATTTCGATACATTTTTTGTTCAAAAATTAAAAAATCAAAGAAGAGACCCCCATTAATTTTTAGAGAGATTTCTGAAAATGTAAAGAAATTAGAAAAATTCCCTATTTTGCGTCCAGAAATGTGGATTTATGGAAACGGTACAGTCGGCAAAGATCTGATTTTTTCTCATTGTAAACGACTTCCAAATTAAATCTGTAAAACATAGACCCCCATTAGAATTTTGAGAGCTTTCCAGAATTGTGATTTTATGAAAAAACATAAAAACGTGATAAATCCCACAAAAATTGAGATAAACCCAAAATTTTTCTGGTGTAGCTTCCTTATATCATAGACAAACTTCTGCTAAAATCTTGTAGAAAAATTTTTAGCCGTTTGGAAGATATGATGAAATCTTTAAAACCTAGGGTTTTGTCCAAAAAGTAGCAGATCTGCAACAAAAAGTTAATTAAACCTGCAAAACTCAACAATGGAGGTTATATGAATGCAAATTTTTACTACAAAAACCTGCAAAAAAGATCAAGCGAAGTGAGTCCCACCGGGCGTGCCAAAATGTATATCAAAAAATTTGGATTTACAAATGGAAATGATCAAACAATTGAAATGCATAACCTAAATCCAAATCATTCAATACCTCGAAGATGCAAGATGAGCTCGATTGATTGATCACTTTGTTGTGTTGATTGCTCAATTTCGCAGCATAACATTGATAAGAAGATAAATGATGGATGATTGATAGATGATAGATGTAAGCTAGATTGATTGAAGATGATGGATAATGGCTTGAGATGAAAATTCAGCAGAGTGAGGTTGCATGAAGAAGAATCATCTAATTCTCTTAATGGCTCAAGAGAGGCTTGTTTTATAGGAAAGGCTTGGTTCCAATGGATGGCTAGGATCAATTAGGGCTTTAGATGAAATGGATGGATAGGATTAAGTTAGGTTTCCTTTTACATCAAGAAATTGTAGTCAATTGACATGTGGCAAGGGAAGATAAGGCTTAGGTGTGCTTGTGTAGACAAATACTAAAATTAGGTCCCATTAGTTGTGCATGTGAAAGATAAAAGTTGTAACACATGATTGATTGGACAAGTGTTGGAATGTGATAAAAGATGAGAGCTTAATTCAAATAAAATATTTGAATTAGTTGTGATATGAGTTGGATATTAATTAAATAAATAAGATTTATTTAATTAATTGGAAAGATGATTAGGATGGGATAAGATATGGAGGACTTAATTCAAATAAAATATTTGAATTAGTTGGGATATGAGTTGGAAATTAATTAAATAAATAAGATTTATCTAATTAATTTGAAAGATAAATAGGATGGGATAAGATATGATGTGGAAATTAATTAAATAAATAAAATTTATTTAATTAATTGGGATGAAGATAGGATAGATGGGATTATGCATATGAAATTAATTAAATAAATAAAATTTATTTAATTAATTGGCTAAGTGGGATAAGGATGGGATTGAATGGGATTTAATTAAATAAATAAAATTTATTTAATTAATTGGCTAATGGATAAATGGGATTAAGAGTGGGATTTAGGACAAAAATGGCTTATGATGTTTAGGATAATGGTTTAACAAGGTGTTGCTAGACATGGACAAATTTGGGTGTCTACATTTTCACTCTTCACCAATATACCAAGCGGCTTTCTTTGCTACATATAAGGGCCTCCTTTCTATTTAAAGAATGATAATAGAAACAAATTCCTATAAAAGGGGGTCGGGTGGTTTGAACCCCAAGTGGGGAGGAATGTCCAGGTGGATCTAGAAGACTGAAATATTTTGCAGTCTGAGAATATGATGAAATCAACATCATTGGAAAGAGATTGCTGACATGATCGTAATGCAACTTGAGTGGGCTTAAAAGGAGTTCGTATGTAGAAGTTATGTACAGTCAAAGGTTTAATCAAACAAGCGAGTCAAGCATCTAAAAAGGTGAAAATTTGATTGTCTCAAATCCAAACAAAAATGATGCCAAGTCAAAGAGCTCATCGTCACAATTTTGACACCACTCGTTTCGCCTCAATCAGAGCTCATACGAGCAAGACATGGTCAGTCAAATTTGAGGGTTGACCATATTGACTAGATAGTACAATGGTGACATCAATATACTAACATGGCAAACACAACGGCAGTTGTTGACGTGGCAGGTCTAGAGTTTGACACGTGGTAGATTGCGGCATCTAAGTTAGCAAATGACGTGGTAGTTTTGAAGATGTGGACGAATCCATCGTGATACGTGTCACTGACAGAAGAATGAGGTAATGCCACGTGGTCCAATGATTGGGTGCTACGTGGCACATGTGGCAATTTGATTGTTAAAAGGTTGGTTTGTGGGGGTCGAACCCCTGACCACCTACTTGCTATTTTCACTCCACCAATATACCAAGCGACTTTCTTTGCTACATATGCGGGCCTCCTTTCTATTTAAAGAATGATAATAGAAACGTATCCCTATAAAAGGGGGTCGGGTGGTTAGAACCCCCAGTGGGGAATAATGATCTAGATAGATACAGAAAAACTAAAAATTTTGTAGTCTCAAAACATGAGGGAATCAGCATCATTGGAAAGAGGTCACTGACACGATCCTAACTCAACTTGAATGGGCTCAAAAGGAGTTCGTATGCAGAAGTTATGTGTAGTCAAAGGTTCAGTCAAACAAGTGAATCAAGTGTTCAAAAAGGTGAAAAACTGATTATCTAAAATCCAAGCAAAAATGATGCCAAGTTGAAGATCTCGTCGCCATGATTTTTGACACCACTCGTTTTGCCTCGATCCTCGTACGGCAAGATATGGCTGATCAAAGTTGAGGGTTGACCATGTCAACTAGACAATACAATGATGACATCAACATGCTGACATGGCAGACACAATGGTAGTTGTTGACATGGTAGATCCAGAGGTTGACACGTGGCAGATGGCAGCATCTGAGTCAGCATATGACGTGGTAGGTCTAAAGATGTGGACCAATCCAGCGTGACACGTGTCACTGACGGATGAATGAGGTATTACCATATGGCATAATGATTGGGTGCCATGTGGCACATGTGGCAGTTTGATTGTTAAAAGGTTGGTTTGTGGGGTTGAACCTTGCTATTTTCACTCTCCACCAATAAACCAAACGGCTTTTTTTGCTACATATACAGGCTTCCTTTCTATTTAAAGAATGATAATAGAAAGGAATCCCTATAAAAGGGGGTCGGTGGTTTGAACCCCAAGTGGGAAGGAATGATCTAAATTGATCTAGAAGACTTAAAAATTTTGCAGTCTCAAAACCTGATGGAATTAGTATCATTGGAAAGAGGTCGCTGGCATGATCTTGACGCAACTTGAACGGGCTCAAAAGGAGTTCGTATGCAAAAGTTATGTGCAGTCAAAGGTTCGGTCAAATAGGTGAATCATGCATTCAAAAAAGTGAAAAATTTATTGTCTCTGTAAAGTCAGAAAATGTCTCCTTAGGGGATTTTCCCTTATAAGGTTTAGCTCCTGGGTCTTTAAAATGCATTTAGGACATTTTAGTTCATATTTTAGCATTCCAACAAAGTGAGACCTAAGTCCCATGGCAAATAGGACCTACGTGGACCCCTTGAGCTGTACCCTACCTAAAATAGGGGGAGAGGATTTGGGCGCCTGCACCCTAGTCCTGACCTATTTTTGGTTAGCCCCAATTTGCGGGTGTCAGTTAGTGACTATTATTAGGTCCTTTTGCCAACACGATAAGTTTGCATTTCACATATCTTGGCAGGAGTGCTTATAGATGCAAATATAATCATGTGTAGGCATTCATTTGTAAACTAGATTCCAATCAGCAAGCTATTTTGTTCTCAAGGTGATTCAAGGCTTTTAATTGTGTGGCAAGAGCAAACTTGTGTGTTTTGTGCATTGATATTTGTAGATTTGAGCATCAATTCCTTCATGGCATGAAGAGCATCTTCCTCCATAAAAGCTTCACTACAAGGTGACATAATATTGTGCTTTTATTATTGTTTCCTTTGGGTTTTGGCCTCTACCTCACAAGGGCACGCCCTATTTATCTAACAACGGTGTTCAGAGACTTAAGTTTCCTCCGGGGTTTGACTGAGGCAAACCTCTAAACACCACAACCCCCAAATCAAGTCTTGTGTTTGCAGGTTACAGGTGTTACATACAGGAAAAGTGGAGTTGCAGGAAGACTAGGAAGACATCAGGGATTTAGGATCTAAAGAAAAGTTAGACAAAAGAGCACTTCTAAGACTAGGGCACCCGCTCTAGTGTCCTCCACAGATTGTTTTCAGAAAATAAAAGTTATAGGGCTGATCAGTGTTCGAAGGAGGTCCAGATTCCTTGAAAAAGTAGGTACCTTGGACTTGGGTGCCTGCTCCATTATCCTCGACTGTTCTACTTCGGATCCCCAAAAATAGGTACTCTGTAATTCTGCATTTTACTCCCGTCTATAAGAGGTTTTTCTGTAATTCATTAATTTGTTGTCGTATCTGCTTAATTAGGGTTTTAATGGTCAATTGGACATAGGAGAAGGAAAAATTGATAATTAATTCCCTAATCCAAGTTTCCCTATATCTGAAAGTGACTCTAGGGTATGATAATGCTTGGCATTCAACTCTAGATCATTTAATCTTAGGGTGAATGGAGGATTTTAACATTTAAGCCACAAAAGATCAATAAATCTAATTTTACCCTAAACATTTTGGTGAACCCGTGTCTTTGAACTTAAATTGAAACTTGCTGAGTGTTTGTCTATAGATTTGGTGTGATTTCATTCATTCATTTAGTTATTTACCTTATTGCATTGAGAAAAATTTTTAAAAATAGAAAAATATAAAAAAATTGCATTGTTTGGCTTACTAAATTGTGTCAATTCTTTTTAATTTTTCCTAATTGATGATTTTTGCATCAAATCTGATATAAATTACAGAAAAATATAAAAAATCAAGATCTTGCATTGCATTTTCATCATTTAATTGCTAGGGTTTCGTGGAAAATTTGTCAATTTTTAGATATCCTAGTAATTCCAAAATCCAGGGTTTGTAGGAAAAATATTTTATCAAATTTTTCTACTGATTTTAGAGGCTCATTCAAATTTACACTTGGTTGTAGTCTTGCATTTTAGTGTGAATTTGCATTTAAATTTAAATTATTTGCATTTTTGCATTGAAAATTTCAACAAAAACTAGTAATTCTAGTGCAATTTCATTAATTTTGCATGGGAATTTTACATCATTAAGCTTGAAAATCATTTACAGATCTGAGAGTATGTAATTTCCATAAAAAATCAGACTTCAAACAATTCGCATAGCATTTTGTTCCAAAATTTCAAACCTAGGGCTTCAAAAACGATAATTTTCACTAAAATCGGTCTTATCGACTCTCCAAACTTGCACTACAATTGTGTTGTGAAAGATACTTTTACACTAATTTTCTATTATAAGGGTAATAATTTTTTGCCCCTCATAAAAAAGCTTCATAACACCCTTTTTACAGGCTCTTGTAGTGAAAAATCGGTTGAAAACTATACATTTTAACTACTTTGGCCCTAGGGTTTGACCTAGTTTGCACTCCAAGCATGTTGTGATCAATTTAATGGATTGAGGTGACTAATATTATTGGTATTCTTTGTTGCCCCTCCTGAAATTCATTACAACACCTCTTTTGCTAGGTCTTGGAGTTGAAAAATTGTAAAAAAATAGTCTATTTTTGCTATATTTCAGTAGGGTTTGACCTTAAATTGCACTAAAAGCGTGTTGTGTTGGATATTTTTGCACCAAGAGGCTATTATTACTAATATTATTTGATGTCCATCATCATTTTCCTCATAACACTCTTTGTTATGTTGTTTTACATTGAATTTTGGTGAAAAAGTGTCTATTTTGACATATTTTCACTAGATTTTGACTTGGTATTATCTTGGATTTGTATCAAGAGTGTGTTGAGAGTGATTACATTACTGTTTGGATTGATATCAGTCATATAACTTGCTTCCCTTGACTGAAATCCTCATAGCATCATTTGTCCTATTTATTGGCATTGAGTCGTATCCTTCTCCTAGGATTTGTTATCTTGGTTTGTGCATTGTGTTATATGTGTTTGTACAAGATTTATGACACGTCATCCTAAAAAAAAATCCCTTTGAGAAGAAGTAAAAGATTAATGGGATCTAGTGCTCTTGAAGAAGTTGGTACTTTGGACACCTTCTTTACAAAGGGAGCCAAACAAATTGGGCAAAATATTATACATCCTCCAACCTTAATGGAAGAACAAACTTTTCATGATGTTGATAATACTATTGAGGCAACATGATATATATCTGATGAGAAAATGGAGAAGTTGGATAAAGACCTAGCTGAATTTCAATCATTCATGGAAAATGAGAGAATAGCTGAAGGAGTCGTTCCTACAATTCATAATATAAGAGAGTTGATAAAAGAGGGACAAGATGGTGTAAATGCACTTCATGGTCTAGCACATATTGTACAAACCAATATTATGCCAGTGACCGAATGTGCACAAGTGATAAATAACACTTTATCACCATCTCATACTCAAGTTTCCATACCTATACCAAATACAGGAGTATCCACTTTTATATCAACGATCTTAACAACTAATGCAAATGCTTGTAGTAATACTACCATTGGTATTGGAGTATCTAATGACACTAATTACAAAGCTGTGGGATTTGATTATCAAAATTTGGTTCCTAAAGGGACCTCCTCTATGCATAATTGTTCTCAACCACCTATTTATTCCACTCATTTCCAGCCACCTATTACATACTCACAACCATCTTCCACCTATCATTATTGCCAACTATCGTTAACCTACTCTCGACCTCCACCTATCGTATCTCAAGCTCAATCAGCTCCTCACCTTGGTTCTAATTCCTCACAACAAACTGCATCTCCTAAAGATGCCATCCTAAACCAACTTTTACAGGGCATGACTGCTTTGCAACAAAAGGTAACAAATTTAACAAATTCTTCATAGCCTAATCTACCAACATATCATGCCCGTAATCCATTATCCTATGCAATCTTGAGAACTCCTATGCCTGAGAGGTTTGAGACTCCTCGCTTTGAAAAATATGGTGGAAAAGCTGATCCTAATATTCATGTGGCAGCATTTATAGCTATGTGTAGTGATTTTTATTTTGAACAGGATTTGTTAGCAAAACTTGTCCTGCGATCTCTCAAAGATACTGTTTTAGAATGGTTTTGCTCGTTACCTCCAAATTCAATACACTCCTTTTCGCAGTTGATTGATCAATTTTTACAACATTTTCAAGCAAATATCAGACCCCAAGTCACTCTTATTGACTTGGTTCAATGCAAATAAGGTCCCAAAGAAAAGTTGACTAAATTCATTGGTCATTATTAAGGACTTTATGCGCAAATTCAATATCAGATGAAAGATAAGGATGTTCAGAAGATATTCATCACAAATCTACAACCTAATATTCGTGATAAGATTCTCTTGATGAAATACAACTCCTTTCAACATTTATGCACTGCTCTTCGTGGTTATCAACTTTTGTCTAGTCAGTATGAAAACCAAAACTCATCATCTCAAGTTGGACAATCCTTAGGCAAATCTTTGCAATAATAGGCATTTCATCAAGATCAATGGACTGAATATGAATGTGTCTACTATAAATAATCCAAAGAAAGCATCATATCACCAAGGAAGTTAACTTTGATATCTGAGTCCTATCATTTGATCATGAATCAAGCTATGAGTAATAACATTCTAAAGCTTCCCCCAATTAAGCCTGTTGATCCTAGTAAACAAGGACCTTACTTTGATCCTAATGCCTTTTGTCATTATCATCGGATGCAAGGACATGACACTAAATGATGTATGCATTTTAAACATGAGATACAAGACCTTATTGATTCAAATGTCATCTAGGTATCGGGTGTGAATGATAATAGAAATAAGTCAATTGCTTCACCGAATCAAAATTTACAAATCTTCACCAATCCTTTTCCTAAGCATACTAAAAATAATATGATGGAACAAGATTTAGTGGAAGTAGATGAGGAATATTACTCGGACTATCATAGTATTGTGGGAATGATTGAAGTAGATAAGAAACAAATGGATAACCCACCTTGTCCATGAAGAAATGGAATTTACACTGAGTTTCCTCCTCCATTATCCTCATATGGATCAGGAGATAATCAAAAGACCCTTGAAAAGAAAGAACAATAACTGATACAGATGAGCAAGATGGTACAGGATGAATCCTGCTACTGTTCTAGAAAGATTCACAAACGAAAACTCACTAAAAATTAGAAAAGAGCAAAACAACAATCAATAAGCAACAAAAAGTTTCATGTAAACAAGGATTTAAACAACAATCATCATATGATAACAAATAAGACTTCCACAAGAACCACTCAAATTTTACAACTAATATGATCGAATACCTCTCCAAGAGGTTGGCAAGCTTCAACATATAATATGAAGACCCTATAAGTAAGTTTCTCTGACCCTTTATCTCTCTCATAATGTGCTTCCCCCGTGATGTGTTATGTGTTGTTTAGGCCTCCTGGGATAACCTCAGATTCTCCTGTAAGGTTCAGGATACCAGGAGACTATTTGTACCATCATTCTTCTATATTGCCTCTCTCTAATTTCATTGTTGTGTGTTATGTCTTGCGGACATAGCATCGTGGCTGGTGACTTGGGGGCACCCTCCTACATGACTGTCCCTAAGACACTTGTTCCTCCTCTCTTATTTATTGTTTCCCTTCCTCTAGTGTTTCCGTCTAGTGGGCGGATGATGACAAATATTTATATTGATGCAGACCTAGTGTTCTTTTCGAGAGCAATAAAAAAATGGACTATAGTTCCTAATATGATGATGGGGTTGAATATCTTAGTTGATGCTTGTCTAGTGGAAGCACTCTTGGTTTTCGCATAGTGAATTTTATGATGTTTATGTCGCATTTACAAACCTTAACAATACTACTGGTCCGTGCACCTTTGTTTGCCTTTGAATCTAGCCTTGGCAGTACTCGATTCGGAGAGCTTCGTGATATAGCCCCTAGTTATCCTTGAACTCCACATTCGTTGTATAACCTTGGCTCTTTGTGTGGTTAATCATATGCATTGATGTTGTTGTTTATCATGATTTCGTAGACACTAATATGTTTCTTGCAGGGATGTGTTTGTGGGAATATTTGGCGATTGTAAAGTACATGTCACCTCCGGAGGACATGGGCTTTACGAAAGTCAATGTTCCCTTGTGTGTTTTCTTCCTACCTTAACGTGCTTGATATCGATAACTGATATCAACCACCTTAAGGTGGGGGCATATAAGGTAAGTTGTCTTTTATAGAAGTTAGCAATGTGTTTGTCCTCAGATGCAGTGACCTGTGCTCTTGAGTAGTCCATCATGCATATTGAGTTTGTTTGCAATTAACCAATCATGTAAGCCCTCTGCGGAAGTGAGATATCGAGCATATCCTTTTACTTAAGCCCTTTGCGGAGGCGGGGATGGTGTATTTCTCAGAGCAGATTGCATCATCCTATCATTTTCAAAAGTCCTCTACAGAGGCGGGGAGTGGTTCTGTGACTAACTCAACCCTTAAGCATGTCTTTGGCAATTGTTGTGGTGAAACCCAATCATCAGTATGTGCCTATAATGTTTTTGAGATGGTGATAAGCCTAGAAATAGGGAACACACCATCACTTGTCTACCGTGTCTTCAAGTGTGTGTTTTGGCATGCTTGTTTTGTATGGCGTGTTTGTTGCCCCATATGCAGTGACCAGCACTCTTGGGGAGTGCTTCATGCATTTTGGGAGGTTTTGCATGTCTTGCGTGTGTGTTGCCCCATATACAGAGACTTGTGCCCTTAAGTGGTGCATCGTGTATTATGGGAGGTTTGTTTAATTTCCAGTAAGTTTGCATTTTGCATTTCATATATATGAGAAAAAGAAAAGAAAATATATCATTTTCTGTCTTCCATGCATTAATGTGTCTTCTATGTATTAACTGTCTACTCTCTATTCTGCATGACTGTAACTATCTTCTCCATGTTTTACGTGTCTATTACTGTCTTTTATGCGGTTGGCATGTCTTCTCTGTGCTTGTTGTGTTTTCTGTGTTTGTGACCTTACTTAATGCATGTCTAGGCCTTGCGTTCATACATACATTAAAGTGGGGGCTAAATGTAACATCAAAAAATATCCCCTTGGGGGCTTTTCCCTCATAAGGTTTAGCTCCCAGATCTTTAGAGTACATTTAGGACATTTTAGTTCATATTTTAGTATCTCGATGGAATGAGACCTAAGTCCCATGGCAAATAGGACCTAGGTGGACCCCTTGAGCTATACCCTACCTAAAATAGGGGAGGACTTGGGCACCCACGCCCTAGTCTTGCCCTATTTTAGGTCAGCCCCAATTTGTGGGTGTCTGTTAGTGATTGTTATTAGGTCCCTTTACCGACACAGTAAGTTTGAATTTCAAATATCTTGGCGAGAGTGCTTGTAGATGCATATATAAGCATGTGTAGGCATTCATTTGTAAACTAGATTCCAATTAGCAAGCTATTGTTTTCTCAAGGTGATTCAAGGCTTTTTATTGTGTGGCAAGAGTAGACTTGTGTGTTTTGTGCATTGATATTTGCAGATTTGAGCATTAATTCCTTCATGGCATGAAGAGAATCTTCCTCCATGAAAGCTTCACTACAAGGTGACATAATATTATGCTTTTATTATTGTTTCCTTTTGTTTTTGGCCTCTGCCTCACAAGGGCACACCCTCTTTATCTGACAACCATGTACGGAGACTTAGGTGTCCTCCGGGGTTTGCCTGAGGCAAACCTCTAAACACCATAACCCCCAAACCAAGTCTTGTGTTTGTAGGTTACAGGTGTTGCATCTAGGAAAAGTGGACTTGCAGAAAGACTGGGAAGACATCAGGGATTCAGGATCTGAAGAAAAGTCAGACAAAAGAGCACTTCTGGGACTAGGGCACCCGCTCTAGTGTCCTCCACAGACTATTTTTGGAAAATAGAAGTTACAGGGCTGATCAATGTCCAAAGGAGGTCTAGATTCCTAGAAAAAGTAGGTACCTTGGACTTCGGTGTCTGCTCCAGTGTCCTCGACTGTTCCGCTTAGGAACCTTGAAAATAGGTACTCTGTAATTCTACATTTTACTCCCATCTGTAAGAAGTTTTTCCGTAATTCATTAATTTGTTGTCGTATTTGCTTAATTAGGATTTTAATGGTCAATTAGACATATGAGAAGGAAAATTTGATAATTAATTTCCTAATCCAAGTTACCCTAAATCTAAAAGTGACTTTAGGGTATGATAATGCTTGCCATTCGACCCTAGATCCTTCAATGTATAGTGGAGAGGTAGAATTTAACATCTAAACACCAAAGATTAACAAGATCCAATTTTTCACTAAAACAGTCTCAAATCTAAGCAAAAATGATGCCAAGTCGAAGAGCTCATCGCCATGATTCTGACGCCTCTCGTTTTGCCTTAATCAGAGCTTGTACGAGCAAGATATGGCTGGTAAAAGTTGAGTGTTGACCATACTTACTAGACAGTACAATGATGATGTCATCATGCTGACATGGCAGACATAGTGGTAGTTGTTCACATGGAAGGTCTAGATGTTGACACGTGGCAGATGGCAGCATCTAACTCAACAGATGACGTGGGAGGTATGAAGATGTGGACTAATCCAGTGTGACACGTATCACTAATAGATGAATGAGTGAATGCCACACGGCCCAATGATTGGGTGCCACATGGCACATGTGGCGATTTGCTTGTTAAAAGCTTGGTTTGTGGGGGTTGAAACCCTGACTTCCTGATTCCTATTTTCACTCTCCACCAATATACCAAGTGGCTTTCATTGCTACATATACGGGCCTCCTTTGTATTTAAAGAATGATAATAGAAACAAATCCCTATAAAAGGGGGTCAGGTGGTTTGAACCCATAGTGGGGAGGAATGATCTAGGTGGATCCAGAAGACCTAAAAATCTTGTAGTCACAGAACCTGATAGAATCAACATCATTAGAAAGAGGTTGCTGACATGATCATAATGCAACTTGAACGGGCTCAAAAGGAGTTCGTATGCAGAAGTTATGTGCAGTCAAACGTTCAGTCAAACAGGTGAATTAGGCATTTGAAAAGGTGAAAAATTGATTTTCTCAAAATCCAAGCAAAAATTATGCCAAGTCGAAGAGCTCGTTGCCACGATTCTAACACCACCTGTTTTGCCTCGATTAAAGCTAATACGAACAAGATATGGTGGTCAAAGTTGAGGGTTGACCATGCCGACTAGATAGTAAAATGATGAAGTCAGCATGTTGACATGGCAGACACAATGGCAGTTGTTGAAGTGGCAAATCCAAAGTTTGACACGTGGTAGATGGCAGCATCTAAGTCAGCAGATGATGTGGCAAGTCTAAAGATGTGGACCAATCCAACGTGACATATCACTGATGGACGAATGAGGTAATGCCACATGGCCAATGATTGGGTGCCACGTGGCACATGTGGCAGTTTGGTTGTTAAAAGGTTTACTTGTGGGGGTTGAACCCCTAACCACCTGCTTACTTTTTTCACTCTCCACTAATATACCAAGCAGCTTTCTTTGCTACATATACGGGCCTCCTTTCTATTTAATGAATGATAATAGAAAGGAATCCCTATAAAAGGGGGTCAAGTGGTTTAAACCCCTAGTGGGGAGGAATGATACAGGTGGATACAAAAGAACTTAAAATTTTACAATCTTAGAATCTGACAGAATCAGCATCATTAGAAAGAGGTTGCTAACATGATCCTGACGCAACTTGAATGGGCTCAAAATGAGTTTTTATGCAGAAGTTATGTGCAGTCAAAGCTTTGGTCAAATAAGCGAATCAGGCATTGAAAAAGGTGAAAATTTATTGTCTCAAATCCCAGCAAAAATGATGCCAAGTTGAAGAGCTAATCAGCACGATTCTGACGCTGCTCGTTTAGTCTCGATCGGAGCTCGTATGAGTAAGACATGGTAGGTCAAAGTTGAGGATTGACCATGCTGACTAGACAATACAATGATGATGTCAACATGCTGATATGGCAGACATAGTGGCAATTATTGACATGGTAGGTCCAAAGGTTGACACATGGTAAATGGTGGCATCTGAGTTAGCAGATGATGTGACAGGTCTGATCATGTGGAGCAATCCTGCGTGACACGTGTCACTGATAGATGAATGAGGTAATGCCATGTGGCACATGCGGTGGTTTAAATGTTAAAAGATCAGTTTGTGGGGGTTGAACCCTTGACCTACTGCTTGCTATTTTCACTCTCCGCCAATATACCAAGCGGCTTTCTTTGCTACATATACAGGCCTCCTTTCTATTTCAAGAATGATAAGAGAAATGTATCCCTATAAAAGAGGGTCAGGTGGTTTGAACCCCTAGTGGGGAATAATGATCTAGATGGATATAGAAGAACTAAAAATTTTGCAATCTAAGAACATGACATAATCAACATCATTGGAAAGAGGTTGCTAACACTATCCTAACGCAACTTGAATGGTCTCAAAAGGAGTTCATATGAAGAAGTTATGTGCAGTCAAAGATTCAGTCAAACAGGTGAATTAGGCATTCAAAAACATGAAAATTTGATTATCTCAAATCCAAGCAAAAATGATTCCAAGTTGAAGAGGTCATTGTCACGATTTTGATGCTGCTCATTTCACCTCGATTGGAGCTCATACAAGCAAGATATGACCGGTCAAAGTTGAGGGTTGACCATGTTGACTAGACATTACAATGATGACGTTAGCATGCTGACATGGGAAACATAGTGGTAATTGTTGACGTGGTAGGTCCAGAGTTTGACATGAGGTAGATGGTGGCATCTGAGTCAACAGATAGCGGCATATGAGTTAGTAGATGATGTGGCAGGTCTGAAGATGTGGACCAATCCAACATGACATGTGTCATTAATGTAAGAATGAGGTAATGCCATGTGGCCCAATGATTGGGTGCCACATGGCACATGTGACAGTTTGATTATTAAAATGTTGGTTTGTGGGGGTCGAACCTCTGACCTCCTGCTTGCTATTTTCACTCTCCACCAATATACCAAGCGGCTTTCTTTGCTACATATATGGGCTTCCTTTCTATTTAAAGAATGATAATAGAAATGAATCCCTATAAAAGGGAGTCGGGTGGTTTGAACCCCTAGTGGGGAAGAATGATCCAAATGGATATAGAAGAACTAAATAATTTTTAGTCTAAGAACCTGATAGAATCAACATCATTGGAAAGTGGTTGCTGACATGATCCTGACGCAACTTGAATGGGCTCAAAAGGAGTAAGTATGCAGAAGTTATGTGCAGTCAAAGGTTCGGTCAAACAGCTGAATCTAGCATTCAAAAAGGTTAAAATTGATTGTCTCAAATCCAATAAAAAATGATGCCAAATCGAAGAGCTCATTGCCACAAGTTCGACATTGCTCATTTCGTCTCAATTAGAGCTCATACGAGCAAGATATGGTCGGACAAAGTTGAGGGTTAACCATGTCGACTAGACAGTAAAATGATGATGTCAGCATGCTAACATGGCAGACACAGTGGTAGTTGTTGACAAAGTAAGTCTAGACGTTGACACGTGACAGATGGTGACATCTGAGTCAGCAGATGACGTGGCAGGTCTAAAGATGTGAACCAATCCAACATGACACGTGTCACTGACAAACGAATGTGGTAATGCCATGTGGCCTAATGATTGGGTGTCACATGGCACATATGGCAATTTGATTGTTAAAAGGTTGGTTTGTGGGGTCGAACCTTGCTATTTTCACTCTCCACCAATATACCAAGCCACTTTCTTTGCTACATATACGGGCTTCCTTTCTATTTAAAGAATGATAATAGAAACGAAACCCTATAAAAGGGGGTCGGGTGGTTTGAACCCCCAGTGGGAAGAAATGATCTAAATGGATCTAGAAGACCTAAAAATTTTGCAGTCTCAGAACCTGACAGAATCAACGCCATTGGAAAGAGATCGCTGGCACGATCCTGATGTAACTTGAATAGGCTCAAAAGGAGTTCGTATGTAGAAGTTATGTGCAGTCAAAGGTTCGGTCAAACAGGTGAATCATGCATTGAAAAAGGTGAAAAAAATATTGTCTCAAATCTAAAAAATGATCCCAACTTGAAGAGCTTGTCGCCATGATTCTGACCCTACTCATTTTGCCTTGATCGGAGCTCGTATGAGCAAGATATGGTCGGTCAGAGTTGAGGGTTGACCATGCTAACTAGACAGTAAAATGATGATGTCATCATGCTAACATGGTAGACACAATGGCAGTTGTTGGTGTGGCAGGTCCAGATGTTGACACGTGGTAGATGGTGGCATCTGACTCAACAGACAATGTGGCAGTTCTGAAGATGTGGACCAATCTAGCGTGACACATGTCACTAACGGACAAATGAGCGAATGCCACATGGCCCAATGATTGGGTGCCATGTGGTACATGTGGTGATTTGCTTGTTAAAAGGTTGGTTTGTGGGGGTCAAACCCCTAGCCTCTTGCTTCCTATTTTCACTCTCCACCAATATACCAAGAGGCTTTCATTGCTACATATATAGGCCTCCTTTCTATTTAAAGAATGATAATACAAACAAATCCTTATAAAGGGGGTCGGGTGGATTGAACCCCCAGTGGGGAAGAATGATCTAGGTGGATCCAGAAGACCTAAAAATCTAGCAGTCTAAGAAGCTGATGGAATCAACATCATTGGAAAGAGTTCACTGACACGATCCTAACGCAACTTGAACAGGCTCAAAATGAGTTTGTATGCAAAATTTATGTGCAGTCAAAGGTTCGGTCAAATAGGCGAATCAGGCATTCAAAAAGGTGAAAAATTGATTGTCTCAAATCTTCGTGAAAATGATGCCAAGTCAACATGATTCTAATGCCACTAATTTTGCGTTGATCAGAGCTCATACGAGCAAGATATGGCTGGTCAAAGTTGAGGGTTGCACATGCTGACTAGATAGTACAATGATGACTTTAGTATGCTGACATGGCAGATAGGGTGGCAGTTGTTGGCATGGCAGATGGCAACATCTGAGTCAACAGATCACATTGCAGGTATGAAGATGTGGACCAATCGAGCATGACTCGTGTCACTTACCGATGAATGAGGTAATGCTGTGCGGCCCAATGATTGGGTGTCACATGGCACATGTGGCAGTTTGATTGTTAAAAGGTTGGTTTTTGGGGGTTGAACCCCTGACCTCCTGCTTGCTTTTTCAACTCTCCATGAATATACCAAGCGGCTTTCTTTGCTACATATATGATCCTACTTTCTATTTAATGAATGATAATAAAAATGAATCCCTATAAAAGCGAGTCAGTTGGTTAGAACCCCTAGTGGGGAGGAATGATCCAGGTAGATACAGAACAACTAAAAATTTTGTAGTCTTAGAATCTAACGGAATGAGTATCATTGGAAAGAGGTCGCTGACAAGATCCTAACACAACCTGAACGGGCACAAAAGGAGTTCATATGCAGAAGTTATGTACAGTCAAATGTTTGGTCAAACAGGTGAATCAAGCATTCAAAAAGGTACAAAATTAATTATCTCAAATCTAAGAAAAAATAATGCCAAGTCGAAGAGCTCATCGCCATGATTCTAACGCCACTCGTTTCACCTCGATCAGAGCTCGTACGAGCAAGATATGGCTGGTCAAAGTTTATTGTTGACCACGCTAACTAGACAATACAATGATGATGTGAGCATGTTGACATGGCAGACACAGTAGTAATTGTTGACATGGCAAGTCTAGAGGTTGACACATGGAAAATGGCGGCATCTGAGTTAATAGATGACGTGGCAGGTCTAATGATGTGGACCAATCTAGCGTGACACGTGTCAATGACAGATGAATGAGGTAATGCCACCTGGCCCAATGATTGGGTGCCACGTGGCACAATTGGTGGTTTCACTGTTAGAAGATTAGTTTGTGGGGGTCGAACCCTGACCTCTTGCTTGCTATTTTCACTCTCCACCAATATACCAAGCGACTTTCTTTGCTACATATACGGGCCTCTTTCGATTTAAATAATAATAATAGAAACAAATCCCTATAAAAGGGGGTCGGGTGGTTTGAAAATCAAGTGGGGAGGAATGATCCAGGTGGATCCAGAAGACCAAAAAATTTTACAGTCTGAGAACATGACAGAATCAGCATCATTGGAAAGAGGTTGCTGACACGATCCTAACGCAACTTGAACGGGCTCAAAAGGAGTTCGTATGTAGAAGTTATGTGCAGTCAAAGGTTTGGTCAAATAGGTGAATCAAGCATTCAAAAAAGTATGAAATTCATTGTCTCAAATCCATGCAAAAATGATGCCAAGTCGAAGAGCGCATCGTCACGATTTTGACGATGCTCGTTTCACCTCGATCAGAGCTCATATGAGCAAGATATGGCCGGTCAAAGTTGAGGGTTAACCATGCTGACTAGACAGTACAATGACCACATCAGCATGCTGACATGGCAGACACAATGGTAGTTGTTGATGTGGCAGGTCCAGAGTTTGACACGTGGCAGATGGCGTCATCTGAGTCTGTAGATGACATGGCAAGACTGAAGATGTGGACCAATCCAGTGAGACACGTGTCACTGATGGAAGAATGAGGTAATGCTACGTGGCCCAATGACCTCCTGCTTGTAATTTTCACTCTCCACCAATATACCGAGCGGCTTTCTTTGCTACATATACGGGCCTCCTTTATATTTAAAGAATGATGATAGAAATGAAACTCTATAAAAGGGGGTCAGGTGGTTTGAACCCCCAGTGGGGAATAATGATCCAGATGCATACAGAAGAACTAAAAATTTTGCCATCTCAGAACCTGATGGAATCAGTATCATTGGAAAGAGGTCGCTGACACGATCCATACACAACTTGAATGGGCTCAAAAGGAGTTCATTTGCAGAAGTTATGTGCAGTCAATGGATCAGTCAAATAGGTGAATCAGGCATTCAAAAAAGTGAAAAATTGATTGTCTCATATCCAAGCAAAAATGATGCAAGGTCGAAGAGCTTGTCACTATGATTTCAACACCGCTCATTTTTCCTTGATTGGAGCTCGTACGAGCAAGATATGGCCGGTCAAAGTTGAGGGTTGACCATGTCAACTAGACAGTACAATGATGACATCAGTATACTGACATGGTAGACATAGTGGCAATTGTCGACCTTGTAAGTCTAGAGGTTGACACGTGGCAGACGACGGCATCTGAGTCAGCAGATGACGTGGCAGGTCTAAAGATGTGGACCAATCTAGTGTGACACGTGTCACTAACAGACGAATGAGGTAATGCCATATGGCCTAATGATTTGTGTCATGTGGTGGTTTGATTATTAAAAAGTTGGTTTGTGGATTCGAAACTTACTATTTTTACTCTCCACCAATATACCAAGCGGCTTTCTTTGCTACATATACGAGCTTCCTTTCTATTTAAAGAATGATAATAGAAACAAATCCCTATAAAAGGGGGTTAGGTGGTTTGAATCCCTAGTGGGAAGGAATGATATAAATGGATCTAGAAGACCTGAAAAATTTTGCAGTCTCAGAACCTGATGGAATCAACGTCATTGGAAATAGGTCGCTGGCACGATCCTTATGCAACTTGAATGAGCTCAAAAGGAGTTCATATGCAGAAGTTATGCATTGTCAAAGGTTTGGTCAAACAGCTGAATCATGCATTCAAAAAGATAAAAAATTTATTGTCTCAAATCCAAGAAAAAATAATCCTAAGTCGTAGAGCTCGCCGCCACGATACTGATGCCTCTTGTTTTACCTTGATCGGAGCTTGTACAAGAAAGATATGGTTGGCAAAGTTGAGGTTTGACCATGCTGACTAGACAGTACAATGATGATGTCATCAAGATGATATGGTAGACACAGTGATATTTGTTGGTGTGGTAGGTCCAAGTGTTGACATGTGGCAGATGGTGACATCTGACTCAACAGATGTCATGGTAGGTCTGAAGATGTGGACCAATCCAACGTGACACGTGTCACTGACAGATGAATAAGAGAATGCCACATGGCCTAATGATTGGGTGCCACGTGGCACATGTGGCGATTTGCTTGTTAAAAGGTTGGTTTGTAGGGGTCGAACCCTAACCTCTTGCTTCCTATTTTCACTGTACAGCAATATACCAAGCGGCTTTCATTGCTACATATACGGGCCTCCTTTCTATTTAAAGAATGATAATAGAAACAAATCCCTATAGAAGGGGGTTGGGTGGATTGAACCCCCAATGGGGAGGAATGATCTAGGTGGATCTAGAAGACCTAAGAATCTTGCAGTCTCAGAACCTGATGGAATCAGTATCATTGGAAAGAGGTCGTTGACACAATCCTAACAGAACTTTAACCAGCTCAAAAGGAGTTCGTATGCAAAAGTTATGTACAATCAAAGGTTTGGTCAAATAGGTGAATTAGGCATTCGAAAAGATGAAAAATTAACTGTCTCACATCTAAGGAAAATGATGCCAAGTTGAAGAGCTCGTCGGCACAATTCTGACGCCGCCTGTTTTGCCTCGATCAGAGCTTGTACGAGCAAGATATGGCTGGTCAAAGTTGAGGGTTGACCATGCCGACTAGATAGTATAATGATGATGTCAATATGCTAACATGGCAGATACAGTGGCAGTTGTTGACATGAGAAATCCAAAGTTTGACACATGTTAGATGGCGGCATCTGAGTCAGCAGAAGACTTGGCAGGTCTGAAGATGTGGACCAATCCAGCATGACATGTGTCACTAACTGACGAATGAGGTAATGTCATGTGGCCCAACGATTGGGTGCCACGTGGCACATGAGGCGGTTCAATGATTAAAAGGTTGGTTTGTGGGGGTCGAACCCCTTACCTCCTACTTGCTTTTTTCACTTTCCACCAATATAGCAAGTGGCTTTCTCTGCTACATAGACGGGCCTCCTTTCTATTTAATGAATGATAATTGAAACAAATCCCTATAAAAGGAGGTCAGGTGGTTTGAACCCTCAGTGGGGAGGAATGATCCAGGTGGATATAGAAGAACTAAAAAATTTGCAGTCTGAGAAGTTGATGGAATCAACATCATTGGAAAGAGGTCGCTCACACGATCCTGACGCAACTTGAATGGGCTCAAAAGGAGTTCGTATGCAGAAGTTATGTGCAATCAAAAGGTTTGGTCAAACAAGGGAATCAGGGGTTCAAAAAAATGAAAAATTGATTGTCTCAAATCCAAGTGTTACCTTTTGAGTCGCCCTAGTTTATTTATGTATCGGTAATATTTCTTAAGCAAAAGTCAGTTTACCGTACTATATTTTTGGTCATACCTTTGCCTTGTAAATCGACTCTTAGTCCTTCAAATTTTACCCGTGTGTCATCTTTGTATAAAAGGTTTGAACCTTTCAACCCGAACCATTCTTAAAGCTAAAGGTTCAATGGTTCAATATGTCTAAAGTGTCATATAAAGCAAGCTGCCTTTTACTTGTCTTAAGCGTCTTTGTACTTTCAGGTTAAACTTGAACCTTCCTCGCGTACTCTATAGCGGGGTTCAAGGTTCAATGGTTCAACGGTCTTAAGGTTCAGCACTCATTGTCTTCCTATGAGTCGGGTCACGCAGTTTCCTTGTCTACTAATATATCGTTGAACCTTCCGCTTGTACTCTGCTGCGAGGTTCAATGGTTCAAGGTTCAATAGTTCACTATTTTATAATTGGAAACCTTTTACCGAAGCCGCGTAACTTTTTGTTGGTCTACATAACCCTTGCGTCGTTGAACCTTCGTATTGAACCATATCTTCACAAGTTCAACGGTTCATGAGTCAAGTCCCTGTTTCAGTAAGTCAATCTTTTGCCTACCTATAAAGTCTAGTTGGCATGCTTGAACCATCACATTGAACCATCGCGTTGAACCATGTCCTAAAGGTTCAATGGTTCAATAAGTTCGAAGATTTGGTAATTTTGGTCCCGTTTGCTCCCGCAGCTTTCTAAGTCAAACTTAGCGGGAAAGTTGGAGGAAAATTTGTCAGAAACTTATCATGAAACCGAGAGCTCTAATTTAGCGGAGACTATGGATAATCATTGTACTTCATGATGGCGCACAAACATTACTTGCTATTAATGAAGAAATCAGAGTTCACGTCTTTTCAAATATTTTTGGCACGTATTGTTCCAAGAGATAATTATTCATTCTGGTAAGTGCCATTATTAACCAAGAACAAGCTAATTTTAGCAAGAAAATATATTGTGCAATGCGGAGAAGGATAGCGCTGGAAGTGTAAGGCTCTCGTTATTCAAGTTTTCGTAGTGAATTCAAATATCCTGAAGGTGAGTTCTATTTCCCCTGTGCTATTCCGAATTCTTATACTGGAAAGAAGAGCCTCTGGAATTTCTGTTATTTTCAAAATTTGAAGTGTTTTATTATAACGTCCAAGTATGTCTTTGAAATCTACATGTTTGGGAGACGAACATGGCCCTGGTCTCACTTACTCTCACTCAGAATTTGGAGATACTGCATTAGTTCAATATGATTTAGAGGAATTCATAGGAAGAACTAGAAACCTTGTCCAAACCCCCACAATGAAGAAAATTGTGGACAATGGTTTAGTTGAAGCCACAGCCTTTCCTCAAGCTATATTCTGCCCAGAGTTGGTTCAAGAGTGTATGAACAGATATGATCCCCAACACAGGTGCGTCAGAAAAGCAGACGGGGATGTGTTATTCCATGTTGACAGACAAACCCTCATGTCTGTGATGAAGATACCGCCTAAGGAGGCGTATTCCAGTCTTGACATTACTGCCTCCAATGGGTATTTCTCAGAAAAGAGACCAACTTACAAAAGTGTAATAGCAAGGAACTGGCTACTAAAATTTCAAAAGGGCGGTTCAAGGCTGCACAGGCCCCTTACTAGAGATCATTTGATACAGGAAGTAAGGGATATTGTGGTGTTGTTGCACAGATTGAGAGGCAATCAACATGCCTATTACTGGGAGGACTGGATGTACTTTTTCATACAAGTCATCCTTCAGGGTGAACAATATTTGGATTGGGCTGAGATAGTAGCTGACTGTCTACATCAGAGTTTAAATAATCATCTGGGTAACAGGGATTTCTTTATGTCTTCATATCTGTTCTACTGTTTAGCATCCACAAGAGATTGGTTTGACCTGCCTCATGAGCCTTTAGATGAGAGCAGTAAGATTTACAAATATTATTCACAGTTGCAAAGAAAAAATTGTTATGAAAATTATAAAAGGATTAATGATGTCTTCACTGGAAAAATGACCTATGAACTGGCAGGCAATCCAAGTAAAAGAATGACCAGTGAAGCAATGCAACTGATCAGTATCTATGGTAGCTTTTTCATCCAATTTTCTGAATTCACTTATATCAGAATTGGAGGATTTGATGGTGAACCCTTGAAGTTGCCTAGATATGTATTCGATCGTTTTGTATTGATGGAGGTATGTCGGCAATTGGCACATGTTGATAACAAATTCCCATCAAAAAGAGGTTGTGGTATTGCTTTTCCTATTGAACTTGGGCATTATTCATGCCATTCAAAATCTGATGCCTTGAATCTGGAGGTGAACCTCAAAAGGTTCAATTTTCAATTCTTCACTGCCAGGGCTTAATTCGACAGTAAATGTTTTGTTAAAGATAACCTAGATTCTGGAACAGGGCACTCACACCTTCCTAAGCTGGAAGATTATTGGGAGAACTGCCCAGATGAATTTGAAGTTAGGAGAAGGCTATGGTGTAGATTTTCTTTGGGACAAATAATTACCCTTAATTTAAAAATGGACGTTTCTAGAATTTTTGTTGATGATGAACAAGTGGTTGATCCACAATTTGAGAAGGTAGAACACTTACCCATTCCAGAGGTGGACTGGAGCAAGAAAGAAGAGGACAGAATTGAAATCAAGACCCTTCCGGTGATAAGGAGGACTGAAAAATGGTTGAGAGAAAAAAGACAGGAAGGGCTTCAGAGTAAAACTGTCCAATAATTCTCTTCAATGGTCGCATCATCGCTTCCCATGGACTCTTCTAATCAACCCCTTGCTATCTGTGGTGCAGGTGCATCCAAGCCATCGACTGAGAAAAGCCCTATCTCCAAGAGATCCAGAAGAGTCCTCACGGATGTTCTGCCATCTCGTGTCACCAGGTTGAGAACTAAAGGGAAAAGAAAGAAGCAGACTTCTGAGACAATAATTATTGATTTAAATTCAGAGGAAGAAGCAGAAGAGCCTATGGGTGACAAAGAGGCAAGCCCAAACAGAACAGAGGCAGTTGACACTGGTTCACAGTCAGAGGCCTTTCTAGAGACCCCTGAGGTGTTAATGATTTCAAATGAACCCTTTGATGGAGAGAAGCCCAGGAAGACAGTCTCGGCCCCTGCACCGAAGTGGCTGGAAAGCTCCATATCTGACAAAAAGAAAGTGATTCCTTTTGTTCTCCCTTTAGAGGACATGGTTAGTAAATGTCTGGGGAAGACCCCCAAGTCCAAGAGACTCAAAACAATGTCCAGAATAAATATTGACCCAAACACTGGTAACTGGAGTGCAGAAATAGCGAAGCCAGTGACTGCAGAAGAGGTTCAAGATCCTACAGTGCATGATTTCACTGTGGAGAGGATAGATCTCGGTACTGCCTCCAGAGCTGCAGATGTGCACCATCTTGAAGCTTCCACTAAGAGAATGGTTAGCCGAACAATGAAAGATGAGAAGGACAAAAGAGAGTTGAAACAAGCTCTGCGTTCAATGGTAGAGTACATTGAGGCCATTAACAATCCTAACCCACAGCTGATCTCACAAGTCCCCTTGTCTTTCGACCCGAAATCACCTGTCAATCAAAAAATGTTAGATCAAGTTCATAGAAGCAAAATGGTCTCAAAAACATTTGACAACTGGTTGGACAACATAGAACAAAAAGGAACTGAATATATTCATGAACTCAAAAATGTATATGATCTGACTGCTGCCACTATTGAAGATCTTAAAACATAGGTTGCTATTTGGGCAAAAGACGAAGGTAAGTGGACAAGTGTAATAAACCAAATAGAAGAGGTTCGGAAATATGGGCTGGAGAAGTTTTTGGCAGAAAAGAACTTGACTGGTATGGACGAGGATTTATTATATGTGAACAAAAAGAATATTGAATGGAGGAACTCCATATCTCGACAAGGACGCTTTGAACTCTCAAAGCTAATCAAGGAGATAATGGAATTCACCCAATCACTGCAACATGATTTGCAATGTATCGATGCAAAATACTTAAAAGATGATGGAAAGCCTGTGGAAGATGTTGAAACAGTGATCCAATCCTTTAGAGATAAAATCAACTTTGTTAAAGAAAATGATAATATTCTAATTGAGGATTTCTCTAGGGTTTCTAAAGTCGAATCGCTGCTCTATCTCTACATCGATGCACTCCTTGAACACAAGGAAAAGTTTGGGAAAATGTGGAGGGAAAAAGAAGTCTGGAAATCAAGGATGAAGCATATAGGTATACCAAACTTCCCTAAAATTTAGGAGTTCGTTACTGCCTTTCAAGAGTGGAAAGCCCAACATGCTCCCCAGGCTACCGATAACAAATCAGGAGATGCTGACTCGTCGCCCCAGTCATAATTTCATTAGCTCGTTCTCTTTCAGTTCCTATTTCTGTTATTTCCAGCAATCTTGTTCTTTTATAATCAGTTGTTAAAAAGAAACTAAATCCCGTATGGGTCAGAGTATGTTAACTCTGGGTTTAATTTGCTCAAGGACAGGGGTTAAGACATTTTCATATATATATGTTTTTATAATTTTAAAGGGGGAGATAGTTTTTTAAGAAAAGAAAAGAAGAAGAAAGTTTTTGGGGCTGAACTGTGGATATTTGACATTACGTGATAATTGTCTGATTAATTTTCATCTGTGAATGAGAACAAGAACAATTACTGCTTATTTGGATCTGTGCGTCTAAATGTGTCGAATTAGATTTTCTGTGTGAAATCTCTTTTCATCTGGTAATTGCTCTTTATTTGGACAACTCATCATATGTGTTCTATTCTTTTCTAGTTCAGCAAATTTAGATGAATGTATTCATGTATTTGAGTGTATCAAAGTAGAATCTGTGCATTCTATCCTATTGCTGTATAAGTTTATCGCGTTCATGACATGGTTATGTATGAATGTTAGTCTGCCTTAAGCATTTTCTAGTTAAAAATACATTTGGTTAGTTGAATAGGTTAAATTCACTGAAAATCTTAAAGGGAGCTGTACCTAAATTCAGAGGGGAACTAATTTAAAAGGTTCACCCATTTGTTGTTTAACTCATTTGTTCTTTAAAAGAGGGGTATAGAGTCAGAATAAATTATTTTCAAAAAAGGATAAATCTATTAGCCAACACCAAGTAAAAATAATGTCAAGTCGAAGAGTTCATTGACCATCCTGACTAGACAATACAATGATGACGTTAGCATGCTGACATGGCAGACACAGTGGTAGTTGTTGACGTGGCAGGTCTAGAGGTTGACACATGGCAGATGGCGACATCTGTGTCAATAGATGATGTGGTAGGTCTGATGATGTGGACCAATACAACATGACATGTGTCACTGACGAATGAATGAGGTAAAGCCACGTGGCCCAATGATTAGGTGTCACGTGGCACATGTGGCAGTTTGATTGTTAGAATGTTGGTTTGTGGGGATCGAACCCCTAACCTCCTGCTTGCTATTTTCACTCTCCACCAATATACCAAGCAGTTTTCTTTGCTACATATGCGGGCATCCTTTCTATTTAAAGAATGATAGTAGAAATGAATCCCTATAAAAGGGGGTCAAGTAGTTTGAACCCCCAGTGGGAATAATGATCCAGATGGATACAGAAGAACTAAAAATTTTACAGTCTTAGAACCATACATAATCAACATCATTGCAAAGAGGTCGCTGATACGATTGTGACACAACTTGAATGGGCTCAAAAGGAGTTTGAATACAGAAGTTATGTGTAGGCAAAGGTTTGGTCAAACAGGTGAATTAGGTGTTCAGAAAGATAAATATTTGATCAGCTCAAATCCAAATAAAAATGATGCTATGTCGAAGAGCTCGTCGCCACGATTTTGACGCCGCTCGTTTTGCCTCGATCGCAGCTCGTACGAGAAAGATATGGCCAGTCAAAGTTGAGGGTTGACCATGTCGACTAGACATTACAATGACATCAGCATGCTGACATGGAAGACACAGTGGTAGTTGTTGATGTGGTAGGTCCAAAGGTTGACACATGGCAGATGGAGGCATCTAAATTCGCAGATGATGTGGCAAGTCTGAAGATGTGGACCAATCCAGTGTGACACATGTCACTGATGGATGAATTAGGTAATGCCACGTGGCCTAATGATTGTGTGCCACATGGCACATGTGGTGGTTTGATTGTTAAAAGGTTGGTTTGTGGGGTCGAAACTTGTTATTTTCACTCTCCACCAATATACCAAGCGGTTTTCTTTGCTACATATATGGGCTTCCTTTCTATTTAAAGAATGATAATAGAAACAAATCCCTATAAAAGTGAGTCAAGTGGTTTGAACCCCCAGTGGGAAGGAATGATCTAAATTCTGACACAGCGTCATTGGAAACAGGTTGTTGGGACAATCCTGACACAACTTGAAAGAGCTCAAAAGGAATTCGTATGCAAAAGTTATGTGTAGTCAAAAGTTCTATCAAATAGGCAAATCATGCGTTTAAAAAGGTGAAAATTTTTTTATCTCAAATCCAAGCAAAAATGATGCCCAGTCGAAGAGCTTGTCGTCACAATTTCGACGCCACTCGTTTCACCTTGATCGGAACTCATAAGAGCAAGATATGGCTGGTCAAAGTTGAGGTTTGACCATGCTAACTAGATAGTAGAATGATGACATCGTTATGCTGACATGGAAAACACAGTGGCAGTTGTTGGTGTGGCAGGTCTAGAAGTTGACACAAGGCAAATGGCAGTATCTGACTCAATAGATGACATGGCAGGTCTGAAGATGTGGACCAATCCAGTGTGACACGTGTCATAGACGAACGAATGAGTGAATGCCATGTGGCCTAATGATTGGGTGCCACGTGGCACATGTGGTGATTTGTTTGTTAAAAAGTTGGTTTTTTGGGGTCGAACCCCTGACCTCCTGCTTCCTATTTTCACTCTCCACCAATGTACCAAGCAGCTTTTATTGCTACATATATAGGCCTCCTTTTTATTTAAAAAATGATAATTGAAACAAATCCCTATAAAAGGGTGTCGGGTGGTTTGAACCCCCAGTGGCAAGGAATGATCTAAGTGGATCTAAAAGACCTAAAAATCTTGCAGTCTCAGAACCTGACAAAATCAGTATCATTGGAAAGGGTCACTGACACAATTCTAACGCAACTTGAATAGGCTCAAAAGAAGTTTGTATACCGAAGTTTTGTACAGTCAAAGGTTTAGTCAAATAGGTGATCAGTTGTACGAAAAGGTGAAAAATTGATTGTCTCAAATCCAAAAAACAATGATGCCAAGTCGAAGAGCTCATCGCCATGATTCTGACACTGCTCGTTTCACCTCAATCAGAGCTTGTATGAGCAAGATATGGCCAATCAAAATTAAGGGTTGACCATGCCGACTAGATAGTACAATGATGACGTCAGCAGATAACATGGCAGGTCTAAAGATGTGGACCAATCCAGCATCACACATGTCATTGACAGAAGAATGAGGTAATGCCACGTGGCCTAATGATTGGGTGCCACGTGGCACATGTGGTGGTTTGATTGTTAAAAGGTTGGTTTGTGGGGGTCGAACCCTTGACCTCCTGCAAGCTTTTTTCACTCTCCACCAATATACCAAGTGGCTTTCTTTACTGTATATATGGGCATCCTTTCTATTTAATGAATGATAATAGAAACGAATCCCTATAAAAGGGGGTCAGGTGCTTTGAACCCCTAGTGGGCAGGAATGATCCAGGTGGATATAGAAGAACCAAAAATTTTGCAGTCTTAGAATTTGATGGAATTAGCATCATTGGAAATTAGTTGCTGACATGATCCTGACGCAACTTGAATGGGCTTAAAAGGAGTTCGTATGCAGAAGTTATGTGCAGTCAAATGTTTAGTCAAACAGGAGAATTTAGCATTCATAAAGGTGAAAATTTATTTGTCTCAAATCTAAGCAAAAATGACACCAACTCGAACAGCTTGTCACCATTATTTTGACGCTGCTCATTTCACCTCGATCTGAGCTTGTACAAGTAAGATATGGTCGGTCAAAGTTGAGGGTTGACCATGATAACTAGATAATACAATGATGATGTCAGCATGTTGACATGGTAGACATAGTGGTAGTTGTTGATGTGGCAAGTTGAGAGGTTGACACATGGCAGATGGCATCATCTGAGTAAATAGATGACGTGGCATGTTTGATGATGTAGACCAATCCAGCATGGCACATGTCACTGACGGATGAATGAGGTAATGCCCTATGGCCTAATGATTGGGTGCCACATGGCACATGTGGTAGTTTGATTGTTAAAAGATAGGTATGCGGGGGTCGAACCCCTGACTCCTGCTTGCTTTTTTCACTCTCCACCAATATACCAAGTATCTTTCTTTGCTACATATAATGGCCTCTTTTCTATTTAAAGAATGATAATAGAAATGAATCCCTATAAAAGGGGATCGGGTGGTTTGAACACCAAGTGGAGAGGAATGATCCAAGTGAATCTAGAAGACCAAAAAAATTTACAGTCTGAGAACATGATAGAATCAACATGGTTGGAATGAGGTTGTTGACACGATCCTAACACAACTTAAACGGGCTCAAAAGGAGTTTGTAAGCAGGAGTTATGTGCAGTCAAAGGTTCGATCAAATAGGTGAATAAGGCATTCAAAAAGGTGAAAAATCAATTGTCTCAAATCTAAACAAAAATGATGCTAAGTCGAAGAGCTTATCATCACGATTTGATGCTGCTCGTTTCGCCTCGATCGGAGCTCATACGAGCAAGGTATGGCCGGTCAAAGTTGAGGGTTGACCATGCTAACTAGATAGTACAATGATGACGTTAGTATGCTGACATGGTAGACACAGTGGTAGTTGTTGATGTGGCAGGTCTAAAGTTTGACACGTGGCAGATGGCAGGATCTGAGTCAGCAGATGATGTGGCAGGTCTAAAAATGTGGACCAATCCAGTGTGACACGTGTCACTAACGGAAGAATGAGGTAATGCCACGTGGCCCAATGGTTGGGTGCCACATGGCACATGTGGTGGTTTGATTGTTAAAATATTAGTTTGTGAGGGTCGAACCCTTGACCTCCTGCTTGTTATATTCACTCTCCACCAATATACCAAACGACTTTCTTCGCTACATATATGGGCCTCCTTTATATTTAAAGAATGATAATAGAAACGAATCCCTATAAAAGGGGGTCGGGTGGTTTGAACCTCGAGTGGGGAATAATGATCTAGATAGATATAGAACTAAAAATTTTGTAGTCTCAGAACCTGACGGAATCAACATCATTACAAGGAGGTCACTGACACGATCCTAACGCAACTTGAATGGGCTCAAAAGGAGTTTGTATGCAAAAGTTATGTGTAGTCAAAGGGTCGGTCAAATAGGTGAATCATGCACTCAAAAAGGTGAAAATTTGGTTGTCTCAAATCAAAGAAAAAATGATGCCATGTCGAAGAGCTCGTCGCCAAGATTTTGACACCACTCGTTTTGCCTCGATCAGAGTTCATACGAGTAAGATATGGCCAGTCAAAGTTGAGGGTTAACCATGTTGACTAGACAATACAATGATGAAATCAACATTATTGACATTGTAGACACAGTGTCAGTTATTGGCATGATAGGTCTAAAGGTTGACACGTGGTAGATGGTGGCATCCAAATCAGTGGATGATGACCAATCCAGTGTGACTGGTGTCACTAACGGATGAATGAGGTAATGCCATGTGGCCTAATGATTGGGTGCCACTGGCACATGTGGGGTTTGATTGTTAAAAGGTTGGTTTATGGGGCTGAACCTTACTATTTTCACTCTCCACCAATATACCAAGCAACTTTCTTTGTTACATATATGGGCTTCCTTTCTGTTTAAAGAATGATAATAGAAATGAATCTGTATAAAAGGGAGTCAGGTGGTTTGAATCCCCAGTGGGAAGGAATGATCTAAATGGACCCAAAAAAAGCTAAAAATTTTATAGTCTCAGAACTTGATGGAATCAGGGTTATTGGAAAGAGGTCGTTGGCATGATCCTGACACAACTTGAACGGGCTCAAAAGGAGTTCGTATGCAGAAATTATGTCCAGTCAAAGGTTCGATCAAATAGGCGAATCATGCGTTCAAAAAGGTGAAAATTTATTTTCTCAAATCCAAGCAAAAATGATGCTAAGTCGAAGAGCTCATTACCACGATTCTAACGCTACTCGTTTCGCCTTGATTGAAGCTCGTACAAGCAAGATATGGCTGGTCAAAGTTAAGGGTTGACCATGCTCACTAGACAATACAATGATGACATCATCATGCTGACATGGTAGATAGAGTGGCAGTTGTTGGCGTGGCATGTCCAGATGTCGACACGTGGCAGATGGCGGCATCTGACTCAACAGATGATGTGGCAAGTCTGAAGATGTGGACAAATTCAACGTGACACGTGTCACTGACGGATGAATGTGTGAATGCCATGTGGTCCAATGATTTGAACCCCCAATGGGGAGGAATGATCTCGGTGGATCCAGAAGACTTAAAAATCTTATAGTCACAGAAACTGGCGGAATCAACATCATTGGAAAGAGGTCACTGACATGATCCTAATGCAACTTGAACAGGTTCAAAAGTAGTTCGTATGCAGAAGTTATGTGTAGTCAAAAGTTCTATCAAACAAGCGAATCGGGTGTTCAAAAAGGTGAAAAATTGATTGTCTCAAATCTAAACAAAAATGATGCCAAGTCGAAGAGTCATCGCTACAATTCTAGCGCCACCTGTTTCGCCTCGATCAGAGTTCTTACGAGCAAGATATGGATAGTCAAAGTTGAGGGTTGACTAGGTCAACTAGATAGTAAATGATGATGTCAACAAGATGACATGGCGATAATGTGGCATTTGTTGACGAGGTAGATCCAGAGTTTGACATGTGGTAGATGGTGGCATCTGAGTCAAGAGATGATGTGGCCCAATGATTGCGTGCCACATGGCCCAATGATTGGGTGCCATGTGGCACATGTGGTAGTTTGATTGTTAAAAGATTAGTTTTTGGGGGTCAAACCCCTAACATCTTGCTTGCTTTTTTCACTCTCCACCAATATACCAAGCAGCTTTCATTGCTACATATATGGGCCTCCTTTCTATTTAATGAATGATAATAGAAATGAATCCCTATAAAAGGGGGTCAGGTGGTTTGAACCCCAAGTGGGAGGAATGATTCAGGTGGATATTTCGGTTCTATTACCATCTCTGCCTCTGTCACTGGATCTGCTACTGGGTGGTCCTGGTCAATTGGATATGGGTAAACACGTGAAACTATTGCCGCCTTTGTTCCCACTGCTTCTAGGTCTCGATATTGACCAATGGGAATGGGATCTAGATCATCTACAGGTGGATCAACTGAATACCACTGCAGCCGACCCCATCCCTTTGTGGAAATCTTGTGATAGAGATAGGGCCCTTATATTCTATAGGGCTAAAGCATCACTACTCAGAACAAGGACATATGTCAGAACACTACTGATTGGAACTTATGCTATTGTAAGAGCTACACTTTAAGGAACAGAAGCTCTTGTCGGAACATCATAAATTCTTGGAACATGAGCTCTCCAATGTTAGGACTTTGCTCCTTGGAACAAGGGTGGGCATATGTCATAAAATCTCTTCTATAGGAATCCGGAATTCCCAACGGGGGTGGGCGGGAGGCTGAACGTTGGCTAGCTATTATAGCGGCCAGCCCCCCCACCCCTTTAGAGTTGCCTTAAGGAATTCCTTAAGGCGGCTTTCTATCCAATAGTCGCATTTTGCTATAATGGTTGGTTCAGTCAGTTCAATGCCTACTGTATCGGAAAGAATCATACTCAAAAAATGAGTTTGATCCTGGCTCAGAACAAATGTTGGCTATATGCTCAACACATGCAAGTCGAACGTTGCTCCCGTGCTCCCCAGGTGGGTGGCGATAGATTGGGCGGCTCTAGAGATAGGCTGACCTCGGCACCCGGGGATCCCTCCTCATATCCATAGTTGGCCAACAATAATAGAAAAGAGGGGGCCCGCCCAACTATATAAAGAAGGGGGCTCAGAATAGAGAGTTGAATGGGCCTACTGGGCCCTAGGCTTTCTTCTGATTGGAAGGCCCTCTCCTACGATCTGCTCCCCCCCATTTGTTCTGTGGGGAGAGAAAGGTTAAGTTGGCTCCACTATTCTCAGAGAGATCGATATAGAGATATCCGGATTGGGACTCGATCTTTCTCACCCGAGACAGCGGGAGGAGTAAGGCTGGCATCGTCATATGGGAGTACATGAACTCCAGGGGAACTACCCTGGCTATGAATAGTAGGGGCGGGAAGTACATGAACTAGAATTTTATAACCTAACGAAATCAGCATAATTGGAAAGAGATCGGTAACACGATCCTGACGCAACTTGAATGGGCTCAAAATGAGTTCGTATGCAGAAGTTATGTGCAGTCAAAGGTTTGGTCAAATAGGTGAATCAGATGTTCAAAAAGGTGAAAAATTGATTATCTCAAATCCAAGCAAAACTGATGCCAAGTCGAAGAGCTCGTTGCCACGATTCTGACGTTGCTCATTTCGCCTCGATTGGAACTCGTACGAGCAAGATATGGTTTGCTAAAGTTGAGGGTTGACCATGCTGACTAAACAATACAATGATAACGTCAGCATGCTAACATGGCAGACATAGTGGCAGTTGTTGATATGGCATGTCTAGAGTTTGACACATGGCAAATGGCGACATCTGAGTCAGCAGATGGCGTAGCAGATCCAGAGGTTGACACATGGCAGATGGTGGTATCTCAGTCAACAGATGAGGTGGCAGGTCTGATGATGTGGACCAATCTAGCATCACACGTGTCACTAACAGATGAATGAGGTAATGCCATGTGGCCCAATGACTAGGTGCCACGTGGCACATGTGGCGATTTGATTGTTAAAAAATTGGTTTGTGGGGGTCGAACCCCTCACCTCCTGCTTGCTATTTTCACTCTCCACCAATATACCAAGCAGCTTTTTTTGCTACATATATGGGCCTCCTTTCTATTTAAAGAATAATAATAGAAATGAATCCCTATAAAAGAGTGCCAGGTGCTTTGAACCCCAAGTGGGGATGAATGGTCCAAGTGGATCCAGAAGATGGAAAAATTTTGTAGTCTGAGAACATGACGAAATCAGCATCATTGGAAAGAGGTTGTTGACACGATCTCAACACAACTTGAATGGGCTGAAAAGGAGTTCGTATGCGAAAGTTATGTGTAGTCAAAGGTTCAATCAAATAGGCGAATCAGGCATTCAAAAAGGTAAAAAATTGATTATCTCAAATCTAAGAAAAAATGATGTCAAGTCGAAGAGCTCATCATCACAATTTCGACACCTCTCGTTTCACCTCGATCGGTGCTCATACTAGCAAAATATGGCTGATCAAAATTGAGGGTTGACCAAGCTAACTAGATAGTACAATAATGATGTCAACATGTAGACATGGCAAACACAGTGGCAGTTGTTGATGTGGCAAGTCCAAAGTTTGACACGTGGCAGATGGCGACATCTGAGTCAGCATATTACGTGGCAAGTCTGAAGATGTGGACCATTCTAACGTGACACATGTCACTAACAAAGAATGAGGTAATGCCACATGGCCTAATTATTGGGTGCCACGTGGCACATGTGGCGGTTTGATTGTTAAAAAAGTTGGTTTTGGGGGGTTGAACCCTGACCTCCTGCATGCTATTTTCACTCTCCATCAATATACCAAGCGGCTTTCTTTGCTACATATATGGGCCTCCTTTCTATTTAAAGAATGATAATAGAAACAAATCCCTATAAAAGGGGATTGGGTGGTTTAAACCCCTAGTGGGGAATAATGATTTAGATGGATATAGAAGAACTAAAAATTTTACAGTCTCAAAACCTGACGGAATCAACATCACTATCTCAAATCCAAGCAAAAATGATGCCAAGTCGAAGAGCTTGTCGCCATGATTTCGACGCTGCTCATTTCGCCTTGATCAGAATTCATACAAATAAAATATGGCCAGTCAAAGTTGAGGGTTGACCAAGTCGACAAGACAGTATAATGATGACATCAACATGCTGATATGACAGACACATTGGCAGTTGTTGATGTGGTAGGTCTAGAGGTTGACACGTGGCAGATGGCAGAATCTGAGTCAACAGATGACGTGGCAGGTCTGAAGATGTGGACCAATCCAGCATGACACGTGTCATTGACGGATGAATGAGGTAATGCCACGTGGCATAATGATTGGGTGCCACATGGCACATGTGGTGGTTTGATTGTTAAAAGGTTGGTTTGTGGGGGTCGAACCCCTGACCTCTTGCCTGCTTTTTTCACTCTGCAGTAGTATACCAAGCGACTTTCTTTCCTATATATACGGGCCTCCTTTCTATTTAAAGAATGATAATAGAAACAAATCCCTATAAAAGGGGGTCGGGTGGTTTGAACCCCAAGTGGGGAGGAATGATCCAAGTGTATCTAGAAGACCAAAAAGTTTTGCAGTCTGATAAATGATGGAATCAGTATCATTGGAAAGAGGTTGCTGACACGATTTTAATGCAACTTGAACAGGCTCAAAAGGAGTTCGTATACAGAGGTTATGTGCAATCAAAGGTTTAGTCAAATAGTTGAAGAGCTCATTGTCACGATTTCGATACCACTCGTTGACCATGCTAACTAGATAGTACAATGATGACATCAACATGCTAACATTGCAGACACAGTGGCAGTTGTTGACGAGGCAGGTCTAGAGTTTGACACGTGGCAGATGGCAACATCTGAGTTAGAAGATGATGTGGCAGGTCTGAAGATGTGGACCAATCCAGCGTGACACATGTCACTGACGGAAGAATGAGGTAACGCCACATGGCCCAATGATTGGGTGCCACATGGCACATGTGACTGTTTGATTGTTAAAAGATTAATTTGTGGGGGTCGAACCCCTGACCTCTTGCTTGCTATTTTCACTCTCCACCAATATACCAAGCGACTTTCTTTAATACATATATAGGCCTTCTTTCTATTTAGAGAATGATAATAAAAATAAATCCCTATAAAAGGGGGTCGAGTGGTTTGAACCCCTAGTGGGGAATAATGATCGAAATGGATACAAAAGAACTAAAAAATTGGGAGTCATAGAACCTAACGCAACTTAAATGGGCTCAAAAGGAGTTCGTACGCAGAAGTTATGTGCAATCAAAGGGTTGGTCAAACAGGTGAATCATGCGTTCAAAAAGGTGAAAAATTAATTGTCTCAAATCCAAGCAAAAATGATCCTAAGTCAAAGAGCTCATCGCCACTATTTCGATGCTGCTCATTTTGCCTCAATCAGAACTCGTACGAGCAAGATATGGCCAGTCAAACTTGAGGGTTGACCATGTCGACTAGATAGTACAATGATGACATCATCATGTTGACATGGTAGACACAGTGGCAGTTATTGACGTGGTAGGTCAAGAGGTTGACACGTGGCAGATGGTGGAGTTTGAGTCAGCAGATGACATGGCAGGTCTGAAGATGTGGACCAATCAGTGTAACACGTGTCACTAACGGATGAATGAGGTAATGCCATGTGGCCTAATGATTGGGTGCCACGTGGCATATGTAGCGGTTTGATTGTTAGAAAGTTGTTTTGTGGGGTCAAATCTTACTTTTTTCACTCCACCAATATACTAAGCGGCTTTCTTTGCTACATATACGGGCTTCCTTTCTATTTAAAGAATGATAATAGAAATGAATCCCTATAAAAGGGGGTTAGGTGGTTTGAACCCCTAGTGGGAAGGAATGATCTAAATAGATCAAGTAGACTTAAAAATTTTGCAGTCTCAGAACCTGATGGAATCAGCGTCATTGGAAAGAGGTCACTGACACAATCCTGACGCAACTTGAATGGGATCAAAAGGAGTTCGTATGCAGAAGTTATGTGTAGTTAAAGGTTCGGTTAAACAGGCGAATCATGCATTCAAAAAGGTGAAAAATTTATTGTCTCAAATACAAGCAAAATTGATGCCAAGTCAAAGAGCTCGTCGCCATGATTCTGATGTTGCTTGTTTCGCCTTGATCGGAGCTCATGCAAGCAAAATATGGCCAGTCAAAGTTGAGGGTTGACCATGCTGACTAGATAGTACAATGATGACGTCATCATGCTGACATGGCAGACACAGTGGTAGTTGTTGGCATGGCAGGTCCAGATGTTGACACGTGGTAGATGGTGGCATCTAACTCAATAGATGACGTTGTAGGTCTGAAGATGTGGACCAATCCAGCATGACACGTGTCACTAACAGACAAATGAGCGAATGCCACGTGGCCCAATGATTGGTTGCTACGTGGCACATGTGGTGCTTTTCTTGTTAAAAGGTTGGTTTGTGGGGGTTGAACCCCTGACCTCATGCTTCCTATTTTCACTCTCCACCAATATACCAAGCGACTTTCATTGCTACATATATGGGCCTCCTTTCTATTTAGAAAATGATAATAGAAACAAATCCCTATAAAAGGGGGTCGGGTCGTTTGAACCCCAGTGGGGAGGAATGATTTAGGTGGATCCAGAAGACTTAAAAATCTTCCAGTCTCAGAAGTTGACGGAATCAGCGTCATTGGAAATAAGTTGCTGACACGATCCTAATGCAACTTGAACAGGCTAAAAAGAGTTTGTATGCAAAAGTTATGTGCAGTCAAAGGTTCAATCAAACAGGTGAATCAGGTGTTTGAAAAGGTGAAATATTGATTCTCTCAAATCCAAACAAAAATGATGCCAAGTCCAAGAGCTCGTCACCATGATTCTGATGTAGTTCGTTTCGTCTAATCGGAGCTCGTATGAGTAAGATATGGCTAGTCAAAGTTGAGGGTTGACCATACCGACTAAATAGTACAATGATGACATCAGCATGCTAACATGGCAGACACAGTGGCAGTTGTTGATGTGGTAGATCCAGAGTCTGACATGTGGCAAATGGTGGCATCTGAGTCAAAAGGAGTTTGTATGCAGAAGTTATGTTCAGTCAAAGGTTTGGTCAAACATGTGAATCAGGTGAAAAAATGAATGTTTCAAATCTAAGCAAAAATGATGCCAAATCAAAGAGCTCATCATCAAGATTTCGACGCCGCTCATTTCACCTCAATCGGAGCTTGTACGAGCAAGATATCGCCTGTCAAAATTTTGGGTTGACCATGTCGACTAGACAGTACAATGATGATATCAGTATGCTGACATGGCAGACACAGTGGCAGTTGTTGACGTGGTAGGTCTAGAGGTTGACATGTGGTAGGTCTGAAGATGTGGACCAATCGAGTGTGACATGTGTCACTGAGGGATGAATAAAGTAATGCCATGTGGCCTAATGATTGGGTGCCACGTGGCACATGTGACGGTTTAATTGTTAAAAGGTTGGTTTATTATGTCGAAACTTGCTATTTTCACTCTCCACCAATATACCAAGTGGTTTTCCTTCATATATGGGTTTCCTTTCAATTTAATGAATAATAATAGAAATGAATCCCTATAAAAGGGGGTCGAATGGTTTGAACCCCCAGTGGGAAGGAATGATCTAAATGTATCTAGAAGACCTAAAAAAATTTCACTCTTAGAACTTAACGGAATCAGTGTCATTGGAAAGAGGTCGCTGGCACAATCTTGACGCAATTTGAACGAGCTCAAAAGGAGTTTGTATACAGAAGTTATGTGCAGTCAAACGTTCTGTCAAACAGGTGAATCATGTGTTTAAAAAAGTGAAAAATTTATTATTTCAAATCCAAACAAAAATGATGTCAAGTCAAAGAGCACGTAGCCACAATTCTGACGCTGCTTATTTCGCTTTGATCGGAGCTCGTACGAGCAAGATATGGCCAGTCAAAGTTGAAGGTTGACCATGCTGACTAGACAGTACAATGATGACATCAGCATGCTGACATGACAGACACAATGGCAGTTGTTGGCGTGGTAGGTCCAAATGTTGACACATGGCAAATTATGGCATCTGACTCAACAGATGACGTGGCAGGTTTGAAGATGTGGACCACTCCAGTGTGACACGTGTCACTGACGGACGAATGAACGAATGCCATGTGGCCCAATGATTGGGTGCCATGTGGCACATGTGGTGATTTGCTTGTTAGAAAGTTAGTTTGTGGGGATTGAACCCCTGACCTCATGCTTCCTATTTTTACTCTCCACTAATATACCAAGCGGCTTTTATTGCTACATGTACGAGCCTCCTTTCTATTTAAAAAATGATAATAGAAACAAATCCCTATAAAACGGGGTCGGCTGGTTTGAACCCCCTAGTGGAGAGGAATGATCTAGGTGGATCTAGAAGACCTAAAAGTCTTACGGTTTCAGAAGTTGAAAAAAATAGCCTCATTGGAAAGAGGTTGCTGACATGATTCTAACGCAACTTGAATGGGCTCAAAAGGAGTTCGTATGTAGAAATTATGTGTAGTCAAAGGTTCAGTCAAATAGGCTAATCAGGTATTCAAAAAGGTAAAAAATTGATTGTTTCAAATCCAAGCAAAAATGATGCCAAGTCGAAGAGCTCATTGCCACCATTGTGATGCTGCTTGATTCACCTCGATGTTGTATACAAAGTGGCAGTTGTTGACGTTGTATACGTCTAAAAATGAAACAACTCAGTCTAAATAAATATTCTTAATATTTATTTCATTCTAATTATTCTATCAATAAATAAATAAATAAATTTATTTATTTGATTCATATTCCTCTAAGTTAATTAAATATCAAAATATTTAATTACCTCTTCTAAATTCAAAATTAAAAAAAAATATATTTTATTTAATTAAATTTCTTTCAAACAATTAAATAATTCTAAATTATTTAATCAAAGTCAATCATTTTTCCAAATTTAAATAAATCAATCAAATTTATTTAAATTCTCTCTATTTCTAAAAATAAAATATAATCAAATATTTTATTTATTCTTCCAAATCATCCACAACAATTAAATAAATTTATTTTGTTTTCTTATCTTCTAATTCTTTAAATATCTTCCATATCTTCTAAAAATAAGTCTTCTTCTCCATGCACACAAAATTAAATTATTTATTATTTAATTTCTCTCAAATCATGCAAAAGCAAATCTCAAGTTGAGTTAACTGACTCAATCAACCTTGTTTTTATCAATATCTCTTAAATTAGGAAAAAACTTTCTAATTTATGAAGTCATATCTTATCTTTAGAAAAAAAAAGTAGTTAACTCAAATAAAACAGTTTTTGTGTGACACTTACCTTCTTATTTGCGCACATCCTCTCAAATTTTCTATACCGTTGATCTTCTTAGTTCTTCTACACCGTTGATTATCTCAGTCAAAAAATTTTAAATACAACCCTCTTCTTCCATTTCAAATCCAAGCTTTTCATATCATTACTCTGCAGAATTATCAATGCACCATATCATTCCATATCAATCTATAGGTTGTGATCATCCTCCTTTGTATTTGAAGTTCATCTTCATTGCAAGAAGTATCCTAACCATTTCTCTATCGCCATCTTGAAGGACAAAATAAGGAAATGCTCTTCCTAAGGGCCTTATTCATACATGCAAGATCGATTGAGATAGACAACCAACGGAAGCTATGAAGTATTGAGGTTTGCAAAGGTTTCATCTTTGTTTGTTTGATCTTGATTATTTCCCTTTTCGTTGAGTTTTGGCTATTATTATTATTGATTATATTGATTATTCATGTTTACTCTAATTTTCCCTTAACATTTTGGTGTCCACCGTCGGACCTTGCCTCGATTTAATCCAAAAACTAATTTTTTTTGTGTTTAGGTTTCGTACACAGGAGGATTCATAGATTAGGCGTTGAGCATTCAAATGGTGTAAACTTAGCTCAAAAGGTTTCTGGGTTTTGTCAAAAATATTGAAATCCTATCTAAGTATCATTTATTTTTTATAGAAAGTGCACGGATTTCAAGAAAAGCATATCACAAATCCGTGTCCCTATTTTTAGCCTATGTTTTTTTTTGTTTTTTGGCCTATTTTTAGTAATTTCATGAAATTAGGCATATCTGTGTAACTTTAGCTCAAAATATTTCTAAGTTTTGTCGAAAACATCAAAATCATATCTGGGTATCTCTTAATGTTTGTAGGAAGTATACAGATTTTGAGAAAAATAGATTTCAATCCGTGTCCCTATTTTTGGCCCATGCTTTTTTTTTGGCCTATTTTTAGCAATTTCACGAAATCGGGCATATCTTTTGCATAAGGAGTCAGATTTCCATGAAACTAGTGGCATTAGAAATTTGATTCTCCCAACTTTTCTATGGTGAAATAATTTTGAGGTAATTTTATCAAATTTATTAGGTACACTTAGTCAAAGTCAACACTTCTTTGCAAAACTTCAAACGGTCATAACTTGTGTAAAATTTATTCAATTTTCATGAAATTTTTTTTGAAATTGCATAGAATTTCATATAGAATCTGATCATAATATCCAATCTGGTGTACCTAATCATTATAATCATATTTTTTTTAGATTGCTCATTTTTCACCTAACAAGTTAGGCGCTTTTGGTTTAATTGCTTTTATGCTAACTATTGAATTTTTGGTGGAACCAATCAACTTTTTGCAGCCTCTTATTACTCAAATAGAGAAAATAGATTTTCTTAACATGTTCATGTAGGACAAACATTCAATAATTAAAAACCTATCACACTAAGTCTTAGGAACAAATTATTTTCATAAGAGACAATTGAACAAATCATATTTGCAATCTAAATCTTTGGAACATATTGTTTTCTTAAGGGACAAAACATCTTTTTGCAATCTAAGTCTTAGGAACATATTATTTTCTTAAGGGACAATGGACATGAATGCCAAACACTTTAATTTCATAAGGGACAATTGACAACTACAATCATGTGTGTGCCCAAGTAGATAGCTCATATAGTCTTTTTCTTTTTAACTAAGGGAAAAGAACCATTGTCTTTCGTATTTTTTAAGAATGATACCAGGCCTATGCTCTACCCTATCTTGGGTGACCAAAATGCCAGACATATCATTTTTGCATGTGTTTTTCCTTTAGAGAGAGGCTTGCCCTCAGATACCCGTCCATCCTTAGGGAATGACCTCAAGTGGTAACAAGCTAAAGCCAAGCTTTGCCAAGCCACTATAAATAAATTGTGTTTGGAGCAAAAGCTTCAAACAATGAGTGAAGTTGTGTTATACTGATAGCCAACCTCCCCCAAAACCCTCCAAGGCACAACCCTTGCAGACTAGGAGACTCCATAATGGAGAGTAGTGTTGTTGCATATATAAGCACTCGAACGGTTGCACTTATTAATCATCTTTTATTTTTAGTAGCCAAAAAACCCTATAAGCCAGTGCAGGCAAGGATGATTATTACCTCCCATAGATGCCTCACCTAGAAATAAGGAGAATTCAGTTTATATTGTCTCTACCAGCCTAGGATTTGTACTTTCTTTATTTCAGTCAAAAAGAGTCAAAAAATCACAAAAAAATAAAAAACCATGAAAACATTCTTTGTGTTTGCTGTGTCTTCTTGCCATAATTAAAGAAAATTAGATCAAAAAGATCATCTTGTAGCCAAAGAAACCAAAAAATATCAGAAAAATTACCAAAAATTTGTAAAAACATTGAAAAAACCAGAGCTGCGCATTTATACTGACTTGCTACACATGTACACTAACTTACTGTGCTTTTACCCATTGTTACTACACATCTGCTAATTACCAGTACTGTGCGTTTACGCTGACTTGCTACACATTTGACCCTTTTTGTTGTGCTTCTGTTTCTGCGCATCTGTGACAGTGAGCATCTTCACCTCTTTTGAGAAAAAAATTTCCACCTTTTTGAGTACCCATTTAGGTCTTGTGTCAGTTTTTGTGGAGATCACAACCGAATTAGAAGAACTGGCTCAAGAACTCAAGTACCTAAAGTTGCAGTTACACTTAGACACCTCCCTCCAAGGTCGTATAGCAATTGCTCAAGGACTCTAAGCCATACAACAGTAATTTGCAATCCTACAAGCTAAACAAGCTAGTACTGGCTACACCACGCCCCAGAGTCATGCATTCTTGTCCCATCTTAATGATACTCTTGACAAGGCAAACACTACTCCTAGAACCCATAGCCCAAAACATACTAATCCTACTGCGAGCTCAAAATCACCATTGAATTCCCCAAGCTCTAATACGACAAATAAAAAATTCTTGGATGATTTTTGGGAAAGATATGTAGCACAAGAAAAGCTATGGAGAATTCTAAATTCCACTCATCTATTACCTCATTCATCTACCCAAACGCCTACAAAGGATGCGATCTGACTACCAGCAAAGAGTCAACCATGTCCCCATATACCGTTCCTTGACCTTATCAAAGAGCCTTTAAACATGTCCATTGCACCAACCTCATCGTGTAATCGGCAACCCCTCGAACTTGTTGAAAAATCTCCTACCAGGAACCAAATTCAAGGTCCATCACACCTTCATATTGTTGACCAAAATCCTATCCAAGAGACCTCTACCTCCACTTCCATTCAAACAACCCAAGAGTTATGTCAAGAGCACACTTTAGAACATATGGAAACATTTGACCTTTATCTAAATCAAGATCAAAGCACCCCCATCTTGTCCATGCATAACCTATATCTTTTCCATGATCAAAATACTACCTTTGATGAAGAAACTATCCATGAGCAACTTGCTCCTATACATGAGCATGAGAACCAATTTCAACCTCTCCATAACTCCTCTCTTTTCTATGATCAAGACATTATCATTGATGAAGAACTTATACAAGAGCACATTGATCCCATCATGATAAAACATATCTATGATCAAGATCCCATCTATGATCAAGAGCCTATCTATGATCAAGTAGACCATCATGATCCCCTTAGCCCACTTTATGCATTCCATGGTTCAGAGCTAATAACCCCATCTAGTCCTATCTATGATCCAACAACTTCCACTTCCCTTGATGAGACACTTGCCTCCCAAGTACACATGGATGATCAACCCAATAACTTGGATCCTAAAGAGTATAATGATAATCAAGATCCTGATAATCCCACACCATCTATTATTGACCATGCTACAAATCTGTTATCCTATATCCTTGGTCTCACTACCTTCATGCATGAATGTTCTTCATTGGGAGAACAATAACCATTATCTACCTCTTCACCTTCCTCATCAAATAATGAGCTCGCTGGTAGTGTTCCACCTATCATAATCCCATGGTCCACCAGATACTCCAGAATATGAACTATCAAGGTAAAGGCTTAGGCCTTCATGAACAAGGTATTTTAGAACCTATCCATGTCAAAGTCCCTCTGCGTTCATAGGGCCTTAGATACATACCCCAAGGTGAACAATCTCAAGATGTTGGTACTTCCTCCACTCCTTCTAAGTGTACCACTTTCCATCACAAACCCTATCATATCCCCAAAACATATGTCGCCATTCCACCTCCCTTATCATATACATTCCAAAAGCATGTGACCATACACCTTCCACCATCCAATCTACCTCTGCTACTCCCAACTCCTAACACCTCTCCATGCATTTTACCATCACTTATTCCAACACCTTATCCATCCTTCTATAAATCCTCTAAAAATCCCAATCATGGCCAACAAATGCACATGTTGTCTAAACAAGAAGCTTTCCTTCATTCCACCAACCCCACTTCCACCCTACTCAGGGGATTCAACAACAAATATGTGGATGCCTCTACCTATAAAGTCAAAAATTTAAGAGTCCTTATGACCTAGGATACAAAATCCAAGAATCAAAGAAAAATCCATCTCAAAAGTTGCATACACCACACACCTCAATGTCAAACTGAAAAAGGTGTGGGTCCCAAAGCATCAAATAATTAACTCTGAAGCTGCACAAATGCTGCATATACCCAAGTCCATACCTTCACAGGTAAAATCAAAAAGCAAAATAGTTTGGGTACCTAAGCAAAAATCCTTCAATTTAAACAAGGCATCCACCTCTCACAAATCCCATTCCATCTACCAATCTCCAATCCTTCCATACCACATGACAAGCAAAAATTAGAACAATACGAAGTCTATGTGGGTCCCTAAATTCCTAAATCATCCACCCACCACACAAAAATCTCCATTGCTCCCTATACCACCTTCTTATCCTATGCTTCAATGTTTATCACAATATGTGAAACCGTTGGTCATGATTCCCTTCCATCCCACAACACTTCCACATACCTCCATATCCACTTCATTCAACTATTATCCTACCTATCTTCCTCATCATATTCCTATGGTCCATGCTTTTGCATAAGCCTTCCATCCATCCTTGCATAATTCCTCTGTATTCTACATCGTCATCCACTATCGCACCTTCCTAATCCGCTATCTACCTTCTCCATCTCACTTTCATGCAATCCCCTACCAACAAATATGAGAAGATTTGACATAGTCCAGGCGACAACATCCATCTAGTGGGACTATCACCTTTCAGGGACCTAGATACTTGAGTCTCTCCTTTCCTGTGCCCACTTTCCCCCATCCAACTGTTAAAAAAATAGAGAAAGAAAAATCCCTTTATCCAATAGTGAAAATCTGGCAAACAAGCACCTTGGATAAGTACCATGATGAAAACTTGGCAAACAGGTGTCATGTGTAAGTTGATCTTCTACATCACCTACACTTGGGGGCACCTTGTCTCATCATTCATATCACTCTTCTCCTATCAGTTCCCTTCCATACCATTCCCTATCTTATCCTTCTATCCATTACATACCTATACTGTCCAGTCTATCTATCCTAATTTTGCATTCCTCTACTTTCTTTGGTCTTGACAAAGACTAGGGGAACAATGTTGACAAATGTTTTAAGTGTCTCTCGACATACCTTCTCCCTAGAGGATCGCACAAAATCCTTCATTATCTTCTCATCCTCCTTCCTCGTAAGCTTTGTCATGTCTAATCCTGAGTTATTCCTATGCGACATAGTCCTTGGAGATCACATCCTTGTTCCTTCTACCTAACCATCCATATCTACTATCCCCCATCCATCTGCCTATCTGTGGTGTTTTCCTTGTCATCAATACCTAGCATTAAGGCTATCCATAAATGTCATCTTATCCTATCATGGCTTGATACTCTATCTCTTTTATCACACCATCAACTAAGGTCTTATCCAGTATCCTATCCATAGTTTCAGCCTAGCATAGTGTATGTAATCAGTATCATAGGGTTGACCCTAAACTACGCTGCCTCTGTGTTGTCACGTAGGCAAGGTCATTATCAATGCGCCCCTGAGGCTCCACTTTCCATCCATCCTGTATCTTATTGTCTATCCTCTAGTCCATCCACATGGTTCAAATCCCTGAACTATGTTGCCTCTACGTTGTCACGTAGGCAAGGACATTTACCAATGCGCCCCCAAGGCACTAGGTCAGTCCATTAGGGTCTGTCTCACTAATGAGGGTGGTGTTCCCCTTACACAAGGCAAGCAAGCACAAGTAAAAACTCACTTTCAAGTAGAAATTTTTACACAAGGCCTCAACCTATCCAAAGAAAAGAAAACAAGTACCTAAAGCACTCTAAATGATTCTATCTAAATTATGGCAAGAAACAAGCACATCTAAATACAAAAGTGTTTTGTGATTGGAATCATGGTTAAGTTACAGTGTCTTGATTTTTGTTATCATGTCTTTCTATGCTACTCAAGTATGCCAAAAGCTAGAGATGCTATGATGGGGAGATTATTTTCTTTGCTTGTTGTTTGTGGATTAAACTTTAGTAATGTGATGCCTTGTCTAAAGACATGATCAGCAAAAGATCATCGAGGACATCAAGGGTCTAACATAAAAGGGGGCAATCCTTGTCTATTGATACACAAGAAGTACTCAGGTCATCTCGGTTCAATTATACCTCGATGCTTGTATTAACTTGCTAAATAAAAATCCATGTAAGCATTACTCAGGTCATCTTGGTTTAATTATACCTAGATGCTTGTATTAACTTACAACATTTTAGAAAAGTACCAAAAAAAATCACCCGATGATGAAATAGGCACTTCAAAATACTTGCAACATCAAGATTAAAAATATCTGCATCCATATCATATCCATTTGCATCCATTTACATCCATATCCATCAATAAAGATCCTATGCAGAGTATCAATGTTTCAAAAGCTTGTGAGTCCTTCTATCGAGTCTTTCTTCTATCAATCAGATTTCTATATATCATCATATCTTTCATCCTTGTCCAATCAATCTGAGCAATGATCCACATGCAGGTCCATCCTTAATCCATACCAATCGAGTCAAGTCAATCTTATCAAATGATCCAATCACAAACAGTGGTCTTGATCCTTGTCTGGTTGTAAACCAACTCAATCAATTATAGTTAATCCATTGTCTTATACAGAATGTTGCATTGTGGTGGTTTGATTGTTAAAAGATTGGTTTGTGGGGGTCGAACCCTTGACCTCCTGCTTGCTATTTTCACTCTCCACCAATATACCAAGCAAATTTCTTTGCTACATATATGGCGCAGGAGCACCAAGGGCTTGGAGCCCATGTGTATATATGTTTGCATTTTGGTGTGATGTTTTGAATTTTCAAAGTAGGGCAGAGCGGGAAGTAATTTATGCATATTCTACATGGAACCATCGGCATAAGAAGAGGAAAGTCTAGCTGATGGAGAATGCATTTCGGTGTGAGAGAACCCATCGGCGAAGCCTTTAGAAGTTATAGTGAATGGTGAAGTTACGCCAATAGAAGGAACATCGGCATGACCGAAGATATCGGCGGGACAAATTTGAAGTTTGCCAATAGAATGTGGTCTGACCGACGAAGGCGGTTGTTAGGTCCATCGGAGTAACAATGAACATCGGCAAACCAAGGAAAAGCTACGCCGACAATGTAACATCTGAGCGATGAATACTTTAGTCGTCGGAGAGAAATGGTCTATCGGCGGGAGCAGTTAAGTAGTGGCTGATAAGGTGGATCAAGCCGATGAAAAGGGAAGGAGCATTTCGGTGCGAAATTCAAGATATCTTGCCGATGGAGAAGTTGTATGTGGATTTCGGCGTGAGGTTGTGATATCGGAGAACTAGTGTAAAGTCTAAGCGATGGTCAAGTCTTACCGCCGAAAGACTATTCAAAGGTCATCGGGGAAAGATGACACATCGGCCAGAGATCTGGAGATGGTGCTGATAGCGGCAGTCTTACTGATGAAGACTATTCAAAGAGTCATCGGAGTGACTGAGGATATCGGCGGAGGAGGTGAATGTTAGGTCGACGGTGGAGGTTTGGCCGATGGGTCAGTGTTCATCAGCGTAAAGGGAGTCATCGGCAGATGAGGCCGAAGTCTTAGCGATGGAGAGGGTCTCGTCGACGGAAGCAAATGAACCGGCAATTGGAATACGAACCGATCTGGGAACTAAACCATCCTGTAATGGACATGAGATAATATATATGATGTAGCATTCTTTCTGTAAGGGGTTCTAGGGAAAAGATTTTGGGTGTGAGAAGCATTTTGATGTAAGAACAGTTTTGAATAAAAATCCAATTCATCAATTCGACCAAATTGTGTATTTTTGTACAGTTTTCAGTTTGTTATTCTGAGGTAGATTAGTCATTTCTTTTTCTAAAATTTTGTTCTCTTTTGCAAACCATGACTCTATATTGATGTTCCTCAAGTTCCTCTGTATAGTATGGAGGCCATCAAGCAGAGCCATGCCTTTTGTTTGTTTTTCTTTTGTGGGGTGGTTGGATTGTCGACTAGAGGCAATGCATGCTTGTTCCAGGCGAGCTCAGTAAGGAGTCTGGCTAGATAGACAAGTAGGAGAATAGACTTGCAGGGGTGGAAAATAGAGAGGAAGAAAGTGAGCACCAAGTAGTCAAGACCCTTGAACAGAGAGAGAAGGGTGGACAACGGGCTCAAAAAAGTTATGTGCCTTAAGGCAGTATCTTGGAAGTAGTGAGGACAAGGAATGTGTCCCACACTAAGTAGAGGGATAGAGTTTTCCATCTCTGCAAAGAGTTGAGGGATTTAGCAGACATTTTTGTGTAGAAAGATGTCATGAGCACTTGAATTGGTAGAGAGGCTAGAGTTATCCAGAGTCTTGAATTGATTCAAGATAGGTAGAATTGACATTCTAGAGTCCCTCCCTATCAAATTGGTATCAGAGCCAGTTAAAGATTTGGGCTATTCCTAGGTTGGAATAGAAGAAGTTGTATGTTATCATCGAGTTTAAGTGAGTCTGTAGGTTCATCCAAGAAGATGGTGACTAATGCAGAATTGGCAAAGAAGGTTGATGATCAAGAGGAAGAAAATAGACTTCTGAAAGAAAGACTAGCAAAAATGGAGAGTAAGCTAGGTGCAATGTTGAAGAAGACTGAAGAAGTCAGCCAAAGAGTTAAATATTCTAAGGATAAGGAGAAAGGTGTGTCTGTTGAAGAGGAACAACCCACACCAGATCCTGAAATGCAGGAAGAACCATTCTTGAAAGCTTTGAAAGCAATGAGTGGTAAAACATTGGAAGGAGTACCACTTTTCAGTGGGAAAATGGACCCAGATTTGGTCATGGAGTGGATAGAAGGACTTGAAAATCACTTTGAATGTGATGGTGTAAGCAAGGCACAAAAAGTAAAGGTGGCCAAATCCAGACTCAGGGGAGCTACCTTAACCTGGTGGAAATTTGTGTAGATTAAAAGAGCAAAAGAAGATAAGAAGCCCATAGCTACTTGGAAGGGGATGGTAGCTAAAATCAAAGAAGCATATATGCCAGAAGATTATGAAATACAGCTGCACAAGAAGAGACAGAATCTGAGACAGAAGGAATTAGATGTCAGTGCATACACTGAAGAATTCCAAAAGCTATGCTTAAGGTCCAAAGTGATGGAGGATGAAAGCATAAAGGTAGCAAGGTACCTTAACAGTCTAAAGTGGAATATATAAGAAGAGATCAGTTTGTTGTGTCCTACAACAGTGCACAAATGCTATCAGCTATCACTGAAAGTGGAGGAAAAGAGAAAGAGGAAACAAGACTCAAATAGCAGAGGAAGAGGAAGAGGCAGAGATAACAGAGGACACAGAGGAAGTTTTGGTGGAAGGAATGCTGACAATAGATCCCAAGCAGAATCTAAACTCACATAGCAGAGTGGGGAGTCGAGTGGTAGAGGAAACCATAGAGGAAGAGGATCTAACAAAGGAAGGTCAGGAGGATCAGGCAGAGGATCCTATTTCACCACCATGAAGTGTTACAACTATGGTAATCTAGGTCATCCAGCATATAGGTGTCCATAAAAGGCTACATCCTCTTCTCAAGGAGGTGATAAGAGAAATCACTATGTCCAAGATAATGCATCCAGCAGCCAATCACCTGAGGTCAGTCTGAACTCAGAAGAGGGAGAGAACCTGATGATAAGGAGAACCTTGATGAAGGAACCAGTAAAGTCTGAACCAAGCCAGAGGAGAGCACTATTCAGAATCAAGTGCAAGATTTTGAATAAGGTATGTAAAATTATCATAGACTCAGGATCCACTGATAATATTATTTCTGATGAAGCAGTTAAGAAACTGAATTTGAAAAGAATAACTCATGCAAACCCATATGGAGTCACATGATTGAATAAGGGTCAACATGTGGTAGTAAATGAACAAAGTTGGGTAGATTTTAGTATAGGTGGCTATAATGATAAGGTATTATGTGACATACTACCCATGGATGCATGCCATCTCTTATTGGGTAGACCATGGTAGTATGACCGAAAGGCAATACATGATGGTGAGAAGAATGCCTATTCTTTTCAGAAGGATGGTGTCACCTATAAGATTCAGTCATTGGAGGATGAGGATGCAGTTCAGACAAAGAGTCCCAATATCTTGGTTGTGAGTGGAAAAGAGTTTTTGAATACTCTTAAGGAGGATGGATGGTATTGGTTATGCCATCATAGTAAAACCAAAAGAAGAGCAGCAGGATAAGAAGACAGTGATTCCCAAGGAGATGCATCCTATACTGGAGAAGTATAAGAGCATAATCAGTGATGGTACACCAGCCACATTGCCTCCACAAAGAGCAATAAGCCATCAGATAGACCTGATTCTAGGAGCATCTTTGCCAAACAAGGCTCCTTACAAGAAGACTCCAGACCAGCACAAAGAAATTGCCAAACAAGTGCAAGAGTTGCTCGATCAGGGATTGATCAAGAAGAGTATTAGTCCCTGTGTAGTGCCCACAGTGTTGGCACAGAAGAAAGGAGGATCATGGAGATTATGCATAGATGCTAGAGCCATAAACAAGATAACTATAAGGTATAGATTTCCAATTCCCATAATTGAAGATCTCATGGACTATATTGGAAAAGTAAAGTACTTTACTAAGATAGACCTGAAGAGTGGTTACCACCAAATAAGAATCAAGGAAGGTGATGAGTGGAAGATAGCCTTCAAGACCACAGAAGGACTGTATGAATGGCTTGTTATGCCATTTGGTCTATCAAATGCACCCAGCACCTTTATGAGACTCATGAATGAAGTCCTAAAGGATTATATTGGTAAATTTGTAGTTGTTTTTCTAGATGATATTCTAATTTTTAGTCAAACTAAGGAAGAACATCTAGAACATGTAAATACTGTTTTGCAAAAATTACATGATGAACAACTAACCATCAATCTAGAGAAGTGTGAATTCATGAAGCAGGAATTGGTATACCTTGGTTTTGTGGTGTCCCAGGGAGAATTGAAGATGGACAAGTCAAAGGTAGAGGCAATCTTAAGCTGGCCTACTCCTAGAGTAGCCACAGAGGTGAGAAGTTTTCATGGCTTAGCCCAGTTTTACAGAAAGTTTATTAGAAATTTCAGTGGAATATGTGCACCCAAGTTGAATACAATTAAGGGTGGAATGAAAGCAAAATTCAGATGGACACTAGCTGCAGATAGAAGTTTTGAATGGTTTAAGAAAGAGGTAGCAACACAACCTGTACTATTGCTGCCTAGTTTTGATAAGCTATTTACTATTGAATGTGATGCAAGTAACATAGCTGTAGGAGTAGTGTTAAATCAGGAGAACAGACCTGTAGCCTTTTTCAGTGAGAGGCTAAATGAAGCAAAGAGTAAGTACTCTTCATATGACTTAGAGTTGTATGCTCTAGTCCAAGCACTTAGGAAGTGGAGATATTATCTCCTACCTAAGGAATTTGTTGTCTACACAGATAACCAAGCCCTGAGTTTTCTAAACTCATAGGATAAGTTGAGCAGCAGACATATCAAGTGGATGGAGTACCTGCAATCCTACACTTTTATAATTAAGCATAAGAAGGGGCAGCTCAACAAAGTTGCAGATGCTTTGAGCAGGAGGTTGCTCACAGTGCAGGAAGTGCAGTTGAAGAGCATTGGAGTTGAAGACTTCAAGGATCTCTATAGAGATGATGAAGACTTTGCTGAGGCATACAAGGTATGTCAAGATTTTGAGAATCACTTTCACAGTGAGTTTACAGATTTCACCTTGCAGCAGGGATTGCTATTCAAAGGTGGACAATTATGTGTGCCAAAGGGATCTATGAGAGAAAATCTCATACAGGAGAAGCACAATGGCAGTTTGAGTGGCCATTTTGGTCTGAACAAAACACTGGAGCTAGTCCAAAGGTTCTATTATTGGCCGAGGATGCATAGAGAAATCAAAAGGTATGTACAGCAATGTATCATATGTCAGAAGGCCAAGGGAACCACTTCAAATGCAGGACTATACCAACCTTTACCCATTCCTTCCAGGCCATGGGAATGTGTAAGTATGGACTTTGTGGTTGGTTTGCCTAAGACTAAGACTTGTTATGATAGCATATATGTAGTTGTGGACAAGTTTAGCAAGATGAGTCATTTCATTCCCTGTAAAGTGACTCATGATGCCAGTCATATAGCACACTTGTTTTTCAGAGAAGTGATAAGGATTCATGGACTTCCAGCAAGCATTGTGTCTGACAGAGATGCTAAGTTCATGGGGCATTTCTAGAAAACTTTGTGGCAGAGATTAGGGACAAATTTATCTTTTAGCTCAGCATACTATCCACAAACAGATGGTCAGACAGAGGTGGCAAACAGGACACTGGGTAACCTGTTAAGATGTATAACCAAGGAATATGGGCAGAGCTGGGATCAAGTCATTCATCAGGCAAAATTTGTCTATAATGACAACGTGAATAGGACTACTGGTAAGAGTCCATTCGAAATAGTCTATGGAATGCACCCCAGAGGTGTATGTGAGCTCAGAAATATGGGAAATACAGAGAACAGAAGTGGTCACGCAGAGGATTTTGCACAATCCATGAAAGAAGTACATGAACAGGTGAAGAAAACCTTGACAGAAAACACACAGAAGATCAAGGACAGAGGAGATGCCCACATGAAGGACATCTACTTTGAAGTTGGTGATCTGGTTATGGTGCACCTGAACAAAGCCAGACTACAGAAAGGAATGCCAACCAAACTGCAAATGCGAAGAATTGGTCCTTGCAAAGTCCTGAACAAGTATGGTAACAATGTATACAGGATTGAATTGCTAGAAGACCTGGCAATCTCACTAGTGTTTAATGTTCAAGACCTGGTGCAATATAGGGGTCCTCAACCAGTAGCAAATGGATCCATTTCAGAGAAGTAACTGACAGTCAAAGATGTGACTTTGCCACTAAAACCCAAACTACAGGCAGAGAGAATACTAGATTCAAGAGTACAGAAGAAAACTAGACATGGTGTCTACATGGAGCATTTGGTCAAATGGAAGCAGTTGCTTGAAGCAGAAGCTACCTGGGTTGCAGAGTTAGAATTCAAAACGAGGGGCATTGATTTTTACTCATTGTCACCGGAGGTGACCTAGCTTCTTTCCGCATAGGGGGAGTATGATGCAGGAGCACCAAGGGCTTGGAGCCCATGTGTATATATGTTTGCATTTTGGTGTGATGTTTTGAATTTTCAAAGTAGGGCAGAGCGGGAAGTAATTTATGCATATTCTACATGGAACCATAGGTGTAAGAAGAGGAAAGTCTGGCCAATGGAGAATGCATTTCAGTGTGAGAGAACCCATCGGCGAAGCCTTTAGAAGTTATAGCGAACGGTGAAGTTACGCCAATAGAAGGAACATCGGCATGACCGAAGATATCGGCAAGACAAATTTGAAGTTTGCTGATAGAATGTGGTCTGACTGACGAAGGCGGTTGTTAGGTCCATCAGAGTAACAATGAACATCAGCAAACCAAGGAAAAGCTACGCTAACAATGTAACGTCTGAGCAATGAATACTTTAGCCGTCAGAGAGAAATGGTCTATCACTGGGAGAAGTTAAGTAGTGGCTAATAAGGTGGATCAGGCCAATGAAAAGGGAAGGAGATTTCGATGCGAAAGTCAAGATATCTTGCCGATGGAGAAGTTGTATGTGGATTTCAGCGTGAGGTTGTGATATCAGAGAACTAGTGTAAAGTCTAAGTGATGGTCAAGTCTTACTGACGAAGACTATTCAAAGGTCATCGGGGAAAGATGACACATCGGCCAGAGATCTGGAGACGGTGCTGATAGCGGCAGTCTTACCGACAAAGACTATTCAAAGAGTCATCAGAGTGACTGAGGATATTGGCGGAGGAGGTGAACGTTAAGCTGACGGTGGAGGTCTGGCTGATGGGTCAGTGTTCATCGATGTAAAGGGAGTCATCGGCAGATGAGACCGAAGTCTTAGCGATGGAGAGGGTCTCGCTGATGGAAGCAAATGAACCGGTAGTTGGAATACGAACCGGTCTGGGAACTAAACCGTCCTGTAACAGACATGAGATAATATATATGATGTAGCATTCTTTCTGTAACGGACATTTTGGGTGTGAGAAGCATTTTGATGTAAGAACAGTTTTGAATAAAAATCCAATTCATCAGTTAGACCAAATTGTGTATTTTTGTACAGTTTTTAGTTTGTTATTCTGAGGTAGATTAGTCATTTCTTTTTCTGCAATTTTGTTCTCTTTTGCAAACCATGACTCTATATTGATGTTCCTCAAGTTCCTCTATACAGTATGGAGGCCATCAAGCAGAGCCATGCCTTTTGTTTGTTTTTCTTTTGTGGGGTGGTTGGATTGTTGACTAGAGGCAATGCATGCTTGTTCTAGGCGAGCACAGTAAGGAGTTCGGCTAGATAGACAAGTAGGAGAATAGACTTGCAGGGGTGGAAAATAGAGAGGAAGAAAGTGAGCACCAAGCAGTCAAGACCCTTGAATAGAGAGAGAAGGGTGGACAACGAGCTCAGAAAAGTTATGTTCCTTAAGGCAGTATCTTGGAAGCAGTGAGGACAAGGAATGTGTCCCACACCAAGTAGAGGGATAGATTTTTCCATCTCTGCAAAGAGTTGAGGGATTTAGCAAACATTTTTGTGTAGAAAGATGTCATGAGCACTTGAATTGGTAGAGAGACTAGAGTTGTCTAGAGTCTTGAATTGATTCAAGATAGGTAGAATTGACATTCTAGAGTCCCTCCCTATCAATATATGGGCCTCCTTTCTATTTAAAGAATGATAATATAAACGAATCCCTATAAAAGGGGGTCGAGAGGTTTGAACCCCAAGTGGGGAGGAATGATCCAAGTGGATCCAGAAGACTAAAAAATTTTAGAGTCTGAGAAAATGATAGAATTAGCATCATTGGAAAGAGGTTGCTGACACGATCCTAACACAACTTGAATGGGCTTAAAAGGAGTTCGTATGCAGAAGTTACGTTCAGTCAAAGGTTCGGTCAAACAGGTAAATCAGGCATTTAAAGAGGTGAAAAATTGATTATATCAATCTAAGGAAAAATGATGCCAAGTTGAAGAGATTGTCGTCATGATTTTGACATCGCTCATTTCGCCTTGATCGGAGCTCATACGAGCAAGATATGGTTGATCAAAGTTGAGGGTTGACCATGTTGACTAGACAGTACAATGATGATATCAGCATACTGACATGGCAGACATAGTGGCCATTGTTGATGTGGTAGTTCCAAAGTTTGACACATGGCAGATGGTGGCATCTAAGTCGAAAGATGTGGACAAATCCAATGTGACACATGTCATTGACGAAAGAATGAGGTAATGCCATGTGGCCCAATGATTGCATACACATGGCACATCTAGCAGTTTGATTGTTAAAATGTTAGTTTGTGGGGGTCGAACCCCTAACCTCTTGCTTGCTATTTTCAGTCTCCACCAATATACCAAGTGGCTTTCTTTTCTACATATATGCACCTCCTTTCTATTTAAAGAATGATAATAGAAATGAATCCCTATAAAAGGGGGTTAAGTGGTTTGAACCCCAAGTGGAGAGGAATGATCCAAGTGGATCTAGAAGACCAAAAAAAATTGTAGTCAAAGAACATGATGGAATCAACATCATTAGAAAGAGGTTGCTGACACGATCCTAACACAAATTAAACGGGCTCAAAAGGAGTTCGTATGCAGAAGCTATGTGCAGTCAAATGTTTGGTCAAATAGGTGAATCAGGCATTCAAAAAGGTGAAAAATTAAATGTCTCAAATCCAAGCAAAAATGATGCCAAGTTGAAGAGCTTGATGCCACGATATCGACGCCACTCGTTTCACATTGATCAGAGCTCGTACGAGAAAGATATGGCCGGTCAATGTTTAGGGTTGACCATGTTGACTAGACAATACAATGATGACATTAGCATGCTAACATGGCAAACACAGTGGCAGTTGTTGACATGGTAGGTCCAAAGGTTGACATGAGACAGATGGCGGCACCTGAGTCAGCAGATGGTGTGGTAGGTTTGAAGATGTGGACCAATCTAGTGTGACACATGTCACTGACGGACGAATGAGGTAATGCCATGTGGCCTAATGATTGGGTGCCACGAGGCACATGTGGCGGTTTGATTGTTAAAAGGCTGGTTTATTGGGTCGAACCTTGCTATTTTCACTCTCCACCAATATACCAAGCAATTTTCCTTGTTACATATATAGGCTTCCTTTCTATTTAAAGAATGATAATAGAAATGAATCCCTATAAAAGGGGGTCGGGTGGTTTAAACCCCTAGTGGGAAGGAATGATCTAAATGCATCCAGAAGAGCTAAAAATTTTGTAGTCTTAGAACCTGATGGAATCAGCGTCATTGGAAAAAGGTCGCTGGCATAATCTTGACACAATGTGAACGGGCTCAAAAGGAATTTGCATGTAGAAGTTACGTACAATCAAATGTTTGGTCAAACAGGTGAATCATGCGTTCAAAAAGGTGAAAATTTTATTATCTCAAATCCAACCAAAAATGATGCCAAGTCGAAGAGTTCGTCGCTGCTTGTTTCGCCTTGATCAGACCTCGTACAAGCAAGATATGGCCGCTCAAAGTTTAGGGTTGACCATGCTGACTAGATAGTATAATGATGATGTCAGCATGCTGACATGGCAAACACAATGGTAGTTATTGGCGTGGCAGGTCCAGGTCTTGACATGTGGCAGATGGCGGCATCTGACTCAATAGATGACGTGGTAGGTCTAAAGATGTGGACCAATCCAACATGACACATGTCACTAACAAATGAATGAGCGAATGCCACATGGCCCAATAACTTGGTGCCACATGGCACATGTGGTGATTTGCTTGTTAAAAGGTTAGTTTGTAGGGGTTGAACCCCTGACCTCCTGCTTCCTATTTTCACTCTCCACCAATATACCAAGTGACTTTTATTGCTACATGTACAGGCCTCCTTTCTATTTAAAGAATGATAATAGAAACAAATCCCTATAAAAGGGGGTTAGGTGGTTTGAACCCCCTAGTGGGGAGGAATGATCTAGGTGGATCCAAAAGACCTAAAAGTCTTACAGTCTCAGAAGTTGACGGAATTAGCATCATTGGAAAGAGGTTGCTGACACGATCCTAACACAACTTGAACGGGCTCAAAAAGAGTTCTTATGCAAAAGTTATGTGCAGTCAAAGGTTTGGTCAAATAGGTTAATCAGGCATTTGAAAAGGTGAAAAATCAATTGTCTCAAATCCAAGAAAAAATGATGCCAAGTCGAAGAGCTTGTCGCCACACTTCTGACACCACTCATTTTACCTCGATCAGAGCTCGTAGGAGCAAGATATGGGTGGTCAAAGTTGAGGATTGACCATGCCAACTAGATAGTACAATGATGACGTTAGCATGTTGACATGGCAGACACAGTGGCAGTTGTTAACGTTGTATACGCCTAAAAATGACACAAATCAGTTTAAATAAATATTCTTAATATTTATTTCATTCTAATTCTTCTATCAATAAATAAATAAACAAATTTATTTATTTGATTCATATTCCTCTAAGTTAATTAAATATTGAAATATTTAATTACCTCTTTTAAAGTCATAATTAAACAAAATCTTTTATTTAATTAAATTCTTGCATACAATTAAACAATTCTAAATTATTTAATTAAAGTCAATCATTCTTCCAAATTTAAATAAATAAATCAAATTTATTTAAATCCTCTCTATCTCTAAAAATAAAATATAATCAAATATTTTATTTATTCTTCCAAATCATGCACAACAATTAAATAAATTTATTTTTCTTTCTTATCTTCTAATTCTTCAAATATATTTCATATCTTTTAAAAATAAGTCTTGTTCTCCATGCACACAAAATTAAATAATTTATTATGTAATTTCTCTCAAATCATGCAAAAGCAAATCTCAAGTTGAGTTAACTGACTCAATCAACCTTGTTTTTATCAATATCTCTTAAATTAGAAAAAAAGATTTCTAATTTATGAAGTCATATCTTATCTTTAGACAAGAAAGTAGTTAACTCAAATAAAATAGTTTTTGTGTGACACTTGCCTTCTTCTTATTTGCACGCATCCTCTCAAGTTTTCTATACCGTTGATCTTCTTATTTCTTCTACACCATTGATCATCTCACTCAAAAATCTATAAATACAACCCTCTTCTTCCATTTCAAATCCAAGCTTTTCATATCGTTGCTCTGTAGAATTATTAGTGCACCATATCATTCCATATAAATCTATAAGTTGTAATCATCCTCCATTGTATTTGAAGTTCATCTTCACTGCGAGAAGTATCCTAGTCATTTCTCTATCTCCATTGCCATCTTGAAAAACAAAGCAAGGAAGTGCACTTCCTGAGGGCCACATTCTCCATACAAGGATCGATCGAGACTAGGCGAGCAATGGAAGCCATAGGATAATAGGGTTGTAAGGTTTTATCTTTCATTTTAAACTTTGCTACATGAATATTCCACTGACTTATTGGGTTTATAAATTCATTTTGATATTATCTTATTTTACCCATAACAGATGTTACAGATCAAGAGTTTCACACGTGGTAGATGGTGACATCTGAGTCAGCAGATGACGTGGCAAGTCTGAAGATGTGGACGAATCTAGCGTGACACATATCATTGACAGATGAATGAGGTAATGCCATGTGGCCCAATGATTGGGTGTCACGTGGCACATGTGGCAGTTTGATTTTTAAAAGGTTAGTTTGTGGGGGTTGAACCCTTAACCTTCTACTTGCTTTTTTCACTCTCCACCAATATACCAAGTGGCTTTCTTTGCTACATATATAGGCCTCCTTTCAATTTAATGAATGATAATAAAAATGAATCCCTATGAAAGGGGGTCGGGTGGTTTGAACCCCTAGTGGGGAGGAATGATCTAGGTGAATACAGAAGAACTAAAAATTTTGTAGTCTTAGAACCTGATGGAATCAACATCATTGGAAAGCGGTCACTAACATGATCCTGACATAAATTGAATGGGCTCAAAAGGAGTTCGTATGTAGAAGTTATGTGTAGTCAAAGGTTTGGTCAAACTGATGAACCAAGCATTCAAAAAGGTGAAAAATTGATTGTCTTAAATCTAAGCAAAAATGATGCCAAGTCAAAGAGCTTGTCGCCACAATTTCGACGCCCCTCGTTTCTCCTCGATCAGAGCTCATACAAGCAAGATACGACCAGTCAAAGTTGAGGGTTGACCATGCTAACTAGACAATACAATGATGATGTCAACATGCTGACATGACAGACAGTGGCAGTTGTTGACGTGGGAGGTCCAGAGGTTGACACATGGCAGATGATGTCATGTGAGTCGACAGATAATGTGGCAGATCTAAAGATGTTGACCAATCCAGTGTGACACGTGTCACTGACAGGCAAATGAGGTAATGCCATGTGGCCTAATGATTGGGTGCCATGTGGCACATGTGGCAGTTTGATTGTTAAAAGGTTGGTTTGTGGGGTCAAACCTTGCTATTTTCACTCTCCACCAATATACCAAGCAACTTTCTTTGCTACATATACGGGACTCCTTTCTATTTAATGAATGATAATAGAAATGAATCCCTATAAAAGGGGGTCAGGTGGTTTGAACCCCGAGTGTGGAGGAATAATCTAGGTGGATATAGAAGAATGAAAATTTTTGCAGTCTTAGAACTTGATGGAATAAGCATCATTGGAATTAGGTCGCTGACACGATACTGACACAACTTGAATTGGCTCAAAAGGAGTTCGTATGCAGAAGTTATGTGCAGTCAAAGGTTTAGTCAAATAGGTGAATTAGGTGTTCAAAAAGGTGAAAAATTGATTGTCTCAAATTAGAGTAAAAATGATGCCAAGTTGAAGAGCTCATCGCCACGATTTTGATGCCACTCATTTTGCCTCGATTGAAGCACGTACGAACAAGATATGGCTAGTCAAAGTTAAGGGTTGAACATGCTAACTAGACAATACAATGATGACGTCAGCATGCTGATATGATAGACACAGTGGCATTTGTTGACGTGGTAGGTCTAGAATTTGACATGTGACACATGTGGCAGTTTGATTGTTAAAAGGTTGGTTTGTAGGGGTTGAATCCCTGACATCCTTCTTGCTATTTTCACTCTTCACCAATATACCAAGCAGTTTTCTTTGCTACATATATGGATCTCCTTTCTATTTAAATAATGATAATATAAACTAATCCATCTGAAAGAGGGTCGGGTGGTTTAAACCCTAAGTGAGGAGGAATGATCTAAGTGGATCCAAAAGACTGAAAAATTTTGCAGTATGAGAAAACATGACACAATCAATATCATTGGAAAGAGGTTGCTGACACGATCCTAATGCAACTTGAATAGGCTCAAAAGGAGTTCGTAGGTAGAAGTTATGTGCAGTCAAAGGTTCAGTCAAACAGGTGAATTAGGGATTCAAAAAGGTGAAAATTTGATTGTCTCAAATCCAAGAAAAAATAATACCAAGTCGAAGAGCTCGTCGTCACGATTTTGAGGCCACTCATTTTGCCTCGATCGGAGCTCATACGAGCAAGATATGGTTGGTCATAGTTGAGGGTTGACCATGCTGACTAGACATTACAATGATGATGTCAGCATGTTGACATGGCAGACACAGTGGTAGTTGTTGACGTGGTAGTTCTAGAGTTTGACACATGGCAAATGGTGGCATCTAATTCAACAAATGACATGGGAGGTCTGAAAATGTGGACCAATCCAGCGTGACACATGTCATTGACGGAAGAATGAGGTAATGCCATGTGGCCCAATGATTGGGTGTCACATGGCACATATGGCAATTTGATTGTTAAAAGGTTAGTTTTTGGGGGTCGAACCCCTCAGCTCCTGCTTCATATTTTCACTCTCCACCAATATACCAAGCAGCTTTCTTTGCTACATATACGGGGCTCCTTTCTATTTAAAGAATGATAATAGAAACAAATCCCTATAAAAGGAGGTCGGCTAGTTTGAACCCCCAGTGAGGAATAATGATCGAGATGGATACAAAAGAATTAAAAAATTTGCAATCTTAGAACCTGATGGAATCAGTATCATTGGAAAGAGGTCGCTGACACGATCCTGATACAACTTGAATGGGCTCAAAAGGAGTTCATATGCAGAAGTTATGTGCAGTCAAAGGTTCAGTCAAATAAGCGAATCAAGTGTTCAAAAAGGTGAAAAATTGATTGTCTCAAATCCAAGCAAATATGATGCCAAGTCGAAGAGCTCGTCACCACAATTTTGACGCCACAAGTTTCGCTTCGATCGAAGTTCGTATGAGCAAGATATGGCTGGTCAAACTTGAGGGTTGACCATGTTGACTAGATAGTACAATGATGACATCAGCATGCTAACATGGCAAACACAGTGGCAGTGGTTGACGTGGTAGGTCCAGAGGTTGACATGTGGCACATGGCGGCATCTGAATCAATAGATGACATGGGAAGTCTAAGTATGTGGACCAATCCAGCATGCAATGTGTCACTGACGGATGAATGAGGTAATGCCATGTGGCCTAATGATTGGGTGCCACGTGGCACATATGGCAGTTTGATTGTTAAACGTTTGGTTTGTGGGGTTGAACCTTACTATTTTCACTCTCCACCAATATACAAGCGGCTTTCTTTGCTACATATACGGACTTCCTTTCTATTTAAAGAATGATAATAGAAATAAATCCCTATAAAAGGGGGTCAAGTGGTTTGAACCCCTAGTGGGAAGGAAAGATCTAAATGGATCCAGAAGATCTAAAAAATTTGTAGTTTTAGAACTTGACGGAATCAGTGTCATTGGAAAGAGGTCCTTGGCACGATCCTGACACAAATTGAACGGGCTCAAAAGGAGTTCATATGCTGACTAGACAGTATAGTGACGATGTCATCATGCTGACATGGCAGACACAATGGTAGTTGTTGGCATGATAGGTCCAGATGTTGACACATGGCAGATGACGGCATCTAACTTGACAGATGATGTAGCAGGTCTGAAGATGTGGACCAATCGAGTGTGACACATGTCGCTAACGGACAAATGAGTGAATCCCACGTGGCCCAATGATTGGGTGCCACGTGGCACATGTGGCGATTTGATTGTTAAAAGGTTGGTTTGTGGGTGTCGAACGCCTGACCTCTTGCTTCCTATTTTTACTCTCCACCAATATACCAAGTGGCTTTCATTGCTACATATACGGACCTCCTTTCCATTTAAAGAATGATAATAAAAATAAATCTCTAAAAAGGGGGTTGGGTAGTTTTAACCCCCAGTGGGGCGAGATGATCTAGGTGGATCCAGAAGACCTAAAAATCTTATAGTCTCAGAACCTGACAGAATCAACATCATTGGAAAGAGGTCACTGACATGATCCTAACGCAACTTGAACGAGCTCAAAAGGAGTTCCTATGCAGAAGTTATGTGCAGTCAAAGATTTGGTGAAACATGCAAATCAGGCATTCGAAAAGGTGAAAAATTGTTTATCTCAAATCCAAGCAAAAATGATGGCAAGTCAAAGAGCTTGTTGCCACAATTCTGACGTTGCTCGTTTTGTCCCGATTAGAGCTCGTACGAGCAAGATATGACAAAGTTAAGGGTTGACCATGCTGACTAGATAGTACAATGATGACATCAGCATGTTAAAATTACAGACACAGTGGTAGTTGTTGACGTGGCAGATCTAGAGCTTAACACGTGGTAGATGACGGCATCTGAGTCAGTAGATGATGTGGCGGATGTGAAGATGTGGACCAATCCAACGTGACACGTGCCACTGACAAACGAATGGGGTAATGCCACATGGCCTAATGATTGGGTGCCACGTGGCACATGTGACGGTTTAATTGTTAAAAGGTTAGTTTTAGGGAGTCAAACCCCTGACCTCCTGCTTGTTTTTTCTCTCTCCACCAATATACCAAGCTTCTTTCCTTATTACATATACGAGCCTCCTTTCCATTTAATGAATGATAATAGAAATGAATCCCTATAAAAGGGGGTCGGGTGGTTTGAACCACCAGTGGGGAGGAATAATCCAGTGGATATAGAAGAACTAAAAATTTTGTAGTCTTAGAACCTGACGGAATCAGCATCATTGGAAAGAGGTTGCTGACACGATCCTTTCGCAACTTGAATGGGCTCAAAAGGAGTTCGTATGCAGAAGTTATGTGTAGTCAAAGGTTCGGTCAAATAGGTGAATCAGGTATTCAAAAAGGTGAAAAATTAATTATCTCAAATCCAAGCAAAAATGATTCCAAGTCGAAGAGCTCGTTTCCACGATTTCAACACCTCTCATTTTGCCTCGATCAGAGCTCGTACGAGCAAGATATGGCTGGTCAAACTTGAGGGTTGACCATGTCGACTAGATAGTACAATGATGACATTAGCATGCTGACATGGCAGACATAGTGGCAGTTGTTGACGTGGTAGGATTAGAGGTTGACACGTGGTAGATAGTGGTATTTGAGTCAACATATGACATGGCAAGTCTAAAGATGTGGACCAATCTAGCGTGACACGTGTCACTGATAGACAAATGAGGTAATGTCATGTGGCCTAATGATTGGGTGCCACGTGGCACATGTTGCGGTTTGATTGTTAAAAGGTTGGTCTGTGGGTCGAACCTTGCTATTTTCACTCTCCACCAATATACCAAGCAGCTTGCTTTGCTACATATACAGGTTCCTTTCTATTTAAAGAATGATAATAGAAAAAAAAATCCCTTTAAAAGGGGGTCAGGTGGTTTGAACCCCTAGTAGAAAGGAATGATCTAAATAAATCCAAAAGACCTAAAAATTTGTAGTCTAAAAACCTGACGGAATCAGTGTCATTGGAAAGAGGTCGCTGGAACCATCCTGACGCAACTTGAACAGGCTCAAAAGGAGTTCATATGCAGAAGTTATGTGCAGTCAAAGGTTTGGTCAAACAAGCGAATCATGCGTTCAAAAAGGTGAAAAAATAATTTTCTCAAATCCAAGCAAAAATGATGCCAAGTCGAAGAGCTCATCACCACAATTCTGAAGCCACTCATTTCACCTTGATAAGAGCCCGTACGAGCAAAATATGGTCAGTCAAAGTTGAGGGTTGACCACGCTAACTAGATAGTACAATAATGACATCATCATGCTGACATGGCAAACACAGTGGCAGTTGTTGGCGTGATAGGTCCTGATGTTGACACGTGGCAAATGGTGGCATCTGACTCAACAAATGGCGTGGCAGGTCTGAAGATGTGGACCAATCCAGTGTGACACGTGTGACTGACGAACAAATGAGTGAATACCACGTGGCCCAATGCTTGGGTGCCATGTGGCACATGTGGCGATTTGCTTGTTAAAAAGTTGGTTTGTGAGAATCGAACCCCTGACCTCCTACTTCCTATTTTCACTCTCCACCAATATAACAAGTGGCTTTCATTGCTACATATACGGGCCTCCTTTCTATTTAAAGAATGATAATAGAAACAAATCCCTATAAGAGGGGGTTGGGTGGTTTGAACCCCTAGTGGGGAGGAATGATCTAGGTAGATCCAGAAGACCTATAAATATTGCAGTCTCAGAACTTGATGAAATTAGCATCATGGAAAGAGGTCGTTGACACGATCCTAGCACAACTTGAAAGGGCTCAAAAGGAGTTCGTATGTAGAAGTTATGTGCAGTCAAAGGTTCAGTCAGATAGGCGAATCAGGCGTTCAAAAAGCTGAAAAATTGATTGTCTCAAATCTAAGAAAAAATGATGCCAAGTCGAAGAGCTCATCGCCACGATTCTGATGCTGATCATTTCACCTCAATTAGAGCTCATAGAAGCAAGATATGGCTGGTCAAAGTTGAGGGTTGACCATGCCGACTAGATAGTATAATAATGACGTCAACATGCTAACATGGCAAACATAGTGGCAGTTGTTGACATGGCAGATCTAGAGTTTGACACCTGGCAAATGGCAGCATTTGAGTTAGCATATGACATGGCAGGTCTGAAGATGTGGACCAATCTAGCGTGACACGTGTCACTAACGGATAAATGAGGTAATGCCACCTGGCCCAATGATTAGGTGCAACGTGGCACAAGTGGCGGTTTGATTGTTAAAAAGTTTATTTTCGTGGGTAGAACCCATGACCTCCTACTTGTTTTTTTCACTCTCCGCCAATATACCAAGCGACTTTCTTTGCTACATTTATGGGCCTCCTTTTTATTTAATGTATGATAATAGAAACGAATCGCTATAAAAGGGGGTCGGGTGGTTTGAACCCCTAGTGGAGAGGAATGATCCAAGTGGACACATAAGAACTAAAAAATTTGTAGTCTTAGAACCTGTCAGAATCAACAGCATTGGAAAGAGGTCGCTGACATGATCTTGACGTAACCTGAACAAGCTCAAAAGGAGTTTTTATGTAGAAGTTATGTGCAGTCAAAGATTTGGTCAAATAGGTGAATCAGGCATTCGAAAAGGTGAAAATTTGATTGTCTCAAATCTAAGCAAAAAATGATGACAAGTCAAAGAGCTCGTCACCATGATTCTGATGCCACATGTTTCGCCTCGATTGGAGCTCATATGAGCAAGGTATGGTCGGTCAAAGTTGAGGGTTGACCATGCTGAATAGACAATATAATGATAACGTTAGCATGCTGACATGGCAGACATAGTGGCAGTTGTTGACGTGGTAGGTCTAGAGGTTGACACATGGCAGATGGAGGCATCTGAGTCAGCAAATGATGTGGCAGGTCTGATGATATGGACCAATCCACCATGACACGTGTCACTGACGAATGAATGAGGTAATGCTACGTGGCACATGTGGCGGTTTGATTGTTAAAAGATTGGTTTGTGGGGGTCAAACCCCTGACCTCCTGCTTGCTATTTTTACTCTCCACCATATACCAAGCAGCTTTCTTTGCTACATATACGAGCCTCCTCTCTATTTAAAGAATGATAATAGAAACTAATCCTTATAAAAGGGGGTTGGGTGGTTTGAAACCCAACTAGGAAGGAATGATCTAGGTGGATCCAGAAGACCGAAAAACTTTGCAGTCTGAGAACATGATAGAATCAACATCATTGGAAAGATGTTGATGACACGATCCTAACGCAACATGAACAGGCTCAAAAGGAGTTCGTATGCATAGGTTATGTGGAGTTAAAGGTTCAGTCAAATAGGTGAATCAGGCATTCAAAAAGGAGAAAAAGTGATTGTCTCAAATCCAAAAAATGATGCTAAGTCGAAGAGCTCATCGTCATGATTTCAACGCCGCTTGTTTCACCTCAATCGGAGCTCATACAAGCAAGATATGGCCGGTCAAAGTTGAGGGTTGACCATGCTGACTAGACAGTACAATGATGACATCAGCATGCTAACATGGAAGACACAGTGGCAGGTACAGAGTTTGACACATGGAAAATGGCAGCATCTAAGTCAGCAGATGACGTAGTAGGTCTAAAGATGTGGACCAATCCAATGTGACACGTGTCATTAATGAAAGAATGAGGTAATGCCACGTAGCCCAATGATTGGGTGCCACGTGGCACATGTGGCGGTTTGATTGTTAAAAGGTTGGTTTGTGGGGGTCGAACCCTTGACCTCCTGCTTGCTATTTTCACTATCCACCAATATACCAAGCGGCTTTCTTTGCGACATATATGGGCCTCCTTTCTATTTAAAGAATGATAATAGAAATGAATCCCTATAAAAGCAGTTCGGGTGGTTTGAACCCCCAGTGGGGAATAATGATCTAGATGGATACAGAAGAACTAAAAATTTTGCAGTCTCAAAACCTGACAAAATCAACATCATTGGAAAGAGGTCGCTGACACGATCCTGGTGCAACTTGAATGGGCTCAAAAGGAGTTTGTATGCAGAAGTTATGTGCAGTCAAAGGTTCGGTCAAATAGACGGATCAGGGGTTCAAAAAGGTAAAAAATTGATTGTCTCAAATCCAAACAAAAATGATACCAAGTCGAAGAGCTCGTCACCACAATTTCGATGCCGCTCGTTTCACCTCAATTGGAGTTTGTACAAGCAAGATATGGCTGGTCAAACTTGAGGGTTGACCATGTCAACTAGACAGTACAATGATGACATCAGCATGCTGACATGGCAGACACAATGGTAGTTGTTGATTTGGTAGGTCCATAGGTTGAGACATGGCAGATGGCGCCATCTGAGTCAGCAGATGACATGGCAAGTCTTAAGATGTGGACCAATCCAGCATGACCCGTGTCACTGACGGATGAATGAGGTAATGCCATGTGACCTAATGATTGGGTGCCACGTGTCACATGTGGCAGTTTGATTTTTAAAAGGTTGGTTTGTGGGGTCAAACCTTGCTATTTTCACTCTCCACCAATATACCAAGCAACTTTCTTTGCTACATATAAGGACTTCCTTTCTATTTAAAGAATGATAATAGAAACGAATCGCTATAAAAGGGGGTCGGGTGGTTTAAACCTCCAGTGGGAAGAAATGATCTAAATGGATCTAGAAGACCTAAAACTTTTGTAGTCTTAGAACCTAATGAAATTAGCGTCATTGGAAAGAGGTCGCTGACACGATCCTAACGCAACTTGAATGGACTCAAATGGAGTTCGTATGTAGAAGTTACGTGCAGTCAAAGTTTCTATCAAACAAGTGAATCATGCGTTCAAAATGGTGAAAATTTTATTGTCTCAAATCTAAGCAAAAATGTTGCCATGTCAAAGAGTTTGTTGCCACAATTCTAACAACACTCATTTCGCCTTGATCGGAGTTTTTATAAGCAATATATGGCCGGTCAAAGTTGAGGTTTAACCATGCTAACTAGATAGTACAATGATGACATCATCATGCAGACATGGCAGACACAGTGGCAGTTGTTGGCATGGTAGGTCTAGATGTTGACACGTGGCACATGGTGGCATCTGACTCAACAGATGATGTGGCAGGTCTGAAGATGTGGAGCAATCCAACATGACACGTGTCACTGACGGACGAATGAGTGAATGTCACGTGGCCCAATGATTGGGTGCCATGTAGCACATATGGCGATTTGCTTGTTAAAAGGTTGGTTTGTGGGGGTTGAACCCCTAACCTCCTGCTTCCTATTTTCACTCTCCACCAATATACCAAGCAACTTTCATTGCTACATATACGAGCCTCCTTTATATTTAAAGAATGATAATAGAAACAAATACTTATAAAAGGGAGTCGAGTGGTTTGAACCCCTAGTGGAGAGGAATAATCTAGGTGGATCTAGAAGACCTAAAAATCTTGCAGTCTCAAAACTTGACGGACTCAGCATCATTAGAAAGAGGTCGATGACACAATCCTAATGCAACTTGAACTGGCTCAAAAGGAGTTCGTATGCAGAAGTTATGTGCAATTAAAGGTTTAGTTAAATAGGTGAATCAAACATTTCAAAAGGTGAAAAATTGATTGTTTCAAATCCAATAAAAAATGATGCCAAGTCGAAGAGCTCGTTGTCACAATTTTGATGTCGCTCATTTCACCTCGATCGAAGCTCGTACGAGCAATATATGGCTGGTCAAAATTTAGGGTTGACTATTTTGACTAGACAATACAATGATGACGTTAGCATGCTGACATGGCAGACACAGTGGCAGCTGTTGACATAGCAGATCCAGAGTTTGACACGTGGCAATTGGCGGCATCTGAGTCAGCAAATGACATGGTAGGTCTGAAGATGTGGACCAATCCAGCGTGACACGTGTTACTGATGGACGAATGAGGTAATGCCACATGGCCCAATGATTGGGTGCCACGTGGCACATGTGGCGGTTTGATTGTTAAAAAGTTGGTCTGTGGGGGTTGAACCTCTGACCTCCTGCTTTCTTTTTTCACTCTCCACCAATATACCAAACGACTTTCTTTGCTATTGAGATCATGGAAATCTAACATGAAAGAAAACATTAAAAAAATGAAAAACAAACAATGCAATACCTTCACATTGATCCACAATCCGTCGACAAGGTGGAGAGTGTTGCACCCAAAATACTCTAGCTTTACCCAAATAGATTAATATTGATTGCTTGATTCTGCAGCATAACAATGATATGGATTGGTAGATGAATGATTGGATGAATGTAAGGTAGATGGATGTGAGATTGACAAGAAAGATTAAGGAGAGATTTTGACAGCATGAGGATACTAGAAGAAGATTCATTACCAATGGCTCAAGAGAGGCTACCTTCATAAAAAAGGCAAATTCGAATGGATGGATAAGATTGAAAGTTATTTTGAATGATATGGATGGTTGAGATTGATTAGGGTTGGATTAAGGTTTCCCACTTAAAGAGAGATTGTAGTCACATGACAAGTGTGCGATGGAGAATGAAAGAATACTAATTCAAATATTTTATTTGAATTAGCTTGCACATGTGAGTTGTATTAAATGCAAAATGTACTACCCCACATGAAACAAAAGGAAAGTGGACAAGTGTTCTATTGTGATAAAAGAAATCTAATTTAAATAAAATATTATTTAAATTAGTTTGACATGTGAAGGGATTAAGTGGAGGATGTAGCATGTGACACTTGTTTGAATGAGAGGAAACCTGAGGGATTAATTCAAATATTTAATTTCAATTATATGAGACATGATTAGGGAATTAATTAAATAAAGTGTGTTTATTTAATTAATTAAGAATGTGATTAAGTTGGAAAGGGAATATTAATCAAATAAATATTTTATATTTATTTAATTAATATGGGCTAACGTTAGAAAGGGAAAACTATTGAATTAATTAAATTAATTCAATATAGGTGACTAAGGGATTTAATTAATTAATTGGGAATAAATTAGTGAAATGGCTAAGGTTGGGTGATGATAAAATGGTTAGGACATTTTAGGGTGTCTACATTTGCCCCTCTTTGAGATGATGTTGCGAGATGATAAAATTTATGTCGAGTAACATCATTTCAAAGAACCTAAGGAAACGGATAGGGGAAAAGGATAGGATGATGATGCCCCCTCGAGAGGATAAGCTGGTTGGACAAACACAGGTATGCTCTCAAAATGAAAGGAATGACAAAAGATAAAGGAATGGATAGAAGAAAGAGATGGATACGTTATGCTGCAATGAAAGTGAGCAACCATGATGTTTGATGTTGCACTAGACATTATGCACCAAGGTATAAGGACCATGGTGATGATGTGTCTTGTGCCCCAACGTAATACAACCTTGTCTAGATACAAGATATGAATATTAGCTGGGTTGGATTCAGATTTGAAACAAATGCAAGATAAAATGATAACACACACAAGCAAGCAAGCAAGCATGCACAAATGATACAAACACAAACAAGATATTGCCCATGTCAAGCAGTAAACCAATGATTAAGTGATTGATTGATGAAAGTGTTGTCATTGCGGGGAATAATATATCCCTAGATCAACACAAGGATGCGGGAACGATATATCTCGTTGATGATGATGATGATTGATTGATTGACTTGGTTTACAACAAGATTAGGATCAAGACCAAGGATTTGATTGGGTAATTTGACACAATTGATTGACTTGATTGGTATAGATTAAGGATGACTTGCATTTGGATTATTGCTTTGATTCTTTGGATTGATTTGAATAGATGAATGGAGATTGATTTGAAGAAGTGATTGAAGAATTGATTGATGAAGTGTTTTGAATTGATTGGAAGAATTGATTTGAAAGATTGATGACGATGTGATTTGATTAGAAGGATGAAAGATGGAAGTGGTGTATTGCCTATGCCTGAATATAGGTACTTCCTTCATATCCCAGATTTCCTACATACCTTGTATCCATGGGATCAAGGCACTTAATGACAAAGATGAAATGTAGTTTTGATTTTGTGTTTTATTGATGGGATGATATGGATTGGATTGATTAGAATTGATTAGATGTTTGATGGTATATGATGTTATTGATGAGATGATGTGGATTGGAGTGATGTGATTTTGTTTCATTAATAGATTGGCTTGATTTGATGATTTGATTGGATTTGTTTTGATGAATTGTTTTGATATGATGGATCATTGGATGATGATTGATTTGATGGATTTGATGATTTGATTAGTTTTATTGGTTTGATTGTGATTAATGATGATGATGTGATGGGATTTTATTGCTTGGATTTTTTTGTTGGATAATTGATTTCGTTTGGGTTTTTGGGAATATTTTGATTTTTTTGGGTTTTGGACATATTTGATTTTTTTGTATTTTTGAACGTCAATGGATTTACAATTTACGTAGCTTGTATGCTAGATACCAATGACAAGGGGAACCAAGTCTAGGTACAAGGGAATGAATGGGATTGGAAAAAAGGATGGAAGATAGTGGATGGATGAAAGAATCATGATAAATGGATAGAATAAAAGGATAGGCTATGGAATGGAATGGATGTATGTGTAAGAGAGAAAGAATGTGATCTCCAAAGACTATGTTGCATAGGAATAACATGCCCCAGTCTAGGTAGGAGACTTGGGATTTTTCAAGACAATGCTTAAGACACTAGGATGATATGATTATTTGGATGCGATGAAAAAATGGGTAATGACAAGAAGGTACATCAAGAGATATCCAAAATATTTTTCAACATTTGCCCCCAATCTTTGTCAAAATCAAAAGAGAAAGGGAGGATGAATGGATGTAATGTGATAGGTATGTATATGGAAATCATATGAAAATGGTATGATAGTTTAGAGAAAGATGAGACAAGGTGCGCCCAAGTGTAAGTGACATAGAAAATTGACCTACACATGATGCATGTTTACCAAGTTTTCATCATGGTACTTATCCAAGGCACCCGTTTACCAAGTTTTCACCATTGGATGAAGGGATTTCTCTTTACTTTTTTAATTTTTTGATATTTTGATATTTTGATTTTTTAATTTTTTGATTTTTTGATTTTTTGATTTTTTGATTTGATTTTTGAATGGGAAAAAGGGGCAATATGGATGAGTGGGACTCAAGTGTCTAGTTCCATGTAATGTTATAGTCCCATTAGAGAAGGATGTCATCACAAATGGACCATGTCAAGTCATTATGCTCAAGATGTTGGTAGGGTGATTGTGTGAAAGTGAGATGGATAAGGTAGATAGTAGATTATGGAGGGATCGAAAGTGGATTACGATGTGGATTATGTAGGGGTGAAAGTGGATTATGATGTGGATTATAATGGACTTATGCAAAAGCATGGACCATAGGAAAGTGATGAGGAAGATATGTAGGATAATTATTGAATGATGGGGTGATGGAGGTGTGAAAAGGAATCATGACCAACGATTGCACACACCATGATAAACATGGAATCTTTTGAGTGGATGAAGGCATAGGAAGCAATGGTGATGTTTGCTTAGTGGATGGATGACGTAAGCATTTAGGGACCCACGTAGACTTAGTATTTTTATGATTTTTGCTTTTCATGTGGGATGGAAGAATTTGAAACTTTGGAATGGAATGGCATTTTTGAATGGAAAAGGATGGTTGGAATTTTTGGGATGTGGATGCCTCATTTGATTTGCTTGATTTTTACTTAGATACCCATACCATTTTGCTTTTGGAGGTATGAGTTTGGATGGATTTTTTAATGTACCTTGCTTTGAATTTTTGGATTGATTTCCTAAGGTATTAGGACCCTTACGATGTTTGGCTTTATATGTAAAGGCATCCAAATTTTTATTTTTAAATCCCATGTGGTGGGTGGAAAGGGTGGAAGTTTTATGTTTACACAATGTGTCCATTTGTTGGTCAAGATTAGGAATGTCAAGGAATTTATGAATGATTGGGTAAGGGGGTGTTGGTAGCAATGGTGGTAAAGCAGATGGAGGGATATTTGGAGTTGGAAGAAGTGGAGGTAAAGTGGATGGTGGAAGGTGAATGGTCACATGATTTTGACATTTATAGGATGAGGGAGGTGGAATGGAAACGTATGTTTTAGGAATATGATGGGGTTTATGATGGAAGGAAGTGGATTTAGGAAGTGTGGAGGAAGTACCAACATCATTAAATTGTTGACCTTGGGGTGTGTATACAAGGCCAAATGAGCAAGGAGGACCTTGACATGGATTGGCTCCAAAATGCCTTGTTCATGTAGGCCTAAACCTTTACCTTGGTAGTTCATGTTTTGGAGCATGTGATTGACTATAGGACTAGGTGTAGTTTGGACACTAGACTTGAGTTGATTATTGGATGGAGAAGGTAAAGTGGATAATGGTTGTTGGTATTCTAAGGAGGAACACTCATGAATGAATGTGGATAGACTAGTAGGATATGGTGGATTTGAAATGGGATCAATGGTGGATGTGGAAGGATCATTAGGATCTTGATTATCTTTATGCTCATTGGGATCCAAATTATTTGTTTGATCTTCTATGTTTGCTTTGGAGGCACATGTCTCATCATGACAAGTGGAAGGTGTAGGATCATGGATTGGGCTAGATGGAGGATGACTAGGAGTAATTTAGATGTCTTGCTCATGGATTATAGGATTATGGATAGGATCAAGGTGCTCATGGATAACTTCTTCATAGGTATGATATTGATCATAAAGAAGGTACATGTTATGGGTAAGTTGGATGGGGATGATTTGATCTTGATTAGATTTAGGGGCTATTGTTTCTTCATGCTTAGGATCATTCTCTTGACATAACTCTTGGTTTTCTTGAATGGAAGTGGAAGGCTCTTTAATAAGCTTAATAGCTTATAGATCACATGATGGGGTTAGAAGACTAGACAAAGCATTTAAGGACTCATGGGGAGGCTCAAAAATAGGTGTTTGATGACATGGCAATGTTTTATTCCTTGCTAGTAGCAAAAGGATCACATCCTTTGCAAGGGTGTGGGTGAATGGGAAATATAGGGGATGGATGATAATAGTGGAAATTGAAGGCTTAGGATTAGGATTTGTTGGATGGATAATGGGATTAGGATTTGGGCTAGATGGAAAAATAATGGAATTAGAGGGATTGGTTTTATCCAAAACAATCTTACCACCATCTTCTAAGTTCTTGACTAATCTTTAAAATTAGACACAATAATGGTTTTCATTATACCCTCTAGGTTTAATCATAAATGGAGAATATGCTTTGAACAGGTATAGCTCAATCAAATTTTTCTTGGACCAATTTCTCTAAAAGTATCTCCATTGAATCTTTTAATGAAGGATTAGTGGAACATGGGGATGAAGGTGATGAAGGTGATGGAGGGCTTGATAAAGGTGTTTGGATGGGACTAGTTGGCTTATGTGTTGGCATTGATTGGATGGTGAAGGTGACTCAAAAGAGGCACTTGCTAGGTTGGTTTCTCCCTTCTCAAAGGATTTTAGGTCTTGCATAAGATGACTTGGACTTTCTTTATTTATGTACATAGGACCATTTGGACTTGCTTGTTGTTCTTGTAAGGACATTTGATTTCCATACAGATAGGTTTGGTGATGAGGTGGCATGATAGGACTTGTAGCTAAAAGGTCTTGTGAGGTGGATTGTTGTGGACATTGGTTGATGTTGGAGGTTTGTTTAGAAAGTAGTTGGGATATGATGGCAATGGAATTAGGATCATTGGATGGTAGACTTATGGAAGTACTTATGTTTGGGGTGTTGCTTGGAATGGTGAGGGTGATTTGTATTATGGATGTGGCGGCATTACTGTTTGGATTATGTGCTTGTTGGGCTTGTGATGGAATGTGGGAGTGTTGATATTGGCCTAGGACTTGATGTTGCGGGAATTGTTGATGTTGTGGTGACACAAGGTCTTCTTCCTTTCTATATAACCACCTAAGTTGACTAAGTTGATTAAGCATTCTTTTGGAAGGATCATTCTCATAGGTGTTGTTTAGAAATGCCCTATCCATGTTTACAAGTGATAGATGTGGAGAATTGATTAGATGAAGATTTGATGATGTGTAATGGCTAGAAATGATTAGGGATTTAATTGGATGATGAGGACTATGGTGATGATGATTAGGATGTTGAAGATGACTAGGATGATGAGATTGGATGACTTGAAGGAATTAGGATGAATGATGGTGGAATTAGTAGGGTAGGTGACTAGGATGATTTAGGATAATAAGGGTAATGTGGGATAACAAGGTGGGATGACTTGGATTGAGGTGATTAGGATGAATGGATTGGGATGAAAGTGGTTTAAATGAGAAATGTAGGTGATGATGTGGAGTGATTGGGATCAAATTTCAAGACCTTAGGATGATTTGTTTTGTTTTGTTTTTTGATGGATGGCTCTCTATACTTGAAATAGACTAATGATCTCAAGTAAGAGGATTGATTGGATTGATTCTCTATACTTAAGGTAGACTAATGACACTTAAGTAATAGAGGGTTGATTGTATTGATTTAATTGGATGACTTACTTAAGATAGACTAATGATCTCAAGCAAGTTTGGATAACAGTTGATGATGATCAACTAAGGTCTTGATTTTTAATTGGGTTGATTTGGATTTGGATTGGGATGAGAGTAGTTGGGATGTGATTTGGCTTGGAATGATTAGATGATGTGTAATGACTAGGATGATGTTGATGTGATGGGATGATGACTTGCATATGATTAGGGATGAAATGGCTAAAAATGGGTGATTAGGATGAATGTGATTAGATTTGAATGTGTTGGCAGAATGAGTTGAATGGCTGTCTTGATGTGCTTAGTGTTTATCTTGATTTAGAAATGTTTAATCAAATTATCACATATGTACAATCATGAATCACTCACACAAGACACATAAGCAATTTTAAATTTTGAATTTTGAATTTGAAGAATGTGGTGATGATTAAACAAGCACACATGGAAGATACATCAACGAGCCCTATAACTAGTCAAGTGGGGTATGGCCAATTAGGTCTTAGGCTATGTTTACACGAGGTTGACTAAGGAATTGAAAGTGAAATCCTGCCACACAGCCGGGAGAAAGGGGTAACCCACCTTCACCTTCACTTCCCAAAGGTATAAAGTTATTTGGGGCTTAGCCAAGAGTGACAAGATTCCAACTCTTAATGAGGGTGTCTTTCGATTCAGCCTCAATTGAGGTCGTCCCTTGGAGTGGTGTGTCTCCAAGCAAGCCTCCTAGGAAAGGGTAAATAAAAGCAAATCAAGTGAGGTGTTTTTGATCTCCAAGATCACCTTGTGGTGTGAGGAGAGAACATACACACATGTACTTAATTCACACTCGCACTTGTAAATTGCCCTTAAGAAATTGAAATGTGAGGTGTGAATATGAATGGACAAGAGGTATTTTTGATTCTCAAGATCACACAAAGCGCATGAGAAGAGAATACACACCCCTAATCACATGCAAATTCACCAAAAAATTTAAGCACTGGTTCTTTTTAAAGCCCAAGTCCAAATGTGTGATGAAGATACTTGTTGATTTTATGCCAATTTGATGTGTGAATGCAAGCAAGTTGTTCATTTTAAGCCCAAATTGAAATGTGTGATGCAAACAAGATTGATTGATTAAATGAAAGAGATGAATGATGAAATGGATACACCTGATTGTTTTGTTGTCCCAATCCATTGTGGATGCTGATGTGAATGCTGCTCCAGCTCCTTCAAATCACCTATAAGCCACCAAATCAAAAAAGAAACAAGTAAACTTGCTAAGAAGATGATTATGTGAAAAAGATGAAATCTGACAAAATCTGATAAAAATGATCTGATATAGGAAAATGGATTGTATAAATAGAAATTTTAGGATATTCGAAGCAATTTGAAAAAAACATTCACTAAAAACTGATAAAAAATGCTCAAGTTATGCTCAATCAAAGTTTATATACAAGTTTGACTTTGACTACAAAAAAGACTAGTCATATGATACAATCACTTGATAAAACCTACTCCAGTGTGAAGTTCATCCTCTCAAGTTTCCAATGAGTGTTTGTTTGCAAAATTTTGTTACCATATTAGAAAGTTATACCAGTTTGAAGTTTCTATGAAAATAGCGCCAATACAGAGAGAAATGACGCCACTATAGAAGAAAATGGTGCCATTACAGAGGGAAATAGTGCCACTACAGAGGAAATAGCACCACTATAGAGGAAAATGGTGCTAATATAGAGAAAAAAAGGTATTGATACTTGTAAAAGATGATTTTCATGGAAAACTCATGCAAAAACCAGCAAAAGTTAGTAGAATCAGGACCTAGGAGTTCTACCGGGCCTACCAAATGAGATCATGAAAATCTAATATCAAGGAAAACATAAGAAAAATGCAAAACAAACAATACAATACAAAACAATCTGTCGACAAGGTGGAGAGTGCTACACCCAAAACACTCTAGCTTTACCCAAATAGATTAATGTTGATTGCTTGATTCTGTAGCATAACAATGATATGGATTGGTAAATGAATGATTGGATGAATGCAAGGTAGATGGATGAGAGATTGAGAAGAAATATTGAGGAGAGATTTTGACAGCATGATGATACTAGAAGAAGATTCATTACCAATGGCTCAAGAGAGGCTAGCTTTATAGAAAAGGCAAATTCAAATTGATGGATAAGATTGAAAGTTATTTTAAATTATATGGATGGTTGAAATCGATTAGGGTTGGATTAGGGTTTCCCACTCAAAGAGGGATTGTAGTCACATGACAAGGGTACGATGGAGAATGAAAGGAATCTAATTCAAATATTTTATTTGAATTAGCTTGCACATGTGAGTTGTATTAAATGCAAGATGTACTACCCCACATGAGACAAAAGGAAAGTGGACAAGTGTTTGATTGTGATAAAAGGAATCTGATTTAAATAAAATATTATGTAAATTAGTTCGACATGTGAAGGGATTAAGTGGATGATGTAGCATGTGACACTTGTTTGAATGAGATGAAAGGTGAGGGGTTAATTCAAATATTTAATTTGAATTATGTGAGACATGTGATAAAGGAATTAATTAAATAAAGTGTGTTATTTAATTAATTAAGAATGTGATTAAGTTGGAAAGGGAATATTAATCAAATAAATATTTTATATTTATTTAATTAATATGGGCTAACATTAGAAAGGAAACAATATTGAATTAATTAAATTAATTCAATATAGGTGACTAAGGGATTTAATTATTTAATTGGGGATAAATTAGTGAAATGGCTAAGGTCGGGTGACGATAAAATGGTTAGGATATTTTAGGGTGTCTACAGGTACATATACGGGCCTCCTTTCTATTTAATGAATGATAATAGAAACAAATCCCTATAAAAGGGAGTCGAGTGGTTTGAACCCCCAATGGGGAGGAATGATCTAGCTAGATACAAAACAACCAAAAATTTTGCAGTCTTAGAACCTGACGGAATCAATATCATTGGAAAGAGGTTGCTAACATGATCCTGACGCAACTTGAACGGGCTCAAAAGGAGTTCGTATGCAGAAGTTATGTGCAGTCAAAGGTTTAGTCAAACATGTGAATCAGACGTTCAAAAAGGTGAAAAAATGCTTGTCTCAAATCCAAGCAAAAAAGATACCAAGTCAAAGAGCTCGTCGCCACGATTTTGACGCCGCTCGTTTCACCATGATCGGAGCTCGCATGAGCAAGATATGGCTGGTCAAAGTTGAGGGTTGACCATGCTAACTAGACAATACAATGATAATGTCAGCATGCTGACATGGCAGACACAGTGGCAGTTGTTGATGTGGCAGGTCTAGAGGTTGACACATGGTAGATGGCGGCATCTGAGTCAGTAGATGACGTGATAGGTTTGATGATGTGGACCAATCTAGTGTGACACGTGTCACTAATGGATGAATGAGGTAATGCCACGTGGCCCAATGATTAGGTGCCTTGTGGCACAAGTGGCAGTTTGATTATTAAAAGATAAGTTTGTGGGGGTCGAACCCTTGACCTCCTGCTTGCTATTTTCACTCTCCACCAATATACCAAGCAGCTTTCTTTGCTACATATACGGGCCTCCTTTCTATTTAAAGAATGATAATAGAAACAAATCCCTATAAAAGGGGGTTGGGTGGTTTGAACCCCAAGTGGGGAGGAATGATCCAGGTGGATCCAGAAGACTAAAAATTTTGTAGTCTGAGAACATGACAGAATCAATATCAATGGAAAGAGGTTGCTGACACGATCCTAACGCAACTTGAATAGGCTCAAAAGGAGTTCGTATGCAGAAGTTATGTGTAGTCAAAGGTTCAATCAAGAAGGTAAATCAGGCATTCAAAAAGGTGAAAAATTAATTGTCTCAAATCTAATGAAAAATGATGCCTAGTTGAAGAGCTCGTCATCACGATTTCAACACCACTCATTTTGCCTTGATCGGAGCTCATACGAGCAAGATAAGGCTGGTCAAAGTTGAGGGTTGACCATGCTGACTAGACAGTACAATGATGATGTCAGCATGCTGACATGGCAAACACAACGGCAGTTGTTGACGTGGTAGGTCCAGAGTTTGACATGTGGCAGATGGTGGCATCTGAGTCAGAAGATGATGTGGCATGTCTAAAGATGTGGACCAATCTAGCGTAACATGTGTCACTGACAGAAGAATGAGGTAATGCCACCTGGCATATGTGGCGATTTGATTGTTAAAAGGTTGGTTTGTGGCGATCGAACCCCTGACCTCCTGCTTGCTATTTACGCTCTCCACCAATATACCAAGCAGCTTTCTTTGCTACATTTAAGGGCCTCGTTTCTATTTAAAGAATGATAATAGAAACAAATCCCTATAAAAGGGGGTTGTGTGGTTTGAACCCCCAGTGGCTAATGATCCAGATGGATATAGAAGAACTAAAAATTTTACAGTTTTAGAACCTAACGGAATTAGCATCATTGGAAAGAGGTCATTGACACGATCTTGATGCAACTTGAATGGGCTCAAAAGGAGTTCATATGCAGAAGTTATGTGTAGTCAAAAGTTTAGTCAAATAGGTGAATCAGGGGTTCAAAACGGTGAAAAAAATTATTGTCTCAAATCCAAGCAAAAATGATTCGAAGTCGAAGAGCTCGTCACCATGATTTCAACGCCACTTGTTTTGCTTCAATCGAAGCTCGTACGAGCAAGATATGGCTGGTCAAAGTTGAGGGTTGACCATGTTGACTAGATAGTACAATGATGACATCAACATGCTGACATGGCAGACACAGTGGCAGTTGTTGACATGGTAGGTCTAGAGGTTGACACGTGGCAGATGGCGACATCTAAGTCAGCAGATGGCGTGGCAAGTCTGAAGATGTGGACCAATCCAGCATGACACATGTCACTAACAGACAAATGAGGTAATGCCATGTGCCCTAATTATTGGGTGCCACATGGTACATGGGACAGTTTTATTGTTAAACAGTTGGTTTGTGGGGTCGAACCTTGCTATTTTCAATCTCCACCAATATACCAAGCGACATTCTTTGCTACATATATAGGCTTCCTTTCTATTTAAAGAATGATAATAGAAACCAATCCCTATAAAAAGGGGTTGGGTGGTTTGAACCCCAAGTGGGAAGGAATGATCTAAATGGATCCAGAAGACCTAAAAATTTTGCAGTCTTAGAACCTGACATAATCAACGTCATTGGAAAGAGGTCGTTGGCACGATCCTAAGGCAATTTGAATGAGGTTAAAAGGACTTCGTATGCAGAAGTTATATGCAGTCAAAGGTTTGGTCAAACAGGCAAATCATGTGTTCAAAAAGGTAAAAAGTCTATTCTCTCAAACCTAAGAAAAACTGATGCAAAGTCGAAGAGCTCGTCGCCACGATTTCGACACTGCTTATTTTGCCTTGATAGGAGCTCGTACGAGCAAGATATGGTCGGTCAAAGTTGAGGGTTAACCATGCTAACTAGATTGTACAATGATGATGTCATCATGCTGACATGGCCAACACAATGGCAGTTGTTCACGTGGAAGGTCCAGATGTTGACACATGGCAGATGGTGGCATCTGACTCAATAGATGACGTGGCAGGTCTAAATATGTGGACCAATCCAGCGTGACACGTGTCACTGACAGACGAATGAGAGAATGCCACCTGGCCCAATGATTGGGTGCCACGTGGCACATGTGGCGATTTGCTTGTTAAAAGGTTGGTTTGTGGGGGTCGAACCTCTAACCTCCTGCTTTCTGTTTCACTCTCCACTAATATACCAAGCGGCTTTCATTGCTACATATATCAACCTCCTTTCTATTTAAAGAATGATAATAGAAACAAATCCCTTAAAAAGGGGGTTGGGTGGTTTGAACCTCTAGTGCGAAGGAATGATCTAGGTGGATCCAGAAGACCTAAAAATACTGCACTCTCAGAACCTGATGGAATCAGTATCATTGGAAAGAGGTCGTAGGCACGATCCTAAGGCAACTTGAACGGTCTTAAAAAGGAGTTCGTATGCAGAAGTTATGTGCAGTCAAAGGTTCGGTCAAATAGGTGAATCAGGTGTTTGAAAAGGTGAAAATTTGATTGTCTCAAATGCAAGCAAAAATGATGCCACGTCAAAGAGCTGGTTGCCACAATTCTGACAGCACTGGTTTCACCTCAATCAAAGCTCATACGAGCAAGATGTGGCAGGTCAAAGTTGAGGGTTGACCATGCCAACTACATAGTACAATGATGACGTTAGCATACTGACATGGCAGACACAGTGGCAATTGTTGATATGGTAGATCTAGAGGTTGACATGTGGTAGATGGCAGCATCTGAGTTAGCAAATGACATGGCAAGTCTGAAGAAGTGGACCAATCCAGCGTGACATGTGTCATTGACAGACGAATGAGGTAATGTCACGTGGCCCAATAATTGGGTGCCACGTGGCACATGTGGTGGTTTGATTGTTAAGAGGTTGGTTTGTGGGGGTTGAACCCCTGACTTCCTGCTTTCTTTTTTCATTCTCCACTAATATACCAAGCGACTTGCTTTGCTACATATATGGGCCTCCATTCTATTTAATGAATGATAATAGAAATGAATTCTTATAAAAGGTGGTCGAATGGTTTGAACCCCAGTGGGGAGGAATGATCCAGGTGGATACATAAGAACTAAAAAATTTAGAGTCTTAGAACATGATAGAATTACTATCATTGGAAAGAGGTCGCTGACACGATCTTGACGCAACTTGAATGGGCTCAAAAGGAGTTCGTCTGCAGAAGTTATATGTAGTCAAAGGTTTGGTCAAATAGGTGAATCAAACATTCAAAAAGGTAAAAAATTGATTGTCTCAAATCCAAGTAAAAATGATGCCAAGTTGAAGAGCTCGTCACCACGACTCTGACAACGCTCATTTTGCGTCGATTAGAGCTTGTACAAGCAAGATATGGCTAGTAAAAGTTGAGGGTTGACCATGCTGACTAGACAATACAATGATGACGTCAACATTCTAACATAGCAGACACAGTGGCAGTTGTTGACATGGTAGATCTAGAAATTGACACATGGCAGATGGCAGCATCTGAGCTAGTAGATGACGTGGTAGGTTTGATGATGTGGACCAATCTTGCATGACACATGTCATTGACGAAGGAATGAGGTAATGCCATGTGGCCCAATGATTGGGTGCCATGTGGCACATGTGGCAGTAATATTGGTTTGTGGGGGTCGAACCCCTGACGTCCTACTTTTTATTTTCACTCTCCACCAATATACCAAGCGGCTTTCTTTGCTACATATATGGGCCTCCTTTCTATTTAAAGAATGGTAATAGAAATAAATTCCTATAAAAGGGGGTTGGGTGGTTTGAACCCCAAGTGGGGAGGAATTATCCAGGTGGATCTAGAAGATCAAAAAAAATTGTAGTCTGAGAACATGATAGAATCAGCATCATTGGAAAGAGGTTGCTGACACGATCCTAACGCAACTTGTATGGGCTAAAAAGGAGTTCGTATGCAAAAGTTATGTGCAGTCAAAGGTTCGGTCAAAAAGGCGAATCACGTGCTCAAAAAGGTGAAAATTTCATTGTCTCAAAGCCAAGCAAAAATGATACCAAAGTAGAAGAGCTCATCATCACAATTTTGATGCCACTCGTTTCACCTCGATCGAAGCTCATTAAAGCAAGATATGGTTGGTCAAAGTTGAGGGTTGACCATGTTGACTAGACAGTACAATGATGACGTCAGCATGCTGACATGGTAGACACAGTGGTAGTTGTTGACGTGGCCGGTCCAGAGTTTGACATGTGGCAGTTGGCGTCTTCTGAGTCAACATATGACGTGGCAGGTCTAAAGATGTGTAGCAATACAACGTGACATGTGTCACTAACGGAAGAATGAGGTAATGCCACAAGGCCCAATGATTGGGTGCTACATGACACATGTGGTGGTTTGATTGTTGAAAGGTTGGTTTGTGGGGATCGAACCCTTGGCCTTCTGCTTGCTATTTTCACTCTCCACTAATATACCAAGCGACTTTCTTTGCTACATATACAGGCCTCCTTTCTATTTAAAGAATGATAATAGAAACGAATCCGTATAAAAGGGGGTCGGGTGGTTTGAACCCCTAGTGGGGAATAATGATTTAGATGGATACAGAAGAACTAAAAATTTTGCAGTCTTGGAACCTAACAGAATTAGCATAATTGGAAAGAGGTCACTGACACGATCCTGACGCAACTTGAATGGACTCAAAATGAATTTGTATGCAGAAGTTATGTGCAGTCAAAGGTTTGGTCAAACTAGTGAATCAGGTGTTCAAAAAGGTAAAAATTTGATTAGCTCAAATCCAAGCAAAAATAATGCCAAGTCAAAGAGCTCATTGCCACGATTTTGACGCTGCTTGTTTCACCTCGATCAGAGCTCGTACGAGCAAGGTATGGCTGGTGAAAGTTGAGGGTTGACCATGTCAACTAGACAGTACAATGATGACATCATCATGCTGACATGGCAGACGCAGTAACAGTTGTTGACGTTGTAGGTCTAGAGGTTGACATGTGGCAGATGGCGGCATCTGAGTCAGTAGATGACGTGGCAGGTCTGAAGATGTGGACAAATCCAGCGTGACACATGTCACTGACAGACGAATGAGGTAATGCAATGTGGCCTAATGATTGGGTGCCACGTGGCACATGTGGCGGTTTGATTGTTAAGAGGTTGGTTTGTGGGGTTGAACCTTTCTATTTTCACTCTCCACCAATATACCAAGTGACTTTCTTTGCTACATATATGGGCTTCCTTTCTATTTAAAGAGTGATAATGGAAATGAATCCCTATAATAGGGGTCGGGTGGTTTGAACCCCTAACGGGAAGGAATGATCTAAATGGATCTAGAAGACCTAAAAAAATTAGTCTCAGAACCTGACGGAATCAGCGTCATTGGAAAGAGGTCGCTGGCATGATCCCGACGCAACTTGAACGGGCTCAAAAGGAGTTCGTATGCAGAAGTTATGTGCACTCAAAGGTTCGGTCAAATAGGTGATTCATGCATTCCAAAGGGTGAAAATTTTACTATCTCAAATCCTACCAAAAATGATGCCAAGTCGAAGAGCTCATTGCCATGATTCTGACGCCGCTTGTTTTGCCTTGATCGGAGCTCGTACGAGCAAGATAAGGCCAGTCAAAGTTAAGTGTTCACCATGTTGACTAGAAAATACAATGATGACGTCATCATGTTGACATGGCAGACACAAAGGCAGTTGTTGGCGTGGCAAGTCCAGATGTTGACATGTGGTAGATGGCGGCATCTGACTCAACAGATGATGTGGCAGGTTTGAAAATGTGGACCAATCCAACATTACACGTGTCACTGATGGATGAATGAGTGAATGCCACGTGGCCTAATGATTAGGTGCCATGTGGCACATGTGACAATTTGTTTGTTAAAAGGTTGGTTTGTGGGGGTTAAACCCCTGACCGCCTACTTCATATTTTCACTCTCCACCAATATACCAAGTGGCTTTCATTGCTACATATATGGGCCTCCTTTCTATTTAAAGAATGATAATACAAACAAATCCCTATAAAAGGGGGTCGAGTGGTTTGAACCCTTAGTGGGGAGGAATGATCTAGGTGGATCCTGAAGACCTAAAAATCTTGCAGTCTAAGAACCTGCGGAATCAGCATCATTGGAAAAAGGTCGCTGACCTGATCCTAACGCAACTTGAACGGCCTCAAAAGGAGTTTGTATGCAAAAGTTATGTGTAGTCAAAGCTTCAGTCAAATAGGTGAATCAGGCGTTCGAAAAGGTGAAAAAATAAATTTCTTAAATCCAAGCAAAAATGATGCCAAGTCGAAGAGCTCGTCACCACGATTCTGACACACCTCGTTTCACCTCGATCAGAGCTCGTACGAGCAAGATATGGTTGGTGAAATTTGAGGTTTGACCATGCCAACTAGATAGTACAATGATGACATCAGCATGCTGACATGGTAGACACAGTGGCAGTTGTTGACATGGTAGATCCAGATGACGTGGCAACTCTGAAGATGTACACCAATCCAGCATAACACGTGTCACTAATGGACAAATGAGGTAATGCCACTTGGCCCAATGATTGGGTGTCACGTGGCACATGTGGCGGCTTGATTGTTAAAAGGTTGGTTTGTGGGGGTCGAACCCCTGACTTCCTACTTGCTTTTTTCACTCTCCACCAATATACCAAGCAGCTTTCTTTGCTACATATATGGGCCTCCTTTCTATTTAATAAATGATAATAGAAACGAATCCCTATAAAAAGGGGTTGGGTGGTTTGAATCCCAAGTGGGGAGGAATGATCCAAGTGGATACAAAAGTACTAAAAATTTTGCAGTCTTAGAACCTGATGCAATCAATATCATTGGAAAGAGGTCGCTGACACGATCCTGACGCAACTTGAACGGGCTCAAAAGGAGTTCGTATGAAGACGTTATGTGTAGTCAAAGGTTTGGTCAAACAAGCAAATCAAGCATTCAAAAAGGTGAAAAATTGATAGTCTCAAATCCAAGCAAAAATCATGTCAAGTCGAAGAGCTCGACGCCATGATTTCGATGTCGCTTGTTTTGCCTCAATCGGAGCTCGTACGAGTAAGATATGGCCGATCAAAGTTGAGGGTTGACCATGTTTACTAGACATAATGATGATGTTAGCATGCTGACATGGGAGACACAGTGGCAGTTGTTGACGTAGCAGGTCCAGAGGTTAACAAATGGCAGATGGCGGCATTTGAGTCAGCAGATGATGTGGCAGGTCTGAACATGAGGACCAATCTAGCGTGACACATGTCACTGATGGATGAATGAGGTAATGTCACATGGCCCAATGATTGGGTGCCATGTGGCACATGTGGCGGTTTGATTGTTAAAAGATTGCTTTATGGGGGTTAAGCCCCTGACCTCCTGCTTCCTATTTTCACCCTCCACCAATATACCATGAGGCTTTCTTTGCTACATATACGAGCTTCCTTTCTATTTAAAGAATGATAATAGAAACAGATCCTTATAAAACGGGATCGGGTGGTTTGAATCCCAAGTGGGTAGAATGATTCAGGTGGATCAAGAAGACTGAAAAATTTTGCAATCTTAGAACATGACGGAATCAGCATCATTGGAAAGAGGTTGCTGACACGATCCTAACGCAACTTAAACGGGCTCAGAAAGAGTTCATATGTAGAAGTTATGTGTAGTCAAAAGTTCAGTCAAATAGGTGAATGAGGCATTCAAAAATGTGAAAATTTGATTGTCTCAAACTAAGCAAAAATGTTGCCAAGTCGAAGAGCTCGTCGTCACGATTTCAACGCCGCTCGTTTTGCCTCGATCAGAGCTCATACGAGCAAGATATGGTCGGTCAAAGTTAAGGGTTGACCATGCTGACTAGATAGCACAATGATGACGTCAACGTGCTAACATGGCAGACACAGTGGTATTTGTTGATGTGGCAGGTCCAGAGTTTGACATGTGGTAGATGGCAGCATTTGAGTTAGCAGATTATGTGGCAGGTCTGAAGATGTGTACCAATCCAACGTGACATGTGTCACTGACAGAAAAATAAGGTAATGTCATGTGGCCCAATGATTGGCTGCCATGTGGCACATGTGGCGGTTTGATTGCTAAAAGGTTGGTTTGTGGGTGTCGAACCCCTGACCTCCTGCTTGATATTTTCACTCTCTACCAATATACCAAGTGGCTTTCTTTGCTAAATATACAGTCTTCCTTTCTATTTAAAGAATGATAATAGAAACGAATCCCTATAAAAGGGGGTCAGGTGGTTTGAACCCCAAGTGGGAAGGTAAAATTTTTGTAATCTCAGAACCTGACGGAATCAGCGTCATTGGAAAGAGGTCGCTGTTATGATCCTAATGCAACTTGAACGGACTCAAAAGGAGTTCCTATGCAGAAGATATGTACAATCAAATGTTTGGTCAAACAAGTGAATCATGCGTTCAAAAAGGTGAAAATTTTATTGTCTCAAACCCAAGCAAAAATGATGCCAAGTCGAAAAGCACGTCACTACTATTCCGACACCGTTCGTTTCGCCTTGATCATAGTTCATACAAGCAAGAAATGGCTGCTTAAAGTTGAGGGTTGACCATGCTAACTAAATAGTACAATGATGACATCATCATGTTGACATGGCAAACACAGTGGCAATGACACATGTCACTGATGGATGAATGAGTGAATGCCACGTGGCTATTTGCTTGTTAAAAGGTTAGTTTGTCGGGGTTGAACCCCTGACCTCCTGCTTCCTAATTTCACTCTCCACCAATATACCAAGAGGCTATCATTGCTACATATATGGGCCTCCTATCTATTTAAAGAATGATAATATAAACAAATCCCTATAAAAGGGGGTCGGGTGGTTTGAACCCCCAGTGGGGAGGAATGATCTAGGTGGATCCAGAAGACCTAGAAATCTTGCAATCTTAGAAGCTAACGGAATCAACATCATTGGAAAGAGGTCACCTGACATGATCCTGATGCAACTTGAACGGGCTCAAAAGGAGATCATATGCAAAAGTTATGTGCAGTCAAAGGTTTGGTAAAATAGGTAAATCATGTGTTCAAAAATGTGAAAAATTGATTGTCTCAAATCTAAGCAAAAATGAGGCCAAGTCAAAGAGCTTGTCGCCATGATTCTTATGCCACTCATTTCACCTCGATCGGAGCTCGTACGAGCAAGATATGGCCGGTCAAAGTTGAGGGTTGACCATGCTGACTAGACAATACAATGATGATGTCAGCATGCTAACATGGCAGACATAGTGGCAATTGTTGATGTGGTAGGTCCAGAGGTTGAAACATAGAAGATGGCAGCATATGAGTCAGCAGATGGCGGGATATGAGTCAACAGATGACATGGTAGGTCTGATGATGTGGACCAATCCAACGTGACATGTGTCACTGATGGATGAATGAGGTAATGCCACATGGCCCGATGATTGGGTGCCACATGGCACATGTGCGGTTTGATTTTTAAAAGATTGGTTTGGTGGGGTCGAACCCCTGACCTCCTACTTGCTATTTTCACTCTCCACCAATATACCAAGCGGCTTACCTTGCTACATATATGGGCCTCCTTTCTATTTAAAGAATGATAATAGAAACGAATCCCTATAAAAAGAGGTCGGCTGGTTTGAACCCCAAGTGGGGAAGAATGATCTAGGTGGATCCAGAAGACCTAAAAATTTTGCAGTCTGAGAACATGATAGAATTAGTATGATTGGAAAATGGTTGTTGACACGATCCTAACGCAACTCGAACTTGCTCAAAAGGAGTTCGTATGTAGAAATTATGTGTGGTTAAAGGTTCGGTCAAATAGGTGAATCATGCGTTCAAAAAGGTGAAAATTTATTATCTCAAATCCAAGCAAAAATGATGCCAAGTTAAAGAGCTCATTGTCAAGATTTAGACACCACTCATTTCGAATCGATTGGAGCTCATACAAGCAAGATATGGCCAGTCAAAGTTGAGGGTTGACCATGCTGACTAAATAGTACAGTGATGACGTCAGCATACTGACATGGCAGACACAATGGTAGTTGTTAACGTGGCAGGTCTAGAGTTTGACATGTGGCAGATAGCGGCATCTGAGTCAACAGATGACGTGCCAAGTTTGAAGATGTGGACAAATCCAGCGTGACACGTGTCACTGATGGAAGAATGAGGTAAAGCCATGTGGCCCAATGATTGGTTGCCATGTGGCACATGTGGCGGTTTGATTGTTAAAAGGTTGGTTTGTGGGGGTTGAACCCCTAACCTCCTACTTGCTATTTTCACTCTCCACCAATATACCAAGTGGCTTTCTTTGCTACATATACGGGCCTCCTTTCTATTTAAAGAATGATAATAGAAATGAATCCTTATAAAAGGGGGTTGGGTGGTTTGAACCCCCAGTGGGGAATAATGATCCAAATGGATACAGAAGAACTAAATTTTGCAGTCTCAGAACATGACGAAATCAACATCGTTGGAAATAGGTCGCTGACATGATCCTGACGCAACTTGAATGGGCTCAAAAGGAGTTCGTATGCAGAAGTTATGTGCAGTCAAAGGTTCAATCAAATAGGAGAATCATGCATTCAAAAAGGTGAAAAATCTATTGTCTCAAATCTAAGCAAAAATGATGTCAAGTCAAAGAGCTCGTCGCCGTGATTTTGATGCCACTCATTTCGTCTCGATCGGAGCTTGTACAAGCAAGATATGGCTGGTCAAACTTGAGGGTTGACCATGTCGACTAGACAATACAATGATGACATTAGCATGTTGACATGACAGACGCAGTAGCAATTGTTGACGTGGTAGGTCCAAAGGTTGACACGTGGCTGATGGCAGCATCTGAGTCAGCAGATGACGTGGTAGGTCTTAAGATGTTGACCAATCCAGTGTGACACATGTCACAGACGGACGAATGAGGTAATGCCATGTGGCCTAATGATTGGGTGCCACGTGGCACATGTGGTGGTTTGATTTTCAAAAGTTTGGTTTGTGGGGTCGAACCTTGCTATTTTCACTCTCGACCATATACTGAGTGGCTTTCTTTGCTACATATGCGGGCTTCCTTTCTATTTAAAGAATGATAATAGAAACGAATCCCTATAAAAGGGGGTTGGGTGGTTTGAACCCCCAGTGGGAAGGAATGAGATAAATGGACCCAGAAGATCTAAAAATTTTGCAATCTCAGAACTTGACAGAATCAGTGTCATTGGAAAGACATTTCTGGCACGATCCTGACACAATTTGAACAGGCTCAAAAGGTGTTTGTATGTAGAAGTTATGTACAGTCAAAGGTCTGGTCAAACATGTGAATCAAGCATTCAAAAAGGTAAAAATTTTATTGTCTCAAATCCAAACAAAATTGATGCCAAGTCAAAGAGCTCGTCACGATGATTCTGACGCCGCTCATTTCACCTTGATTGAAGCTCGTATAAGCAAGATATGGCCAGTCAAAGTTGAGGGTTGACCATGTTGACTAGACAGTACAATGATGATGTCATCATGTTGACATGGCAGACACAGTGGCAGTTGTTGATGTGGCAGGTCCAAATGTTGACACATGGCAGATGGTGGCATCTGACTTAACAGATGACGTGGCAGGTCTTAAGATGTGAACCAATCCAGCTGATATGTGTCACTGAGAGACGAATGAGCGAATGCCATGTGGCCCAATGATTGGGTGCCATGTGGCACGTGTTGTGATTTTCTTGTTAATAGGTTGGTTTGTTGGGGTCAAACCCCTAACCTCCTACTTCCTATTTTCACTCTCCACCAATATACTAAGAGGTTTTCATTGTTACATTACGGGCCTCCTTTCTATTTAAAAATGATAGTACAAACAAATCCCTATAAAGGGGATTCGGGTGGTTTGAACCCCCGGTGGGGAGGAATGATCTAAGTGGATCTAGAAGACCTAAAAATCTTGCAATCTTAGAACCTGACAGAATCAGCATCATTGGAAAGATGTCGTTGATACGATCCTAAAGCAACTTGAACGGTTTCAAAAGGAGTTCATATGAAGAAGTTATGTGCAGTCAAAGGTTTAGTCAAATAGGTGAATCAGGCATTCGAAAAGGTGAAAATTTGATTGTCTCAAATCTAAAAAATGACTCCAAGTTGAAGAGCTCATCGCCACGATTCTGACGCCACTCGTTTCGTCTCGATCAGAGCTTGTATGAACAAGATATGGCTAGTCAAAGTTGAGGGTTGACCATGCCGACTAGATCGTACAATGATGGCATCAGCATACTGACATGGCAGACACCGTGGTAGTTGTTGACGTAGCAGATCTAGAGTTTGACACGTGGCAGATGGCGGCATCTGAGTTAGTAGATGATGTGGCAAGTCTGAAGATGTGGACCAATCTAGCGTGACACGTGTCACTAACAGACGAATGAGGTAATGCCACATGGCCCAATGATTTGGTGCCGCATGGCACATGTGGCGTTTTGGTTGTTAAAAGGTTGGTTTGTGGGGGTCAAACCCCTGACCTCCTACTTGTTTTTTTCACTCTCCACCAATATACCAAGCAGCTTTCTTTGCTACATATATGGGCCTCCTTTCTATTTAATAAATGATAATAGAAACGAATCCCTATAGGGGAGAGGAGCCAAAACATGTGCACCCAAAATTCAATGGTCCACGTGGAGTGCCACGTGGACCAGTAAAAAAAATTGCAACTTATTTACATAATTTAATTAATAATAAACCATAAAAAAAATTAATTTTTTTATGTTTTGACACATGGGAGGACGGGATTCGTTGGTCTGAATAAAAAAATGCAATTTTGGTCATGCGACCAAAACGTAGGTGGTTGGAGTGCCAATTGCTACGTGGCATGACGTCCAAAGTGGAAAGCCCTACCATATCACCGCATGCCACTCTGCCACCCAAAAACTCTACTACATCGCATTAATGTCTCAACGCCCATTCCAAACATGTCTGTCACACCTCATTTACTTTCCGTCCCCTCTTCCTTCATCCATGCTATCCCACGTAAATTTTGATAGGACAGGAATTCAATGCTTGCAGTGCCTCACACAACTCGCCAACTTCAGAGCCTTTCAATCTACCAAGTTCTCAAGTTTTCGTTGCTTTTCTACCAAAAGGTGCTTGGTTCAGCTCTCTGCAACTTTCATCCCGCCACCACAACATGCTACGATCGGACTCCAATGAATGGAATTCTTGGCGCTACTTATAAACAAGAAATGTAGCAAGAACTCCGCCATACATCCATCTGAGTTTGACAACGCCATGGAGGTGAAAAAGGTGTTTAACTATATGCTTTCTTTGCATTCTGTGTGCATTTATGAAAGAAGATAAAGCGTTTAACCTAGTTTAAACGCAGGTGAGGAGGCTTCATAACGTCATGCTCGGTAATGTTCTCGGGGGCTATCCATTCGACCTAGGTGAGCATACTCACTAAGGTTACCATTATTTAGTTTTGTTTCCTCTTTCTGTCTTTGCGTTTGTTTTTTTGACCTCGCTCGTTGCAGATTTCCTTTTGGTTAACAAGGTTTCATGTTTTTGAACACTATGCAATCTGTGTTCATCAACACACTAATCATGTGGAAATTATTCTTCTGTTCAAGCATCAATGTCTTTATAATTCTTGTTTTTTTTTATTTTATGGTAGAAAAAATTGTGGGGTTGTTTTTATTTTCATTACAGTAACAAATATTATTGTTTGGTGTTTCCATGTCATAGAAAAATCTAGGGTTGTTTTTATTTTCATTACAGTAACAAATAATATTGTTGCTTGTTTCGGTGCCATAGATAAATCTGGGGTTGTTTTTATTTTCATTACAGTAACAAACAATATTGTTGGTTGTTTCGGTGTCATAGATAAATCTATGGTTGTTTATTTTTTATTACAGTAACAATAACTATTCCTTCTTGGTTCAGTTCCATTGATAAATCTTTGGTTGTTTCTTTTTCAGTTAGGTTTTCTCTTTTAGTTAGGTTTATTCCATCCTTGTCAAAGGTTATTTCATGGGTTATCATTGTTTATCTGTCATAAATCTTTTTCTTTCTCTATATCTTATAAACAATATATTGTAAATATTATAGCCATAGGTTCACATTTGTGTTTCCCTATGATTTATATTACAAATATTACAGTCATAGTTTAGCATTTCTATTTTCTCAGGGTTTATATTGCAACAAACTTTTGATACCACATTCTAGGTGACTGTTTCAAACCATATAAAGATCTTTTCAAGTTGTAAACCAAGTCTTCCTTCCCTTTAACAACAAAACCTTCAGGTTGCCTAATATAAATCTCCTCTTCAAGATCCCCATGTAAGAAAGTAGTTTTAACATCCATTTGCTCTGTCTCATAATCAAAATTTGCAGCAATAGATAAAAGGAATCTAATAGAAGTTAATTTAGCAACTGGAGAGAAAATTTCATTAAAATCAACACCCTCTCTCTAGGAGTAGCCCTTGGCTACCAATCTAGTCTTGTACCTTTCTAGATTACCATCTACACCAATTTTCTTTTTATAAATCCACTTACAACCAATGGACTTTCTTCAATTGGGCAAATGCACAAGATCCCAAGTGTCACAAGTGTCTAAAGAATTCATTTCCTCATGCATAGCTTGCAACCAAGACTCACTTTCTTTTGAAGAAAGAGCCTCCCTAAAAGATCTAGGTTCATCATCAGTACACAATAAAGCAAATATACAACAAAAATCAGGAGGACTATACCTGTCAATTGGATTCTGTTGCCTCGTGGATTTTCTTACAGTAGGAGGAAGAGGCTCTGTATGTTCATCTATATGTTCATCTTGAACATCATTGTTTGAACTTCCTGAACTCTCTTCTTCTTCTCCATTCCCAAACCCATCTATTTGTTCTTCAACATGTGCATCTTCTTGCCTATTTGTAATTGTTTCAAAATGCACTATTTTTCCTTTTTCTTTTTCCTTTGGTTGTTCCTCACCTTTATAAACTCTAAACTCTCTAAAAATAACATCTCTTGATAAAATTATTTTCTTGGTTAGAGGGTTCCAGAGTTTGTAACCTTTTACATTCTCACCATAACCTACAAAGATGCATTTTTGAGCTTTTGGATCTAGTTTAGTTATTTTCTCTTTAGGCACATGAACAAAAGCCTCACAACCAAATATCCTTAAATATGAAACAAAAGGTTTTCTTTTTAACCACATTTCATAAGGAGTCTTATCTTCAAGAATACAGAAAGGAGATCTATTAATTAAATAACAAGAAGTACTTACAGCCTTAGCCCAAAAACATTGATCTAGCTTAGCAATGCTTAACATGCTCCTAGCTCTTTCCATTAAGGTTCGGTTCATTCTTTCTACTACCCCATTTTATTGAGGTGTATAAGGTGTTGTTTTCTGTCTCACAATACCTACATGCTTACCAAATTCATCAAATTCCTTTGAACAATATTCACCACCATTATCTAATCTCAACACCTTTATTTTACAATCTGTTTGCTTCTCAACTAAGGCCTTAAATTCTTTAAACTTAGTGAAAACTTTAGATTTTACATTCATAAAATAAATCCAAGTGTATATTGATACATCATCAATGAATGTGACATAATATCGATATTTTGTAAAAGATTCAACATCCACAGGTCCAAAAACTTTTGAATGTATAATCTCTAATAAACTCTTTGCATTATTTGTTCCACTAGGAAATGAAGATCTACTTTGTTTTCCAAATGCACAATGCTCACAGAAATCATTTTTGCCAACAAAATAATTTGAAATACAGTCAACCAATTTTTTATTAATAATGGTCCTAAGACATTTTTCACTAATGTGACCCAATCTGTGGTGCCACAACATACAAGTATTTTCAGTGTCTATTACATTGGCTGAATTATTCAAAGGAGATGCATTTAATCTAAACAAGTTTCCCATCCAAGATCCTTTAGCAACCACCCAATTCCCTCTTACCAACCTGCAACCAAACTTATCAAATGTCACATTCATTCCAGAATCATTTAACTTTGATATAGAAAGTAAGTTTCTTTCTAGTCTTGGAATATGCAAAACATCATGAAGGGTTTTAACCCTTCCATCACTGAAAAACAACTTTACCTTTCCCTTACCAATTATCTGTTTTGTACTATTGTCACAAGAAAACTTCACCTCCGTCATATTCTAAATATTTTGTGAACCACTCCTTGTTTGGAGTCAAAAGGAAGGAGCAACATGAATCAATAAGCCAAGCATCATTACTTACTGTGTTAGTTGAAATAATTAATGCATCATTGTCACCATCCTCCGAGGATTTTTCAATGGAAGAATCTGAGCTCTTTTTCTTGCTCTTACAAGCTTTCTTTACATGTCCCCATTTGCCACAGTTCCAACATTTTACCTTGCTCTTACCATATGGGGTTTTAGAACGACCTTTAGACTTACCCTTCTTCTTATTCCAGTTGGGTGTCTTTTCCTTTGTCCTGTGCTTTACATTCAAAGCATCTTTAGATCCACCATTTTTGGATTTTCTTCTCATTTCTTCTGAAATAAGTGTAGCAATGAGACTATCCATCTTTGGATCTATACCACCAATGATAGAAACAATTAGATTTTCCCAAGATTCTGGTAAAGAACATAATAATAAGATACATTTATCCTCTTCTTCTAGCTTAACATCTACAGATGTAAGTTGACTTTTGATCAAATTAAATGCATTCAAATGGTTTGCAATAGAATCACCATTCTTCATTTTCAATGAATACTGTCTTTTGAGATATAACTTGTTAGTTAAACTTTTGGTTTGATAAATATCACCTATCCTCTTCCATATCTTGTATGCAGTAGCTTTAGTAGAAACATTCAAGAGGACAGCATCTGCAAGGCACAACCTTATGGTTCCTCGTGCTTTTTTATCAAGTTTCAACCAATCTTCATCTTTCATAGTTGTAGAGGGATTCTTTTCATTTTTAATAGCAACCCATTGTTCTCTTTCTTCCAAGAGATCTTCCATTTTTAATTTCCACATCTCGTAGCCTGATCCATTGAATTTCTCAACATCCATACGATAGGTAGAACCCATTGTATACAATCTTCTTCACAGATCTGCAAAACATACAAGAACAAAGCTCCCAATGCAGCCAAAAAACCTTCAAAACTTTGAGAGAAAGGCATCCCTTACTCTCCACAACCGTTAGCTCTGATACCAAATGTTGAAAATGAAGGTAGAACTGCTGCTGTGAACTTTAAAATTTTGTGTAGCAAAGCTAAAATAAAGATTAACTTGTAACAATTTACTCAACAATTGATTTGCACATTCAATTCAATATAGAAGAGAAGAGAAGAACTTGCACAATATTTATGTGGAGAAACCCTTTTGGGAAAAAACTCCACACCCAAAGATATTTCCTTCTTGTAGTAAATCTTGTTTGAAAGGATTACATTTAATACTTGAAATTTCTCTAAGTCCTTGATGCACTTCAAAAACTTCTTGTTTTTTTCTCTAAGTCTTTTTTCCTCAAATCAACTCTCTGGAAAATGTATGAGGTTCTCAATTAAATAAAAGCACCCTCTTTTTAATTCAAGAACTTCTTTTAATTCAAGAACTTTTTAACAAGAGCTTGAAACTCAAAATATAATCAATTACATTTGATAACATAGCTTCCAAAGCTAATGCAAAAATCAAGCTCACTTAAATTGAGAAGACTGAACTTAAACATAGTCCAAACACTGAGTTAACTGATCCTCCAAGGTGTGGGCGCCCAAGTTGGCTAAAAATAGCTTTCCCATCATCAAACTTATCACCAAGTAAAAGAAACATTGGAAACTCCTCTATTTGGGCGTCCATACTTGCACAATGAGTTTTTGTTAACTGAAGTGATCAAAAACACATCAAAATCATGCAAACAACATGCAAGATTGATGTCCCCAAGGTTATTCTGAAATACCTTGTTTTGTATACGCAAGTGACATGTAAACACCGGATCCAACATGCAACTGATACCCATTACCTGAAATTCTAAAAAAGCACAACTCCAAGTCTAAAAATAGGACCCAAGTCAAACTCCCATTGACCAGGAGTTATCAAACTCTATCTTAAGAGTTAGGAGAAGTCAACAAGGTCTTCATGGCTCCCATCTCAAAGTGGGTACCCAAGTTTCATATTATCCATTTAGAACATATATGCAAAAGTCAAAGTGTTGTAATTAATAAATAATTAATCTCTCAAAGTCTTAATGTGTTGCGGAACACATTCCAAGAACTTTGGAGACACGTGAATTGGTTAGGATTGCAAGTTAATGGCAGCTTATCCCAACATGCACCCAGTATCAAGTCCATGCAGTGACTTATGCTTCTAGTTGGAGGTAATCCATCAGGTAAGTCCTTCATTGGAATGTCCCTGAATTCATTCAAAATTTCTTGGACTTCTTTGGGAACTTCTGCCCCTTTCTCTATTGTCATTATTTCTACAACTTGAGGTAGGAAGGCATAACATACCTTCTCCTTTATGATTTCATTTAGGAACTATTTTCCAGTTACTAGACAAACCCTTTTGATTTTCTCATCCTAATCCTTCAAAGGATTCAACACATACTCAACCCTATGCTTCTTGATTTTAATACAATTACTCTTTCAATCATGAATAGCCTACCTATCATATTGCCAAGGTCTGCCTAACAGAATGTGGCATGCATCCATAAGCATAACATTGCACATTATTTGATCTTTGTAATTCCCAATGTGAAATTTAACAAGGCATTGTTCACTTACCAATAATTGATGTCCCTTTTGTAGCCAAGAAACCTTATAGGGAGTTGGGTGTTTCAACCTCTTCAACTTTAGCTTCTCCACCATCTCTTTTGACACTAAGTTGTCAATGTTGTTGTTGTCCACAATGACTTTGTAGCATTTTCCTCCATACTTACATCTAGTTCTAAATAGATTTCTTCATTGTTCTGGTTCCTCTTGTACCTTTTCTGGTGTTAGAAGAATTTTCCTCAGCATCAAGGATTCTCCATCCTCAAGTTCTTCTCCAAATTTTGGTGAGGCTACACTTACCACACTCTCCTTATCAGCTTGTGCTATATGGACTCTATTCTCTTTCCTGTTTCCACTGCTCTGTTGTACTTGAGGACATTCAAATGCCCTATGTCTAGCTTGTCCACATTGGAAACTATTGAATTTAGGATAGACAACTGAGAGGGGGGTGAATCAGTTGTCAGCAAAATCCTATTCCTTATTCACTTAAAACCTTCTTATATTTCAACAACATATTAATGATTCAATCATGAAAGAATAATGCAATAATTCAAGAGCAGAAACAAATTCAACACATATAACATCAAGATTTTAACGTGGAAAACTTGGTTAAGGGAAAAACCACAGGGTGACTAACCCAAGATTATATTCTCTGTTAAAATAATAAGAAGAATAAAATGGAACTTACTAGTTAGGGCTCACTACCTGAGCACACTGCTCACAAGAGGCCCACTGCCTATAAGAGACACACTGTCTATAGAAGAATATGAGTATTACATACTTGAACTAAAGATTAGCATCTTCGCTATGCTTGAGTCAATTCCATTTAAGCTCAACACCTCTGATCTATTTTTTGCTCCTCTTCACTACCACCTTCTCATCATGACCACAAGGATACATTTGAATGACTTTGCAACTCTTATTTATACATGACATCAACTTTGGAATGATCATCAAAGTCGGCACAACATACACTTATTTTATTACAGAGCAATTACAAAAATACAACTTGACTTATTACAAAAACTTCATGCTCATCACTACACTGTCGGCCACACATAGCTGGGACTTCAATCTTCTTCAAGGAACATGCCATGCTTCACAAAACATCCTCAAGATCATCTGCAACATGTGTAAGTCATCCGGTCGGCCAAGACTAGGAAGAACACCATCACACGAAGGTAAATCTTCAATTACAAGCTCAATCTTCAATGCAGACTACTAACACAAACTGGACACAATCTAGAGACCCCCACAAGTTTGCTTGAATCACCAAGAACATCCACACCACTTCTACTTACTGTAATCATTCGCATCTTCATATGGAACCTCAAGAACATAGTCACCCATCACTGTCACATTAGAAGGATTACTTGTGCACCTCCAAACCATGAACCAATTGAGTTATCAATTCACATTAGCCTCCCAAACATGCCACCAAATCTGCAGAACATGATATTATGTTTCTGGATCTCACCAGACCTATTTGTGTCACTTTGTCACCTCTGAATAGTTGCCAAAACTAGTTTTACTCTCATGGCCATAACTCCACATTTTCATACAGACCTCCCAAATCTTGATTGGATCATCTTTAGACTTGTTGGTGCCTGAATTGACTGTTAGTTAATTTAGCAATTTTCATGCAGGCACCTTCCCAAAAAATCCAAAAAATTTCCTAAGTGTTGGCACCGCTTCAGTGTTTTTCAGCATCTGCATCTCATTTCTTGAGGAGGGGTCTTCGTCTTTTCTCCATCGGCATGCGTTCATTTTTGTGTCTTTGACATTTTGGTTTGAACTTGAACCCTTTTTCTCGAAGTTCAATGGTTCAGCGGTTCGAGGTTCATTTTTCTTCTAACGGGTCGCATTATGCATTTGCCTTGTTCAAATATTGCATCGTTGAACCTCCCGCTTGAACCTTTTTGTTTTGGTTCAAGGTTCAATGGTTCAAAGCTTTTTTGCCTATGGAGTATTATTTTTGATGTTTGAACCATCGCGTTGAACCCTAGTGTTGAACCCTTTTGGTTCGGGGTTCAACGGTTCAAGGCTTTGTGTTTGTGTTTGGCAAATGTTCTTTTTGAAGTGCTCCATTCGGCATTGAACTTCTTGGTTGAACCATCGGGTTGAACCAGTTCGTGGTTCAATGGTTCAACAATTCAGTGCTTTACGTTTTTGGTCTTATCGGAGTGATCGGCCTCATCGGCGAAAGATTTCTTGAGTGCTCCGATTGTTTTGGTCTGGCCGATGGATGTCCATGGGCGTGTGTTTGGCTGTTGGCGAAGCAAATTTGTGGCCCGCTGATGTAAGGAGTTTGGCCGATGGAGGAGCAGTGTGTGGCTAGCGAAGATGTCATCAGCGTGACTTTTGAGATCAGCAGGAAGCTTTTTGGATGCTCTGATGGTGTGTGTTACACCGACGAAAGGGGAAGAGCCAGGGTCTATCGGCATGGGTTGTATTGTCGGGTGAACGGTGAAATGGTTGGCCAATAGACTAATCTCTGGCCGATGAAGGGAAGTGTTGTGTATGGTCTTCAGCATGACTTGTGTTGTCGACGAGGATGGATTGTGGTGGGCCGACAGTGGGAGGTCTCGCTGATGAAGGAGCAGAGTATAATTCGTTGGTGCATCGGTGAGAGTGTGGTCTATCGGCAGAGGGATCTTTTGCTTGGCCGAAGGTATTGGTCTGGCCGACAGGGGATTGCGGTGGCTTCATCGATGTAACTGATGAGATCGGCAAAGGTTTGGATGGTTGGCCCGATGAGGCATCTCTGGCCGATGGGGAAGCGAAGGTAGCGGTCGGCGAGACCGTTGAGATCAGAAGGAGAATTCTGGGGTGTGCCGATGGCTTGGGTTTTGGTGATGGGCTTTTGGAGAAGGCTTATGCATCGAGCGTGGCAAAAGGTGCTCGACACCTATTATGCTCGCGACCATGTTTTTAAGGTATTGAAGGAGTCTCCACGGCACCAATGTGAGACTATTCTTCCTGCACATTTGAAACTTCAGTAAAGTGCATTTTGGCGGGAACTTCTGTTTGAACGCAGCGACGGTTTCCAGGTAGGTCGTGGGTGGTTGAGGCCTTTAATGGCGACGGTGCAGAGGTATGGGCAATGGTACACATGATCATGTCACCCGCTTTTTGAGTGAAGACTCCCAGATGGCGGCGCAGGGCTCGAGGCTTCTATTGTCTGTTGCAGCAATAACTTCTGAGCGCCATTCTTCCTGTGTGATCTGTATCTGGCAGATTTTTGAAAGCCATGTAATTAATTACTGTGAGGTACACTTTCTGGCCAATATAGGCAGACTGTGTTACCATTTTTGACGTTGTTGAAAACTGGACATTTTGGCTCTATAATAAGATACAACTGGTTTTGGTTGCTCTGTGCAGCAAAACTTGTGAGTTTATGTATCTCCTGTTGTACGTTTGTGCATGAATCCACTGATTTCATGGTCAATTTTATATGAATAATGCTATGTTTGCATGTGTTATGCTGATTCTGTCTCTAGTTTTGCATGTATCTTTCTTCTGAGTCCAGACATTCAAGGAATGTTTGAGATTCTAGAACATAGAATTCCTGTGTTGAATGTTTAATCTTTTAACTTTTGCTCAAGGGGTAGATTAAACTGTTTTCAGATTGAATATTGGGAAGGGTATACTGCAATAGGGATGCCATAAGTATAGACAGCTTAACACTCTGTATTGGGAGATATCTGTAAGGCAAATATCATGTATATCCCCCTGAAATCCAGTTTTAGTTGTTCATGTTGATCATTCACAGGTGTATGTCTACCGACTCCAAGCCTTGGATAGGCACCAATCTAGCTCTGTGTTGAGGTTATATACCATGTCTAGCTTTGCATCCAAAAATCAAATCAAACCATTTCATCCTTCCACCTGTTAGTTGTAGGAGTAGGATTAGGATCCCTGCATGCTCTCATACCCAACCAGACATCATGTCCAAGAATGATGCCAAGCTTGTGATTTGTTACACAAATCTTGGTCCATACATGACAGTATTCTGCCTGTTGCTATCAAGTTAAATCCTTCTATCATTGAGCTAGTCAAGGTTATACTTTTATCAAATAGGGACACCCCCCTTGGTGCGGCAGAACCAGAAGTGAAGGGGAGGAGCTCATGCAACCTCCTGTATTCAGTTGGCTAAATCTGCCTGTGCATTAGAACTGGCAAACCCTAATGCTGATTCAGAAGAAAAACCAACAAAATTGGTGACTCTACTGGGGAGAGAGAGAGTCAAATAACCTGAGGGCTGGAAAATCTAGTTTCCATTGAAGTTGTTGCAGCAAAAAGGAACCATGTGGTGCTCTGCTGGGGTGATGAATCCAGAAAACAAAGTGCCTTGTTGACATTCTGTCCTCTCTCTGAGAGGTGGCGACTCTGTTGAAAGAACCTATCAATGCTGCAACATATATCCAGGTATTCATCTTTGATTCAAAATGTTGAGTTTAGAAAGCAAGCCTGGTCGTGCTCTCAGAGAAGACCATTCTTTATTGAAAGATATAAAGCCCTAAATTTCACAGGGATATATGGTTACCCAAATATTATTCCCAATAAAATTAGAAGATGTTTGCCAAAATATAGTGGATCAGATTCTGAATCGGCAAACAAACATCTGCAAAGATTTTGTAATTTAATAGAAGATTATGAGGTAGAAGATGAAGATGTAGTAATGAGACTCTTTGTTCAATCATTAGAAGATGATGCTAGGATATGGTTTTCAGACCTGCCTGTTTGTTCAGTTTCTTCATGGATAGATTTAGAAGTTGCATTCCTAGGGCAGTTTGGTGAAAGGTTTGATGTGGCCTCATTAATCATACATTTTATGAATATCCAAAGGGAAGATGAGGAGCTGGTTCCAGCCTTTAATCTTAGGTTTATTAAATTGCTCAGGCAGATCCCTGAATATATGAGACCTAATAATGCATTGTGCTTGACAATTTATTTGGCTGCATTTGATGAAGAAATGAGTTATCTGTTGAGAGATAAAGAACCAGTCACACTTCACCAGGCTTTCCAATTTGCTATGGACATAGAAAACAATGAGAAATATGGAATGCCAGTAGGTTTCATGGCTGCAAGTTGTCAAAGCAGTTATCAAAGTGAATATATTTCAGCTCTCCCAGTATGTGCATTGAGAAATGATTGTATAGAGGGAAATATATTTTAGAATAATGTGTGCAGCCATGATGTGATGCATGAAGAAAATGTTGTAGAAAATGTAAGCACATCTTGTAATAATGAAAACAAAGATTGTTATCAGCCTTTAGAAGACAAGCCTGCAGACACAAGGTGCCCTCCAATTGATCAAATGAGAGACATACATGAAGTTGTGTCTTGCAGCAGTGTGCATATCCCAGTTATGCCTGATTATTTATATGAAGTGGATATGCAGAGCTTCACTCTGAATATAGAAAACATTGATTCAAGGGATGGCAGTGAATATGCTAGTGATTGCCAGCATTCAGATGCATATGTGAGCCTTTCAGATAATGAAATATATTTGGATGCTGATTATGAATGTTTCCTTGAAGATTTTGGCCACCTTCATAGTGCAGAGGTTGAAAACTTTGCTTTTGATTATCAGGGTACTGGTGAAGATAAAAAACAAGGTCACTATTCAGAGGTGGATGGGAAAATTGCAGATGTGTGTGCTCATACAGTTGGGGATAGTGTTGATTGCAGGGGTGACTATGAAGCTTTCAGTGTAGGGCTACATTCTGAGTTATTTCTGCCTTCTCTTGAGACATTTCAGGCGGACATTAATGACAAAACTACCGTGCATGATAATGATGGATATCTGTATGTTCATCAAGATAAATTTGATTATGAGATGTTGCTTGTGCCTGAATATTGCATGTTTGATACAGAGGAGCTCTTATTTTTTGAGGAAGGGCAAAATTCTGATGTGGATTCATTTGTTTCATGTGAGTCTGTTATTTTTTCAAGCAACATCAGTGACTCATATGATGATGACATTCTACAACTGATAATTATATATGCTAATGAAGCTAGCTGTAGATTTGTTGAAGAAAAAGAAATGAGCAGCAGCACAAATAATTGCCAAGGGGCTTGCTGCAGACAGTTAAATGCTTTTAGGCTTCATTTGAAGAAATCAAAAGAAAATCAGGGGTTTGACAAAGGAAAAGTCTGGTTTTTCCTTTTTGGTGGCCCTGGGCCACCACGTTTATTTTAAAATAATGTGTTTGGTGATGCAGATTGGTGCAAGTTTGACTATGTGCCCAATGGATAGGGGACTGGTCTGCATCCTAGAGATCTGGGATTCTTGCTGCAGTCTTGCACCTGCACGTCCCCAGACAGAGCCACTGTTGGTGCTTGAATTGACTGTTAGTTAATTTAGCAATTTTCATGCAGGCACCTTCCCAAAAAATCCAAAAAATTTCCTAAGTGTTGGCACCCCTTCAGTGTTTTTCAGCATCTGCATCTCATTTCTTGAGGAGGGGTCTTCGTCTTTTCTCCATCGACATGCGTTCATTTTTGTGTCTTTGACATTTTGGTTTGAACTTGAACCCTTTTTCTCTAATTTCAATGGTTCAGTGGTTCGAGGTTCATTTTTCTTCTAATGGGTCGCATTATGCATTTGTCTTGTGCAAATATTGCATCGTTGAACCTCCCGCTTGAACCTTTTTGTTTTGGTTCAAGGTTCAATGGTTCGAAGCTTTTTTGCCTATGGAGTATTATTTTTGATGTTTGAACCATCGCGTTGAACCCTAGTGTTGAACCCTTTTGGTTCGGGGTTCAACGGTTCGAGGCTTTGTGTTTGTGTTCAGCGAATGTTCTTTTTGAAGTGCTCTGTTCAGCATTGAACTTCTCAGTTGAACCATCGGGTTGAACTAGTTCGTGGTTCAACGGTTCAACAATTCAGCGCTTTACGTTTTTGGTCTTATCGGAGTGATCGGCCTCATCGGCGAAAGATTTCTTGAGTGCTCCGATCATTTTGGTCTGGCCGATGGATGTCCATCGGTGTGTGTTTGGTTGTCAGCGAAGCAAATTTGTGGCCCGCAGATGTAAGGAGTTTGGCCGATGGAGGAGCAGTGTGTGGCTGGCGAAGATGTCGTCGGCGTGACCTTTGAGATTGGCAAGAAGCTTTTTGGATGCTCTGATGGTGTGTGTTACACCGATGGAAGGGGAAGAGCCAGGGTCTATCGGCATGGGTTGTATTGTCAGGTGAACGGTGAAATGGTTGGCCGATAGACTAATCTCTGGCCGATGAAGGGAAGTGTTGTGTATGGTCTTCGGCGTGACTTGTGTTGTCAGCAAGGATGGATTGTGGTGGGCCGATAGTGGGAGGTCTCGCCGATGAAGGAGCAGAGTATAATTTGTTGGTGCATCCGTGAGAGTGTGGTCTATCGGTAGAGGGATCTTTTGCTTGGCCGACAGTATTGGTCTGGCCGACAAGGGATTGCGGTGGCTTCATCAGTGTAACTAATGAGATCAGTGAAGGCTTGGATTGTTGGCCTGATGAGGCATCTCTGGCCGATGGGGAAGCGAAGGTAGCGGTCGGCGAGACCGTTGAGATCGGAAGGAGAATTCTGGGGTGTACCGATGGCTTGGGTTTTGGTGATGGGCTTTTGGAGAAGGCTTATGCATCGAGCACGGCAAAAGGCGCTTGACACCTATTATGCTCACGACCATGTTTTTAAGGTATTGAAGGAGTCTCTGCGACACCAATGTGAGACTATTCTTCCTGCACATTTGAAACTTCAGTAAAGTGCATTTTGGCGGGAACTTCTGTTTGAACGCAGTGACGATTTCCAGGTAGGCCGCGGGTGGTTGAGGCCTTTAATGGCGATGGTGCAGAGGTATGGGCAATGGTACACATGATCATGTCGCTAGATTTTTGAGTGAAGACTCCCAGATGGTGGCGCAGGGCTCGAGGCTTCTCTTGTCTGTTGCAGCAATAACTTCTGAGCGCCATTCTTCCTGTGTGATCTGTATCTAGCAGATTTTTGAAAGCCATGTAATTAATTGCTGTGAGGTACACTTTCTGGCCAATATAGGCAGACTGTGTTACCATTTTTGATGTTGTTGAAAACTAGACATTTTGGCTCTATAATAAGATACAACTGGTTTTGGTTGCTCTATGCAGCAAAACTTGCGAGTTTATGTATCTCCTGTTGTACGTTTGTGCATGAATCCACTAATTTCATGGTTAATTTTATATGAATAATGCTATGTTTGCATGTGTTATGTTGATTCTGTCTCTAGTTTTGCATGTATCTTTCTTCTGAGTCCAGACATTCAAGGAATGTCTGAGATTCTAGAACATAGAATTCCTGTGTTGAATGTTTAATCTTTTAACTTCTGCTCAAGGGGTAGATTAAACTGTTTTCAGATTGAATATTGGGAAGGGTATACTGCAATAGGGATGCCGTAAGTATAGACAGCTTAACACTCTGTATTGGGAGATATCTGTAAGGCAGATATCATGTATATCCCCCTGAAATCCAGTTTTAGTTGTTCATGCTGATCATTCACAGGTGTATGTCTACCGACTCCAAGCCCTGGATAGGCACCAATCTAGCTCTGTGTTGAGGTTATATACCATGTCTAGCTTTGCATCCAAAAATCAAATCAAACCATTTCATCCTTCCACCTGTTAGTTGTAGGAGTAGGATTAGGATCCCTGCATGCTCTCATACCCAACCAGACATCATGTCCAAGAATGATGCCAACCTTGTGATTTGTTACACAAATCTTGGTCCATACATGAGAGTATTATGCCTGTTGCTGTCAAGTTAAATCCTTCTGTCATTGAGCTAGTCAAGGTTATACTTTTATCAAATAGGGACACCCCCCTTGGTGCGGCAGAACCAGAAGTGAAGGGGAGGAGCTCACGCAACCTCCTGTATTTAGTTGGCTGAATCTGCCTGTGCATTAGAACTGGCAAACCCTAATGCTGATTTAGAAGAAAAACCAACAAGACTTATATCTACAAACCCTTTAATGTGCATTCTCTGATCTTCATGTAGCTGGGATCTTCACTTCATAGAGCTTCATTATCTTCATTGTTCTTCTCTATTTCTAATAGAACTAATTTTCTCAATATCCTCAACACACAACTCATCTAATCTTTGACATCAATGCAACAGGAGTATGTTGACATCAATGACAACATCGGTTAGGCCCATACTTGTAACAATCTCCCCCTTTGTCATTGATTGCAACATATAATGTGAAAAATTGTTTTAATCACCAAGACAAGAACTTCTCCTCACTAACTGACATAGCTCCCCCTATCAACATCAACCATTAACATGTCTTCTCTTCCTTTATTTCTCCCCCTTTGATTATCAACCACTTTTAGTTTTTCACATGTCTTCTCTCCCCCTTTGACATCAATGCCAAAGGGCACATACTTGCAACCACTTCTCATAATTTAGAATCATATTGATTGCTCCCCCTGAGTAGCAGCCTCCTAACATCAATCTAGATCACAAGATATGACTATGGGATCCATTAGACTGATGTACATTAGTGCACCTTAATTCAAAACCTAAGGGGTAATAACCCCTAACTTCTCCCTAAGATACTCAAAAGTGTCCTTAGGTAGAGGTTTGGTAAAAATGTCTGCAATCTGATCCTTTGAGGGCACAAACTCCAATCTGACTTCCTTCTTGTTCACCTACTCTCTCAAAAAGTGGAACTTCATGGATATATGTTTTGTCTTTGAATGCAACACTGGATTTTTTTATATGTTTATTGCACTTGAATTATCATATAAGATTGTGATAGGTTCTTCATAATCCACTCTGATATCTCTTAGCATTTGCTTCATTCACAATACTTGAGTACAACTGCCTACTGTTGCAATATACTTTATTTCTGCAGTGGACAGAGATATTGCCTCTTGTTTATTGCTTAGCCAAGAAACCAATCTTTTTCCCAAAAAGAATGCACCACCACTAGTACTCTTCCGTTCATCCACATCTCCTACCCAATTAGCATATGTATATGCATGAAGAGAGAAATCATGATCCTTAGTATACCTTAATCCATACTCAACTGTTCCCTTCAAATATCTGGGAATTCTCTAGATTGCCATGACATGCTACTCTCTAGGATCAGCTTGGAATCTGCCAACAAGACCAACAACATTCATAATATTAGGTCTAGTTTGAGTAAGGTAGAGCAGTCATCCAATCACTGACCTATACTTTTTTTGATCAGCCTTAGGGAATTCATCATCTTTACTCAGCTTACATCCGGTTGCCATGGGAGTATTCATTGGCTTTAAATCTTCCATCCCAAATTTCTTCAACAAATATTTGGTCTGTGATATGAAGATTCCTTTCTTCATTTGAGTGATTTGCAGACCCAAGAAGAAATTCATTTCCCCAAACATAGACATCTCAAATTCACTTTGTATTTGATTTGCAAAAGTCTTGCACATACTATCTTTCCCTTCAAAAATGATATCATCAACAAATACTTCAACAATCAAGATATTTTCATGATCAACCTTAAAATATAGATTATTGTCAGCAGTACCTTTGTTGAAACCAATCTTCAAAAGATGTTTGTCCAATCTTTCATATCAGGCTCTTGGGGCTTGTTTGAGTCCATATAATGCCTTCTTCAACTTGCAGGCTATATCTCCATGATCAGACAATTGAAATCCATCCACTGGCTCAATGTATACCTATTCTTCCAAATCACCATTTAGGAAAGCAGACTTGACATCCATCTAATATACCTTGAAATCTCTAAAGGTAGCAAAGGAAAGAAATAATCTGACTCTTCAATTCTTTCCACCGGGGCAAAAGTTTTTTCAAAGTCAACTCCTACTTGAGAATAACCCTTACAGACCAATCTGGCTTTGTTTCTTACTACTTCACCATCTTCATTTAGTTTATTCTGGAAGACCCACTTAGTCCCAATCACATTTTTGTCCTTAGGTCTAGGAACAAGATCCTAAGTGTGATTCTTTTCAATCTACATCAATTTTTCCTCCATTGCTTTAACCCAGCTTTCATCATTGCATGCTTCACTTACTATTTTTGGTTCAATCTTTGAAATCGAACAATACTTCACTGAATCTTGAGCAATTTTTCTTCTTGTTTAAACACATTTGCTTCTATCTCCTATGATATGATCTTCAGAATGATTCAGTCTTACATACCTAGGAGTTTTGGGATTCTCTTGCACTTCTAATTCTTGGACAGGTTCATCCAAACTTGTTTCTTCTTCTTATATTTCAGGATTCTCCAGATCAGTCTAAATCTAAAGTAGAGTTGGGACTTGTTCTCCTTGGTCTAAGACATAATTCTGATCATCTACTTCATACTCATAATACCTTGAGGGACTTTCCATGCCTTCATCAACCTTCACATTTGTACTTTCTACAATCTTTCTCAATCTCTTGTTATAACACTGGTATGCTTTGCTTTGAGTATAATATCCCAAGAATATTCCTTCATCACTTCTAGCATCAAACTTGCCAAGGTCTTCATTTCTTTTGATATAGCATTTACTACCAAAGACTCTGAAATACTTCACAGTAGGAGTGATGCCAAACCAAATTTCATAAGGGGTCTTACCAGTATTGCCTCTGATTTGTACTTGATTGAGAGTATAGACAGCAGTGCTTACATCTTCTCTCCAATAGATCTGAGGAACATTTGCTTCCATCATCATGGTCCTAGATGCTTCCTAGATGGTCTGGTTCTTTCTCTCCACTACTCCATTCTGTTGTGGAGTCCTTGGAGCAGATAATTGTCTCTTTATCCCATGTTTCTCATAGAATTTTATGAACTCACCGGATGTGAATTCTCCACCTCTATCAAACCTGGGGAATTTTATGTTTATGCTAGTTTCATTTTCTACCATAGCCTTGAATATTTTGAATTTCTCAAGTGCTTCAGATTTCTCTTTCAAGAAAGTCACCCACATCATCTGGGAGTGGTCATCAATCAACAACATTAAATATCTATCTCCTTGTAGACTCCTGATTCTTGTCAGACCACATAGATCACTGTACACCAAGTCTAACAATCCGGTTGAAGATTGTTCCTTACTTTTGAATGTGACTCTGTTATGCTTACCCGACTGACATTCTTTGCACAGATTGTTACAAGTTTTACCAGTCTTGGAAGATCTCTTACAACCTGAGTGTTGCTTATCTTGATGATATTATCAAAATTCACATGACACATTCTCCTATGCCACAACCAACTCTGATCAATTTGAACAAATAAACAACTTTTGCCAGTACCAACCAAGTGAAAGATGTTACCTTTTGTCTATGTACTAGATGCAATCTCAGTTCCAGAGCTTTCAAAGATCTTGTATTTTCTATTTTTTGAATCAAAGATCATAGCCTTTGTCCACCAACTATCCAACACTAAGAAGATTATGCTTCAGACCTTCAACATACAAAACATCATTGGTTTTGTTCTTTCCATCAAAAGAAATGGTTCCTCTGCCTCTAATTCTGCCAGCAGAATTATCTCCAAACTTTACAACTCCACCTTCATATCTTTCCAAGCTTAAGAACTTACTCTTGTCATCAGTCATATGGTGAGAGCATCCACTGTCAATATCCCATTCATCCTTTTCTTCAACCTGAGTAGCCAAAGCACTTTCTATCATCTTATGATTGGCAGATTCAATAGGCATTGGATCTTCTTCTTTGATGGCAATAAACACACAGTCACTTCCGGGTTTGTTTCCTATCTTAGATTCATCATCTGTTACTCCTTCATCATCATCTTCTTAAACATGTTAACATTTCTTCTGAAACCTTGATCTATTAGGGTTTGGCCTTGAAAACCTTTCCGGACATCTTGAGGAAAAATGACCAGTCTTATTACAGGAAAAACATTTGAAAGGTAATTTTCCTTCATACTTACTGGATCCTCTTGGTAGTCTCTTTGCAATAAGGGCTTCAAATTGTTCAGCTTCTAACTCATCTTCTTCCAAATCTTTCCTTGCTTTATCATACCATGTTGATTTCCTTGAGGAACTTTCTCCTGGATCATATCTCTATTTACATTTAGTAAAGGCACTAGGTTTGAATGCAGATTTAGTCTTGGGAAGTGCATCACCAAACTCAGCCAACTCAAATGCAGATATCTTACCAACCAATTGATCCCTTGTAATAGTTGTTAAAGATATGATTTCCTCAATACCAACAGCTTTGTGTTTGTAAGAAGGAGGTAAAGATTTGAGAACTTTGGCAACAATCTCATCTTCATCCAATATTCCACCAGCACATCTAAAGCCACATACAAACTCATTTACTTTTGACATAAATAAAGTGATATTCTCATCTTCACTCATCTTCAAGTTTTCAAACTTTCCTTACAGACTTTGCAGCTTGGCAAACTTAACATATTTATCTCCTTCATATAGAGTTTCCATCTTTGTCCAAATTTCATAAGCAGTCTTCAATCCCATAACATTTGTCAACTCTGAATCAGTCAAGGCACTCAGTAGGGCTTCTTTAGCTTGAAGATTATTGCCTGCATCTCTTACTTCATCTATAGTTGTTGGATCATTCTTTGGGGGAACATATTTAGTTGTAGTTATGTTCCAATACTGGTCTCCCATGCATTGTAAGTGACATTCCATGCGGCTCTTCCAAAGAGTGTAATTTATTCCATCAAACCTTGGACTATCCTTCTTGTAGGTCGACATCCTAGATCTCCTCAAGTAGTTAACCTTCTTCTAGAGGGACTAGGCTCTGATACCAATTGTTGGATTTAGGACAGACAATTGAGAGGGGGTTGAATCAGTTGTCACCAAAATCTTGTTCCTTATTCACTTAAAACCTTCTTATATTTCAACAGCATATCAATGATTCAATCATGAAAGCATAATGCAAAAGTCAAGAGAAGAAACAAATTCAACACATATAACACCAAGATTTTAATGTGGAAAACCCAGTTAAGGGAAAAAAACACGGGGTGACTAACCCAAGATTGTATTCTCTATTAAAAGAATAAGAAGAATAAAATGGCACTTGCCAGCTAGGGCTCACTACCTGAGCACACTACTCACAAGAGGCCCACTGCCTATCAAAGACACATTGTCTACAAAAGAATATGAGTATTACATACTTGAACTGGAGATTAGCATCTTCACTATGCTTGAGTCAGTTCCATTTAAGCTTAACACCTCTACTCTGCTTTTTGCTCCTCTTCACTACCACCTTTTCATCATGACCACAAGGATACATTTGAATGACTTTGCAACTCTTATTTATACATGACATCAACTTTGGAATGATCATCAAAGTCAGCACAACATACACTTATTTTATTACAGAGCAATTACAAAAATACAATTTGACTTATTACAAAAACTTCATGCCCATCACTACACTATTGGCCACACATAGCTGGGACTTTAATCTTCTTCGAGGAACATGCCATGCTTCGCAAAACATCTTCAAGATCATCCGCAACATGCACAAGTCATCCGGTCGGCCAAGACTAGGAAGAACACCATCACTCGAAGGCAAATCTTCAATTAGGAGCTCAATCTTCAATGCAGACCGCCAACTCAAACTGGACACAATCTAGAGACCCCCACAAGCTTGCTTGAATCACCAAGAACATCCGCACCACTTTTGCTTACTGTAATTATTCGCATCTTCATCTGAAACTTCAAGAACACAGTTGCCCATCACTGTCACATTAGAAGGATTGCTTGTGGACCTCCAAACCACAAACCAATTGAGTTGTCAATTCACATTAGCCTCCCAAACATGTCACCAGATCTGTAGAATATGATATTGTATTTCTAGATCTCACCGGACCTATTTATGTCACTTTGTCACCTCTAAACAGTTGCCAGAACTAGTTTTACTCTCATGGCCATAATTCCTCCACATTTTCATGCAGACCTCTCAAATCTTGACTAGATCATCTTCAGACTCATATCTACAAACCCTTTGATGCGCATTCTCTGATCTTCATCTAGCTGGGTTCTTCACTTCATAGAGCTTCACTATCTTCACTATTCTTCTCTATTTCTAATAGGACTAATTTTCTCAATATCCTCAGCACACAACTCATCCAATCCTTGACATCAATGCAACAGGAGTATGTTGACATCAATACCAACACTAGTTAGGCCCATACTTGCAACAGAAACATGTTCCACTTGTTTGCAAGAGACACTACTCCGGTATAGACTTGTATGTTGTCATTGATGGAAACAAGGCTCAGAGATCTCATCAACACGATAGAAAGACATAATTCTAGAAGGTCTTATTGGAATATAGATCTGGTTGACAAAATGACTAAGTATGGGTAAGAAACAAAGTAAGGGACAGTAAGTGGAACAGTGTGCTTTCTTAGATGAAGACCTAGAAATATGGCTCAGGTATAGTGTTTATAATTATTTGATATTTTTATATTCCAGTAATCAAGTCTTGACTTCCTTCGTAAGTCACTTGGAAGAAATATCTAAGTTCGGATGAACAGAGGCACAATAGAGACAGTGAACATGGTACAATGTAATGGTTCACATTCCTCTGCATCTGCATATTTTGTTTTGTAGTTTTGAGAAAACTAAGAGACATGTCATGACTACCTAAATCCAAGAATATAGCCTCTGAAGTCCAATAGATTACATTCCACAAGCTCTCCATTATTGACTTCCAATTCAACAGTATTTCTCTATGACAGAGCAACAGTTTCATGATCCGCATTTTGACAAGCAGAAGTATTTTGCTCTGTGGTTCTGAAGGTATGTCAAGTAGTCAGAAATGAACATTGGATATGAATTTTGTGGTCCCATTTGGTCCGTAGTACAAGTTATGCTATGACAATCAAATTGTTCAAGTATGTTCTTAAAGGTGAAGCCAACAGACATGTTCTATCTTCATGCGGATAAGGTACATTGTTTAGACCAATGTATTAAGTGGTAAAATGTTTTATGTGAACCTATATGAATGTACTTGTACAATGATTTAGGTCTGCATAACATATAATGCATTAGATTGAGCTGACAAGTTACATCTTTTAATGTACACGTTTCATATGCCAACTTGATTATGGATCAAATTATGATGCGGATATATAAGATCGATGGAATTTGGTTTTGAGTGTGTGTGATGTGAGCATAAGATAGTAGAGTAGGGATACAAGATCAGTGATAATGAAGACTCAAGACTCAAAATTCAGTTACTAAGTGGCTGCACCCTAGCATACTGATAGATGATTTTGCAGTATTCAAATTTCCTACATAATTCCACTTGTACTTGGTAGTAAGTTTGGCATTGAGCCACCATTAGGGTTTAATAGCCCTCATTGTAATCTTTCTAGGTTCAGAGTTAAGGTAGTGAGCCTACTAGACCTAGTTGTACTTCATGGCGGTGAGCCAATATATTCTAGGCCCATGGAGTGACCAAGCCTAAACATTATCATTTGTAAAAGATTGCAATATATTGAGAGCTAATTCTCTCTGTGGTTTTTTGCCACCTTGGGGTTTTCCACATAAAAATCTTGGTGTCCATGTGTTGTCTTTGTGGTTATTATTCATTTACATATTGTGCCTTTATTTAATTAATTTTGGAAAATGGTTAAAACTGAAAGTGCATGAAAGGTTTTATGGAACACTGATTCACTCCCCCCTCTCAGTGTTCCTGATATTCAAAAATTGGTATCAAAGCAAGGTTCCTTGGAAGAGGCCTAATAGCCTGAGGAAGATCTGAAAAGGTACACTCATGGCAGCACCAAGGCATCTCACTTATCCTAAAATAAATGCTCCTAGCATCATTAAGATTGGCAATCAAGTATACATCAATAATGAGCAATTTGAAATAGCTCTAGAAGATCTTGGCAACTCTAAGGTTGATATTAAGGATTTAGAGGAGAGTATCAAATAAGTTGATGGTTGTATTCTAAAATTAAAAGAGCAGTTCGATAAATCTCAGGAAAGAAGAAAAGAATTATGTGAGCAACTAAAACAAGCAAGTGAATTGCTAGAGAGTCTTCTCAGGGTAATTGAAGAAAAGACCAAGAATGAGGAATATCTAAATCAAATTATGAAGGATAAGTCAGAGGAATGTGAAAAACTAGGGAAGGAAATTATGCTCTTGAAATTTGACCTAGAGGCAGCAAATAGCTACAAAGAAAAATTCAAAATAACCTCTGTAAAACTTGATAAGTTGCTAGCTAGTCAAAAGTATCCAAATGATAAACAAGGCTTGGGATGTGAAAAGGGAGAAAGTTCAAATTTAGGGCAAGATAGATCCAAAGAAATAAAAGGTAGAGATCATCCGTTAAGGAATCATAAAAGAAGACCTAAAAGACCTCTGGTCGGGCAACCAAATGCACAAAGGTACCCATCTTTCAATGGCTACTATTTTAAATGCAATAAGTATGGTCATAGGGCCCTCAGTGTAGAAGTAGAATGAATCAAAATGTTCCATCCTTTTCTGGTCAATGTTTCAATTGCAAAAAGATTGGTCATAAAGCAAATGAGTGCAAAAGTGTGTTAAGAAATGTACCAAACTATTCAAGGAATAGTCATTTCTTCAATGACAAGTGTTTTGCATGCAATTGATTTGGGCATATGGCTAATCAGTGCATATCAAGACTAATTCCCAATTATAGAGGTCAAAGAAATGTTATTTACTTCAATTGCAACAAGCCCAGACACTTTGCCAAATTCTGCAGAAGTAGAAATTTTACAAGAAACTATTCTACAGAGAAGGGGAAAATAGAATAGAGAAATGACAAGAGCTAGAACAAGGTTGATCCAATAGAAACCAAAAATGAAATGAGAAAGATCTAGATCAAGAAAGAAGCAAGTGGAGTCAATAATGGATCCGCACCAGTTTCTGGTGTAGATACTTCCTCTGGGAAGTGAATTGGGAGCTCTGGCTCAAGGGGAGCAGTATTGAAAATTCTAAATCCCCCGACCAGAAAGTTGGTGCTGAAATCTAGTACAGAGATATATGGTGAAATTCAACAAGATAAATCCTTAGAAAGAAAAATTGGAAAAGATTAAGCCAATGCGGAACATTGCAGAGAAACTTCAATCAACTATATCTATCAATAGAAGACAAACAACTTTTTGGAACAAGCATTAATGATGATTAGGTTAAGTTATGTGAAGGATAAAAGGGAACTAGTTTGGCCTCAAAATCACTTTTCACTCAAAGCAATTAGGTATTCAGAGAGATCGAAGAAAATTTGAGCACAACAACCAAAATTTGAAGCATTCAAAGTAATTTGAAGAAAGGAAACCCCAATTCAGTGTAACAAGGTATTTAATCTATTTAAATCTCTATGGCAACTCTGCAAGTGGTTGATATTACTGAGCGACCTCGACCTAAATTTAAGAAACACCCATTTAAAGCAATAGAAGTGGATCTGATGGGTGCATTCTCTAACATTCCTCATGGAGTTCTATATGTCAATGATGTTAGGGCATATATTCATGTTGCCCTAGATGAGCACAACACTTGTTTGTCAGATTTGTATCTCAAGCATTTAAGCGATGACCAATTTGATCTCAAGGAAGAATACAAAGTCCTAAAGGAAAAGAAATTCATTCAATATGTGGATTTCCCTATGTTTACAGAGGATGAATGGGAATGATATGTACTAAGCTGAATCCATGATGAATTCATGTGGTTGGGACAACCCTTCAAAATTACAAAGGAAGCAATTAGGGCAATAACAAGGTTAAATGATACTGGAAGTATACCCATGTTAAAAGCTGTGAAAAACTAAATAGTTGTACAGAGGCCGCTGGAGCACAATTTGACAAAAGGGCACTAACAATCAATGATATCATAGATCATGCGGTAAAATTAACTTCCATGGTGATAGGTTATAAGGTCTACTTCACAAATCGAGAGAACCATGTCTCCGGCACTGTACTCTACACCGCCTACCAGATGATTAAAGAGAATATTGACTATGATTTGTGTGAGCTACTGTGAATTCAACTGATGGAGAATTTGAAGAATATAAAGGAAATCAAGAACTATCCATTCAAGTATGGTGCATTGATCATCTGTCTATTCTTCTATTTCCTGAATGAATTACCCAATATGAACAACCTATCTTGGTCAAGTAGTAGACCAGTTGCTACCCAAATCAGAAATCATTTGAATAGCATTGGAAGTTTTGATGAGCAAAAGGTGGCTTTGTGGGGGTATTTCAAAAATTTTGAGAGTAGGATGCATTCAAGGGAAAGAATCCCAAAGAAAATTGTAGAAATATACAAAGATACCATTTGTTTTATGGTCACCAAGGATCAATGTTTGATGGAAGCTATGGAGCCCAAAACTGTATGGGTAATGCCTATGGGCTATGAAGTGGATGGCTTAATATTAGAAAATTATGTCCAGTGCCTGCTCAGCAAACCTAAAGACACTAAAGAAGAGAGGTTTGGAGCATATGAAGAGTTATCTGTGAAACTCCATGTTGAACTCAAAAAACTAGAATCCACTAGGAAGGTAAGAAAAGAAGTAGAAGAAATTGTTGCAAGATATGGATTCACTAAGGAACAAGTTAAAGAAGCAAGGGAAAAAGGTCAAGCAGGAAGGGAAGCAAAAGAAAAGGAAGAAAGTGAAAAAGTTGAGGTTCCGGATGAACCTAAAGAAAAAGAAGAAAAACCTCAAGCAACAAAAAGGTCTACTAGAAGCTCTGCCTCCTCTTTCAGTCGTACATCCACTAGCATAAAGGAATCTGTAAAGAGGAAAACTGACAAAGGAGAAAAAAGACAGAAAACAAAAGGTAGAAGAATGTATGTAAGTATAAGTAAAGAGGATGAAGAAGAGATTGAGTTTGATGAAGATGCCAAGAAAATGAAAGGTGAGATTGCTAAATCCTCTGAAAGTAGCAAGGAGAAGCCCTCCGGAAGGGAGAAACCTAGCAAAAGACAGAAGGTAGATGAGCCTCAAGCTACACCAACATTTGAAGATGTATTATAGTCTATCACTATTTATGGAAATCTTAAACCTGTGGCTAAATTTTATAATGACTTCAATGATGCTGATAAAAGGATTTTGGAAGAAGCTACCATAAAGTATTTGAACATATACAATAAAGCTCTCGTTAAGATCATTGGTGATCTCCTAGATACCTTGGGAAATATTCTGTCAACCAGGAAGGAAATTGTTATGGCTAAGGACATAGAACTCAGATAACATACATTGATAAAATTATGCCCGGGTATTACTTCAGAAGAAAAGGCAAAAATCACCAAAGCAATCAATAATGAGTTCAAATCAAAGAAAAGGATGAATGCACTGATGATAGGAGAAATTGATAAAGTGGTCAAGGAAATAAAGGAGATCATTTTGGGAACACTAAAGAAGTACAATATCCCTACCATCTATGACAATGAAGTAATAGATGGTGGAAATGATGCATCTATTTCGGAAGTGAACCTTGAACAAGAAGCAAGAAAAGATGACCATGTGCCCAAGGAGATGGAAGCATCTACAATAATACCTTTGCTAGAAGAACAAAATGACAAGGAGAAACCAGAAGAGGAGCACATCAAGGAAACCTCTCCATCGAAGCAGAAGAAGGATACAAATAAAGACATGGATTTAAAATAGGAACAGGAAAATGTGGTCTCTGGTGCAGCAAGAGACATTGCAGAGATAGTGAAAGAGCTTTTGGAAAAAGAAGAATTAATTCTAGATGAGCCTAAATCAATCCAAGGTCTAATAAACTTGGACATAATGTCTCCTGCTCAAATGTTCAAGTTGGCTTCAGTTGTCCAAGCCAAAGTAAGAAAGGAGATTTAGAAGTCCCACATAGAGGATAGTGAACTCATAAATGATGCATCTAGCATTTTGGAAAAACTGGTGCCAACATACCGAAAGGATACCTCTATGTCTACCACTTGTCAACTAAAGGGACTAATTCATTTTGTAAGTACACATTTTGAATCTCTTGAAAAATCTGCTAAGACAAGAGTTAGACAAGAGCTTAATAAGAAAAGATTACATGAATTGACAAAGTTGATAGCTCATGATAAGGCTCAGCTAGATAATGGGATACAAAATATTCTAAGTGTTATTATAGAAGCTGGTGATGTATATAAATTTTTCTTATCATGACCCAAAGTTACAAAGAAGATAGAAGAAAATATCAAGGAATTGGAAGAAAAACTGATGAATAGCTCTAAGAATTTTGATCTCGTAAATGAATCAACCAACAACAAAGAAGCTCAACATCCATAATGACTTGAATGATTTAATAAATCAAAGGTATCAAATAAAGAGTAGAATGGGACAACTAAGAAGACTGATTAGTCCCAAACTAGATTCAATGACTAAGCTTGTGGTTGAAGCACAACTTGTTGGATAAACTGCCACACCATCATATTTACAAAAGGCAAAAACTCTAGTTTTTCTACTCAGTGAACACATTCATATTTTGGATAATGCCAAGAAAGGCTGGGATGATGAGTTGGCATAGTTCAAGAACATATTCAATGACGTTCTCCAACATATGTAATATAAAGATGAAGATTGCACTTGTAAATGACAAAGTACATAAGTATTTTGAAGACTTGACAAATTTTTGGTTCTGGAACACACCCTTTGCCATTAATGTCAAAGGGGGAGAAGAAGATCTAGTGAAAAATGGCTAAACATATCAAGGAAAGAAGAAAAATAGAGTGTATATAGTAAGGGGGAGCAGTCAAGCATTTTTCACTAAGTGTTGCAATCAATGCCAAAGGGGGAGATTGTTGGCAAGAGACATTGCTCTGATATAGACTTGTATGTTGTTATTGATGGCAACAAGGCTCAGAGATCTCATCAGCATGACAAAAAGACATAACTCTGGAAGGTCTTATTGGAATTTAGATCTGGTTGACAAAATGACTAAGTATGGGCAAGAAACAGAGTAAGGGACAGTAAGTGGATAAGTGTGCTTCCATAAATGAAGACCTAGAAATATGGCTCAGTTATAGTGTTTATAATTGTTTGATATTGTTATATTCCATTAATCAAGTCCTGACTTCCTCTGGAAGTCACTTGGAAGAAATATCTAAGTTTGGATGAACAGAGGCATAACAAAGACAGTGAACAGGGCACAGTGTAATGGTTCACATTCCTCCACAAGTGCATATTTTGCTTTGTACTTTTGAGGAAACTAAGAGACATGTCGTGAATACCTAAATCCAATATTATAGCCTCTAAATTCGAATAGATCACATTTCGCAAGCTCTCCAGTATTGACTTCCAATTCAACAGTATTTCTTTGTGATAGAGCAACAGTTTCATGATCCGCATTTTGACAAGCAAAAGTATTTTGCTCTATGGTTCTAAAGGTGTGTCAAGTAGTCAGAAATGAACATTGGATATGATTTTTGTGGTTCCATTTGGTCCATAGTGCAAGTTATGATATGACAGTCAAATTGTCCAAGTATGTTCTCAAGGGTGAAGCCGATAGACATGTTCTATCTTCATGCGAATAAGGTACATTGTTTGTACCAATGTCTTTAATGGTAAAATGTTTTATGTGAACCTACATGAACATGCTTGTGCAAATATTTGGGTCTGCATAACATATAATGCATTGGATTGAGCTGACAAGTTACATCTTTCAATGTATACGTTTCATATGCCGACCTGATTATGGATCAAATTATAATGTGGATATATAAGATCAATGGAATTTGGTTTTGAGTGTGTGTGTTGCGAGCATAAGATAGCAGAGTAGAGATAGAAGATCAATGATAATGAAGACTCAAGACTCAGAATTTAGTTACTAAGTGATTGCACCCTAGCATACTGATAGATGCTTTTGCAGTATTCAAATTTCCCATATAATTCCACTTGTACTTGGAAGTAAGTCTGGCAGTGAGCCACCATTAGAGTTTAACAACCCTCATTGTAATCTTTCTAGGTTCAGAGTTAAGGCAGTGAGCCAATATGTTCTAGGCTTGTGGAGTGACCAAGCCTGAACATTATCATTTGTAAAAGATTGCAATATATTGAGAGATAATTCTCTTTGTGGTTTTTCCCCATCTTGGGGTTTTCCACGTAAAAATCTCGGTGTCCATGTGTTATGTCTTTGTGGTTATTATTCATTTGCATATTGTGCCTTTGTTTAATTAATTTTTTAAAACGGTTAAAAGTGAAAGTACATGAAAGGTTTTATGGAACACTAATTCACCCCCCCTCTTAGTGTTCCTGATATTGAACACCACTAAATCGTCTTCCTCTTCCAAAATTTCCTCTACCTCAGGAGTAATCACCCCTTCCTCTACCTCCTTGGGTACTTGTCTAAGAAAAACTTGTTTCTCCTTGCTTATCCTGAGAACCATGTCTAGGATTTGAGTACCCTATTCCTTTGGAGGATTTACCTCTTCCCCTAGATCTATTCTACCTTCTAGAGATCTTTTCTTCTTCCTTCAATGCAAATTGATAGGCTTCTTCTATGTTGGTGATTCTAACCGTGCTAATTTCATCTTGGGTAGAATAATGCAAACTATTTGCATACCTGGAGACCTCTCAGCATTATCTTCAATGTGACCAGCCTTGATGTTCAATCTGTAAAACTCCTAGTGATATAGTCTTGCACACTTTTCTCCCTCTACTTGAGGTTTTGTAGCATCTTAAACATAGTGATCTCATGGTTTGTAGGAAGAAATTTTGCCTTCAGCTTAGTTAACATTCTCTCACAGGTTTTAGTATGTTCCTTTCGTTTTCTCTCTCTCTCAACTTGCACATGATCCCACCACATAGATGCATGTCCCTTTAGCTTTGTAGCTACAAGTTTTACCCTCTTAGAGTCTTCAATAGATTCCAACTCAAAATACTTTTCCATCTCTGAAATTCAGTCTATCAACTCATCTGGTTTCAAAGTTCCATTATAACTGGGTAACTCTACATGGGGTTTACTAGCAATCTTTATTATTGCACTCAGAAACCTCCTTTCATATCCGTCTTCTCCTTCTTATGCTTGTTCTTCACTAACGTCTTCCTCATTATCACTCACATCCTCTACAAGTACTCTTGTATGTTGTGTTCTTTCCATTGCATTTGTCAAATCTCATTTTATGGACTATATTATTATTCTAGATTAGTGAAACATTTACTATGGTTATTTTACTTTGAGTAAGTTCCACATGTGTAAAGGTAATTATCATGAAGTTATATTTGCATAAATTGGAAAGTTGATTTAAATATTAAATGTTATCAATGCGATGATAATGTTTTGATTTGGCTATGTTTTGGGAAACTAACCTATTGATGTCGAGTTGAGTGTGAATGAATGCAGGTACTTGTCGAAGACGAGAACACGGTTGAGGTAGAGATGTTCTAGCCATTGGCAAGAATTATTTGGGATGGTTAACCTCAATGCACTCACACACTCACCTAGTCTCATATTGCACTATTTTGAATGGTTTACTATGCCTTATTGAATGAATAATGAATGTGATTTATGTTTAATACTTAGAAAAATAATGAATTTTAATTGTCCTTTTTGAATGCATGATTTAATTATAAATATTAAAGTTCTTTTGATTATATTTAAAATGGTGTATTTTATTTAATAATAAGTGTTTTCATATTTTATTTGAAAAATAATATCTATTTTAGATTTAAAACAACTATGTTTAAATGGATAGATATATAAAATTATTATTATTACAAATTGCTTCTTGAGTTGTTTTTAGTAATTGTGTTTTTTTTTTTTTAATTGTGTTTTATTAAAATTAGATAAATTATATTAATAATATATTTAGAATCTAATTAAAAGAATTAAATTAATTTACTATCATGTAAATGACAAAAATATAATTTAATTACTCTCATGCAAGTGAGAGAAAGATAAATTAAGTTATTGTATTCTAATTTAAATAGAAATTTGAGTCTTTTAAATTGCAAATCTCATGCAAATAGAGAAAATCTTGAGTTGAAAGGAGTTAAAAACCTAAACTTTGGATGCCAAAAAGAAAGGAGAATTTTTAATAAAAAAAGAAAGGAAAGGCATTTTCAAAAAAGGAGGAAAAAAACAATTCAGAACAACGATAGAAAAACGGTGATAACTTTGTCATTTTAGAATTAAATTTAAAACTATAAACTATTATGGAAAGCTAGGGAAGAGAAAAACAAAACCCAGAAATACTTTGAAGAGATTCACATTATTTAGTGAGCATTTTAGAAAAAGAAGGGGACATGTTTTTATTTTCTAGGCAACGACTGGATAAAAGAAGAAACAACAGAGGATTTAGCACCACGATTTTTGGTAGAAGAAAGAGAGTTTTTCATCAGTTTTTTTCAGAGCATCTACCAATGACCAAATAACTTGGATCTGGGAAGTGACAAGAAGTAATTGATAGCAGTGATTGGAAGGCAGAAATATTGAGCGACCAAGGAAGAATCGCCCTTCTTTCAGCTCAGAAAACTAGGCATTTTCCTTGTATGTTTGCAAATAATAATGATTTTTTTTACTGTTAAAATCCTTAGTTATTATGGCCAAAAAAATATACTTCTTTCTAGACTGCGTTCTATCCTTCTTGCTTTTGAGATCAACCTACTATTTATCTGACTTACAAAATAGATTCTGGAAACAATATTCTATCCCCTTGATCGCTGTAGTAATACCAGACCTGTGTCTTTAAACTCCTCATGGGCACTGGGAAGTTGAGCAGATTTAGATTTTAACACTACCACCTTTTCCTTTAACCAATAACGCCTGTAGTTGGCTCGGCCTACTGTTCACATTTATTGTCTTTGCTTTTCTTTGTATTCCTGATTTTATGCTAAGAAAATCACCCTCTTTTCTTGATCTTGATATAATTGTTGACACCATAGTTAACCAAATTTATGGTAGTTGACAAACTATTCTCTTGCAAAATTAAAAACTTATTACTACCAGAGATTTGTTTTGCTGTTAGAAAACAGTCTTTTGTTAGAATTGACCTCTTCGTATTGATCAAACAAATGTGAAAAATAACTCTTACACTAGATGATAATATGGGATTTATGTAGCTGTCCTTTCCTTTATTTTATTGATGTTCAAAATCTATCTTCGTTGAATGATAGTAAATCTAACTATGAACTCTGTTATTTTATTTTTAATTATGTTATAGTTCCTATCACATTTGTGATAGTAAGACTATTTCTTGTTTCTTTAACTTCCTATCACAGTTGTGATAGTAAGGTTTTAAAATGATTTAGAAAACTTATTGTTTTATATATAATGACTTAATTAGTTCCTATCACAAATATGACATTAAATGACTTAGAATACTTTTTACATTGCCAATTATGAATGAAATATGGACTTGGTAATTAAATTAATTTAATAGTTTTATAGATGCAATTTGTGTGGACGAATGATGAATTATAGGAGAACATTGATTGTTTTATTTTATTATTTATTTACTTGTTCTTGAGGAAAGATAGTAATAATATTTGAAATAAGTATGCATGGATACTCATTGTTGAAGTGGAGTTGGCATACCTCATTATTGATTTTATTACTTGAATCACGAAACGGTATTGGATATGAAGTAAAATCTTTAGTTTTCTATAATCTATTAAAACCATGGAAATACGAATTGAGAATATAATAAGATTTCAAAATCTATATTGCTTTTAATGATTTATGATGTTCTTCTTTACTGCTTGATCAAAAAGTGTGTTTTCTTGATTAATGCTTTGGAAAGGGATTAGAGGTGGTTATAGGTGATTTTGATGTATTTATTTATTTTGTTTATTGACTTATTTATTTCTTTATTGGGGAAAGAAAGTAGATTTTTATCTAGGAATGTGTTTGGGTTACTTTTGGGTTAGGATGTTGAATGTGGATTATCAGAGATGGCTTTTCCTCTTTTTGGGAATTAAACCAGTAACTATTTTTCTAAGGTTTAGATCTAAAAAAGCTATCATTGAAAAAGATGAATATTATGTCTAGCAAACTTTATTGATGGATTGATATATATCTCTGCCATATCCAGTTGTGAGACAATTCATTATTTAGAATTGCACATTAGACATCAGGTTGCATCAGGTGTTCCCTCCTACCATTTGTTTCCAGGTAGCTAGATATTTCGTGTAAGGCTAGGTTTCTTTCGTGTCATGAAGGGATCTAGGGAAGTGTAATTGCTTCATGGTTGGGTGGAAAAGTGCCTGAGCCGTGTTCTCATCTCTCGACTCACAAGAGAAACATTTGGGTTCGTGGCGAATGGAGAGTGTTTTGATTTATTTATACTTGTTGTACATGATTATTGAAACTTGTAATTAAATGTATTATGGCATGGAAGCCAATGGACTTTGTATATTATTTTATAGTGCTATTACCTAGATTGAGCATGAGATTTTTGTAAGATTTAATGACTTTTATTGATTCATATTTATGAGATTTATCTTTTACTTGTGATGTAATTTAAATGGATTATTTACTTTATTTACTTTTGTGATGATTTGAGTACTTTACAGCATCCAGCCTAGCTGTGATGTTTCTCAGCATCTCTACTAATGCTGCATCTCTAGCTCATGGAGTAGCTCCTCTTCTTCCTCTTGGTCGGTGTGCCATGTCTGTAGACCCTTTGTAGTTGTAGGTTTTTCTCTTCACTCTACCTACAACAATCTCCTTAGGGTCCCTTGCACAACAATCCCATAGCCTCAAGGAATTTCAAACCTAATCTCTGATACCACTTGAGTCATTGATGATAGGTATGAAGGTTCTGATTCTAGTATTCATCATAGCAATAGTTCATTTCCTTTGCATTGATTGCAAGAATAAATTTGTGGTGATTTTTGATAACCCATTATTTGAGATGAACGTTGATATGACTTATGACAATTCACTCTTTGAGTTGGATGATGGAGTTGTTTCTGACTGTAGTATTGCACTTGGAAAAAATAACAAGGTATGAGATCCAAGAGAAGATTTAAAACTTGAGTTGGAGTGTGGTACTTAGCTTGGTTTTGATTCAGGTTCACTTTATGAGTTTAGAGATATGAAATGTGTGAATGAGGAGACAGATAAAGTTTGCATTTGGGATGATATGACATGAAGAGGCATCATCATTCCTTGCTATATGAGGAATTGGAAAGTAACTTAGGTATGCAAATTGATGATTTTAGTTGAGAATCATTTCAGTATTCATTATGAGTTGCTTCATTCTTGCATGAGGTTTGGTCTTGATTTTTGGAACTAGCCAACAAGTGTGACATTTCATATCTTAACTGAGTTGATGAGTAGTATTACATGTTTTTCACATGTAGTTGGTGATGCATTTCCTTCATGGGATGTATTAATCCTTGGAGATTATTCTTGGTTGGGTATCCATGCTTAGGATTCTCAACAAGAATTGACAGAGATTATTGCGAGTCATAGGAGTGACCTTTGGAGTGATAAGGATCAAAATTTCAGACTTAAAGGTGTTGTTATTTTTCTTACCAGCCACTATGTGATTCCATTGCTTCATCTATAGGTAGATTAGAGAAATATTTTAAGTGAGGATTGGAGCATTGAATGAATGATCACTCTTGGGGATGTCACTCGGAAAAGAATGAATTAGAACTTTAGTTTGGAGATTGTTGATTGGTTGCGGGTCAGCCACTTTACATCATGGTTTGTTCTCATTCAAGGGAGTTGGCACACTATTCTTTGTCAAGGTAGTGAGGTTTTTTAGTTGGTGACTACTTGGAGGTGTTTTTCAAGCACTTCTGAGTTTTTTTGGCATAGCAAAATGCTTTTCACGCATGCTCATACTTAGGAAATCCATTGGTGTTGCTGTTATCCTTGGTGTAGAGCACTAAAATCATATTGTACCTCTCTAATTTTAGTTTTAGAAAATAATCATTATTGTTTACTTCAAACCTTCCTAACTCAGAGAGTTTATCTTATGAAGGTTTGTGATGTAAACTTTGATAGTTTACTCTTAGTGTGGGGTTAGGGCAGCAAATTTCCAGATGCTATGATTCATTTTTCCAAGGCTCTTAGAGTTGTAATAGCGAGTGTTAGCACCATTGTCCACTTTTCAATTAGCCTACAAATGGAGTTGGTTGCTGGAGGTGATTGGATCATAGGAGATGACTCTTGGGTTACTTCCATACTCATACCTCCTATATTTTTAGTTGGATATTAGATTGATTACCACTATCCTTACATTTCTATGTTGGTTATGGTGACAACTTTTAATGAGAAGATTGATTTTGATGTTTGGCACGGTTTGGGGCAGTTGGTTATGAGAATTATTCCAGACACAATTCATTTATTTATTGTTTGCACTTTGGTGAGTGGTGCTCATTGCAGATACTTCATGGTGATGGTATGTATATCTTTAGATGATGCTTTATTGGTTGCAGTGGGTTGGGTGTGTTGGTGAGTTCGAAACTGATCTTTTGACACTTGAAGATTAAGTGTCAATAATATGATTTCATTTGACAATAGTAGAGACATTCCGTGGTTGGAAGAGTTCAGAGTGATGACTGTGATTGGTCTACTTCATCTTTGGGATGTCATGAGAGGTTTTGCTGAGTTTATTTCCTCATGGCGGAGCAGGTTTAATTTTTTGTTTCCTAGGATTGTGATTGGCAGTGAGATTGTTGATATTGACATCTTTGAGATTCCATGGCAAGAAATATCTTATGGCATTGATTTCAGCCCTCTCAGGTTTATCAGTATGTGCTTTGATGACATTTGTTTTTCAGGGTTCTAAGAGAGGAGAGTGTAGTTTGGGCACGATGGGTTGACAGTTATGATCAAAGAGGCACAACGTCTGCATGGTGGTTCCTTTCTGAGATGGACTTGGAACTCTGGGATCACGTTGGTTTACAGTCCAGTAGTTGATGGGAGTGAAAGAGTCAATGTTGACTTTCTAGAGATTATCCCTATGATGTCTCAGTTTGGCACTCTCAAAGAGTGATTCCTAAGGAGTTGATTGAGTATAGTCAGTATCTGTTTACTCTTCTTACAGGAAATTTTCAAGAGGTCTCTTGTGTTGGTGCCTGGCATGTTAGTGCTTTGAGTAGATGCTACTATAGATCTCCTAGGTTGACTTGGGACTCGAGAATCATTCTTGATTCTAGTCTGGATCAGTTGGTTGTTTGGAAGTTGCATTGGCATTGCTTGAGGACAAGCAATCTTTAGGAAGGGTAGACTGTAATGTCCCCATTTTTGGGTTCTCTTGCAGCACAGTTGGAGCTGACTTTTTGGGTTTGTGACAACCTGATTAGAGGAGTATTTTGATGTCACTAGTGTGCTAAGGTGATCTAGTGGAGCTGTGTGGCACTTTTCAGAGGGATTTTAAACAACTTGTTTGTGCTTACTATTTATAGTAAGTGCTTGCATGGCAACAATCATTTTGGGTTTTTCTAGGTTTGTTCTCTTTGGTCCTTGGAGAACACTGCTATTTATAGTAAGTGTCAGCCCGGCACTATTTTTGGTGATTTGGAAGTTCAACCATTTAGCTATCTCAGGTGTTGCATCGAGCTTAGAGTTGTCAAGGGTTTTGTGGTGACACTTTTAGAAGAATTTTTAGACTCTTTTGCCACATTTGCTATTTTTAGCATGGTCACCATTTTGACACCGACTTCATCACGCGGCATTGATAATGACTTGTCATGATCAGTCCCTTCACCAGTTTCTCATTGGTGTCCATTTGTGGATGTAGTTGATTTATTTAATTGTCATTATGCAATTTAAGTTAAAATAAATATTTGACTTACAATAATTAAATATTATTAAGGGGACTTTATATTGTTGCACTTGGGCGCCCACTTAAGAATTAAGTGTTATTTCATAAAGTTAAAATTAAATTTCTTTTTGAGGTGTCCTTTTGAGGAAGTAATAAGGAAATATTAAAAGTGCAATTTTAAAATTAAAAAAGGGCAAAATGAGGCATTGGTTTCGAGAAGCTTATAAAAAGTCATTTGGAGCTCATTTTGTAGTATACATGAATATTTTTTTCTCAACAATTTGTCTTGCTGGTTGGACTGGAGTTCATCATTCCTTCTTAGGGATGAAAACCTCCTTGGAGAACAGTATCTACAGCTATGAAAGATCACCCAAGGATACTCTATTGATAGCCTCACACGGGGGTTATGCTTGAGCTAAATAGTTGAAGATTTTTCAGTGATTTGAAGCAAGGGTTTGGATGTAGATTTTATAGAGTGATTTAGATGAGCATAGAAAGGATCATTTGTAGATTTTAAGTGTTTTATTGTTGTACCTTCTCCATTGTTGGCCACTCCAAGTGTTGTAGTTGAATGATGGGTTTTTGGGAGTTGTTTTGAGATGATTTTAATGTTATTTCACCTTGAATGGGGATGCCTAGGCTAGAGAATAAAGGGTTTTGAGCATTTTGTAATCTTATCTTTTCTGCTAGGGTTTTTGGAGCTTCCATTGTTGTTCATGGACTATTTTAGACCTGCACATTGTAAGACAGCAAATGGGTATGTTTCAAATATGATGTTTGAGTGATTTTATCATATGGGTATTTGTTATAATCCCTTTATTTAATGTATTCAGCAAATATATCTCAAAAAACATGACAGCTGCTAGGGTTTTGAAATATTTAATTTTATAGGGTTTCCTAACTTATGGGCATTGTTGATTCATGTTCCTAGTGGTTGTTTCAATTCATATAAGCTTATGGGTATTATTAGAAATGCTTCTTTAATGTTATATCTCAACTATATGTAAAGGAAAAACCACATGTAAGCCCTAAACAACTGCAAACAACAGAAAACAAAAAAAAAATCAAGGGTGGGACATTATAGTGCTATCAGAGTTGGTTTTCTTTCCAACCTGTTGGATTGCTAACCCTTGTGTAAAGTTCATGTTAGAAATTTTAGTTGCATGTTAGTACCTAGTACTTGCATGTTAATTTTTAGACTACCCATATGCTTCCATGTCAGAGTTGAGGTTGAGCGTATAGTTGCATGACAATGATTAGCATTTGCATGTCAAAGTCTTATTTGATAGCACTTGGTTTGATTTGTCTTTGATTTTTCCAAATCTTAGAACTATGGATGGAAGATAGCTACCCACTTTCTATAAGGTCTATAAAACTCACTTACTAAATATAACCTTCGAAAAAGCATTTGGATCCCAAAATATTTAAATAGAGTAAATTATTTATAGAATGGAGCAGAAAAAGAGATAGAATTAAATAACTTTCAACATTACATTTAAATAGGATTACATGCATCGATGAGTCAATGAGTATATCAAATAAGATAGTGCCTTTACAAGATTTAGCCATGTAGGCGCCTTATACATAAATAACATAATAGAAATAAATAATATCTTCTGCATGTGCACCATGGAACCCGAAAGAGAGTATCATCGTGGTGATATCCACCCTGCCACGATGCATAAAGCTTCCCCGTTCTTCCCTACTGGAAAGCCCGACCCATCATGAGGGGTCTAGCAAACTGGAACTAAATTAGGTGAAGGAATTTGATGCTCTACTTAACTCATTGTACATAAATGCAAGAATGGAAAAAAAATGCATCCACAACTCATACATACTTTTCAATTAAGGTAAAATACATATGCAATGAAACATTATCCTTCTCAAAGAATGGTCATTCGCTCTTGATATCATGATCATATACCATGGACATAATTAATGAATAGAAGTTGAATTCATTTACTTATCAAAGTCAAATTAGGTCTATTTCCCCATAATGCATAAAAAGGAGTGTATACATAACCCCAAATCATAGGACATCATTTTGTAAGACATAACACACATTTAATACCATGATGAACTTAGAAGCATGACTCAAGCATGTGCAATTGATTGAATACCATAGTCTGTGAGCCTATGTCCTTTGGCATACTCACTACTTCATAAAACTAAATTTAATAGGTTGAAAGGTCAATACTAAAGGTTTATACTCCATCTAGGACTATTCACATAACTATGAGCCTTTAAAAGAAATCATAACTATCTTTATGCAATCATTTTTATAATTTTGAAAGGTTCTATTCTCGTTAATTCTGACATATATAAAAATAAATAAAAAGATAACCAAATTTAATATCTATCAGAATTCAGAGCCCCATGATATAGAGTAAAGACTGAGAAAAATGGCATGATGAATTTTATTAAGGAGAATAAGCCTTTAATAAGTACGATTGTTTTCTATTAGCAGACAAAGAGAAGTATTAGTAAAAGCCTTCTATATTGCATGGTTATGTCTAAGAAATTAAGTTTACAATTGCAATGATATGTTGTAATCTATCAAAAGAAAGGTTGTTTTCCAGTTAGGTGCCATGAAATAATTGTTTGAAAAATCAATTACTAGTTTTCCTATTACTTCATGCTCATGAGATCATACTTTTCCAATTCATGGTGAGGTATTCATCTACAGGAGGATATAACCGTTATCTAAATCAATGGTATTACTATCATTAAGTTGGATCGATTTCAAACTAAGTGATCTGATTTCTACAAGTAATTACTTATTTTGTCACTATGAAAGCACATTGATTAATTATATATATAAATCCTTTCCTATTGTAAACTATTTAAATGGAAAGCTTAAATACAGAAGTCACAGCCACTAAACTTGTACACTGAATCTAACTATGCTAGTAAATATGTGTGTGTGTGTGTGTGTGTTCAAATAATCATATAACTATCATTGTTACAGTGAAATAAAATCACAAAATTTAGATTACAAATGAGATTATAATATTTCAGCGACTGTCATAAAATAAACGATAATTTTAATGTTTAAATTTATTTATAGGACTGGTGCTAAGGGAGGCAATGGCCTCGTGTGGATGCTCAAAAAATAAAAATAATAAAAATGGTGATCAATCTTTTTTTTCTCTGCTATCCCTATCTTTTCTCACACCTAAAAATAAATCACGTCCATTTTTTCTAAATTGCTCACTAAATACTACGAATATCTTAAAAGCCTTTTTGGGTTTTGTTCTCCCTTTTGCTAGCTTTCCAGAACAGTTTATGGTTTTGAATTTCATTCAGAAATGACAAAGTTATCGCCGTTTTACTATGACTATTCTTGACTGGTTTTCAAAAATGCCTTTTTTATATAGTTTTCACAGTATAACCTTACAATATGAAAATCGATAACATTATTCATAATAACAGTATAAATAATAATAATGTTATATATAAAAAAATAACCATGATAAAATTAATAACAAATACTTTTTATTATCCGTTTTAGAAACAATAACTGTAATAAGTATAATAACAATTATAATTATTAATACAACGATAAAATAATAACAGTTAAATATGATAATAACAAAATAAAGTAATAACAATAAGGGGAGACCCTGTGGTGAAATGGTGAGGCTTCTTGCCTGTAGTACCAACAACCCAGGTTCAAACCTCGCAAGGTTTCCCTCTACCGCATCAACAATTGAGGGACCTTACCTAGGGGAGATCTTGTGGTGAAATGGTGGAGCTTCTTGCTTGTAGTGCCAATAACCCAGGTTCAAACCTCGCGGGGTTGCCCTCTACTGTGTCAACAATTGAGGGACCTTACCTCCAATTTTTTAAGGGGAGATCCTGTGGTGAAATGGTGGGGCTTCTTGCCTGTAGTGCCAACAACCCAAGTTCAAACCTCACGGGGTTGCCCTCTATCACGTCAACAATTGAGGGACCTTACCTAGGGGAGACCTTGTGGTGAAATGGTGGGGCTTCTTGCCTATAGTGCCAACAACCCAGGTTCAAACCTCATGGGGTGCCCTCTACCATGTCAACAATTGAGGGACCTTACCTCCAATTTTTTTAAAAAGGAAAAATGGTTGTGAGCTCCGAAATGCTTCACAATTCTTCTGTTTCTCTGCCCTTCATCGCCAAGAAGATCCTGAGTGATGGAAACCCTAGATCATAGCTACATGGAAAAAAACCCATAGACTTCCATAGCATTCCTGCAAGTGCTGCTCCAGCTAATCCCTCATTACTAGTATGCTCGATGGCTACAAATGAAAAGGCTCCCAATAAGATCATTTTTCATGCCTATGAAAGGGGGCTAATGCCTATGGAAGATGCCACTTTTTCAAAACCTTCAAAGGTGTGCCCTAGTTCAGCTAGGGATTTTCAAAGTACAAAGATTTTTGCAGGAAAGCCAACTTCTTTTCATCTTGCTGGTGCTTCACAAGGCTCAACCAAATCAAAGTCAAGGCACAACCTATCTTTCCAGAACATGCTTGTTAGAACGAATCAAGGAATGTTTAATTCAGCATCTTGGGATGCTCGGCCTCATAAGGATAGTTCTACAGAGCATGGGACTTTCAAGAGCTACCCAAAATCTTTTTTCAGAAAGGCACCCTCCTCCCCAATTCTGGTCTTCTAGGAGAAACTTTAAAAAGAGGTCAATGCAGGGGAAACATTTTTTGCATCCAATGGATTGATTGGCTAATTCAATTGTTTTTGGCCAAAATTATCAGATTTACATGAGTGGATCTCTTCTTCTTGGGGGCCCTCGCTCACAGGTAACATAGAAGTCTACCCTTGTGCTCAAGGTTTTTTTATTGCAATCTTTGATTGCATTCAAGATAGGAATGACATTATGCAAGAGAAATGGTGTTGGGGGCAAAGCATATTACTTCTCAAACCTTGGTTTCTAGGTTTCAACTTGGTTTCTGCTTTATTCTCTGTTAAACGCGTTTAGATTTACCTTTCGAATCTCCCGCTGCAATTTTGGTTTGTAGATTGCTTCCAAGCGATTGGGGACTCTTTGGGTAGCTTCCTTGCAGTGGATTCAAACACAACTAATTTCACCCACACAACTTTTGCTCAAATCCTTGTAGACTTGGACATCGGAAGAGATCTTCTCGCAAACATCACTTTCAAGATTGAATTGGACGCAACTCCTAGACTACAAAGGTTTAGCCTTCTGTTGTAGGAAGTGTTTTGATACATGCCATATGGCCAATTTGTGTTCCAAAATTATTAAAAATTTTGATTAGCACTCTTGGTGGAATAACGTTATGCCTCATCACTACACAGTCAAAGCCCCTTTAAAAGTGAAGGAGGGAAAGGAGCAACCTACACAAAAGCCCGACTCCTCCTCGAAAGGCAAAGCAGGGAAAAGTGAGGCACATCAAGCCTTAAAACCTTGCATAGAAGCATGTTCAGCTCAAAGTCTGCCTCAACAATCAGGCAGCCTCTTAGAAGGCAATCCTCAACCTACGGTTTCAAAACTAGCTATCAATGCTTCTCCAAAAAGTGACAGGAATTCTTTTACATAGAAGGATGGGAGTAATCTACATGATACTTTACACTTCTTGGATCCAAAAATGCAAAAGGAGGATGGGGAGGACTGGTAAGAAGTATAGAACAAGAAAAAGAAGAATATCAAGACAGAGTTATATAGGATTAAAATGGAACTGCAATCCCATTCCAATATTGGTGGGAAGAATACAACTTGGAAGGAGTAGATGTACTTTGTTCTTTTTTATGAATTGTAGCATGCAGGCCATGGTTGGCCATTAAGGTAGTCTAACAACCATGGGGATGAGATCCCTCTTTTGTGATCTCACCTAGTGCAGGCTAGTTTAATTTTTCTACATTAATACAAATCTTTCCTCTTATGAATCAAAAAAAAAAAGTAATAACAATAAATATCTTAGTTTACACAATAATAAAATAATAACAAAACTATATGCAATGAAATCAATTCAGTCACACAATTTGACAATAAATTTATTCTAGACATCCAAAACTATGACATTTACAAATTAAAATAAAACTTGGTAATTCACTTTCCAGTGGTTGAATATTTTCTTGTTCTCCTCTCCTTCCCACCGTTCCTCTTTGCTTCCTTTGCTAAATCTCCAATTCCTCTTTCCTTTGTTCTTGTTTATTCAGAATGAATATTATGTGTGTGAGAATGAGAGAGTTTTTCTTTTTATTAAGTTTCTTTTCTTCTCACCTTTTTTCTTCCTATCTTTTTTTGTTTTTATTTTTGTTTTGTTTTTGTGTTTTTTTCTAAATTTAAGTCTTCTTCTATTGTTTTATTTGTTTCTATCTTTTGTTTTATTTTCTAAGTTTGTTTTTTTTCCTATGAATTATCTCTAATTTATCAAATAAAAACACATATTCTATTTTCAAAAAACACATATATTTAATAACTAACATAATTTTATTAATTAAATTTGCAACACAATTATCTCTAAAATAATAAATAATACTAAATATAATTCTTCCTTCACATATAATTTCAAAAACAAATCAATATATAATTAATTAAAACTACTTTTATTTAACTAAGCAATTTAATATTTAACTAATGATTAATTAAATGGTAACTATAAAACATAACAATGATTTTCTTTTCTAGTAAAATTAGAAAGCAATACATCAATTAAATTAATTTATGTAATGACAATGCAACTATATGCCATCTAGGTGCCTGTGTGTGCAAATTCCTTTCACCACAGTTGCTATTAGTCGGCTAGACACCCCCTCCCCGATGATACTCTCTCTATGGAGAGTGTATTCCTGTTATGCACATGAGTCAAAATTAGTCAACGATCATTAAATTAGTAATATTAAATTGAAATTTAATTATTGAAAATAGGGGTTATGACACTTTCCTTCTAAGGGAAACCATGCGTCTTCATAAGTATATCTCACCAAAAAAAGATGAAATTTGCACCAAATTTAGTGAGTACCACTCTCTTCCTAAAGAAATTTGAGATGTCCTCACATTTAAAACATTTTTGGGTGAACCAAAAGAAGAGGAAAATTGGAGTAGAAGAAAAATTGATTCGATGACTTCCACCACACGTCCTATTAAAAAGCATGTTGAAGTGATAATAGAAAAGCTTTTTGATCTAGAGAAATTTGGAATAAGTTTTAAGTAGAAGGAAGAGTGTGAGAAGTAAAAAAATGAAAAGAGGATTATGGTAGAACATGTGGATGGAGATGGTACCTTGACTCATGAGGACTATGTGATAGGGATTTAGGATGATTCTTTTTTCATGCATGCATCTCCCATGGATGAGGTGGTGCATGAAGAAAAGGACAAAACGACATCTTTGGATCTTAGTTTGGATTCAACTAGTGATGATTTTAATGACTCCCTTGATGATTCCTATTGACTAGATGATTATGTTAAGTTCACTCATGTTTTTTTCAAATGAATGGCATGGAGAAAACAAATATGATGATGACTTCAAAACAACTTTTGATGATCCTTTATCTTATTCTGGTGATGTTAATACAAGTGGCCTTGGATTTGACATTCAAAGCAAGCCTATGTAGAGAGATACGTTGACATCAGTATTGATGAATTGGAGAGTCATTTATTTAGAAAGATAAAATAATAGGAGGAGCACAGTGAACAAAGCAATCAACCTTTTAACACATGGGATCTGGGTGTGATGACACCTAAGTATGATGAGGATCCTACATGGGATGAATTTCCTTTTGATTGTGATGATGTTCTAATTTTAAAACACAATGCATGCATGGAGGATGGTATGGATGGTGTTGTTTTTTTATCATAAAAGTAAATCTGATTTCACATTGCATGTAGCTGATCTTGAGCACAGTCCTAGTGACCTTGTTGATTTGGATCCACTGCTCATTGTTGAAGATGATAAGGAAGAGGCACCGGTGATTTAGAACAGCCTCAGAGTCATTGATGACAGGTACGAAGGTTCTGATTCTAGTATTCATCATAGCAACAATTCATTTCCTTTGCATGAATATGATTGCAAGAAGAAATTTGTGGTGATTGTTGATAACCCATTATTTGAGATGGGTTTTGATATGACTTATGACAATCCACTCTTTGATTTGGATGATGGAGTTGTTTCCGGTTGCAATATTGTACTTGGAAAAAATAACAAGGTATGGGATCCGAGAGAAGAATTAGAACTTGAGTTGGAGTGTAGTACTCAGCTTGGTTTTGATTCAGGTTCACTTTATGAGGAGTTTGGTTACCCTCCTGGGAGACCACCAAATATGAAATGTGCAAATGAGGAGACAGATGAGGTTTGTATTTGGGATGATATGACACGAGAAGGCATCATAATTCCTTGCTACATCAGGAATTGGAAGGTAACTTGGGTGTGCAAATTGATGATTTCAGTTGAGAATCATTTCCTTGTTGGTATTCATTATGAGTTGCTTCATTCTTGCATGAGGTTTGGTCTTGAGTTTTGGAGTTGGCCAACAAGTGTGACATTTCATTTCTTAATTGAGTTGATGAGCAGTATTGCATGCTTTTCATATGTGGTTGGTAATGCATTTCCTTCATGGGATGTATTGATCCTTGGATATTATTCTTGGTTGGATATCCATGTTTGGGATTCTCAACAAGAATTGACAAAGATTATTGGGAGTCATAAGAGTGACCTTTGGAGTGATAAGGATCAAAATTTTAGATTTAAATGTGTTGTTCTTTTTCTTAGCAGCCACTATATGATTCCATTGCTTCATCTATAGGTGGATTTGAGAAAAAATTTAAGTGAGGATTGGAGCATTGAATGGATGATCACTCTTGGGATGCCACTTAGCAAAGAATGAATCAGAATTTCAATTTAGAGATTGTTGATTGGTTGCAGGTGAGCCACTTTACATTAGAGTTTGCTCTCATTCAGGGGAGTTGGCACACTATTCCTTGTCGAGGTAGTGAGGGTTTTTAGTTGGTGATTGCTTGGAGGTGTTTTCCAAGCACTTCTAAGTTGTTTTTGTTAGTTGTCATTACACCAAAAGATCGACCTATTAATGCTTGATACAACCACTTGACTTAACAAGCACGGGAGGCGATTAAACCCTTGTTGCAAACCACCGCAGTGCAATGCTGAAAAAGGAGACCAAGGGCCACACCTTACAACAATCCCCCCAGCACAAGCGCGGGGTTTGAACCTGTGACCTCAGCTCTAATACCAATTGTTAGTTGTCGTTGCACCAAAAGATCAACCTATTAATGCCAGATACAACCACTTGACTTAACAAGCACGAGAGGTAGTTAAGCCCTTGTCGCAAACCACCAGAGCGCAGCGCTGAATAAGGATACCAAGGGCCACACCTTGCAATAGTTTTGGCACAACACAATGCTTTTCATGCATTCTCATACTTGGGAAATCTGTTGGTGCTACCATTGTCCTTGGTGTAGGGTACTAAAATTAGATTGTACCTCTCTAATTTCAATTTTGGATAGCACTTATTATTATTTACTTTAGACCTTCCTAAATCAAAGAGTTTAACTTATGAAGGTTTGTGATGTAAATTTTGATAGTTTACTCTCAGTGTGGGGTCATGGCAACAAATGTCTGCATGCTATGTTTCATTCTTCTGAGGCTCTTGGAGCTGTAACAGTGAGTGTTAGTACCGTTGTCCACTTTTTGATCAACCTACACATGGAGTTGGTTGTTGGAGATCATAGGAGATGACTCTTGGGTTACTTCCATACTCATACCTCCTATATTTTTAGTTGGATATCAGATGGATTACCACTGTCCTTACATTTCTACATTGGTTATGGTGACAACTTTTAATGAGTTGATTGATTTGGATGCTTGGCATGGTTTGGGGCAGTTGGTTATGAGAAATTTTCTAGACACAATTCATTTATTTATTGTTTTCACTTTGGTGAGTGATGGTCATTGCAGATACTTCATGGTGATGGTACGTGTTATCACCCAAAATTGCACCCTTTTGTTGAAGCTTTGATAGTTCCAACAATTTCAAAGTAACATGGGATTTGTCTCAAGGTGTGGGACCTTGTAGTTGAGACCAAACTTCTAGAGAAGGTTGGTTCCTCTTTCTGAGATTAAGGCTCAGAGGATTAAACTAAATGTAATGTTGCTCATAAGGAAAAGGGGAAGGAAATACTGGAATTGAAAGGGGGTGATGCACTAGATTTGTAAATGTGTTTAACTGTATCTAAATTAACATGACAATGACCTCAAGATAGAAGAAAGCTTACACAGACTCATATAAATTATATAGAGGTTCAGGTAGAGAACTAGAGCTAAGAAAGGGACCGTTTTGCCCACAATACTAGTGTATAATTCACAAATGAACGTAGTGTAAAACTTAAGAGAGGCAAAATAATAGTCTGTATTAATCATGAAGGCTAGAACGTCATTACAGAAGTAGAACAATTTGCTACAAGAGGAAAAGACACAAAATATTTAATTGCACTCATTGGTGAACCATACTAGAAGACATTAAAGGCCTAGATGTAGGCACAATACATCAAATTCTACTAGTTCTTGCAATTGCATTACAAGGCTTGTGATCTGCAATAAACTATTTCACCCACATGATGACCTAGAAGAACAACTAACATTATTTACATCTTTTCTTCATGTATATATAGCATTTTGGATCTATGTGCAGCAATAGGCATTGAAAGTTGGTCAACTGACACTGCAACCAACCATGCTGCATTGAATTTAGCTCAAGAGAACTATCAAAATATCTACAAAATGGGACACCAACCATGCTTCTGACAGGCCTACAAAGTGTAGAGGAAGATTGCACACACGCGAGGGTGTTAGGCACATTAAAAGAGGAAGGTCTAAAATCCTTCTATGTACCAGTAAAGTCCATTTTGTCTCTTCTTGTACAATCACAATGAAAGATTTAGCTATTTAAACTACCTAATTCTGACCTTTCTACAACATTTGTACTTTAGGTATTAAATCCCCTCTGCAACAGCAGAGAATTCTATCCTTCAAGCTTTTACAACACTTCAAAATATTTTCAATTTCTTTAAAATATTTTAAAGAACTACATCATATTCCATGCTTTATTTCACTGATTTCCCTTTTTACTCTTATTTTGGCCTTTTATTTTGACTTATCGGAAAAATCTCTTTTTCTCGAACTAGGCTTACCTTTGTCTTCCCCATCTACTCTTGGTCAGCAAAGTGCCACTTTTGGGAACTATTGAGCCGGCCATCTTTTCTCTTTAGTTGACATTTTCCTCATTTTAAGAATTATTTATTTCTCTTGCTCTTTGGGCTTCTTGGTCTTCTTCCTCGCCTTATCAGAAAACTTTCATTTCTACGAACCAATCAAGTCTCCTTTGTCTTTCATTTTTCCTTATTTGCAAAGTTTCCATTTCATGAACTTGACTTTTATGTAGCCTTATTTTCTACTTTTGGCAGTGATTCACCTTATCAGAAAACCTAGTAAAACTCAAACTAGCTGACGGGTTCACCATCCTATCGATTTCCCGACAAAGGTTTTCTTTTCCCATGGTCGAAGAAATCTCTCTCTTACAAATCACCTTTCTTTGGCCTTTCTTCTTTACTTTTTGTTTTCTGCTATCGGCCAATCACCGTGTCGGCAAACCTTAGAAGTCATGAACTAGTTGGTAGGTTTGACATTTTGTCGAGTCCCCGACTTCTCTTTGTTTCTCAGTGGCCAAATTCTTTCTTTCATTTTCCTTGGTACTTTGACTTAGTCGCATCTCTTTGGTGAAGATATTCCCACTTTGCTCCTTTAGTCGGGGAACCGGCCAATCGATGAACTTAAGGTTCATAGAACTAACATTTTACCGACTAAGGCAAACCTTCACTTTGTTGCTTCCTGCCCTCTTTTCCTTAGCCATTTTTCTGCCTGTTCACTCCTTAGTCAGCAAACCGGTGAACCAATGAACCTTTAAACTTAGAATTTTCTGACTAAGGCAAAAGAAAGGGAAAAAAACTTAGAATATTTTTGGGATTTTCTAAGAGGAACATCCTTCCATTTAGGCTTTCTCGAATTGGATTTCTCTGATGGGAGGGATTTTGGGCTATTTTGACCTAGGCAAAATATGACAACAATATGTATATCTCCATATGATGTTTTATTGGTTGTAGTGGGTTGGGTGTGTTGGTGTGTTTGGAACCATTCTTTTGACACTTGGAGGTTAAGTGTCGATGATATGATTTCAGTTGGCAATGGTAGAGACATTTTATGGTTGGTAGATTTCAGAGTGATGTCTATGATTGGTCTACTTCATCTTTGGGAAGTCATGAAAGAGTCTGCTGAGTTTATTTCCTTATGGCAGAGCAAGTTTAATTTTCCATTGTCCAGGATTGTGATTAGCAGTGAGATTGTTGATATTGACGTCTCTGAGATTCCTTGGTAGGAAATATCTTGTGGCATTGATTTCATCCCTCTCAGGTTTATCAGTATGTGCTTTGATGATGTTTATTTTTTGGGGTTCCAGGAGAGGAGAGTGCAGTTTGGGCATGATGGGTTGACAGTATGATTAAAGAGGTGCAAGGTCTGCATGGTGGTTCCTTTCTGAGATGGACTTAGAACTTTGGGATCACATTGGTTTGCAATCTAGTAGTTGATGGGAGTGAGAGAGTCAATGTTGACTTTTTAGAGATTATCCCTATGATGTCTCAGTTTGGCACTCTCAAAGAGTAATTTCCTGAGGATTTGATTGAGTATAGTTAGTATATGTTTACTCTTCTTACAAGAAATTTTTAGGAGGTCTCTTGCGTTGGTACCTAGCAGGTTAGTGCTTTGAGGAGATGGTGCTAGAGATCTCGTGTGTTGATTTGGGACCCAAGAATCATTCTTGATTCTAGTCTGGATCAGTTGATTGTTTGGAAGTTGTATTGGCATTGCATAAGGACAAGTAATCTTTGGGAAGGGCAGACTAGAATGTCCCCATTTTTGGGTTCTCTTACAACACAGTTGGAGCTGACTTTCTAGGTTTGTGACAGCCCAATCAGAGGAGTATTTCGATGTCACCAGTGTGCTCATGTGATCCAGTGGAGTTGTATGACACTTTTAGAGGGATTTCAGACAACTTGTCTATACTTACTATTTATAGTAAGTGCTTGCATGGTGACAATCTTTATGAGTTTTTTTTGGGTTTGTTCTCTTTGGTCCTCGGAGAACACTGCCATTTATAGTAAGTGTCATCTTAGCACTGTTTTGGGTGATTTGGCAGTTTAGCTATTTAGATATCTTAGGTGTTACATCAAACTTAGAGTTGTCAGGGGTTTTGTGGTGATGCTTTTATAAGCATTTTCAGACTCTTTTGTTGCATTTGCTATTTTTAGCATGGTCACTGTTTCGACACTAACTTCGTCACGAGGTATCGGTAATGGCTTGTCATGATCAGTCCCTTCACCGGTGCTTGTTGGTATCCATTTATGGATGCAGTTGATATATTTAATTATCATTATGCAATTTAAGTTAAATTAAATATTTAACTTATGATAATTAAATATTATTAAGGTGACTTTATATTATTGCACTTGGGCGCCCACTTCAAAATTAAGTGTTATTTCATAAAGTTGAAATTAAATTTCTTTTTGAGGCATCTGTTTGAGGGAGTAATAAGGAAATATTAAAAGTGCAATTTTAAAATTTTAAAAAAAAGACAAAATGAGGCGTTGGTTTTGGGAAGGTTATAAAAGTTATTTGGAGCTCATTTTGCAATATACTTCGATATTTTCTTCTCGACAATTTGTCTTGCTGGTTGGATTGGAGTTCACCATTGCTTCTTGGGGATGAAAACATCCTTGGAGAACAGTATATGTAGGTGTGAAAGATCACACAAGGATACGCTTTTGATAGCCTCACACAGGTGTTATGCTTGAGTTGAATAGTTGAAGATTTTTCAATGATTTGAAGCAAGGGTTTGGATGCAAATTTTATAGAGTGATTTAGAAGAGCATAGCAAAGGATCATTTGCAAATTTTAAGTGTTTCATTTTTGTACTTTCTCCATTGTTGGCCGCTCCAAGTGTTGTAGTTGAATTCTAGGCTTTTGGGAGCTATTTTGAGATGATTTCAGTGCTATTTCACCTTGAATGGGGAAGCCTAGGGCTAGAGAATAAAGGGTTTTGAGCATTTTGTAATCTAAGCTTTTTTGCTAGGATTTTTAGAGCTTCCATTATTGTTCACAGATTATTTCAGACCTACACATTGCAAGACAACAAATGGGTATGTTTCAAATATGATGTTTGAGTGATTTTATCATCTGGGTGTACACCTTGCAATACACAGGTGTTGTGGATGAAGTAGACATTGAAGGATATCAAAGTATCATATGATGAACCTATTCCTATCTTATGTGATACTACAAGTGCTATCAACATTTCAAAGAATCCAGTAATGCATTCAAGAACAAATCATATTTCAAAGAGAGAAGGTTGCAGAGAATGAGGTGAAATTGGAGTATGTGCCTACAAAGGATCAAGTTGCAAATATCTTTACAAAGGCTCTCCCTAAAGATACTTTTAAGTATCTTCAACAAAAGTTAGGGGTTATTGCCCCTCCTTCCTTTGATTAGATGCATAAATGTGTGCATCTGTCTGGGAAACATTTCAAGACACATTCTTAGTCCTGGACTAGTGTTGAAGGCTACCTCTTAGGAGGAGTAGGTAGTGGTACTATTAGTTGGTGCGGTCAGTTGGAGCATATTTTATGCTCCTAAAGGGGAGAGTGCAATAAAGAAAGAGCAGTGCTTGCTAGTGTTGCAAGTGTTGCCATTTTCCATTGATGTCATAGGGGAAGAGAGTTGAAGTGACTGAAAAACCATTATGCAAGAAAGGTTGTGCAGAAAAGTGTGTGAAGAGTAAGAGTTGCTCTAGTCAGGGGGAGTACTACTGGTTGTAGAGCTATTGATTGATTGTTTTTGTTGTTGATGTTTTTTCAAAGAGTTGGTGTTGTCATCAATGATAAAGGGGGAGATTTTTGGAATCTTGCTGGTGTTGTCCTTGATGTTAACCTCTAATAGATGGTTCACTTGGTTTCCAAGTGCTTTTGAGAAAATTTGAATAAAAGGGTATGCAGTGTGATAGAGGTATGTTCAGTGTTGTGCTCCATATTTATTCATAGTTGAAGATATGCTTGTGCAGTTTGGAAGTGTTGATTAGAGGTGTTCATAGGTGTTATATCTAGAATTTAGGTTTTGGATCATGCGACATTGGAAGATGTGTTTGACAGAGTGTTTGCCTACGTAGAAGATTGTTTGGGAGAAATGAGATTGCTCCACATTTCTTCACATTGAGGTTTCTTGTTTTGCAGATCTAGGAACATGCTTATATTGTCTATATCTACTTTCCCTTGAAGTTTCTAGTGTTGGGTTGCTCCGCAAACTCAATTCTAGTATTGGAGTTCAGTATAGTGTATCCTAATGTGCAAAATGAAGACATTCTTTGTTTCAAGTGGATGCAGTAGTATTGCAGAAGATTCTAATGATGCTAAACATTTTGGAAAGATGTGTGGATGGTGTGGAGTGTCTCTCTATGGTCTGCATGATGTTTTTTGACTTGGAGTTGTGTGTATGTGGTCGCTTGTACTATTAGTTCATGTTTGGTCGACCTGGCTTGCTGGCACTATTTGTGGAGGTACTTCATGGATTGTGGATGTGATGAACAACATGGTCATACAGATTTGAGTCCTAGTTAACCCTTGACATGGTCCACTTTCACTTCTTTCCACCATGGAAGTGTTTGGTTCCAACCTATTTGATGTTGCATGTTTGATGTGCACATGTTTCATTAAGACCGACCTAATTGAGAATGTCTTAGGTCATGGATGGTATAAATGCAAGATGAAGGCTGAGTGGAGTGGTTTAGAGAAGATGGTGTGAATGTGAATTAAGGGTGATGAATTGAGTGTGAGCTTAAATGGTTATGACTCCCAAATGTAGTGAGCAGAAGGTGTCTACATTTTAGTGTGCTTGAAGTTGCTAGAGGTAGTGAGCTAAAGGTTGCAGATGGAAAGATGTTGTAGTGGTGGATTTCTTCTTTTACTTTGAGATAGTGAATATCTTTGTAATAGTCCTCTTCTATTCTTCTCTCTTCTGGATAGTGATTCCTTTTGGCAGTGATCCTTTCTTTTGGGCAATGAGCCTACTTGTATTCGATGTTATTATTCATATATGTGTGAGTTAATCCTCACCGTGGTTTTTTCCTTCTTATGTTTTCTACGTAAATTTGGTGTTCTTATGATGTGTTTGCATTGATGCTTCATATATTTACATTCTACTAATGCTTAATAAGAGTTTGAAACAGCATTGAGGGTTTAATGTTTTAATGTACAACTAATTCACCTCCCCTCTCTGTTGTCCTATGCATCTAACATATATATCCTAGATTCAACATTAAATGCTAAATCGGTTAACTAAGAATTGAGTTCAGCCAAGACAATTATGCCTAGAGATACTAGCCAAACAAGTCAAACTGTAGCATGAGATAGTCTCCAAGTCAAGTTAGAGGTGTGTGAACACACGACTATGTTTTCTAGAAACGTCTATTTATATAGAAACTTTGGCCAAAGTGATGCATTTGTTTCTGCATGCATTAGTCGGTTCATAGTGTCTAGATGGTGTAACCTATCAGAAAGATCATACTTAGCTAGAAGATTATCTAGAGTCGTATGGTGGATTGTGTTACATAGGACACGACACTAGGACTCAGATGGAAACCTGTTAGATCCATATGTTTATACTCTTTGTGAAGGGAAGGGCCACTTCCAAAGAGGAAGGTGTGCAGGAGATTGTGGGTTTGCAGTTGGAGGTAAAGCATTCAGATGATGCTCTCTCTCTGTAGCAAAAGACTCATCGAGACTTGAATGACATATATCAAGATTCTAGAGACAATACTCTTTATGTTAAACTTCATGTTATGATTTATAATGTAAAACTATTCTTTTTCCAAGTGCAACATATTTGAAAATGTAAAGTGAAATGTTTTCACTATAATTTATCTTTGATTATATTGAATTTCAAGGTTGAAAAATATTCAAAAAAGATAGATTTTATTACTTTAAAAATTATGCAAATCATAAAAAAATATCACTCATGTTTATCATGTTCTTTTACTTTCTTAGTAAATTATGTGTAATTCTGAGTAATATGAGAAGGCATGCTACATATGGTATCATAGCAAACTAGGTTCAACACATGGACCTAGGTGCTCAATATGAGAAAACTTGTCAACATTTAGCAGATTAGCTAATGTTTGAAATTGGTTTTATGCTAGAATGGCGTGGAGGAGAACCAAGAAAACCACCAAAAAGTTTGTTCCCCAGCATTTGCCCAAGTTAGAGATTAAGAAAGAATCTACTGAGGAGGTTAAACTTAAATCTAGCATATTAGTTAGGCTGAGGGTGTCTAGCTGGAGGATTCTAAGACTTTGGCTAACCCTCTTAAGCCTATATAGCTAGAAAAGAAACAATGCATCAAATGAGCCAAGAAACCTAATATTCCTACTTGCATAGTTAAACCAGTAAACTTTCTACTAGTCACGACATGCCATTTGGGTGTGGTCATGATGCTCTTGTTTTAGGAAAAGAGGTGATGGAGTACCTACGTGTACACCCACTCTCTAATCTTATTTTACTAGATTCTAATGGGGAAGAGGAACTTGAGGAATATCCTTTAACCGACAAAGACATGTAGTCTTGTTTTGTTAATCATCTAAATAAGGATGTAATTATACCCAGAATAAACTATAATAAAGATGTGATTGTTTGCTCAAATTTAAGTTTTTGTGAATGGATTTTATTGATGAATTTTGTATTAATGAGATGCATTATTTCTAAATTCTAATTTATAAATTGATACAAATATCAGATGTGATATAGAGTATCATCATGGTTCAAACTTAAACAAATCTTGAAGATAGTTAAGGAAAGTCAAATCCTTCTGAAAACCCAATGGCTAAGTTGGATCAAATATTAACCATGTTGAATGAAACCAAGGAAAGGCTTGGAAAGTTGGAACAAGAGGTTAGAGGTCAAAGTAGATCTGAAGGAGGAAATGAGGAATCACATCAAGGAGATGATGAATATGTCGATGAATCCAATGTTCATAGTGAAAAAAGGGAGAATGTTGATAAGATTAAGTCTCAAGAAGAGAATAGAAGTAGACTTGTCTCTGGGCTATCAAGAGATATGAAGAAAGTCACACCACTTAAGTTTGATCGAACAGAAAGTGGTGATATTGTAGAATCTTGGTTGGCATAGATAGAAGAGTATTTCGATGTCCAAAATTACTTTGAAATAACCAAGGCAGTATGGGTGCCTTTCAGCTAGTGGAAAAAGCATCCATGTGGTGGATGAACAAGAAAATGGAACTAGGGTTAAGTTCTTTGAACTTAACCTGGGATCAATTTGTGGTCTTATTTCGCAAGAGGTTTAACAAGACACCAACTTCTCAACCTTTCAAGGAAAGGAATGCCAAGAATGATATAAATAATAAAAGTGACAAGGGTTCCAAAAATAACATTAATGGACCCAGAAATGAGAAGAAGAACAATAGCAATGTTTGAAGGAATGATAATAATTTAGGCAAACCTGTTGAGAAGAGAGGACCTCTAGGAGGATGTTTCACCTGTGGTGGAGATCATTATGCAAATCAATGCCCAACCAAGAACCAAGGAGCTCAATAGCATGGTAATGCATTAGCTACCCAACAAGCAACTTTTTAACAAAGGATCCATGTGGCTTTGGACAACCGCTAGGTGGAGTATCAGATTACTCACATTGAGACTACATGTTCTTTGTTTGGAGTTCCTATATTTATTCTGATTGATACTAGAGAAACTAAAAGTTTTATTTCTCCAAGAGTATTAAGTAAATTTCCTAGAAGAGCTAGATTTATGGCTAAACCCTAGTTAGTAGAATATGCCAACTAGACTAAATCTCAGGTAGAGCAAAGCATGTTTGAAGCTAAGATTGATCTTCCTAGTTTTTCGACTAAGGTGAATTTTTTTGTAGCCCCCTAGATTCCTATGATGTTATCTTAGGAATAATTGGCTATGGAGGCATAGGCCAATGTCGACTATTTTGCAAAAATAGTTGAGTGTCTAGACGATGTAGGAAACAAATTCTTTTTGTAAGGCACTCGGAGAGAAGCCAAGGTCAGACCAATCTCTGCTATGCAACTGAAGAGGGATAGTGAAAAGGTTGTCAACTTTTTGTAGTCAAAATGGAACAAGTAGAAGAGGATCCTAGTAAATAAATTTTATCTTTGGAGAACTATCCTTTCCTTTAAGATTTTCAGGATGTTTTCCCAGATGAACTTCCTATTAGATTTAGGGCAGACAATTGAGAGGGGGGTGAATCAGTTGTCTAAAATTTTCTTCCAATTAAACACTTAAATCTAATTTGTAATTCAATAGCATGATAATATATCAATCATGAAAACATAATGCATTAAATCAAGAGCAGAAACACATTAACACACAAGACACCAAGATTTTGACGTGGAAAACCCAATTAAGGGAAAAAACCATGGGGTGATTAACCCAAGATTGTATTCTCTGTTAGAAGAGTAGAAAGAACAAAATGGCACATGCCAATTAGGGCTCACTACCCGAGCACACTGCTCACACGAGGCTCACTGCCTACAGGAGACACACTATCTACAGAATAATAAGTATGACATACTTGAACTTGAACTGAAGAATAGCATCTTCACCATGCTTGAGTCAGTTCCATTTAAGCCCAATACTTTTGCTTTGCCTTTCACTCTCCTCCTCGCTACCACACTCTCATCTCCACAAGATAACTTTAAAATGAATTTGCAACTCCTTATTTATACAAGACATCGACTTAGGGATAATCATCCAAGTCGGCATACATTATAGAGCAAATACATAAATACAACATGACTAGTTACAAAAAGACTTCACGCGGATCAAAACACTGTCAACCACATAGATTTGAGACTTCAATCTTCATTTAGGAACACGCCAGTCCTCACATAATATCTTCAAGATCATCCACAGGATGTGTAACTCATCCGGTTAGCTAGAGCTAGGAAGAACATCATCATCTGGAAGTTATTCTTCAATTACGAGCTCAAACTCCAATGTGGACCACCACACGAACTAGACATGATCCAAAGAGCTCCACAAGCTTGCCTAAATCACCAAGAACATCCACACTGCATCTTCTTACTAAAATCATTATCTCCTTCTTCTGGAACCTTAAGAACACAGTCTGTCATCACTGTCACAATAGAATAGATGCTTGCGGACCTCCAGACCATGAACCAATTGAGTCGTCAATTCACATTGACTTCCTAAACACTTAACCAAATCCACAGAACAAGATATTTCATTTTCGGATCTCACTAGACCTATCTGTCACTATGTCACCTCTGAACATCTATCGGAACCGGTTTTACTTGAGTGACCATAACTTCTTCAGATCTTCATGTGGACCTCTGAAATCTTTTATGGATCATATCAAGACACGTATCTACAAACCCTTTGAAGCGCATCCTCTAATCTTCATCTTATCTTGGATCTTTACCTTACTGTCTTCACTATTCTTCTATATTCCTGATATGACTAATTTTCTTAATATCCTCAACAAACAATTCATCCAATCCTTATCATTAATGCAACAGGAGTATGTTGACATCAATGACAACACCGGTTAGGCCCATACTTGCAACAATCTCCTCCTTTGTCATTGATGGCAACATATGATGTGAAAAACTATCTTAACCATCAAGACAAGAACGTTTCTTTACTAACACAACTCCCCCTATTACCAACAACCATTCACATGTCTTCTCTTCCTTTATTGCTCCCCCTTTGATCAGCAATCATTTATTTTTCACATGTCTTCTCTCCCCCTTTGACATCAATGGCAAAGGGCACATACTTGCAACTCCACCACTTTAGAATCATACTAGCTACTCCCCCTGAGTAGCAGCTCCCCGTCATCAATCCAGACCACAAGATATGATTGTGATATCCACCAGACTGATGCACATCAGTGCACCTTAGTTCATCACTGGAGGGGTAATAACCCCTAACTTCTCCCTGAGATACTCAAAAGAGTCCTTAGGTAGATGTTTAGTAAAGATATCTGCAATCTGATCCTTGGAAGGCACAAACTCCAATCTGACTGCATTCTTGTTCACTTGCTCTCTCAAAAAGTGAAACTTGATGGATATATGTTTAGTCTTTGAATGCAACACCATATTCTTAGATATACTTATTGCACTTGAATTATCATAGAAGATTGTGATAGGTTGCTCATACTCCACTCTGATGTCTCTTAGCATCTGCTTCATCCACAAAACTTGAGTGCAACTACCTACTGCTGCAATATATTTTACTTTAGCTGTGGACAAAGATATTGCCTCTTGTTTCTTTCTTAGCCAAGAAACCAATCTCTTCCCCAAAAAGAATGCTCCACCACTGGTACTCTTCTGGTCATCCACATCTCCTGCCCAATCCGCATTTGTATATGCATGAAGAGAGAAATCATGATCTCTAGGATACCACAAACCATACTCAACTGTCCCTTTTAGATATCTAAAAATCCTCTTGATTGCCATGACATGAGATTCTCTAGAATCAGCTTGGAATCTAGCAACAAGACCAACAACATTCATAATGTCAGGTCTAGTTTGAGTGAGATACAATAGTCCTCCAATTATTGACCTACACTTTTTCTGATCAGCCTTAGGAGAGTCATCATCTTTGCTCAATTTACATCCAGTTGCCATGGGTGTACTCATTGGTTTTGATTCTTCCATCCCAAATTTTTTTAACAATTCTTTCACATATTTGGTCTGTGAAATGAAGATTCCTTTCTTTGTTTGAGTGATTTGTAGACCCAAGAAGAAATTCATTTCCCCAAACATGGACATTTCAAATTCACATTTCATTTGATTTGCAAAGGTTTTGTACATACTATCTCTTCCTCCAAAAATGATATCATCAACAAACACTTCAACAATCAAGATGTTTTCATGATCAATTTTGAAATATAAATCACTGTCAGCAGTACCTTTGTTGAAACCAATCTTCAAAAGATGCTTATCCAATCTTTCATACTAGGCTCTTGGGGCTTGCTTCAGTCCATACAATGCTTTCTTCAACTTGAAAACCATACCACCATGATCAGACAATTGAAATCCATCTGGTTGCTCAATATATACTTCTTCTTCCAAGTCTCCATTAAGAAAGGCAGACTTGACATCCATCTAATATACTTTGAAGTCCTTGAAGGTAGCAAAGGCAAGAAACAATCTAACTGCTTCAATTTTTTCCACTGGAGCAAAAGTTTCTTCAAAATCAACTCCTTCTATTTGGGAGGAACCCTTGCAGACCAATCTGGCTTTATTTCTGACTACTTCACCATCTTCATTCGGTTTATTTCAGAAGATCCATTTGGTTCCAATCACATTCTTGTTTTTAGGTATAGGAACAAGATCCCATGTGTGATTCTTCTCAATTTGCATTATCTCTTCCTCCATTGCTTTAGTCCAGTTTTCATCATTGCAAGCTTCATTCACTGTCTTAGGTTCAATCTTTGAAATTAGGCAATACTCTTCTGAGTCTTGAGCAATCCTTCTTCTTGTTTGTACCCCTTTGCTTTTATCACCTATGATCTGATCCTCAGAGTGATTCAGTCTTACATATCTAGGAACTTTGGGAGTTTCTTGCACTTCTAATTCTTGAACAAGCTCATTCAAACTCATCTCTTCTACCTAATTTACCGGATCAATCTAAATCTGAATTTCAGAAGGGGTTGGACTCCTTGAATCAGAACATCATTCTGATCATCTTCATCATATTCATAAAACCTTGAGGGTTTTTCAATTCCTTCATCAACCTTCACATTTGTACTTTCTATAATCTTTCTCAGTCTCTTGTTGTAACACCGGTATGCTTTGCTTTGAGTAGAATAACCCAAGAATATTCCTTCATCACTTCTAGCATCAAATTTGCCTAGATCTTCATCTCTTTTAATGTAACATTTTCTACCAAAGACTCTGAAATACTTCACAGTGGGAGTGATGCCAAACCAGAGTTCATAAGGAGTCTTACCAGTATTGCTTCTGATTTGAACTTGATTAAGAGTGTAGACTACAGTGCTCACTGCTTCTCTTTAGTAGACCTGAAGAACATTTGCTTCCATCATCATGGTTCTAGATGCTTCCTGGATGGTCCAATTCTTTCTTTCCACTACTCCATTCTGTTGTGGAGTCCTAGGAGCAGACAATTGTCTTCTTATTCCATGCTTCTCACAGAATTCTATGAACTCACCAGATGTGAATTCACCACCTCTATCAGACCTCAGACATTTTATGTTCAATCCAGTTTCATTCTCCACCATAGCCTTGAATATTTTGAATTTCTCAAGAGCCTCTAATTTTTCCTTCAAAAAAGTTACCCACATCATTCAGGAATAGTCATCAATTAATAACATGAAGTATCTATCACCTTGGCCACTCCTGATTCTTGCCGGACCACATAGATTAGTATGAACTAGGTCCAATAATCTAGTAGAAGATTGTTCCTTGCTTTTGAATGAGACTCTACTTTGTTTACCCAATTGACATTCTTTGCACAAACTATTTGTAGGTTTCACCAATTTTGGAAGATCTCTTACAGCCTGAGTGTTGCTTATCTTGGTTATATTATCAAAATTCACATGACACATTCTCCTATGCCACAACCAACTCTAATCAATTTGAACAAATAAACAACTTTTACCAGTACCAACCAAGTGGAAGATATTACCTTTAGTTTGAGTACTGGATGCAATCTTTGTTCCAAAACTTTCAAAGATCTTGCATTTTCCATTCTTGAATCAAAGATCATAGCCTTTGTCCACCAACTGTCCAACACTGAGAAGATTGTGCTTCAGACCTTCAACATATAGTACATTACTAGTTTTGTTCTTTCCATCAAAAGAAATAGTTCCTCTTCCTCTGATTCTGCCAGTAGAATTATCACCAAACTTTACCACTCCACCTTCATATCTTTCCAAATCTATGAACTTATTTTTGTCACCTGTCATATGGTGAGAGCATCCACTGTCAATGACCCAATCATCATTTTCTTCAACTTGGGCAGCCAGAGCTCTTTTCACAATTTTATGATTGACAGATTCAGAGGGCATTGGATCTTCTTCCTTGATGGCAATAAACATCCAGTCACTTCTGAATTTGTTTCATGTCTCTAATTCATCATCTGTTACTCCTTCATTATCATCATCTTCATAAACATAGTAACAATTCTTTTGGAACCTTGATCTGTTAGGATTTGGCCTTGAAAATCTTTCCGGACACCTTGAGGCAAAATGACCAATCTTATTGCAGTTAAAACACTTAAAAGGCAGTTTTCCCTCATACCTACCAAATCCTCTTGGCAGTCTAAAAGGGCTTCAAGTTGAGCAGTTTCTGCTTCTTCTTCTTCCATGTCTTTTCTTGCTTTTCCATACCATGATAGTTTCCTTGAAGAGTTCTCTCCCAGATCAAACCTTTGTTTACCTTTTACAGAGGCACTGGCTTTGAATGCAGATTCAGTCTTGGGGGGGCATCTCCAAACTCGGTCAATTCAAATACATCTAATTTACCAACCAATTGATCTCTTGTGACACCTGAATGGGCTCTAAATTCTTCAATGGCAGCAACCTTGTATTTATAAGAATCAGGAAGGGATATGAGAACTTTGCCAACAATCTCATCTTCATCCAAGACTCCACCAGCACATCTAATGCCACAAACAAGCTCATTTACTCTGGGCATAAATGTAGTAATATTTTCATCTTCTCTCATTTTCAAGTTTTCAAATTTTCCTTTCAGACTCTGTAGGTTGGCACATTTCACATACTTGTCTCCTTCATGTAGAAGTTCCAACTTTTGCCAAATCTCATATGCAGTTTTTAGATCAACAATATTTGTCAGTTCTGAATCAGATAAGGCACTTAGAAGAGCTTCTTTAGCCCACAGATTGTTTTTAGCATCTCTTATTTCATCTACAGTTGTCAGACCATTCTGTGGAGGAGTATACTTCTTTGAAGCCATGATCCAATACTGCATTCTCATACATTGCAAGTGGCATTCCATGCAACTTCTCCAAAGAGTGTAATTGGTTCCATCAAACCTCAGACTATCCTTCTTATATGATGACATCTTGGATCTCCTCAAGCGGTTAAGCTCTCTGAGAGGAACTTGGCTCTGATACCAATTGTTAGATTTAGGGTAGACAACTGAGAGGGGGGGTGAATCAGTTGTCTAAAACTTTCTTCCAATTAAACACTTAAATCTAATTTGTAATTCAATAGCATGATAATATATCAATCATGAAAACATAATGCATTAAATCAAGAGCAGAAACACATTAACACACAAGACACCAAGATTTTGACGTGGAAAACCCAATTAAGGGAAAAAACCATGGGGTGATTAACCCAAGATTGTATTCTCTGTTAGAAGAGAAGAAAGAACAAAATGGCACATGCCAATTAGGGCTCAATGCCTGAGCACACTGCTCACACGAGGCTCACTACCTACAGGAGACACACTATCTACAGAATAATAAGTATTACATACTTGAACTTGAACTGAAGAATAGCATCTTCACCATGCTTGAGTCAGTTCCATTTAAGCCCAATACTTTTGCTTTGCCTTTCACTCTCCTCCTCGCTACCACACTCTCATCTCCACAAGATAACTTTAAAATGACTTTGCAACTCCTTATTTATACAAGACATCGACTTAGGGATAATCATCCAAGTCAACATACATTACAGAGAAAATACATAAATACAACATGACTAGTTACAAAAAGACTTCACATAGATCAACACATTATCGGCCACACATATCTGAGACTTCAATCTTCATTTAGGAACACGTCAATCCTCGCATAACATCTTCAAGATCATTCACAGGATGTGTAACTCATCCGGTCGGCCAGAGTTAGGAAGAACATCATCATCTGGAAGTTATTCTTCAATTGCGAGCTCAAACTCCAATACAGACCACCAACACAAATTGGACACAATCCAAAGACCTCCACAAGCTTGCCTGAATCACCAAGAACATCCACACTGCATCTGCTTACTGAAATCCTTATCTCCTTCATCTGGAACCTCAAGAACATAGTCTATCATCACTGTCACAATGGAATAGATGCTTGCGGACCTCCAAACCACGAACCAATTGAGTTGTCAATTCACATTGACTTCCTAAACACTTAACCAAATCCGCAGAACAAGATATTTCATTTCCAGATCTCACCAGACCTATCTGTGTCACTTTGTCACCTCTGAACATCTATCAGAACTAGTTTTACTTGAGTGGCCATAACTTCTTCAGATCTTCATGCGGACCTCTGAAATCTTTTCTAGATCATATCAAGACACACATCTACAAACCCTTTGAAGTGCATCCTCTGATCTTCATCTTATCTTGGATCTTTACCTTACTGTCTTCATTGTTCTTCTTTGTTCCTGATATGACTAATTTTCTCAATATCCTTGGCAAACAGTTCATCCAATCATTATCATTAATGCAACAGGAGTATGTTGACATCAATGACAACACCGGTTAGGCCCATACTTGCAATATTTCCAGGATTACCTCTGAAGAGAGCTTTTGATTTCTCAATGAATATAATACTTGAATCAAATCCAATTTCAAAGGTGCCATACTGTATGACTACTACGGAGTTGATGGAATTAAAAGCCCAACTTTAGAAGCTATTAGCTAAGGTGTTGATTAGACCCAATGTTTCTCCCTGGGGAGCCCTTATGATCTTTGTCAAAAAGAAGGATGGAACTTTGCATCTATGTATAGACTATCATATGCTTAATAAAGTAATGATAAAGAATAAGTATCCTTTACCACATATTGATGATCTTTTTTATCAGATGCATGTGCAATAATGTACTCTAAGATTGATTTTTGGTTTGTATATCATTAGTTGAGAATAAAAGATGAAGACATTCATAAAACAACTTTCAGAACAAGGTATGGACATTATGAGTTCAGGGTTTTACCTTTTGGACTTATGAATTTGCCCCTACAACATTCATGAATTTGATGAACAGTATTTTTTAAAATTGCTTGGATAAATTTGTTCTAGTGTTTCTAGATGACATTCTTATTTATTCTAAGAATGAGAGAGAGAACTTGTAGCATTTGCAGATAGTTCTGTAGTGGTTGAGAGAGCATAAGTTGTTTGGGAAGCTTTCTAAGTGTACTTTCTTTTAGAAAGAGATACAATGTTTGGGGCATATAATATCAGCTGAAGGAATTTTAGTAGACCCTGCAAAGATCAAATCTATACTTGAATGTCGTGTGCCAAATAATGTGCATGAAGTGTGTAGTTTCATGAGGTTAGTTAGATATTATAGGAAGTTCATTTTGAACTTTATAAGATTGCAAGCCCAATCACTTCACTTCAAAGAAAGGGAAAGCATTTTGACTGGACAAAAAAATGTCAGGAGACATTTGATTAGTTAAAAGAGAGGTTGACAAATGCAACAATATTAAAAGTTCATGATCTAAAAAGTTAATTCCTTGTCATCATTGATGCCTCAAGGGAAGGTTTAGGTGGAGTGCTTATGTAGAATGGACAAGTGGTAGCCTATGAATCTAGGAAGATGAGACCATATGAACAGAATTATGCTTCTCTTGTTCTGGAGTTAGTAGCAGTTGTGCACACTTTGCAAGTATGGTGACACTACTTGCTAGGGAAGCCTTTTGAGTTGAAGACAAATCATCATGGTCTTAAGTTATATCAAGGGTAATGAGAATGCTCAACAAAGGAGATGGTTGGAATTGATATCTAACTACAAATTTTAGATAAGTTATATCAAGGGCAAAGAGAACCGAGTAGTGGATGCTCTGAGTCAACAGAAGCATATCTCTTCAATTGTCTCTATCCACTCCAACTTTAAGAATTTAGTACTGCACAATTCTATCGGTGATGAGTTTTATGACCAAGTTAAGCAAGCTTTATCAATAAATCCTCAAGACTCAAGGTATGGTGGGTTCTATTTTGAACCAAATGGGCTTCTAAGATATAGAGGAAGGATGTATGTTCCATATTTGATAGAATTAAGAAACCTTGTGTGGAAGGAAGTTCATTCTACACCATATTCAGGTCATCCAGGAGTAACCAAACTCCTAGTTAATGTGAAACCTCTTTATTTCTAGAAAGGAATGAAGAATGATGTTGCAATATTTATAGCAATTTGCTTAGAGTGCCAGAGAGTCAAGGTTAAGCATCAGCATCCAGGAGGACTTCTATATCCACATGATATTCTAGAGTGGAAGTGGCAGGTCATTAGCATGGATTTTGTGTAAGGTCTTCCTATGTCTCAAAATAGGCATGATGTTATTTTAGTGGTGGTAGACAAACTCACTAAGGTAGATCACTTTATACCTGGGAATCTAATAGATGGAGAACCAGTCTTAGCTCGCATGTTTGTGCAAGAAGTGTTTAGATTGTCCCAAGTTCCTGAGAAGATTATCTAAAATAGAGATGCACACATGATGTCAAGATTTTGGCAAAATTTGTTTTATGTGCTAGGAACTTAGCTCAATATAAGCTTGGCTTATCACCTTGAGACAGATGGTTAGACTGAAAGGGTAAATCAAATTCTTGAAGATTTGTTAAGGATGTATTGCATGGATCAACAATACAAGTGGGAAGAGTATCTACCGCTTATGGAGTTTGCGTATAACAACTCCTAAAAATTTTCTATCAAGATGGCTTCATTTGAAGTATTGTACAGAAGAAGATGTCAAACTCCTATAAGCTAGGATAAGCTAGAAGATAGGACTAGCATTGGTCCAGAGATGTTAACAGAAATGGAAGAATAGATTAAGCTAATCAAGAAATGATTAGCAGAAGCAAATGATAGACAAAAAAGTTATGCTAATGTCAAACGTACACCAAGGCAATTCTCAGTTGGTGAAAAAGTTCTTTTGAGGGTCAAACCTCAGTAAAGTTCCATAAAGTTTGGAAATTCTTTGAAACTAGCTCCTTGATATGTAGGACCCTTCAAAGTTCTCAAAGTTATCAATCTGGTTGCCTACAGAATCATTCTACCACCAACTCTTGCCAGGATGCATAATGTTTTTCATGTTTCATATTTGAAAAAGTATATAATAGGTGATAATCATATTCTTGATTGGAATGCTTTATAGCTATAGGACCCAGGAGTGGTCATGATCGAGCCTCTCAAAATTCTTGAAGTTCATAATCTTCACTTGCATAATAGAGAGGTTACTCAATGCAAGGTCTAGTAGGACCAGTATGCAGAAGATAGTGCCACATGGGAAGATTACCATGATTTTTATCAAAGATTTCCTCATTTGTTTTATGTTTTTCAAAGTTGAACAATAAATTTATCATGATATTATTTTGGATACATTGGATCATTGAGGACAATGAATCTTATGGGGGAGATATATGTCACACCCCAAATTTTGACAATGTTTTAATTTTTACTTGCATGTAATTAGTAGTTGATTAGGCAAGATTTAATGATTTGATGTTATGTGAAAATGTCAGGATAAATCAATGATATCATGGTTTATGTTTATAGGTTTAGAATTAGACATGTGATTATATAATGTCACGATTACTTATTCATAAGATATATGAAATAATTAATGATGCACTAATCCTAGTTTGGTTGATTGCAAGTTATAACTAGGAAAATAGGTTTTCCACCCTTTCAGAAAGAGAGGGAGAGCATCATTGGAGAGAAGTGAATAGACGTATGGATAAGGATAGGTTGTTTCCATCTAAGTCTTGTGCTTGCACCATTAGTGAACCCTCATCAATTTTGGTATGTTGTGTTCAACTCTTTTGATCTAAGTTGGTTTCAATTCAACAATAGTCAATTTGTCATCAAGGTCCTTTAATTTAGGTTTTGTCAAAAAACCAAGTCGGGATAGTACGACCATCAACAAGATATGGTCAATAGTCATTGTTTTCCTTATGTGATTTGATTATAACTAATTAAATAATTAGTGGTTAAAATATTTCATTATCGGTGTTTTTCAATAAGTTTTCCAATTTGATATCCTATCTTTGTTGGCATTTACCCAAAATAGAGAGGGGGAGAATACCTCAACTCCAATCTCATATTTTGTCAAGTGTTAGGAACAACATGAGAATACGTTGTATATACCTACACTATGATGTTATATATCTATTTAAATATTATCTTTAAGTTATACTTATAGTATGACGTCGAAGAGATTCTTTTGTATCGTGGTATGTTAGCATTTATGTAAACCTCTCCATGTATTTATGGAGCACTCAACTCCTATTTGCATGTCATTTGAGGAGTTTTGGAGGAGTACGAGAGTAGTCATTATAGACCAACAGCTCCACTACGTCTGCATACTTTCAAAACATGATAATAGGCAAGGAATTTGCCAAGAACTCTATGGGAAGGTGGAGTGTTGAAGTCTTAAAAGACTATATCATTAAGAGGTAAACATGTCAAAGGGAAAGAATGATAACATCGAATGATAACAGACCATTATTAGTGCCATAATAATTGTGAGTGTGCAGTAAAACATAGAGAGAGAGGGAGCTTTGTATAAAAAGCAACAATTAAGAAAGACAGAGAACTCTGTTAACTAAGTGAACTAGTTCTTATAAAGGAATCTAAGTGGATAAAGACTCAGACATGCATAAGGACAGAGGAGTAGAATCTGATAGCTAGTGGATTTCTAGATCTTGCTTAGGCACTAAAACTGATAGGTTTAGAGGTATGAATGCCCTAGAGAAGCATTGTCTTACATTTTTAAATTGTTGTAGTTTGTTATCAACTACATACAATAGAAATGTGTTCTCTTTGAATTATATTTATATAGAGAGAATTCATTGTAATGATTTCAGTTCAAAGGAAATAGGGTAAAGTCTTGTTCTTTGTAGATTAAAAGAAAAGGTGATTAGCAATGTATGATATAGTCAGTGATATCTATAGAGGTTAACATTTTCATACTATTGTTAAGACATCAAATCTATAGGTTATGTATGTATAGATTGCTAGCATTAGTATAGTAACCATTCAAAGGATGAAAGGCTAACAAATCCTTTATATTATCTTAGGATAGTAAATTGTGTAGGCCGATAGGCCAAGAACTTTAGATCATTAATCAGAGCTTAGTAAGCCTTTGCAGGCCCAAGGGCAGTGTGGTCTTAGTCATAAAGGCCAAATCTAATTATTCTTGCCTAAGAAAATAATGACTAATTTGTTCTATACTTTATAATTATTCCTCAAAATCCACAATCGCCTTGGCATTTTTAGTGTTTGTCTCATCTTAATAGATGATTGTGTATCACTTATATCAAATGATCAATGAGTCTTAGAATTGAAGTTTCAAGCTCTATATGCAGTGGTCTTATCCTTTTACTATCACAGTAGTATTGCAAGACAAATTATTTTCTAGAAGTCAAGATTAAATGGTTGAAGACTCTTCTATTGATCTAAAAGTAAATTAGAAGGTTAGATTTAGATAAGTCATTAGTTTCCAAGACTTATATGTATTAGTGTTATTGTATTTTATCCAAGATTATGTGAGAGCTAATCTTTTATTTTAGAATATGAAGATATGATATGGGTATTGATAATACACTGGAAGAGTGGTGATATTATATCACATATGCAAACCACAATATGATAAGTATTGTTATTTTACTCTAGGATGAAATACAAGAGTTCATAATCTTTTTAGTATAAAATGGTCGATAGACTTACGAAGACTAAGAGATCGAAAATATTAAATTGTTATTATTGAAGACTCAAAGATTGACTTGGTTTAAGGATTAGATATAATAATGATAATATTTATTAATATTTTATATAAATGAGGATATAACCGATGATCTGTGTTTATACATAATTTTTGAGAGATGTAAACTCAACCAATGTTAAAGTGGTTTAAAGAAGACTAGAGGTCTTTGTTTCTATATTAGAAATTTTTGCTTTCCAGTGTTTTTAATACACCAATGAGATTGAGTTAAAGAAGTTAAACCCTAGCATCTACCCAAAAGGGTTTAGACAACTTAAAAACTCTCTAGTCGGATTATGACTTTGTGTTAGTCCTTTGTATTTTATGGTCGACAATACAAGAGTCGAGAAACCATAGACTAAGATATTATAAATTAGATAGAGTCTAAGAAGCTTTTGATAAAGTTTAATGATATCTTGTTGAAGTCAAAATATGAATTATAGCATAGGAGTACATAATCTTGAGTTGATGAGTAGAATGACAGGGAGTCATAAACTCTGATGTGTGTAAGAATGCAACTAAGGACTCTCTAAAAGGTTAATTCTTCTAAACCTATACAATTATATATCCTAGATTCAACATTAAATGCTAAGTCAGTTGACTAAGAAGTGAATTCAATCAAGACAATTATGCTTAGAGATACTAGACAAACAAGTCAAACTGTAGATGAGATAGTCTTGAAGTCAAGTTAGAGATGTGTGAACACAAGACTACATTTTCTATAAACATCTATTTATATAGAAACTTTGGCCAAAGTGATGCATTTGTCTCTGCATGCATTAGTCAATTCACAGCATGTCTAGATGGTGTAACTTGTCAGAAAGATCATACTTAGCTAGAAGATTGTCGAGAGTCGTATGGTTAATTGTGTTATGTAGGACAAACCACTAGGACTTAGATGGAAACCTGTTAGATCCTTATGTCTATACTCTTCGTGAAGGGTAGGGCAACTTCTAGAAAGGAAGGTGTGAGGGGGATCGTCAGTCTATGGTTGGAGGTAAAGCACTCGGATGATGTTCTCCCTCTGTAGAAAAAGACTTGTCGAGGAACAACAGATATCAAGATTCTAGAGACAATACTCTTTATGTTAAACTTCATGTTATGATTTATGATGTAAAACTATTCTTTTTCCAAGTGCAACATATTTGAAAATGTAAAGTGAAATGTTTTCACTATAATTTATCTTTGAATAATTAAATTTTAAGGTTGAAAAATATTCAAAAAAGATATATTTTTATTTCTTTGAAAATTATGTAAATGATAAAAAGAAAAATATTCCACTCATGTTTATCATGTTCTTTTACTTTCTTAGTAAATTGTGTGTGTAATTCCGAATAATATGAGAAGGCATGTTACATACTTCTTTATGACATGTTTGTAATATGAACAATTATAAGATTGATAAATGTCAGGTGGTTTTGTCTATTGCTATTTAACTCACTCAAATTCTTTTTATTGATTGCTTGAAGCTCAAAATATTGGTTGGAGTTAAAAAGGTTATGATTTTCGAATGCCTATGACTATAAATTTTCTTTTCTTTTTTAAAAGAAATGCCTTTGATATGGTCAGGGTCTTATTGCACTTGCTTCTAATGGTATAATCCTTTTGGTAAAACAAAGTGTCCTAGAAAATAAGTAGTCAACTATATCTTGTGTCACCCAATTGAGCATCAATTACTATTCCATGAGTATTTGTATTGGGATTTTAAAAAGTAGCAAGGAATACACATTGAATGTTCTTTGTGTTAGGTTAGTGCATCTATCTTCGAGTCTTACATAATAGTTTCACAGTTAGGGTTACTAATAGCTTGTTGTAGACCAATTATCTTATAGTTAATATCTATATTATTACATTCTATAACCACTTCCTATTTTTTTTTATCTAGAGAATTTGTGTAAGAAAATGATTTGGACAAAAGATGTGGACTAAAACTCTACTTTCTTGCACACATTTTCCATAACCTGAATGAACTAATTTTTTTGTAACATGAAAGAGTGGCACTTAGGGAGAAAAAAGACTATTCAAAAGGCTCTGGGTTGCAAACCATTTGGAGGTGGTGTTCAAATCCCAAAACTTGTGCAAGAAGACAACCAAATATATGCATATCAAAAGTACAAGAACATTTAGAATCAACAGCCTGAAAGTTGCTAAATGGATTCATCAACCATACAAACGATCCTAGATGAACATGTTACCTTATGTGAGAAATCCTTTTGTTGTGAGTAAAGCCCCAATAGAAAATCAATGGTTTAGAAGGCAGGAGAGGAGTTGAATGACCATGAAAACAATCTTAGCTATTGATGATTATTACATGTAGAAGGTACAAGAACAACACATGATTCATAGCAAAGGAGGGAAGGATGCCTATCTATTCTAGACACAAAATTTTTGTGAATAACTTTTCAATTCTATGTGGCATACCCATTTTCTTTATTATTTGTTTGTGTAAAAAATTAATGGACTGGCCATGGGAGATTGCATCTCATTTTTGCTTCTAATTTTCTACTTTTGAGAAGATTTCAATGGTTTGGATTCCACACAACAATGGTCTACTCTATGTTGGTTAATGCCATGGCAGTTGTCTGCTCTATGGTGGTCAATGTCATTGCAACATATCATGTTTTTCAAAACAATCTCAATATCAAATGCTAAAGTTCAATAGGTTATGACAAAGCATGGGAGATTTGGAATTCATTGCCTCCATAGGTAGTGACTTATGCAAATCAGATCTTACATTAAACCTATTGTGGATATGATAGTTTAGGGGGGATTGTAGAAAATGTAGCAAAAAACTACTAATAGCGACTGTAAGATGTTCAATGGTCAAAGTGAATAGTAATTTCACATCTCATTCACAATAAAAAGTGGTAAATATTTATCCTATTTTTATTGGCCAAAATTAACTTTTAATTGTTCAAATGGATGATGTTTATGAATAGCCCATGCTATAAATGTTTTGATACAAAATTTACACACAGAGACAAACAAATTTAACCCATTTAAATGAATTTCTACTAGTGTAAGTTTTAGAGAGAGGAAATATGAGCACATACAGATTTATACACTTGTGATCAATGGATTGCATAGAAGACGTGAATCTATGCACCACTACTTATTGACTACAAGTAGACATAAATTAAGAAATCACAGATGGATGAAAAAAATGAAGAAAATCTAATCTCAGATTCTCCATATTCATTCAAATTTAATAAGCCAATTATTCAATCTTTTGAAATGATTATTTCTTTCATTGTTTCAAAGAAGTCATGTTTTGTGCATGCTTGAACAATGAATTGCTTTATGCATTTAGCCAACACTAACACTTATAAATTTTGTCAGTTAATAAATAAATCCAAGATCATAAGCATGTGCTAGTAGATGAATCAGGGGCACATGTAGCTCTATTAATATAAGATTATTGTTTTGACGTAGGTGATGAATAAGAGACCAGAGAATAGTGGAAAATATTATTATGAAGCAATTGCAAACTCTCCTTTAATGTCCTTTCATATTAAAATAGAGATCATAAGCACATGTAGGTAGATAAACTAGGGGCATGTGTAGCTCTATTAAGATAAGATTATTGTTTGGATGTATGTGACGAACAAGACACTAGAGAATAGTGGACAATATTATTACAAACCTCTCACTATATACTATAGAGGTCAAAAAGCAGCCAAAAAGGATATTGTAATATCCCTATCACAAATTTTTGTTCCAAACTTGCAATATTTTTGATTTTGGACTTGGCATTTCATCAAACAATTTGCATTAAGTGTACCACACAATATTTCTAAATGTGCAAGAACAACTACAACTATAGTTTATAATCATGAAACAATCTCATAAACAATATATTATGCAATGATCTTAGAGGGACATTCTGTCAAATAGTTGTCAATTTATTCATCTAGTTGCAAAATGTGAACAATAAATTTTGGAATGTGTTGATATAAAAATTAGAGATATAAACAAAATTAAATACTCAATTTATGACCTCAATATGAAGCTATGATGTTTGCAGAAACTATGAAAAACACTAGGAATGATACAAATTTATCCTTCTAAACTCCTATTACAACAATATCAACTCTATGACTCACTTCTGGAAGGCAGATTCTCACATAAACTTCACTTAGAAAGGATCTATGGCTGGGATGCCAACACTTACCCTGTGTCCCCATGCAGTTGCTTAAGTTAATTTTCTATTTAATTTTAAGCAGTTGGAGTGGCCCCATGGAAATTTACAATTATGGGAAAATGATAATATAGAATCTTTCCCTTTTTTTGTGGAGCAACTATTGTTTAGGAATTGCAAATAAACTGTGGAAAAAAAGGGGGGTTGGAAATAAGCAGCCATTACATAATGAAAAATATGCCATGTGGCTACATATATTTCCTTTCCTCCTTTTTTATTTTCTACTAAATTAAGATAACTAGATAATTTGTTTTTTTATATAGTAAAAACTACAAATTTGTTGGCAAGAGACACTGTGTGGCTTCATGAGTGTTGTCATTGATGGTAACAAAGTTCATCCCACCCATCTGCAGGACATGGTATGTCTATACCGGAAGTCAGATTGAAGAGTATTTTGGTCCGATGAGCAAGAACAGAGCATGCAGCAAGGTCTGACAATCAGGTCCAGATCTCTCAGAGGAAGTGTCTTAGCAAAGTGTGGACTTGGGGAAGTTAAGAGGAGCACCATGACTGATACATTCTAGAGATTGAGCCTCTGGTGATGAAAGAGTGAAAATATATGAGCACCTACATGTTGGGTTCCTGTTTGGTAGAATAGACTGAGGAAGAACTGACTAGCAGAGCATCAGACTTTAATTCGGATGAGATATTGATGATGATCAAGTTTCTTGAGGGATCATTCATGGTTGGATGACATGATTGATGACTTCTATAAGTATCTCTTTGATATGCATCACTTAGTAAGCAAGGATTCAGCTGACAGACCAAAGTTGGGGAAAATATTGAGTATTCCGGATGCTGACTAGAAAGATGTTGAAATCCTTCGTGCGGATATATATACCAGATTGATTTCAATGTGAAGGTGTGTGTGGTGTATGGTGGTATGCGAAGAAAAGCAAAGAGTAGTGTGGAAGCAGCTATACAGATCTGGAATGTGACTGAACAGCAGCACTAGAACAGAGGAAGAATGAAGTGTAGCAAATCAGTATATTGAGCCTAACCAGAACTGAACCTTAGCATATGTGGATGCTTCTCAATCAGTTCAAGTACCTAGTTTCTTTCTATAAACTATTGTAGGTAGTGAGCCTCTTGTGAGTAGTGTGCTCGGGTAGTGAGCCCTAATTGGCAAGTGCCATTTTGTTCTTTCTATTCTTTTAACAGAGAATACAATCTTGGGTTAGTCACCCCGTGGTTTTTCCCTTAACCAAGTTTTCCATGTAAAAATCCTTGTGTTATGTGTGTTGATTTCTTTTCTACTCTCATGATAATGTATGGTTATATGTTTTGATGCTGCACTAATTGTTAAAGAAGAAAGAAAGTTGAATATTTAAGATAACTGATTCACCCCCCCCCTCTCAGTTATTTGCCTTGTTTCCAACAATTGGTATCAGAGCCAAGTTCTTCCAAACAGAGCCTAACAACTTGAGGAAGATCTGGGAATCTCAATGGATATGTATGGTATGAGGGAACAACTTCAGTCTACCTTAGATGATCTTGAACAGTCTCACTCTGAAGTCAATAACTTGAAGGAAAGACTCAAACAAGTTGATTTCATAAATGAACTAAAAGAGAAACTGAGTATCTCTATGAAAAGAGAAAGGAATTACTTCAACAATTAGCAAGTCAAAGTGAAGCCAATAATACTGATGAAGATCTAAATGAGAAGAACAAGTTATGTGAGAAGCTATCAAAAGAGGTCATTATGGTAAGACATGAAATGGAATCAGGGGTTATGAAATTCACCCAAGAAATTAAAGAGAAAAGAAAAATTGAAGATAATCTAAAACAATCTCTTAAGGAGAAGTCAAAGACTACCACAAAATGGATAGAATAATCAAGCATCTAGAATCTAATCTTCAAGAAGCTAGAGATAATAAAGAACAACTTGAGAATCAGATTGACACTCTTAAAAGGGATCTTCAAACAGTAAATGAATACAAAGAGAACTTCAAGATAAGCTCTACTCAACTTGAAGTTCTTCTTGAAAGCCAAAAGAGGGTAGATGACAAGCAAGGCTTGGGGTATAAGAAAGGTGAAATCTCTGGATCCGGTTAGAAGAACTCTAGATCAGAAAATTCAAGGAACAGGCCTAGAAGACCTCTGGTAAGGCAACCAAATGCTCAAAGATATCCATCCTTCAATGGATACTGCCACAATTGCAATAACTTTTGTCATAAAGCAAATTAGTGTAGAAGAAGAATGAATTAGACTAATTCATCCTTCTCTGGACACTGCTTAAGATAAGGAGAAAAATAAAATATTCATAAGATAACTCCACAAAAATTTCTTAAAAACATTGAGCATGTTGGAATGCTCAAGACAACTGAGGGGGGGTGAATCAGTTGTCACCAAAATTTAACTTCTTATAAACATCAACACATCAACCACTTAATCACTGTTATTATAATTTAACCATGAAAGCATGAAATCAGAAACTTAAGCACAATCACACATGAGACACATGAGACACTAGATTTTTACGTGGAAAACCCAATGAGGGAAAAACCACAGTGAGTGTTAGCTCACAATATAATATGTAGTAACAATACCAAAAATCAAAGGCTCGTTGTCTTAGGGCTCACTGCCTAGAATGCTCACTACAAATGATAGGGCTCAATGCCAAGAGAAGAAGCTCACTTCCAAGATGGGCTCACTGCCAATAGGGCTCATTGCCAGAGGTTGGTGAACTGAGATAGTAGCATCTACTCCATGTGAAGGTTCAGTTCCATTGAAGCACATTGATTCTTCTTCTGCTCTGCCTTCTTCACTCACACACAATTATATTCACATCTTCGCACCATGATACATTTTTCGCATCTTCCTTACATGTATTTATATAATTCATCAACCTTGGAATGTACATCAAGGTCAGCATTACAATCATCAACCATTGGAACAATCTCCAAGGTTGACATTACAAACATACATTAAGATAGATCTAGACCTAAACAAAATTGCTAAGGAAAAGAATGAATGCAGACCACGCCACACCTTAGCTGGGACTCAAATTCAATCTTCCATGCAACAATATGCTTCCACAATCTTCAAAGCATAACTGCAAGTAGTGAGAACAACCAGATCAGCCAAGACTAGAGTTAACACTAAGACCTTTAGGCACACACTTCAATCACGATCCAAATTTCCAATTTACACTTTGTAGACCAATCAAAAAGTAGGAACATGATCTAAAGACATCCACAAACACATTAAAATCATCAAGAACTTCTGCACAACATCCAAACACTCTATCCAAAAGATTCTTCAAACTGGAGCACTGAAACAATACTATCAACCACTGTCATAAAGAAAAGATTGCTTGCAAAGCACCAAATCATGAACCAATAGAACTGAAGGTACATAACATCATCCCAGACTTAACTCTAGAACTTCAAACCATAAAACTTAAATGCAAAGAGATGTGGAGCAAAATACATTCTCCCTATCACCATAGAATACTCAGAAAAATAGTTTTTACTCTGGTGAACAAAACTCACTCAAATCTTCATACCGAAGCCTCAAACTTGAAACATAGCAACTACAAACATCCCTTAACATAACTTCCAAACCACAGATAAAGATATTCAATCTAGAGAATATGCAGAGCAAAACACCGCACTGTTCTTCTCAATCCAAGATACTCTACAACTCATTGTTTCCACTAGGAGAGCAAATTTTCTCAAAAGCACTTGGAAACTCAGTATAAGGAACACTTTCTCATTATCTTCAATACTTATATAATCCAATACAAAGTAACTAACTCAGCACAATCAAGCATCAAAACAAGAGCACAGTTGACACCAATGACAACACAGATATGTTGACAGCAATGACAACACCGGTTAGCACATACTTGCAACAAAGTAGTGACTACTAGCTAAAATAAACTAAGCATTGGCATGAGGATAGGCCCTTAGAGAGAAGATATCAACACAAATAGGTAGTGCCTCACCCCCAAAATCTTTCACGTTCCTTCCTTAATGCCTCACGTACCCTCAACACTTAGTATAATCCTCAAAGGCAACAATTCCTTTGAAAGACTCTTAAGCATGGTGCAACTAGTATTTGAGGGCACCCACCTTCCTTTAAACCTCAACAAACTTCCCCAAGAACTTGTGAATCCTCTTTTAGCTTGTACGACATTAATTGAATGAGGTGCGGCTAGTTTATTAGCTTCCACACCTCCAAAATATGAATCAGCTAGATTAAGCTCAAACTAGTTAATAATTTTAATAATCTTCTTTTTCTATTATGAATTGCACCATTTCATATTTATATGTCCACTCATTTATATAACATGGTACTACATATTAAGCACATAAATACCACAAATTTATTATTTGTTCACAAATATTCAATAAATTTCTCCTTCAACTAAAGCAACTTGGAAACAGAGCTTAAATTTGACAGTCCACCTTGCATGTCAAGGAATTTTTTTCCTATAGTTTAATATTCATTATTGCCTTTCACGTGACAATTAATTTTTTTTATTGCAAATCAAATTTTATATATCAGGCTTGTGTCATGGAGCTTGAACAACATGTAAATAGTGCAAGAAATCTAGAAATCTAGAAATAGAGCCATCATTGCATCAACACATTTTAATGGCATTTTTAGTACGATATACATTGTCAAAATTCTCATATTTATTACATATGCATAATTTTTTAATTTATGGGTTTGTAGGCATGTACAATAGTCTTTTAGATGTGGTCTTTTGTTATTATTCTTTTCTTGGTATAATTTTTGTACAATAAATTGATTAAATGGATTAACCCCTGTTGGAGGGCTCTTTGAGATTCTGAAGACAATCATTGATTTTTATGTTAGTCCCTGATATTGTTTGCATGAGAAAAAGTATTGGTAGAGGTCAAGGAATTAGACTCTATTTCTAAAGCCTTTTTAATGTATCTATTTTGTTGTGAATACTCTATAGACTGTGATCATGATGTCATGAGACCGTACTTCTTTTGAGGCATTTTCTTAAACAATTCATGTTCCTTGTACATGGTTCCACATTTTGCATAAACTATAGTATTTATTTCCTTCAAGCTATATTGCTAACATTTTTCCTTGTTAGCATTCTACTGCTAAGTTTTGTGCTGATTGGGATGCCAGATTGGACTTCACCATTACTCATTGACTTCAATTAATTTGTTCATTTCTTATTGTCCAAGGCTTAGAGAAACTCTAATTCACAAGTGACTATAGCTATGTTATTTTAGGGACTAATTGTTTATGGAAGGCTGAGACAAGATCAATCTTCCTGGTTGTAATGTGATTCAATACACACGTAATATGAAAATTATACTGCCTTAACCAGTCACCTTGACATACATCATTTCTTGTAGTTTTATAAACATTTTGGTTTTTTTTTAACAAAATGTACTTTATTTGAAACTCAAACTTCAATTAAGAGACTAAAATTATTTCAGCGATCTAGTAGTTGGGGCATAGGAGGCAAAGGAAGAAAAAGAAAATTCCCTAAAATAAATAAACACAACAAAAAAATTGGAACATTCAAAACCCAAACCTCCAACATCTTCTCCCTTCATGAGAGTTGTGTATCTTTCCATCTGACCTTGATAATTTGAAAATACTAGCTACAATGATAAGCACAATACAAGGAAAAAAGGTGCCATGGAGTGTCTTCTCTTATCGTATTTGCATCTAATGGGCAACTGAGGAAGATTTTATTTCTGTGAATCCATGTTTTCAGGTGTAGTTTTATAAGCATTTTGGTTGTTACCTAGGGCACTTATTGTGCCTCCTGCATACAACTATATCATCAAATTCTATCATCTAAAAATTTGGAAAATTGGAAATTTTTTCTTAAATAATATAAGTTCCTATTAAAAATTTAAAAATAAAAAGAAAATTATATACATTATATGGGTTGGATTGATAACCTAATAGAGTAAAATTTCTTATGGGTTGATGACTTTAGCAACAATAGAACTAATTATGAGTCCAATAGCTTACATCAAATTAATAAGACTATTCACAATTATTATCCAATAGAATAAAAAATAAAATGATTTTATTTTTTAAGAGAAATTTATAAAACAATATAAATTAGGAAATTTCATCAAACTATTTTAATTATACTCTCTCTTATTTAATTAATGACAAATTAATAAAATTTAAATAATGCATTAATATACCTTCAGTTAGGAACTAACAAGACAAATACTTTTATATGAAATATATTTACACCAAAGGCGGTCCCTTAGCAAAGAGAACAGGTTGGCATGTCGGATTGATGTTCATCATTGCTCTAGAGGCATGCAAGATGATTGAAGGGTTTTTAGCCATTTGATTTCATCAGATTTTTTTTTTATATAAGTTGCAAATGATGGTACAAATCCCTATAACAAAAGCTCCACATATAGCAAAACAGGCCAGTGGCCACACAATATAAAAACAACAAACTAATAGTAGATAGTCATAACAGAATTATAAAAAAACCAGCAAAAGAAACAACAAAAAAACCAACAACTATTTGAGAAGATCATTCCAGTCTTCTTTAAGGAACTCTAGAAGTTCCTCCTTGTCCACAGACTTCCCATCTTTGTTATCCTGGCCATGTTGATCTTCTTGAAGAATAGTTAAAGTTGTTGCCGCCTAGTGGATCACCTTCAAGCACACAGTAGCTAGAGCCTTAACCTTTGTCTCCACAGCGAGAAGCCTCCCCTTGACATCAACCAACTCTTGCTTGAGCTTACTATAGGTATCACCATCCCTAGCGGTATCCACCTCTTTCTTAGGGGTTTCAAGGATTTCCACATCTTCTTGGTCAATGTCATAGAAAGAATTGTTTAAAGACTCAAAAATGACTAGTTTCCTCTTGCTCCTACTCAGGATTTGATTTAACCCCTTCAATTTTAGTATCATCTTCTAGATCCTTAGGGTTCAAGGAAGAGGAATAGTCCACAATTTTTAAAATAGGGGTCTTCCCCCTAGCCAGTCTACTAGACCTACATATACTGGGTCTCCTTGTAGTGCTTCCTTTAACCTTAGCAGCATCCTTAATCTAAGCAATAACATCCTCCCCGTGCTCATGAGGCTTAACATTCCCCTTATCTATCGATGGCTCTACAGTTTTCTCACCACCATCACCTTTCTTGCTTTTCTTTTTTCCACCTTTTCCTGTAGGAAGTTGTTCTTCCAAACTTCCTTTACATTTTTACCCCTGAAGGCGAAGGCAGAGATTTTTTTTGTTTGTTATTTTCATTTTATCTAGTAATTTCTTCCCACACGTTCATTTCATGTGGTTATTGATAAGACAGGCGGGTCTCAAAGATTACTTTTGAATGTTTGCTCGATCGTTTAAAGTGATTGTAATAACAATTATGAAATGGTTCTTGTAGGATGTGAGTATTTTGTGTATGTCAAATGATGATTACATCTCACAATTGTTGTTACGTTAAAGTTAAGATTAATATTTTTTGGGGAATGCAGTACGAAGTAAATAATTATTTTAGGAAATTAAAAAAGAATAATTTAGTGCACATTGATCACGTGTAGTGAAAGTGTCATACTTACAACTATTCTAAATGTAGTTCCCATACTAGGTAAGTGTGATAATGAATGGGCAATATGGATTGAGAATCTGATTACAGGTTTTAAAAAGTATTGAGTGGTGTTTCATTGACATGATAATTTAGGTTGTAATGCTTGTTCAAGCATAATCTTCTAGGAGTGATATTTTGGTCATAAGGAAGATTTTTTAAAGCCATTTTTTAAAACTAAGTATTTCAATCTCTAAGCGTTGGTTGGATCAATTTTAAGTCCTAGCTTCTTACTAAAATATTTGTATGCATTTAGGGTTGATGTATTTGTGTTTTGAAATGTTATTTTACATCTTCTTGTTAATTTTAAATGATGTATTTATTTTACTCATTTAATATATGTGTAATTCTTCATAAGTTTTAAAAGAAAAACCCACAAAACTTAAGCACACCTTCTTCTTCTTCTCTCTCATTTCTCTCTATCCTAGTGGTGATCTATTGTTAGGTCATAAAGTTGGCACAAGGTAATCACGATGTTCAAAAGGAATGTCCGAGCCTTCTAATTCTCACATAACTTTATGAATTATAGATCCTCTAAACTTTCTTCTTTGAGTCAGTACACCATTAGACCCAATAACATTTCTTACCATATCTTTTAGTGTCACTCTACTTGTATTGTAAATTTTGTATTCCATTTCAAAACTCTTTGCACTCCACCTCAAGACTTGGACATGTATGCAACTTGTACAATTTGACATGCATGCTAAGATGCATGCAAGGTGATCTATTCAAAAGGAAGAGGCGATTTAGGAAGAGGTGGTAATATATTTCCATATTGGATGCATATCCAATCAAGAGGTGGAAGGAATTATCCAATATATAGTGCAAGTTTCATGTGTATGTTACTATTACCAAATTGTGCTTCGTATCCCAATTAGGTTGGGTTGTAACAGTAGTTTTTTAGCTACTTTGAAGAAGCGGAGAGGTTCAAAAGAAGGGGTAAGAAAAAAACTCAAGGTCATAAGCCATCCTAGAACATCTACTGTCCTAATAGAGGACTTTTTCCATGATCATGGTACCAAGATCATGTAGAATCTCAATTAGAGCTGCTACATGAGCCAGATAAGATGAAGAGTGCCCTAGTAGGGTAGGAGGTATTTGGAAAATGACAGGTGAAATTGAAGCTAAACTAGTCATTGCAGTTCATGTTTCAGATGTGTTCATTGCAGTTCATTCATTGCAGTTTGATACAATTTCAAAAAGGTACTTGTAACTTTGTCAAGTTTTTCATGATTATAAACACCTATTGCATGCAATAATATTCAGTTTATGTTTATGCAATTGATTTACAAGAAAGAGAAATTATACACAAGTCATTGCATGAAATAACTATTTATATTCAAAGGAGAAGTGTTTATGATCCCACACAAGTTGTGGGAGTAACTGTATGTCATACAATGCACAACCAGTACATCTAAACTAAAAGGAAAGCATATAAAAGGAAGGTGGGACCCATCATTGCTTGAGTGAATGATGAATATTATTGTCTACATCAACATCTCTAGTTGTCCTAGTGATAGCTCCAAGTGAACCTATAGGAAGAAATAGACACAGATGTTAGAGTTCGGGGTTCACATCTCTACTTCTATATGCAATAATTCAAAATGTACTTGTCATTTAAAATTTGATCAACAAAATGAAGGATATAAATAAACATCAGATGCAAATATCAAGTCATGAGATGAAGCAAGAAAGAGAAAATCAGATCATACAATCAAGGAGAGGCTATCAACCTATTTGTTTTATCTAACTTGTTTGTTCACTGTGTAGGTACAGGTACATGAAGACCATTCATCAAAGGACTTTGGTTTCCAAAGCATTTGCATGAATTAAAAATACAATAGACTTAGAAGACTACCTATAAGAATAGTAGCATCAATGAAGATAAGGGAAGATATTAGAGGATTGCATCAATATTAGAAGATCAATCATATGTAGTGCCAAGGGTGTAGTCCAAGCTTAAACAAGAAGCAGTCATACAATCATAAAAAGGGCATGAAGAACAATCTTTTGCTATAGGAGGAATGATAAATAGTCACCAAGGAGGTTTGCTAATGACTCTTACACTCCTAGAGGTTAAGGTTATCATCAAATCAAGTTATCTAGAGATTGTTATGAGAGCTAAAGTTTGCTAAGTATATTTTTGGAGGATCTATACAATGAATGCAATACATGTGACTCTGAGAAGCATGGAAATAGTCTCTGTCAAAGTCTCCTGGTCTAAGAGTATGACTAAGGATTTGCAAGTATGAATCAGGGTAGTTGCAAGTCTGAGAAGCCCATAAGTTTGTGAGTTGGTTGTCTCATGATCACTATGAATTAGAGGCCACAATCCACAATCATTACTTCTCAAAGGAAGGATCACAAAATACAATGTTGACTATCAAACTACTAAAGAAAGGGAGCAAGCATGACTATGATTGTATGAGGAATATAATATAATGTGATACTAAGAAAGAGTAATGGTTAGGAGGTCTACCAAGCAAAGGAAGACTACCAATATCATCATATTGCAGAGCCATGGAATACAACAATCATGTATCATTAAGGACAACAACCAACACTGTTATAAGAGCAATGTTAGTCATTGACAGTCTTCATGAGAAGGGACAACATAAAATGGTCATCAGATGACAGTCATGATGGATTGTGTTTACAGCCTTAAGGAATGAGGTTTAAAAGGATAATAAGAAAAGGTAGTAACCAGGTCAGTGAATGGTCATAAGGAGACAAAGAGGAAGGCACTATCTAATAGCAGTCCAAGGAGACTACATAGTGGGTATGTAAGGACATGACTAGCCAAGGAGCACAATCACAAAATGATGTGAGCAAGGAATGATAGGCAGCAAATACAAACATAGTCACTTAAGAGGACATTTTTTTGGATTAACAATCATGTTTTATGCCTGTATAGCAGTCAAAAGAGCAGTTGTAGAAAAAATATACAAAGCAGAAGATCCATTGAAAACGATGCATAGAAATTCACAGTAGAGCATGCAACTCAGAATGATCAAAGAATAGTACAAAAGGGAGAAATATATCTCTCATCTCACCTGTATCATCCATTCCAACATAAAAAAAAACTAATTGGGGCAATAAAAATAGGACAAATATTTACCACTTTTGTTGTGAATGAGGTGTAAAATTGCTAGTCAAGTATTTGATCATTGAAGTGGATGATATGCAAGAGAAGTGCTTTTCAAATAGCCCAAATGCAATCATCATCATGGTTGTTATAGCAAGTTGTATGCCAGTCCCAACATGGTGAGGATAGAGTTTAATTACAAAGGCTTCAAAAGGCTTTGATAGTGTTAAGGATATCAACAAATGACTGTAATCAAATAGTGATAGTCATACAAAGCACATAGATCAACCAAGAGGAGAAGGATAGCATAGCCTGCATAAGGAAGACAACAGAAACCTAAGGAGAGGTAGTCATAAAATTATATTGTATTCCTTATTTTCTAGCAAGAAGAGTGCAAACAGTCATAAAGGATCTGCAATCATTAAAAGGATTGTCAAGAGAAAGACTAGTTTTGTGGACAATTATGAAGTTTGTTCAAGTTTTCTATCAAGAGAGAGACTATATCAGAGACAACAAAATGTGCAATAGAGTCTATAAAAGAGCAATCTTGCTTATGGAGTGGTCTATCATACATGAAGCAACTTCAATTTGCATGCCATACACGACTCAGGGCACTGCTAATGCCAAACAAAGCACAGTCATATGAGAGTTATAATAGTCATGGAATGACTAGGGATGCTGCCAAGGAGCAACCAAGATAACCATGAAGTATAAATGAATAGCTCAAGGACATCCACAATGAGCAAGGCTATCATGAAAAAATGGAGAGCATCAAGTTACAAAGGTAGTTATAATATCCTCATGACTAATACTCAAGGAAACAACCCAATAAAAGACTTGTCAACAATGAAGTAATAGTCCAAGAAGATTAGAGGGATATTCAAATGTCAAAAAGCAATCCTTACAATCACTTTGATTGTCAGACATATGCAAAAATAGTCATGCTTTCTTTTATGCAGGGTAACATGGTGGATAGTCCTCTATGACTGATGGAGGTATTGTTGGAAAGATGATTGCTTTTACACCAAAAGATCAACCTATTAATTCATGATATAACCACTAGAGTTAATAAATCCATAGGAGGTGGTTAAGCCTTTTCACGAACCCAAGCTCACAAAAGGAGACCAAGGATGCACCCCTTACAACAATCACCCCAACACAAGCAAGGGGTTTGAACCCGTGACCTAGGCTCTGACACCAATTGTTGGAAAGATGGTTGTCATTGCACCAAAAGGTCAACATGTTAATGTCTGATACAACTGCCAAAGTAAATGAATCTACGGGAGGTAGTTAAGCCTTGTCACGAACCCAAGCGCTATGCTACACAACATAAGGAGACCAAGGGTGCACACCTTGCAACAGGTATAAGAGATGTTAAAAAGTATGAATAAGTGACTATTCCCAATAAATATTGATAGATACCATACACTCCAACAATCAAGCCCAATTTGGACAGTAACAATAGGATAAATATTTACCACTTTTGGTTTGTGAATGAAGTAAGAAGTTACTACAAGCTCTGTAGTTATCTTATTTTTAGATTGTATGGCACTGCTCACCTCCATGTCATAAGGAACAATGATTGTCACACAAAGTAATAGAAACTAGGCATAATAATGATTGTCAAGAATATATAGAAAGGGTCATGTTTTCTTTTTATGTAGAATAACATAGAAGATAGGCATGTGTAATTGTTAAGAGGTGTAAGAACTAAAAAGAGAATGAAGGGGACAACAGGTCTCTATGTGGTTTGCATGAACCAAATGACAGAAGGATGCTTTTGATTGTATATACCTATGAAGGAGTAAAGACTCATCAAAAGAGAGATACAAACAATAGTGTCTGAAGTCATTGAAGATTGATGAGGTATAAACAACCTCATTCCTTTGATAAAATAAATAATCCTTTTTGCATTGCCCAATCACCCTAGCCATGCCAATTTGTTTGTTTTTAGAAGCAATATTTATCTATTTTTAATGAAATGTTGTACACATCTTTATTTCCTAAATTGATTGAAATTAGCTATTAAATGTTGATATAATGGTATGTAGAGTTGAGTAATTGTGTAGGATTAATGCACGACCTATGAGAGGAGTGGACTTCAAATAGCTGAGGTCAAGTGTGCTGAAAGTTGAGGGCGCCAGAAATTTAGGCATGCATGGATTGGAGACTCTTTAAATTCTATTAACTTTTATGTTGGTTATCTGAGACTTTATGGCTCCACTCAGAGCCTTTTATATATTTTTATTCCATAAAGACATTAGTAGTTGAAATTTTGTTTTTCTATTATAATACTTTTTTAAATGGCATTTTACCGCCATCTGGAATATAGGATTTTGTAATGGTTTAGTTTTAGTTAGTTGCTCAAAATATGGATATATATCATACTGTGTGAAGAATAATCATCAATCTTTTTGGCAAATAATTAAAGAGTTATGTTCTACAATATTTTCATGAATAGTGTTATGCTGAGTATTTCCTTTTGAGTTATGAAGACATGAATGAAGTTATTATGTTGTTGCAGAAACAATTGAATGTGATCTGAGTTAACAGATGAATTTCTCCCATGAGCTGGCCACTCGTGGGATTGTAGAGTAGATAAGTATTTATGTTTTTGTGAATGTTCTATTTAGAGTAGTGTTATTTCATGTTCAAGTTCTATTATGTGTGTCTGCAGGTTGTGATATTTAAGACATTAATTCTTGGAGCTCTATTGTTTAATATTTCTAGAGCATCTTCTTTAGTTTTAAATTGTTGTTAACTATTAATTGAAAGTTAGAATGTGTGTGTAGTTGTAGGATTAGTCACTGTTTGAGTTCATAGTAAAAATTGCATGTATGAATTTCTAGTATAAGGTTTTCTTTTTATGTTTTCTTAGATCAAGAGCTCAAATGCTTTCTAGTATAGAGTTTAATGCTTTTTAGTTTGATATGCTATTTAAGCCTTTCTAAAATATTTAGGAAATTCTTTCTAAATGAGATATCCAAACGATATTCCCTATTGCGTACAGCCTTGGACACTACTCTGCTGATAAACTGATATTTTTTAGCTAAAGTGTTAGGACCTCATGACAACCTGTCACTTTTTGGTGTTCTTGCCGGGGAACATGATTCTTTTCTAAGTGTTATTAGGGAGATTCTTGGAGACCTCTTGTAGTAAACACCCAAAAATAGTTACCAAACCTCTCCTTCTACATAGTTAGGAAACGAGGTCTGTATGGAAGATTTATACAAAAAAAAACCCCAATAGTAGTTCCAACTATAAGTAGGGAGGCAGAACTCTCAGATGAAGAACTAAGCTATGAATTGATTGAAAAAGATCAACCTGAGACCTCCCAAAACACCCCAAAAGTTCTACCATCAAACTAAACCTCTAAGGAGGTGATCATTCAGCCAACAAACCTAGTCTTTGAGGAGAACATTCCTCTTGACATCATGGCTAATAATCACAATATGACCCTCTCAATGGGAGAGAAAACTAGGGAGATGGTGATAACCCACAAAGAGTGGCAACATGAACCTTTACCTACCTTATCACTCTTAATGAAGATGATGATGCACTAATGAAAAATATTTCACCGTCTATTTTACAGACTCTCAGGGGACTATCCTCTAAAGATCCTGACCAGTTCCTCTTTGAGTTCAAATTCTTGTGTCAGACTTATGACTACAAAAATGATAACTAGAAACTTAAACTCTTTCCTTCCACACTGAGAGACGTTGCAATGCATTGGTTCATGGGATTAGTTTATGGGTCATAACTACGTGGGATGAAATGGAAACCATCTTTTTAGACAAATATCAGAGTTACTGCAAAGTTAGTGATAGGAAAGAGGAGTTGTTCAAACTAAGACAAAAAAAGATGAGTGTTTGGAAGATTACCTTGATAGGTTTATCTTTCTAACCAAACATTGTGGTGAAGAAGCCATAAGTCTAGAAATTCTGAAGGCTATATTTCTTAAAGGACTTGATGAGGATGCTAGGAGAAGCCTAGATTTAATGGGAAAGAGAGATGTGTCCCAACTTGAACTTGGTGATATCGCTAAGTTATGCCAAAATTTCTCCCATACTCAAGGAGGTATCTGTAAATCTAGTCTTTTAAGTGGTTCAAATGAAATAGGTAAATTGCGAGAGGAAATAGCAAATCTAAAAACTAACATTCTTGTTTAGCTAAACACCACTTTGGATGGAATACAAGCCAAAGCACGTAGTCCTAAGAATTTATCCATCTATTGCCCTAGGTGTTGGAACAAACATATGTTAAGAGAATGTCCTTTGGATAAAGCTGACAATTGCCAAATTTGTGAAAAGAGTCATGCCACTGATCAATGTGAGATCCTGAGTGCAATCAAGAATTCTAAAAAGATCATCTCACACTGAGGAGATCAATTTTGTGGGCCAAAGACCTAGAGGGAATTTCTCCTATGGTCAAAACTCTAACCCTAAATGGTGACCTCCAATTAATTGGAACAATACACAATGGACAGCTCCTTGGCCTTCAGTACCACCTGGTTGGGGATCTTACCCACCTTGGGGACCACCTAAATGGATGAACCAAGCTTGGGGAAATCCTCCATGGTCAAACCACCCTCAACAACAATGGAACCCTCACAATCAACCTCCACAATGGACCCAACTGACAAATCAATTTTATAATGTTCCAAGATGAATTCCAAATCCGTAATAGAACCTTCTTCTGGCTCCCTAGAATCCTCAACAGAATGACCAAGTTAATCAACCACCACTACCAACACAACCTGTCCCTAATCCCAAGAACACATGTTAAAATGCCCAAGTATATTCCACCGATCAAGATAACATGGCGGGAGTTAATGCTATCTATTGTCGAAACCTATAGTTGAGATCGAGAAAAACACTTAATCAACCCACCATTGTTGAAATCACAGAAGACCCAAATAAGGAACTTAACATAGAACTAGAGACTCTTCTTGTACCTTTAGAGAACAACCCTGGGAACAGTAAGGAGAAGTTATCCCCAACACAATTCCAAGTAGCTTCACCTTCTACCATAGAATCATCTCAAGAAGAAGCTGCCAAACAACTATCAAATACTCCAAGAAAAGATTCTATGCTAAGAAAGAAAACTCAAGCACCCTTTCCAGAATGCCTTAGAGAAACTATTCCTAGAAACTCTCCAAAAATGCCATTGTCTAATGAAACTTCTTTAATACAGGAAATTAAATGACTCCATATCAAGATTCCCTTGTTACAGGTGATTAAAGAAATTCCTAAACTCAACCATCTAGTTACACAATTGTGCATAAAAATACCAGGAAGGAAATTGAAATAGATTAATACGGTGCACATCAATGGATATCTAGCTAACTTTTTGGATGGAAAAACCTTAACCCCAAAATATGGTGACCCAAGCAGTCCACTTATAACAATAACAATCAATGAGGTTGCAATACCTAATGCACTAGTGGAATTGGGAGCAGCCATTAATGTCATGACGGTGGATGTTATGAAAAACTAGGACTCACTAATATGCATCCCACAACTACCATATTTCAAATGGAAAATCAATCCATAGCCATTCCCAAGGGTGTCCTAGAAAATGTCCCTGTCAAGGTTGACAATTGGGAATATCCAGTAGATTTCCAAATCATCCAGTTCCTCACACCCAAGGACATTTACCTAGTAATATTGGGCAGGCCATGGTTAGCTACAGTTGCAGCTAAGATTGGCTATAGAGCAGGAGGAATGATCATTTCACATGGTCCCAATAGCAAACACTTAAGCCTATACCCCCCGCTCAACCTACTGAGCATAACCAAGTTTGGGTTGATGAATTAGATGAATCTAACAAACAAGAGAATCTAGCTTCACTCTCTATGGTAGTCATTAAACAACATGGTGAAGAATTAGAAGATGAATTTGAAAACATCCAAGAGTTTTTCTTAGACTCAGGTGATGAAGAGATTTTAGAAGTGGAAGATATTTTGGGACATCCAATCCACATTGAAGACAATGAACATGATTACACCAACTTCACGGTATTACCTTGTCCCCTGGCTAATATCATTCTGAAAACAAATCACTTCTTTGAAGATATTGCCAGACTCCACAACACTATACCACATAGTTGTCCTCTCAACACCTTAATAAAAGAAGTTCGTACTGTCGCCTCCAACTATCCTGGGACCAAGACTATCATGTCAAATGAGCTCAAATTGTTCGATGTTTTGATGAATAGGTCCAAAGCTTTTGCTTGGGACTATATAGACATGAGAGGTATTCACCCAAGTGTTTGTACCCACTACATCTATACTGAGGATGTTAGACCAGTCCGTCAACCACAGTGAAGACTCAATCCTGCTCTCAAATATATTATCAAAATAGTAATTGAGAAAATTTTACAAGTAGGATTCATTTATCCTATCTCTGACAGTAAATGGGTTTCACCCTTGGTAGTGGTACCAAAGAAAAATGGAAAATGGAGAGTGTGCATTGATTACCAAGAACTCAACAAAGTGACCTACAGAGATTACTTCCCACTACCTTTCATAGATCAAGTTTTGGATAATCTAGCAGGAAGAAAGTATTATTCATTCCTGGATGGATTTAGTGGATATAACCAAATACAAGCGGCAACAGAGGACTAGGACAAACTACTTTCACCTATCCTTGGGGAACATTTGCATATCAGGTTCTTCCCTTTGGGCTCTGTAATGCTCCTGCACATTCTAGAGAGATATTCTGGCTATCTTTGCTGAACTTGTAAATGATTGTGTAGAAGTCTATATGGATGACTTCATAGTCTATGGTTCCACTTTTGATGAAGACCTCAAAAACTTGGATAGAGTATTGCAACAGTGTGAAGATCATCAACTATCTCTAAGCCATGAGAAGTGTCTAATAATGGTAGAATAAGGTATAGTGCTGGGACATCATATCTCAGCTGAAGGGATAAAGGTTGACCCTAAGAAGATTGAAGTGATCCAACAACTAGAAACCCCAAAGAATCAAACAGATGTCAAAAGTTTTTTGGGACATGTTGGTTATTACCAGAGGTTCATCTAAAACTTTAGTAAGATTGCAGCTCCCATGTTCTCTCTTCTTCAAAAAGATGTGGATTTTGTCTAGACAGAAGAATGTCAAATATCCTTTGACATTATTAAAGAAAAGCTTGTCTCATCCCTAGTCCTAGGGGGATCTAATTAGAAACTTCCCTTCCATATTTATGCCGATGCTTCCAATGATGCTATTGGAGTAGTGTTAGGTCAAGAAGATGAGAACGGAGGAAAGTACGCTATATATTTCATTAGCAAAAACTTGAGTCCCACTGAAGGGAACTACACCACCACAAAGAAGGAATTTCTAGCAATAGTTTAGGCAATAAACAAATTTTGACATTACATTATAGGATACAAAGTGACTATGTTCATAGACCATTCAACTATCAAATACTTAATGAACAAACCCTCAGTAAATGGGAGAATAATCAGATGGTTATTACTCCTCCAAGAATTCAATGTGACCATAATGGATAAGCTTAGGAAATTCAATGTAGTTGCAGACTTTCTATCTAGGATAAAACAAGATAATGGAGATTGTACTCCTGTACAAGATGAATTTCCAGATGAAAACTTATTCGTTGTCTCCATTAAAACACCCTAGTTTGCAAATATTGCCAATTACTTAGCCACCTCTGAGCTTCCACCAAACTTTACATCAAAACAAAAGAAATGCCTCATTCAGGAAAGTGCTTGGTTCAAATGGATTAATGGCATGTTATTCTGATGTGGCCCTGACTCGGTCTTGTGATGTTGTGTCAGACCAGATGAAACATACAGCATCCTGTGAGCTTGCCATGATGATCCATCTGGTGGACACTACTCTGCCAAAAGGACTTCCCATAATATCTTAGGTGTAGGATATTATTGGACCTCTATGCACAAGGATGTGAAGAAATATGTTCACCACTATGATGAATGCCAATGAGTGGGAAGACCCATGGAAGCTAATGAAATGCCTCTGCAACTGCGGGTGGTTTTTGAACCATTTAAAAAATGGGGTTTGGATTTCATCAATCCTATAGATCCCCCTTCACAAGGGAAAGAATATATTTTAGTCTGTGCAGACTATCTGACCAAGTGGGTAGAAGTCCAAGCATTGAAAGTTGATAGAGAAGAATAGGTTGCAGACTTCCTGTATAATAGGATCTTTCTCAGATTTGGAGCCCCTAGATCAATTGTCACAGACCAAGGACCCCAATTTATGCCCAAGGTCTTGTTAGCCTTTACTAATCATTTCTAGGTGATCCATACAAAGTCATCACCTTATCACCCACAAGCAAATGATCAAGTAGAAGTCACTAATAGGGAGCTTGAAAATATCCTGACAAAAATAGTTTCCTCAGGAAGAAGAGACTAGGCTAGAAAATTGCATAAAGCTATTTGAGCCTACAATGCAACTTGGAAATCAACCATTGGTCTTACTCCTTAGGAGTTAGTCTTTGGGAAGAAACCTCTTATTTCCATTGAATTAGAACTTCAAACTCTTAGAATTGCAATGGAGTTAGATTTAGACCTCAATCGGGCTCAGGTAGAGAAAGTCTTGTAGCTTAGTGAATTAGATGAACTCCGCTTAGAAGCTATCCATCAAACTAAGCTAGTTCAACAACAACGAAAGGCCTGGCATGATAAACACATCAAAGAAAGAGAATTCCATGAGGGAGATTGGGCATTATTATTTGATTCTTGATACAAAGTCCAGAAAGGTAAATTGAGAACTCATTGGCTAGGCCCATAGGAGATTTCTGAAGTATTCCCAAATGGAACAGTGTAGCTCAAACCCATTGATGGCGATACTTGAACTCTCTTAGTCAATGGACATTGACTATGGATCTACCATAAACCTATCAACAAAGAGGAGTTTACTCAACTGGTAGAAATGCAAGGAGAAACTCAATGTGTTGATTCTGCTTCGACATAAACAATATAAAAAAACAAAAAAAAAATTATGAGTGTGTATATATGCATTTAGAAAACATTTATTCATATGTTCATCTTTCTACTTGTCTAAATTTTGTCACTGTTTGTAGGGATTCATCTCTAAAGAATACAAATTTCAACACATCTTTTGGCAATGCTCCAAAACTTGTTTGTTCAAATAGATCCATGCCCTCGTCATGTTCCTGCATTATGGCTGCATCTTTCAGCGATGCTCCAGAACTTTGTTCTTGTATTCTAACTGCATCTTTTAGCGATGTTCTAGAACTTTGTTCCTGCATTTTGGCTATATCTTTCAGTGATGCTCCGGAACTTTGTTCCTGCATTCCAACTGCATCTTTCAATAATGCTTTGAAACTTTGTTCTTGCATTCCAGCTACATCTTTCAATGATGCTCTATAACTTTCTTCCTTCATTCTGGCTGCATCTCTCAGCAATGCTCCAGAACTTTGTTCTTGCATTCCAGCTGCATCTTTCAGCGATGTTCTAGAACTTTGTTCCTTCATTTCAGCTGCATCTTCCAACAATGCTCCAAAACTTTGGCTGCATCTTGCGATGATGCTCTAGAATTTTGCTCATATCTTGTATATCTATTCCTTAAATATCTTCCTCCACCATTGTGATTTTATGATTCCCTTCTATGTAAATGTTCCTACATCCTTAAAACACACCCATTGTCACCTCCATAATACACCATGTTAAGCCACCATGAGTTTGTTATTCCTTACCATAATAAATAATAATTATGAAAACCTATCATCATAATAAGTAAATACTTTCAACCACCCCATTCTCATGTCATAATAAATTCATTCCATCTGAATTGAATGGTACCGCTACCCATGATGCTATTACATCAACAGAAATAAGCAACTTTCAAATCAATAACAAAATAAAAGGTGCATGCATCTTTTATTTTAAATAGGTAATTTATTGTGAATAAAAATATGAGTTGGCATGAACCCCCCTTTCTTTTCCAAATTTGACAAAACATGTAAACTGTTTCTTCGCTGGAGAAAGTGGCAGCTCACTCACTCTATCCCATGTAATAGTTGAGCAAACAACAAGAGATAGGAAAATAGAAAGAACTTTTGGAACAAAAAGATCAGATCATTAAAGAGTTACAGTCCCAACTACAACAAATTGAACAAAAAGATAATTAGGAGTATTTGGCCAATCTATCTAAAAAGGATAAATAGATTAAGAATTTAACCTTCAATTTGGAGCAGTGTTTGAAAACATTTGCAGAGGAACAAGAAAAACAAAAATTAGAACTGAATAGAGCTTTGAGCAAAACTGTTGAATTGGAACAGGATTTACAGGAAGTTAATGTCAGGCCAACTATGGAGTTAAAAGAGGTTCAAACTGAGCCCACTAAGATGGAGTGGTTCCAAGTCCACATTCCTCCCATGTTGACCAAATAGATGGAGATATGCTATTTCCGAAGACAATCTAGGGCTGAAAATGCTAGACTTAAAAAGGAAATGGTATTATTAAAGGAATCTTATGACAGGTTGTATCAGGCTAAATGGATGCATGTAGAATTGGAGAACTATTATTGGCCTGTAGGAAACCATCCAAATTGTACTCCATATTCCTTAATGAAAGACTATTGAGATGGAAGCTCTTAAGAATTTTTTTCAACTTGCCACATGAACCAAATGATCAACAGTTCCTAGAAGCATTTAAAGAGGCACCTCATGTTCAGAAAAAATTTCTATGTGAATTTTTCATACATAATCCATTTTTTGAAAAACATAATGATTTCTTTATCAACATATTTGTGGGAGAAGTTCAATTGAGGGAATTTATGTCCAATATGCAGAATCAAATTCATTGGCAAGATAGAACTAGGGAGTATCTCCATGCAAAAAGGACTATGGGATTACAAATGAGATACCCTAATCAGAAGCCTTTTGCTTTTAAAGCTTAGTTTTGAAGGGTTAAGAGCTATGCACATATGAGAGAGAAGTACAAGGAAAGTATTAGGGTCTATTTTGAAGACTTCAATGTTAATGAACCACCATTGATTGACAGAGCTTGGAGTGCCTACAAAGAAAGATATACGCTTCTACCTATGTATTTGAAGAGGAGAGAAATGATTTCCCCTACCAACCTTAGATGGTCTTATAGAAGAGTAGAGGCATTAACAGAGATACTATAGCAGCTCAAAACTAAGTGGATAGGGATGCGTTACAGGCCTCCACTACTTTTACAACCACCCCCTGCAGTCTTAGTGGTTGCAGAGTAGGATCCTAGAGACTTACATGCATGGCAGATGAGAATTAGATTGAACAAAGGCTTTTTGAAATACTCTGGTCATTTTGATGAGGAGGCAGAGGAAATGTATGGCCTTAGTTCTTAATTTGATGAATTAAATAGGAAAAAGAGATGCAAAAAGGTAGAGGATTCATCAAAGAGTAGGAGGACCTGCTCAAGGCTAAGAAGGGGAGGATGATGAGGTATAAACAACCTCATTACTTTGATAAAAACAAATAACCCTTTTTGCATTGCCCAATCACCCTAGGCATGCCAATTTGTTTGTTTTTAGAAGCAATATTTATCTATTTTTAATGAAATGTTGTACAAATCTTTATTTCCTAAATTGATTGAATTAGCTATTAAATGTTGATATAATAGTATGTAGAGTTGAGTAAATATGCAGGATTAATGCACAGTCTATGAGAGGAGTGGACTTCAAATAGTTGAGGTCAAGTGCACTGGAAGTTGAGGGCACCAAAAATTTAGGCATGCATTGATTAGAGACTCTTTAAATTATGTTAACTTTTGTTGGGTATCTGAGACTTAATGGCTCCACTCATAGCCTTTTATATGTTTTTATTCCATAAAGACATCAGTAGTTGAAATTCTATTTTTTTGTTATAAGACTTTTTCAAATGGAATTTTACCGCCATCTGGAATATAGGATTTTGTGATGGTTTAGTTTTAGTTAGTTGCTCAAAATATGGATATATATATCATACTGTGTGAAGAATAATCATCAATCTTTTTGGCAAATAATCGAAGAGTTATGTTCTGCAATATTTTCATGAATAGTGTTATGCTAATTATTTCCTTTTGAGTTATAAAGACATGAATGAAGTCATTATGTTGCTGTGGAAACAATTGAATGTGATCTAAGTTAAAAGATGAATTTCTCCCACAAGTTGGCCACTCGCGGGATTGTAGAGTAGATAAGTATTTCTATTTTTGTGAATGTTATGTTTAGAGTAGTGTTATTTCACGTTCAAGTTCTATTGTGTGTGCCTATAGGTTGTGATATTTAAGACATTAATTCTTGGAGCTCTGTTGTTTAATATTTCTGGAGCATCTTCTTTAGTTTTAAATTGTTGTTAATTGTTAATTAAAAGAATGTGTGTGCAGTTATAGGATTAGTCACTATTTGAGTTCATAGTAAAAATTGCATGTATGAATTTCTAGTATAAGGTTTTCTTTTTATGTTTTCTTAGATCAAGAGTTCAAATGCTTTCTAGCATAGAGTTTTAATGCTTTATAGTTTGATATGTTGTTTAAGCCTTCTAAAAAGATTTAGGAAATTATTTCTAGATGAGATATCCAAATGATATTCCCTATTGCATACAGCCTTGGAGATGTTTTTTGCATGGAGAGGATGAAGGAGGTTATTTTTTGCCTTAAGGGCTAGTGTAAATCATGAAACCTCTTTTCTATTTTTGCATAAATTGAAGACTAGAATAATGTAATTTAACAATTATTAAATCCAATAATGTTATAAATTGCTTTATACTTGTTATGTAATAACCTAGGGGAGAAATAAGCATTACACAACACTTATTAAAGCAATCACATTGATTGCATTTAATAATTGTTGAAATAGGTTTTTTTCCCCTCTAATCATGCAAAAATAGGAGAGGAGTTGAACTGAAGTACAGATTCATGCAGAAGGGGTATTTTTTTCTATTTTCAGCTTGAAGTCAAACTGAGCTAATTTTGGCATTCTTTTGGGTCAACTATCTTTAGAGGAGGAGTTCTAAGCTATTTTTACTCATCTTGGAGGAGTTTTGGGGCCTAGATTTTAGGCTTTTCTCTTGTGCTCGCCCAGCAACTTAGACTTGCTTTTTCAAACTCATACATACATCTTTTGGAGTCCAGTGGAGCTGGAGTTGGCTTCACATTCACCTTTTGGGATAGATTTTGTATTATAGGGGAAAAAGCTCATGCTTTTTTTCTTAGTTCTTTGCTTTTTCCTTGCCTTTGCACATTGCAAAGAGAGAGATTGTCTTGTAACTTAGCCATTTTTATAATTTATGCAGCAACAACAATTTATTTTCCAGTAGTTCATTGTTATTTTGCAAAGCATTCCTTCTATTTATCAATACATCAAGTGTTCATCTACTCAGATTTAGGTGTCTTGAGTGATTTGATAGGATTTTACTATGTTTTATCATAAAACCTCTAAGTTTTCTGTCTCATTCTCTGAATGCAAGTATACAAAGTATAATTTTATTACAGGTTACAGAGTATGCAAGTCATTTCATGCTTTTCTGTGAAACACTGTTGTAGTAAAATTGATCAGTTTGAGTTGTAAGAACAAGTGTGTTGAAGAGTAATTGTGAATCATATTGCAAATTAGAGTTAAATATTGGTGCATCGCCCCCTTTAGGATAGATTTTTAGTTTAGTGTCATGTCCCGATTAAATTAAAGATTTAAACATCATGATAAGACAGATAAATTGCTTTTGATGATGATCATGTATATAATAATATTTAATAAACAAATATAATATTATATTAAATAATATTATTTTATTAAAATATAATATATTATCAATTTAAATAATATTATAAATATAATAATTATAATATAATAAATAAATAAATATTAATAATCTAAATAATATTATTATCATAATATAATACTATTTACAAATAAATATTAACAATTCATTAATATGAATATTAAAAGTAATATATAAGAATGAATTTATAAGTCAAATCTTAAAGCCCATAAGACAATAATTATATTTATAAAACAAAAGTCTAAGAAACAAATAAGGAACAGTCGAATATATTCCATGAGGAATATAAGACTCATAAAGGCAACGATTCATAAAGTGCATCAATTAATAAAGACAACAATTATAAATTTATGACAATGATTAAAATAAGAAAGATGCGACTCTTAGAGAAGTTGTGAATATATTTAGAATGGGCCTCATTAGCCAAGGGGGCATAGAAGATATAAGTCTTTAAAAAGTAGCATGATTAATAAAAGAAAGGCAGTAATTAATTATGAAGAAGTATATGTTTTAAAGTGAGTTGCATCTTTCGGTAGGGTTACATCCCTTAAGAGAATTCACCTCTCTTGAAAGAGGAAGATAGTAATATTTAAGGGAAAAGAGGAATATCAATGGAATATGGAGGAGAATAAGAGGAAGCAAGCAATAACATATGTATATTCTGATTTTGTGAACAACTATATACAAACAAGAATATAAGAAGAAAGGTAATGAATATCATATGGAAAGCAATGGAAATGATATTTTCTAAGTGGAAAACATACATAACTAATATATAATTTGAGTGAAGGAAAAAATAGATTTTATAAATACAATATATCTGATATATTGGAAGTGAATAGTCTTGGAGGAGAGAAAGAATATAGAAAAGAGATTTCTAAGTTGAGTAGAAACATATATATTCAAAAGGGGAATATCGATATATTGTTGATCTGAATTCATACTACTATAGTCAATAATAAATCTCCAAAGATATGAAGTGCAAGAATTATATACTTGGTATGTTAGATCTAACCTTTGTTTATGATGATGAATGCCATATATTAAGTAATGGCATATAATGGAAATATTATCATTAGTATCATACACGTGTACATATATACATTATGAAACTAGCTAAGTGATGGTATGTTCATCTCATCACTTCTATTACATGTAACCAGAGGGTAGGTGGTTTTGTTAGGGAGAGGTGGAGTAATTCCATCCTAATGGATTGGAGAGGGTTTAACATGCCCTAGACAAGGTCGCTAGGGAGAGGCAGAGTAATTCCATCCCAATCACATTGGAGAGGGTTTAGCGCACCCTAGACGAATAATTCCCCATCCATGGTTAAGGATTAGAAGGGAAATAATATTGAGAGATGAACATAGTTAGTTACTTCTATTTTCCTCTATTACTTCATCCTTAAAGGAATGTTAAGTATTGTGGGGAGAGGTTGAGTAATTCCATCCATATATAGGCCCCAAGGTTGGGACGTAGTTTCCCCAAGGTTGGATTAGAGATGGTTTCATGTAAAGCCTAATTTCGTGAGGACAAATAGTAAGGAGGATATGGATTTTGAATTATGGAATGTATTATAGAATAGTCATCAATAGTGAGTGACAATCATGAAATGAATAATCCTTTAACACGAGATGATATAATTATATTATCATTGATCTTATTCAATCTTATCATTGAAATTCATTGATCTCTAATGTTTCTAATGTCTCTTTGAGAATCACTTTTGAATGCAGATTCAGGTTTAAGTCTTTCCACTAAAAAGGGGACATTACATTCAATTTTTGTTTATTCAAGTATTCTTCTATCTCTTTTCCTCACAAGTTTACAAATCCAAAGGGGTATTTAAAGGGAGTCAGCTCTTCTAGAGGTTCATTCTCTAAACAGAAAAACCCACAATCTGAGAATGTTCCCATGTTGCACAAGATTGCCGAGCTTGTAAAGGCTTAGAATTCAAGGCACAATCCTTCGTGACAACAGTTACTTATAGCACAGAATGGGTTATATTTCATAAAGTAAGATGCAAATAGGTGCCATCCTATGTTAGGCCCCCATGGGTTCAATGTAGAAATTACTAGGCATTTGGGTAAAATCCAAAAGAGGTGTATACATTTTGCATGACTTCAAAATTGTATGCACCATCTCACTTGGCATGACTAGATCATCATTTGAATATTAGACGTGGAACTTGTTGTAGTATAAATAGTACCTAGGCAATTGAAAGTAAAAATTAAAAATAAAGGGCAAATCATAATAATGCTTGGGGGCCATTGCTAGCATAAAGGCTACAAATATTGTGGTCATGTAATATGGTAAAAGTGTGTTGAAAGTTGAATTCAAGCATAGATGGAGCCAATGCGGGAGGTCACAAATGCTAGTGACATACTTAAATGACATATATTGCATGAAGATTAAATGTTTTGTCTAACAAATCTAATACATGAGTAAAAATACACTTGCATCAATAATGTTAGAAACAAAGGCTACCACAGTATACAAGTGTATTGTAGAGGAAGTATATAGAGATATGGTGTAATAATGTATGACGCTTGAACAAAGGTTTAAGGAAGTCCAGTGTGGACTTATGAGACATTGTGGCATAATAGAATCAAAGATTTTAATAGTAGCTTTTATATTTCATTATGTATGGTGTAAGCCTTCATGGAATATGGCTTAAAGGGCATATAGAATGAAATCCCAACAAACATAGCTCCAAAATGGTAGTTCAAATATGTCACAACAATTTATCATCATAGCAAAGCTACAATCTAGTTCCTAGAATCCTTCTTCAAAATCTTCTAATTTGCAACCAAAGACAACTCAAAGGCAGCGTGCCAGATTGATTTCCAAAGTGGTCAATGGAGTGTAGAAGAAATATAAAGCCAACATTAGTAATAAAGAACTTGTGGGAGCAAAATAAACTAGCAAACCATGAAACTCTACACCTTTCAACAAAATAAAATCCAATGGTCCATGAAACTTGGAGAGGGAGGATACACGAGTGTTAATCTAGGAGTTCACCATAACTCGAATCCTCCACATCAATTTATAATCTAACAAAGAGTGAATTTTATATAAATAAGCTACGTTTGTTTGTTTGATCTAGTATTAAACAATGCTAAGATACATAGAAGATAAATAAAGAAGCTAGGTTTGTTTTCATTCACTCCTGAAGCAAGTAAGGTAGAAGGTGGGTCTGATAAGATAAAATTGAAAAGTGGTAAATATTTCTAGGTTCACAAGAACATAAGTAAAATCAAGATGAAGTAAAATTAAAAGTAGACTTGCCATTTTTATAAGCTTATAATATTTGTGATCAAGTAGGGGTTTCATTATTTCACTTGAGCTCACAAATTTTTGTTTTTAGTAAAGTGAAAGATTTATCAAAAGAGGGTAAATAAAATAATGTTCATGGGAAATATCAAGTGAGCCTATACACTTATTGAAGGAGAACTACATATCAGAGGAAAGGATGATTTGATAAGGAGAGTGGTATATGAACATGAAAGAGAGGACATACTAAAGGAAACACATGAAGGTATAGCAAGAGGTCACAACTTCAGAGACCTTACAGCAAGAAAGATCAAACTAGCAGGTTTGTGGTGGCCTACCTTATTCCAAGATGCTAAAAGTTATGTAAAGCATTGTAATATTTGTCAAAGAATGGGTAAACCTACTGCCAAAGATGAAATTCCATTGAGACCAGTATCAAAACAACTCCCATTTTATAAATGGGCAATTAACTTTATTGGACCCATAGATCCTCTGGCCAAACAATCAAAAACAAGATACATTATCATGAGAGTAGAATATCTCACAAAATGGGCAGAAGCTCAACCCACTAAGGATTGTACAACAAAAACAACCACAAAATTATTGTATGAGAATATCATAACTAGATTTGAATGTCCACTAAGTATCACAAGTGACCATGGAAAACATTTTGTAAATAACATGATTGCAGAGCTACTACAATCTTTCATGATAGTGCACAACAAAAGCTCACCATATCATCCATAGGAAAATAGTGCAAGTGAAGCCTTAAACAAAATCATTGGGAAGACATTGATAAAAATGTCTGATGGAAATAAAATAGATTGGGACCTCAAAGTACCTATGATACTTTGGGCCTACCGCACAACATACAAACGAACCACAAATTTCACATCGTAAGAATTAGTATATGGCCTCAATGCTACTATACTAGTACATTTTATACTACCCAATTTTTCATACCACATAGACTCTGAAACTAAATGCGAAGGAATCCCTAACATAAAGAATTAAAGAATTGGATAAAATGGATGAAAATAGATTAATGGCAGCCTATAACATGAATCTAGAAAGAAAGCGACAAAAAGCCTGCAATGATAGAAACCTATGGATGAAAAATTTCAAATAGGGAGACTTGGTACTGCTGTATGACAGTAAGTTTAATAAATAAGGAAAACTAAAAATAATATGGTTAGGACCATATTACATAGAGGAAATTACAAAATCTGGAGTTGTAAGACTAAAAGATATGGAAGGAAGAATAACAGCTAGATATATCAATGGAGCTTGTTTGAAGCATTATCACAAACCTCTGGGATGAAAAGATGAAATGTAGAAGAATTCTAACATGTATCATAGAATTGTAACATATTGTATCATAATCTAATCGTTGGCATCTAAAAACACTAAACAAATATAAAAACCTACAAAAAGCACAACGGATAAACACCATAAATTCATAAAGTAACTATTAGGGTTATATATACCCTAATCCACCCTTAAAAAAACTCATTTACATCCAACATACTTTGAGAATTTTGAGCTCTGCAATGCAAGAACTAAGAAGAGAGTAAACCCTAGCCGACAAGATGAGAAATATGGCTACACCAATGCTCATCGATGTGACAGAGAAGCGAAGGCCTAAATATAAGAAATGCCCATTCAAGGTGATGGAGGTAGACAAGGAAGAAGCATTCTTTGGCGTACTGACAGATGTGGTATACATAGAAGATGTGAGAAAATACATCCATACAATGATCTCGGAGATAGATCACATGAAGTTTGAGGAACTGAGAGATACATTGCTTGGAGATACAAGGTATTTACCGAAATATCAAAACATTACCACCAAGAAACTTGATGAGTGGAAGGATTACATGGATTTCAGTGATGCTCATGAGTGGGTTAGAATCATACTGAGCAAAATTCTTGATGAATTTATATACCTAGACAAACCCTACCGCATTACTAAGGATGCAATTAGGGTTGTGACTGGACTCATCTTGACAGGTTCAGTGTCAACAATCAAGGCCATCAAGAATGATAAATTCATTGAGCTTATAGGGGCAAAACTCGATGAGCAGAGATTGAGTGTGAAGGATATAACAGATCTAGGGGTTTGATATGCAACAATGGGAATAGCTTACAAAGATCTACTATCGCCACTGCAATACAAACAACATATCAAATGGTAAAAGGGGGCAAAGATTTCAACCTCTATAAAGTGATGAGGGAGCAGTTGATGGAGAATTTGAAGCGAACCAAGGAGTCCAACTATAATTTTTGGTATGGTACCCTAATTGTCTGTTTAGTATTTTATTTCCTCAATGAATTACTGGGATTCAAAGGGAAAGTATGGAAACAACACCTTATAGTTGCCACACAAATCAAACAACACATTAGAAGTTTCAGTGACACAAAAGATTTCAACACTATGTATTAGGTGGTAAAACAATACATGAATCACATAACCTTGATGATAGACAAAGATTACACCTATATGGAGGCAGTGGAACCTATAACATATTAGATTCCTAGGTTACCCTATGAGGTCACAAAACAAGAAATAAATGCATATGCACAAACTTTGCTCAGTAAACCTGTTGTTCTCAAAATCAGCTACGCTCATTTTTGTAGACAATCCCTACGAAACTTATCTGTTTCGTAGACTACACTCTAAGTTTGCTTATCAAGACAAGTCTTGTTGGCCTAGTGTGAAGTCTCCTAACATTGTTGAAATAGTTTGCAATATCTCCTTAGGTCGATTCCTTGAAAAACATAAAAATCAACTAGGTCGTAAGCTTGTCAAAATATCAATTTTTGACTATTTTGGGGGTGTTAGAAATTTTTTGTTTTCACATGCAATAGCAGTCAAAATTACTACTCTTACATGTGTATTGTTGTTGAACATGTAATGACGGCTAAAACTTCCACCGTTACATGTTTTGTTTGTCATTTTACAAAAAACATGCATGAGTGGTTAAAACCATCACCCATGCATGTTTCTTGTTTGTCGGTCGTTTATGTATGCAAAGCCGGTCATATCCGCCACTCCAACATGACTTAAAGCATATGCAGTGTCGAGGTTTTTTGCCACCCAAGCAAATCCCACGAAATCTACAAACTCGAAGTGGACATTAATGGCACTCGTGCCGTGTTTAATGCACGACTTTAAGGTTTTTTTAAAGTGTTTTTTACTCATTTTAATTTGCTTATTATTCATTTTGAAACCTCTAGACGAGATTGAAACCTCCTTCATGTCAGTTTTCTTCACAGTACTCGTGTGCACTTCGGATCCAAGTAGATTCTATTTCTTGACTGCGTCTAGGGTTTTCATTTTTGCTAGGTAAGTCTTTGCTTTTTCTTGTTTTTGTTTTAGGGTTTGATATGTATTAAACATCTTTCGTTTTGTTTCAATCTCTTTTATAGATTAGCAAAACTGTATCATTTGTGTATGGATTTTTCACCATTTTCTTTAAACCCTAGTTTTTTGTTTTATTTTGCATACATTTGTTCAATGGGTCAGGGTTTTACCGCCCATGATAAAATTAGTTTTTTCCAATAGTTTCCGAACGTGTATGAGTGGCCTTTATCACCGTCGATACATGTTCCTACCCTGAGGTTTTCATGTTGATAGTTTATGTGAGGGCGACATTTTTCACTGCTCCCACATGAGCTTTACATGTTCATACCCTCAGGTTTTCATGTTGATAGTTTATGTGAGGGCGGCATTTTTTGCCACTCCCACATGAGCTTTACATGTTCCTACCCTCTGGTATGCAATGATGGGGGTTTTCCCTACCTTCATGTCTCTTTTATATGTTTGGTCTTCCCTACATGTAAGGGCAGTTAAAATTGTCGCCCTTACACAAACCTTGTGTTACCCCCAATGTACATAAGAGGCTGAAACTCCCACTCTTGCATATCTAACTTAGAGTTTCTAATACACCTGCAATAGCAGTCAAATTGACCGACTATACATCAAAGTTTTCCTTCCAACATGCACTGGCGAACCTTTTCACCTCCTTTGCGTGTGTCTTATATAAACTTGCTATTTTACCCTCATGCATGGGTGGTCAAATCGACCGCCCCTACATCATGAACATTATCTTACCTCATACATGCAACGACAGTCCTTTTGGCCGACCTTGCACATGTATTGAAGTCTAATTTTTTCTAACATGCAATAGCAATCAAATTGATCAACTTTACATGGTAAATAAATAGTCCCTTGTGCAGGAGCAGTCATTTTGACCACCCATGCACATTTTCCTAAATTTTTTCTAACACTGGGGAAAATTCACCTTTCAAAGCCTATTAACCCGCTTTCACCTTTTACCTCTATTTGCGTGCACTCAAGCCCTTCAGTGCAGGTTTCCCTATTCATGATCATCAAATCGCAGTAATCCCAATTTACCCATTTTTCCCCTAACTACGAGATCATGGCTTTTTGTAGTTTTCGACAAACGTCTGTGGTAGATACCTTTTCCATAGTTCTCTCCAAAGTTGATGTCAGAGCCGTCTCCACCCAAAGCTAAAATCATGAAGTACAAATACCAAGGGGTCTTCCCTATTACTTTAGTACAGTCTAATGTTAATGAAATTAGAGATATAGAAATAGGGCATGTAGATATGACAGAGTTCGTGGGCAGAACTAGACAACCCAACCCTTCTAGGCATCTATAGAAGATCATTGCCAACAACATTCACTTGGTTGCCTCTTTTCCAGTTGCTACCCATAATCATGAGCTTGTTCTTCAGGTGGATAGCCATTACAATAGGGATACTAGGGTTGTGTCAAATTCCCAAGGGAATGTGATTATGAGACTGGATGTGGAATTTCTTGACAAAATCTTCATGTGTCCTCCTATTGTAAATATTGGACAAATTGATTTTGCTCAAGGGCAAAGATACTATGATGAAGATGTGGAAGTTGTGAGAAGATACATAAATAGTAAATGGTTGAAGACTCCTCAGAGCAATCTGACCAGATGGCCAAAGGATCTCCCAAGGAGTGACTTTGTAGAAAAGGTCTATGACTTGATTACACTTTTGAGTCATATTAGAGGACTCCCTTCTTCTTCCAATTTCAAGAATGGATGTACACATACATCAACGTGATTCTTCAGGGCACACAAAAAATATTTTGGAGAGAACAGATTAGCATTGCTCTGCATGAGCAATTGGTGAGTCAACACAACATTCAAATTTTATATGACCTCATATCTTGTGTATCCTGCTGCCAGCATGAGAAGTTTTCTTGGTCTCACACAGGTCGATGATAGGAGATTGGTCCCCGTGTATGAGTATTATCCTTAAATCACTCTAAAAGGATCAATCCATCATTTCTGTAGGGTTAATGATGCTTTCTTTTCAGTGTTCATGTGCTTATGGGATAATGAGCTTGTTCAAAAGAGGGTTTCAGATGAAGCTTGGGAAGTTGTAAATTCTTTTGGCTGCTTGTTCTTATAGTTTCCTACTTTCACATATCTTAGAGTAGGGTATTATCCTGGTTATCCCTATATACTTCCACGATATCCCAGTGATAGGATTGTTCTCATGGAATTATGTAGGCAGCTGATTATGGTGCACAATAAACAAATGGAGCTAAAAAAGTCAGGGATTAAGTTTCCTGTAGAAATTGGAAGGTATTCAGGTCAGTCAGCTACCAAGGCGAAAACAATTAAATCTGAAATGCAACTGGTTACAATGAAAACTTTCAAGAAAAGAGATCACTTTGACTTCAAGAGGGTATAGGATAAAATCAAAAGAAAGTCAACTTTCCATATGCCAATGGTAGAAGATATTTGGGCTGACCTCAGTACACAAAATGAGATCAAAAAACTAGACTTTTGTAGACTTCATTTCAGTCAGATAGAAGAGTTGGGTCTTGCGGACATTCCGGAGGGAATGGAAGATGATGGAGATGTTCTAGATCCCAAATATAATACTAAAAATGTTGAAGCCTCACCTGTTCTAGAGGTCAAATGGTCAGTCAAAGAAGAGACTTCTATAAGGAAAAGATTTCAGCCAATCTTGGCTAACACAAATATATGGTTAGAAAGCATAGGGATCAGCTTGAAATAATTTCTTATAGGGTCAAAGACTAAAGTTCAAGAGCAAATAGGTAAGAAAGTGGAAAATAGGACAAAGAACAAGAGTGACACTCCTTCCTCTTCCAAAACACATAAAACAAAAATCAAATTTGTGTCAAAGGGAGGTAAGAAGAAAGAGGTTGTAGGAACCTCTAATGTCACTGAATCAGGGGTTGAAGACACGAATGTTGAGCAAATGGAGGTTGAGGATGTTGAGACTGAACAAAAAAATATTGAGAAATCTAATGATGCCCAACAAACAGAAATGTCTGATAAGTTTGATGAAGAAGGCGAAATAGAACAAGGTAAGGATGGGAATGTAGAGCAAGAACAACTTGGTGATCTACATCAGTCTCCTAAAAAGAATCTCCCATTAGAATCCAAAGTTTCTACACCTCTACTTCATGTTCCTATTTCTGATAGTTTTCCTATATTTTCAAAAGTTCCTATTTCACCCATTTTGGTTATTTCCTCTGATAGTACTCCCACTTCATTAAGAACAAGTTTTGGAACAGTGTTTGATTCATCTAGGTCCATTCCTAGTTTGTCTTCCCCGTCTATTGATATCGGTCAACAAACTGTGTTAGAACATTTTCTAGATAGTTCTGAAAAGGTTGTTGATACTACTGTTGTTTTTACTCCTACCAGTCCCATTGTTACAGTAACAGGAGTAAACATGGATCCAGTGATTGATTCTTCTCCTAATGTGGGTGCTTCTATACTTTGTCCTTGGTTGTATGCATATACCCCAAAGAGGAAAAAGAAAGCAATTTCACCAGATGAAATTGATATAGAGAAGTTGTTGCCTTTGAAATCAAAAACTCTGAAGAAAAAGCCTAAGACTGTTTCTAGGCTTATCAATGAAAAAGGGATCAGATATGCAGAAATTGCCAAGCCACTAGAGGATGCTACTATTGACAATTTTGATATGAATGATTATGTTGTCTCAAGAGTTGAGCTAGGTAAGCTAACTCATGAAGGTATTAAAGTAGATTTTCAAACTACTGCCAATACCTTGCTTGAGAAATATGAAGAAGTAAAAAAGGAGAAAGAGCAGTATAAAGCTAAAGCAGAACAACTTGCCGCTATTCTTCAAAAAATAGTAAAGTCATCTGAAATTGAGGAACCCATGGCAGTAATTGTAGAAGATCCTCTTATTCAAAAAGTGGAAAAAGCTCAGGCTAGAGGAAGAGTGGTAGGAGATATTGTGGAATGTTTGCTAGCACAAGAGTTTTGCTGAAGACCACTATAGAAAGAAAAGAAAACATGGATAAAGCAAAAGTTGAGCTTGATAGCATGGTTGACTTACTTTCTCAAGAACTGCGGGATCAGAAAGAAAGATTAGAGGAATGGATAGAGATGAAGAAGATTAAGATAAAGAATTTGATTGCCATTGGGGTCATCTTAAATCAAGAATCATATCTTAAGACTAAGGAATCTCTTGTTCATCATATCAATATAATAAAAGGCTTACTTGATGACTTATGCCAGGCTCGTGAAAATAGTGAAGACAACAATGTCTTACTTCTACACAGGTTGGAAGAGCTCCCATGCACTCTTACAAGTGAAGGTCATAAGTTCCTCTCAGCAGATGAAATGATAAGCTCTTTTGAAAAGACGGTTCAACAGAAATTCGAGGATGAAATAACCTCAGTACTTTCTATGGATAGCCTTTATGATCAGCAATCAACTTTTGAAAACATGAAGGACAACCTTGACAAGCATGAGAAGGTGATAAAGGCAGTAAAAGATGCAGTTCTCCAGGGCCGCACTATCTCAGAGAATACAACAAACCCTGATGCATGTGAAATGGCAGCTATACAGGCCATGTACAAAAACTTTCTAAAAAAGAATGATGGTGGCAACTAAGGCTTTTTTTCACATGCCTTAGTTTATTTTTGATATTGTATATGTAATAAATATTTTGTTCTGGACATATTCACATGTATTTTTCCAAAATGTAATTACATGTGAGACAAAGGAAGTCCCAAGTCAAATAGGACTCTTTTGTTTGAATAAGTCAAAGTAGTTAGGATTTCCCTACTTTTGCTCTAGGCTCCTCCCTATAAATAAAGAGGGCCTCTATTGTATTTTTTGGGGATCTTTTAGTTATTGAAGTGAAACTCTGCCAAATTGAAGAGCATTTTGAGACTTTGTGTTCAAATTGTAAATCATATTGTATCAAGTGAATAGAAAAGCAAGAGATCATTCAATCTTTGTATTGGAATAAGTTGTAGTATATTGAAAAGTTTTCTTATGTCCTTTTCCTTATGCTATCTTATCTACTTGATCAAATTGTAGTGTGAGTGTGGATAATCTGGGAGATGTTCTAAAGCTGATTTTGGAGACTTTGTGCTATAACAATTATCTTTAGTTTGTGATTTTATGTTTTGAAGTAAAAGATATTGGAAAGACTTTGACCTACTATTATCTTTTGTGATCATATGTTTTGTCATAGTATTCGGTGAAGACTTTGAGCTGCACCTTATCCTACTTGGTTTTAAATTGTAAATCGGTAAAAGAAGCAATGATAGACTTTGTGCTCTCGTCAGTTTCTTGGTTATTTTGATTTGTATTGTGAAAGTGCTCTTTTATATTGTAAACATCATTTCTAAAAAAAAAGAGAAATGGATGATATGGTTTCACTCTGAAGTTAGTTTTAGTGTAAATAAGTTAGTAATAGTTAATAGGGAACCTCCCCTTGCTGAGAGGAGAGATTTATCTCATTATACTGTGGTTGATATAATCATTTTGCCTTCAGTTAGTTGAAGACAAAATATTCACCCAACAAAACCTAAGGATGCTACCGCAAAAAGGTTTGGCACATACAAAGAGATCATGGATAAAATGCAAAAGAAGAATGTGAAGGAGAAGCTATAGAAAAACAACGAAAAATTGCATAGAACATGGGAAATCCCACTGCGAAGGTGCAACTGTACTGCAAACTACATCAACTACCTCACAATCCACTGTAGAGGCTCCACAATCCACCTCATCAGCCCCACAAATGCCTACTTCACCACAAAATCCTAGGAGGTCAAGGAGAAGTGCATCTATGGCAACTAGTGCACAAGTTGCACCACAATCGGCATCATCTACACAAACAATATCTACAAGAAGAAGAGTTGCATCAAAAACTTTGGTACAATTAGGTGTGGAGAAGAAAAAGGCACCTAAGCAAAAGCAACAAGCTAAGAGAAAGAAAAACCAATCTCTAGTGGAGGAAACAGAAGAGGAATAAGGATAAGAGGAAGTATCCCAATTGAAAAATAAAAAGAAACAACAACAAAGAAAATAGGATAGTCAACAAGAGCCATTGAGCTTAGATGCAATCTTGAATGGGATAGAGTGCCATGGGCTATTACAAGAAACAACAGAGCTATACATAGAAGTATCTGCTAAGAATAAGAAAATAATAGAGAGGTCTATAATTAGATATATGATAAAATCAAATAAAACTATGGATGAGATTTTGGGACTACTACCAGAGAGACTAGCAGATGCCTTAAGGAAAAGAAGAGAAAAAGATCTAAAACTAGATGAAGACTTAAGACAGCAGGCCATTGATGGAATTGGTACCTCCATTTTTGCATAGGAGAAGGATAAAATAGCCCAATTACAAGCTACTTAGCTCAAATCAAAGCAAAAGGTTGATACCCTTATGAACATGGAACAAGCTAACAAAGACAAAATCCAATTGGAAACAGAGAAAATAACTAAGAAAATATATGATATTGTCAATGAGGTAGAGAAAAATGCGACACAACATGAGGTAAATGCTCTACAAAATGAAGAACAAAGAACTTATCCTCCACATAATACCAATATAGCTCATGAGGATCAACAAATTGATGAAGAGGCTCTAGATACAGGGGATAGTCAACAAGATACTCAGGATGCATCCTCTTTTTCTTCTCCTATTCAATCCATCAAGGATATTCTAGTGCAGGAGAAGAAAATACAACTTATGGTGACACCACAACTGCTACAATTATCAATGATAGGAGGGCAAGTCAACTTGTCAGGTATATCACCCATCCAAAAATTACAACTTGGTGATATCTTCCACTCCACAGCGAGGGAAGAAATTTTGCAACAACACATAGAGAGTGTAGTGAAATACTACTTGAATCTATAAATATAATTCAAAATGAAATGCTAGAGGCTCAAAGGGATACAACCCTACCGTCAACATAGCAACTAAAACAACTAATGCAAAGCTTTAAATCACACTCTCAATACTTGGAGAATAAGGTAGAAGAAAGAGCAACTGAGCAAATAAATAACAAAAGGCTAGCTGATGCATCAAAGAAATGTGCCAAGGCACACAATAAACTAGAAGCCAAAATAAAGAGCATCCAATAAGGTATGGAGGAAGCAAAGGTACTATATCAATTTTGTTTGCAATGGCCTACTACCACTAAGAATATAAAAGGCTCAAATAGAGGCATTAGAGACACAAATAACACAAGTTGCTATTACTTATGATCTGGTACAAGATACTAATGGTTCCATAAGGGCAAAAGTAGAAACATTGCACTCCCAACTCTAGCAGTTCTAGGATCAAAGGGAACAAATCACGGAACGGATCAAATAACCGAGAGAAGTGGTATGCCTAAGGTTAACATCCCTGACTGGAGTGCTTACTGGGGCCAAACAAATTACACAAAAGATACAAGTATCGACTACATTGGGAGATGCAGAGGACACATATATTTAGGTGGAGAGCGAGATACCAATTTTGACATTTGCAAAGAAATAGTGGGACACAACTCTGGCCCAGCTCAGAGTGATTTACAAAACCATCCCACCTTCACATAAAACAGAACATGTCTTGAGGACAAGGCATAGTTTTAAAAGGGGAATAATGTTGATAGAGTATAAGACACCCAACATAACCTATCACAGGTTACCACAAAGGGCATGTAGAGGATAGAGCCAACACATAAATAGGTATTTTAGGAAAGGACACACCTCTATGTAGATATATAGGAGATACATGTAATCAATATAAAGTAAGCGTGTAAGAGTGTGTAAGAGAGTATGAGAGTAAGATAGATATGTACAAGGTAGTGACTCAGACCTGTCGGTATGAACATATATGTACCAATTGATGATAAATATATATAAAGGAGATATAAGGGTTATGATATCTGTATGTGTCTTATGAATGCTTTACTTAACTTAGATTATACTGCATCACTTGTTAGAAATGAAAGCAACACTACTTCAATGGAAATCTGATTTGAATAAATTTTAGCAAACTTTAACTGTGTGTTATTAATGGAGATTGTAACAAAACATAAAACCACAATACAAAAATATACCAGAAGCAGAAAGAAGCACATAACACAAGTATTTAACATGGAGAAAACCCTTTTGAGTAAAAAACTCCACCAAGAAAAGAGGCCAAATTGTATTATCTTCACAAAAGGAGATTACAAATACATTCACTTCCTCTGTCCTCCAACCTTCACTTCGGTAGAACCTGGGTACCTATAAACTGTTATATGCACCTCATCTACTATGCTATGGTTTTTATAGAATTTACACAACCTCAAGACATTAAATGACTTCTTACAAGCCCATAATACTTGTCAAGAGTCAACAACACAACCTTGGGCGTCCATGGCCAAGAATAGGCTCTTACGGGGTCATACATGCATCCTACACTTGGAAAAAAGTGCCCATGCAAGCTTGAACGACTTGGGGCCAAAAATAGCCACTTACAACATCTTTTGACGTGTCATATGCTATTATTAGTGTCATAGATTCTTATGACAACTTACAGTTGTCACAGAATTTCTTACACCCTCTTACAGCATCTATGACATGCGTCATAACACTAAAAATAGATTATTCCTCCACATGTGCACCCCACTTTGACCAATTACCATTTACCATAGTAAATGACATCTCATAACTACCGCTGGTAACTTTGGGACTTACCGTGCAGTAACTTCGTAATTACTGTGGATAGTAAATAATTTTTACCACTGCCAGTGAAACTTGTACATCCCTTATGGGTAATTACAAATAATAAATGGAATAATACAATATTGGGATTTACAAGGTTAATGGCACCTTATCCCAACATTCTCCCACTTGACATTATACATTGTAAATCAACCCATAGGAAATCAAATGAAAAATAATCAGGCACTAGAAACAAGGCCCATGGCCTCTCTGCACCACACGAACTTCTCTGTGCTCACAGACTTGGTCAATGAATCTACAACATTCTCCTGATTGTCTATTTTCTTCAACTCAATCTCTCCATTTGTAACTAACTCTTGAACAAAGTGATACTGAACATCAACATGCTTAGTTCGAGCATGATACATGGGATTCTTAGCCAAATAAATAGCACTCTGGCTATCACAACCAAACTAAATATTCCTGCAATCAAAACCAATACCTGTACACAATCTCCTCAACCAAACTGCCTCCGTAGAGACATGAGTTGCAGCCATATACTTTGCTTCTGTGGTGGACAAAGCAACTATGGGTTGCCTCTTACTCATCCAACTCACTGCACCTCCATACAGAGTAAACACATAGCCACCAATGGACCTTTGACTATCCAAGTCACCTGCCCAATCTACATCAACAAAACCCTGTATGTCCAAATATTTATCAGCACTATCAGTACCAGAATAAACCAAACAATGATCAGAAGTACCTACAAGATATTTAAATACCCTCTTCACATAGTTTTAATGTTGTCTACCAGGGTTAGACATAAATCTGCTCAAAACTCCCACTGCTTGGGCAATATCTGGTCTAGTGCAAACCATTAAATACATCAAACTCCCTACAACACTAGCATATGGCACATTAGACATATCCTCAAGATCATCCTCAGTCTTTGGACACATATCTAATGAAAGCTTAGTGCCAATGGGTAAAGGAACTCTAACTAGATTACAGTCCTGCAAACTAAACCTCTGCAAAATAGTATTCACATACTTGCTTTGTGACAACCAAAGCTTTCTGTTAACTCTATCCCTCCTAATCTCCATTCCCAAAATATACCTTGCAGCACCAAGATCCTTCATCTCAAATGCACCTGAAAGTTGGGCTTTAAGCTCACTGACCATACCCTTAGTATTGTTGAAAAACATGTCATCAACATACAAAGCAATAACTAGTATAGAATCATCAACACAATGAATGTAAACACAATGATCCTCCTCGCTTCTAACAAAACCCAATTTCAAAACAAATGAATCAAACTTTTGATACCACATTCTGGGGGACTGTTTCCAATCATAAAGAGACCTCTTTAACCTGCAAACCCAATGTTCATTTCCTTTTACCTCAAAACCTGTAGGCTGTTGCATATAAATTTCTTCTTCAAGATCTCCATGCAAGAACACAGTCTTAACATCTATTTGCTCAATCTCCCAATCATAAGCTATAGCAATGGATAAGAGAAATCTAATAGAAGTCAATTTAGCAACAGGAGAGAATATCTCACCAAAATCAACTCCCTCTCTCTGGGAGTAGCCCTTGGCTACCAGTTTAGCCTTGTACTTCTCCAATGACCCATCTACTCCAAACTTCTTCTTGAAGACCCACTTACTTCCTATGGCCTTTCTTTCTTTGGGCAAACGAACAAGATCCTAGGTGTTATTAGAATCCAAAGCCATCATCTCCTCCTGCATGGTTAGCTGCCAAGACTCACTATCATCTGTAGAAATAGCTTCCCTGTAGGATCTAGGTTCATCGTTAGTACTCAATAAAGCATATACACAATGGAAATCTGGTGGGCTATACCTGTCAACTGGATTCTGTTGTCTTGTGGATCTCTTCAAGGGTGGAGTAAGAGACTCTACTTGTTCTTCTGCATGATCATCTGCACCAACTTCTTCTGTAACAATAGATTCATCTTCATCATAACTACTTGAATCTTCTTCATCTTCTTCACCCCCCAATCCATCATTCTATCCTTCCTGAGGTGCATCTTGCTGCTCTAAATCAAAGTGCACCTTCTTTACCTTTTCATCTTTTTCTTTTGGCTGCTCAGGTTCAGAAATAGCTCTAAGTTCCCTGAAAATAACATCTCCAGAAAAGATAATCTTGCGGGTTAGTGGATTCCAAAGCTTATAACCTTTGACATTATCACCATATCCAATGAATGTACATTTTTCAGCCTTTGGATCTAACTTAGATCGCTTTCCCTTAGGCACATGAACAAAAGCCTCACAACCAAAAACCCTTAAATGTGAAACAAAAGGTTTCTTACCTGTCCACACTTCATAAGGTGTTGAATCAAGAGCCTTACAAGGAGATCTATTTATCAAGTAGCAAGTAGTACACACAGCCTCTGCCCAAAAGCATTTATCCAACTGTGCATCACTAAGCATACTTCTAGCCCTTTCCATAATTGTTTGGTTCATCCTTTCTGCAACACCATTCTGTTGTGGTGTATACAGAGTTGTCTTTTGTCTGATTATACCTGCATGCTTGCAAAACTCATCAAATTCCTTAGAGCAATATTCCCCTCCATTGTCAGATCTTAGTATTTTTATCTTTAAACCTGATTGGTTCTCTACTAAGACTTTGAATTCCTTAAACTTAGTGAAAACTTCATATTTATTCTTCATAAAATAAATCCATGTAAATCTAGATACATCATCAATGAAGGTTACAAAATAATGAGATTTTCCAATAGATTCATTATCCACAGGTCCAAACACATCTGTATGAATAATCTCTAATTTCTCTTTTGCTCTATTCCTTCCTGAAGGAAATGATTTTCTATTTTGTTTACCAAACACACAATGCTCATAGAAATCAAAGTGCTCATCAAAATAGGAGAAACCATCCAACAAATTTTTATTCTTAATAGTTTTCAATACATTATTGCTTGTGTGGCCCAATCTACAGTGCTACAACATACATGTATTTTCAATAGTGGCCTCAGATACATAGGAGGCATTACAAACTGTAGTGGCTTCAAGCTTAAACAAGTTCCTGAATCTCTTCCCTTTTGCTACCATCAAGTTCCCTCTCACCAATCTACAACCATGCTTGCCAAATGTCACATGCATTCCCAAATCATTCAACTTTGAAACTGAAATTAGATTTCTAGCTAATCCAGGAATATGCAAAACACCAGGGAGGGTTTTAATCCTCCCATCACTGAAACACAATAATACCTTTCCTTTCCTGACAATCAAATATGTAAAGTTGTCACCAAGGTAGATATTACCTCCATCATATTCTTCATATGAGGAGAACCATTCCTTATGTGGAGTCATATGAAACGAGCATCCTGAGTCAACCAACCAGTGATCATTAGAAACAAGATTACATGTAGAAAGTAAAACTTCTTCACCTGCATTCGAGGACTTATCTGAAGCACTCTCCCACTGTTTCTTGGGATTTCTGTACTCCTTCTACACATGTCCCCTTTTACTGCAGTTCCAACACTTAACTATGTTCTTTTTACTAGGAGTCTTAGACTGGCCCTTGGACTTGTCCTTAGCCCTTTTCTGATCTCCTTTAGGTCCTCTTTCCTTAGACCTTCCCCTGACACTGAGAACATCCCCTGATCTATCTGAACTCTTCTTCCTCAATTCCTATGACAGTAGTACTGAAATAAGAGCATCCAACTTAGGATCCATGAGGTTAGCAGTGATAGAAAGGATAACATTCTCCCAAGACTCAGGTAAAGAACAAAGAAGTAAGATACATTTATCTTCCTCACTAACCTCAACATCTACTAAATTAAGCTGACTCACTAATAAATTAAAAGAATTTAAATGCTCTGCAACTGATTCACCTTCTTGCATTTTCATGGAAAATAATTTTCTTTTTAAATAAAGTTTATTTACCATACTCTTGGCTTGATAGATCTCACCCAACTGTTTCCATAACTTGTATGCAGTCTCTTCCTTTGCAACATTCAACAGGACAGGGTCTAAAAGACACAAATGGATGGTTCCCCGTGCCTTCTTATCCAATATATCCCACTCATCTTGAGAGACATCATCGGGTTTCTTCTCTTTTTGGACAGCCAACCATTGGTTTCTTTCTTCCAACAAATCTTCCATTTTTAGCTTCCACAACTCATACCCTATTCTGTTGAACTTCTCAATGTCCATTTGAGAGGTTGATGTAATAGTGGATGCAGCCATAATAACAACACAAGATCTGCAAAACAAATGCAACCAAATCTCCCACTACAGCTACAGCTTCCACACTACCACCCAAGAGTCAAAGCTGGCCAGACTCTAATACCAAATGTTATTAATAGAGATTGTGACAAAACATAAACCCACAATACAGAAATATACCAGAAGTAGAAAGAAGCACATAACAAAAGTATTTAATGTGGAGAAAACCCTTTTAGGTAAAAAACTCCACCAAGAAAAGAGGCCAAGTTGTATTATCTTCATAAAAGGAGATTACGAATACATTCACTTCCTCTGTCCTCCAACCTTCACTCCAGCAGAACCTGGGTACCTATAAACTGTTATATGCACCTCATCTATTATGCTATGATTTTTATAGAATTTACACAACCTCAAGACATTAAATGACTTCTTACAAGCCCATAACACTTGTCAAGAGTCAACAACACAACCTTGGGCGTCCATGGCCAAGAATAGGCTCTTAAAGGGTCATAAATGTTGTCATACATGCATCCTACACTTGGGAAAAAGTGCCTATGCAAGCTTGAATGACTTGAGGCCAAAAATAGCCACTTACAGCATCTTATGACGTGTCATATGCTATTATTAGTGTCATAGATTCTTATGACAACTTACAGTTGTTATAAAATCTCTTACACCCTCTTACAACATCTATGATGTGCGTCATAACACTAAAAATAGATTATTCCTCCCCATGTGCACCCCACTTTGACCAATTACCATTTACCATAGTAAATGACATCTCATAACTACCGCTGGTAACTCCAGGACTTATCGTGCAGTAACTCCGGGACTTACCGTGCAGTAACTCCGTAATTACCATGGATAGTAAATAATTTTTACCACTGCCGATGAAACTTGTACATCCCTTATGGGTAATTACAAATAATAAATGGAATAATACAATATTGGGATTTACAAGGTTAATGGCACCTTATCCCAACATCACTTACTTTCTTAATGTTTATCTATGACTCTCTCACTGTATGACTAGGGTATAAACTAGACTTTAGAGACTTGACTAAGGACCGGATCTTCAGACTAGTTTCCCTCCCATTTCTTATGAACAAGATCACATTAAAATTAAATGATCTTATTAAAATTAAATCTCACAAAAATAAATATTGAGGTTCCCAAAATGTATTCTCACTTTTCTTATTATAAAGAAGAGTTCATGATAAACAAATTAAGCAAGAAGGTGAAGAAAGTGGCAATTGTAAATGATAAAGATAGGTTTGAGCATGGAAGATTGAATATATGTAATAAATGAAGCAATAGTTGGCTAGCAGAGGTAGTTTTCAACATTTATTCTCCACTCCAACACTTAGGTCATTGACACAAGCTATATTTAATGAATAGTTGTGAGATCATAATGTTGATAACATTCTAGCAATTTTTCCTTTCAAATGTTCATGTATAAATTTGAGAGGTTATGGGTATTTATTCTCTTCCACTCTTTTTCTTCTCTTTCTTTGTGTTATATATTATAGCTATTCTTTTTTTTAAAAGGAGGTTAGATTTTATGAAACAAACTCTACCATTTTAAAATAGGAGTGTGCAGATTTAGTCCTTTGGACAAATAGTTTGTATTATTGTTCATACCTATGGCAACCTATATCATACTATGTAACAATTTCTACCTTTTGCATTTGCTTGCCAATGTATTGATTCTAATAAAAATACTTTGTATACTATGTTCACTTGTGCTCTTGACCAAAGTTTTTATTTTTCTTTCCATTTGCATCTTTTAGGCTTGGTTTATGTGTTTAGAACTGTTGATCCCTTTGTGTGGCTTTCGACCTTCTACATATCAATGATCATGAAAACTTTCATCTCTTTTACTTTAAAGATGTAGTTGTGTCTTCTAATTTCCATTGACTATTGAGTTGTGTGCTAGCAATCTTGTACAAATTAAAAGGCTATGTTTGGCATATCGCCCTCTTAGAATAGGTTTTCATTTTTTTAAATTATCTTTCTTCATTTTATCCTCCCAAAAGACTAAATAGAAAGAGCTACTTCAAAATCACATAAGGAGCTAAATTTTTAATCCCATAGGTCACTTTGTGAGTCATGTCCAGTGCTCAATAACTTCCCATGTTTGATGTCCACACAAGCATAGATTTGAGGTGAGACAAATCTAGACATCAAAGATTTTGGCATGCTCCATGGGACACAACTCGAAGGCTTCAATCTTTGTTCTTATTTTCATTTTGCATTTTATGATTTTGGTGGAGAATAATAAAAAAAATCTTGAGTATGCATCCTCCACCCAGTGACCCCACTGATCATAGGATTCCCAAATATCTATTTTTGTAGACCATGGCTACCCCATGATTCTATAAATCTCAATATCCCTCAAAATGTAATCACCACTAAAATCTGCCATTTGTAGCTTGAACTCAAACAAACCATTGCAACAATAGCAATGGAATCCCATACATGAGTTGATTGCTAAAGCATTGCCTCTTTTCTATGAGGATGGCTCTATGCCTTCTATGGATCACATCTAGAATGTTGTTTTACAACATTCATAATGTCATAGACCTTCAATATGTTTCTCTCTGACTATCGGTGTTGTCTTTCAAAGGAAAGGCACGTGAATGGTTCAAGAGATTGGCACCGAATCTTGTTGCAAGCTAGGACTAGTTAAGCAATATATTATTCAATCCACTATTGAACTATTGTCTTCCCTCTATCAATAAACGGTTGTCTTCCCTCTATCAATACATGAAATTTGAGACAACATGGAAGATGATCCATGTTAATGTTCATCCACCTCTAGGTATTGCTTTCCTCTATTATAAAAGAGTTGAATTCTAAAAGTTCTATCATGATTCAAGTTTTATGTGGTGAAACTTTTCCTGGATCATATAATTTAGTCATTCAAGCTAAAATTAACATCATATAGGTTATAAATTTACCCCCTATTCCCATAAGGTCATTACTTCCTTGGGAAAATAGAAATCTATCTAAAAATATCAAAACTAGCCAAGTGTAAGTTTTTAGCTTACCACCCACCCCTCTGAGTTTGTTGACCTTAGTGAGATCAAAAAAGTCAAAAGTCTAATAGGAGAGTTCTCCCACAAGCTCACAAAATTTAAAAATTAGTACTTGTATAAAAATGATTAAGACTTGATAATTCAAGATCCTCAAGGACAAGTTTCCTCATTACAACTTGTTAAAAGCCTATCTCCCTGTGCACAAGTATAAATTCAAAGTTTCAATAGTTTTGGCATCTATGCCTCTACAATATGAATAGTTTTTAAGCCAAAATTTGAGCAAATAGTAGAGGATCAAGTTTTCTATCTATCTAATTTTTTGAAGTGTGGTAACACAGTTAGATATAAAAATTAGCATCAAGTACATGAAGTTTTTATTCTTCACTTTATATTTTTAGTAATTGTGAGGATCCCATGTTGCACAGATGTTACCTAAGGTTGTCACTATTATGGTTGTCATTGATGTCAACCCTTAGTTTGGGTTGTCATTGATGCCTATGTTGATGGTATAATATGATGGTGTGCTAATAGTGATATTGTCGATGTTCATGGTTGGATGTCATGCCTTGTTTAATGTCAATTAAAGTTGTATTGAGTATGTTTGTTGTTAGTAGAGGTGATATCATGATGATGTATTAAGATGAGAATTAGAAGCATTAAGATGAGTATTAGAAGTAATGTTGATATTGGGGAGATGTTGCTGATGGTCTGTAGCATGGTGTATGCTCTCTCCTATTGATCCCAAGGAAGTATGTGTTGCTACAAGGAGTCTCTGGTGTTCGGATGTTGGTGAAGGTTTCTACTACAGGAAGTTGCCTTGAAGACTAATTGGGAGAATGCTCTGCATTCCTTTGCCTTTGAAGATATAGTCATATGGTTTTGAAGTAAAGTTCAATGTGTTATGAAGGTGCTACATTCAAATTTTCATATCATTTGTCCCTCTGAAGAAAAAGTTATAAGTGACAGAGTGCAGGATTGTATTGTCCAGTGGCTAGTTTTAGTGTATGTTGGCTTGCGCCAACTTGTTGATGTATGAAGTGGTAAATTGGTTCGTGGAGAATGATCTTGAGGATCTTGTGATGTTTCCTGTTGCTCCGCAAAGTGTTTTTTGGTTTCTCTGGAATAGGCTATGGTTTGGAATGAAGGTGTTGTTGGGTTATGCTTCTACCTGGTCAACTAAGGAATGTTGAAGGTGTGCTCAACAAAGTCTTTGTTGTGTGAAGTTCAAGGAGTGTTTGGAGATGTTGTATGGGTCATGCCATCTCATATGAGAGTAGCACAAGTAATGCTTAATCTTCCACGAGTACTGCCAAGTTGTAATGGCTGACATGCTACAAGCTTCATATTTTCTTGTTTAAGGTTGATCTATTTCAAATGTGTGAAGCATACAAATGTTATTCTTTGAAGGATGATGTTGTGAAGGATGTTTAGGACTAGGTTAAGCATGTGTTGAAATATGCAAGGCATGTTCCTCTTCCTGGTGTTGCATGTAATTCATTTTAGGGCTTGCCCTCTACACGTTTCATGTTGTTTGATCTTTGGCTGACTTGTAATTATAATATTCTTGTTGACTTTGGCTAACATGTAAAGTAGTCAATATAATATCATGTATATATTTTAAACCTAGTTGATCTAGGTGAGGTGTGATTGTGAGTATAAGTGTAAGAAGTTGGATGTGGATGTGTGACTGAAAGAGAAAGAGCAGAAGTAATAGATCCTATTTGGATTCATCTTGAAGATATTTTTGAGATAGAAGGGAAGTGAGGAGTGTGCCTAACTGATTGTTGGAGGTAGTGATCCAAAGTTAAAACTTCTTGAAGGTTGAAAGCAGTGAGTCAGTAAGCTATAGAGAAGACATTTGAAGAAGTTGTAGAAGTTGTCAAAGTAGAATTGCAGTCATCAAAAGAATTGAGTTTCATTGTCAGAATCAGATAGTAGAAGGACTGTCATGTTGTAATCTTTTTTGAGTTTGTTCTCACTTCAGGGAGTAGTTGCTTCCTTGGGTTGAAGCCCTAAAACAAAGTTTGCAAGGAGTTCTAGCTTCCTTGGGAGTGACCCTAAAACCTTTCTACATGGAGTAGTAGCTTCATTGGGTTGTAGCCATAAAATAAAATTGTACTGTGATTCATTTATTAGGTTGGATTAGGATAGTAGCTCCTAACTGCTTTTCTCATCGTGGTTTTCCCTTTGGGGTTTTCCACATATAGTTGGTGTTATGTGGTGTTGTGCATTATGTTGATCTTTTATGTTTATGCTAATGCTATAAAGATTAAGATCCAATCTGATCTGGAGGGTTTAAGATTTGTTTGAATACTGATTCACCGCCCCTCTCAATATTCCAGTGTGTGTTCAACATCCCATGCATGCAAAAAGATGTGAGATCATGTGCATAATTGATCCCTTTGAGTTTTAGCTCATTTGAAAAAAATTGCATGCATTTTATAAGGATATAGCAACTAATGCACTTGATTATGTGCAACTTATACTCCTATGCATCAACTCAACATAAGCTTATCTCATGCCTCAATATTTCCTTACACACATAATATTGCACCAATATGCTTTACACATGGATAAAGCACTTTGGCAGAATGGCTTCATGCATATTTGCACAAGCATCATTCTCAATAGCTCAGTGCAACTTAGCATAAGGTAGTCATGTGCACACTTTTCAAACATGCTACTCAATTGTAGGAGTATGCACTTTAGCTTTAACAATAGCATTGCTAGCTCCTAAAATACTTTCCAAATTAGATGCAACCTGCACATGGGTAGCACATGTGCCTACACTAATATGTTTAATTTGACTCCATATACATGTCACACATGGCCACATCTATTCCATGTGATCATGCTAACCAATTGGAACCAAACAAATCTAATATCTAGCATAACCTTGGCCATGTGGGAAGCACACCATATGCACATGACACCTGTTATCATATTGTGGAAGGTTTATCTAACAACCTATTATATAAATACACCTCATTGTACATTATGTATATTATGAGAGAGAGAATAATTTAAAACAGACATAGAATGAGAGAGAGCGCTTGGGAGAGATAGAGATAATATAATAGAGATAAAGTTATAGAGAGATAGTGAAAGAGAGATATAGAGAGGGGGAGAAAGAGTTAGAGAGAGGAACAAAGAAGTGGAGAGAGAGGTGACAAAGAGAGATAGGGAAAATATAGAATGAGAGAAAGATATATATATACATATACATATATAGACATACATACATACATACATACATATACATGTACATGTACATACACATACACATACACATACACATATACATGTATACACACACACACAATTCCTTGTGCAATCCTTATTACTTCACTTATAGGGCATTTAATAGAGCACTCCATTTTGTTATCCATAAAACACTTTGCTAGAAATCCATTCAATACAATGGCATTTTGAACATACATGAGAGGATATGCCCACTAACCCCATATCCATCAAGGCTTAATATTCTCTACAAATACAAAATCTACAAGGAATCCCTATTGGCTACATTACACAACATTGAGACAATTGTTCTTGCCACTTCTATGTTGTATGCAAGGTGCCTCATGTTTGGAAACATGTCATCTAGATCTTCTTCCAAAGAAGACCAAATAAAACTTAAATATTGTAAGCATAGAGATCTAAATATTTTTGTCTCCTCTTAATTGGACCCTGTTTTTATCTGCATATTTTTAGAATATAGTAGGAATTTTACAAGAAAAAAAAAGAACAAAGTTTAGGGTGTCGATCTAGATAACAACATTCGTAGTTTAATTTTTATATTTTGATTAATTTAAATTTGCTTACATAAATAACAATGCATAAATAATTTAGATTCAAATTATCTAGTAAAATCAAATAATTTACTTATATAAATAATTATGGATAAATAGTTGGTACATTATTGCATCAGTAAAAGAATTTGATTTTGTAATTTTTTGTTTTCAATTGTAGTTACTTTACCTATTCATCTGTGTATGTGTATCTAAATGTAAATGATTTTTGGACAATTTTATTTCAACTACCATTGAAATTACAATGTACTAGCAATCTAAGATTTAACATATTATAAGGGAGAAAATGTAAGCTCGTATTTTTATACCTTTGTTTTACATTATTTTGCATATATATCATAAATATATAGTCATAATTTTCAATTTGATTTTGTGTATCAACTTACTTCTAACTTGAATCTCATGATTTAATCCACCTCATCCAAAATCCTAATGTTGTTATCCTATCAATCCACACACCAAAATTTCATTAGTAAAGCATAGGAAATGAGCATATAGAAATCAAGTGAACTCTTAAAAAATGTTCTTCAGATGTATACAAGATTTTAGACATTTATAAGTTAAAGTCTAGATTTAGGCACAACATCACTATATTCAACTTCTTGCATCTACATTGTTTGTGTGATATGTCTTTGAAAGTCTAAATAAACCTTCTAAGAGATTGGCTATAACTAAGACAGTTTAAGGTCTTCACCTCTAACCTTAAAAGAAATCCACAGAGAGAGATGAAATTAAATAACAATTATATATATATATATATATAGTTTTAATTGTGCACAATACAATATTTTAATTATGTGAAGCCTAAGTGTCACGCAAGACTCGTCCACTGTTGGTCCTTTGCATCCATTATGAGTTGCATACAAAAATAGCAAGCAAAGGTGATATAAATAGAATTGAGGTGGCCATATGTGAATTTCTTAATTCATGAATTATTACCTCAACTCCAGAGGAGTTCAAGCAAAAAGTGCAGTGAATTAGAAACTGCAAAAAAAACTATCTTTGATAATCATACTTCTAAACCAAATCCAAGATTTCTCTATACAACACATTTTCAAGTAGTCTAACACAATGACAGACTTGCTGGGAAATCATGGATGTGATATCATTGTGTCAAATCAAATTGACAGTTGGGTTGGCTTCAACCAAATTGTGATATCTAAATCAATCCAAGATAAAGACAGGGATAGAGCTAGGGTGATAGAGGGACAAAGAAAAATAGAGAGATAAAGAGGGAGACATAGATATATATAGAGAGAGGTAGAGGGATAGAGAGATAAAGAGGCATTTACATAGAGAGAGAGAGAGAGAGAGGAAAAAGAAAGACTTGATGAAATGATTAATTCAATTGGAGGTTTTGATTTGATAATAGGTGGAAGCCCCTATAATAATATGACATGCAACAACGATAACACAAGGGATGGGCTACAAGAAAAGCATTCCTCTATTTTCTATGAATTTCTATGTATTGTGAATTATGTAAGGCATGCAATGCATTCAAGTGTAACTTGACAGAATAATGAAAACTTCATTTTATACTTTAATCTAGACTTTAATAGATTATAAAGTCCTTATTTCTCATAGCCAAGTTCCCACTTAAATTGGAGAGGCTACCAAAAACAAGTATTGAAAATTATAAACATTATTATTATTTTGATTCTTTGTAGTAAATTTGTTTGCACAATCAACATGGGACTAATTGCAGTTATGGATGTTGCCAATTATAGACTTGTATGGTATTTTAGTAACGAATTCTTTATTTTGTACTTGTCTACACTTAAATAGATTAGTAATTTCTTATTTTTTCATACTCATGTTCCCCCAAATTAAAGAGGTTAGCAAAAACAAGTATTGAAAAAAATAGACATTATTTTGATTATATGGAGCAAATTTGTTTGCACAATTAGCATGGACTAATATGTGTATAGTATACCAAAGGGTGTACAAACAAACCATATCCTTATGTATGTATGATGTTGAACTAAAATTTGTGAATTCAAATAACCTTTCAGTTTCAAGTAGAGAACATGGCTACATGCATAACCTTCCTATGAATAATTATTTCTAAATTTTATCTTTACCACCCATGATAATTGAAGAGACATTTCCTAAAATACAAAAGCATTAGCAATCATGGGATTACAAAACTAAGCTTAATTGCATAAACATAGTGGCAAAAAGTGCTCCATTGTGTGATAGACTTAGGGCCATGGTCAAGAATTCTAATGAAAAACCCTACATTAAAGATCTGGCTATGGTACTTTTACAATATAAAAAGTGGGGCTTTGTATGGGTTGGTCTAGATCATCTAGCTCCACTAGAGCCTCATGAAATGGTATTTTTCATGCCAACAATCCAACAATAAAGAAAAGAGAGTGAATTTCTATTGAAATGCACAAGACAACTAAAAGGGGGAGTGAATCAATTGTAACCAAAACTTAACTTCTAATAAACATCAACACATCAACCACTTAATCACTGTTATTATGATTTAACCATGAAAGCATGAAATCAAAAACTTAAGCACAACCACACATTCAACACATGAGACATCAAATTTTTACATGGAAAACCCAATAAGGGAAAAACCACGGTGAGGGTTAACTCACAATATAAATGATATATCAAAATTATAACAAGTTTCATTATCGGAGGCTCACTACCTCAAGGATCAATGCCCAAAAATGCTCACTGCAAAAGGAAGAGGCTCATTGCCAAGAGAAGAGGCTCACTACCTGAAGTAGAAGAAGATAGTTACAATGAGAATGGATCTCACAGCAACTAGGGATCCACCACAAACTCAACTGAATCTATTGCAACCTCTCTGTATCAAAAGTATAGTCTTTACTACTCACTATCACACTTGCAAACTCATCTAGATCACACCTGCAATAAATGATGCTTCTTATGCGGCCATTTCGTCTATCTCAACAACTTCACTAAATTTCCTAATCATCTAACTCATATTTATACATCTGCAATCTTGGAAACAATCTTCAAGGTCGGCACAAACAACAAACTTCACCAATATTCAAATTAGGTTTAGACCTAAACATTCCTATGGTAGAAAGGAATGAATGTGGACCACACCACACCTCAGCAGGGACTCAAATGCAATCTCCCATGCAACAACACACTTCCACAAACTCCAAAGCATAACCGCAAGTAGTGAAAACAACCAGGTCAGCCAAAACTGGTGTTAACACTAAGACCTTTAGGAACACACTTCAACCACGATCCAAATTACACTTTGTGGACCAATCAAAAATTAGGAACATGATCTAGAAATATCCACAAGCACGTTACAATCATCAAGAACTTTTGCACAACCTCCAAACACTATCTAGAAGATTCTTCAAACCTAACCACTTAAACATTACTGTCAACCACTGTCACAAAGAAAAGATCACTTGCGGAGCACCAAATCATGAACCACTTCAACTAAAGACACATAACATCATCCCAAACTTAACTCTAGAACCAAAAACTATAAAACTTAAATGCCAAGAGATGCAGAGTAGAATACATTCTCCCTATCACCATTGAATACTCAGAAAAACAATTTTTACTCTGGTGAACAAAACTCACTTAAATCTTCACACCAGAGGCTCAAACTTGAGACATAGAAACTATAGACATCCCTTAACATAACTTTCAAACTACAAACAAAGATATTCAATCTACAAGATATGTGGAGCAAAACACTACACTATTCTGGGAGACAAAACAATTTTGCAATTGCACTAACTTCTCAAACACTTGATCAAACTCATCCAAATAACTTCCTTAGATGCTAACCTTAGGTGTTGACATCAATGACAACACTTACTTCTCATACTTGCAACAATTTCAACTAGTCATTTCATGCCAACAATCCAATGATGACATCTGTCCATTGGGAACTACACTTACGTTTCTTAAAGACCTAACAATTCACCTTTAAGACCTCTTTAGTGTACCCATTACACACTAAAGTGTAGCTATCTCTAACAATAGTAACATCATATCTCCAAGCATCATTGATTCATACATGGTACGACCAATACAATAGGAAACAATGTTGCTTATTGGACATTTACAGCATCTCGAAAGTCCAAAAAATGGAAATAACGCTTCACTGGCTATTGTTTAATTCTCCCCTCATCTCACCACCATCCTAGTAGCAAATAATCAATGTTTTCAAGCATTCTATTGGAGTGAATTGCTACTCTACTGGGCATTCAGAAACATTCACAATGATATTGGTTCATTAGAACAAGATAGTATATAGCCCATTCGAAAAGAATTTCAAACAACTACCATCCATGGAATTTGCAGCGTACATCTCTAAATCCATTGATAGACATTGATGATGAAACTCCTTTTGACTGGGGACATGCAATGAAAGAAGATAGTCCTGATGAATGGAAAGTCTTGTCAAGTATGTACCTAGGCCTGTCATTTCAACTAGATGGGATCAACCAGTTAAGGGTACTGTCATTTGCAAATATTTGACCAAAACAAAAAAAAAAACTTTACATGCATACCTACTTTTACCCACTACTATTCAAAAATAACTTAACCTTCATGCATGTCAACATATTTAATTTACTCTATTTCTTTTCTAATGCAGGACAACAACACATATCGCTACATTCTTTCAATGTTCAAATCATGGATGGACAACAACAATTTACTAACAACAAAACTATATGCTCTCTTCTCAAGAAATTTTAATGTTCAATGTGCAATTATAAAGGAACCACTAATTACTTTTATCTACATGCTATCTCAGCGTATCTGTTGCACACTAAGGTATAAAAAATGTATTCTTAGTATTTATCATTGCATTCACACTTGTGGTAGTGTGGATGTTTTGACTTATTAATTGCTCTTAATCCTTTCAATGGTATGTACATACATGGTTGGGAATAATGGTTATTAAAATAATAGACCTTGGCTTATGTACTATACTTTGACTTATAAATAAGTATCACATTTCAAAAGGATTTTTAATATGGTTTAATGCATCACATGTTATTCTATAATATTATTCCTTTATATTATTGTTCAAACCTCACATAATGATATGTAGCATGCAATTTAAAACTTTATCTATAATTATCAAATATAATACTTAATATATTTTAATATTCATATATTTATCTATTATATGTGTCCCACTTAATACATTATTAAGTGATTTAATATTAATTCACATTTGAAATAACTACTAAGCATCTTGAAATCAATTATAATTATACAAATTAATTCACTACACTGGAGAAAATAAAAAATGACATGGGCTATAGGGATACAAGACAATCTTCATTCACTTGACCCCTGGGGTTGGCTCACTTGATCTTAGTTGTCATCTTAAGTAGCCTAGGTCATGGGTTCGACTCCTGACTTACCTACAATGTGTGGATGTGGGTCCATTGCACATCACTCAAGAGGTTATTAAGGAGGCTTGCCTTGTAAAGAGCTAAGCTCTGGGTTGCTGGACTAAATCCTTGATTACTTTCGATAAAAACAAGACAATCATCATTCACTTAAAACACTTAAAACATGGCAATTGAACTTCCACAACTCTTTAGCGTATCCATTGTACACCAAGGTGCAATTGCTATTTTACCCTTATGAAAATTGTGATTGAGTAATCCCTACGTAAGTTTGTTGCCCTCTCCAATTGTAAAACCAACCAAGCTATCAGTAATTATGCTGAAAGACATTCTACAATCACAGTAGGGTGGAGATGAGAGCACTCATTTTCTGTGTGAATATCTAGAAAAAAATAAAAAATAAAAACCAAAAAAGAAATTGGAAAAAATTAAAAAAAAAAACACAAAAAAAAAGAAATTTGAAACTGTTGAAGGAAAAAACAAAGGTGGAGAAAATCACAAAAACTATGGAACCAAGGTTAAAATTTGATGGTCGTACGACTGTATTTAGACATTTTTACTGTAAAATACAATCAAAATTTTAAAAAGATAAATTTATATAAAATTATGATGATATATATATTTGGTTTATATATAATTTTACTTATATTAAAGTATATCATCGACATTTTGAATAGATAACCGTCATTGAAAAAATGCAAATCGACCGTCAAATTTAAGCCCTGTATGAAACCAAAAAAATTAGAAAAAATAAAAAATAAAACTAAAAAAATTGGAGAAAATCACAAAAACTATAAAAAAAGCAAAAAGCACAAAAAGAACCTCTAGTCTTCGAAAGAAGTCGTTGCCTGCGAGATAAATTCTTCTCCCACAAAAGTAAATCTGTCCGTTAACAAAAAAATATTCTTTGCAAGGTCCCCCGCAAGAGCCCATTTAATCATTGGGTATTACAACCGGTGATTTGGTATTCTATGCAGCTATGAAAAGGGCTTCTAAAGACTCAGAGATTGTCATGGGTATAACAGAGGAACAAGAAAATGTTGAATCCATGGAGGTGGACAATCAAATTTTGAAAAAATTGAGGTCCATAATGTATTTAATGGAGATGCTTTTGTCTAGAGAGAAAGAAAATGCAAAGGGTGGACATGGGTTGTTGATAAATATCATGCATGCGGTGATGCTGGAATCAGGGTTTTTCAGGTTTAATGCACAGACCTCAGAGGCTTCTCTAGGGTTTCAGTTTCCTCACGGCTGGGTGGAAAAACCACTGGCAGGTCTATGTTACACCCTTGTGAACTTATTGTTGATAATGGTGATGTGAAACATGTGGAAAAATTTTAGCTTAAGTTTTTAGTGATGGGTAATTTTTTAGTTATTTATGGCGCTTTGGCTAGTGCAAAGGGTTCACAGTCTTGCAGGCTTAGTCTTGAGGTGGGAAAATATTTGCCTTGTATTGAACGTGCCATTAGTTTAATAGGAAATTCAAATATTGTCTCTAATATTGCTAGAGAAACCCTGGAAAGAAAACCTAAAATTGAGGAGGCACGAGATTCTCTTCAGGACGAGATGCTTTTGTTTGAGTTTTGAAAGGTTGTAAAGGATGGGCTTTCCATTTCTGTGCTCAATGCTTTGTGTGAAAAGGTTGTCTTGACAATCCCCCCATCGCTTATCTTGTTGCCTACGGAGTTGAAAACGTTGATTTTGGAAAAGCTAGTCATTGTGGATGTTGCTAAGTTGGGTTGTGTGTGCACGAAGTTTCACTTTCTGGCTTCAAATGATGAATTGTGGAAGCAAAATTATCTAGATGAATTTGGGTCTAGTAGGACACAAGGTGTACAGAGATGGAAGGCTGCTTTTGCTAGGATTTGGATAGAGAGGAAGAGGAATATAGATGAGCCTTTTTGGCGTCTTCCTGGTACATTGCTAAGGAGATTCCTTTTTCCTAATGGAGGTCCAAGATATGGGATCAATGGAGGAGATTTTGGAGGGATTCACCTTGCAATGGTTGTTAGAAGTTCATCTGGAGGAGGTGCCATTAGAGACAGGATTGGGTTGGGTGGAGGATATTTTGGAGGGATTAGAAATTTGTGTACCTCTCCCAATAGCATATGTCATTCCACTATACAAATGAATTATGTGTGCCTCCTAACCACTTGCGTTGATTCTAAAGTCTTACTGATAGTAACTAGTATATCCTTTTTCCCCAAATACTCGGATAGTGTCAAACTGAGTAGACCACTCTCAAGTCCCATAAGTTTTTTGTCAAAATGTTGCTTGAGAACTATGGTGTCAACTTTGCTAAACAATTTCATCTCTATCAATTCCAATCGTTTATTAAGTTCATGTAGCTCCTTGTCCATTGTGTCTTGTAGTAAATTATATTCCCATTCTTTTTCCACTTATTCTTCTTCAACTTTTCTGGATTCTTCACCTGCCACATGACCTAAAATCATCCTCCCTATTTCCATAAGCTGCAAACCATCTGTGAAATGTATATTAGGTGACATCAACTTGTTACTTTCTAATCCACATGCAATAGCAGTAATTGCAGCTTCTTCAACAGAAGATGAGACAACCATGCTTTTAGCAGTGCTTGCTAATACAAATATGTTGATGTCCTTATTGGGTTGCACATCAATCTCACCACTTTAAAAGAGAGGCATAGTGGAATTTTTTGTTAGTGTAGCAGAATTCTTCTTTTTAGTTTTAATACAAGGGAGATGCAATTTTAATAGTTAAGATTTGTGAGTATTTGTTATTCATATTTCCAATAGTATTTCTTTGTAGATTAATATTCTTGGATCAGCTATTGTGACTAGATTTTCTTGTTTTAAGTTACTTTGCAATTAGGGTTAACTTTCTAAGTGTAGAATCTGCTTAACATGGTTTAAAAATTTAACACTTACATGAAATCTATAAATTGTACGATGTATTGAAATTCTGGTGAAATGTTTCTTATTTAAATCCTTAATGTGTGCATTTTGGACAACATTTACTCATTTTTGAAAGGGTGATTGCATACACAACTAAATAGTCATGTTCTGTTGTGTTGAAGTTGGATTCTTATCAATTTTTCTCCAGGTTGATATTTGGTGTAGTCACAGTTAGGAGGGTCCTCAAAGAGAACAATCCAATCCATGCAGCAAGAGTAAACACAAAGGAAACAACATAGGATATAAATAAAATGCAGATTCGATCATTCAATATATCATAGAATTCAAATACAAACTGGCCAACAACATGCGAGCTTACAATTAGGGTTCACATGCCTAATCTCACAATTACAGAATATGCACAAGATGTAGCAATGAAGCACCTTCACAAGGAATTCAAACTATATATCCTCTAAATCATGTGAACTACTAATGATTACTTTCCTAAGGATCTATTACATCAATATATATCATCTTCAGAACATTAGATTCCTTAGCATCAGCCCAAGAAGGTTACAAACTCTGATGAAGAGGTGTAACGTGTGTACAGAGATAAGTTGAACCTAATCTTGAAGTGCTCCTCCGCAAATGAATGAAATGAAGTGCAAATCACAAGGGAAGGTCAACCACAAACCATTGAACATTGAATGATGTGTCATTACACTATGCAAGTCGAGAAGTGCTTCGAGAATCTTCTCCTTTAGCCGATTGTTCATGACTGTCAAAGTGCTCTGCTCTAAGAAAATAGTTAGCCTTCTAATAGTGATATCTTTCTAGAAACTGACCCAAATGCTCTGAAAATTGGATATGTTGTAGATGAGCATGTCTAGATGTTAAGTCTAGCTTTGTAAGGTCTGAAATGAAAATGCAGCAGAATGCAGACCAAAATACAGAAACTACTTATGACTGAACAGACTGAACTAAATAGGAAAATGAAACAAGATGGAATGCAAATATTTTTGGTTAATGCAAGATTGCTTAAAACCAGAGATGCTCCTGCATCAATATTCCATGGTTTTTTAAGATTCATTTTATCTCCACCTTGGAGAGCCCCTCACCTCCTTGTCCTTTCAAAAGGATATCTAGATATTTACTTGTAGACCCCCTCATTATTGGTGCTTGCCCCCTTTTCTACCATGGGACACTGGCTCCTTGTAACACATCCTGACTTTTCATCCTCTTTAGTAAAGGGACCTCATCCTCATAATCTTCCAAGTTGTGATAGATGATTCCAGGCTCCCCTACATCTGCATGCTACTCTTCTAGCATTTTGGATGTTGTAGGAGTAGAGATTGAAGCTTGTTTCTTCTTAGGTGATGGCCTTGGAGTTATCCTGATGCCAGAGTTAGTGCTTCTCTTGGCTTCTTGGAAGAATCTCCTTGGACTTTCCTCTCGAGCCCTTGGATCTTATCTTCTAGGGAGTCATCATAATCTTCCTCAGGCAATTCTTGCATCTTTCTCTTCTTATCAATTGTTATGGCCACTCCTTTTGCCTTTAGGTTGGCAACTTGTTGGTCCACCCATGCATTGGTCAATGCCATGACCCTTTGTGATATGAGGTCCAGAGATGTCACCTCTGGCTGACTCCAGTTTGGTGGGGATATGGTTTCTATATATATCTTCTTACTTTCATACTCCTCTTAAATTCTTGTTTCATCATCCTGATGTAACTATGGAGGTACCAAAATGCAATCCAATGTATAGATTTTCTTTCGAGTTAATCTTTGGTAGCTTCTTCTCCTCATCTCTACATCATCTAGACAATCTACCCAATAATCATCCAAATGTACCTGATGCATAGGCTTCTTGTTTATATGTTTGTCTATCCTTCTATAAGGATCATATTGCCTGGCCAATGGAAAAGGTTGTAATTGCAACATCTGCAAACCTCCCTCTACTTCTTTGGCTGACTCTAGGTTAGGGCACATGTACCATCCAATATATAGAGGGGAATTGACATTTTGTTTCTTATTCTTCTTTGTGAAGGCCTCATATGAGGGCACTATCTATCTAGTCATCTCCATTGGGATGACTCTATCTGTAGGGTACCTTGGCAACATTAGGGGTTGCCCGCTAAATCCTTCCATTATGATGTATGTGAAGGTTGGGAACTTGATGAACCAAGTTCCATTCTTGACTACCACCTCTTGAGCTTCAATGCTCATCCTTTTAGCCATATCAGCCTCCATAAGGCAGACTAGATGCATGATAAAACAATCATTAACTCCTTTATAATTATGGAGGGATGATTTCCTCTGCAGTTGTGGGTAATGATCCCATATATTCACATCATCGATATTCCTTCCCACTCGACCTACTGTTTGGAGGCCATCAAACATCCCCTTGGCTTCATAGGCATAAACCATATATGATGACATATGGAAGAGGTTTGCCTTACCTCCAAGCTTTTTCATTCCTGCATCTAGGATATCACTAATGAGTGACACCCACTGTATCTATGTGGTGGTGGTTTCCACCATCCTTATGAGTCCGTACATTCATGGCTCAAAGTTCCCAGCATGCATTCTTCCCCTCATCTAGCTTAACATAACCATCATGTATTGTACCTCTGGGATGAAATCAAACTTGTAGAGGTTGATTGGGACTTTTGTTGCTACCTTGTAGGTACTGTCCTGAGCTCTCCATGTTGAGAACATTATCTTCCTACAATCTGCATTCTTGCTCTGGTATTGATTTTTTAGGGCCTCCATGTCTATCTTGTACAACTTAGGGCCTGGAGGTAGGTGGAATGCAACTGTAACCCCTATAACTGAGAAGTCTACATAGACTCCACCATGTCTCTCCACCCTTCATATTTCTCTTTTATAGTTCTCTACACACGCATCCACTAGATCAATAGCTTCTGCAGCATATGGGACCCCCCTGGCATGCCACATTCTAGAGTTGTAGATGTTAAAGAGTATAGGGTTTCCAGTGCTTTTGATTGATGTTGCAGTCCATGCCTCCAAACTAGTGTTTCCAACATGTGTATCTCCTATCTATCTGAATCTAAAACTAGAACTGCTAGGCTGTGGGTACATAGGAGCCATGAACTACACAACATTTTTTTTCTTACAGGCCTCGATCTTATCATGCAATGACAGATATGCATACTTTAACCTAACTTGTAGTTTTTTTAGTTTAACCAGTTAATTTAATAATATCATGATACTCAACACATATAGAGCATATTCATATGCATCCCCATTCAGATTTACCCTAAGTGTCATTTACCTTTACTGTGTAGAAACAACAAAATGAGGTTTTAACGTTACATAGCTGATCCACACACTTAAACCTGATTGGTTGATGTCTGGATGTTCACTTTTACTGTGCAATCACCCTTTTATTGTTCACAATTCAAATGTCAGCACTGTTCCATTCAGGATGAAGATCTCTACAATGGCTACTATAAAAGCTTTGAATCTCTATAATTGCTCTTCGAATGCTTAGGTAAATGCAAAATTGCCACCAAAATCCTATTTTATGTGTTAGAAACTACGATTTTAGGGCATAATTAATGTCAATTCATCCATGGTCATGGATATCGGCACTCAGTCCTTATGATTGTAACAGGTGGTGTTATTTGATTTGAATTTTTAAATGGTCACCTACCCTTTCATGGCATTTATTACACAGTATGCATATTTACAAATATCTAGATGTTTAAATAATGTGCATATGTTTTAGAATGTGCACATGCATATGCATGATGTTATCATGATCTTGGTCAATGTTGACCAAGGGTGAATATTGGGTCATGAATATCCAAAGGCATTTCACCTTAGATCATGAATGTTAGGATATTAAGAAATATCTGAGCAGAATAGTCAATGTGCCACATGGTACTGTCTGATTAGTTTGTGGAGACCTTGTGATTTTGGGTCGCAGGGATGGATATGTGGATATTAAGAAATATCTAGATGCTAGGATTTATGAAATATCCCTATGCCCCAATGTGAGGATGATGCCACCTTTCTAAAGGTTATTCTTGGTTGGGTATAACATGACATCATCAACATATTATCGAAGGTCCAGACATTAAGTTAATGTTTGGGATGTTAAAGTTTGTCGATATGTTACGAGCTCTTAATGTCTGCATGATGTCATCATCTTTTGCATTTCCCTTAGGATGAATTTGGATGATGTCATCAGGATATTGGCGAATATTAGGACATTGAATTAATATCCAGACATTAAGTTTTATCATTATATTAAAGCAATTTAGGATATTAATGAATGTGCGCATCTTAAGAGTGAATATGCACACTTGCAAATATCCATGCATTTTGACGGTCTCTTACATCATGGTTAAACTTTGATGTGCGCACATTTGCAAATGTGTAGATATTGAATTTTCCTTGGTAATTTTGCGATCAGGACACTAAGTTAATGCCCAGATGTTGGGAAATGTGTGGATATCCCTAAGATTGTTTGACTAAACTTTGACCGAGCATAACTTCCTGGTCTTAGGGAATTTTGGGGTGCTTCAAAAAGAAAACTTGCTTAGAATTTTGTACTCTTTTGTTTGGCAGGGTTCATGGTGATAAATTCTAACTTTAAAAATTTAACCCAGATCACTAGGTCTTGATATGCATAGGATGAGATTTTGACATACATCTACTACTAATATTTGCCATACCAACCAAAAGAAAAAGGAAACAAGCAAGCCAAGCAAAAGCCAAATGTTGGGCCCTTATTTTTCTAGGGCAAAATGGGGCGTGTTGTGTAACCACACAACAACTTGCCACCAAAGAAAACAACTAAAATTCAAATAATTCAAGAGATGAAGACATATTAAAACATAATGTTCCAACTATTATCAAGCATAGGCATCCTGATCTTCCTGAATGATATCTTATTCATCAACATAACAATATAATGAGAAGGAATCAGGTGTGTGCATGTGATTCATTTCCTTCCTCTTAAAGACAAGTTGAAAACACTAGTGATAAGTGTTATGCTACATAGTTGGATTTAACCCTCATAGCCAACCTGGATAGAGCCTTGCTGCTAACAGGAATCCATAACCCCGACAAGGTTATCTTTACAATTCTCCCAAGTAGAGCCCCACTACCAGACAGGTGTCCATAGCCTCAGTACAGTTACTTGGATGACCTAAATATTTCTTTCTTTTTGATATTTAATGTATTTTCTCTCTATTTTTTTTTTCATAAGGTGTGATCATGTAAGTTCATGTGCAAGGATTACACACTTGCCTACTTAGGTTGAGAATTACAATGGTAGCAAGGGCAAACCTTTAGATTTTTCACTTAACACTACACTAATGGGTTCAACAAATCCAAGGCTGTTAGGTATATTCTATGAGGATATCCTTCAATAAGAGAGTTATCATTGATGAGCATGATATCACAAACATGATCAAAATTACTTAAATTGATAGGAGCTACAACCTAGGTAGGAATTTGTATTCCTTTCATGAATTCTAACAATTTCACTAGTTTTTTGAAGTGGGAAAGTGCACTATCTTTCCTAACCAAAACAAGGACTCAACAACAAACAAACAAAGAAAACACACACAACAAGTAAACTATACAAGCAACTATACAAAATATACATATGATACATTGTTCTAATTTGACCTACATAGACTTGAAAGTAGTCCTTAAGGAATTGTTTATTGACCAGCAATGGAACATCCTCACTTGTTAACATTTTGAGCTGGTAGGTGCTATCACCTAAAATTTTTGATATTTGGAATGGGCCGATCTAGATTTTACCAAATTTTCCATGATCACCCTTCTTTTCATGGGCTTTGTCCCATGATAGGACCAAATATGAGATCCTAAAAGCCTTTACTTTGGATCTTTTGTCAAACTAGCATTTAACAATAGCCTAATGTTTGGAAAATTGATCAATTGCCCTGTCTCATTTTTCTTCTAAGTGCATTAATTGCAATAACCTGGCTTCTTGTTTATTATCAACGCCTAGATATTCTTAGGCAAATTGTAGGGTTGGGATTTTTCTGTTGACAGGGAGGTTGGGATCTACCCCATACACCAGTTGATAGGGAGAATTACCTAAAGTAGTCTTAATTTTGGTCTTGTCTACCCATAGGACATATTTGAGTAAAGTATTCCACTCCCTAAGATTCTTTTCAATTAACTTTTTGATGATATTCAATAGGTTCTTATTGGTTGATTCAACTAGGCCATTAACTTAGGGGTAGTAATTAGATGAAAACTATAAAATTATCCCATGATCAAATGCCCAACTTGAAAACTTAAGAGATGCAAAAGCAATACCATTGTCACAAACTTGAGCATATGGGATTCCACACCTGGTGGTGATGTTGCTTTCCAAAAACTTGATCACATCATTTGATGTGTATGTCTTGTTGTTGATCGCTTCTATCCATCTGGTGCAATAATATGTGATAGTCAGCACATACCTGTGTCTTGCAGAGGATGGAGGATTGATTGGACCAATGAAATCTATGCCCCATTGTGCAAATGAACACATCTCCATCACAGGTTGCAATGGTTGAGCTGCATAATTCTCTTTATTTGAAGAAATTTGACATGTGTGATAGAACTTGATGTGTTCAACTGTATCCTTAAAGATAGTAGGCCAATAATACCCATCCCTCAAGATGGCATGTGTGTGTATAGGTAAAAATTGAGATTGGATAATAAGATCAAATCAATGACAAACAACATCTCAATCCTATAACATAGAGACATCGATCTAGGCAAATACCAATATCAATGAATAATCAAATTAAAACAAGAAAGATTTCACCTAGATTGTATTGTTCTCTTTGTCGAATGTGGATTACTTCAATAACGTTGCGTACACATGGTTGCAATAAGCGGATGCAGATAAGTACTCAAAGGTATTATGTGCTCAATGATGCGATGTAGGAATGCCTGTGAATAAATGATCAAAAAGTGCTCAAAAGCTAGATGATCAAAGAGGGTTTGATGAAGGAATGAAGGGGGGTTTATATAGTTTTCAACAAAGATCGATCAACGATGGAGATAAATCCATGCAATGGATGGATGAGATAAATCAAGAGCTCATGATGAATGTGCACACGATATGTGTCACACAAAAATATATTTCAATTAAGTTAATTGTTTTTTGAGATAAAAATAGGATTTGATTTTATAAATTAGAATACTTTTTCTAATTTATATGTTGATGATAACAACAATATAATTAAGTCAATTAAACTCAATGTTAGATTTGCTTTTTATATGATTTGAATAAAATTAAATAATAAATTATTTAATTTGTGTTCATGATGAGTTAAATTTATTTTTAGAAGAATTGGATATTAATTGAGAAATTAAATAAATAAATTTATTTAATTAGTTGTGCATGGTAGAAGAAATAGATTAAATTTATTTTGCATGGTGAAGGATAAATAAAATATTTATTTTTATTTAATTTTAGAAGAAAAAGTCAACTTAAATAAATTGGAATGATTTATTTAAATTTAAAGGAATACTTGATTAATTAAATAATTAAAATTATTTAATTGTTGTAGATAAGAGGAAATTTGATGAATTAATTAAATAAAAAGGATTTATTCAATTAATGTGGATTTAAAATTTGAAAGAGGATAATGATTTAATTAAATAATTAAAATTATTTAATTTTGGAAGAATATAGAGGAATTTAATGAAATTAATTAAATAAATAGAATTTATTCAATAAATGTTGAAATTAGGGAAAATAGAGGAAATTGATGAAATTAATTAAATAAATAGATTATTTAATTAATGTTTGATGCAAGTGATTTAGTAGAAATGATGTATGCAAGTGATTTGATGTGAAGAGTCATTTTAGGTGTCTACATTTTGCCCCTTTTTGAGATGGTGTTGCATAGTAACATCATTTCAACGAAATTTAAAACATAGTGTTTGATTTGATAGAAGAAAATTGATTTAGTAGATCATGGTTGGAAGAAAATGAATGGATTAAAAATGGTGATGCCCTAGTTACTCAAAGCAAGGGTTACAAATGTATATAGGTAAAAATTGAGATTGATTAATGAGATCAAATAATAAAATATAACTCAATCCTATAACATAAAGAGATCAATCTAGCCAAATACCAATATCAATGAATAATCAAATTAAAACAAGAAAGCTTTCACCTAGATTGCTTTGATCTCTTGTATAGATGTGGATTTATCAATAACGTCGCGGATCCATGGTTGCAAGAAGTGAATATGGATAAGTGCTCAAGTGCTCAATGTGTTCAACAATGCATAATATGCTCAAAACACTGTAAGAATGCCTATAGCTCAAATGCATAAAAGATTGAAGAGAGCTCAAAAGGTGAATGATCAAAGAGTTTAGATGATCGAAGAGTGCTCAAAGGTAGTATGTGGAAATGGCATGGAATGGATGGTGGATTATGATATGGATGAACTCTAAGATACCTTGTTCATGAAGGCCTAAGCCTTTTCCTTGATAGTTCATGTTTTGGAACATACGATATGCAATGGGATGTTTCTTTTGGAAACAAGATGCGAGTCCATTTTTTGATGGAGAGAATGAAGTGGTGGATAGTGGTGGCTATTCTCCTGAGGAAGAACATTCATGGATGAAGGTGGTAAGACCAAGGAGATAGGATAATGGATTTGGAATAGGATCGATGGGGGATGTTGGAGGATCCATAAGAGACAATGTGGGATCATGTGATGGATGACATATACAAATTCACACTCTTGAAACTAGACCAGGTGTCTTATACGAGGTGTTTCATTTCTAAAACTAGACACTATCCTTATCAATCATCATCAATTAATTATTGGCTTACAACTTGACACGGGCAATACCTTGTTTGTTTTTGAATAATCATTCATCATCATCATCATTATTTATCTTATTCATTATATTTTCTTGTCACCCTTGCTTTGAGTGACTGGGGCATCCCTATCTCTAATCTAATCATTTTCTTCCAACCATGATCTACTAAATCAATTTTCTTCTATCCAATCAAACACTATGTTTTAAACTTCTTTGAAATGATGTTACTACGCAACACCATCTCAAAGAGGAGCAAAATGTAGACACCCAAAAATGACTCTTTGCATCACATGACTCACATTCATCATTTCTTCTGAAATCACATGCATTCAACATTAATTAAATAATCTAATTATTTAATTAATTCATCAATTTCCTCCAAATTAGGGTGCTGCCACAATAAAGGGTTACACTTTTTGGGACATCCTGATTTTTGCTGAAATCACATATTTTTAGAAAATATAATGATTTAAGCCTTGAAAGGTTCCATTTAAAGGATTTTAATTGAAGAGGGTTTGATCAAACCCCCTTAGATTCAAACCCCCTTAGATAGAGCCCCGCTAGTTTTAAACAATACCTATAATCGAGTCTCCTCTACACTTGTCAAAATGTTGATAAAAAACCACTTTTGATTTACCTTTTGGGGGATCAAATGAATTCATTTAAAATTTATGTTTTGTAAGTATGTAGTCCTTATTATAAGCTTCCCAAAAAGTATAATTTTAAATATATTTAATTTGATTATTATATTAATTTTTTTATTTCTTGTGAATGTAGGTTTTTCACCGAACATCAAGTTCTCTGTTCTACACACGTGGAAAATTAGTAAATTAGTGAAAAAAAAATTAAAAAATATATATGCCCTAGGTATTGATGTCCTTATTTCAACAAAAAAAATAAATTTTGATACATACAGAAAAAGTTATGTTTTACAGAATACGCCTGTCTAAATTATCATTGGTTTGACTTTAAAACTTAATTAAAAAATATATTCAACAAAACATTATAAAACCAAATGCATGCCCTATATATCGGTGTTACCAATCTAAATTCAAAAGAATCAGAATTTTATCCTTTATAGAAAAAAATTTATGTGCTACAGAATACACATCACTTTAAAAAAATGTTATTTACTATTAAAAACTAGTTATCAAAGGAGACAAAAAAAATTATAATTTAACTCCAAATTTTAAAAAATATATATATTTAAAGTCTACAAACAAAATCTCACAAATCCCTAGTTCACATCATCAAATTCCTAACGGTTTAGCGGCTATAGGTGTCATAAAGTGAAGATTTAGTTCAAAATGTTGATTTCAATGTCAAGTTTGGCCAAAAAATGTAACCCATTATTGTGGGATGACCCATCAAAATGGCACCATTTGAAGCATTGTATGGAAGAAGATGCCAAATTCTTATAAGTTGGGATAAGCTAGAAAATAAGATTAGCATTGGTCTAGAGATGCTGGCAGAAATGGAAGAATAAGTAAAATTGATTAGAAAGAGATTGGCAAAAGCCAATGATAGACAGAAAAGTTATGTTGATACCAAGCAAATACCGAGACAATTCTTTATTGAAGAAAAAGTCCTTTTGAGAGTCAAACCACATAAAAGTTCTATAAAATTTGGAAAGTCTTCCAAATTGGCTCCTCGTTATGTAGGACCCTTCAAAGTACTCAAAGTGATCAATCCAGTTGCCTACAAAATTGCTCTACCACCAACTTTATCTAGAATGCATAATATTTTTCGTGTTTCTTATTTGAAAAAGTATATTGCATGAGATATCCATATTCTTAATTGGAATGCATTATAGATATACATGACCTAGGAGTGGTCATGAGCAAGCCTCTTAAGGTGCTCGAAACAAGTAAGCTCTGCTTACATAATAGAGAGGTTATACCGAGCAAGGTTGAGTGGGACCAGGTATGCAGAAGATAGTTCTACATGGGAGGATTACCATGAGTTCTATCAAATATTTCCTTATTTATTTCATGTTTTAAGCAATTAAACAAAAACTTGTTTTAAATTATGTTCTGATACATTGAATCATCAAGGACGATGAATCTTTAGGGGAGAGATATGTTGCATCCCAAATTTTGGCTTTGATTTTACTATTTACTTTTACATGATTAGAAGTGAATTTTATGGATAATTATTTAGATGTTATGATATAATGTCAGAGTAAATCATTGATTTATTAAATATCAGTTCATGTGATTAAGTATAATACATGAGATTGAATAATTCATAAATTTATGTTATGAGGTTTTGATTTGTTGTTCATAAGATTTGTGAATGGGCTAATGATGCACTAATCCTAGTTTGGTGATTACAATTTGTATTCAGGAAAACAGGTTTCAACCACTCTCCAAGAAAGAGAGAGTATCATTTGAGAAGAGGAGAATAGACATTTGGTTTTGAATAGTTCATTTGTCGTCTAAATATAGTGTACCTTTAGTTAGTGAACCCTTGTTGATTAAGGTAAGTCATGCTTAATCAAGTTGGTTTAAGTTTATTTTTTGACTCGACAAGTTGTTGATGTCGCTTAGAGTCTTTTTAATGTCAGCCTAGTCATTTATGCGAATTTGACATTGTCAAGGTTGAACGTTAGTCATTTTGTGACTAAGGCAACTTTTTGTCAAAAACATCGTACTTTGCATCGTAAATGAGAATATGTTTGCGTCTGCATTGACGTAGTTGGAATAAATTAAAAGTGTGTTTCTTGTTAATAGTTTTTAACATCAATTTTTTGTATTTCATCAAATTAGAATTGACTTGATTTTCTTTTATTTGTGAAGGGGAGATTTTCTCTACCCAATCACATATTGCGCGTAACATATGAGGAAATGTAAGTATACATTACATTATTATAGTCCCTATTGTTACTAATATTTATGTTTTTAGTTCATAAGTAAATATCTTAGAGGGAGTTCAAAGATAATGGGTTTTAAATGATAACAACCTTCTTAATGAAGAGGCAGCTTTCTCTCTCTAAACCATTTCGATGACATAGGAAAACTTTAAGGAAGTTGTTGAACGGATGGAAGTGGTGTTTAATAACCACGTTCCCGCTCTATTTGCATGCTTGATCTAAGAGCATTTTCAAGATTCTTTGTTGGGATAAGGTGCCATTAACCTTGTAAATCCCAATATTGTATTTATTCCATTTATTATATGTAATTTGTAATTATCCATAAGGAGATGTACTAGTTTCACTGGCATGGGTAATTTCAAAGTCACTGGAAGTTATTACGGAGTGACTTTTACTATTGGCAAATGTAAAAACTCATGGTAAATGAGGATAGGCATGCTCCCTTGAGGAATATACTATTTTTTGCATGTATGACAACTGTCATAATGTTTGGTGAGTGAATCTATGATAGCTGCAAGTTGTCATAAGATTCTGTGATTCTATGACGCATATGACAGATATGTTAGTTGTATATTTGCTATATTTAGCCCAAGGTTCCTATCTTGGAAAGATACTCTTTTGCTGGAATCTATGACATTTATGATGTGTCATAAGATGTTGTAAGAGGCCAGATTTAGTCTTGGGCACCCAACCTTTGCATGGTTGTTTTTGGACAAGTAGAAGGTGCTTGTAATATTTGTATGTTGGGGAATCTCATGAGAGAGAAGGTGAATGCCTAAGATGAGTTAGAAAATGTTTCTATAAGTATTTTCCATGTATTAGTTGCCTCAATACAGATTTTAGGTGCTCGGGTGTTGCCAAAATGCTATTAGATGGAAGATTGGTGGAGAGAGTTGAAGTGTTGTTGTATTGTAAATCATTTTGAGATTAATACAAACATTGGGCCTCTTTCATGTGTGGAGTTTTTTACCCAAAAGGGTTTTCTCCACATTAAACATTGTGTTATGTGTTCATATTTTTGATTTTGCATTTCTGTGAAGCATAGTTTTGGTTATGTGTTACAATCTCCATTAATAACACACAGTTAAAGATTACTGAAATTTATCTTGAATCAGATTTCCATTGAAGTAGTGTTGCTTTCATTTCTAACATTCTTTAGTGCAGATATCTGCTTCTTGTGGAGAGTCATGTAATGACATGAAGTGTGATTCGAAGGAGGATAGCATTGTTATCGTAAGGGAGAATATAGCATTGTTATCGTAGAAGAGAAGAGGATTGATATCATGAGCCAAGAGGGATAAGAGCTTAATAATCATGGGATAGGAGAAGAGATAGTGAACATAGTTTGGAAAAGGATGTGGGAACACAAAATAAAGGGATAGAGGATGCAAAATGAAGCATAGAAAAGGAAAGAAGCATAGATGAGTAAGTCTAGGTCAAAGTAAGGAGAGCATCTCATTTTGGAAGGATATAGTCTATCATTTTTTTCCATTATTGCAATAGTGGGACGTGCTCAGGTAAGAGTCAAGCCCATATTCTTAGTTTTTATGGTTTCATTTTAGAACCATGTGCAATGAAATTCTGCTTTATCAGAAGTTCTTTCTCTTCTAGAACGTAGGAACATTCATTGCATAAGTATGAAATATCCAAGTGAGTATATAGTTTTCATAATAAACTTAAAATCAAGTGATATCATTGCTATTTATATAACATAGAACTCATGATAAAATAGTCAATACTATATAAGACACTGTGTAAACAGTATATATATGCTCATTCAGAATATACCTGTCATAAGATATTGTTTATATATACGCATATAGAATAAATATGTCATATGATACTGTGTAACTGAGGTTTATATACACCTTTAGAATGCTTATGCCATGAAGATATTGTGTAAGCTGACATAATGGTGTTCAACCGGCAGCATTAGAGATTTATTATGTCTTACTTAAGTTGCATCAATATATGATACGTAAAAGATAGAATGCTTGAGATATTCTTAATAAATCTATATGCATATGAGCATAAGAGATGAAAGCACTCACATAACAATGATTAGTAATAACATAGTATATAAAAGAAAGAGCAATCTTAGACATTGAACTTAAGTAGAAAGCAAATTGAAATAGTCTTTTTTCTTTTTGGAATCAAACTAAACTTAGTCAAAGTTTAGACATGATTAGAACCTTTGGTTTTTGATATAATTGAGGATATACCCATAAATTATACTAGTCATGGTTTGAAAGATTAAAACACAACCACGTAATTAGAAGAAGACTAAAGGTTATTCTCTTACGATATTATAACTTTTCAAAACAAGTTTATTTGTTATTCCATCATGTTGGAATAAGGAAGATAAAACCCTAGTTTTGACCCAGAAGGGTTAAGAATAATTGATAACTCCTTTTTGGTTATAACTTTGATTGGCTATTTTTAAATGGGTTGACAACGAAGGGTCAAAAACCTTGAGTTTAATGTTGTATTAGACTTGTCTAAAAGAAGTTTGTTTTTAGTTAATGGTGTCTTTCCTTGGTAAAGAAACCAAATTGTTTTATTAAAGTCAACTTGAGTTATGGATTCATGGAGTAGAAGTCGACAAGTCATAGACCTCGGATTGTGCAAGTATGCAAAGAGGTACTCTGGATGGATAATCAATCCATAAAGTGTTATGGTATAAATGATAGGGTCATGAGAACTAACCTACGTCAGCTAGACTAGATTTTGAGTTAGATAAGACTCTATTGTTAAACCATTTATCAAATGAACCAAGTTGACCAAATCAAACTGCAGGATGTGATAGTATCCAAGTTGAGTTAGAGGTGGGTGGACATTATGACTATGTTTACTATAAATGTCTATTTATACAGAATCTTTGGCCAAAGTAATGCATACGTCTCTGCATGCATTAGTCAATTCATCGTGTCTATATTTCATAACATATTGGTATGATCATACTTAGCTAGAGGATTGTCTAGAGTTATGTGATCGATAAAGTTATGTAGGATACAACACCAATACTCATATGGCAAATACTAGTTGGTTACCTTATGTCTATACTCTTCGTGAAGGGTAGGGCAACTTCTAGTTGGAAGGTGAGTGGGGGACCGTCAGTCTATGGTTGGAGGAAAAGCACTTAGAAGATACTCTCTCTCTCTCCAATAGAAGACTTGCTAAGACTTTCGATATGGATGTCAGAATTCCAAATGTAACATACATTTTTTATATGTGACTTGTACTTCATAAACTATGTAAATTTTATCAAAAGCAGACTATTCTAATTGAAATATGAAATGTTGTTTTTGTAAACGAATACATTTTGTATTTTTAGAAAGAAAGTTATGTTATATGATGTATTTTGGTTCCCCAAGAATATTTTAATTCAAAATAAAGTTCAATCTTTTTCACTTGATGATTTATATATTTATTAATCTCTAGGCAAATATTTGTTTTAAGCTTTGTAATGAGAGTTAGTATGTTACAAGAGGCTCCTGTAATAGATACACACCCCATGCTTTCTGATTTTCCAGATGAAGGGATCTTCAATCACTCTACATCAGTTGAATGGAAGCTATATTTTGACAAGTCCCACACTCAACATGGTTCAGGAGTAGGAATTCTCTTTATCACACCACTGGGTGACTACATTCCTAAATCATATTGGCTAGCTTTTCCCTATACAAACAATATCACCGAATATGAAGCTTTACTCATAGGTCTACAAATGGCAATTCAATGGAATATCAAATAGCTACAGGTTTATGGAGACTCTCAACTAGTCATTCAACAGGTCACCGATGAATACCAAACCAAAGATGACAAGTTGATGCCTTACAAAAGGATACTTGCGACTACAAGTGACACTTTTCTATACTATCATTTGAATAGATTCCTATAGTCAATAAAAAGGTGGTTGTTGATGAGTGCCAAGTTGTACCCATGAAATACACCTTTTTACCTCTCTTTTTCTCCTTCCTAGTCCCATCTTTCTTAATGTCTGCACCCAAATAAGCTAGCAAGCTCGTTCTAGTTAATGATTAATTGAGATAGGTTACTTAAGATCATAATTTATGACTAAGAGACTAATGTGCATGGAATTGATGGAAAAATGCATAAACTTCTCTCTTTTTGAATCAACAGGTGTAGATACCATGAACATCAATTTTGTGCATCTCTGGAGATAGTCTTCAATGATCTCCGAAGACAATACCAGAGTACCATGACACCAGAAGTTTTGAAGTAATGAGGAAAGCATCTCTAGAGCTGAACAAAGAAAGCTACAAATATCTCTGGAGCTACAGAGATATTTCTGGAGCTACAGACATATCTCTAGAGTTGCAGACAGGGACAGATATCTTCGGTGCCTCTTGAGAGTAGGGCATATTTTTAGCATAAGCTGCCGATTAGGCACTCTCAGCAGTGATCATAATACCCCTCATTTCACTCAAATCATCACCTAAGTGGTGAAGGGTCATTGATGTAGAGCATCCAGCAAAAGCTTACAAACAGGGTGAAAAACTCATTAAACCCACCAAATAGCTAAAATCCTAACATACAACATGTATGTCTAAAACCTGTCAGCATCATCATATTTTCTCTGCTGACCGACATCCCTTCTGTAGCATCGTGATGTCTGGCATCTATTAACAGCATCATGATGTTCGGCTTCAGCAGGATATAAAATATCAGGTTCCTCCCAAATATCCTGATGATGACAACCTCATGCACCTCTCTTCGGATGCTTACATAACCCTGATATTCGACCAACTTACATGACCAAGATCAGGATGTAACTTATCGGGTCATATTTGAACATCCTAATGACGGTGTTCAACTTTTATGCACATGACGAATGTTCCACCGAATATTCCTTCCGCCGGCGAACACTTTGCACCGATCACCCCGATATCTTGTGCCTATGCCAAACACTTAATGTCTGCAGGATAAACCTTTTATCAAGTGATATTTGAGATGTCCCGATGATGATGACGTCACATGCACCCGATGTCGATGTCACCCGGATATGAGACTCCTTTACATACTCCGCAGTATGATATGAATTGTCGGGTTACACTCTAATATCCTGGTGATGATTTATGTGATCCTCGATTACCCAATATTCAAACAAAAGATGATCCTCCTCCTTTCTTTGGCAAATGTGACTTTGATTCGCCGTTGACCCGTTTGATTGTACTTTCACCTGCATGTATGCTCCGACATACAACAGTTATATGTAGATGATGGATACACACCAAATGATGATCATGACAGTGATATATATAGGAAGTATATATCCAACCTATATCATCTTGATGCACTCAAAACATGCATTTTCCCTAAGTTTCAAAACTTGGTCCGGATAGTGATATACACATATATGCAAATGCGATATACACAGTCTGTAATGTCGCATGCAGAAGCTGTATATCTGCCAAATGCATAAAACTCTCAGAACTTCATAATCTCACATAGAAACATGATGATCGGGCCGAATTACCTCTTGAGCAATTCAAACTTAGAAATGTATCCTTCCCAAACCCTAGCACATGAGGATGCTAGGATAACTCACAGCATGCTACCAACTGATCCTGCAAACATGAAATGCATGAACATGAAACATAAAAGAAAACTAAACTACAGTCCATGACCATTCCACCGATTCAGAGGATCAACCGGTGGAAGGGTTGAATGAATCCATCTACCTGTAACCAAAAGAAATCAATACACAAATAGCTTATAAACCATATAAATGAAAACTAATGGGATCTCTTACTTTCAGTGTATAATTGCATCCAGATCTCACAGTACTCCTTTACATACTCCGCAGTATGATATGAATTGTCAGGTTACACTCTAATATCCTAGTGATGATTTATGTGATCCTCAGTTACCCGATATTCAAACAAAAGATGATCCTCCTCCTTTCTTTGGCAAATGTGACTTTGACTCACCGTTGACCCGTTTGATTGTACCTTCGCCTGCATGTATGCTCCGACATACAATAGCTATATGTGGATGATGGATACACACCAAATGATGGTCCTGACGGTGATATATACATGAAGTATATATCCAACCTATATCATCCTGATGCACTCAAAACATGCATTTTCCCTAAGTTTCAAAACCTGATCCAGATAGCGATATACACATATATGCAAATGCGATATACATAGTCTGTAATGTCGCATGCAAAAGCTGTATATCCACCAAATGCATAAAACTCTCAGAACTTCATAATCTCACATAGAAACATGATGATCGAGCCGAATCACCTCCTGAGCAATTCAAACTTAGAAATTTATCCTTCCCAAACCCTAGCACATGAGGATGTTAGGATAACTCAAAGCATGCTACCAACTGATCCCGGAAAACATGAAATGCATGAACATGAAATAGAAAAGAAAACTAAACTACTGTACATGACCATTCCACCAATTCAGAGGATCAACCGATGGAAGGGTTGAATGAATCCATCTACATGTAACCAAAAGAAATCAATACACAGATAGCTTATAAACTAGATAAATGAAAACCAATGGGATCTCTTACTTTCAGTTTATAATTGCATCCAGATCTCACAGTCCCACTTTGTTACAGTACCCTGTTCAATCTCCAAAACCTCAATATCTCAATGAACTATCAACTGTACCTCCTGTCTAACAAAGAAAACCTAACTCTTTAAAATCTAACTGATTTAGGGCATATATAGTAATCCTCGCGAGTACTACCAAATCGATTCCTAGCGGCTGGGAGACTTCCAAGCGGCTGGGAGAGGATAGCTAAGACAGTTGTCATAACAAACTTCTAACTAATCTGCACATCCTCCTAGATCGATCTAAAACATATGCATTGGTCCAATGGACCTTATTACATCATGAAGTCAAACATACTAAAAATAGACTTATGTTCTATTTTGAAGGGGTGCTCCTGCACCATACTCCCCAGAAGAAGAAATCTCAAGTCCACTTGAGATGAGAGTATGTAGATCTGCACCATGTTGCTAGATCTGTTCTTCAATCATCCATACTGCTTCTGAATCAGGTATGCCCTGCCAAGACACCAAATACTCCAAATAGTTTTTGTTCCGTGTCTTCTTGATCACTCTGGTGTCCAAAACCTTCTGCAACTGTGGTGGATCATGCTTTGGAATGTCATCAGCTGCTGTATCATGTAGGAATTCCTATTCTTCATCTGGATTCTGCTTGTATGGAGTTAAATCATATACATTGAATATAGGTGATAAACCAAGATCTGGAGGGAGTTGTATCTCATAAGCATTATGTCCATGCTTTCTCAAAATCTGACATGGTCCAATCTTTCGCTGCATGAGTTTAGTATATTTGCCCTTAGGAAGTCTTTCCTTCTGCAAATGAACCCATACTAAAGCTCCAACATCAAATTGTACATCTTTCTTCTCCGTATTAGCATATGCTTTATACTTCAAGGTAGTTTGCTATAGCTGGGTCTTGACTTGATCATGAACCTCTTTTATGGCTTCTACAAAAGCTTCTCCCTCTGCACTAACAGGGTCTGCTGTAGGCAAATCTCTCAATTCCAAAATTCCTTTTGGATGCATATCATACACTATCTGAAAAGGTGATTTCCCTGTACTCCTGTTGACAGTATCATTATAGGAAAATTCGGCCTGAGATAGGATATTATCCCACTTTTCTCCATGCTATTTTGTCAAACATCTGAGCAAATTCCCTAAGGAACGATTGACTACTTCAGTTTGTCTATCCGTTTGAGGGTGATATGCAGATGAAAAAGACAAATTTGTACCCAGTTTCTTCCAAAGGGTTCTCCAGAAATGACCAATAAACTTCACATCCCTATCTGACACTATGCTCAATGGCAATCCATGTATTCTAACAATTTCCTTGAAAAACAAATCTGCAGTGTATGAAGCATCAGCAGTAGTTTGGCATGGCAAGAAATGTGCCATTTTGCTGAATCTGTCCACTACAACAAAAACACTGTCAAATCCTTTCCTTGTCCTTGGTAAACCTAAGACAAAATCCATACTTATGCTTTCCCATGGTCTGAAAGGAATGGGTAAAGTCTGATATAAACCTGCATTAGTTGATCTCCCTTTTGCTTTCTGACATATCACACATGTCTCTACAAACTATCTGACATCTGATTGTAACTTAGGCCAAAAATAATGTCTTCTAACAAGATCAAGAGTCTTATCCAAACCAAAATGACCTGTCATAGCTCCACAATGTTTCTCTTTAATGATGTTCAACCTCATAGAACACTTTGGAATACACAACTGTCCACCCTTGAACAGCAATTCATCCTGGATCAGAAATTCAGAGAAATCAACATGATATTTATCTCCAAAAGAAGTACATACCTGATATATCTCTCCAAAATCTTCATCAACATCATACATGGTCTTCAATGAATCAATTCCAACACTCTCCAACTGAATTTGGTTGACTATTAGAGCTCTCCTACTCAAGGCATCTGCTACCTTATTCTTGACTCCTTTCTTATGCTTCAGTGTAAAAGTGAAAGCTTGTAAAGTTTCTACCCATTTCATGTGTCTGTGGTTCATCTTTTCTTGGTTGTTTATGAAACTCAGAGCCTGATTATCTGTGAATACTATGAATTCCTTTGGCATCAAATAATGCCTCCATTTCTTGAGTGACTGGACTAAAGCATACATTTCCAAATCATATGAGGAATACCTCTTTTTAGCATCATTAAGCTTCTCACTAAAAAATGCAATTGGCCTACCTTCTTGGCTGAGTACTGCTCCAATGGCCATGTGACTAGCATCACATTCTACCTGAAAGATTTTGTTAAAATCTGGAAGTGCAAGGACTGGCTGTTGTGCCACCTTCTTTTTCAATGTTTCAAAAGAATCATCTGCTTCCTGAGTCCAAGCAAATCTGCACTTTTGTCCTCCTTTTATAGTATCAAGCATGGGTGCACAAATATGACTAAACCCTCTTATAAACTTTCTGTAGAAGGTTGCTAACCCATGGAAACTCCTGACATCATTCATAGTCCTTGGAGTTGGCCAAGACAATATGGCACTTACCTTCTCCTTATCCATTTGCAACTTTCCTTGGGAAATGACAAAACCCAAATATGTGATCTCCTCTTGCATGAACAAACACTTGTCCAAATTTATCATCAGCTACTCTTCATGTAACCTTTTGAGAACCAAATCTATATGTCTGAGATGTTCTTCCTTTGTGTTGCTAAAAATCAGAATGTCGTCTAGATATACTATGACAAACTTGACCATGAATTCTCTCAAAACTTCATTCATCAATCTCATAAAAGTACTAGGTGCATTAGACAAACCAAAAGGCATAACTTTCCACTCATACAACCCTTCATTGGTTTTGAATGTTGTTTTCCATTCATCTTCTGGCCTAATTCTGATCTGATGATAACCACTCTTCAAATCTATTTTTGTAAAATACTTAGCACCTCCCAAATAGTCAAGTAAATCCTCTATCCTAGGTATTGGAAATCTATACCTGATTGTGATCTTATTAATAGCTCTGGAATCTGTGTAAAGCCTCCAAGTGCCTTCTTTCTTTGGTGCTAGTACAGCTAGTATTGCACATGGACTTAAACTTTTGCCAATCAGACCTATGTCTAACAATTCCTCAATTTGTCTTGCTACTTCTGCATTTTATTCTGGAGTTAGCTTATATGCTGCTTTATTTGGAAGTATAGATCTTGGGATTAGATCGATGCAATGGCTGATATCCCTTACAGAAATGATATCTTTATACTTATCCAATAGCTCTTGGATAGCTGGGTCTATGAACCTCTGTTTCTTCTCCTTCTTGACTTCTTGCTGCTATTCTTTATCCACTGCCAGACATGGAATTAGGGCATATGCAACTACACCTTCTGCTACTACTTCCTTCATGAATTGTTTTCCTTCCATCAGCATTACCTTCATCTCTTTTCCTTTTGATTTCTCCTCCTTCTCTGTTAATGGTAGTAACTTAGTCACTGTACCATTCTTAGTGATTGTATAGGTGTTTCTAACACCATCATGGCGTGCCTTCAAGTCATACTGCCATGGTCTACAAAATAAAAGATTGCAAGCATCCATCTTGGTATGTCAAACAATAACATGTCTTTATATGCTCTAATCTAAAATTCTACCCAAGCCTGTTCTTCTACAACCATCTGCTGACCTTGGGTAAGCCATGAGACCTTATATGGGGATGGGTGAGGTAATCTTCTAAGCTTAAGCTTTGTTACCATTTCATCAGATACAAAATTTTCAGTAGAACCAGAATCAATTAAAACTTTACATGCCTTACCTCCTGCTTTGCAAATGGTTCTGAAAAGAGACTTTCTTTGTGGGGGTTCTTTGTTAGGTGCCTTCATGGTAGTCATTGTTCTTCTCATCATCAGAGATTCTCCACTCTCTGGATATCCATAATTGTCAGGGACATTCACACTCTGAAAAGTATTAGAGTCAGTTGCACTTTGACTATCAAGTCCTTGGATCAGATTCGTTCTCCTTTCTCCTGTTGAGCTTGTTGCCTTTTCTAGACATCTGCTGGCTATATGGCCTTCTTTATTACAGTTATAACATCTGATAGATCCTCTACCCTGGGATCTTCCTCTGAAAGGTCTTCTGCCTCTGAAGTTTCCTTGCTGATTGTAACTATCCCTCTGGTTTTGACTATTATCTCCCTTGCTGTTGTCATGATTGGATTCTCCCTGATATCCATGTCCATGTCCTCTGCCTCTGAAAGGACCTCTTCCACCTCTTTGCTGTTTACCTCTTCCTTTATTGTTCTGTTCTTGTCTTCTCTTTAACTTCTCTTCCACTTTCAATGCCAACTGAAAACATTTCTGAACTGTATATGGATTATGCAGATTCAAATCTTCCTGAATGTTGAACCTCAATCCATTAAGGTATCTGGCTACCTTTTCTTCCTCACTTTCTTTTACCTTTGTCTTCACACAAAGTTTCATGAATTCCTCTGTATATGAGCTGACATCTAGATCCTTCTGCTTCAGGTTTTGCTTCCTCTTGTGTAATTGGATACTGTAATCCAATGGAACATAGGCTTCCTTCACTAAACCCATCATCTTCTTCCATGTAGTGACCCTACGCTTTCCCTCTTGTACTCTGTCATCTTGTACAAAATTCCACCATGTCAATGCAGCCTCTTTCATCTTTGATTGGGCTATCTTCACTCTCTGTTGTTCTGGTATCTCCTCTGTCTCAAAGAAATTGTTCAGGAAGTCTATCCACTCCATCACTGAATCAGGATCCATCTTTCCTGTAAACACTGGCAAATCCAGTTTCACATCCATGGTTTTCCTCTCCATGGCTTTCAGGGTGTTCAACAGTGGCCTTTGGTCTGCAGGAACGACCTCCTCGTTCCACCTAGGGATCTCTTCTTCTTCCCTATCTTCTTCTCTACAAGAACCTACCCTGTCCCTCAACTTCTCCAACTCATCCTTCAATTCCTGATTCTGAGCCTTCACAGCCTTACTCTCGGTAATCTGTTTCTTTACCAGAATTGCCAACTCAGCATTGGTCATCCTTGTCGGGAACTCTGATGTTCCTTCTTCATCTGACATCTTACTATCTTAAATCTTCCCCAAAAGATTCAACCTTTGCTATGATACCACTATGATGCAGAGCATCTAGCAAAAGCTTACAAACAGGGTGAAAAACCCATTAAACCCACCAAATAGCTAAAATCATGACATACAACATGTATGTCTAAAACCTGTCAGCATCATCATATTTTCTTTGTCGACCGACATCCCTTCTGTAGCATCATGATGTCCAGCATTTATCGACAGCATCATGATGTTTAGCTTCAGCAGGATATAAAATACTGGGTTCCTCCCAAATATCCTGATGACGACAACCTCATGCACCTCTCTTCGAATGCTTACGTCACCCTAATATTCGACCAACTTACACGACCAAGATCAGGATGTAACTTATCGGGTCATATTTGAACATCCTGATGACAGTGTTCAACTTTTATGCACACGACGAATGTTCCACTGAATATTCCTTCTGTCGGTGAACACTCTACACTGATCACCCCGATATCTTGCGCCTATGCCAAACACTTAATGTCTGCAGGATAAACCTTTTATCAGGTGATATTTGAGATGTCCTGATGACGATGACGTCATATGCACCCGATGTCGATATCACCTGGATATGAGACTCCTTTACATACTCCGCAATATGATATGAATTGTCGGGTTACACTCTAATATCCTGGTGATGATTTATGTGATCCTCGGTTACCTGATATTCAAACAAAAGATGATCCTCCTCCTTTTCTTTGGCAAATGTGACTTTGACTTGCCGTTGACCCATTTGATTGTACCTTCGCCTGCATGTATGCTCCGACATACAACAACTATATGTGGATGATGGATACACACCAAATGATGATCCTAATGGTGATATATATAGGAAGTATATATCCAACCTATATCATCCTGATGCACTCAAAACATGCATTTTCCCTAAGTTTCAAAACCTGATCCAGATAGCGATATACACATATATGCAGATGCGATATACACAGTCTGTAATGTTGCATGCAGAAGCTGTATATCCGCCAAATGCATAAAACTCTCAAAACTTCATAATCTCACATAGAAACATGATGATCAAGCTAAATCACCTCCTGAGCAACTCAAACTTAGAAATTTATCCTTCCCAAACCCTAGCACATGAGGATGCTAGGATAACTCACAGCATGCTACCAACTGATCCCGCAAACATGAAATGCATGAACATGAAACAGAAAAGAAAACTAAACTACTGTACATGACCATTCCACCGATTCAGAGGATCAACCGGTGGAAGGGTTGAATGAATCCATCTACCTGTAACCAAAAGAAATCAATACACAGATAGCTTATAAACCAGATAAATGAAAACCAATGGGATCTCTTACTTTCGGTTTATAATTGCATCCAGATCTCACAGTCCCACTTTATTACAGTACTCTGTTCAATCTCCAAAACCTCAATATCTCAATGAACTATCAACTGTACCTCCTGTCTAACAAAGAAAACCTAACTCTTTAAAATCTAACTGATCTAGGGCATATATAGTAATCCTCGCGAGTACTACCAACTCGATTCCTAGTGGTTGGGAGACTTCCAAGTGGCTGGGAGAGGATAGCTAAGACAGTTGTCATAACAAACTTCTAACTAACATGCACATCCTCCTAGATCGATCTAAAACATACGCATTGGTCCAATGGACCTTATTACATCATGAAGTCAAACATACTAAAAATAGACTTATGCTCTATTTTGAAGGGGTGCTCCTGCACCAGTCATGTTTAGTTAAACTGTTGGAGTTTTTATCTTTATAAAGTTTTTGCATGAGTTACGGATAGAACTGATTCAATACCCATATTTTCAGGGCCTCGCTACCCAAATGTATTAAGACTTAAACTTAAAATTCTGAGTGGACTTTTGTTCCACTCAGTCTACTTTTATTGCATGATTATTTTCCATAGTTAAACAGCTAGTGTAATAAAGAGATGGATGTCATCTCATAGAGGAACTGGTAGATAAGATAAGTGATATGTCATCACTTATTTTCATATATACTGATAGAAACAACAGAAGAATATACAATGATTTGATTATTCTGATTTTCAGTAATCTCAGTTCTGTGTAATCAATATTTTTCAGCCCCAAGGGTGTGGAGAAAGGGCCCACTCTCACCACCAAGGCAGAAGGCTAGTACCATTGTTTTATTACTTCAAATTTTTGTTCTGAAAAGTATTTATTGATTTTGATAGATAGATGCATGTTATTATTTTTAAGTTGATTTAAGTAACTTCCTATTTTATTTTGTTTTTAGCATTCCTTAAATTCATTTAGTAAGTAGACAACTTAATCTTTTCAAATTAGTAGAAGCTGTTAAGATTAGCTACGAAACTGCTAACTGTAGAATCCCTAGTTGCAGACAGTCGAGGACACAGCCCCTAGATTTTGATATCTGAAAATAGATTAATTGATGAGGTACAATGTTACCTTGTCATTTTTGGCACCGTTGGTGGGGATGTATTGTGTTAATTAGGGAATCTTAGTTAAAACAATTTTTAGGATAGATATGTATGGTTAGAGCTAGAGATTCGAAAAGAAGATATATAAAGCAGACACCCCAACAACAAGCCATATGGGAAAGAAGTGGGGTGGTACAAGATCTTGTTGAAGAAAGAAACCTAGAACCTACTCTAGAAACTACACCTCAAATCAATAGTCCCTTAGATCCCCCAAATCTTCCACTTGCCGATTATATCGAGGAATTACAACAAAAGTTTCAGGCAGATCCTTTGATAGAACCTAATTTCCTAGAACCTCAGGGAGAAGAACCAGTACTAAACATGGAAAATGATAATCATGAAGAAGAGGAAAATCAAGCTCCAAGAACCTTCTCATATCCTATTGTTTTGGCTGCTGGAGACAATGCTCCTATGACGAATATCTCACCAGCACACCTGGCAAATTTTAGAGGACTTTCTTTTGAGGATCCAAATCAGTTTTTGTTTGAATTCAAAGTAGTCTTCCAAACTTATGATTATGGATCAGATAACCAAAAACTCAAACTGTTCCCTTCAACTCTAAAAGATTCTGTGATGAGATGGTTTATGGGTTTACCCCAGAATTCTATCCATTCTTGGGATTAGATGGAAATAGAATTTTTGGAAAAATACCAAGATTACTATAGATCCAGTAATAAAAATGAAGAATTGTTTAAAATTAGGCAAGGAGAGGAAGAAACCTTAGTGGACTATGTTGACAGGTTTAATTTTGCCTTGAGAAGGTATGGTAACTGAGTAGATCACTCCTTGCCCAGAACCCTGTTTGTAAAAGGATTGGATAAAGAATCAAAACAGGCACTAGATCTAATGGGAAAAGGAATTATCAACAAAATGGATATACCTACTATAGAAGAACTTTGTAGGAACTATTCTAGAACCCAAAATGGAGTGAGATCATCCAAAACTTTTAAAGGGAAAAATGAAATAGGACAGTTAATGGAAGAGATTACAAATTTAAAAATAGACATTTTGGTCCAATTAAATACCACATTAGATGGGATTCAAGTGAAAACTAGAACATTTGATCAAAATAGAACAACTGAACCACTCTCCATCTATTGTCCTAGGTGTAGAAACAAGCATCTGTTGAGAGAATGCCCTTTGGACAAATCAAAGATTTGTCAGATCTGTGATAGGGAACATCCTACCAGTCAATGTAGTCAATTTCTAGCCTTGAAAAGATTGAGTAAGAAGAATGTTGTAATGGAAGAAGAATTGAACTATGTAGGACAGAAACAAGCTGGGAATTTCCCTTATAATCAGTATCCAAACTAGCCTTCCTACAGAGGTCCTTCTAATTGGGGAAATAATCAGTGGAATCCAACTTGGCATGGGCCTCAGAATAATCCTCCTTGGGGACAACAGGATTGGCCAAGTCAACATTGGCAAAACCAAAATTGGCAAAATTAGCCTTGGGGAAATCAATAGTGGCCACCACAGTTTGGATCACAAAACATGCAACCTGAATGGGGTTCTCAACAGGGATATAATCAACAATACCAGGGACAACCTAGATATTTCCAACCTCAACAACAAGCTTTACTAACTGAACCCTCCAACACACAAGGTCAATCACAAAATGAACCAGTTAGCCAACCACCTTTACCAGCTCAGCCTATACCAAAACCACGGAATAAAGAGGGAGCAGCTATTTACATGACAGAGCAAGAAAATCTGGCTGGAATTAATGCTATATATTCAAATAATCTCCAGCTGCGTTATGGGAAAGTATTCCCAAGACCATCTCCTCCAACTATAGTTGAAGTAACCAATGATGAGGAACCTGAAAATTCGTCCACTCAACCCCTATAGGAGATTACTAACGAAAAAGTGCTAGAAGAATCACCCTTGGACAACTCTGGAGTTGCTCCTAAAAGATCGACTCCGGAGAACATTCCTAAACACAATTTTGACAAGAACTTCGGAGATGCTCCGGAGATGGAAAAACTAGCACCATGCCCAGAATAGCTTAAACATTATGTTCCCCAAAAAAAGATCTTACAAAAACAAGTCCAAACCAACCTGGAATCAGAACTTTTACAAGAAATCAAGCAACTAAACATCAAAATTCCTCTTCTCCAAGCAATCAGAGATGTACCAGAACTAAATCAGTTCATTAAACAGTATTGTATCAAAACACAGGGTAGGAAGAAAAACTTTCCCTCCACAATACAGGTGGAAGGAAAAGTAGTAGATCTATTGATGGGAGAAATTCTCCTCCCAAAATATGGAGACCCTGGAAATCCTATCATAACTATTTTTATCTCAGGGGTAGAAATTTCAAATGTTTTGGTTGATTTGGGAGCAACAATTAATGTGATGGCAGTTCACACAATGGACAAATTAGCTCTATCAGGTATCCAATCCACAACTATAATTCTTCAACTTGCTAACCAGTCAGTAGTTGTTCCAAAAGGAGTAATCACTGATGTACCAGTGGTAATAGATTCTTGGAAATTTCCAGTGGACTTCCTGATATTAGAAACTAGAAACCAAAGAAATGCTTATCCACTGATTTTAGGAAGACCATGGCTGGCTACAGCAACAACATCTATTGATTGTCAAATTGGGGATATGGTCATTTCTAATGGATAGATTTAAAGAAAATATCTTTGTATCCTCTAGCCAAACCATCAATACATTATACAGGAAGAGTATGGGTGGATGGACCAGAGAACAATGACAACAGTGCCTCGGTAGCTATGGTAACCATCAAGGAATGTTTGGGAGAGTTAGAAGAAAAAATATACTATGATACAATAGAAGACATTACTCACATCCTAATCAATAAGGATGTGATGGAGCTCTCCCAAGATTCTAGGAGGGAACTTCTTACTTCTTCTCATTGTACCCTCGCCAACATCATTCCTTGTGGGGAAACCATTTACAGAGACTTAGCCACTTTCCACATGTTGCTTCCACATTCTTGTCCTCTGAATACCATGACTCCAATGTACGGATTAACTACATCTATGGATCAAATCATAAAACAGGTCATGATTTTACTAGGGAAAACACTTAATATCAATACTCAGTTAACAACAATTCAGGAAGAAAAACTCATCCAACTTCTGATTTCCCATTCAACAACTTTTGCTTGGGAATACTAGGATATGAAAGGCATACCTCCTGAGATCTATACCCATCATATATACACTGAGGATGTTAAACCTATCAGACAGCCACAAAGAAGATTGAATCCTGCTTTACAGGACATTGTCAAAACTGAAATAGAAAATTTACTTCAAGTAGGGTTTATATATCCAATCTCAGACAGTCAATGGGTCTCACCCCTTGTCATAGTGCCTAAAAAGAATGGGAAATGGAGGGTGTATATTAATTATAGAGAACTAAACAAGGCCACAAAAAAAGACTACTTTCCTTTACCATTCATTGACTAAATATTGGACAACCTTGCTAGGAGAAAGTATTTTTCTTTTCTAGATGGATTCAATGAGTATAATCAAATTCAAGTAGCACCTGAAGACCAGGACAAAACCACCTTCACATGCTCTCGGGGAACTTTTTCTTACAAGGTTCTTCCCTTTGGACTATGCAATGCCCCAGCTACATTTTAGAGACTTGTTTTAGCTATTTTTGCTGAACTAGCTAATGAATGCATGGAGGTCTATACGGATGACTTTATTGTGTATGGAGATAATTTTGAAGAATCTCTCACAAACCTTGAGAAAGTACTAAAATGCTATGAGAAAAATTAATTATCCCTTAGCCATGAAAAGTGCTTTATGATGGTGGAGGAAGGAATTGTTTTGGGGCACCACATTTCAGAAAAGGGGATCAAAGTGGATCAAAACAAGATAGAAGTGATCACACAGTTGCCTTCACCCAAAAATTAGACAGATGTTAGAAGTTTTCTGGGTCATGCAGGCTACTATAGGAGATTCATAGAAAATTTCAGCAGAATAGTTGCCCCCCTGTTTGCTCTGCTTAACAAAGACACAAAATTTCTATGGACAGAGGAATGTCAATCAACATTTGAAACCTTGAAAGAGAAGCTTATTGTCACACCAATTTTGAGAGGACCTAATTGGACTTTACCATTTCACATACAAACTGATGCTTCAAATGAGTCCATTGGGGCAGTTTTAGGACAAAAGGAGGAAGGAGAAAGTATGCATGCCATTTATTACATCAGCAAAAACCTTACCTCTGCAGAAAGAAATTACACCACAACTGAAAAAGAATTCTTGGCAATCATCTATGTTATAAATAAATTCAAGCATTATATCACTAGATATAAAATATTTGTACACACTGATCATGCAGCCATCAAGTACCTAATGAATAAAGCAGTAGTGGGTGCAAGGATCATCAGGTGGTTATTGTTATTGTAGGAATTTGATATTACCATAGTTGATAATCCAGGAAAGTTTAATTTGGTTGCTAATTTTTTGTCAAGATTGCATACAAGAGGAGAAAACCAACCAGTGGAGGAAAAGTTCCCAGATGAACATCTTTTTGCTATCTCCTCTACTGCACCTTGGTTTGCTGACATAGCTAATCTTTTAGCTATAGGCTTGTATCCATCCCATTTTACCTTAAATCAAAAAAAAATGTTTAGTTAAAGAAAGTTTATCTTACAAATGGTTGAATTGTTTACTATTTAAATGTGGTCCTGATTTCATTCTCCGTAGGTGTTTAAAAGCTGATGAGATTTTTGATGTGTTGAGAGCATGTCATGATGAACCATCTGGTGGCCATTACTCCTTCCACTGGACAGTCCACAAGATCCTCGGAGCTGGTTACTATTGACCCTCTCTTCATAAAGATACAAAGAAGTATGTGCAGCACTGTGACCAGTGCCAAAGGATGGGACATCCAACTTTTACCCAGGAGATGTTACTACATCCTCAGGTCGTGATGGAACCATTTGAACAGTGAGGTCTAGACTTTGTGGGACCAATTTCCCCACCATCATCAGGTAAGGAGTACATTCTAGCATGCACAGACTATGTTACTATGTGGGCTGAGGTTCAAGAATTACAATTTGCAAGGGAAGAAAAAGTTGTTGATTTCCTTTATAATAAGATTTTTTTAAGGTTTGGAGCCCAAGATCAATAGTTTCAGATAGAGGACCTTAGTTTACGTCACAATAATCCAACCATTCACAGATTTATATCAAGTCAAGCACAAAAAATCTTCACCTTACCATCCCCAAGCGAATGGGCAGGTAGAAGTAACTAATAGGGAACTTGAAAATATTTTGACAATGACAGTAGAAATGAACATAAAAGATTGGGCTAGCAGATTACCTGAAGCAGTTTGGGCTTACAATACCACTTCGAAGTCCACAACAAAGTTCTCACCATATGAATTGGTTTATGGGAAAAAAAGCCTATTCTGTCTATAGAATTTGAACTCCAGACACTTAAAACTGTATTGGATATTGGTCTACCATTGTCTATAACTCAACAAAATAGAATCCTTCAGCTCAATGAGTTGGATGAAATTCAGACAGAGGCCATTCAACAAACAGAAATGGTTCAGTATCAGAGGAAGCAATGGCATGACCAACACATCAAAAAGAGGACATTTTAACAAGGTGATTGGGTTCTTCTTTATGATTCTAAATTCAAAGAGTTCAAAGGGAAATTACAAACTCATTGGATGGGTACTTATCAAGTAAGGGAAGTTTTTGAAAATAGAACAGTATTATTGGAACCTATTGATGGAAGCACAGACACATTCCTAATAAATGGTCACCGAATCAGACTCTATAAAAGACCATCTACTAAAAAAGAGTTTCTTATGATTTGTGTTTTGATACAGGGGATACCTCCTCTGTCACAGTGTTGGATTTTTTTTTTTAAGGAAGGTTGAAAACTAGCAAATAGTGACCTTCTAAAATAAAATAAAATAAAATAAAAGAGAAAAAAAAGGAAGGTTAAAAACCAACAAATGGCAGCCTTCTAAAAAAAATAGAGAAAGATGGAAAACCAGTAAATGGCTGTCTTTCTCAACTAAGGGAGTTGAAAACCAGCAAATGGCGGTTCCCTTCTTCAGGACAGTTGAAAACAATTGAGCTACAAAGGTGATTAGGTACCGAGAGTTAATCAAATGCACCTCCGGCACTTCCTAAATGAGGAGCACCTCCAACGCTTCCCAAACTAGGAGCACCTCCGGTGCTCTGTCAATAAAGAACTTAATTTCAATAATAGGGGAGGGGACCCACCTCTCCGAGCAATAAAGTGGACACATCACATGATGAGGTCATCATGACTCTCTACTTTATCACAAGAACAAATTAAATTAGCACGCATATCATTTGCAGGGGTATTCACAAAGACGACGTTGACATCACCCAAGGAACGTGGATTCTCAAACCACTCAGCGTAATGATTGCAGGTCGCATACCAATGGAGTAGTGGGTGTCATCTCAAGCCACCAAAAGCTGCTCATGTGCCGCAACGCGTGCAATCTAATAAAATGACGCAACGTCTCTACTATGTACATCACTCCTCATCATTAAAAACGAATCAGGTAATTCTATTTTTAATTAAACATTAATAGCAACTATCTTGTCTTTCTATTTTTGGGTGCCACCACTATGACACGTCCTCTTGCCATCATTTTCTTTCCTAAATTCACACATGCCGCCATCTGTGTTGTACTACCACCTTGCCTTCGGAGTGTCCTGTCATTCTATCACATTTATGACTGCCTAAGTACTCTAACTAATCTGCAAATCTTCCATAAGCCTAAGCTAAGAAACATAACAATCCTCATTCAAACCTCTGAAGTACCCTGAAGAACAGAGAAAATTGAACAGTCCTCTGGAGCCTACAGAGTTAAGAGGAAAGGATAAACTACAAATTGAGGAGAGTGAGGAATTAAGCACAGAAGGTGGAACCAAGTTAGCAATGGGGGTAGGGTAAAGAAGAAGTCTGAGTTAGAAAGTGTTGCAGGTCTTTTGCAGGATGAAGCTGCAGCAAACATTCTAAGAGCTGCAGGATGGTTGGACTTCCTAGAAAATTTTGAAGGGTTTCAAGAAGATGTCATGGATGAATTCCTCATAAATCTAAGGGACAATCAGACAGCTGTCAGAGGAGTCTGAATAAATCTCTCCTCAGCCACTATCAGTCACATTTCCAGGCTACCTAAACAAGATAAGAGGTTTTATCACTTGAAAACCTTATACACTGATTTAATTAAAAATTTCTCTATTCAAGGTGAACCTGCCATACAACTGCATTCAAATAAAAATGAAGTAAAAGAAATTCTTAGGTCCACACTCCCAAACCCTTGGCAATCTGTTGCCACCTAGCTGATGAAATATTTTACTTGTGATGGTCAATTCTCTCTAGTTTTAGGACCAATCATGAAAATGCTGATTTTTCTAAGACATGGGAATAGACACCCTGAGTTTAGCATAAACATCCCTAATTTCCTGTATTCTGCCATTAGGGCAACTATAGAAAAATATCAGTAGAATAAGGGTCCCATGAAACATCATGGCCTCATTTTTCTAGTAGTCAAACACCACTTCCTGTCTCAGGCCAATGGGGAGGAATTATGGCAAAACTTTCTTGAACAGACTTCCCAGGACAAAAGACTAGAGATGACACAACCAGGAGGTGAGAGTTCTCCTACTCACCAAGAAGAAGAAACTTAGCCTTCAGCCTCCTCCATAGCTGTTCAAAGAGGAAAGAAGTCCTCACAGGAAGCAACTTCATCTGCAGCCCCTGTTCCTGATAAAAAGAAGAAAGGCAAAGAAATTACAGAGTTTGCTACTAAACAAACCCTATATATGACTCGATCAGTTAGGAGAAAGATGACTCTAACTAAGGAATCTTTCCCTAAGGAATTAACAGAGGAGAGGTTAGGACAGAGAGCAGAGAGATTCTGGGTTGAAGAACCATCTCATGATTCAGATGAGATCCCTCTAGTCAAGAAGAGAAAACAAAGAGAAGTTTCCCCAGCACTATCTATTCACCTAGGGTCAAGCCCAGTTTCAAAACCATCATGTGCTCCGGAGATAGAACACATACAAACTCTTACTATTTCCTCAGACTCACAAGATGAGAGACCTGCTCTGAAGGCACTTGCCCCACCTCTGCTATGGAGAAGCAAAAGGAAAAGATAGCTCTCACAGGTCGAGAAGGATACTGCTCTCCTAGTTGAGGTACTCCTAGGTTTTAGAACATATGAGGATAAGGCTGGGCCTTCATCGGTGCTAGCAGAAGCAGAGGAACCCCAAGATGACCCTCAGGACAAGCAGTCTTCAGAAAAAAGATGAAATAGGGCAAATGGGTACAATTGACAGTGCAGGGCAAATGGCCATGGAAAACCCTGATGATCAGCAAATAGCAACAGAAACAACAATAGAAGCAAAAGCAAAAACCTTCTCTCATCCCTCTGATCAAGAGGATGTTGAAATTTCAAAAGAACAACAAATGATAGAAGAAATTGAAAACCTAAAGAGACTACTCTGGGGGAAGAATCTGATTATTACTGACCTCAAGAAAGTCAGAATAGAGGTAGAAATGGAGCAAAAACAAGTCATTGAAAATCTACAAACAAAACTCCAAAGCAAAAACAAGATCATCCAGGAGAGAGAAGTAGAATTAGAGGCCCATAAAATTAAGAAAGAAGTAGAATTAGAGGCCCAGAGAATTGAGAAAGAAGTAGAATTGGAGGCCCAAAAAATTGAGGCAGTCAAACTGTTAGAAGAAAAAGAGAAAGAAGCAGCACAGAGTGTTTCTAAGCTCACCATGGCTAGAGAAAATAGCCTCGCAATAATGGCGGCATTGATTGAGAAAATACATAGTTAGGATAGAGAATTAACTTGGGCCAACAGCAAACTAGATGACCAGGAGGAATATATTCAAGAGTTGGCTGGTCCAAGGGCAACCAATGAGCAGGAAATACAAATAGATGCATATGTGGGTCCAATCCCCATTGACATTCCTAAGGCCCTGTTCCATTGGGAGAGGAAATGTAGAGAATATGAGGCTTCCAAGCCTATGTTGCAATTACAAAGGGCAGCCATTGCCAAAACAAAAAGAATAGAAACTCTGGAAGGAAAAATCATTGAAATGGCTTCCCTTTCTTTAGAAATTCTATCCTGCAGGCCTCCAAGTGCCGACTATTCTATGTTCTTACAAGAAAGAGTCCTGTAGAGGAAATTCTTTTTAATCCTATCTGACCTAGTTGAGGATACAGAGACAGTAGAAGGATTCATGACAGCATATACAAGGAGTAATGATGAGGACAAGAATTTCCTATGTGAATTATACCTGCATGGTTTCTGTGTTAATGATATAACCTTCATTCTTAATCATTTTGCGGGAGAATGCCAACTTAAAGCATTTATGTCCCTAATGAGGAATCATCAAATCTGGAATGAATGAATGGAAGATCATCTCAAGAAGGATACAAAAACAAAACTCTTCATCAGAAAGGAATGTCCCAATCTCAATGCTTTTAGGACCCAATTTAGATCCTATATCTATCACCCTAAGAGTAAGAACAAAATTTTGCCATTATACCTACAAAGTTTGCAAGAGTGCTCCATCGATTTTGGTATTTTCATGAACAGATCAACAAACCCAGTACTTGCCATAGCAAAGAAAAGATGGAATGTTTTGACCTCGGAGCAGAAAATGAGAGAGGTGGTCACCCCTGCAAACTTAAGATTATTTATGAGAAAAGCAAAGTTAATATCCAAAATGATGGATAAGTATAAGCAAGAATGAATAGGTGGACGGTTCAGGCCCCCTCTAATAATTGAACCACTCCCTGTCTGGTCTAAACAAATGGAAGATGAGAAATTGCAGGACTGGATGAAGTAGCTTGATCAATACAGAGGCAATGGTAATACCAACCGCACAACTTGGTCTACCTATGCACAGGTTTATAGCTTAACTGACAAGCTACTTCACCAAAATAAATCCAGATTGTGAGAAGCAAGACCTGCCAAACCTTAGGTATGGGGGGATGATGAGTGCCAAGTTGCACCCATGAAATACACCTTTTTGCCTCTCGTTTTCTCCTTCCTGGTCCCATCTTTCTTAATGTCTGCACCCAAATAAGCTAGCAAGATCATTCTAGTTAATGATTAATTGAGATAGATTACTTAAGATCATAATTTCTGATTAAGAGACTAATGTGCATGGAATTGATGGAAAAATGCATAAACTTCTCTCTTTTTGAATCAACAGGTGTAGATGCCATGAACAGCAATTTTGTGCATCTCCGAAGATAGTCTTCAATGATCTCCAGAGACAATACTAGAGTACCATGACACCAAAAGTTTTGAAGTAATGAGGAAAGCCTCTCTAGAGCTGGGCGGGAGTCTGGAGCATCTCTGGAGCTGAACAAAGAAAGCTATAGATATCTCCAGAGCTACAGAGATATCTCTCGAGCTACAGACATATCTTTGGAGCTATAGACAGGGACAAATATCTCCGGAGCTGCAGACAAGGACAAATATCTCCGCCGCCTCCTAAGAGCAGGGCATATTTTTAGCATAAGCTACCGATCAGGTACTCTTAGGAGTGATCATAATACCCCTCATTTCACTCAAATCATCACCTGAGTGGTAAAGGGTCATCTTTAGTTAAACTGCTGGAGTTTTTATCTTTATAAAGTTTTTGCATGAGTTACAGATAGAACTGATTCAATACCCATATTTCCAAGGCCTTGCTGCCCAAATGTATTAAGACTTAAACTTAGAATTCTGAGTGGACTTCTGTTCCACTCAGTCTACTTTTATTGCATGATTATTTTCCATAGTTAAACAACTAGTGTAATAAAGAGATGGAAGTCATCTCATAGAGGAACTGGTAGATAAGATAAGTGATATGTCATCACTTGTTTTCATATATACTGATAGAAACAACAGAAGAATATACAATGATTTGATTATTCTAATTTTCAGTAATCTCAGTTCTATGATATCAATATTTTTCATGAATGCAAAGCGAATGGAATTGGATTGAGTTTAGTTGTGATCTTCTTCTTTTGTGCTAATTTTCTACTATAGCCTTCAGCCCCAAGGGTGTGGAGCAAGGGCCCACTCTCACCACCAAGGCAGAAGGCTAGTACCATTGTTTTATTACTTTAGATTTTTGCTGTGAAAAGTATTTAATGATTTTGATAGATAGATGCATGTTACTATTTTTAAATTGATTTAAGTAACTTCCTGTTTTATTCTATTTTCAGCATTCCTTAAATTCATTTAGTAAGTAGATAGATTAATCTTTTCAAATTAGTAGAAGCTGTTAAGATTAGCTACGAAACTGGTAACTGTAGAATCCCTAGTTGCAGACAACCGAGGACATAGCCCCTAGATTTGACATCTAAAAATAGATTAAATGATGAGGTATAACAACACCTTGTCAGTTGTTTCCATTTAAACTATTGGATCCCTCTTGGATATGCCTGCAAATACCCAACACTGCAAGTTCTTGGTTGAACAACTTCTGATATTGATCATTGATGTTCCACCTATTGAGATTATCTGCGAACTTGTTGGTCCTAACTCACCCTAGTACCAAGACATTTATAACTACCTTCACGATAACACCCTTCTGCCAAACCTTACCACCACCCAAAAGAAGACCTTCATTCGTCATACTTCCCATTTCACTATCCTTGGCGATTCATTATATCGAAGGAGTCTTGATGGCATCCTCCTTAGATGTCTAAATTTGGAAGAGGTTAACATTGCTTTAAGAGATGTACATGAAGGTGTCTGTGGAGCACATTCCACCAATTCTAACTTAGCTAAGAAGTTGCTCTACATAGGATATTATTGGCCTATAATGGGACAAGATGCTCAACAGTTCACCAAGAGATTCCTTTAGTGACAGAAGCATGGAGGTCTAATTCATGCACATGCACATTAGTTATAATCGGTTACTACTCCTTGGCCATTTTCACAGTGGGGACTTGACCTCGTAAGTAAAATCCACCCTTCATTCTCCAAGGGACACAAGTTCATTATTACCACCACTGAGTACTTTACAAAGTGGGTAGAAGCTCTCCCCATGACTTACATTACTAGCAAACAAATAGCTAAGTTTATCTTGCACTATATCATTTGTTAATATGGTATCCCCTTAGCTACAGTAACTGATAATGACAAACCTTTTAAGAACTAGGATGTCTGTGCCTTGTGCACTCAGTACCATATCCAACATTGTTTCTCCATGCCTTATTATCCGCAAAGCAATGGCTAGGATGAGGCTTCAAACAAAACTATTCTAAAAATTCTTAAAAGTATAGTCAATGAAGTTGGTCGTGATTGGCATTTGTAGTTGAATCCTGCCTTATGGGCATATCGCACAAGTATTAGAAATCCAACCGGTGATACCCCATATCCTTTAGTCTATGGAACCGAATCTATTTTACCTATTGAGGTCGAGATCCCACCCCTTCGAGTCTCTGTGCATCATCTTATCGATGGAGAGGAGTATAGAGTGTCTAGATTGTATGAGCTATAGTTACTGGATGAAAGGTACCTCACAACATTGAATCATCTTCAAGTCTACCAAAACTGCCTTCGTCGTAACTATAACAAGAAAATCAAGGAAAGGCAGTTTCAAGTGGGTGATCTTGTTCTGAAGGAAAATCAGAGAAACTAATAAGATCAAGATAAAAAGGGTAAGTTTGAACCTAACTAGTTGGGACCTTTTGTCATTACAATAGTTTATGTATCAGGATCATATACATTAGCAACACCTTAAGGAATTCCTCTAGATGAACCCATCAATAGTGTGCATCTTAAGAAGTTCTATGCCTGATCCTCAGAATATCCTAGCAGAAAAAAAATAAAAAAATATGGAAAAAATAAAAAAAATAGAAAAGTACAAAAAAATCCATCCTCTGGTGAAAACTTGGTAAATAGGTGCCTTGGATAAGTACCATAGTGAAAACTTGACAAACAAACACTATGTGTAAAAGTCAACATCCACCATTTATTAGGTCTTCCGTCCATTCCATCCATCTCATTTCATAATAAATCCCCATCCATCCATATTAAAATTATTGACCTTTGTGTTTCCACATACCCATCTATAATGGCTTGGAAATTGTCAGTGTCAAGTGTTATCTTTTAACCCCATCCATAGTCAGTTCATCCATTGTCCATCCATAGTCAGTTCATCCCCAGTCTACCATATTTCCTTTGTTACCCTTGTATATTATCTATGTATCCTACCCTTTCTTTTGTGAATTTTTCAAAAAAATATTTATTTATTTATTTTTTTAAAAAATTTCTCGAGGGGGCATCCATCATCCCATCTCCATTCCATCATTCATTCTCCCTTCCTAACATCAACCAAGGCATCTTTTTATTTCAATTTCTTTGACACGATGCCACCTGATGGGATGTTGTATCAAAGAGGGGCAAAATGCAGACACCTAAAATTTGCCAATGCATTCTTCATGTCATTACACCACATTTGCATCGTTTCCCATCTAATTATCTAATTTCTGTCATTCCACACTGATCAATTAATTCATCTATCTTAATCATATTCCTTTATATTAATTACATAAATCAAATTATTTAATTAAATCAATTTCCCTCCACTTTAAATAAATAAATTCAAATTATTTATTTAAATATTCTATTTCCCTCCAAATATAAATAAAATATAAATATTTTATTTATTTATCCCGTGTGCATATGAAATTAAATAATTTATTTATTTAATTTCCCAATTATCCTCTCCCACCATAATTTCCTCTGGTCAAATCAATTAACAGATCAATCAATTGCATTGACTCGTTAATCAATCATGTTAACAAATCAATCAATTTTGTTACCAAACCAATCAACCTAGTTAACGAATCAATCAATTCAATCAACTCCTCAATCAGATATGTTAGCCTCCATAATTCATGAGAGGACAAGGACACTTGTCCCTCTCTCATTCGTTCGAATCCTCTCAATCAATTTCAACCATTGATCTTTCTAATCTTCCTCCACCGTTGATATGAATTTCAAAAAGTCTATAAATTGAACGCTCTCCAAGCCATTTGATTATCTCTTGTTCATGTAAACTTACATTGTTACTATTCAAATCATCTATATTGGGAGATCTCAAAGTTATGTTGTTAAATTGAGCAATCCACATATTAAATTAGCAAAGAGTAATCCATTGGAGTTTGGGTGTAACTTCGATACACTCGATTCATGTGGCTTGGTTTGTGTGTGAATGAAAGGTATATTGTATTTCTTTTCATTTGTTTTTGTTTATTCTTTGCATTTAGATTTCATCCATCACAATTTCCTTATTTCTTAGGGTTGTGCATACAATCCTTGATTCAATGCTGAATTGCAGACATGATTCCATCCTCTTTGCAAGTTTGGACTTTATTGCCCAATGGAGTACGTATCGATCAAATTGGTGAGGGCCAACCATATAATTTTAATAACTTCTCTTGTTAGCAGTAGGATTAGTTTAGTTTTCTACTATGCCTATCTCTACAAACCAAAATTATACTTTAGATGTATCTCAAGAGAGCTCATGTTGGATAGATGTTCATGATTTGCATATGTAGGATTTTGGCTCATTAGTATAGTCCATTGTGCTAAAATTGCAAATCTTTAGTGAGGTCATGTTAAATAAATATATAGAAGATTATAATAATAAGAGTGCAGGATATAAGTGTGTAAGTAACTTAAGGGGATTCATCTTTAGTGATTAAAATGGTTAAATTTTTTTGGTGCATTTATATTCTTGCTTGTAATCTATTGTTAGTGACGTCTTGTAGGATTGTTCCTGACCTCCATTGGGGCATGGTAGTCAAAGCCTTGTCCCTAATTATTCCATATATTTAGGCCTTAAGGGAATACCCCCCTAGGTTTTGGAGAGCTTGAAGAGGAAGATGATTTTTCCTAATCTTATGCATTAGTTCAAAGCCGTCTCTCTTTATTGATGTATCACCTTCTGTGCTTGCGATACTTGGTTCCCCTTTTGCCTCACTCTTGGTGGTGGTGCTAGAGGAGAGGGCCTACATTTTTGAGCACTAATAGAACCTTTGCAAGGAGTTTGGACAGATGTAAGGAGTGATCATGACATTACAAGAGATTGAGGTCTAGATCGAAATCAAGGTCAAGAACGAGGACTCACACACATGATAACACACACAGTTAGATGAGGGAGGGGTTCCCCTAAAGTGATCATTTATGATACGATAATTATTATGCTATAGACATTTGTTATTTGAGATCCTTTCATGGCGTTGAATTCTTATTTGACATGTGATTAATACATTATAAATTTGACATGGTGATGTTGTAGATGGTCCTATAATGGTTATATTTGTTTTATTGCATTTAATATTTTTCCATAAAGTTATATGTATGGGTATGTGTTATTTACGTGTGTATGTGAATTGTGTGGATAAATAATACACAATTTATCATTGGAATTCAATGAACACTAGATGTCATTGTGGAATCTATGTAAAATAAACTAGTGAATGAATCAAAAGGAATCCCATAATCATAATCATATGTAACAAATGAACAAGATGCATCATTAGGGCCCAAATTGGATTTAGGTTGATTCCCTTCTCATTTTTTTCTTCCAATTAACGTGTCATCTCCTCAAGTTGATATCCAAGATGATAATGTTGTTTGTTCTATCGTAAGGCTACTAGAAATGAAAGGTGAATCCAAACCCTACATAAACATAAAATGAAAGAATATTTAATCAAAAGAAAATTGGAATTAAAAATGAAACCCTCAAGTTAAGGATACCAGGGTGGATGTATTCCAAACCCTAAAGGAAAATAAAATAATGAAGGATGAATAGTGAAGAGGAAATCAAACCTAATCAAATATCATATAGAGCATAAATAATTAGAAAATAAATCAGATGTGAAACCTTAAGGTAGAAGGAAAATAAATCCTATGGGAAAACCTATGTTACATTTAAGAGAATGTTGGTTTCACAAAAAAATGTAAACAATAAAGAAATAAAAATTCTTTACATGGGTTATTTAGGATAATTAAAAAAATGCAATCATTAAGCACATTAACCTAGATTAATTAGTTGGATTGAGAATTACAATAGATATTCATAAATTAAATGTAATAATGAAATGCAAGGGATTGGGCTTCTTAGCTTTTGAACCAATGATGTAGAAACACTACTAGTGTAATGTTGAATCCACTTGCCATTATCTAGAAATTGATGCCCTCAATCAAATGAATGTGTTAGAGTCCACGCAGTCTTAGAGTTGCCTATGGTTCAATACCAAGTGTTATGGAGTTAATCTTGAGGAGCATGGATTCAATCTAATGTGTGGGATTAAATTGTGCCATTTAGAAACGACTTGACAAAATATGCTTAAGCAAACTTGCTATCTTCACCTTCCCAACAATTGAACGCATCAAGGTTGTGTCCATGGACACCATTGGGGAGATTGTTGACTTGATAGGTGAGTGTGTTCTCTAAGGTCAATCCCCTTGGTTGGATTACCGGCAATAAAAAATATCGAAGACAATATTCACCTACATATAGGTTGCCTATATATAGATGTGGTTCTTTGTCCCTTAGAAAATCAAAATGTTTTTGCTAATTATCCTTTTAGTTCCAAAATCTAGCATATGTATAAATGGTACATTTAATATCTTCAAATACCAAAACATAGCAACAAATTGCACAAACATGTATGAGTCCACTCATAATGGTTAGTAAAATGGGGCAAGGAATTTGGAGTATTAATATGAATGTTTGAATTTTGAGTTCATTTCTACATGCTTTGGGATTGAATTAGGGTAATCCCAAATGGCATGCAAATGAACTTTGGAATTAAAATGGTAATTTTGAAGCATGGAGTGAATGTACAAAAGTAAGTGCAAGTGAGGATGGATCAATAGTGAATAAATAACAAATGTAATGTATAAGTGTAAATAAAGGCCCGTATGGGTAGCGGAGTTGGCTTGAGTCTTGGGTTTGCTCCCCAAGGTCTTGGGTTCGACTCCGAGGCCTGGACTTAACTTATGCACATGGCTTGTGGGCGGTTGCGTACATCCCCAAGGGACTAGTCTCGCCCCAATTCGCCCCTTCCAACCCCAACTTGGCAATATGTAAGACCAAGGTAAGGTTGGTTTGGTCGCTGGGCTGGGTCGCGGGGATACCCCTGCAGTTACCAAAAAAAAGATAAAATAGGTAGGGAAAAAGATTGGACCATGAACCAAACCCAATATAAATATGCCACTTGTCAATATCCACCAAAATATTCACAAAACTATTGAGAAAGTAACACAAACGTGTAAATTTCACCATTACATCCACAAAATAGAAGTTAAAAAAATAGTAAGAAAACAATGTCCGTGGATGTATTAAAATTCATTCATTCATTCATCAAATAAGTGCCCCAGCTATTATTATCTTCCCCAAGAGCAAATATGACCTTGTTTTCAGATCTTTAACCTCAACACTGAAACTTGACATAAAATCCGGCAAAGAGACGAGAAATGAGAAATTGAGAAGAACATATTTGAAGAAGTCGGGACGACCTGAAGAAGAGCACACAATCATGGTGAAGGTTATAACTTTTGCAGCGATGACAGTTGGTGCCTTCATATTCTGGCAGACCATGGATAAAGCCCATGTCTGGATGGCTCTCCACCAGGACGAAAAGGTTTCTTTCTCAATCTCATCTGACCTTTACTCTCAAAATTTAACCTCAAAATTACTCTGCATACTCATTTCATTGCCAAACTATAAGATTTCACTTAACCTAATATTCTCCTGGATAATTTTATTTCTTCTCTTTACACAAAATCCTGTTGCTTACCTCAGGGTTAAGCGGATAACAATATTCTGTGACGTTCCCTAGCGTGTGAACGATCTAGATTGATAAGCGATGCGGGGTATGTTGAAATCCTGGTTTGTTCATTGGCTTTTATCTAATTAACGATCTTTATTACAATAGTGGACTTCACAAGGAGGGAGATGGAGAGGGGAGGGGCATTTCTGTGGAATGAAACCTCATAGTATCTTGTAACTAAGGAAGCCTTATATCTTTAACAATCACAGTGGAAGGATCCAGCAGGCCATGGTTCCGTTGGAAAGCGGAGCGAGTGCTATTATGATGATTCCCGTACAACCCCTGCAGGGTATCTTATCTGGTTTAGCAGGAAAGCAGAGGGAGTGCCATGATGATGATTCCAGACCAACCCCTGCTGGGCATGCCTATCTTTCTTCTCTCATCCAGATGATTGATCATAGAGTGTGATCCTGGTACAAACAAAACAAACATAGTTATTTCCAGAAGTATTTATGCTCATACTCGTGGACTGTGAAAACCTTAGATTTATCATGTTACCCATGTTAAAGAGGCAACGCTGATGTGGAGTCTGGACCATAGTTAAGACCTTGGCACATTTGGAATAATGCGGATTTGTTGAGGATGATTTCCAGGCATAATTGGTGATCTAAGCTTGTAATCAAGGTTTAGTTTACAGTGAAGTCACTCTTTTTTTATTATTAGAGATGTGAGATCCTATCGTTTGTTGTAAGCTATGGTAGAAGGTTCGGGTTTGTGTTCGAGTTCGACAAAGATAAAATTCAGATTAAATTCGGCAAAGATAAAATTTGAAAAAAACATTCGGAGATCAATAGAAATTTGTAATTTTTTTAATATATTAAATTAAAATTATTAAAAATTTAAATATAATTGTCATCTCCTGTTTTTAATAACTCCAATCCCATGAGAAGGATCCTTGAAGAGCACGGAAGCTTTCAGCATGTACTCAACTCCATATGACGTCTTGATCAGCCAAGGCATTTCATAGATATCCGCCTTATAACTTTTGCATTAACAAGCAAGTAGAAATTGAAGACAATTGTATTTATGTGGCCTAGACCATAATCAATACTATTCCAAATCTTGATGAGGGATAAACACAATGGAAATCGTGGAAGATTTACACATTCCCATTCGCCATTCCCATGCGACTTATCATGCCCCCTTATCCTAAACCTTTTGGGTTGAACTCCATTAATGAATTAGGTATATCATATGATTAAGATAATGTTCCTAACCCTAGTAGGAAAGATCTATTTTATGGATTATGCTTTCAATGATTATCTAACATGATTGCAGGGTCTCAACCAGGATCTATCTTGTTCAACAATTTAAATTGGTAAATAATAACGCTAACTCTTTCATTTCTTGCTTTGCTTGGAATTGTGATTTTAGGGCAAAAACTAGGGCATTTACAAAAGGGGACATTACAATTGGTATCAGAGCACGATCCTGCCAGCTTGGGGATCAAAGGTTTATTCTTCTAGTCAATTATTAACCTGATTCATACTTTAGTTTAATGGCAAGGATCCCTTTTCTACTTAAATTTCCCTCGGCATTACCAATCTCATTAACAGACACACTATAAATAAGAGGCTAAGACAACAGTAACATAAGCCCTTTAACATTAATCAACATCTTTGTAACAGCTCCTAAAATTGTTTTTGTTACGTATTCTCCCTTGATATGTTACACTGCAAAACTTATGGTCTTAGGTCTTGTATCAGTAATGTAGGAAAGTGGAAATTTGCAGCTATGAATCAACCATCAGCAACTCCACATGTGAGCAACTAACTCCGCTTATAAGAAATGAGGCAACAACTGATATTTGTGACTTCCTATCCTATTTATGTATCCTTTATTAAGAAGATTATAAACTCTAGCATTATGGGAAAAATCCTAACCCTAGATTACTTGTTTACTGTTATATCCCAAAATGTTGGTTTCTACGTTTCAAAAATATATTCCCAGTGTACAAGATGATTTTGTTGTGTCTATACATTGGACTATGTATGGCAAGAAGTCACCTCAATTTTCAGATGGAGCAGAGAGATTACTAAAAAGATATGGAGATAGGTTCCTCAATGCAAATTGATTATAGATTCCCCAATACAAAGTTTTAATATATCAGGCAACGTGATTAACCTAATGAGAAAAAGAATGCTCTATAGTCTTGGTATATTTGAGATATGTGGCAGTATGGATTATAAGTTATTGTTATGTGAATGGTTTTAAAAGAAAAATATGATGAATTCTACACTTTTTCTGGATAGAACCAAATTGAATGAGCGGGATACCATTTAAAATGTACTTGAGATTGCTAGCAGTGTTTACATTTTTTGCAAGGTCCAGCCTGATTTGAAATGCAAGTATAAGGAATTTGTGGTCACCAATGATTATATTTATTGAAGACATTGTTTAGCATATACACACTCAGGCGATTAGACAAAAGATGCAAGAACTGAATCTAATAAGGTGCTTTTGCCACCACCCAAAACCCCTAACTTGGAGTAATTTCACGTTACTGCACAAGACGGTACCACGAGGAGAATATTGCAGTTGCTTATAGTTTAATTGTGGTTTATTTTTTTTATTGATGTCACAGATATCCTTCTTGCCATTGAGTTATCACCTGTTAGGTCCTTGTAAGGCGCCCTTGTTGAGAGAAAGATTTCCTACAAAAAGCCAATAATGAAAAGCCTCAGATCAGGACCATTAAGCTTGCTGTTGTAGATGCACTGCCAAAAGTAACACTAAAATGATAATGAGGAAGAAACAATAAAATGCCAAAGGATAAACCCCAGTATTAAAACTTTAAGCCTATTAGTCACTGTCCTAAACAGTCTTTAGTAAGCTAGTATTTATACTAGGTGAAGTTAATAAGCTCTCTCTTCAATTATTTAACCTTTGCATTCAGGATCAAACATCTTCCATATCTAGTACAGTCACTGTACGTTATTAAGAAGTTTATCTCTGTTCACAGTCATCTTGTATTGTCATATAGTTTCTTAATACAGTTCAAGTTTTTCGGGACTCCTCTGCATCACTGTGCTAAAATTTGATTCCTTATCACGTCACCATGTCTGGACAATTCATCACAAGGCAGTTTACAGTGTATTCTAAGATTTGAGACATAGTCTCTTGATTTGGTTGATTGTGTTTCTCAGACTTGACTGTCCCTTGAGTGATGTAACAGAATCTAAGAATGATAGGAAATTTTCTATAACAATCTTCTAACTGTTGACCGTCCTATTAACTTTATGACAACAAGGTTGAATCTAGGACCGTGATCTTCTTATCACGATATTTTTCCTTGTTGTATGACAATCCTCCTCTTGTCACGATTGTTTCTTTAGTGGCAAATGATTCTCCTAAGAATATGGTTGTCCTCGCTGCTGACAAGTCCTTCTAGGTGACTTGAATGTCACGACAATGTTAAAATACAGATGGCAGTCCATGGATCATATCATTTCAGAAAAGAACATTGCATTTGAGGTCATAGATGTGTGTCATGTTTCTAATTCCCATCTTAATATATGAGAAGCTCACTTTCCTGCTTGGACTCAAAGGATATCCATCTACAAAAATTGGGCCAACTTGGTTTCCTCTCCCTGAGATGAGAGAAAACTTGTCTTAAGTTAGGGACCTTATCCGTTACCAACTCTTGGTTTTGTTGCTGAGAGATATTGGGAAATGCAAGTATATGAACCAGAAGAATATTTGGACAATACATTATCCTCATACTTTAGAAGATGTTATCAACCATATGATGTTAAAGAACTGTGTTGGATTAAAGAAAGTATGCTAACAACAATTCTTCAAGGACAATTAATGTTGATTTGGGATCCTAGTAACTCCAAGAGCATCCTAGTGTGTAATTGCTTGAGGACAAGCAATCTTGGGAAGGGCGGACTGTCATGTCCTATTTTTAATAACTCCAACCCCACGAGAACAATCCTTGAAGGGCACAAAAGCTTTAAGGCATATACTCAATTCCATATGACGTCTTGATCAGCCAAGGCATTCCATAGATATCTGCCTTATAACTTTTGCATTAACAAGCAAGTAGAAATTGAAGACAATTGTATTTATGTGGCCTAGACCATAATCAATACTATTCCAAATCCTGACGAGGGATAAACACAATGGAAATCATTGAAGATTTACACATTCCCATTCGCCATTCCTAGGCGACTTATCGTGCCCCCTTATCCTAAACCTTTTGGGTTGGACTCCATTAATGAATTAGGTATATCATATGATTAAGATAATGTTCCTAACCCTAGTAGGAAAGATCTATTTTATGGATTATGCTTTCAATGATTATCTAATATGATTGCAGGGTCTCAACCAAGATCTATCTTGTTCAACAATTTAAATTGGTAAATAATATCGCTAACACTATTTCATTTCTTGCTTTGCTTGGAATTGTGATTTTAGAGCAAAAACTAGGGCATTTACAAAAGGGGACATTACAATAATTATAAAAAAATAAAATAATATCATGTTGAGTGCCTATTTTTGGATATTGTGGTGTCCTACGCATTGCTATTTTTTTTAATCAGTAAATTTGGCCTAGGGCGCCATACCCTTAATATTAACTTCAAAAAAGGAATTACATATTTTGTCTGCTCCAACATTGAGGGCTATTTCAAAAACCCTGTAGGGTGTAAGTTTTATATTTACATTTGCTATCTATAACTGATAACATAGATTTTCTAAACTATATTGGGTTTACATATACACCCATTACATATTAACATATTTCTTACTTTTCACCCTTGTAGTTCAGGGTCAATCTCCCCCTCCCTTTTGCTATCTGAGCTCCCCGCATCGAAAGCAAATGACTAGTCTATGCCTTGTGATGGTGTGACTCTCGTGGCAGATTTCTATACCCCATTTAGCTTGATGTTTGCGAAGGGTTTCATTTTGACCAACAACAGAGACAACAAATGGAACCCATTGACCAGTATGAATAGTGTTGATAACAAGCCAAGCTCCCGCGTTGGGGTGGAAGCCATAATCGGTGACAACATTGTCAAGAATAGCCCTAAGCCCCCTTCTCCATTGCGACTTGATTAAGGATTCAGATACCATCCTTATAATCTCCTTAGTTTATCGAGCCTCAAGAAAAGTCACAACAAACATGGAAGAGATGTCATTATTCAACCTGTATCGATGAGTTGTTGTGAGAAAAGTCTCGCCGAACGTGACCCTGATTTCACCTTGAAAATCGTTTTGAGCCTAAGGTCAAAAATCTCCCCTAGAAAAGCTGTATGTCATTTCTTTGCTACTAGATGCACCATAGTATCCATTTTCTCCAATGTCGCCCAGAAAGGAATTGCTCACCAACATTTAAGGTTCTCCAATTTGGAAAGCATGCACACCTTGCCATTATGTTTCGTGTGCCACGCATTCAGTCATGGTAGTACTTTCATTTGGCCTTGCTTGTGTTTTCCGCAACCCCGCTACCTTCTAATGATGGTGCTTCACCATTTGCGCGTGGGGCGATATATATTATGTTCGGCGCTAATTGCTGCCACGTTGGCGAGGAGTTATCTCTAATGCACACCACCTCCGTATCTATTGCCAAGTTGGCCAATGTGTCCGCATCCCCACTAACTTCGCTATATACATGCTTGGAAGTGAAGGTGGATAGTGATACGATTAGGGTCCAACAAAGATTTAATATATTGTTTAACTTCCAATTCATAGTCTTTTTCCTTCTGATGGCATTAATTATAATCATCGAATTGCCCTCAATATGCACTTGTTTTACTCTGTAATGATCACATGTTGGAGTTCTAGGAGGAGAGCTTGAGCCTCACTTTTGTTATTAGTGCTAGTCATAAGATTTTTTGATGCAACTCCAATAAGCCTCCCTTCATGGTCCCTTATTATACATCCAACTCCGGATAATCTTGGGTTACCCCTTGAAGCACCATCAAAGTTGAGTTTGTACCAACCTTCTTGTGGGGGGGGGGGTCCACTTTAATCCTTGTATGGGATTTGGCTTAGGATTTACCCCAACTGCCCCATAAACGAGGGGGCCTATGCATTGCTAAATTATTATATTATAAACTATGCAAATTATTAAATTATTAGATTAGTGTATTGCTAAATTCATGAGTAATGTTATGTTATATTATTAGAGTAATGTAACATATATTATTATTTTATGTTATATTCCTGTATATTAAACAATATATAATATGATATTATGTTCTTGTATACTTATGTTAAATAATGTTATGTTATACTATTATAGTTCTTGTATACTTACTGGCCATGGTGGTGTTTATTTAATTTATAAATCTGGCAGCTCCTTTCCCTTCTTTCAAGTTTTTGAACACGCATTTCAGGGTCACTGCGAATGCTTTCAGAATGTATTCAAACCTACCATTGGAACTTGAGCTGTGCTAGCACAACAACCAGCTGAGGACAGTTGCCTAAACAAGGGTTTCTGATTGGAAGCAGCAATGCAGCATGCTCAAGGTCCCTTACATGTTCGTATAGACAAATATTACGTGAATTTAAATGATTTTTTGGAATTGTAATGATATTCGCTTGATTTTGAACTTAATGGTTGATATTCGGTGAACCCTGTGACATAGGTTGTAATTAAAACAATTAAGAAAATGTTTTAATTTTTTCAATTATCCACCAGAGATTGGGTTGTGTTACGATTTAGATACATACTATCAAACCACAATTTTCACATATGACTGGTTTCTCTTGGTCAAGTTAACCATAGACTATGTTTTTAATCTTTTTTAATAACATCCTCAGTTTTTTTGTTCTTTAGTTATGGTTCTTGTTGTGCTTTTACTTTACAGTGGACATTAAGTTTAGGAATTAATTGGAAACTTTTGTTTTAACCATAGTTCCACGGAGCTTTGGAATGGGGGGATGGGTTCCGGGGATCTAAATTTGGGGACAGCGAGGGACAATGGTGCAAATATAATATAGTTCTTGAAAAAATAGTTATAAAAAAATGTATAAGAACTAAGAATTGAAATTGTAAACTACATAATAGTAAACACAATGCATTGAGTGCTGAAATTGCCGAATATCAATATTTTGTTATATTCAAAATGTCAATATGATGATTACATTCAAAATTGAAATACAACTAGTGAATGCCTCTAATCATCATCCCCAAGGTTGTCGCAAACTCCTCATTATTGGAACTAGTGGACCCATCTAGCTCAAGCCCCTTTAAATGGACACCAACCAACCCTGTTTGTGCTGTAACATCAATTTGTGTTGGCTCCACTAGCTCTACATCCCACTGTGCTATTGGACTCTTCTTGTATGTAAGCGTGTTGTGGTCAATCAGACGCAAGGTGTTATTTATAGCTACAAGCTTCTATGCCCTCCTAGATGTAAGTTTATTCCTCTTGATAGAGTCGATGAAGTTGTATGTAGACTAGTTCCTATTAGTAGTAGAAGAACTATAAACCTAGGACAAAAGGTGAATGGCTAGGGTGGTTGTCAATGAATGAGGTCCATGCATAGTCCACCATAGTATTGGGTCCTCCTATGCCATAGTCCCCATATCCACCTTTGTCTCTTCTAGATATCCCCTATGTATGGCAAATTTGGCCTACTCAGTACGAATGGTGGCCGCATCCTCGGCCGCATCCTCAATATTATACATCTTTTGAATTGCCTTCATAAACCCTATCTTCACCTCAACATTTGCCACATGGGAAACTCTACTAGGTCTTTGCACATACCATTATGCATTAGCAACTATGCACAATGGAGCATTGAGTTTTGCCCACCCTTGTTGAATTGTTCATTTTAGAACTACATGGTGAGGTCTTTTGCTTGTACAATGGCCTTTATTTGGTCAAGCATGTTGTCGATGTACTCATACACCTCTCCAAGGTTTGGAGCATTAGCATCCCATATTTGATGACTATGGAAACTAAAGATATGATTAAGACAATGTGTTTGGCATTTGCCCAAGAAATGTTGCTCTTCACCACTTCCTTCACTCCCTCCCCCGCTTTGACTTAGAATTGGGCCATTGATTCCACTCTTGTGTCATGACCATTAGTTGCAATGCCTCTTGCAACTCGAGCATCCTCTCCAAGAAAATGAAGTATGATGTATATCTAGTCTCTACAGGTTTTAGAGATTTCTTTTGGAGAAGGTCCAAAATAGTGCATGTGATGTGTGGTGGTTGCAAATAAATATTTGATCCATTCCATTTTCTCCATGTCCTTGAGTGCATTGTTCATGACACGCACACAACAAGGAGTCCACCATATTGTTTTTCTTACTTTAGGTTGCACGAAGCGCAGTAGAAGAGTATACACAAAAATTGGAATCCTTGTTCTTCAACCTTCACAAAACAATGATTTCAGTTTTGTTTTTCTTACTTCAGGTCGCATGAAGTGTAGAAGCAGAGGATACACAAAAGATGAAATCCTAATTTGACTATTAGTAACAAGTACTAAAATTAAAAATATAACATTTAAATTTTAAAAAATAAAACTAAAAGAGGAATTCTGATTTTGTAAGAACCCTTGTTCTCCCAAATACCAAATTCTGAGCAACTGCTGTCCTGAAACTTTTTGTGTTTTGAAGTTTTTTTTTTGTTTTTTTGTATTTTTGAGGTTTTGTGCTTTTTTTTTTGGACTTTTGATATAAGGAACTAAGAAATGCAGCAAAAACAATATACAGAAAATAGAGACAAGATATTTATCTACAACTATAAGGGCAAACTTCAAGCTTTGTTTCAGCTTTATTGAAATCATATAAAAGCAAGAGTTTTCTTCATCAACTCATACCCGGAGAATACAGGCAACATTCGATACAATTCTGTAGCTGATAGCAGCAGCCTGGTGAAACCCTTGAGAGAGCTTTCTCCACAAAACAAATGCCTCAATCTTTACTCAAACCCTTAGCCGCCCCTAACACTTGAAGTTTCAGCATCAAAGGCCAATCGATTCAGCTCTGGATTAAAACGCCTCACATCTAGATTGGTACGGCCTGCACCTGCTGCTGCTGTACGGCCCAACAATAGATATTATTGATTTTGATATTGTTTCTCCTCAATCTCTTCACCAAAAACTTCACAAATCTGCACAATGTTGGCTCCTGGATGAAGACAATCCACTAAGCAATCTTCAGCTGATATCTCACAACCTCAGAATGCACAAACTTAGAAGCAGCCACGCTCTCCAAAGCAAACAATGGCAGAAACCCTGGTTTCTCACATTCCTTAGGCAAATGCTCACATTCGACAAGTGTAGAAGAAGCCAAAAATGAATGAATTTCAAAATATATATGCCCTCAAGTGAAGCATGATTCCCAAGGTGAAATAAATCATTAAAATATAACATGAGATTGCTTTTGTCGTGCTTTTTATATTTCTCCATAATTGAGGCACTCAAACTTTATATTATAATTGACTTTAAATATAATAATGGGTCCCTTTATAATATAAAGTCAACTAGCCATTATAACATGTACTTTAAATAATTAATTATTATGAAAGATGTACTTTAATAATAATTAAAAATATCATATTTTCCTCATAAGACATCATTTTTTCATCCCGTCTGAACCAAGAGGTCCACCACTGCGACAATTGCCCAACTAGGTGCTTTTTCCCAAAATAGAAATACTGGACCCAAACCTTTGAGTGACTTACTATAAATAGTAAGTGCATATAAAACAAGTCAAAAACCACTTATGAAGGAAAACTCACAATATCACCTTATTCCGGAGAAGCAACACCGCTCTGAGGATTCTCTAAACACTCCATTAGCCTATGAGAGTCCAATAATAGGCTAATCCATGAGAAACTGATGCAAGCTAAGGAGGGGACATTACAGATTTTCATTTTACTTTTGTTTTTCTTACTTAAAATATCACAAGGCACAAAAGCAGAGGATACACAAAAGCCAAATGAAAACCAGAAAATCAGCTATATTATTATGCAAATTTGCAAGTAAACATTTAAAAATAATTTAATAAATAAATTTAAAATCCTAAAATACTAAACATTTAAAACCCTAAAACTGCTGTTACAAAACCTCTAAATAGAGAAAACAACATTTAAACAACCCTAAAAACAACATTTAATAATTTATAAATTCTACAAATAATTTGCAATTTGCATATATAATTTATAATTTTATAAACAATATATTGAATAATTTATTAAGATAATATCTAGTTCTCTAATGGTCAATATAGGATAGTTTCCTCCATCTTTAGTTTAGTCTTTATCCTCTTTGTTTTATCCAACTGTAGTTTCAGTTCCTTATTTAGAATCTTTTGTAAAATTCTTTATAAATAGAGCTCCGCTCTATCTTTGTATGTAACTCATTTTTTAATATTATTTCATATTACTTTGAAAATAACATGGTATCAGAGTTGAAATCGAACGGGAAACATGTGCCTTGATTTTTTCCATTTTTTTGGCGCCCCTGGTATTTCCGTATGATGTACGGACAACGCCAGTTTGGTTCATGTTTGCCCAGAATCGTGTCTTTCCATCTGTGACGTCAGCCATTTCATCTTTGTGATCGTGTTTTTTCCTACCGTATTCGCATGTGTCTGGGTTATGATTTTCCAAGCTTTTTGACCGCGATTTGAAAGCTTTTTATCAATCTCCTTTATCACAATTTTTTCATCTGTGAAAATATTTTGAGGCTTTCGGCGTTTTCACCCGGATCGCGATTTCTAGGCATTTATGTTTTGGCACGATTTTCTGGCAGATTTCTGTTTTTCGTGACTTCTGCATGTGATGTTCTTACATCCTTAGTCGCATTTTAAATCCTTCACGGGTTTCTTTGACTGCGTCTAAGTCGTGATTTATCTGCTCCCTTTGTTTTCTATCCGTCGTAAATATCTTCTATGGCCGTAAATATTTTCTTTGCTGGCTCACACATTTGCAACGTGTCAAGTCTCAGTCAAGGCTTTCGTTGAAGATACATTTACCATCTCTCAATCGTGATTCGAATTTTGGCTGTCATTAACGATTCCCTGATCGCATCTTTGTTGGACTCCTCGTTTCATGCCCATCGACAGTTTTTTTTATCATTTGGTTGATATCATGTTTTGTAGGAGTCATGATTTTGTATCTATGATGGTTTATTCATGATCATAGCAAGCCGTTTTATCGCCGGTTGCACAAACTTTGGCGGTAGCTTGCTAAAATTTTCTTCCATCATTGTTCTGTCTTCTTGGCAGCAGACGCAAATCCTAAGTCAAACTCTGCAATCAACTTCCGATTTTGAGCCTGACCTTCTGTGTTAGGGTTCCGTGCCATCAGAGTACTCTTAGGATTTGTGCAGATCATGTCCAAACTTTGCAGCATTATTTTCTTGTGGGCCTTGAAATCCGTGTTCGGATTCTTTGACCCAATTTTCTTGTCTGAATATTTGTGCCATCTATTTGTTTCCATCTTCCTACATCTCGTGTTTCGGGCCTCGGAAAATGTAAAGATGGCTCCTGTTGCAGATAGCACTAAGCAGGAGTATGAGGTCACCGCCTTTATGGCCAAAAGACCTGCAGATCATGTCAAATCTTCTGCTTGGTACATTGACTCAGGTGTCTCCGGACATTTTACAGATCGGCAAGATTGGTTCATGCAGTACACGCCTTTCAGAGATTCTGTCATCTTTGGAGGAGGCAAAGAATATACTGTTGTCGGAAAGGGCAACGTACAAATTCAATCTGGTGGGAGAAATTTAATATTTCTCAATGTATACTTTGTACCTGGCATGGAGCTGAACCTTCTCTTAGTCAGATTATGCGGCACTCTCCTCATCTGGATGTAGTTTTCAACATGAACACATGCAGCATAGTGGATGGTGAGACACGCACCACTGTTGCCCAAGGACTTGAGGATCATGGTTTGTATATACTCGTTGATTCTCAAAAGCACGCCATTGTAGCCAGGAGTACATCCATTGACAAACTCTGGCATCAGCGTTATGGGCACCTAAACATGCACTATCTTTCTCAGTTAGCTCGGGAGGGTTTGGTTGGTGGTCTTCCGGAGATTCAGACTCAGATTCTTGGCGTATGCGATGCATGTCAGACTGGCAAGCAACATCAGACTCCATTTCCAGATAGTGATAAATGGAGAGCATCCAAGGTTTTGCAATTGGTCCACGTTGATGTATGTGGACTGATGAACACTCCTTTAGTCACTGGGTGCAAATATTTCCTTCTTTTTGTTGATGATTTCAGCAGAAAAATGTGGGTGTATTTTTTAAAAAACAAATCCGATGTATTTGGGACATTTCAGCAGTTCAAGGCCTTGGTTGAAAAAGAGTCAGGTTGTCCAATCATCACTCTTCGATCTGATAATTGGGGGGGGGGGGGTTTGCTCCTCTGCCTTCTCTCGTTTTTGTGTTGCACATGGCATCAAACGTCAGCTTACCACACCTTACACTCCTCAATAGAATGGTGTAGTTGAGCGTCGCAATCGCACCATTACAGAGATGGCCCGTTCTATGCTGGAGCATAAAAGTGTTCCTAAGAAGTTCTGGGCTCAAGCAGTCTACACCGATGTCTATCTTCTGAACCGGTCTCCCATCTATGTTGTGAAGCAGATGACTCCTGAAGAAGCTTGGTCTGGACGTAAGCCTCGGGTCAACCATCTAAAAGTTTTTGGCTCTACTGCTCATGTTTGGATTCTAGATGCCAAGCGCACCAAGTTGGACTCCAAAAGTCAAAAACTCATGTTCACTGGTTACAGTGAAAAACATAAAGCATACAAGTTGATTGATGTAGACACAGATCATCTCATATTCAGTCGTGATGTTGTGGTTGATGAAACTATTGGACCATTCCTTCTGTCTACTCCTTCTGTTATCTCTGAGGATCAGCGTTTGAAGGCTTCAGATGTGGATGTTCGCCTTCCCCTAGCTCCACTCGATGGGAGGGATTTTGCAACTCAACCTGTTGTTCCACCACCCGCCCCTCCTCCGGCTATTCTGGATCCTCCTGATCTTGTTCCCGCCACACCAGGTGTTGTTGTTGCACCTGTTTCAGATGTTGGTACATCTACTCCCCGGCCTAAATGGTGGGCTAAAACAATTGGTGATCTTCATGATAGTGAACTCATCGAGGGTAGATCTGCTCGGAAGCAGAGCAAGCCACAAAATATTGTCAATTTTGCTCTTATGGCCAACCTTCACAGTATCTTGGAGCCTCAGACATATTCAGAGGCTAAAGGCATATTTGAGTGGGAACAAGCGATGGAAGCTAAGCATCATAGCCTTTTGAAGAGCAACACTTGGGTCCTCTCTGATCTTCCACCTAGGAAGAAGCCCATTCGCTGCAAATGGGTGTACAAAGTTAAGTACAAGGCTGATGGAACCCTTGATAAGTATAAGGCTCGGTTGGTAGCCAAAGGCTTCTCACAGAAAGAGGGCATTGACTATGAGAAGACCTTTGCTCCCACAACCAAGATGAGTACCATTCGGCTTATCCTCGCTCCGGCAGCCTAGTTTGGATGGAAAGTCCATCAAATGGATGTCAAGAGTGCCTTCCTCAATGGAGATTTGCAGGAAGAAGTTTACATGACGCAACCTCCTGGCTTCAAGGTTGCTGGTAAAGAACACCAGGTGTGCAAACTGGTGAAAGCTCTTTATGGCCTCAAACAGGCTCCAAGGGCATGGTACATCAAGATTGATAAATACCTCGCGGATCATGGTTTTCAACGGAGTCCTTTTGATTCCAATCTGTATGTCCAACAATATGCTGATGACAGTCTTTACATTGTTGTCTATGTTGATGATCTAATCATTACTGGCAGCGCGGAGCAGGTGATTGGGGATATCAAACATAATCTAAGTCAAACATTTAACATGACAGATTTAGGACTTCTACACTATTGCCTAGGTGTTGAGGTTTGGCAGACAACTGACATCATTTTCATCTCTCAATCCAAGTATGCTAGAAGTGTACTGGACAAGTTTCGGATGACAGATTGCAAACCTGCATCCACACCTATGGAGAAAGGGCTGAAACTTTCAGCCAATTCAGACTCCCCTGTGGAGAATGAATGTGTATTCAGGCAACTCGTGGGTAGCCTCATCTATCCCACTGCCACTAGACCTGATCTTAGTTTTGTAGTGAGCTACATCTCTCGCTTCATGCAAGCCCCTACATCTAAACATTGGGTTGCAGCGAAGCATGTGCTGCGATATGTAAAAGGCACTTCCGAATTTGGCATACTATATGGTAGGTGCAAAGATCCTAAGTTGATCGGTTTTACAGATTCAGATTGAGCAGGCTCTGTGGATAATAGGAAGTCTACTTCTGGGTATGTTTTCAGTTTGGGCATAGGTGCAGTCACATGGACCAGCAAGAAGCAGCGGGCAGTGGCTCTCTCCTCGACTGAAGCTGAATATCGGGGAGCTGTTAAAGCAACGTGTGAGGCAGTTTGGCTCTGTAGGATGCTTTCGGACATGCAAATGACTCAAGTAGGGCCTTCATCCTTGTATTGTGACAATCAAGGAGTGCTGAAACTGGCCAAAAGTCCAATCTTCCATGAAAGGACAAAGCATGTTGATCTTCATTGTCATTTCATCCGTCAGCGTGTTGAAGACGGATCAATAGTGTTACAGTATGTTCCAACTTCGGACCAGACTGCAAATATCCTCACCAAATCTCTGAGCCCGGATAAGTTTGTCAAATTTAGGGGGCATCTTGGTGTAGTTGACAGATTGACCATTAAGGGAGGGCATTAAGATAATATCTAGTTCTCTAATGGTCAATATAGGATAGTTTCCTCTTTCATCTCTAGTTTAGTCTTTATCCTCTTTGCTTTATCCCAGCTGTAGTTTCAGTTCCTTATTTAGAATCTTTGGTAAAACTCTTTATAAATAGAGCTCTGCTCTATCTTTGTATGTAACTCATTTTTTAATATTATTTCATATTACTCTGAAAATAACATATTTAAATTGAAAACAAAAAGAAAAACATATGATCATTGATTTCAGATTTAGCAATGAAAATGCAAATGCCAAAATCAAAGTATGAATTTCAAAATTTGTGTCATGTGAAGTCTTGCCTTGAAGGCTTGATGAATGCTTCAAATGGTTGATTGATGAAGACGATTGAAGTCTTCTTCTTCCTCTTCATCTAACTCTTGCTCTTGCTCAATGCAATGATAAAGTGTTGACTTGATGGTAATTTTGATTGAGGGTGGTCATGCGTATTTATGGTTCTTTTGAGGGTTTGGAGTGTGGGTGGCTCCCATTAACATTTCTGGGTTAGGGTAAAGATTTGAAAAATGCAAGTAGATTGAATGATGAATTGATATTTACAAATGAGCGAAAAAGCTCAATATATACAAGGCACAAGAGGCGAGTTTTCTAAAAATAGAAAATGGCCGACATAGATTAGCATTAATAAAAACAGGCCGACATAGAAATAAGGCCGTCATAGAAAAACATACTAATACCCTCCCTTAATGCTCAATCTATCAACAACACCTATAGACCCCCGGAAGTGTACAAATTTATCAGAACCAAGGGGCTTGGTGAAGATGTCTGCTGGCTGCTCCGAGGTAGGAACATATAGCAACTGAATGGATCCGTCTTCAACCAGCTGTCGGATGTAATGACAATGAGTTTCCACATGCTTGGTTCGTTCATGGAAGACCGGATTCTTGGCCAGTTTGAGCACTCCCTGATTATCACAGAACAAGGGAGTCGGACCTGCCTGAGGAACATGCATATCCGCAAGCATCCGTCGAAGCCAAACTGCCTCACAACCTGCTTTAACTGCTCCCCGATACTCTGCTTTTGTCGAGGAGAGAGCCACTGCCTGCTGCTTCTTACTAGTCCAGGTGACGGCACCAGAACCCAAACTAAACACATACCCAGCAGTAGACTTACGGTCATCAATAGAACCTGCCCAGTCTGAATCTGTGTAACCTCTGAGGATAGGATCAGAACTCCGAGTGTACAGAAGTCCATAATCAGGAGTGCCACTCACATAACGCAGCACACGCTTCGCTGCTGTCCAATGATCAGCTTTGGGGGCTGTCATGAAGCGTGAGATGTAGCTCACTGCAAAACTAATGTCAGGTCTAGTAGCAGTAAGATAAATGAGGCTGCCTACTAGTTGCCTGAACAAAGATTCATCGACCACTGGTGAGGTGGACTGAGCTGACAATTTAAGCCCGGGTTCCATAGGAGTAGAGGCAGGTTTGCAATCCTGCATTCTGAACCTGTCCAGGAGGCTGCGCGCATACTTGGACTGAGAAAGAAAGATACTGTGCTCAGTCTGCCAGACCTCAACTCCTAGGCAATAATGCAACAAGCCCAAATCTGTCATATCAAAAGTACGGCACAAATCCTGTTTGATCTCAGCAATCAAATGTGCGGAACTGCCAGTAATGATTAAGTCATCCACATAGACAACCACAAGCAATATATCATCACCAGAAAGTTTGATATATAGATTTGAATCAGATGGACTTCGCTGAAAACCATGATCTGTCAAGTACTTATCTATTTTCATGTACCAAGCCCGAGGGGCTTGTTTCAGACCATAGAGCGCTTTGACGAGTCTACAGACCTTGTGTTCTAGACCAGCAACCTTAAAGCCTGGAGGTTGCGTCATGTAGACTTCTTCCTGCAAGTCGCCATTCAGAAAAGCACTCTTAACATCCATCTGATGGACTTTCCAACCAAACTGGGCGGCTAAGGCAAGAACAAGCCGGATGGTACTCATTTTGGCTGTAGGAGCAAAGGTCTCCTCATAGTCAATGCCTTCCGCCTGTGAGAACCCACGGGCAACAAGACGAGCCTTATACTTGTCGAGGGTTCCGTCAGCTTTGTATTTCACCTTGTACACCCATTTGCAGCTAATGGGTTTCTTCCCTGGAGGAAGATCAGAAAGTGCCCAAGTGTGATTCTTCTGAAGACTCTGGAACTCTGCGTCCATAGCCTGTTCCCACTCAGGTATACCTTTAGCCTCTGAGTAGGTCTGAGGCTCAAAAACACTATTAATGTTAGCCATGAGAGCAAAATTGACTGTAGGCTGCTGTTTGCTCTTATTTCGGGAAGTTCTACTCTCAATGAGCTCACCATCCCGGAGATCACTAATGGTTTTAGCATACCATTTAGGCTGGAGAGTAGAAGTGCTAACATCTGGAGGAGCCGGAAGAGGTGCAGGATCAGCAACAGGAGCAGCAAGAAGAGGATTATTCTCTGGAGGAAACTCAGGTAGTGCAGCATCAGGAACAGATTCTGCATCAGCCCTCCCATCAGGTGGACCTAGGGGAAGAAGAACACTGTGAAGCTGGTCCTCAGAACACTGCTCAGAAGAAGAAGACTGAAAAGGTCCTCTATCTTCATCAAAGACAACATCACGGCTGAAGATAAGACGATCAGTGTCAATATCGATCAGTCGGTAGGCCTTATGGTTGTCACTGTACCCTGTCATCATGAGCTTCTGACTCTTGGATTCCAACTTCGAGCGCTGAGCATCTGGAACCCAAACATATGCAAGAGAGCCAAAAACCATCAGGTCGCTGATACGAGGCTTGCGACCAGACCAAACCTCTTATGGAGTCTTCCCCTTAACAGCCTGAGTAGGAGAGCGATTAAGGAGATAGACGGCAGTGAAAACTGCTTCTGCCCAATACTTATTAGGAACACTCCGGTGCTGTAACATAGTACGAGCCATCTCAACAACTGTACGGTTGCGACGCTCAACAACACTGTTTTGCTGCGGAGTGTAGGGTGTAGTCAACTGGCGTTTGATGCCATGGGTATCACAGAAGTCGGAGAATTCACCAGAACAAAATTCCCCCCCGTTATCTGTCCTAAGAGTGATGATGCTACAGCCAGACTCTTTTTCAACCAAGGACTTAAACTTCTGAAAGATACTAAATACATCTGATTTTTGTTTGAGAAAGTACACCCACATCTTTCTACTAAAATCATCAACAATAAGCAAGAAATATTTGCAACCAATAACTGAAGATGTATTCATAGGACCACAAATATCAGCATGAAGTAATTGAAGTACCTTAGACGCACGCCAAGAATCTCCATCCTTGAAGGGAGTCCGATGTTGTTTGCCAGCTTGATAGGCGCCACATACTCCAAGATGCTGTTTCTGAATATCAGGTAGGCCAGAAACAAGGCCCTGCCGGGACAGCTGAGAGAGATAATGCATGTTGAGATGTCCATATCGCTGATGCCACAAAGTGCTGAGAGAAGAAACATGGGCTGCCATAGCTACTTCAGGAGAATCACCAGTGTCAATGAGCCGATAAAGGCCATGATCCTCTAGACCAATAGCGACAGTAAGACGGGTCTCTCGATCAATAATAGAGCACTTGTGAGCACTGAACACAACATCCAACTGAGGAGCATTCCTCATGATCTGACTCACGGAAAGCAGATTGAGTTCCATACCAGGAACGTAGTACACATTGAGGAAGATAAGGTTCCTTCCACCAGACTGTATCTGAACAGTGCCTCTGCCAACAACTGTGTACTCCTCACCTCCGCCAAAGATAACTGAATCACTGAAGGGAGAAAAGTCGGTAAACCAATCACGCTTGTGAGTAAAGTGACGTGACGCACCAGAATCGATGTACCAAGCAGAAGTCTTGACAGGATCTGAAGACCTTTTAGCCATAAAAGCATAAAAGGCAGATTCCTTCTACTCAGAAAGTTCAGCAACATGCGCCTTCTGGTGTGACCCTCCCTGCTTCTTCTGTTCAGAAGCTATCCTCTGACGGCAATCTTTCTTCATATGGCCAAATTTGTGACAGTAATTACACTGCACATTCTTCTTCTTAGGGTTGCCCTGAGGTTGAGTTGAACCGTTCGGCTGTGATGACTGAGATGACTGAAATTTGCTGTAATCCTTCTGAAAGGATTTAGCTGCAAATGCCTATTCTGAAGAGGACGAGGAAGCACTGCTACCAAACTGCTGTTTCCAGCGATCCTGCTGCAGGAGTTTGTTGCATAATTCAGGAAACTTCAGATCAACATTCGTAGACGTAATGTTGAGAGTCTCGACAAAGTGCTCGTAGGATTTAGGTAGACTTTTGAGGGTGATGACTACCATATCCTCTTCCTCCATTTTTCGACCGATAGCCTCAAGCTGATCTTGAATGTCCTTAATCTTTGTGAGATGCTCCTGTAAGGACATACGTTCGTCCATCATGATGGAGAACAACTGATTCTTCAAAAAGAAAGCCCGGCTTTTATCAGAGGTCTCATGAAGTTCCTTCAGGTGCTTCCAAATTTCAGCAGCTGTCTTGCCTGAAGGAATCTGCGGCAACTGGTCATCTGTAACAGAAAGCTTAAGAAGCATGACAGCCTCTCTGTTACGATCATCAAACTTGTCCTGATCAGCACCAGCGGTGGGAGGACGAGTTTCTTTTTCCAAAACCAATTCATCAAGGCGGCGGTACTCGAAAATAGTCATCATACGCTGCTTCCAGATATTATAGTTTCTGCCATTAAATCGCTAACTGCCCTCCAGCATCAAGCTGGTCAAAGATGCCATTTGCACATCTCCCAATGCAGGAAAATGACAGAAAACTGAACAGCGTTGAGCAGAACAGAATCAAGTACAAAATCTGAGGCAGGGACGGTTGCACGGAAAACGAGGCACGAACTTTGGGGTACGGAAAAAATCTGACAAGTACCCACGAAAGAGCTTGAAAAACCCAGAAGGAATCTGAGATCAGAAAAAAAATTTGACTGAAACTGGAGGGTCAAAACCCTAGTCGAAAAAAAATTTCCGTGCCCTAGGCAACCAGAAATTTTTCGAAAAATGCAGATAATCGAAAGAATTTCGAAGTGATTGAGAGGGTCCACGGCCTTGTCTCTGTGCAAAAACGGAGGGCTGGCTGTATGCAAAAACACAGAGGCCAGAGTGTGGAAGAAAGTCGCAGTCGCGACTGGCAGAAAAAAAAAACCCCCGCGAAATGACTACCACAGTCGCGGCAAATACCAGAGGAAACGCCAACGCCAGAAGGTCAACAGTCGCCGCGGCGGAAAAAGAAACCCTTCCAGGCGTGTATCTAATGACGATTCCGTTCCAACAGTCCACAAAACTCGACCTTCACTGTGATGCCCGCACAAAAGCAAATCACGTCCTTAAAACCTCAGAAAATCGCGAAAAACTTGAACAAAAAATGCAGAAATTCGCGGCTTCAGAGATTCGCGAGTTGGGAAAGAAAAAAAAACGCGACAGAGAATCACGATTTATGGATGACCTTCAGATAGGGTCCGGCCCTAAAACGACACGCAGAGAAGGAGGAGAAGACGCGACCTCCTAGCAGATGGCGATTCCATTCCAACTGTGATGCCCGCGAAAACAGAGGAAAAAAAAAATGCCACAATTTTGAACTTCAAAGAATTTCGGCGCCCAAAAACGAACCGCTCTGATACCATAAAGATTTGAAAAATGCAAGTAGATTGAATGATGAATTGATATTTACAAATGAGCGAAAAAACTCAATATATACAAGGTACAAGAGGCGAGTTTTCTAAAAATAGAAAACGGCCGACATAGATTAGCATTAATAAAAACAGGCCGACATAGAAATAAGGCCGTCATAGAAAAACATACTAATATAGGGTTAGTGTCTCCTCAACATCCTTAAGAGGGGGGACATCCTGGAAACGTCCCCTATATGAGGGGAATGTCCCAAAAATGTTTCTCCTCTGTGATGGTTTGTGGGGAGTGGGGGGACGGCTCCTTTGTGTCCCCAATTAGTTCTATTTTGGGGGGACACATCCCCAAGGAACACTAGTTTTAATGGTTTTGCATATTGCTATATGGCATGTAATGTGTGCAACAACTATCTTAATGGCCGCTTTATGATTCAATCTTTCAAATTATGAATAAGCATGGAATCTCAACTTGAAGATACAAAGATATGTAAATGCAGGCCCAAAGGTTGCTAAACAAGGATAAGAGCGAGACAACAAGTAGGTCTGATTCCAAGTATGATTAAAAAACTGATGTAGTATTCATAGTTCATATGCAGGCAAAGGGATATCTTTTGAACCTGGTTTTTTCCATTGGTTTTCTGTTCTTTTGTTTTTGCTGGAATACTTACCCTCTAAAATTCATTGGCATTGAGCTGTGAGTTCTAAAGTCATAGGAATCCTCTGTTACCAAGTTCACTGGGAACCTTAGATGAATTTGGACTGATCTGGGGTGGTTTTCGACCTCAGTTTGAGTCTGGGCCCAGGTATGTTGCAGACATACCCCGGTCACACCCTGGATGAATCTGCAGGGTTCCAAAAGAAAAAACAAGAAAAAAAACTAATTTGGACATGGAAGATTAGTTAAATCCTGTTTTTACACTTGGAAGTTCACATTTCTTGGGTTTCTTCATTTCTATAGCTGGAGAGTTTATAGGCTTGAACATGTTTTCATTCTGAAAGATTTTTCTCTTTGCCCAATGTGGACCTTAGAAAATTGGATGTGGGGGAGCTCCTAGCTCACGCTCTAAAGGAGTTTTGCTCTTCAATTTTAGTTTTCTATGGCTAGTAGTATTTTTGCTGAAGCTTGCTTTTCTACAGATTGCTGCATAATTGAGTTAATTTAATCTGTCATCTTTGCTCTATGAATTGTTTATATCTTGTTGAGTATTTACTTGGAATAATAGCTTTATCCTGAAATGAATAGGCTAGGCTGATCTCTAGGTTTATTCACTTCTCCTTGATCTCCTACTAAACCAAAAATTGCAGCAGGGGTTCTGCATACAAAACATCTTATGTTATAATCAAGAATGTCGTAAAACACAGGGGCACTAGAAATAGGAGTTAAGACATCCATGATCAATGAATGACATACAAGTGTAGTTTAAAGAGACAGTCTGTCGGGAATTCTTTTGGACTTCAAATTTTATTGTATTTAAGCACATGCTTTAATAAAGTGTATCATACTTAGGCCCATTTTTTAGTTTTTGATTAGTACTATTTATGGTATGGTTATGTATAGGTGATTATGTCCAACTAACACACTTGACATGATTCATTCTGTATGCATTTCTATGATTGGCACCTATGGGTTTTCATTGATATTAAGGTTGTAGACAGATGAATAAGGTATTATAATAGAAGAATGGGATATAACAAAAGAGAGCTCTGTTTATGAGAGTATGTGATGCATACATTGAATTTAGTTTTGTTGTTAGGGGCTTGGACGAGAAGATGGTTCTTCTCTATCCATCATGTCCTTTCTATAAACAATAGTTTAAGGGTTTCCCTCACATTGGGTATCAGATATTGCACGTGTTATCATGATAGCTTTGTCGTATTATATTAGAAGACATCAAGTGATTTGATGCGGAAATTCATCATTGTATTCTCATTGTGTGTAGAGAGATAATATGTGGAAAAGATGCATCATGAGGGATTAATTGCAAGCTCTTTCTAAATATTATGTTTTCTATGATGCGTGTGTGATCCACAATAATTTGTGTAAGTGTACTAGTGAGATTTGATGTTGATATGATTGGCAATCTACATTTTTGGCATAGTTTTCTAGTTCAGATCCGAGAGAATGTATAGCATTCAGCTCATTTGTGTAGTGGTTTATGTGTAGAAAAATGAAACAAAACTCATAAAAATGGAGAAGATTCAGAATCATGGGCTGGGAAGTTGATTTTAATGAGGCACATTAGAGAGAGGAAGAGAAGTTACCAAGAGACTACTGTGATCCGAGATGTGGGTTGCAATAGACTTTTGTGATATGGTCAGAACAAATCTTTCTTGATGGAATTCAACAAACACAAACTCTTCTTGTTAATATGATTGATTACTCAGCAAACATCACAAGACATCAGGAGACTTCAGGTGGTGTCTCCTGGTGTTGCCATGCATCTCCAGAAAACATCCATAAAAAATTGGTAGGTACAGTACATGTACGACAATAAAGTTTTGGGGTGGGGGATATATATAGCCTAAAAACAGGAATTAAATTTGGATAACCATATAAAATACATAGAATAAAGTATAAACAAAACAACCATAAAATAAAAATACTCCACAAGAGTCAATGTCAATTTGTCATAATCTATCTCAACAGTCAATGTCAAGGTCAGGTAATCTATTTTCTCATTACTTTGTAGGTTCATGATGAGTTACTGTTAGAGTTAAAACCTGCTATGTTAAGCAAAGCTGTTCTTTTAGTCTGTTCCAGTATGGAAGGCGCTGCCTCTGTTAAGGGTAATTCCACTCATTTGGTTGCAGATGATTTGTTTTTCAATAGAAGGAAAAGTGTTTTATGTGAATTTTTATTTCAAATATCTGCACTAGTATAGTTCCTCTGTGAGTGAAGTTGCAGGTTGGTAGGTTGTGGGGTTTTCTAACACCTTTCAAGATAATTGAATGATTCATAATTGGTACATTGCAGCTTTTTATCGTTAATTTTTTCTGAGCCTCGAAAAAAGTAATGAAAATTTCCATTTTCCTTTGTTCTTCACAAGCAATAAAGGTTCAGTTGATGCAGATGCCAATTATATTCCATTGCCCGCAGTCATTTAATTATCTCACATGAGTTCATGCTCCTCCATACGTTTTTCTTAACACGCGAAGAGTTCAGTGGTCAAAGGTTTTTGTTGTTCATTTTAAAATAAGGCGACTATTTAGCACTTTTGCATGTTAATGAGTTGATTGTTGGAATGGTAAACTCTCCTGCTTGAAAGCAGCAGGTCTCATGGGTTCAAACTTCAAACCTTTCACATTTTACTAGTTGAAAAACTCAAACTGTTTGATCTTTAAGCGGGGAGCTTTTCCATACATTTTCCTATCGAGTTTCTATTTACGTTTTTAGTTGGAATCTATCATAAAATACTATAAAAAATAGTGTTCCATGGGGATGTGTACCCCTTCCAAAAAAAATAATCATCATGTTTTGGGGGCGGGAACATCCCTGGGACGTAAAAATGTTGGGGAGACATTGTAGTGCCACCCCCCAATGCCACTAGCAGAGGGGAAATGTCCCCAAGACACCCTGTAGAAGCGGGGATGTCTTTGGGATGCCGCCCCCCCCCTCTTGGGGACAGTTGGGGGATGCACCAATGTCCCTGAAACACTGCCATGGTTTTAAAAAATTAATAAAACTCTTAAACTTGTTTTCTCCTGCAAATCACGACCTTACTGCAAAAACCACAACTTGTGACCTCTTCAAACATGATTTCTGGATGTGAAAATGTGTGAGAAAGATGTGCAGAATTCCTTCACAATTTCTGGGCTGAATGGTTCACATTCTCCTTGCAGCGATTAGGGTTCTACAATTCTGAAGACTTCAGCCTATTCTGTAATCTGTGCAGGTCCTAGGCGACATGAGACCTCCATGTTTGAATTTTCCTTTGACCTCTGCACTTCCAAGATGGTCGTGCACTTTCTTACTTGTGTTTATGTCTATGCTGTTCAGAATATTTAGAATTGCCTAAAGTTGCACAAGTTTCTTGTCCAAAATATTGTACGGGATGGTGTACATGCAGTCTAAGCTCCATGGAATGCACACCAAGCTCTCTGGATGCATCTTCCACATTTGGAAATTTGCCTAACTTTAGTGAACACTGGTTTATATATTATTATATTAATATAATAAATATTAATATAGTTATTGTTAATAATATATATAGATAAATATTAAATATTATATATTATGTGTGCCACCATACTAATGTACCTTCAGTGTCCCCAAATTTAGGTCCTTGGTCCCCTCATCCCCCTGTTTCAAAACTCCATGTAAAAAATGATGATAACTATCTCAATCATTTCATTCAAACTAACTTACAAATATAGGTTTCTTCTAAGATGAACAGAGGGGCTGTGATGAGATATCTGGCTGTGTAATTGCTTTCCAGTTGTAATGGTGGGATACTGTGTAAAGTGTAAACCAAGAATTTTGACAAAAATGGCAGCAACCAAATTCAACCACTTATAACAAGGTAGTAGTTGCTTAACCTGCAATTTATATGCATCTATATGACAAAAGTCTTGAGAATCTCTATTTCTGAGGCAGCTGGAAATTTGGATTTGTTGGAGTTTTCACCTTTTGTTCGGTTAGTGTTCTCATAGTGATGGCACAACAGTGACAACAGCAGATCCAGACCTGTGTGCAGCAAAGGGATCAGCATGTAGAGAATGCAGTTATATAGGAGAATAAGGCCTAGCTATTTAAGGAGTCTTTTTTGAGATTAGCGCCCAATTAACTATTTGAGACTTGAGTGATTTGTGGATGTAACTTAGTCTCAACTAGTTTGATTGGGAGTTATTAGTTGTTAGACTAGGCTGATTGATTAGTCAAACTAGTTAATTGATCAGTCAATCTAAGTGTCACTACAGTGAATTGTAAGCTTAACTTGGAGATTTACTTGACACTTCATCTAGTTTCTCTCAGTTAAATTCTTAATGCACTTGTCTATTTAAAAGGCACATATTCTAATTTTAATTATTATGCATATAGTCTCTTTTCTAAAATTTCATTCTAGTGTAGTGTGTTTCTTTTCAGATTTAATGAGAAGACAGTTGCAGATTTGAAGGTTCGATACTGTGTATTCACTGTTCATATTTTCAGTAGTGTGTGTTCATAGATTAACATATTCAGAGATTATTGTTTTGATTGAAGTTTTCGTGTTTTAAGCTACCTAGTTTTAGGACTAAATTTTTTTATTGTTGAATTTACTTACCATGGTCTGAAAATTAACATGGTATTAGAGCACATAATATGAAATCTTCTAGATTTGTGTACTGTGTGGGCTATTATTATGAGAGGGAGGAGTTGGAGGTTCAACCAGTATGATGCCTTTGCTTTAGTGATTGAAGCAATTTGGACCCGTGAGAGGTTGTAGGGTGGGATGCCTTAAGTGCTCCACTGATTAAAGTGTTAATCTGGACCTGTGATAGGCTGCTGATTTGAGTTATTTTCTTCTGATCTGTTTGTTTTAGTCTGTTTCAGGAGCTGCAGTTATGATTAGTCTTAGTCTCAAGAGAGTGTCACTGTCTAGAGGGCACTTCCAATTTCACACCTCGTGATTATGTTATAAAGTTAGATTGAAGTTGGGATAGGATTCCCTTGTTGGACAGCCAGAGGGCTACCATTGTTCCAAGTAACAAAACGATGAGCTCTAAGAGCTGCCATAATTCTTTTGGGTGGAGTTCTCTGGCTAGAAGGAAGAGATTGAGTTACATGGATCGGGCTTTTAGGCCTAGTTAAAGACTGAGGTTTAGGTCTTCTCCTTGGAGATAGGGTTAAGGATTGAACAAGATTTTCTTTTGGGTTAGCTTGAGCAACAGACCTTGTCCAGATCCTTTGCACAGGCTTCTAGATTTCTTCTTCCATAGAGTTGCCAGGTGAATGAACATATGTACTCTTGAGAGCAGATAGATCAAGATCTTCACCAAAATCTTAATCATTTTGAAGATTATGTCCCATTGGGCAAAAACTTTACACTTTTGTGCTACTTCTTCCTTATTGAGCACATCTATAAACTTCTGTGCAACTTCTGCTTTGCCTTGTATACCTGCAGGCTGCTATAGTCAATTTGTACTTTAGCAAAACTGATAATTTTTGTCTAAAAGCTTTTGCATCCATCACTTTTGAGGAGATTGCATCCTGTTTGCCTTTGATTTGAATCAATGGCTGTCGTTCCCTTCTTATTGACACTTTCTTGAAAATCTCCTGGGGATCACACAGACCGTTGATCATATGCTGACTGACTTTAATCTTGTGGCTATAATTTGTGCTAACATATCATTCACCGCTCAAAGGAATGAAAACACAAAGCAAAATGCTACACCTATTCTAAGATCAATTCATCAGAGCTACATGCAAAAGGTAACTGATTCATATGTAACATCAATAAGAAGAAGCTAGAAGTTATCATATGCAGTAGGCAGTGCAGTTCCACTTGTAGACTGGATCATCATAGAAATTAAAATCAATAGCATTCCCATTGAGCCCTATCTCTGAGTAACATGCTCTTATTTATAAAAATGAACTTAAAATCTTAACCTAAGAATGACTGTGAATGGATAGAAGCCATGCAAAATCCTTTTCCTTGTAATCTGTCATGTTAAGCATTATGCCTGATATAGCTTCTTCCACTTGAGTGTGTGTGTGTATGTATGAATTTTGGACTATAGAGGACATGAGTGTACAAGGTTACACACTCAACAAGCATGCCAAGACTGCTTTCCCTAGTAGTGAGTGCAAATTGAGAGGGGTTCTTGATATGGTTCATTAAGATGTGTGTGAACCTATATCAATAGCTTCATTGGAAAATAACATTTACTATGTTTCATTTATTGACGATTTTGTAATGTTCCCATTTCCGGCATGATCACCTAGCGAGGAGAGAGTTAGCCTATTCACCATTCTTGTAGGCTAATTCATGTGGTAAGGGAATGATTTGGTTGAGCTTTGATTATATAGTGGCTTGGAAAAGAGAATGTTGCTAGAAGTTTGGAGAATGGAAAGTTGTTTTTATGTAGCTCAACTATTTTTCCTTGGCAAAACGAAGTTGGGATATGACTGTATATTTTTGTGATATATTTAGAAAAATAAAAAATAATAAAATAAATTGCCAAGGGTTGGAGCGAACCATTTGGAGTGGGAAAAAAACAGAAAATAAGGAAAAATGGAAAAATAAAGCAAATGACAATTAAAATAATATTTTATTTATTAAAATATTATATTTTTGCAAAAAGGTGGCCACCCAAGTTTGAAGAAGAAAAATAATATAATATTAATAATTTTATTATCCCAATATTGGCCGCCCAACTTGAGGAAAATTAAAATAAAATATATTTTTATGGTGGTGGATTTGAAATTAAAGTAAAATCTATTTGATTTGGGCGCCCAAGTTGAGGATTATAAAATATGGCATTTGGGAGTCATTTTTATCATCGTGTCATATTGTCATTTGATATTTGGAGAGTTTTCTCTGGGCTGTAATAGAGTTTCAGTGAACTTCTAAGGACGAAAACCCTTAGAATTTGTAGTTTGGACGAAAACCCATTCCACCTTGTGAGGTGGATCCATCCAGGGTTCATCATTGAGCATAATTGCAGGTTTTCTTCATGTTGGAGCTTCATATCAGCTAGGGTTTGAAAGGAGATCATCATATCAACTAGGGTTTGAAGTTCAATTGCAGGTTTTGGGCGATTTGATTCAGATTTGAAGGTTACCTTGGTATATTTTCATCATCACATTCATTGCTAGGGTTTGGAGTTGAAGCGCCATACTTTGGAGGGTTTGTTGGTGATAGATTTCATCCATTTGTATTCGGATTTGTATATCAGACCTCAGTAAATTCATATCAGGTTGCAAATCAGAGGGTTTGAAGACATTATTTGGCATTGTATTGACATATCTTCACCTAGGGATTCCATCGCCCTCATCCTAGGGTTGACGCTACCATTTGGAGGAGCCATCGCCACCATTTAGGGTTTGTTTGGCAAGCATGTTGTGATCAGAATTCATATCATCTTCTGCAGATCAGAAATCAGGGTTTGGACAGCGGAATATCCTTCATTTTTGTCATTGGCTCTCAATTAATATTGGTGGCTTCCCTTGGAAGTCATCGCTGCACTTTTGTGAGAGGATCGTGGTCATTGTAGACAACATTTTGCAAGCATAATCAGATCTGAGTTGTAATCAGACATTTCATTTGTATACCAGCTCTCATATGTTGTATGATTGCCATCATATCATCATCTTGTCATCCGGGTATGTTATTGTAATGAAGGACATTTCAAATCTTCAATTTGAATCAATCTATATTGCTGTTCCTATCATTTTCTGTGGTCTGATTTGAAATTCTAGTCATCTATTTTATTGTATGTCATGCTTCAAATGGTTCTTTATTGATATGACAACATTGCAAAAACACTTAACATTGAAAGCACTTGAAAACCCTTGAATCCGTCAAGAAAACTTAATCAGAAATTCAGGGCAGCATTGAGAAAAACATGGCAGAATTGGTAAGGGTTCTTACAGATTCTTCTAGGAAAACTTGGATTTAATTTATGAAGTCCAAAGCTAAGGTCTTTGGGAAGTGCCAAGAGTTCACAACTTTTTTGGAGAATTGGACAAGTAGGAAGATTAAAGTTTTGAGGTTTGACAATGGAGGTGAGTATACCTTGAAAGACTTTGATGCCTTTTGTAGGGATGCAAGGATCAAGAGAGAGTTGAATGTGCCTTACAACCCTTAACAAAATGGGCTTGCAGAGAGGAAGAATAAGTCCGTTATAGAGAGAGTTGATTGTGCCTTACAACCCTCAGCAAAATGGGTGTGCGGAGAGGAAGAACAAGTCCATTATAGAGATAGCAAAGGCCATGATCCATGACCTAGTTTTGCCCATGTTTCTTTGGACAAATGTATGGAATTGTGTTGTTTACATTTGAATATGTGTCCTCGCAGGGTGTTGAAGTACAAGACTCTAGAGGAAGCTTTCATGGGAGAGAAACATAACATTTTTGGGTGTTTGGGAGTCCTATTTACCTTCACGTGCCAAAGGAGAAGAGGATGAAGCTTGAACCCCCCAACTTGAATGGTGTGTTTGAATGAGTCCTCCGAGGCTTACAAGGTCTATGCTTTATCACATCATAAGATAGAGTAGTGAGTCGAGACGTGAAGTTTTATGAGGATGCTTGGTCCTCAAAATCTTAGGAACCTCCTATGGAGGTTGCGGGTGAACAAATTGTTGTCCTAGGTGCTGATCCGCAGAGTACAACAATACCAGATGTAGGTCGACTAGGTTCTAGAGTAGTAGATACCTCATTACCTTCTGGTACATCCAAGAAGCCTAGATGGCTTACTCAAACATTGTCGGAGGCCTAAGAGCAAATAGGAGCACCAAAGACTTCTTTCTGGGTGAGTCATCTCCCTAAGAAGTTTCCAAGCTATGTTGCATTGATGTCTTCCATTGTTGATGTAGAGTCTTCTAGTTTTGAGGAGGCAAATTCAAAGCAAATATGGTGAGAGGCTATGGCAAAGGAGTATCACTCCATTATGCAGAATGATGTTTGGGAGATTGTGCCGAGAACATAAGGGAAGTTAGTGATTGATTCCAAGTGGCTGTATAAGGTGAAACATGCAATGGACAAGAGCATACAGAAGAATAAGGCCGGATTCATTGCACTAGGGTTCTTCTAGAGAAAGGGAGTTGAGTCAGTTGACTATGACGAGACCTTTGCTAGGTAATTATGTTTCTTGCATCTTATTTTATTTGGTCTTTATATCAAATGGATACAAAGAAACCTTTCTGAATGACAAAATAGAGGAAGAAGTGTATATCAATCAGCTTAGGGTTTTCAGGTGCATGAGCAATAAACACATGTATGTAGGTTGAAGTAAGCACCATGTGCTTGGTACTCACGGATTGATGAATATTTGTTGAATTTGGGCTTCACCAAAATTGTTGCACATCCTAACATTTACTATTTGTTTGATAAATCTGATTTGTTAGTTTTGGTCCTTTATGTGGATGACTTGATCCTTACAGGTAGCAGTGAGAAGCTTACAGAATGGTGCAAGGGAAGTACATAGTAGAGATTCTAAAGTGATTTTAGATGATGGATTGTAAGCTCCTATCTACTCCCATGGTTTCAAATTTGAAGTTGACTGTGGATTTAGATTCAGATTCGGTGAATCCTTTTTTGTATGGGTAGTTGATAGGTTCCCTCGTGTATTTGATGAGTACCTGACTTGATATTTGCTTTGCAATGAATATATTGAGCTAGTTCATGGTTGAGCCGAGGCATTCACCGCAATACTGCAAAGCATGTGCTTTGATACTTGAAGAACACACTTTATTATTGGTTGAGGCATGTTGGAGATGGAGAGTTGATGTTGCATAGCTTTGTGGATTCAAACTGGGCAGGTTAGTGTTAGGAAGAACACTTCGGGCTTTTGTTTTAGATTGGGGTCAAGTATGATATCTTGTTTCAATATGAAGCAAGTGGGAGTGGCATTGAGTTCAGCAAAGGCAGAGTACATGGCAACTTCATCTACTAGTTGCAAGGCTATTTGGCTTCTCAAGTTGATAGCAGAAGAAACCAATCAAATGTTGGAGCCAACAGTTGTGTCCCGTGACAATTAGAGTTGCATCCGCCTCTATGATAATCCAGTGTTGCACGATCGCTCTAAGCACACAGACCTTCAGTAGCATTTCCTCAGGGATATAGTTTAGAAGGGAGCAGTGGTACTTGAGTATCTTCCCTCGGATTCACAGGTTGCAAATATCTTGATGAAGCCCTTGGCTAAGGGGAAGTTTGAGACATTGAGTGAAAGACTTGGATTGGTGGAGAACACTTTCCTTGCACGGAGTGTCAGAGTTTTTGCTTTTAGTTGCTTGGCTAATGTTCTCACAGTGATGGCACAATAGTGACAGCAGCAGGTCTAGAACTGTGCACAATAGAGAGATCAACACGGAGAGGATGTAGTCATATAGGAGAGTTAGGCCAGCTATGTGAATGAATGAATGAAAGATTTTAATAGCGTCCACGAGGCCAAGCAGCCTAAGGGACCAGGGAAACAACCCCTCAAGATATTTTTGGTCTTCTTTCGAGATCCGATCTTCTGCTATGAATCTTGACCAATAAACTAACTGTATCAAGAAGCCGAGGCTCCTCAAATAACTCACTGAGGCTGTCCACATTCCAGCTGTTATCAAACTGATTACGAATATCCGCATACGCATCACACTCAGTGATGAAATGCCATTCACTTTCAATCACCCCTTTGTCGCAAAAAAAACATGTTCTTTCAGCCCACACTTCTTTGGGAATCGTCCATCTACCTGTCTCACATCTAAGACGATGGGACCCTGTCCTCAGTTGAGCCACTAAGATCCTTGCCTTTCGCCTGAGAGCAGCCCACATATATTCTTTTTCACCATGCTCCCTCGAAGGATTAAACTCTCTAACATAAAGTTCTTTTTTTCGGCCAATCTGATTTGACCACATGGCAGTCCTGAATTTTTCTAACACAAACTTTTTTATTTCTTCCTTAATGATAGGACAATCATGTAATCTAATGTCCCACTTATCCATCCACTTCTTGTTTTGCTTCATCCATGTCTTTTTCTTGCGGTCAAGCCTCTCCTCCACTACCATTTTGGGCCAGCGGTACTTATCCATATTTTCCACCTTTTTTAAGTAGCTTAAAAGCCTTATTATAGCGGATGCCTCCAATGGGAAAGAACCCACTTCAGCTAAAAGGATCTCGTAAGGGACCGTAGATTTGACTTTGAAATTGCTGGGAGTCTTTTTTGAGATTAGTGCCCAATTAATTATTTGAGACTTGAGTGATTTGTGGATGTAACTTAGTCACAACTACTTTGATTGGGAATTATAAGTTGTTAGACTAGGTTGATTGATTAGTCAGACTAGTTAATTGATCAATCGATTTGAGTGCCACCCCAGTGAGTTGAAAGCTTAACTTGGAGATTTACTTCATGCCTCGTTTAATTGGTCTTAGTTAGATTCTTAGTGCGCTTGTGTATTTGAAGGGCACATAATCTAATTTTAATTATGAGCATAGAGAGTCTCTTTTCTAAAAATCATTCCAGTGCAGTGTAGTTCATTTCAGATTTAATGAGAAGACAGTTGCAGGTTTGAGAGTTCAATACCATGTATTCGCTGTTCATATTTTTAGCAATATGTGTTTATAGATTAACATATTCTGAGATTATTGTTTTGATTGAAGTTTTTGTGTTTTAAGCTACCTAGTTTTAGGATTAAAATATCTGAGTTCAAAATCTACTTACCAAGGTCTAAAAATTAACAGGATCCCTGTTGTGGAAGATTCCTAATTGAAAAATTGATAGAGTTCATATGGAAACAGGTTTCTTCAGTTAGGAGGACATTTTTTCAGACATTTGAAATTGGGACGCATTGAACCTGATAACATTTTACGGTATCCTGTACCATAGTGCAGGTTAAATCATTTTTTTCCAGGAATTACCATATCATCTGAAATATGGTTGTAACTCTTTTTTATCATAAATAGAAGGATATACAATTCATAAAAAAACATGGCTACCTTGTGCAATTCTAGAGGGTACCTTTACCTGTACTTGAAACATTTTGTACCTGTTTCCAGGCTGATTCGGTAACACAAGTAATTTGAAAATTCCTATAGGATTTTTTTTTTAAATGTCATGTTAAATACGTGTAGCTTTCACCTCTTGTGCTAATAACTGGTTGATGAATAAAAAAGAACAAAAAATATTATCTTGCTGATTTATACATGACAACTAAAGACATCTTCTGTGCTTAAGAGTTCTAATCAAATCCCAAAGTGGTGCCAGTAAGAATAGAAAACAATAGGAGGGGTTAATATGTCATGAGCTCAAGCATTATCATTTGGTTGAAATGGGAATGAGTGGTACTTCATTATTAGCTTGTGCTAATAAACTAATGCATTTCCTGTCTTACATATGTAATTTTCTTGTGACTAACAAAATACACGAAGAAATCTATAGTTCTCAGCTTCTGCAAAAAGGCTTAAAGATTATTCAGTCATTTCTGACAATATAGATAAAAATAGGAATGCAATATATGATGAAATGTAAGAACGATGATTATTTTTGACATTTCCTGGGGTATGATTGCTAAAACAATGAGATAGAGCCATTTCTCCAAAAACCTTATGGAGGTTAAGGCTTTCTGATTCTGTCTGATTTGGAAGCCCTCAAATCCTCTTGCTTTCTGATGTATCATGGCCTTTCATGTTGTGTACTTGGTCGGTATGGACTTTGCATGTATTGTTAGATGTTTATAAATTATTTCAAAATTTTCAACTTTTAAACATTATTTCATAATTTTTGAGTATGAGTTTATAAAAAGTGTAACATTTTTATATTTTATGATTTATCATAGAAGCAAAAACTGCCAAAAAATCACAATTAATTTCAAAGTGCAGGTTAGGGCGATTTTTTGACTGTTAAAAATTGTGATTTTTACATTGACTCGGTGGCCAAGTTTTTTTGCCAATATTTACCCAAAAAATTGCAAAAAAGGTGGCATAAACTCATTGGAATCATGATTAATTGCAAGTTTGACTGATAAATTGCCGTGTTTGACTGATTTTGATGATTTTGGGCAATTTTTCCAACATAAAAATGTTTTTTTCTTTTCTTTTCTGTCTGCATTTGCATGGGATTTTTTTGCCAGAATAAAAAAGCAGGGTTTGGAGATTTTAAAGCAGGATTTGGAGAATTTTGGGGCCGTAGAAGGCAAACTGCAGGGAAAAGCTGTCTTGTAACTGAAGTTATTATGGTGATGTGTTATGCAATCCATGGTTGTTAGATGTTTAAGCATAGTTACAAGACTTGAAGTTGGCAAGCTGATTTTTGACTTGGACTTGGATTCCACTCAGACTCAGCTAAAGACTTGATGAAAGATGGAAATTGAAAAACCATGAAATATAGAGATTTTTAAGGATTTAAAGCTTTTATTATGCACCCTGAAATAAATAAACTTTAAAGACATAATAAACTAATCAAGTAGAAGCTACTTTGATCACATACACAAGTATACATCAATCACGGGTACGAAAGTGGATTTCAGCTGAAGGAAACAACATTTTTAAATATTTAAATGTTGTCAAGTGTATACAAAACTCATGGATTATGAAATCCATGGCATCAAAACAAAATATCAAAACTAAAAGTATAACTATAGCTCAGAGGAGTCTGGATCACTCATTAGAACATCCATAGCTGTGCGGCAAGTCATGCATGGGTGTCCAAGATAGATCCTAGATGATGATGCAGCCATGATAGGCCCTGTGTATTAATGAGTATAACAGCTGAAGATAGCCCTGTGCGAAGGAAAATGTGTAGGAAGCCGTGTGAAGGTAAAATCGTGAGGAACCCTAGATAACGACCTAGAACAAGAAAAATTGCAACAAAAAATTGTGACCCTGGAACAAAGCTGTCCAAGGAAATGCCAGTTGTGCCCGTGTGGAATCACGATCTGTAGTCTGCTGCCAATGTGAAATTGCATTTTTGTAGTGAACGAACACACCCGCATTTGCAATCTTTGACGAAGGGAAGGGTCCAGTCACATTGAGGGCATTCTACAGTCATGAACAAAGGAACCAGTCACATTGAGGGCATCTTATAGTCGCAAACGGGCACAGTTTTGTAGTCGAGTCATATGTAATGCCCCACCAAAATTGAAAACATTACATACTGGCCAATCCTTTTAAAGGTGGGCGACTCATAAACATATCACGCAAGTATATAATAGTGGTCAAGCAATTATTATTGAGGCAGCGAATGTTTAAGAAGGCAGCAAAATAATATTAATTATGGGCAGCGATCACATTCTATAAAAGCAGCGATTAAATAAAGATATGGCAAAGATACATCTTCCTTATAGATAAATTATGCATTGTATGAAGGAACGTATGAAGGTATAAAAGTCGCTGAAGTAATAATAATTAAAATACATTAAATGCATCTGTTTATTGGTTGGTCGACCCTTGAAGGAATCACCACCTTCTCCTTTGAGCGCTCAAAGGGACAAGTCGTCTCTCTTGGAGTTAAGTTAAAACGGATTTAATTAAGAGGCCTACTTACTTTGAACAGTCACCAACTTTTGGAGGAGTCACACTTCCTAAAAGGACGCATATTGGTATAAGTGGAGGATGAGAAGGGAGTGGGAAAAGGGAGCAGAAAAAAAAAAATCATTCGATTATTAGCAGAGTTGTGAAGCAATAAAAATTGAAATATATCAAGCAGGGATATATCAACAGTGCTATATATATACAATAATTGATGACAGCAGGGAATTATTTCTTGCAGCCACTGTATCATTCTACAACTCTACCATCCTCTCATTCTGTTATTCTATTACTCTATCATTCTATTATTCAATTATTATATCATTCTCTCATTCTATTCCTTTGTCATTATATCATTCTATTTTATCAATCTATCATTCTACTATTCCATCATTCTATTATTATATCATCATTTCATTCTATCCTTTTACTCTTCTATCGTTCTATCATTTGATTATTCTATCCTTATATTATTCTATTAGTGAATCAAGAATCCAAACAGATTCAAAAATATATCTGCACTCAGCAGACAAAGGCAGAATCAACAGTCAATACATTTGCTCATGAGAATATAGCAGTCTTATGTCTAAATAAATATTGTGGTATTCTCTATCAAGATTGTTGTGTATAATGATATATTTATTATTGTAATTCTCATCAAGCAACCATGAGGAATGATGAGGAATACAAGGGTTAGATGGTCCTCTTCTAAGCACGCCACCTCATGGTTGAAGACTGATAGTCCCATGAGGCCAAGGGCGTGCAATTTGTGTCCTGCCCTTGGGCTTAGAAGGGAATGATACTCCGGAGACCCTATTGTAGCTTCCCCTCAAACCTCTACCATGGTTGGCTATTGGGTTAAGGAGTTCCAATCGTAGGGAGGAGAATAAGGGTGTAAGATGAGGGGGAACAGCTATAGGATTCCTCACTAGGTACACCCCCTCATATGGATGGCAAGGGCCACATGAGGCCAAGAGGGATGGTAAATCTGCTCTTGGGCCTAGGGTAGAGGATCACTCACTTCAGGTACCCTATCATGCCCCTTTATCGTAAACTTTTGGGGTTGGACTCCATTAATGAATTGGATATATCATATGATTAAGATAATGTTCCTAACCATAGTACGAAAGATCTATTTTATGGATTATGCTTTCAATGATTATCTAACATGATTGTAGGTTCTCAACCAGGATCTATCTTGATCAACAATTTAAATTGGTAAATGATATCGCTAACTCTATTTCATTTCTTGCTTTGCTTGGAATTGTGATTTTAGGGCAAAAACTAGGGCATTTACAAATGGGGACATTACATCATAAGCCATTATTCCTTTTTTCCCCCCTGATTTTTACACTTGACTTAGACAATTGAGTCTCAACGACAAGACTTTCTAGGTTTAGCAAATCTGGTAGACTTGTTGGGTACCCGGGTCACGATTCTACTCGCCTCAGTTGGCTTCACCTGCCTTACGACTCACTGAGCCTTGGCGATTCCAGGCAAGTCTCGTAATATTGTGTTTAACACAAATAGCATTTACCGTAATGTCAAATGATAATAAGCATTGAAAATGAATTTTCTCATAGTTTGTATGACAGATGAAATTTATTCTTGAGAAACTCCTTATTCCCATAACTTATATATTAATGTTCGAGGCGGCCAAGGATATTGACCAAATATGATTATAAGTATATATTTTATATATTAATACTCATAACCGGCTAAGAATATTCGACAAAAGTTTATATATTTATATATATTTGAAAAGATCCTGTTGAATGGGTTCTTCAATGAAATGAATACAAATTATAAGGGTGGAAAGTGCACATTCTTACTCCAAGTACTTGGTCTTAGCACATGATTTTGATTAATTTGATGTTCTTGAGAAAACAGAACTTAACTCCTACTCAGATATTATCAGTTCTTATTATCAAATTGAATCCGTGGTTGTGGAAATTATTCAAGTTCTGCAGCATAGATGTTAGAATTAGACATCCTTGCGGAGGCCAACATTGAACGGATTAGGAGAGGCTCTAACCTTGGAGCTTTATTATTAAAACCTACAACCCTCTAGTGTAGCTCTCTTCATAGCAGCAAGAGTCATTGGCTATGCCTGATTTTTTGAAACTTTGTACTTGGTTTGTAGGTTGACTTTGTATGATGTAGATTGTAATTGAAAATTTGAAACTATTAGTATGTAGTTATCATTTACGGTTTATGCACCATGCTTTATGAATTGTGCAATGCAATGCGATATGAACATAAATGATAAAATCTATATTCCAAAATTGATGGGGTGAACTATCATTTCTATTTGCTTTGTATATATCTCTATGCAATCAAAATGCCTTTAAAATTAAAAAAACAACAGGTTTTTCTGTTTTTTTTTTTTTTTCTGAAAATCCAATTTTTTCATGTTTAAATTCTGTTTTTTTTTATAAATCTTTATCTTTTGGTTTGCTGCCACGTTTTATTTTGGTAATTCCTCAAACTCTCGTATTGGATTATTTGAAAATTTGTTGTACCTATCATAGTTTCCTGGTAACTATAGTATATATTGAGCATTATTATTTTAAACCACAATTACTCAACAAAGAAAAAGATACTAACCGAACCATAGAAAAGAAATGCTTTGTGGTTCAACAAACACCACACATGGAGCAGAACATAGAAATATAGGTAGGCCCAACCCTACAGATACCTAAATTTCGACAAATAGAAATGAATGCCCAGTGTAAGGGCTGTTAAAATTCAGATAAATTTATGTCTTTCTGTTAATAGCTAAAGGTACGAACATTTTCAGGAATGCTCTAAGGTCAAAGTATTGCATGAGTGAATGACTTGTTATAAATTCAATATTTAGTTAAATATTAATAATAATAATTAACTTTATAAGGAGTATTCGTGAGCTACGGTCATACCACCTTTGGAAGAATATCGAAGCATGACTTTAATACCTTGGAAGGATCATCTATAAATATCTCTATATTCATGTTTCTCAGCTGATATGAGGACACACTTATTTGCTCTTAAGATATTTATGTGCTGTCGTTATCTTATTGTTGCTAGGTACAGCCCTGTTTTAGAATTTTTAAAAACTATATTGTCGATGGTAGAATTTTCCAGGATTGTTTTTTATTTTGTTTTTGAAAAGTATATTATACCTAGCATGCTCTTTGATTCTTGAATATCCATTTCTAACCCTGGTTCTTATTCAAGGTTTCAAGAACAGTTTGGAGCTGTCTCTCTTTTTCAAAGTGTATGCTTTTAAATGGCTTTTGAGTGTATGCAATTATTGTATATTGATCGTGTTCCTTACCCTATGCAGAGGGAGAAAGAATTACAGGAAATGGAAATTGCTCGAGTGAGAGCGAAGTTATTAAGGGAACTTAAAGAAAAAGAATCAAGGGTGTAGAAATTTTCGTGGACAATGTTAATTGGTGATGGATATTAATCGATAATAAAACATTATTCTGGAAAATTGCTATGAGATCCCATGATGGAAAAACTGATTATTTGGAAATGAATCTGTTGAGATAAACCTGTGGTGGTGTCTGATTGGATTTATCTTCTTGTCGCAATAAATTTTCTTTTTGTTCATTTATATACTTGCATGTTTTGCAAATTCCAGCTGTGGAATGCACCTTCATAAACTTATTTTGCATGACTTGTGATTGTTATATCTGGGAATGTTTTAGAGGTCAACAATCCGGGGCATCTACTGTTGACCCGGTGCATGTGGATTGAAGCCAATGTATGCATGGATTTTGTGATTGTTAGTGGCTTAGGCTGTATGAGAGTATATGCCTAGTAAAATGATATGCAGAGGAACTAATGCCTGATATTTTTTCTATTCTGTTTTTGCCATACGCTCTAATTTATTCTAAATATCTACTTTTGAATTGGTGCATATGAATTTAAGCCAGTCTGCAGGGATTTTGAACTGACAAATTTTGTTTTCTTAACTAAAATGGCAAGGGGAATTTCACTTTTTTGGTTGAATTTTTTTTTAACTAGAATGGGGGATTTTTTTTTCTTAATTTTGTTACTTGCTAATAAAGAAAATGAATACCACTATATTCCTTGCATCCACTGATAAAATACATTCACAATGGGAGAAAGGAAAATGATCTTCGCAAATCAGGCGCCATGCAATGTCTTCTCATAATTAGAGGATGGGAATTTTATCTGTTAAAACTCTAACTGTAGAAGGTTATACGTGAAATATTTATTTTTAGTCCATCTCAAATATTTATTTGAATTACATTATTTAAACTTTTACTCGAAACTCCTCTTTAGATTCTTGGAAAACCCAAAAGATGGATCGTGCATTTTTTACTGGAAATAGTGGTTCTGTTAGTTTAAAAAATATTTCATGATTCCAAGTGAAAAAGAAATCAGAACACATGCAGAATATTTGGTAATATAATGTGAGCAAACGTTTGACAGTGTGCAACTGTGGCACATTTTAGGTTGGTAGGTAAACATTGCACCAGACATATTTAAGAGTAAAAATAATTTTTCTTTACATAATATACTGAAGAACATCATGCTGCCATATGATTTTTTTGAATTTTTATAAAAAAAAAATAATTTATTTTTTATAGTTTATGCCATTAAAATATTTTCTAACGAATGAACCACATTATGTAAAAAGAGAAAATTTACCTATTCAAGTTCAAGCAGACCCCTACCTAGCTGATAGTTCACCATAACTCTTGTTACAAGAAACAATAAACAAACATTAAACTATTTTTCCAATTTGTATTGCATACAAAATGAAACGTTGTCACCAAGGTGTGTGGGATAAACTGATCATCTGTATCATCCTAAAATTTCAAAAATAAAAAATGTTAGTTGATCCCAAAAGCATCTATAACCTTTATAAAAGGAGTTATAGGGCTTCCATTCTTCATGGCTCCATTTAAATATACAGTAAATATCATTTTTTTCCTAATAACATCTATAAAGATATTAAAGTTTCATTAATTCAAGTGAAGTTTGCACAAGAACATTATCCATGTTAATATATGGAGTAAAAAACTTGCTCCTATGTTTAAAGGTTTTTATTTTCTGGCACAAATATACTTCTATACCTGTCATACAAAATTTGTTGTTTGTACTGATTATTGTGCCATTTCCAATTTTCCATATTACCAAATCTCGTTCTCCATCTTACACATGAAAGAACAATTGTATAGAAAGTTTGGTGTTAAGAGGCTGATTGAGCGGGAAACAAAACAAGAAGCATGACAAACAGTGGGAAGTGACGGGAGGAGGGAGGACAGGTTTTCGTTAACATTTGAACAAAATAATGAGACCATATGAATATGAAGTTGTACTGAGAGCTCTCTTTCCGCAAGCTCACAGCCTCAAAACAATACACTTTGTAGGCTACAAATAAAAGTTTTCTTCTTCATCCATTTTGGTGTGTGTATATATATATGTTCTCCCCTAGATTTTGGGTAAACTATGGGTATAATCCTTACTTGCATAAGTTCCCCAAAGATACACAAGAGCCTTATTTTCATGTTATTACAAATGAGCGTATCGCCATTGTCGTCAAAAGTTTGAACAAATAATACTTTCCTCTGTAAGTAAATGAAATTTAATCTAACCACTTAGTCCAAATTAAACGTTAAATTCATAATGCCATGTGCAGCAAGCTTTCTTATATATCTTGTTCATAGTATCGTGGCATTTAGGGCATGGCCAGGGTTGATATTCAACCTTTAGCCCTTAACCTTGTAGGGCATAGAAAACATATATTAGAAAATAACACAAATCAAAATAATCTCTTATGGTAATGAAAATAAGAATATTGTAAAGGAAAATAAACTCTGCCTGAAGTGTTTTTTAGTTTTTCTAGACTAATTAATTAATACAAGTAATAAGTATATAAATTAATTTAGACATTAGAGTTGTGAGGACATATATTAGAAAATTGAAATATTAAATATTAATTGTAAAATATAAATGAGAGAGTTAAGGCACTTAGCTCTAAATTCAAAGAAGAAAAATTTTGATATGGCATTAAGATTTGGATGCTTTGGGACTAGAAATTGATCTTTGTTTGTGTTCTATCTTGCACTATGGTAGGCCAAGATCTTTTGTCGAAGAAGTGATTTGAAACACAATGCAATTTTGATTCCTATTTTCCTTGATTTGTTGTTGTTTACTCTGTTATGAGGACTATCAATATTGAAAATACATTTAGAGGGTTGATGTTTGGCACCTTCAAACATGTAGATGCTTCTAGGATGATTATGCATATTTAATTGTTTTTAAGTGCTCCAATGTAAATGTTCATAGCATGCTTATTTGAATGATATGCAAGTAATGCTTGAATGTGTGAGGATGTGATGAGATAGGATGTGAAATAAGTGCAATTGAATGCCTTTAAATACAATGAAATAACAATAAATTGTGGAAACATGTGTGTAGACTCATAATGGCTAGTGAAATAGTCAAAAAAATTTAATTTGAATTTTGGAAATTGAAGGTCAAATCCGTAGACATGGGATTGACTTGGGGCATGAAAAATATCGAATTAAGGTTGATAATGAATGTATGGGGACAGGTGTCATAATTGGCATAATGAATGAGAGATGTATGGAAATATATGTTGACACATATAAGGTAAGGATAAGAGATGTGGGAATGTGTAAATAGATGAGTAACAACATGGCAGTATGAGCTGGACTTTGCACAAGAGTGTGCCAATTGTTGATATGTAATAGTATTACACCATTCTCTCAAAATGGATACAAAATTAAATGGAAATTGGCATAGGTATGCCAATTTTACCATTACATTTTGCCCCCACTTTGAGGTGCATGTGAGTCATAGGATGATCATGTATCTCAAAGTATGTAGCACTCACACACATGTATGTAAAGTAAATATTTAAACATAAAAGAATATTGAAGTCCATATAAAGCAATGAGCCTCACTAAATGTCATTGTGTAAGTCCAACTTTAGACATGCATATTCCATGGGAACTTGCAAAACAAGGGGAAAATGTGCAACGAGTAGCTTTTGTCATTCAAGTAAAAATGAAGACAACTACAAGCTGAATTTTTTGTCACCAATTATGAAAGACATGAGAAAGTGGGGTTAGAAATTTGTTTGCCTATATAGAAAGTGGTAATGCTTAGCCTAGCTCAACAACCATGGGATGACAAGGCATATTAGGCATTAGCATGTCATGTGGTAATGATCTGCCTAGTCATGGTGATGAGTCTCTGTGTAGGCACTTGTAACTATTTGTAATCTCCACATAGGAGTGCTAGTGATATAATGTGCCCCCTTCAAATGGCTACACCCATTGGATGAAAGGAATTAAAGAGAAAAAAATAATACATAAAATGCAAATGTAGGCTAAGCATGTAAGTATGTAGACCATGTAAAGTAATGACTATAAATAAGTGCATTGTGTAATAAAGAAGTGAAGCATCTAGAAAGATAGGTGTAGTAATTGATGAATAAGGTTTCCCCTATCATGGGAAAAGCAAAATTGGTGACGTAGCCCTCTATGACCAGAACCACTTATGTAAGCACATAAAACACTAGAAAAGGCATATATGCCCACAACATGGCAGTGTGAGCACACAATGGTTGAGGTAAGGCACTATGTTCCTAGTGGTAATAAAGGTCATGATAGATGTATCACATGTAATCAATGGAACAAAGAAGGCTATGGGGCTCCTAATGCAACTCTTAGAGCATGGTTAGGTCAAGCGAGTAAATAATATGATAGAGAAGGCATGATGCATGATGCCCCTAATGTTGTAAGTTGGCTCTTAGAACATGGTAGAGGAGTCATTCCCAAATGAGGTGATCGAGTCAGGGTTAATATCAACCACAATGAGCTTCTAGATGTGGTGAGTCGACCTTTGACCTGAAATCTATCCATATTCTCTTTAAAAAATGAAAAATATGTATGTTTCCAATATGTAAGTAGGCTCATTTTTAGGGTTTTGAATGACCCACAAATCTGACCCATCAGGTACGAGATTGATCCAAGGGTGGATGGTTGATCCACAGGGATGACTTGACCTGTGAAATTGACTCCTGCCAGTGACAATAAAGTTTTTCATAACTTCAATTGTTTGAGTTGATTTTTTCAATGGATGCATGGACTACTTTCTTCTCTCTTTTGTGTTTGTGTATGTAGATTGAGTCAGAGATCCATGTGAGGCCACAACCTACAAATTGTGAGCATGAGCTCTTTGGCACCTGTAAATGCGGATTGGGCTTTGTTAGAGGCCATGGCTATGAGGCATATGATGCACATGCCAACCTTGATTATGATATGCAAATATTGACCACCATTGCAAAGTGATAGGACTTTGACATTACCACATTTTATTTACCAATAAGAGAGATGACCATGACACTCTAGGATATATGGTGCATTTTATATCTCCCAGTGAGGGGTTGACAAGTGGAGACTTGTCATACTATGCAATAGGGGGATTGGGAGTTGTGTCAATGGTGTAGAGGGCCCCTGGGGTATTGGTAGGATGGTGTTCCTTTTAGTGAGATAGTACTAGGTGGCGTGTCTTGAGGATGCAAGTGGATGCTGCTCATTGTTAGTATTGCAAGTTGATTTAGTATAGGATGACTACTAAACTTTTGAGATATGATTTATCAGTGAATCAAGTGGGAACGGGGAAGGTAATGAAGCATTTTTTAGATTAAGCTTCATGAAAAGGATAAATATTGTTATTTATCTAGACCAACCACTCATACTAGCTTTCAATGTAGAAAAGCAACAAAGTGTATAGGTACCTTCTAGACTTAGATCAAAAGATGGCCAATAAGTCAAAATTAAAGTAAAGGATAGGCTCCTTAGTAAAAGATGGCCCTAGAAAAAAGATAGACTCATGGGTTTGCCTAACATGTGCATTTGTGTGCTTTATGTTTGAGCTTAGCTAGTTCTCCACCCAAGAGTACAGACATCAATAATTTTCTTTCTTTTTCATTTTTTTTACTTTTTTAATTGCTTTGTGGAGTTTTGATCTCCTTAACATTTTTGGCTTGGTGAATAACGGGTTAGGCAACACCAAAAGAATAATTGACTCCTTAGACTTCCTTGTTACTAAGGAGGATTAGGGGAGATTTGCTTGTTAGCTTCCTCACAGGTATGAAAACTTTCTTTGTTTAGGGTTGACTAGGTGATGGTTAAGACTGGAATCAATATAAAGTTTAGAGTTTGACTTTATTTGAATTTGTTGGGTGTGTGAAGGGGAAAGGATAATGATGATCTTGGGGATCTTTAAGGCTTAACAGGGACAACTTTAAGACTCCTTACTAGGATGAAAATTGAACAAGAGCAAACCACTCACAGATGCAAGGATGGACATAATGAAACACATGTTTTGATTTTTTTTTTAAATTTCTTGATTTGTGCTTTTTATGATTTTTTGGATTTTTAGATATAGTATTTCTTCAGATGAAAAGTGTTAACCATTTCATTGATCATTTCCAACATCTCTTTTAACCATGTAGGGTCCTTTCCAATCTTCTCAAAATTTTCATTTGTTTCTATGCCTTTTGTTCTTTATACAAGTTCCCTTCTTGAGTATTAGTTCTCCTATCTTGAATGGTCTAGTTGTAATTTTTCGTTCTATGGGTATGCTTGTACTCACTCGAGAAGATTGGGCTGATGTAAGATGAGCTAGAGATTGATATGCTTGTTGGTGGGATGGGGTCTAGTATAGGGTTCCATCATTGGCCAACAACTCTGTAAGAAGGTCGAACTCATCTTGCATGTAAACCTTGACTTCTATACACTCCTGAATAATTTGCAAAAAATAGAACAATTTGAAGGGAGCTTGTGGCTCCCTTTTTTCTTTTGGAGGGATAAAACTTATGCTTGTTTTCCCATTTGGTTCCAATCACAAATCCATGAAGTATCCAGTATACTTCTCTCGAAGTTTGAGAATAGTGGGGTCTTCTACTGGAATAATTATTCACAATTTCTTTTCTTTTTTAGAATTCTCCCACACTCACCTCATCCTCATTGGGAAATCTTTCAACCATTTACATTTGGACTTGCGGTAGTTCCCACATGTCATTTGATTGTATTGAGGTTGAAGGTGATAGTAGGTCATGCGAGTTATGAGGTTTAAAATCTTTATAAGAAACCTTGGGATCATTTGTAAACTCATCAATTGAATTAGTGTAAAGGTGACCTTTGGAGTCCATCTGGATTGGTGGAGTTCAAGGAGTGTAAGACTTGCTAGAGGTGTATACGAATTGCTTTGCATTGACACTAAGAGCATGTATGATTCACTTGATGAAGTTTCCCTAGGTGGCATCAATGGAGTATAACCTTTAGGTAAGTTTTTTTTCAGCATTGGAGAAGGCATTAGGGTCTTATCTCGGTTAAGTCAATTATCCTTAACTAAACTTGATTTTTAGGGACATGCCATCTAAAAATGGGAGGAGTTTCATTTTGGATAGGTTTAGTCTATTGAGTTGTTTCGTCTTCCTCCACATTGCTAAACATATTTACTTATGGGACCATATTTATGGTACAAACATCTAAGGGGAATTGTATAGGTCTATCTCATACAATAATTCTATGATCTTCACAATTGTTTTCTTTGAGGTGCTTGATTCTTGTTTTGATGACTCTCCTTTTTCTACTATTTTGATTATTGCAATGGTTGCGGTTTCAACTTGATCGTCCTCCTTTCTTAAATGCAAGATTTGAGGAGTAGGTTCTAGTATTATGATTTTGTTAGTAAACAATTCATAATCGATCAGGATACCTATCTTTTTCTTCATTGCATCAAATTTTAGCATACTAAACAACTCAATGTCTCCTTTTGCGACATAAATCTTTCCAAGATGTAGGAAACAAACCTCCTAGAATAAGGTTGAAGGAACAATGTTCATTCTGTGAATTCAAGGTCTTCTTAATAGAAAATTATAGCCCTTATCCTTCTTAATGACATAGAATGTTGTCGAGACCGTTTTAGGTCCTAGAGAGATTGGTAGCGTTATTTTTTCAATTGTAGTTGCTTTCAAGTTGTCATATCCATGAATGGTATCTCGACAAGCTATTATGTTCATGTGTCCATACCCATCCTTTCAAGAAGGGAGAATGTACAATTTTTACAATTGCTCCATCATCCATTAGCATCCTCTTATTGCAAGTATCATAGATCCAAACCTACAAATATAGGCCTAGATCTCCCTTTTTGGTCAACTTAACTTTTGGAGGCATTTGTTTTAGATCAAAGAATAAATCAGGATCTTTTAATTCTTCATTTGGTTGATTCACATCTAGATCGACATGGTTTATTTTCTTGTCTAGGGGTGGAGTAATGTGATCAAGGTATTTCAAACCAATTACCTATAAGAGGGTTGCGTGGTGTGATGGAGAATTCCTAAGGAGGTCAATGAAGGAGATTTTTGTGTAAGCCTTTTTGAGATTCTCTACAAGGCAATATGGTCCAACAGGAGATGGAGTGGGATCAACTGTTGAGATGAATTTTCCAAGGAATTCAATCTCTTGCTTCACATTAGGCTCTATTTCCAATTCATCATTAATTACTTTTACCAATCCTAGCATCTTAGTTTCTCCCCTCGGTCTGAGCTGAGTAGACATATTTGGCTTATTGGCATTTAGTATGCTGGTTGATCCTAAAGTTGTTGGATTCTAAGTACTTGGTTCATTATTGTGATGGGGGAAAAGAATCTTGAAATATATTCATATTTACATTTTGTGGGATAGTAGGCATTTCTTGGACACTGTTGTTATCCATCACCTCTTTCAGGTTGAGGAACATTTCAATGAACAATTGTTGTTGGTCTACTAGTAATCTTGAGATGAATCTATTGTATTCTTGGCACAATTTGGTGCTATGTCCTCTTGCTTTATGAAATGAGAAAAACTAATTATGCTCATAAAGTTGACGGTATGGTACCTATTGTCATAATAGTTGCAGTTTACTTATTGCTGATTATCCCTTGGATAATGGTTGTTATCTTGAGGATAATCAACAGTGTTAACATTTTGAGGGTAGTATTCTCTTCCATCATACCCATCATTCCCATCATTATGGTCCCTATTATCATTATTCTTTGTGGTGGATATGTCAATTACCTCATCTGTTGTTGCCTTATGATTATTCTTTATGATCTTGATAGTAGAAGGGTTGCTCCTGTTACTGTCAATATTTTGTGAAGTTACTAATCATCTGTTTGTTCCATAAACTTTTCACCCACTATCAATAGTAGCTTGATCAATTCTCAATGTGCTTTCCAAAGCCTCTTCATAAGACCTATAAGGCAATTTTTGGACCTCCTCCCTTGTATCCCTATTAAGGGCATGTAAAAAGAGGTTGCAAAGTTCTCTATGATCCTTTGGGGCACTAGTCAATGAATAGAGGACTTGCCTCCAACATGCGACAAAGTGCATCATGTTTCATACCTAGGAACTCTCAAATGCATGTCTTGACCAATTTGTTCATATCAAATGCTATCACAAACTTGCCAATGAGTTGTCAGAAGGAATGCATGGAGGCCTCTGGGAGGTGATAGTACCAATATAATATGATTCCTCTAAGGGTCTTGGGAAATATCCTGGTCATGACTCCATCCCATGGGAGGAGTTCCCTACAACTATTGTGTACGCTTTGATATGCAAATTTGGGTCTTCCTTTCCTTTGAATTTTGGTAAGTCTAAGAGGGGACGTGGTAATAGAATACTGCAGATGTTGTAATCAAGGGGTTCTTTTATGTCCTCTAGGTATGTCCCTGAAAATGGGTTTTGGAAAGCCGATTTTGTGTTCCTGAAAACATGAGCCCCATGGGTGGGACTTGCTAATTTTGAACGTTCATTTGGTATCCATGCACGACTAGGTATGTTGGTTGGACTTGATGGGTTGATATGCTAAGGGAGCCTAATAATTTTGTGTTGAGTAGACTCTTCTAGGTTGTTGAAAAGGTTGAATTGTTTCATTACTAGCATTTCGAGAATAGAAGTTCAAATAAGGGGGTTTTTGGGTTGCCATTGGCTTTGTTTGACCCTAGTATAAAATGATTAGCTTGTGCTCTAGGTCTTTCTTTAATTTTGTCTTGTTAGGGTTGTTTCACACCTCCAAACTTTGGCATTCCAATCCATTATACCAAGATTTCTATAAGGTTAGTAGGTGTTGCTACCTTTGTCCTTTGAACTTCTCAACCCTACAGTGGGTTTTTCTATGATTCAGTTGATTCATTGTTTCTTTCTTCAAAAATGTTTTCTAACACATGATGCATCACAGATCGCTCAACCTAACATGTGACATGGAGAGCCTCTTGAGCTTCTCGAGCTTCCTACAAGTTTCTTTCTAGGTGGCTCACCTTGTTGTCTACTTGGATGGTCATTTCCCTAGAGCTTGTGATATGATGATCCTGTTGATGGACTCTAGATTGAACAAGCACTCGACGTGCTCTACCTTGATTGGGATAGTTAAGTTTGATGGCACTATCTTGATTCCAAGTTGGATTTTTAAAGGCCAAGAAGTTGTGGGGCTCCTATTTGATGCCTTTTGAATTTGAATCTTCAAAATCTTAGCAATTTGAGATTGGCTCTAATGGATTTGGAAGGATGTACCTATCAAAAGATGACATTAGAGGTTCATTGGAGGGTATGTTCCCATAGACTTAGTCTAATTCCATCATAGACTTTGTTCGATTTTGTCATATTTTGGGGGTGTAAGAAACATTGCAGAATAAATGGAATGGATGAAACTGAGAAAGATGAAAGAGAAATGAAAGAAGAGTGCTGAGATGCAAAAATCTCACCCAAAAAGATTTACTCTTCAAGTTGGGTTCACCAAAATATGTGTTGTTTGAAATAAACCCAAGCTCAATTCTAGTGAGTCAAACTCTGATCTGGCACATGAACCGTATCCTTTTTAAAGGCACCCAGCCAGTCACTCTTGCTCTCATGGCAAGAGCCAGTTGAGTGGCGGTGGAATCAAGGGGTGTTCTATTCAGGGAGAAGCAGAACATTGCAGATCGTAGTTAAATTGATCATGTTATTTGCTTGTGTGGTTGTTATTCTCATGGGCCCCAGAGAGTCACTTGCTCTAAGTTTGTTTACTTTGTTCACTACATGTGTCTAGTCTACTTTGTTCAATTTTGATGAGTTCTTTGAGGAGCCTAATTTCTCTATCGAGAAGTTCCTCTCTTCACCTTCTCTATTCATTTTGTTGTTAAATAAGCCTCAAGCTTTCCTCTTGTTCTTGGGCAGTTTCCTCAGTGGGGTTATCTTGAGTGGGGAGGTTCTCCCTAATTTCTTCTAAGACTATTTTGATTCAATCTTCCCTTGCTAAGTGGAGGAGATGGATTTTTTTTCGTTTTGAGTTTAATTTATTGTATTGCGTGCCTCGTGATGAGATCGAGGACTTCCTTGCTTAAAAATTTATTTGTTTGAAATTTATGAGTTGTGAGCCCCATGACTAGATCGAGGGTTTTCCTTCTTGTTTTGAATGTTTGCGAAAGTTCTATGAATCTCTATATGTTATGGCACTAAATGAATGCAAACTTTTTGTTCTTTTTTAAAAAAAATTTAGATATGAATTAATTACTACTAAAAATTTAAATATGAATGCAAAATCTAAATGCCTTTTTCTAAATGCAATTTGCCTATGTTTTTAGTTTTTGTGTTTTTATTTCGATGTAAGATATTCTAAGAAAGAAAAATTGCAATTACTCTAAGCATAATTGAAAGAAAATCTAAATCTGAAAAAGCAATGAACTCTAAACTAACCAAGAGAAAATGTATTTCACTTCCTCAAGGCAAGATGATGAGCTAATTACTAATGAAAAAAAAAGTCCAACCTATGAATAATTGGGTGTTAGTGCTAACCTTTTGTCCTCAAATATCTTGTAGCAACCATCTCCTCCTCTATAGAAATGGGGTCCTCCTTTTGATGATAGGGAAAAATACAGGGATATGAGGTAAATGATTTTGGCTTAAAAGAAACATCAAAATGGAAATAAAAGGCTCATGGTGTCCTGTACAAGTAGACTTGTACTATTGGGGTTGCTATGCATAAGCTTGAATACTATAGAAATGAATCAGCTCAAAGAAAAATACAAGAATGCGTGAGTAATTCTCAACATCCCCTAAAACAATAGAGGAGGGGTGTATTTATAGGTAGAAAATGGACACCAAATGTGGGGGTGATTGGGGAGTTATCAAGGATTGTTGAGGAGATAACTAGGTTTGATTGGGAGATCACTAGAGATAAAGAGGAGAGAGCAAAGGAATGACTAAGAGTGAACAAAAGAGTGATAAAGAGTTGAGAATCAATTAGGGGGAGTAGTGGCTCAATTATGCATGAGGGAACTCTTAATCAAAATCCAAAAATGGAAGTAAATTGGGTGGAATGAAAGAAATTATGCATGCCAAAACATGACAGGGTCTCCCCTTTCAGGAAGTGGGTCACCCATTTTGCCAGCGTAGGTTGCCTAGATGACCCTACAACTTAAGGATAGTCTTCCTAGGTGACCCTAAGTTCTTTTGGGTGACCCCCCTATTAAGGGTTTGAAAAGTATTGTTCTACAATTGTGAGGTCCTGGAACTTAGTTCAGAAGTTGGAAAAGATAGTGAAAGGGGAACACTAGGGGACATGTCATCAATTATGATATTGTTGAGATGAGTATAATTCATGCCTTCATAAGTTGTGATTTGGACCTCTATATGATCATCATACTACCATGGAGGCCTATATGCTTTTTTGTACTTACAGTACCTCTATATCTAAGTTTGTGCATAAGTTTGTAGTACTGAGGACCATAGATTTGTTTGATGACAATTTAGGAGGAGGTGGTGATTCTTTTGTATAGATCACTTTTAGGATAACTTTCACACACATGCCTCCCTTGCTTCATTATATGTCTTGGGGTTTTTTCCATAAATAGATGGATCCATTTAAAGAGATGGAATACCATAAGCTTTACGGTCAACACAATATTTGCCAACACTGCAAGGAGTAAAATCAAGTGGACCCAATCATCATCCTCTAAAGTGCTAAAGAGGAGTATATCACAATTTATTGGAAGTATCCATGGGTTTGCACTTGTTATATGGTTGAGGATCTATTGGTATGCAACAAAGCTTCCCTTTATACCAAAATTTTTCACATTGATGGAAAGTGGAAGCCATGAATTTCATAGCATGTAACCATGGATGGCCAAGGAGGATGTTATAAGTTAATTTTGGGCATCACATGGAATGATATGTATAATGTGCAAGGTTTAGCCTTAAAAGGATGATCTTCCCATGTTATCAAATCATTTTATGGTAAGATTTGATGGTTGTATCTTTCACATGTCTATCTCTAATTATTTTAACAATCTTCAATGCATATGTTAATATTAGATCTATTGTGAACTAAAGATCATTTAATGAATAGATTGCTATATTTCACCATGATATGCAAAGGTATTGCTTGTTTAAGAAATTTATTAGGTAGAATTTCATTATCATTAAATGATATAACATGATGTTCCTTATGGCAAGTAGAGTCAATCAAAGATGTTACTAATTTTGTAATGTCAAATTGGGCTTGATTTTATCTAAGGCTTTTTGTATTATATCTCTATAAAAAATTGGTGTACATATTAAATCCCATAGAGATATTTTATCTTGAGTGTTTTGCAACTGCTAAATAATGTCAAACTCCTTTGTTATAGATGTGAATTAAGGTGCAAGAGGTAGATTAAATGCATTGGACAATCAAACTAGTGGTGGTAAATTAACATCTTCTCCTCTTCATAGTCTTTGATATGCCTCACCAAATTATAAGCATGTGAATCAATGGCTGCATGAATCTAAGTATAAGAGAGGTATAATCCATGTTGATAGAGGGTGCATCAAGATCAAATGATAAATCATGTGAAAGCATATTGTCCTCATGTGAACTAGGGCTATTGAAATAAGTAATGAAAGCATGAGCCAAATTTGTGAAAGAAATGCAAAGCAAACAAGATGTACCAAACCAATGCAAAGCTCTTACCACTTAAATATAATCTAAAGTTACTAATAAATAATACATGATCATTTAAACGTTCATAATTAGAAAGTAAAAATGACTTCACTTGTAAAGATTCATCCATATAACCTTCAAATCATCATGTAAAAGTTATTCACTAAGACTTATAATATCATCATGCAATGTAGGGTAAGACAATGAAGTATCAATGGAGGACACATGAGAAGATAATAAACTATTATCAATGTGTAAGTTATCATCATATGTGGGAGGATTATTTAAAATATCATCATAAGAATCCATAGATTCAACATGGGATGTAGAAAAATGATGATTGTTATACTCATCATCACGTGTGTAATAAGGTAACTTATTTAAGGCACATGAATATAAGGGCATAGGGCTAACATGGCATATAAGAGATGGATAATAAAAAGTCACGCTAATGTGAGGCATAGGTGATATAGGTGTGATATCATCAATGGTCATCATGGTGGGTGCATCACATGATAGATCCTTACTTAATAGATGCTCATCATTATCACAAGGCATAGGGTCATAATGGAGTGTATGAATAAATGATAGAAGTATCTTTAATAACAAATGATAAGCACTAAATAATTGTATGAAAGAGGGAAAAGATAACACATGGTAAAATAAAAACTCCATAGAAAACACATTTACATCCAAAGCATATAATGTCGTGAGTATATCAAGGTTTGATGTGTCATGTTATATTGAATATATGAACACATCAAAATCTAAGTTAAATTAATGCAAATTAGCCAAGGAACAAGATCTAAAAGGAGCCATAATGATAAAGTATCCTAGGGTGGGAAGGTGGAAAAAGAGATAAAGTGCTATGTATACCCAAACTCTAATCAAAGTAAATATGCAAATATAGATCAAAACCTAGGAAATTTGAAAATGTATAATAAAATCAAGAGTAATATCAAATCGAAAATGCACTAAAATTAATGAAGGTATAGCCCTAAGGTCAAACCCTAAGGATACAAGTATGGATATGTTTACCATTAATGTAATGGAAAATAAACTTTCCCTAAAGTATTGTCTTAGACTAACACAAGGAATAATCATACAAACTAATCAAGATAATAGCATTGTGAGCACATATATCAAGAAATTGAAATATTAAATGTTAATTATGGAAAGTAAATGAGAGGAGTAAAGTGAATAAATGTTTGGTCAATGATTGCAATAGAATCTTGAATTATGTGATCAAATTAGAAATTTATTTTGTTGTATGAATTACTTAGCAATAAAATTGATGAAGAAAAAGATTCACAAATATCTATAGAACATGAGACACAATGTTCAACCTGGGAAACTCTTTTAGAAAAACCTAGCACCAAAAAAGAGTAACAATGTTTTAATATATAAAAAATACATAATCCAAATAGAATCAATCATCTCCTTATTTCACCTTCCTCAATCTATAGGCATACAATCTACACTTGTTTTCTCTAAATTTTCATATTTCTCTGCCATCTACTTTCATGTCTTGACTTAGTTCGAGTTGTTTAATGGAATCCCAACTAGCTACGAATTTTAATCATCTTTTGAATGTCACTTGTCAAATAATTGAATGAGGACATTGATGTGATGTCACCTCTGCCATGTGTTACTCCAATGAAGTTTTCCCAACTACCAAAAGATTATCAATCTAAAGACTTGTGATTGGTCCAAGTCATCAATAGTTGACCATACTTCTACTAAACTAAATAGCACACTATGAAGGTGTAGCACAAGAATGAATCCCATGGTAGTGCTAAGATTCTTGGCTTGTGGTAACCGCAGTGATACTTCTATGGTCTATAGTAAATCAAAACACCTTCTAGATGTTCATGGTAACACCCAAATCATCTATTCATGTACCACAAATTTTGTGCACACTCTAGAAGTGGTGTAGAGAACTCTCTACATAATATCAACTTTGTGGTAGCCATACTACCACCAAACCTTCTACAATTTCTAGCATGGATTCAGTAGATTTCAATAAACTTCCAAGGCAAACCACAGAGGTTAACTCACATTGCATAGTACCATACCATTCCAAGAACCACATTTCTGCAATAAAAAAATGCAGTCACTATGGTGATCAAGGTGGCACCCCTTTGCACACCAACACCATCTTGTTATTTAAATGATTAAACTAGCCTTTTTACTACAAACAAAGAACTCTTTATAGATGAATAGTGTACCATAATTCCAACATTATCCCACTTGATATTTTCCACAGGAGAGTTGCCAAAAGATTGAAAGAAACTAAATACAAGGAAAAAATAAAACCATTGCATCCCTACACTAACAAAATCTTTTATTTCTTGCTAGATTTGTAACATAGTCAACTACATTTACCAAAGTATCAACTTTTCTATCTGAACCTTCTCAATATTTACCATCTCCTAAACAAAATGATATTGGACATTGATATGATTGGTATGAGCATGGTACATTAGGTTCTTAGCTAAACAAATTGCACTCTAACTGTTGCAGTTGATTATCATTGTCTTTCTTTAAAACAATACTAACATTTAGTCTCTATAAACACACTGTTTCTACAAGCATGTGTTATAGATATTTACTTAGCTTTAGTAGTGGACAAAACAACTATAAGTTATTTTCTACTCATCCAACTTACTGCTTCTCCAAACAAAGTAAAAATATAACCACATGTAGATTTTCTACAATCAAGATCTCTAGTCCAATCTAAACCCACAAAGTCATGTATATTCAACAACTAGAAGTGCCAACATCATCAATCCCATGGTAACAAATATAATAACAAAAAAATCCTCTCAATTGCTTGAAGATCATTTTTATATAAGTGTAATGTTCTCTACTAGGATTTTACATAAGTCTACTAAGAACTCGCACTTCTTGGGCAATGTCTAGTCTAACATTGACCATGACATACATTAGACTTCCTACAACACTAACATAAGGAACATTGTACATGTCCTCTAAATCCTCTTGGGATTTAGGACATTATTCCAGAAACAACTTAGTGCCTATAGGTAAAGGGATGTTTACAAGGTATTTCTTCTAGTTCAACCATAGATTTGTGTTAGACATGTCTCTATTAATTTTCATATTGTTGGTAAATAGATTGTCACTACAATTCTTTGCTTGACTCACATGTAGTGATAAAGTCTACCACAATTGAAGAGATTGTTATTGATTTAACAATATTCCTTTGCATTTGAAAGGGGAAACTCCCTTGTATGATAAATTTTTGGAGTTTTGGGGGTATGCTTTTAACCAAAAAGCATAAAAGGTGTACAAACTAAACTAGAAAATGGAGGGAATTACAAAATATGAGCACAAAGTCTCATAGTGGATGCAATATACTTAGGAAAGATTGAAAGTGATGGAGATTTGAAATATATTCACTAGATATTTCTTAAACATAAGAATAAGAACATCTAAATGAAGAATAAATCTAAGATCTAAAGATGATTGTTTGTATTCCACATAGAATTTATGAAATAAATTCACAAAGTATTGTTGCATATTTAACATAAGAAAAATTTACAACTCAAAACCAATGACTCATAGTACATTTGTATTTCTGGTATTCAAAACTTTACAACATAAAGTCTCTTCTCAGATTCTCTTACAAATACTTGTGCAAAATATTTCCTAGTAATGGAAGGATAGAAAGGGATAACCCTTATAGAAAGTCTAAAACTAGTAGAAGAAAAGGTTGGCAAAAAGATCCTATTCCTTTCTCTCATCTACCTTATATAGATTTACAAATGAAATAGTTTCTCGATTTGTAATTGTTTCTTGAAAAAGGAAAATAAATCAAATAAGCTTTACTCTTTTCATTTTATTTTCAATATAATAATAAAGTTTATTTTATAATTATAATAAGACTTTATAAAAGTTACTTTTTAAACAAAGATAAAAAGAAACATATTAATTTCTTTTTCTTTTTCTTTTTCTTTCTCTTTATCTTTCCCAAGATCTTGTTCATTGGCATCATCCTTTGTTGTAGACCTTGATTGGGAAGAAACTATTTTTGTTTTATGCTATCTAAAATTAGTGACTATTGGTGCTATAGATTTCCTATTTGGAATGGTCATGGTGTTGAGATGTATCTTCCATGTAGACAAAGTTTCACTGACATCTTCAATTCTTCTGTGGAAATAAGAAACTTCTTTCCTGAAAGAAATCAAAGAAATAGACAAGTTGCTTAATTTATTTATAGTATTGTTATATGTGAAAAGGGAGAGGGGATGAATTATGTTAAAGTGTATCAAATCAAACCCTCCTTTCACAATAATATTCAAGGACAAAACTGAGCCAAGTCACTACAAGATGGATGAGGATTCAACTACTAATTTTATGCTTAGGAATGATATGGAAAGAATATATTATATTGAGAGATTTATCAAACCCTAGTGTAGAGGAAAACTAATGTGTTGTAGACTTAACTAATTCAGGGGGAAACCTATCTGAACAGTCCACTCTATCACTATGCATTCCTACATTGAATTATCGACCAAGGAGCATAAGCTTATGATGGTACTTGTAAAGTATATGCCTTCAGGGATCATATGGTTCCTAAATCATTCTATCTTAACTTTAAATAAACAAATCTACCTTGCTGGGATTGACAGAATTACAAAATAGTGAAAACAGCTATAAATCCTAGTTGCTACGGGTACCTACGACAAGGTCTATAGATAACTATTACAACATGGAAACTGTAGAATTAACTTAATGAATTGAAAAGAATGAAATGACTAACTGCTGACCTCTGGAGGATTTGTAAACACACTAATATGCATTTGTTCATGAACTATATCTATTTGATCAAAACATAATACTAACTTGAATTCAAATTACGATTAACAAAAAACTAATAAACCAACATTAACTAAAATAAAATAAACAAGGAGAGAATTAGTACCTTGAGTGGCCATCTCAAGAGACTATCTTCCTTAACTAAAACCAAATCTAATCTAGATTCTACGTATCTTTGTAACACATATTGAAGCTTAACTTATTCCATGCACAGAATCAACTCATATCAAATTGTTCAACTATGAAATCTTTTCTGTCATATCTAGATTGTATTCCATAAATGTAACATGCTTGAGTCTTTACACATGGAAAAGGAAATGATAACTGAACTCCTACAACTTGACTCTGCTACCTTATATATCTCATCTTCCCCTTAAAATACAAAAATGGAGAGAGAGAGCCTTATTTATTAATTAACTGACTCTGATCATTTACCGCACTTAGATACTAGGTTGTGGAGTCAAGATCACATTCTTATTCTAACTAACTATAAGAAGAAGAATTCAAATCAAATTAGAAGTCCGATGCATGAACAACGTCCATAATAATATTTGAAACAAATCCACTCCTTAATTTATTACTATCCATGATGCTCCATAATTGTCTTCAATTGTCTCTGCATTCTTAGCTTTGAAACTCACACTTCTATTACTCCTTTGTCTGCAACCTACTACAAATGCTCAATCTCATCGTGACACGTCCAATTCTGCACATAGAGTTGTTTAGTGGAAAATTGGATTCTTTAATCTTTTGTGGGTTAGATGTTTAAATCCGCCTCTCCACTAGACATTGAAGGATCTAGGGTCGAATGGAAAGCATTATCATACCCTAGAGTCACTTTCAGATATAGGGAAACTTGGATTAGGGAATTAATTATTAAATTTTCCTTCTCCTATGCTCAATTGACCATTAAAACCCTAATTATTGAAATACGACAACAAATTAATGAATTACAGAAAAAGCTCTTGCAGACGGGAGTAAAATGCCAAATTACAGAATACCTGTTTTCAGGGTTCCGAGGTGGAATAGTTGGGGACACTAGAGTGGGTGCCCAAGTCCAAGGTACCTACTTTTTTGGGGAATATGGACCTCCTTCGGACACTAATCAGCCTTGTAACTTTTTTTTTTCTGGAATTAGACTGCGGAGGACATTGGGGCAAGCACCCTAGTCCCAGAAGTGCTCCTTTGTCTGTCTTTTCTTTAGATCCTGAATCCCTGATGTCTTTCCAGCCTTCCTGTAACTCCACTTTTCCCAGATGCGACACTTGTAGCCTGCAATCACAAGACTTGGTTTGGGGTCGTGGTGTTTAGAGGTTTGCCTCAATCAAACCCTAGAGGACACTTAAGTCTCTGAACACCGTTGTCAGATAAAGAGGGCGTGCCCTTGTGAGGCAGAGGCCAAAAACCAAAGGAATCAATGATAAAAACACAATGATATGTCACCTTGTAGTGAAGCTTTCATGGAGGAAGATGCTTTTCATGCCATGAAGGAATTGATGCTCAAATCTGCAAATATCAACACACAAAACATACAAGTCTGCTCTTGCAACATAATAGAAAGCCTTGAATCACCTTGAGAACACAATAGCTTGCTAGTAATCACCTAGTTTACAAATGAATGCCTACACTTGCTTATATATGCATCTACAAGCATTCCCGCCAAGATATTAAAAATCAAACTTTACCGTGAAGGAAAAACAACCTTCTAACGGTCATAAACTGACACCCATAAATTGAGGCTGCCCCAAAATAGGGCAGGACTAGGGCGCAGGCGCCCAAGTCCTCCCCCTATTTTAGGCAAGGTACAACTCAAGGGGTCCTCCTAGGTCCTATTTGCCATGGAACCTAGGTCTCATTCCATCAGGATGCTAAAATATGAACTAAAATGTCCTAAATGCACTCTAAAGACCCAGGAGCTAAACCTTATGAGGGAAAAGCCCCAAAGGGGACATTTTCTGATGTTACATTTAGCCCCCACATTAATGTATGTATGAACACGAGGCCCATACATGCATTAAAGTAAGGTCACAAACACAACAAACACACCAAGCACGGAGAAGACACGCCAATCACATGGAAAATAGTAATAGGCACACAAAACACAGAGAAGACAGTTACAGTCACGTAGAACGTGGAGCAGACAGTCAATGCATAGAAGACACATTAATGCATGGAAGACAGAAATGATATCTTTTTTTTTTTTTTTCTCATATATATGAAATGTAAATGCAAGTACTGGAAAGTAAACAAACCTCCCAAAATGCAGGAAGCACTACTCCAAGGTGCTAGTCTCTGCATATGGGGCAACACACACGCAATACATGCAAAACCTCCCAAAATGCACGAAGCACTACTCAAAGGCATTGGTCTATGCATATGGGGCAACAAACACGCCATACAAAACAAGCACGCCAAAACACACACACTTGAAGACACGGAGAAAACAGGACAGACAAGCGATGGTGTGTTCCCTATTTCTAGGCTCATCACCATCTCAGGCACATTACAGGCACACACCGATGATTGGGCTTCGCCACAAGAATTGCCGAAGACACGCTTAAGGGTTGAGTTAGTCACAAACCGTTCCCAGCCTCTGCAGAGGACTTTTGAAAATGACAGGATGATGCAATCTGCTCTAAGAAATACACCATCCCCGCCTCCGCAGAGGACTTTTGAAAATGATAGGATGATGTAATCTGCTCTGATAAATACACCATCCCTGCCTCCGCAGAGGGCTTAAGAAAAAGGATATGCTCGATATCCCACCTCCACAGAGGGCTTACATGATTGATTGCAAACAAACTCAGGATGCACGATGCACTACTCGGGCCAGGTCTATGCATCTGAGGTCAAACAGATTGCTAACATCTATAACAGATAGCTTACCTTATATTCCCTCACCTTAAGGTGGTTGATATTAGTTATCGATATCAAGCATGTTAAGGTAGGAAGAAAACACATAAGGGAACATCAACTTTCGCAAAGCCCATGCCCCATGGAGGTGACATGTACTTTACGATCGCCAAATGTTCCCACAAACACATCCCTGCAAGAAACATGTTAGTGTCTACAACATCATGATAATCAACAACATCAATGCATATGATTAACCACACAAAGAGCCAAGGTTATACAACGAATTTAGAGTTCGAGGATAACCATGGGCTATATCACGAAGCTCTCTAAATCGAGTATCACCAAGGCTAGATTCAAAGGCAAACAAAGGTGCATAGAGCAACAGTATTGTTAAGGTTTATAAATGCGATAGAAACATCATAAAATTCACTATGTAGAAAGCATGAGTGCTTCCACTAGCCAAGCGTTGGATAAGATATACAACCCCATCGTCATATTAGGAACTATAGTCTATTTTTTGATTGCTCTCGAAAGGGACACTAGGTTCGCATCAGTATAAATGTTTGTTGTCATCCGCCCGCTAGATGGAAACACTAGAGGAAGGGAAACAATAAATAAGAGAAGAGAAACAAGTGTCTTAGGGATAGTCACGTAGGAGGGTGCCCCCAAGTCACCAACCACGATGCTATGTCCGTAAGACACAACACACAACAATGAAATCAGAGAGAGAGACAATATAGAAGAATGATGATACAAATAGAGGAAGGCCACAACAGAGGCGGTCTCCTGGTATCCCGAACCTTACAGGAGAATCCGAGGTCATCCCAAGAGGCCTAAACAACACATAACACATCACAGGGGAAACACATCATGAGAGAGATAAAGGGTTAGAGATACTTACCTGCAGGGTCTTCGTGCTAAGTCTTGTCATCAAGAGAATCATTGTCATCTTCTTTCCAATTACAAATGTTAGAGAGAAAAGGTGTGTAAGGTACTATTGCCATATTTTTGTCATTATTCTTTTGTTCATTCTTAAATTCTTCTTGATTTGATTCAATATTAGGTGGAGTATTTTCTTGTAGAATTGTATGCAAGATGCTCTTGAGAGATGGAAGAATGACTTTGGTTGGATTGATTTCAGCCTCTACCCAAAAGAGATTTAATGTAGAAGACCTTAGACCTTTTGAGAAAAGAACATTAGATTGTGAGGAAGGTAAGGTATTGTGAGGACAATTATCAATGTTTTTGTCTCTAGTGATGTCCCAAGAGGTAATTGATGTTTTTAGATCCTTAGTGAGTTCTAAGTAACCTGAGTTTTCAATCGAAGGAAGGAGACTAATGGTCTTCTCCTCTTTAGTGATATCCAAGGTGTGTGAACAATCAACTAAAGGAACAAGGTTTTTAGGATGATCCATACAGGTTTCATACATAGAGTTTTGATTGATGTTAGATGAAATCTCCTCATCTATCCATGTAACGCTCTTTGTTGAAGGGAGTTCTTCATTCACTAATGCTTCCTCTTGGCCAAGAAGAGCACTAGAATGGAAAATTGGTGGTGGCTCTTCATTTGCTAATGCTTCATCTTTGTCAGAGTGAGCATTAGAATGAAGACTTAATGATGTGATGTTAATAGATTGGTCAATGAAATCATCCTCTTGCATCAAAGTGTCCTCATGAGGGGGAATAAACTTTGGAGAGATATCATGAGGTAGACCAGAGTTATCATCACATGTTTTATCAATAGGTGTCGTAGTAGAGTTTCCCATAAAATCATCCAAGGCTTCATCTAGCATTTTAAGATCATCATTGGTATATGTATTATTGATCATGAATTTAGTGAGATCATCCAATATCGAAGGGTATATTCCCGTGAGAGTTGTGAAGCTATCAAAATCACCTATATGACAAAGGATTTCATATGTGGAACACATAGAGAGATCGACATCATGAATGTATGCTATTTGTTCCTGGACTTCAGGTTGTTTATCAATGAATTTAGAGAAATGCTCAATGTCTATGATGTATGCAAACAGTTCTTCCAAATGAATAGCCATGGTATATGTGTTCAAATCAATTCCAAATAAAATTTTGAAAGCTTTTCAAAATTGGTGCAAAAGATAAGAGCACAAATAGCCTAAAATGCTTGATTTTTCGATGCTTTTCAAATGCAAATGAATGAAACCAAGGATGCTATGAGGATTTCAGTCAAGGAAAGAAGGTTATGTGATTAGTATTAGTCCAAAACAACAGTATAATCACTCTCAACACACTCTTGATGCAAATCCAAGATAATGCCAAGTCAAAATGTAGCGAAAATATGTCAAAATAGGCACTTTTCACCAAAATTCAATGCAAAAGAGCATAAGAAAGGGTGTTGTACATAAAATGATGATGTTCAGAAAATAATATCAGTAATAATAGCCACTTGGTGCCAAAATATCCAACACAACATGGTTTTAGTGCAATTTAAGGTCAAACCCTAGTGAGAATATAGCAAAAATGGGGTATTTTTCACAGTTTTTCAACTCCAAGACCTAGCAAAAGAGGTGTTGTAAGAAATTTTAGGATGGAAAGTGAATAATATCAATATTATCAGTCACTTAGATCCATAAAATTGATCACAACATGCTTGGAGTACAAAATAGGTCAAACCCTAGGGCAAAATAGCTAAAATGTGTAGTTTTTTGCAAACTTTTCACTACAAGAGCCCGTTAAAAGGGTGTTGTGAAGATTTTTATGAGGGGAAGAAAATTATTACCTTGATAAAAGAAAATTAATGCAAAAATATCTTTCACAACACTCTTGTGGTGCAAGTTTGGAGAGTCGATAGGGCCAATTTTAGTGAAAATTATCATTTTTGAAGCCCTAGGTTTGAAGTTTTAGAACAAATGCTATTTGAATGATTTAATGTCTAATTTATGATGGAAATTAAATACTCTCATATTTAAAAATGATTTTCAAGATTAATCGTGCAAAATTCCCATGCAAATTTAATGAAATTGCACCAAAATTGCTAGTTTTTGTTGAAATTTTCAATGCACACATGCAAATAATTTAAATTTAAATGAAAATTTGCACTAAAATAAAAGACTACAGACAAATGAAAATTTTAATGAGCCTCTAAATCAATAAAAAATCTGATAAAAGTTTTGCCTACAAACCCTAGATTTTGGAATTGCTAGGTTATATAAAATTGACAAATTTTCCAAAAAACCCTAGCAATTAAATGATGAAAATGCAATGCAAGATCTTGAATTTTTGTATTTTTCTATTATTTACATCAAATCTGATGCAAAAATCATGAATTAGGAAAATTTAGGAAGAAATGACACAATTTAGTAAGCCCAATAATGCAATTTTTTTGTATTTTTCCAATTTTTCAATTTTTTTGAAATTTTCTCAATGCACTAAGGTAAATTACCAAATGAATGAACAAAATCACACCAAATCTATAGACAAACACTTAGCAAGTTGCAATTTAAGTTCAAATACACAGGTTCACCAAAATGTTTAGTGGAAATTGGGATTCTTTAATCTTTTGTGGGTTAGATGTTTAAATCTACCTCTCCACTATACATTGAAGGATCTAGGGTCAAATGGCAAGCATTATCATACCCTAGAGTCACTTTCAGATGTAGGGAAACTTGGATTAGGGAATTAATTATCAATTTTTCCTTCTCCTATGCTCAATTGACCATTAAAACCCTAATTATGCAAATACGACAACAAATTAATGAATTACGAAAAAAGCTCTTGCAGATGGGAGTAAAATGCCAAATTATAGAATACCTGTTTTCAGGGTTCTGAGGTGGAACAGTCAGGGACACTGGAGCGGGCACCCAAGTCTAAGGTACCTACTTTTTCAGGGAATATGGACCTCCTTCGGACACTGATTAGCCCTATAACTTCTATTTTCTAGAATCAGACTGCGGAGGATATTGGAGCAAGCGCCCTAGTCCCAGAAGTGCTCCTTTGTCCATATTTTCTTCAGTTCCTGAATCCCTGACGTCTTTCTAGCCTTCCTGCAACTCCACTTTTCCTAGATGCGACACCTGTAGCCTGCAATCACAAGACTTGGTTTGGGGGTTGTGGTGTTTAGAGGTTTGCCTCAGTCAAACCCTGAAGGACACTTAAGTCTCTAAACACCGTTGTCAGATAAAGAGGTCATGCCCTTGTGAGGCAGAGGCCAAAAACCAAAGGAATCAATGATAAAAACACAATGATATGTCACCTTGTAGTGAAGCTTTCATGGAGGAAGATGCTCTTCATGCCATGAAGGAATTAATGCTCAAATCTACAAATATCAACACACAAAACATACAAGTCTGCTCTTGCAACACAATAGAAAGCCTTGAATCACCTTGAGAACACAATAGCTTGCTAGTAATCACCTAGTTTACAAATGAATGCCTACACTTGCTTATATATGCATCTACCAGAATTCCCGCCAAGATATTAAAAATCAAACTTTACCGTGTCGGCAAAACAACCTTCTAATGGTCATAAATCGACACTCAAAAATTGAGGCTGCCCCAAAATAGGGCAGGACTAGGGCACAGGCACCCAAGTCCTCCCCCCTATTTTAGGCAGGGTACAACTCAAGGGGTCCTCCTAGGTCCTATTTGCCATGGAACCTAGGTCTCATTCCATCGGGATGCTAAAATATGAACTAAAATGTCCTAAATGCACTCTAAAGACCCGAGAGCTAAACCTTATGAGGGAAAAGCCCCCAAGGGACGTTACAAGAATTAGTTCCCAAAGCATATACCACAAGCATTCTCCATGACTAACCATAAAAAAATCTCATTTATACTTTTATATATATCTATATCTAATTCATTCATTAGATAATATGATCATCACATTCCATATTAATATTATAAGTTCAGGTCTTAGAAGTATAAAGAAGGTCAACATATCATAGTGCAAACATGGATAAATGTCTTAAAGGATGCTATGAAAGAAGTCTTTAAAGTATAAAAAGTAGCATAAAAGAGATTAATTCTGTAGCCCATCACCTAGGTTAAATAGGCTTGAAACCCTAATTATGATGCAATTGGGTATAAACCAACAGAATGCTTCAAAAAACTAGACAGGAAAGTACTTAAGGATGATCAGAAACATACCAGAAGTTGAGTTTCCAGAAATGAAACCCTAGAGGACTACAGGGTGGGCACCCAAGTCTAGGAGGGCATAATTTCTGGAGATTCTGAGCAGAGAGGTATATCAGACTATATCCTGATCCTGAATCTGGAGCTAAACTTGTTGTTGACCTCATATTTCCATCGGTCCTCACTAAAACATTCGAAAGTCATCTATCTTGTCAGAGAATAAAAACAGTTTCAAAAGTACCTCTTGCTGCCCCCAAAGTTGGGAATTATCTCCAAAACCCTAATGAAGTTTCAAGATTCCATGATGATGTTGCACCAAAAATGATGCCAATACCGACATAAAGGAAGGAGTTGGTTATAACGAACCAAGAAGTTGACATAAAAACTAATTTTTCTTCACATCTATCTCAACCTCCATCAAAGCATGATTTGAAATGCTCTGGTAGATACGTATTTCTGTAAAATGGGAAGCATAAATAACGCATAGGAAAGTTTTGACGGTGCAATCTCAAAGAAACGTTGTCTCATGGAATGCAATGATTGCATGATATACACAAAATGGATTTGTGAGAAACACTTTAGAAACTTTCAAGCAACTACAACTAGTGGGTGTAATGCCAGACTCCACAGCCTTTGCATAAGACAAATGCCCGTGAATCATTTGAAGGAATGTTGCAAAGAGATGTGACTTCATGGAATGCAATGATTACCAAGAATGCACAAAATTGTTTTGGCATGTGTAAAACTAAAATTCTCAGCCCTTACTAGCATCCTCCTTACACAACAAGACAGAAGGCACATGAACTATTTTATAAAGTACCTCAATGAAATGCATTCTCATGGTTTAGAATGGTTGCAAGATATACATAAAATGGATTTGTTGAAAGTAATTTTCAAGATTTCAAGGAAGTGCATTTGGTAGATGTAAAGATGAATTCTATGATCTCTGTCAGCACTACTACCTTTTCCAGCGCCTTCTCATTCCTGCGCGTCATGATGGGAGCTCTAAAATAGAATTTTTTGAAACGATAAGAAGGCGTGTGGTCCATTTTGACAAAATCCCTCAGAGAAATGTCATCTCATGGACAACATTGACTCCAAGATTTGCACCAAATGGTTTTGTAAGGAGGATGCCAAGACTCTCACATCACCCGCCGTGTGCAAATTCTTGTAAATCAAATAAATTTTCTTTAGTCGATTATCTTTTAAACGAGTCTACGACCTATATGGTGGGGTTCCATAAGAAAGCTTCCTCTCTTCAAGATTGCCTGTGAGCTTCCATAAATTACAAAAGTATTGGTTCACTACTATTTTTGTCTCTTCCACCTGTAAGGAGAAGGGTCCATTTCAATGGCATCCAACACACTAAACATTAGAAAAATGACTCAAAGCTGAATGGGGGTACCTATAAAATGTGCTTGGCAAACATATAGCTTTGGAATCAGCTTGCCATCAGAATCATAGTTGGAATATGCTTTGGCAAACGCATTCACAAAATATGGAAGCATACACAACACACATGCAAACTGCCAAATTGCCTAACCAAATGTCTCAATTAATTGTGGTCTCATGTTATGCAATGAATGCAGGATATGTAGAAGTATGGATTCGTTGAAGATATAATCTGTAAGTGTAAATAAGTCATATTTCAAATGGCACAAGAGTGGGTTGGTGAATCTTGAGAAAGTCTCCAATTAAGAAGATTAGGTATGCCACATGCATCTTCAATGTGTCGGCATTGAGCCCTTGTCATGTCTTTTACCTCTATCATCAGGAAAGTTATATGTTCAGACATCCCAGTTGATAGCTATCCCAATTTTGTTCTTATTGGATGCCTCTCAAGACCTAAGAGCAATTCATTCAAGCAAGATAGGAGCTTCAAGTTACATGGGAAAACCAAGGGGTTCATGATATTAAAGAACCATTAAAGCATGTGGATGAACCTTAATGGTTAAATTGAAGAAATGGTGAGTGTTGTAATACTAGACCTTGAGGCTAAAAAATTGGAGGCATTCTCTAATGCTTATTATTATTTGAAAGAAGCAACTAATATCAACATGCTGGTAGAGACTTGCTTTGCTGATATCCCTATTGAGACTCATAAGACAATTATTAGATTGAAGGGTATCTCTGTGATCAACTTGGTTCTCCCACAAACAAGGTATTCCAGATTTGAGAAGTTGATGGTCTAATTGGACTAATGACTTTGTTGCATCATCGAGTATTTTACAAAGTCTTAAGAGTATTGTTGCAAAAGAAAAATAGTTGCCTCTACCAGGTGATGTGGATGTTATTCATGGCGGCTTCCCCTACTCAGGAGCTAGTGGATTCAATAGATTCAAAAATGTCCAAGCTCATCTCGATGATCCTAAAAATCATTAGATGGTTGTATACATGGACATTGTGAACTTCGTGCGGCCTAGATATGTTTTGATGGAGAATGTTGTTGATATTCTTAAGTTCTATAATGGATTCTTGATCATTATGCCTTGAGTCATTTGATACATATGATTTATCAAGCAAGGCTTGCGACTCCCATAATATCTGCCACCAACACATGAAGTGGTCGTAAAAGGTAGTGTCCCAAATGAATGGGAATACAACATGGTCGCATATGATGAAAAGTAGTGTTGCAATCTTGAAAAAGCACTTGTTCTTAAGACTACAGGTCTACAATGATCGAAGTCATGTAAAGAAATCTTGAAGGTGGCTTGTGCAAAAATTGTAGTGTTTTCTTCAACTAACCCTCTCTACATAATATAGTGACATTGAGATGAGTAGTGGATGGCAATGGCATTTTATGATTTTAATTACGATGGGAAAATGTGCTTCAGTCTACCTCTATCATGCTGATGTTTCTAGTAGAAGACAAATTATTTTCATAGTCCATATTTTGTATCCATGGACACAGGAGTCTAAGATTTAGGTATTCAGAAGGTTTGTCAAAATCTGGCGAGGTTCGATTGTCAAATGGAGCAAATGAAGATGGAAAGAACTTAGCGAAGCTCACAACTCAAAATTTGCAAGTTTCAAATTAGCTTTTTGTAAAAGTGACTTATGTCACATGTTGTAACTGAAAGCTAGAAAATGAGCTTAGTTTCTAGTTATTTCTTAAGTGTCAAAATTGGGTAGTTACTCTAAGTAACTATCTTTCTGAAAAGAAAGTTAGTTATTCCAAGTTGGTGCACTTAAAGAGTTAGTTATTCTTAGTAGTTATAAAAGTGGTTAAGGTAGTTATCTTAAGTGGTTGCTTGCCTCACCTATATATACTGCTTTGTAATTTAATCGAAGGGGACTTCTCTAAAGAACTTTTAATAGGGGGAAACTATGGAGAGACTTTTTCATAGACTTTGATCTAGCATTTTGTACATGAAGCTTTTGGAATTGTGTAATTCTAAAAAGGTAATGAAGAATGCATTTTAGTTCATATGTTCTTGATATAATTCTGAGTTATGATTACTGATTTCTTGTATGTCAAATTAGTGATCTCTCTATGTATTTGTGTAAATCAAAGTTATCCATCGAAGTATGCAATTAGGGTGAAGAAGCATAAACATGTCTTGATATCTTGATTTGAATGTGTTAAAAGAGATGATCTCTTCATATGTTGAGATTTCCTATCTTTCTTCATCATTGTTGCACATACATTGTGAAATTAATCATGGAGTTTAGGAATGTAGTTTCTAGTTTTGTGGTGAAACCCCCTTGAACTTTTCAATAAGATTGTGAAACTCCTGTTAGTTTTCGTACATCTACCACGAGGGTTTCTATAGGCCCAATTGTCTTGTTATTTTTCTTTGCTTCCTTTTTGTACTTTCAGGATAAAAGTACACAAAAACTATAAAAATCCCATCATATGTGGGAGCTGCCCCTCTCAAACGCAGAGGAAAGTTGATAATTCAATAACAACTTCTCCAACTATTGGGACAATTTAGTCACCGCTCTAAGGGCAATGAGTTATTTTCACAGGTTATTTCACGGTGACAAATCTGTTTACCAACACTTGTCGGGAGGACTATGGGGCAGGCACCCTAGTCTAGGAGGGAGGAATATTCAAAAGATTCTTTTAGATCCTAAAACCTTATCCTTCAAACTACTTCTTTGTACTTGTACTCTTCCAATTCTTGCACCTGTAACCTGCACACATAAAGAAAGTGGTTTGGGGGTTGTGGTGTTTAGAAGCTTACCTCGATCAAGCCCTGGAAGGACATTCAAGTCTTCCAACACCTTTGTTAGATAGAGTGCATGCCCAAGGAGGGAAGAGGCCAAATCTAATGATTGAAACACAAATTGATGTCACCTTAGAGGTGAATCCCTCACAAAGATGAAGATCCTTCAAATCATGAAGAGATGAATTGATGAAGCCAAATCTGCAACAAACAAACACAATAACAACACAATTCTGCTCTGAAACACAATGAAGGCCTTGAATGCTCTTTGCTCAATATCACAAGTTCGTGTTATCCCTCTCTTTCACAAACAAATACATAAACCTATTTAAATATTCTTTCCTGCTAACATTCGTAAATTAAATCAATAGAGCCAACAAGGGGAAACCTTTTGATAGGGCCCAAGCTGACATGCTTTAATTTTTATCCTGACAAATCAGGGTGGACTTGGGTGCGGGCACCCAATTCCCAAGGCCCTAATTTGGTCAGGCTTAAGAATTAAAATGGGCCCCTTTGTCCCATTTGACATGGGTTTTGGGGGAAATTACTCTGGGATGAATATTTAATTTGCAAAGTGTTAACACGGGGACCTAGGAGCTATACTATGAGGTAAAAAGGCACAGGGAATTTTTTACTCCATAACAAGTATTACCATTTATGTTCTTGAATAATTCTTCTGAAATTACATATTTGGATCTCTTCTTTACAACCTGTCTCAGATAGATTGTTCTCATTTTCATCTAGGATGTCAGCTTCTATAGAAAGACAATTCACTTAGACATCCATTAGAATCAAATCAAAAGTTTTGATGAGCTGCTTATATGCAGCTAAATATTGCTTGATTACCATAATCTTCCATTCGATCCCATTTAGCCATTTGATAATTACATTCTCTTTAGGTTTATTAACAACTTTCTTAGAGACTAGAATGCTCACATCAACTTTAACCATTTCTTGTAGATCTCTCACGATGACCATCAACATAAATTCTTCTTTCTTGACAATTTTAATGTTAACATTAATGTCCTTTTTCTTTGCTAGGATTTTCTCATACAACTTCATGGCTTCTTGATCTAAAGAAGACCATTAATGGGTATATCCTCCACCCAAGTTTTTGTTGCCCTTCCATAATCCTGATATTTCTTGAATTTGTCTATAACCTTTGAACTTATTCCTTTAGGGGAGGATTTGGTGGGAGTTACCACTGATACATCAAAGGGTTGAGTAGAAGTATCGATGATGGATTTGATATAAGTGATTAGAATATCCACTCATTCTTCTAATTGTTACCTTATTTTCTCTCCTTCTCAACTCTTTAAATCAACATATCTACAAACATCTTGGCATTGTGTATATCACCTTCATGTGTAGATGGACCAAGGTCTACTTTGGTGATGTTGTAGTCTACTTCAATTGTATCTTCTTCATCCTTATTTTCTATTGGCTCTGCATCTTCTACATATTGATGACCTATGGAAGAATTGTCATCGTTCTAGATATTGTATGAATTTTCTCCAGTTGATGGGTAGCCTGCAACAATCTTGCTACTATATCAAAATAGGGATCCACCAATTGATAGTGTGTTCTCTTCTTTCCCACTACTTCCTTCAACCATGGTGAGGGAGATGACACTATTTTAGGTTCCAAAGGGGGAATAGTAGCCTTTGGGCTAGAGTCAATAGTAGAATTATCTATTGTTTGTAGTGGAGGAGGAAAAGATGGTGGTGTAGGTACATGAGGAGTCTGAACATGAGATGAAACATGGTTTACCTATTGATGCCCATCTATAGGATTTTGCACATCATCGTTATATTTTTACGTAGAGCGACTCCTTACCTCTAATTTCTTCCTTGGAATTTGATCTTCAACTTTAGACTATATTTTTAGATTAACCCCCTTGCCTGGATCTTTCTCATCATCATCTCTCTTGATGATGGGAGGTGGAAATGAAGAGGATGGTGTATCCTACTTTTGTCTCCTTAGTACATGATCCTTTGACTATGGCTAGGTGGTAATATGTTCTACAATCTTGGCATTTGGCCACTTTTGGCTCTTAGTAAAAATAAGGATCTTTCCCTTATATCAGTAACCTCCTTCTTTGAGAAATTAATTTTTGAGAGTGTTTGCAATTGAATAGAGGGAAAGGCTTCATCAATTAAATCAGTGCCATCATCCACCATGTTGGGAATAGCCTACCCTAGCTTGAAGGCACTCATTTGATCAACTATTAATCATGTCCAATCTCTCCTTCAAACCTCATATTCATCAATATGATCCTCCCAATAATCTTCTAGATGAGAATCATGATCATATGATGTTCCGACATACAATTGTTTTAACATAATTCCTACCGTCATAAGACAGTCTTGTTGTGAAATAATGAAAATTGAATTTTGACAAAATCCTATCCACATTTTGTGCATCTATAGTAAGTCTAGTAAGTTAGGTGCACATGGAAAGGGTGTCCTTTCTTCTTATAACTTCACCTTTTGCTCACCTCTCCCATTTGTTTACAAACTTCAAGGAATATGACGTAATCACTGGCATACCATGGTAGCTTGTAAGGAGTACCCTTGAATCCACCTAACTTTAGGTATGTGAATCTATTGTACTAAATGAAGTAGCTACCATATTGTACAACTATATGCGATGCCTCAAGAGAGATCCTTAACCTTAATTCTCCTTCAATTCTATTCTTACATTCAACACACAGAATGTATCATTTACTCTCCTATAATCCTTATTTCCCACCTCCATTTCAAGTTGTAGATAGAAATCATATATTTATGTAGAGTTATCAAATGTCTCAATAGTCTATAACCTTGGACACACATTAATTCTAGCTATAGCATAGACAAGATAAGATGACATGTAGAAAAGTGATTGGTTTGGAAGTTGACCAACTAATTGTGCAAGTGGTCACTTATCATCTTGGCCTAATCTACAAATTAGGAAGCATATCCAATTGTAATAATTAATCGACACATCTAATGTTCAAATGTGCTTGTATATTTATCTCTCACCACTATATGCAATAAGGTGATTATATAAAAGACATCTTCCTTGAAGCAAGCCCTCTACAAACCTTTTAGAATTTGATACTTACCTTTCTTGGGATTCTTCAACCAATATTTAACAATGTTGGTGAGGCACAAGTCTTTCTTCTATTGATAATAGTCCCACCCTATTTGTACATCCATATCTATGTATTTATCCCTCACCTATAATCTAAGAGTGATACCAAGTGAAGGGGCATCCAACCTTGTGATCACCCTACCCTCAGAAGTTCTTACCTCTCAAGATTCTGGGTGGTAGTTTATCACACATGCCAAAACTAGGTCAAGGCATTAAACATCTAGGAACCTACCTGCATGAGCTAAACCACTTGCAAAGGTTGCCTCTACCATTGGGGATCTTTGATTTGCTCCCACTCTCTACCAAAATCATCTAAATTGATGTGCCCCAAGCTATATTTTACCTCTGCTAACAAATTTTGAATTATGGAAGAATGATCATACCCTTGATACTTGTACTTCATCTTGTGAGGTTTATACAACAACCAGGTTAAGCAAGCTAAGGCTTCAAGTAAGTTTTGGTATGTAGCTAGGAGTATAATTTTATTTTGGGGAAAGAAATATCTAGGATGCACATAGTTCATGAAATTATGAAATGAAGTGAGCAAGGATTCAATCACTAAACATAATCAACTAAGGAAGGCAACGAAAAGCATAAAAATTGAGTGATGAGTTTATCTTAGCTTCATAGGGCTAGGAGTTTGAAAGTGCACATGGGAACATTTGAAATAGTGCCAATAGTGAAATATTCACGCTTGAAAAATGTAAAGTGACAGCAATGAACCTGATAACAATCCTAAATAACCCAAAATTAGGTTATTTCTAAATTTTCAAGGAGTTAGGCAAGTTTGAAATCTCTCGAAAAGCCGAACTTTAAATTTTGCAAGAATTTTCAACATTTTGACATTTTTTTAAAACTCATGAGGTTTTGTTTTGGTAAATCACGAAGTTTGCAAACTTTTGAACCAATTTGTCTTCGAGATTTGAAAAATATTTTGATATTTTAGGCTTTCGACGAATTATGAAACTTTAAAACCTTTCAGATTTTCAAAGAATTCTCAAACTCATGAACTTTTCTTTCATTAAAGCTCTTGAAAATTTATCTTTTTCATCTTTTTAGTGATTCAGAGAACTTATGAACTCGAACCATATCCTTCTTCAAACTTTGGAAACTCTTTCTTCTTCGGTGTTTTAGTGATCAACGAACTCACAAACCTTAAAATTTTGTCAACTTTCTTGAAGGTTCACAAACTTTGAAACTTGTTGAAAACATTCTTTCCTTTTACATCATAATTTTTTTGCACCACTATCCATTCTTTTAGACTCCTGAATAGTTTTAGAACTTTCAAACCTTCTGACTGCACACTACTTTCAGACTTTCTGTAGGTTCATGAACTTGTGAACCTTCTGAAAGGAAAATAAAAAGACTTGCTTTGGTGAAAAGAGAGGTTCACGAACCTGCAAAATACTCAAAAGATTTGAAAACAAAAGGACATGTTAGGTTTTTGGGAGGTTTGCAAACTTACAAACCTTTTGAAAAGTTCACAAAAGTAGGTGTTTGCCAAAAAATCAAATGAAGACTTAGAAACTTTTGCATTAGCAGAGACAAGACCAAAGATAAAATTTTCACAGTTCACGAACTTGCAAAATACTCAAAAGATTTGAAAACAAAAGGACGTGTTAGGTTTTTGGGAGGTTTGTAAACTTACGAACCTTTTGAAAAGTTCACAAAAGTTGGTTTTTGCCAAAAATCAAATGAAGACTTAGAAACTTTTGCAATAGCAGAGACAAGACCGAAGACAAAATTTTCACAAATGGCTCAAACTTAAGAAAAGTAAAGTTTTCCAAATCCAAAGGATTTTCTCGACCAAAAACACATTTTTACACAAAATTTCAAGGAGGGACTAGATCAAAATTTGGGTGAAACACATACTCAATATGTATTTTATAGCTCCTAAATCCTTCATTTCAAATTTCTTTGAAATTTGAGCTCTGAGTTCCTTGATTATGCTTTATTGTTTCCAATGAGTTTATTAACATATAAATAATAATTAAAATGTGATCACCTATTTGTTTGTAGTAAATACAACAATCAACTTTACTCCTAGTGTAATGATGAAAATTTTTGTTGCCTATTTTTTAACAAAGGTTGAAACTTTTAACCTTTACAATATAGATAAGATTAAAAAAGAAGTATATTTTTTGTGTTTTTGGATTTTTTAAGAAATTAACTCTACTACTATAAACAAAAAGATAAAACAAATTTTATCTACATATTTTTCTCCTTTCTTCCTTGAGCTAAGTGAAAAGACAAAAAGAACTAGTTTGGAAATAAAAAATTGTAGAAAATGTACTTATTGGAATGATCAATAGAATACATGATTGAAAAGTGTAGCAAACAAAGAACTTGATGCCAGAAGATGGAGCTCACTACCAAGGACATGGCCATGATGCATTGTCATCCTACTTAAGCATTATAGTCCTTCTTAAACGTTGTCATCCCTGTTATGTATTGTTGTCCAAAACTATTGCAAAATTCCATTACCTGTACGGATTTCTAAATCTTTTGCACATAGTGAATCAACAACACACAACAAAAACTAAGAATTACTAGGAATAAATAGAACTAATAACAAAAATTAAATGATTAATTTAAACTTGAAATAACAAAAGCCAAAGGATGGAAAAGAGAACAACAAATCTTTGTGTTATTGTGTCTATAGAAGAACTTTTTAGCTTTGGACACAAAAGAAGGTTAGGGCTACTTGGGAGCTTTCCACGAATGATCAAGCCTCTAGTTTAGCCTTTCGACTTCCACGGACAACCAATGATAAAGAGAAAATAAGAAATGCATGTGCTCCTAGCCTAAGTGCATCTAGAATTAGAGCAACAAAATGAAAGTGATTTGAATATTACTCCTAGGTCTACAAGAATTAATAAACTAGTGTGTATGAATGTTGAGTGGAAATGGGAAACCCAACAAGTACCAACAAAACACTAATGGATTCACAAATGCTATAAAAAATAGAAATAAAAAAGCAAGGCTTGAACACTTATCACTTTACACCATGAATGGAATTAGAAACTTGTACGAATCATAAGCTAAATGTCTCCAAGGGTGCAAAGATACCAAATAAATCACACTAGATAGTAGAGTGCTAAATATCTTTGAAATGTTGGTAGAAAAGTGTTGGTCACAATCACATGAGAACTTGAAAATCAAGAGAGCTTGCAATAAAATTGATATAATGCCAAGTGTAAGTGTTTTTTTTAAATTGAGCTAAGAAGGAAAATGAAGAAGCAAGGAATTCAAACTAGCCATTGGAATTCAACCTAGGTTGGTTACAAAGTTTGATCATCAAAGGAAAGGTGGCAAGATCAAAGAAAATGATTGTTGTATGACTAAACTCTCAGTGGATGTTCACGTGTCACGCTAATGTCCAAGTACAATAGTTCATCTAAATGCTTGATATTTTAGCATAGCACAAGGTAAATACGAAAGTAACACTAGTTAACATAGAAAATGGAAAAACATGTGAGAAGACAACACACAAGTTGGCACCATAGATGGGAAGAAGATAAACCAAGGTCAAATGAACCTAAAAATGCAATAGGGGTTACAAACACCAAAGAGAGCTCAAAACATAACATGAAATTGCAAGATTATGTGATTTTTGACATTACATTTCCCCCCACTTTAGTGAGTTGATGACACTAAGTGATTAGCTATGCTAAAGTATAGAAATGAAATAATATTATGAAAAAGGATACTCTAGAAATGATATTGTAGAGGATGTAGAGTAACTTTTCAAGTGAGGAATCATGCCCCCAACTAAGAACCTACAAAACAAACATGTTAACAACAAAAATATGCACAAGACACATTGTTAGAATAACATAAAACTTGCGACACAAAGGCATTAGAAAATATAACCTACAAACCAAGGGTGTTAGAAAATCATATGTAATTTTATACTCAAATGATACATACACAAAGGGAACTGCATAACAAAGGATACACACAAGCACATGAATAACATACAAGAAACACATAACATTAGAAGAGAAAGAAGAGAAAGCATTTTCTAGCATACTCTATTGCTAGAAACCATAAAATACTCTCATGAATCACAAGCACTAGCAAGTTTCGTTGCTAGGTGACCATGAAAAGTTAAAAAATGGACAATATGAGGCACACAGACTAGCATACTATGTTGCTAGGTGGCTCATATGCAAATACAATATCAAGGATTGTATGGACTAGTGTGTTGTTTCTAGGTAATCCTGATAAGAGTGGTTGATCCAAGAAATTCTTTGTACTTGGGACCACAGGCTATTGAAAATGGAAATCTGTGTGTGCATATGTGTGGATGCACATGTGAAAGTGTAGAATATTCCCCCTTAAAATAATTGCATAAACCAAGAGTATGCAATTTATTTTAAGGTAAAAAAGGAGAAGGTGAAGGATCTCTAGGAAGAATATATGAATGGATAATGCTCCTAGAGTCACCAAAGAGAGGTGCCCCCAAGAGATGCATACAAGATGATGTTGCTAACATGATACACTTAAAATAATGCTCATGTAATGCCATCATGAGAGGAGTCAATTCCACATGAAACAACATCATACAAAGACAGGTGAAGGGATCTACATGCTTGGGGTAAGTATATGTATAGGAATAATAATTAGGGAATAGGGAGTGAACTATCATCATCCCCCAAGCATGTAGAACTATAAGTATAAATGAATAAAAAAACATAACAAACAAACAAATAATTTATTTTTTTTTGTGCCAACATGAAAGAGACCTAAATGTCTCAACACCTTGCATCATCCCCAAAATACATAAAGGAAAATGTACAACATATAGAAGAAAGTAGATACAAAAGGAAGAAGGTCACAACATTTCATTCATCTTGTATCCATGTACCTAGGAGGGTATCATGGATATCCTCCAAGGAAAACTAACATATAGCACAAGAAGATACGAGAATACAAGAAAAAGCATACTAATTAAACACATGTATACACATGAAATGAAAACGCATCTCCCTAGGTTCTCAATCCATCAAGTCATCCTCATCCTAGTCTCACCTAGGTGTGCTAAGAGGACCACTAGGTGGTGGAATAGACTCAAGGATAGCATAAGTAGAAACATGATCAATGAGACATTGTATAACAAGAGGAGGAGTAACATCCTCCTAGACATCTATTGGAGGGGAAAGTGATAACAATCATGTGAAGACTATAGACAATGTCAATATATCCAATACCAACTCAAACAAGCACTCCTTTGGGGGAGGGTTTGGTGAATTAGGATCAAAGTAGTCAACCAATTGTTGATCCTCACTACTAGCAACATGTATGTGAACATTAGGATTAATAGACTGGGGTGCAGATGGAGCCTCCATGCTAAGGGGACTAATGTAGAAGTGCTCAAAGGTGGTAAAATGGGGTTAGGCTTAGGTTTGTGGTAGGGTGGTGTAGGGTAATGCATAGGTTTACATTTGGGAGGTGGAGTAGGGATATCAATGTCTAGTGCGAAAGGGTAGATCTCTAGAAAGATGTGGTGGTGGGTGCACATGAAAGAGTCCATTGAATAAAGGGTGGTGTTGAATATGATATTCACATTAGGTAGGCCAATAGGATTAGAGAATATACATCATTCTAGGATCTTAGGGAGTAATGGATGATTAGTGGAAGGATCCAAGACTACTTGGACTCATTTAGGTATTTTCTCTTAGGGCTCCTGGGGGGTCAGGAGGTGGAGGACTATGAGGAGGTTGATCAAGGATGGGTTGAGCAACAACATGACATCGACACTTACACAATCAAGCCAATCAAATTTTTTGAGTGCATGCTTGAGATGTAGAAGAAGAAGGGGAAGGATCATCTAATGGAGGTGTCTTTCCTCTATCTATTATATTGATAGAAGGAGGAATATGAGCAACTAATGGAGGTTGAATGACCACAAGTGAGGTAGGTGGAATAAAAGAAGGAATTGGAGGAGTTTGAATCATTGTATTTTTAATAGAGACAAAAGAGAAAATCAATACAAGGTTGGAGGGGGCAGAAGTAATCAGATGAACAATTGTCTTAAATGGTGAGTGGCTAAACCTCACTATGAGTAATAATGTGCACCACACCGTGGTGGAGAGATTTTCAACACTTGTAAACAATGAAAGAAACATCTTGCATTGCGGTGAGCGATGGATGGCCCAACAAGATGCAAAAGTGATCTTAAGTAGGAATCACATTGAAAGAAACATCTAGGGTCTTTAGTTTGACCTAGATAGAAAGGGTGATGAACTTAAAGTACGAATGGAGAGACCATGATGTGTGTGCAGAGATATGTCAGAGGGATCATACACATCTCTCTGTAGTTGGTGGACATATAGGAATTCCTCTGAGAGTACATTCACCATGATAATTGGGTCCACCTGAACACCATGAATAACTGTATGGTCTATGATAAGATGGATGTAGAGAGGACAGTCATATACACCCACAGGAACATCGGCCAGAGAAAATGAAATGATAGGCTCAAGGATGATTTCAAACTATGGAACTTGAGGTCAAACATCCACCATCCCACCATAGAAGAAAATGATACAGAAGAAGGGTGATGCAGAGCGCACAGTAGAAGCGGTTAACAGATCAACAAACTTGATCGGTGAGAGAGTGACCTATGTCTTGGCGATCTACTCTTATCGGCCAAACATACCCCATCAGCCACCTTGCAATTTCTCTGACTGATCTCTCAACTCTTCCCGACAACTCAACATAATGCTTTGTCTTCGGCGAGACTACATACCATCGGCGAGTTTAAAAACTACTCCGCCGATACACACTGATCACTCTGATATTACCTTCGAACCATACTTGTCAGCAAGACTTACTTCGTCAGTGGGATCTTTTACTCTCCTTCCGATGCACCGATGTATCAACTTAGTATATGCTTGGTGTGACTTGCTATTACCGGTGGACTAAAGTTTCTTTACCCTGATTTCACCATTACGACCGGTCACCGTTTGTATCCAACGAAAGGTACATTCTCAACATACATTCTCAACATGCATTCTCAACCTGCTTTTGCAATATGCATACGCAATATACATTCGGTGAAATGATGCAAATCTTACACCGATATATGTTTCTTCGGTGAGACTTCCTTCATTCTTCACTAATACACTTTCTATTGGCCTAACATCGTTGATCGGTGTAACTTCAAAAAGTTTCTCGAAGGGTTGTGTCACACCGATGGTAACCTCTGCTACTTTACAACTACGCAGACACCAAACCAGAAATAGAAACAAAGACTCAACAGCATGGAAGGGGGTCTATAATCCTCTGTAAACACTTGATCACCTGTCAATTTGGCCACTCCACAACAGCACTTCTCCTATCGTTTCGATGACTAGTCACATAGAGATGCCTAGTCAACTCATGCCAAATTCCTTGGATCCTTGAGTGTTTGACCCAGAACTACAAAAAACACAAAATATACACTTTATTCCTCCATCACACTAAAAATGAGAATCTTGCTTTCAGTGGACAGAAGAATAATAGTCCATTTATTCACCAAACCCTAGTTTCTAGGTTTTCATACCAGTCTCTGCAAAAAGAACAATTTCTCACTGACTATGACACTTCAATACACCAAACCACTTCCAAATGAAAGCTATTTCAATACATGAACACTTCCAGTCAGTTTTAGGCAATCACCTATCCGTACAGGTTGTATAGAATGACTGTCACAGAGAAATACTCAGAAAGAACAATGTTTCTGTTGGCAAGAGACACATTGTAGCTTCATGAGTGTTGTCATTGATGGCAACAAAGTTCATCCCACCCATCCGCAGGACATGGTGTGTCTATACCGGAAGTCAGATTGTAGAGTAACTTGGTCTGGTGACCAAGAACAGAGTATGCAGCAAGGTCTGACAATCAGGTCCAGATCTCTCAGAGGAAGTATCTATGTAAAGTGTGGACTTGGGGAAGTCAAGAGGAGTACCTTGACTGACAGATTCTAGGGATTGAGCCTCCGGTGATGAAAGAATAAAGAGATATAAGCACCCAAGTATTGGGTTCCTGTTTGGCAGAGTAAACAGAGGAAGAACTGACTGACAGAGCATCAGACCTTGATCCGGATGAGATATTGATGGTGATCAAGCTTACTAAGGTATCATTCATGATTGGCTGACATGATTGATGACTTCTATGAGCATCTCTTTGATATGCATCACTTGATAAGCAAGGATTCAGCCGACAAACCAAGAGTTTGGGAAAATAATAAGTATTATGGGTGCCGACTAGAAAGTGGATGAAATCCTCGATGCGGATATATATACTAGATTGTTTTTGGTATGAGGAAAGGTATGTGTGTTGAGGTATGCAAATAAAAGCAGAAGAGTAGTGTGGAAATAGTAAGGTAGCTCTGATATGTGACAAGACAACAACACCAAGAAGAGGAAGAATGAAGTGTAGCAGATCAGTGTATTGAACCTAACTGGAACTGAACCTCAGCATATATGGATGCTCCTCATCAGTTCAAGTATCTAGTTTCCTTGTTTAAACTATTGTAGGCAGTGAGCCTTTTGTGAGCAGTGTGCTCAGGCAGTGAGCCCTAATTGGCAAGTACCATTTGTACTATCTTATTCTTCTAACAAAGAATGCAATCTTGGGTTAATCAACCCATGGTTTTTCCCTTAACAGGGCTTTCCACATCAAAATCATTGTGTCATGTGTATTGATGTCATTTCTATTTCATGGTTATGTTTGCTTATTTGATTTGATGCCACACTAATTGTTAAGAAAGATTAGAAAGTTGAAATAATCAAGATAACTGATTCACCCCCCCTCTCAGTTATCAACAATTGGTATCAGAGCCAAGTTCCTCCAAACAGAGCCTAACAGCTTGAGGAAGATCTAGCAATTCAAATGGATATGTATGGTATGAGGGAACAACTTCAGTCTGCCCTAGATGATCTTGAACAATCTAATTCTGAAGTCAATGAATTGAAGGAAAGACTTAAACAGGATGATGATTTCATAAATGAATTAAAAGGGAAACTGAGTATCTCTATGAAAAAGAGAAAGGATCTACTTCAGCAATTAGCAAGTCAAGGTGAAACCAATGATTCAAATGAAGACCTAAAGGAGAAAACCAAGCTATGTGAAAAGTTATCAAAAGAGGTCATTATGGTAAGACATGAAATGGAATCAAGAGTTATGAAATTCACCCAAGAAATTGAAGAGAAAAGAAAAACTGAAGATGATCTAAGACAATCTCTCAAAGAAAAATCAGAAGATTGCCATAAAATGGATAGAATAATCAGACATCTGGAATCTGATCTTGAAGATGCTAGAGATAATGAAGAAAAACTTGAGGATCAAATAGACATTCTTAAAAAGGATCTTCAAACAACAAATGAACACAAAGAAAAATTTAAGATAAGCTCTGCTCAACTTGAAGTTCTTCTTGAAAGTCAAAAGAGGGTAGATCACAAGTGTGGCTTGGGATATGAGAAAGGTGAAAGCTTTGGATCTGGTTAGAAGAACTCTGGATCAGGAAATCCAAGGAACAGACCTAGAAGACCTCCGGTAAGGCAACCAAATGCTCAAAGATATCCATCCTTCAATGGATATTACCACAACTGCAATAACTTTGGTCATAAAGCAAATCAGTGCAGAAGAAGAATGAATCAGACTAATTCATCCTTCTCCAGATAGTGTTTCAATTGCAAAAGGTATGGTCACAAATCTCATGAGTGTAGAAATATTCAAATGAACAATTCATTCAATGGTAGATGTTTTGCATGCAATAGAGTGGGACATATGGCTAATCAGTGTAGATCAAGAGGATATCAGTCAAATATGCAAAGAAATGTTGTTTGCTATAATTGCAATACATCCGGTCATATTGCCAAATTCTGTAGAAGTAAGAATCAGAACAATAAGGGTCCGGTACATCATCAAAACCAAGACAAAGGAAAAGGAAAAATGAATGCGGATGAAATTCAAAGGAGATGAACAAGATTTGGGTAAAGAGGAGTACAGAAAATGTTGAGGATGGATCCACACTAGAATTTGGTGTTGATATTCCTTTTGGAAACTAAATAGATGAGCTCTGGCTCAGGGGGAGGAACAAAAGAAAAACATTTTGCCCCTAGCTAGTCATTAGGTGCCCAAAATTGGCACATGAAAGGTTGCGGATTAAAGGATTCTCAGAGAAACATCTAAAGAAGGGTTGGTAAAGATATGAAAGATCCTCAAGAAGGTTTAAAGAATCTAATCTTCCCAGATAGATCCGGTTTGACTGTCATCCGGTAAAAGCAGGATTCTAACAGTTAGATCCGGCTTGATTCAAAATTGAGGAATCTTGATTTGCGGAGAGATCAAATGATTATGGAAAGAAAGATAGATTGTCAATAATCACCAAGTATAATTCGAAGCATATCTTAGTGATCCGAAAAAAGATCTTTCTCAGAACAAGGAGAACAAGGCAACTGGAATGACTTGAGTTGCACATTTATTGCAATGTATAATTAGGTTTTGCTCAGTGATAAAAGGTTGCATTTACTCTTCATTTGCACATTTGCATTAGTGAAATAGATAAGAAGAGCTCTGCAAACAAGCTTTCCTCATCTCTCTCAAGGATCAATCGTAGAATTCAAATCAGCTGGTGATCTCTTCGACTCATTCCATGAACCTTAAAAGGCATAAGAGGTATTTTCTGTTCTTTCTCTAAATCTTTAAAGATGACTACTCTGAATGTTGTGAAGATTTCTGATAGGCTGCGCCCTAAATTTAAGAAACATCCCTACAAATCTCTAGAAGCGGATCCTTTAGGTGCATTTTCTAGCATTCTGCATGGGGTTTTGCATGTTGAAGACGTTAGGGCATACATTCATGCGAACATTGAAGAGTTTGGAGAATCCAAGCTGTTAGATATATATCACAATCAGTTAATAGATGACTCTTTTGAACTCAAACCTCAATATAAGGCTATCCGAGACAAACACTTTGTACAGTGCATTCATTTCCCCTATTTTCTAGAAGATGAATGGGTCCGGTATATTTTGAGCAGAATGCATGACAACTTCATGTGGTTGAACAGGCCGTTTAAGTTCACTAAGGATGCCATTAGGGCAGTAACCAGATTACACTCAACCGGTGGGATGCCTACTCTTAAATCTGTCAAAAACCAAATTGTAAGTGAGGCTACCGGATCGAAATTCGATAAAAGAGCAATGACAATTGAGGATATCACAGATCTGGATATCAAGTTTGCATCAATGATAATTGGATATAAGATATATCACTCCAGCAGGGAGAATTCAGTATCCGGAACTGCTGTATAAATTGCTTATGAAATGTTAAGGAAGAATGCAGACTATGATCTTTGTGAGCTCCTTTTGAACCAACTTTTTGAGAATCTGTAGAAGATAAAGAAGGATAAGAAGAATTCTTTCAAGTACGGTGGTTTGATACTCTGCCTATTCTTTTACTACATGAATGAACTACTTGGATCCAATGGATGGGTATGGAAAAATAACAGACCGGTTGCAATTCAGATCAAAGATTACTTGCATGGGCTTGGTGATGCCAAGGCACAAAACACGGCGCTATGGGGCTACTTCAAAAACTTCCAATGCATGATGCAAGCTAGAGAAAGAATCCCCCAATCTCTAGTTGAGAAGTACACAGATACAGTGTGCTTTATGGTAGAAATTGATCAATGCCTAATGGAGGCTGTGGAGCCAAGAATAGTGTGGATCATGCCAATGGGGTATGAAGTGGATGAGAAAATTGTAGAGCTGCATGTTCAGCACATGCTAAGTCAGCCCAAGGATCCCAAGGCAGAAAGGTTTGGGACCTTTGAAGAATTGAGTATAAAGATCCACGTGGAACTAAGACAACCAGAGATGAAGAGAAAAGTGAGAAAAGAAGTAGAGAATATTGCCAAAAGATATGGCATCTCAAAAGAGGCACTTGATGCACATAGAGAAAAGATGGAAAGGACAGAAAAAGAAAAGGAAGAAGTAGAAAAAGAAAGTGCTCCAGTAAATGTCCCCTCCCAGACCAAATCCTCTAAGAGCTCTGCATCTGCCACTGCTAAGAGCTCAAAGGCATCAAAACCAGAAGCAAAATCATCTGGTAAAGGAGAAAAGAGAACAAAGACAAAGGCAACAAGGTCTTATATCAGTCAGAAGGATGCAGAAGAGATAGAATCTGATGAAGAGATTAAGAAGATGATGAAGAAGAAGAAAGTATCCGGTGAAGACAAGAAGGCAGAGGCATAAGAGTTTGTTGAAAGGCCCACTCTGTCCTTAGATGATGTAGTTAAAGTAGTTACTATGGATGGGAACCTGCAACCAATAACAGAATTCTATGATGCATATAATGATGCAGATAAAAAGATCCTGGAGGAAGCCACATTTAAGTACTTGAACATATACAATAAAGCATTTATTGAAATAATTTCTCTAATTCCTAAAAGTTTAGAAAAGGAACTTGAAATGAGAAAAGAAAATGCCAAGGCTAAGGACATAGAGATTAGAGAACAGATAGCTATTCAGCTCTATCAATTACTCTGAAACAAATGGATATGATCTTCAAAGATTGCAAGGATGAGTTCCGGAGTAAGGCTAGAATGAATCAGCTCATGCTTGGAGAAACTGATAAAGTGGCAAAAGAAATAAAAGAAATCCTTTGGAATGCCTACAAAAGATTCAATATTCCTGTTATAGAGGATATAGGTAATGATCCCTCAGGAATGGATAACAAAGAAGAATCTACTGAGACTGTAGCAGAAGAGGTAAAGGCGACCGGTGAAGAGGAAGATAAGGACTTAGAATCCTTTGCTCTGAAAGAGGAGATCCATGAACAAGCAAACATCTCTTCTCTGGTTTCCACTGCTAACTCTAGATCTAAAGAAGAAGAAAGAGTAGAAGAGGAGATCAGTCAAGAAGCAGAGGAGAAGGAAAAAGAAGATGACAGTAATAAGGATGCAGAAGGAGAAAAAACTCCAACAGAAAAGACCACAGATGATAGTGGTAAGGCTGCAAAAGGGGACAAAACCCTGTCACCGGCAAGAGACATAGCAGAAGCAGTCGAAGAATTCTTAACCAAGGAAATGATGGAATTTGATGAACTGGAACTTCTTCAAGGACCATTCAATTTTGAATCCCTCTCCCCAGTTCAAACCATGAAGCTAGCATCCTTTACTTCAGCAAAGGCAAAAGAAAAACTTTTGAAGTCTCACATGGAAGACTGCAAGCTCATAGAAACTGCATCCGGTGTATTGGAGAAGATCATGCCATCTTTTCAAAAGGATCCCTCAGCCTCTTCATCCGGTAATCTCAAATCTCTAGTAAATAGTATTAGCACACATTTTGATTCCTTAGAGAAGTCAGCAGAAGATAAAGTCTGGAAGGCGTTTGTGAAAAAGAGATTCTCTGAAATACAAGGACTAATAACCAATGATAGGAGAAATATGGATATAGGGATAAAGAGCTTAGAAAATGTTCTTAAAGATGGCGGGGAAATGTATAAATTTTGTCTATCATGGTCCAAAGTAACAGTTGAGATTGAAAAGAAAGTGAAAGAATAGGAGGATAAACTAACAAGACTATCTCAGAATTTTGATCCTCTTACCACTTCCATAATAAATCAAGAATGTCAGACTATTGCAGTCTTGAATGAAATTAAGAAGCTTGAGAAGGAAAAGAAAAATAGAATAAGTAGGTTGAGTGAACTTAGAGGGATAATTATCCCTAAGTTAGAGGCCATGCATGAAGCCTTAAATGATGCTCAAACCACAGCCTGGACAAGTGATCCGACAGATCTGAAGAGGGCAAAAGCTTTTGCACTCCTGTTGAGTGGTCACATCTCAATTTTGGATAGGATGAAGCTAGGTTGGGCAACAGAAGTTATACAATTGAAGAATACTTTTGTAGATATACTAAAGTATATGTAAAGTATAACCGGATAATATACTTATGCAATAGATTGAGTTTTGAAAATTTTGGTGTGCAGACCCCACCCTTTACCATTGATGTCAAAGGGGGAGTGAGGAGCAGTGAAAAATGAGGAATCCAACTAAGGGAGAGCTCAGGAAAATGTACATAAGAACAGAGCATTAGCCAAGGGGGAGTATAGTACGACACTTAGTCATTTTTCACTAAGTGTTGCCATCAATGCCAAAGGGGGGAATTGTTGGCAAGAGACACATTGTAGCTTCATGAGTGTTGTCATTGATGGCAACAAAGTTCATCCCACCCATCCGCAGGACATGGTGTGTCTGTACCTGAAGTCATATTGTAGAGTAACTTGGTCCGATGACCAAGAACAGAGTATGCAGTAAGGTTTGACAATCAGGTCTAGATCTCTCAGAGGAAGTATCTATGTAAAGTGCAGACTTGGGGAAGTCAAGAGGAGTACCTTAACTGATAGATTCCAGGGATTGAGCCTCTGATGATGAAAGAATAAAGAGAAATAAGCACCCAAGTATTGGGTTCCTGTTTGGCAGAGTAAACAGAGGAAGAACTGACCGACAGAGCATCAGACCTTGATCCGGATGAGATATTGATGGTGATCAAGCTTACTAAGGTATCATTCATGATTGGCTGACATGATTGATGACTTCTATGAGCATCTCTTTGATACACATCACTTGATAAGCAAGGATTCAGCCGACAGACCAAGAGTTTGGGAAAATAATAAGTATTCTAGATGCCGACTAGAAAGTAGATGAAATCCTTAATGCGGATATATATACCAGATTGTTTTCGGTATGAGGAAAGGTATGTGTGTTGAGGTATGTGAATAAAAGTAGAAGAGTAGTGTGGAAATAGTAAGGTAGCTCTGATATGTGATAGGACAACAGCACCAAGAAGAGGAAGAATGAAGTGCAGTAGATCAGTGTATTGAACCTAACCAGAACTGAACCTCAGCATATATGGATGCTCCTCATCATTTCAAGTATCTAGTTTCCTTGTTTAAACTATTGTAGGCAGTGAGCCTTTTGTGAGCATTGTGCTCAGGCAGTGAGCCCTAATTGGCAAGTGCCATTTGTACTATCTTATTCTTCTAACAGAGAATACAATCTTGGGTTAATCACCCCGTGGTTTTTCCCTTAACAGGGCTTTCCACGTCAAAATCATTATGTCATGTGTATTGATGTCATTTCTATTTCATGGTTATGTTTGCTTATTTGATTTGATGCCACACTAATTGTTAAGAAAGATCAGAAAGTTGAAATAATCAAGATAACTGATTCACCCCCCCTCTCAGTTATCAACAGTTTCAACACACCCAAAAATCTAGATCTTCATTCATTCATGCCTTCATTCATGTCATTACATCCAACTCCTTGCCTGTAAAAGGCTTGAGACCTTTGTTTACATCCCTCCCAACCATACAAATTGATTTTGAAAGTCAGTTAGCCGTTGGGTTTCTCCTCTCACAAGAAAACTACCTATTTTCATTGTGTTATTACATCAAACTTGACCGAAACATGGTCTACATAGGTCTAGTGACCAAATTGACAAAAAAACTTATAACAAACATGATGTGGCTTAAAAAGCCTTATTGAAAACATAAACAAAACATGACTCCTGCACCATAGGGAAGGTGTTCCTGCACCATACTCCCCCTACAAGAAAAACTCAAGTCCCTTGAGTTGCCAACTGTTGGAGTGTCTTCCCATGCTTCAAAATGTCTGCCTCACTCATCCATGTAGCCTCTGAATCAGGAAGATCCTGCCACTTGACCAAGTACTCCTTGTACACACCCTTCCTTGTCTTTTTGACAACCTTGGAATCTAAGATGCATTCCAATTGTAAAGGCTTACTTGGAGGTAGATCTCTGACCCAATCTTCATCTTCAATCATAACATCTGATCCATCTTCAACATTCGATGGAGGTCTGAATGGAAAGAGGTCTGAAACATTGAATATTGGAGAAATACCAAGACCAGATGGCAGTTCTATTTCATAAGCATTTGGGCCGAACTTATGCACTACCTTGCATGGTCCTATTTTCTTCATCAGAAGCTTGGTTGGTTGTCCTTTAGGCAATCTTTCCTTAGATAGGCCATCACCAAATCTCCCACCTTGAATTGTACATCTCTCCTTTTGAGATCTGCCCTATCCTTGTATTTGGAGACTATTTTTTCCAATTGAACTTTGACTTGATCATGAACGGCCTTCATGGTGGCAGCAAAATATTCTCCTAGAGCACTCCACTTATCCCAACCTTGTAGGTCTTTGAGTTCAAGTGATCCTCTTGGATGGAAACCATAAACAATTTCAAATGGACTCTTCCCCGTGCTTCTATTCACTGAATCATTGTAAGCATACTCAGCTTGACTGATAACCAAGTCCCATGCCAACCCATGCTACTTGGTAAGGCATCTTAGAAAGTTTCCCAAGGACCTATTAACAACCTCAGTCTGACCATCAGTTTGGGGATGGTAGGCTGATGAGAAAGACAATTGTGTTCCCAATTTTCTCCATAAGGTCTTCCAAAAATGACCAACAAACTTGGAATCTCTATTAGTGACAATTGAAAGGGGCAAACCATGGATTCTAACCACTTCTCTAAAAAAGAGACCAGCAATGTGAGATGCATCATTTGTGCATTTGCATGGCACAAAATGAGCCATCTTACTAAATCTGTCCACAATGACAAAAACACTATCCACACCCCTTGCTGTTTTAGGAAGACCAAGTAAATAATCCATACTAATGCTCTCCCAAGGCCTGTTGGGAATTAGAAGGGGTTGGTACAAACTAGCATTAGAAGACATACCTTTGGCCTTTTAACATATGGTACAGCTTGCAACATATCTCCTTACATCTGATTGTACTTTTGGCCAATAGTAGAATCTAGTGACTTGTTCCAAAGTCTTGTCCAACCCAAAGTGTCCTCCTAAGGTTCCATTGTGTTTCTCTTTGATGATGTTATCCCTCATTGAACACTTAGGAACACATAGCAAACTACCCTTGAATAAGAGACCTTCCTGCCACACAAAATCTGAATATTCACCATGAAAAGTGTTAGCCAAACTAGTACAAACTTCATAAGCAACTTTGAAATCTGCATCCTCCTTGTATAACTCCTTCAAACAATCTATGCCCATGCTTTCCATCAGTACTTCATGTATGACAAGCATCCTTCTACTTAAAGCATCAGCCACTTTGTTCGCAAGACCTTTTTTATGCTTAATAGTGAAGGTATAGGCCTGTAATTGTTCCATCCACTTAACATGCCTATGATTCAACTTTTCTTGACTATTTAGGAATTTGAGAGCATGGTTATTAGTAAAAACAATGAATTCTTTAGGCAGCAAATAGTGTCTCCACTTTTTGAGAGCTTGCACCATTGCATAAAGCTCTAGGTCATAGGTAGAGTACCTTTGTTTAGCCTCATTCAACTTCTCTGAAAAAAGGCCACTGGATGTCTATCTTGACTAAGAATAGCACCTAGTGCTTGCTGACTCGCATCACATTCCACTACAAAAACTTTGCCAAAATCAGGGAGCACCAATGTAGGTAATTCATCCACTTTCCTCTTTAACAATTCAAAGCTATCATCTGCTTGCTTTGTCCATTGAAATTTGCACTTTATTCCACCCTTGATGGTGTTAATAATAAGAGCACTTATGTGACTGAATCCTCTAATGAACTTCCTATAAAAAGTTGCCAAGCCATGGAAGCTTCTAACATCTCCCACTGTCCTAAGGGTAGGCCAATTGAGAATGGCCTCAACCTTTGTGGGGTCAATCTTCAAACAACCATTAGAAATCACAAAACCAAGATACACAAGTTCAGTTTTCATGAAATCACAATTATCCAAGTTGATCATCAACTTACTCTCATGCAACTTCTTCATCACTTGTCCAAGATGCTTCATATGTTCTTCTTTTGTCCTACTGAAAATAAGTATGTCATCAAGATAAACAATTACAAATTTGCCAATGAATTCAACAAGTACCTCATTCATCAAATGCATGAATGTGATTGGAGCACTTCTAAGGCTGAATGGCATGACAAGCCACTCATAAACCTTCATTTGTCTTGAAGGTAGTCTTCCATTCATCTCCCTACCTAATTCTGATTTGATGATAACCAGATTTCAAATCAATCTTTGAATAATAACATGACCCTCCAAGATAGTCCAAAAGATCCTCAATCCTTGGCATAGGGAATGTATACCTTATTGTGATCTTATTTATGGCCCTTGAATCCGTACATAGTCTCCACTTCCCATCTTTTTTTGGAGCAAGTACACTAGGGATTGCACATGGACTAAGACTCTTTCTAATCAGTCTTTCTCTAAGAGTTCTTGAATTTGTCTACTCACCTCTTCATTTTGCTATGGTGTTAATTTATAGGCAGACTTATTGGGTAATGTGGCACCTGGGATGAAGTCAATTTGATGACTTATATCTCTCATGGGTGGTAAGGAGTTAGGAGTATCCTCTACCACAAGATCTTGGTACTTATCCAACAATTGTTGTACTTCTAGTGGAATCTCTTTCTGCTTTTTGTGTTGCTGACCTGATTCATCTTTAGGCTTCATTACCAAGGCATACCCTTGGGTATCCTTCTCCTTCATGAGGTGTAAGAACTCTTTTCCGCTAACCATCATGACATTGGTGTCATTACTCTTCTCTCCAATCTGCTCTTGCATAGGATCCATCCTAAACTTCCTTCCATTCTTGGTGATGAGGTATGTGTTCTTCTCACCATCATGTTGTGCCTTTACATCATACTACCATGGACGTCCAAGAAGAAGGTGACAAGCATCCATAGGAATAATCTCACATAGTACCTTGTCCTTATAATCACCTATCTCAAACTCAACCCAAGTTTGTTCTTCTACCATGTAATTTTGACTCTTATTCGACCAAGAGATCTTATGAGGACTAACATGGGGCAGCCTTTTCAACTTACACTTCTCGACCATTTCAGTAGACACTACATTCTCAGTAGAACCTGAATCAACAATGATTTTACAAAGTTTACCATATGCTATACCTTAGGTTTTGAATAGAGTCTTCCTTTGTGGGGGCTCTTATTTCAATGGCATCTTCAAACAAGGTCCTCTTGATCACCATGTTCTCTCCTTCAAGGACTAGTGCAGTACTACCAATGGGTGAATTCACACTTTGGTAGTCATCATCTTTCAACAACTGATTCCTTCTTCCACCATCATGGGAACTAGTTTCCTTCTCAGGGCATTTGCTCATAGTATGGCCTACTTGATTGCAGCCATAGCATCTATCGGTGAAAACTCTGGGTCCTCTGCCTGCACCACCACCTCTACCTCTGCCATTTGGTCTTCTCCAACCTCTGTAACCACCACTTCTATGGTCTACATCAGAATGAGACTCTTGTTGACTTGGGTTTTCATTTCTGCTTGACTGTCCTCTACCAAAACTACCTCTTCCCCTATTATTTCTGCCACCTCTTCCTCTGGTGTTTTGATCACTCTTTCTTTTCAACTTCTCCTCTGCCCTAGAGTCTAATTGAAAACACTCATCCACTATTTTAGGAACCACCATACTGAATTCATCTTGTATGTTATACCTCAAGCCATCGAGATATCTGGCCACCATCTCTTTCTCCTCCTCCGTGTGATTGACTCTCGTGCTCAATCTATGAAATTCTTCAGTATATGTAGCCACATCCATATCCTTTTGTCTGAGATGATTAAACTTCCTAATGGTCTACAACTCATAATTGGATGGCATGAACGTGTCTCTTAGCATGGCCACCATTCTACTCCATTTGGTGATAGGGTTCTTTCCAACTTTCTCTCTTTCACCTTGCATATAGTTCCACCAAACTAGGGTAGAACCTCTCAATCTTGTCTTAGCAAACTTGACTTTCTTGCTGTCACTATACTCCTTGAAGTCAAAATAGTTACACATGGCTTCAATCCAATCCATGAGGGCATCTCCATCTAGTTTCCCATTGAATGTAGGAACATCCATCTTTTGATCGCCACTATCTCCATGAGCACCTTTGAGTGCATTCAAGAATGCCTTTTGGTCTATAGACATATCTTGTTCTTAAGGGCTCTCCTCTGCCTCTTCTTCTTCTTCTTCTACCTCAGAAGTACTTCCATCCTTACCCTTGGACCTCTTTTCTTTCAATCTTGCTTCAAGCATCTCCTCTACCATCTTCTTGATGGCTTCTTGGCTCATAGACTTGGGAGGCATTGTGCTAGCCTCAATTTCTATCTCCTCATCTGACATACACTGCTCCAATTCAAATATTGGCTCTGATACCAATATGATGCAGAGCGCACAGTAGAAGCGGTTAACAGATCAACAAACTTGATCGGTGAGAGAGTGAGCTATGTCTTGGCGATCTACTCTTATCAGCCAAACATACCCCATTGGCCACCTTGCAATTTCTCTGACCGATCTCTCAACTCTCCCCGACAACTCAACATAATGCTTTGTCTTCGGTGAGACTACATACCATCGGCGAGTTTGAAAACTACTCCACCAATACACACCGATCACTTCGATATTACCTTCGAACCATACTTGTTGGTAAGACTTACTTCGTCGACGAGATCTTTTACTCTCCTTCCGATGTGCTGATGTATCAACTTAGTATATGCTTGGTGTGACTTGCTATTACCGATGGACTAAAGTTTCTTTACCCTGATTTCACCGTTACGACTAGTCATCGTTTGTATCCGACGAAAGATACATTCTCAACATACATTCTCAACATGCATTCTCAACCTGCTTTTACGATATCCATACGCAATATACATTCGGTGAAACGATGCAAAACTTATGCCGATATATGTTTCTTCAGTGAGACTTCCTTCATTCTTCACCGATACACTTTCTATCAGCCTAACACCGTTGATCGGTGTAACTTCAAAAAGTTCCTCTGAGGGTTGTGTTACACCAATGGTAACCTCTGCTACTTTGCAACTACGCAGACACCAAACTAGAAATAGAAACAAAGACTCGACAGCATGGAAGGGGGTCTATAATCCTCTGTAAACACTTGATCACTCGTTAATTTGGCCACTCCACAATAGCACTTCTCCTATCGTTTCGATGACTAGTCACATAGAGATGCCTAGTCAACTCATGCCAAACTCCTTCGATCCTTGAGTGTTTGACCCAGAACTATAGAAAACACAAAATATACACTATATTCCTCCATCACACTAAAAATGAGAATCTTGCTTTCAGTGGACAGAGGAATAATAGTCCATTTATTCACCAAACCCTAGTTTCTAGGTTTTCAGACTAGTCTCTACAAAAAGAACAATTTCTCACTGACTATGACACTTCAAGACACCAAACCACTTCCAAATGAAAGATATTTCAATACATGAACACTTCTAGTTAGTTTCACGCAATCACCTATCCATACAAACCATACAAAATGACTATTACAGAGAAATACTCAGAAAGAACAATATTTCAACACACCCAAAAATCTAGATCTTCATTCATTCATGTCATTGCATCCAACTCCTCACCTATAAAAGGCTTGAGACCTTTGTTTACATCCCTCCCAACCGTACAAACTGATTTTGAAAGTCAGTTAGCCGTTGGGTTTCTCCTCTCACAAGAAAACTACCTGTTTTCATTGTGTTATTACATCAAACTTGACCGAAACATGGTCTACATAGGTCTAGTGACCAAATTGACAAAAAACCTTATTACAAACATGATGTGGCTTAAAAAGCCTTATTGAAAACATAAACAAAACATGACTCCTACACCATAGGGAAGGTGCTCCTACACCAAAGGGTGAGAATCCATATCCAACACAAGAGGGGTGAGAGCAGGTTCAAGCTCTAAGTGTGGGATGGCATGGAATTAGTCAAGTTGAAAGTGGAATGTTGAGGAAATGGATTAGTGAATATCTAGAGGTTTTTATTTGGTAGAGCTACTAACTCTTTACCTCTCTCATTCACACCCGCTACCTGGACGACTTTTGAATCAATTAAATATTGAATTATATGTCTTATTACATGCTTATCTTTGTATATAATGTCTAGGTACACAATAGAATTGGAAAAAGGAATTTGGGTCATAGTTTTTACAGAGTATGTGCTTTGTGTCTAGAGGGTGGATAGATAGGAGTTAAACTAAATTGTTAGAAGGGAGCTATGGGAGAATAGATTGCAACATATTAGATGTAAAATGTGGTTATGTTGTGACCACATGGATAAAGCCATCACCGATAAAGAAGGCAGGGTTGTACTAGTAGTGTTAATGAAAAATTTGGTTGTATTTTTCTTATTGAAGAAATTTGTATTTTATTATATTTTTTGTTGAAAGGTGTAGAAGGTCCTATGGAAGAAGTAGGAGCTAATGAGATAGATTAAGATACCTCAAACTGACTAATAGTCTCCTAGTAATCACACGAGGCTATGCATAAATGAACAAATGATGAATATAGCATCAAGGGAATCTTGTCCTCAATCAAAGGCTAAAGATTGCAATCAAACAGCCTCTGCATATCTCATTCAAGTAGAGGATACAATATTTGTGAAAATAGAGATTGATATCAAAAACTAAAATCGTCACTTGTTATTGGGTATTAATTTAAAATGTTGAAGGAATAGATTTATTAATTGATCAAAAGAGTAGATATAATAGTCAAATAACAAGAAAAACCAATCCAAAGTGGTATCTTTGAGGGACCACATAAAAAGTTTCACTAATATTTTATCTTCAAAGATGATGTCACTACAAAGCGTGGTGAATGCGAACACATGGGATTGCAAATCGCCTTTGCCATTGTATTTTTCAAATCACTAGAATTTAAATCTAGTAGGGATAGGAGTAGAAAGGATATCTAGTGCAAGTGAGCTACAAAATAATGAGGTTTTGAGAGTGGCTATGAAGTGATGGAGAGCAAAGCAACTTATTGTTGCAAGTCACTCATATTTTGCATTAATTGATTGATTACTAGGTCATTTGTATGAAGGCAACTAGTAGGAACAATAGTAGTATAAGGAATGCTAGATAGAGTAAAAGGATGCAAAGCATTAAGGCATCTAGTGGAAAAACTAAAGGTTAGGGAATTGGATGGAGGAACAAACCCATAAGAAGAAATGGGGTTTCTCACCTTCCTATAGAAGGAAGGGTCTACATGACTAAGTTGAATAGTGGAAGTGGCAACATGTGAAGGGTTATCCATGTGCACATTTGGAGCAGGCATGGATTAGAAAATTGGTTTTTAGTGATACTAGAATGGGCATCTCGAGTCTACTCATGGGTAGTCACTGATGTAGAAACATCATTGTTAATATTCATGGCTATGCCATACAAGAAATCAAGGTCCATGGGATGATTCCATAGCATGGTTTGCATGGCATTCATAATAGATTCAACAACATTACACATAGGCTCATCATCATTAAGATGTTATTGTAAGTTTGCTATATGTTTGTTGAGTTGATCAACTTGAGTGTTGACTCCCATGCAGAGGATGGCTTCATGATTGAAGCTTCCCTCAATTCTGTGGAATATAATGGGAGAATAGTTTGTTAGAGCAAGAAGAGTTGTAGCAGTTGGATCATATGAGAAGTTTGAAAAGTTGAGAGTTGTTCTAATAGGAGAAGTAAATTGTTTATAGAAATTCATCTTGGAATAGTTGTGGTAACTCCTACAAACAATGATATTAGAGAAGAGAGACTAGGTTGCGAAGCTTATAAAAGGTGACAACAATGAGCATCATAGCACATAGTACAAAATGATGAGAATATGTTTATGGAGTAGAGGTTTACCTAGGGTCCATGTTGGGTTCACCAAAATGTAATGATTAAAAGATTTTTTGCCTTTTTTTTAACTAAGGTTTTAACTTTTCACCTTTACACTATATAAGATTAAGAAAGAAGTATGTTTTTGTGTTTTTGAAGTTTTTAAGAAATTAACTCTACCGTTATAAAGAAAAAACTAAAATAATCTTATCTAGATATTTTTCTCCTTTCCTACTTAAGCTAAGTGAAAAGAAAAAAGATCTGGGTTGGAAATCATAAATTACAAAAAATGAACTTACTAGAATGATAAATAGAATATAGAACTAAAAAATGAAGCAAACAAAGAACCTAGTGCTAGAAGATGGATCTCACTTCCAAGGATGCAGCCATGATGTTCAAACATCTACATGGGGCATTGCCATCCTACTCAAGTGTTGTCATCCCTATTATGCATTGTTGTCCAATTTGTTTGCAAAATCCCACTTCCTGTATAGATTTTTAAATCTTCTCCACAAAGTGAATCAATATCAACACATAGCAGATACCAAGAACTACTAGGAATAAATAGAACTAAGAAAAACACTTTAAATGATTGATTTGAACTCAAAATAACAAAAGACAAAGGATGGAAAAGAGAATAACAAGCCTTAGTGCTATTGTGTTTCCAAAAGAACCTATTAGCTTTGGACACAAAAGAAGGTTAGGGTTGTATGGGATCTTGCCACAAATGGTCAAGCCCCTAGTTTAGCCTTTCGACTTCCATGGGTAGCCAATGATAAAGATGAAATAAGAAATATGTGTGCTCCTAGCCTAAGTGCACCTAGAACTAGAGAAACAAAATGAAAGTGCTATGAGTATTATTCTTAGGTCTACAAGAAGTACTAAACTAGTGTGTATAATGTCAAGTGGAAATGGGAAACCCAACAAGTTCTAATAAAACATTAACGGATTCACAAATGCTATCAAAAACAAAAAGAAAAGAGAACATCTTGAACACTATCACCTCACACCATGAATGGAAGTAAAATATTATAAGAATCATAAGCTAGATGTGCCCAAGGGTGCAAAGATGCCAAGGAAATCATACTAGATAGAAAACTGTTCAAAAACTTTTGAAATCTGGTAGAAAAGTGCTAGTCACAATCACATGAAAGCTTGAAAATCAAGAGATCTCGCAAGAGAACTTGATAGAATACAAAGTGTGGATGTTTTTTTTTTTAATTGAGATAAGAGAGAAGATAAAGAGGGAAGAAATTCAAACTGGCCATTGGCATTCAACTCAAGTTGATTACAAAGCCTTCTCATCAAAGGAAAGGTGGAAAGATTTAGAGAAAATGACTATTGTATAACTAAAATGGCAGTCAATGCTAGGGTGCCACACTAATGTCCAAGTACAACAAGCCATCTAAATTCTTGACACGTCAAAACAAAACAAGGTAAATATGAATGTAACATTGGTTAACACGTTAAAATGGAAAAACAGATGAAAACACAAAATACAAGTTGGAACCATGGGTGGGAAGAGGCTAAAGCAAGGTTAAATGAACTTGAAAATGCACTAGGGATTACAAACACCAAAGTGAGCTCAAAACATAATGTGAAATTGCAAGGGTATACAATTTTTGACATTACACCTAGCAAACTCTAGTTCCAAGACATGAATCAAACTTTTTATACCACATTTGTGGTGATTGCTTCAAACCATACATAGACCTTTTAATTTATAGACCTTATTTTATTACCTGTTAACCTCAAACTAAGCTATTTCATATAGATTTCCTCCTCTAAATGTCTATGCAAAAATGTATTTTTGCATCCATTTGTTCTTCTTCAAGATTAAAAGCAATAATGAACAACATAAATCTAATGGAGTTCAATTTGGCTACAAGAGATAAAATTTCATTGAAATTTATTCCCTCAATCTAAGAATATCTTTTTTCCATCAATCTTGCCTTGTACAACTCTAATGTACCATCTACCCTAAGCTTCTTTTTGTACACCCATTTTCAACCACTAGGGTTTCTTTCTTCAAGAAGATCAACCAGATCTCAAGCCTCACATTTGTCCAAGGTTGACATTTGTTCCTACATGGCTTTCTTCCAAGTCTTGTTTTCTTTAGAAGATAAAGCTTTATTCATGAATCTTGGTTCATCATTAGTACAAGGTAAAACAAAAACACAATGGAAATATGGTGGATTATAGCTATCTAGTTGTTTTTTCTATGTTGTGTACCTCCTTATAGATAGTGGAGTACAAGCCTCTTTAAAATTTTATTCTTCTTCAAAAATCAAGTCTCATCTTTCTTCCAGACCTTCTTCATCTTCATCCTCATTTTCCTATTCCTATCCACAATTCTATTTATTTACAGATGCATTTTCTTACTCTTATTTATTCTCAAGATAGATCTTATTTCTGTCTAAGTCCTTTAATAGTTCTTCCTTGCAAAAAACTTTAAAATTCCTAAAAACATCTCTTTAATACATAATTTTTAGAGTTAAAGAATTCCAAAGATTTATACCTTTTTACATTTTCAGCATATCGTATGAAAATATATTTCTTAGCTTTAAAATCTTAGATCATTTTTCCTTAGGCACATGAACAAATTCCTCACAACCAATGGTGATTAAAAGGAAGCAAGGTACACAGAACACACTTTGTACACCAATCTAATGATGGGAGTTGTACAAATTTTAATTTTTTAACAATTACAATAATGAAGAAACACAATACATGAAAGATCAAATAGCATCACATGCAAGTACAAATCCACACAACACAAGATATACGTGGGTAAAACCCTTTTGAGTCAAAAACACCACACTCCAAAAGACTGCTCAATGTATTACAAATCAAAAAGTGATTACAAACACTTGCGGAACAAGTTTCTTGCAGGAGTTTACAATGTTTATTTTTGGAGCAATTCTTGCAACATTTTAGTAGAATAGCAGTACCTGCAAATAAGTCATACAAACTACTCCAACAAGCACCTTATTTATAGAGAATATCAAGCATGAAAGAAGATTCTAGAGGAAGCTACAAGATATGGGCATCCAAATCTATGTGGCACATTTTTCCAACAACTCTTTGACTCAAGATTCCCTTACACCTCTTTCAACCCTCCATACTTGGGCACCCCAAATTTGCCTAAAATAGGTATGACATATGCTCTTACAATGTCATAAAATTTGTCATTTATGAAAACTCTTACAGCTATAAGAGAATCTGTTATAACTAACATATAATAGTCGATTCTCTTACAACTTGTCATATCCCAAACTTGGGCACTTAGATTCCCCATGCAAGATGCTTTGTAACACTTGTCCATCCTGCCATAAAATTTGATTCTTATGCATCATAACTTGTCATAGGAACCTGTCATAGAATATTGACTTACACACATTACAATATGTCGACACATGGCATACATATTCTACCACAAAATGGGATGCACTTCCACATGTAGGAATAAATGCATCCTTGTCACATTCCATGTCACCTACCAGCATGAAGGCAACTAACCGTGCCATGTCACACTAAATGAAAAAGTATGATGAGCAAGAAAATACAACATAGGCATAAATTAAATAATTAAATAAATACTAATTCTAGGAATTTGTAAAGATTGAGACACCTCAATTCCCAACATTCTCCCACTTGTCAAACACCTTGTAATTTTAACCAGTTTGAATAGGAAATCAACTGCTAGGGGCTGAGAGGCCCATAGCCTTTGAACACCATCTAAACTTCTCCTTGCTCACAGGCTTTGTCAATGAATTTGCAACATTCATCAAAGTATCAACTTTCTCAAGTTTCACCTTATCATCTTCTACCATGTCACATACAAAATGGAACCGAACATCAATATGCTTCATTCTAGAATAGAAGGTGGGGTTCTTTGCCAAACAAATAACACTCTGACTGTCACAACAAATAGTAATCATCCCTACATCAAGCCCAACATCAAAATAAAATCTCTTAAGCCAAATGGCTTCCTTACAAGCATGAGTTCTGCCATGTACTCTTCTTCTGTAGTGGATAAAGTGACAACAACTTTTCGCTTACTTATCCAACTAATAGCACCACCGAACATAGTAAAAACATAACCACTGGTGGATCTCCCTCTTTCAATATCACTTGCCCAATCAAAATCCACATACCCATGAATACAAATTAAATGTCAAGGTCTTGTAGGATAACCATGATAACATAAGGAATACTCAGAAGTACCCTGCAAATATCTGAACTATCTCTTCACATCATCCCAATGTACCCATCTAGGATTAGCCATAAATCGACTAAGGACTCCCACTACTTGGGCATTGTTTGTCCTTGTACATACCATAACATACATCAAACTCCCAATGGCACTAGCATAAGGAACTCTAGTCATTTCCTCCATCTCAATAGGAGACTTTGGACAATCATCCACATATAACTTTGTCCCCAACATAACAGGAACAGTCAATGGTCTACAAGCTGCCATGTTGAGTCTCTTCAACACAGTATTCACATACTTACTCTGGTGTACCCAAAGTTTTCTATTTGCACCATCTCTTATGATTTCCATTCCTAGAATGTACCTAGCTACCCCTAAATATTTCATCTCAAATTGTGTTGATAACTGAGACTTCAAATTAGAAATCAAACTCTTACCATTCCCAATGAACAACATATCATCAACATACAATGCGATAATGAGAATGGGATCGTTAGCCATCTTATACTAAACATAATGATCTGATTTTGATCTTAGAAATCCCAAACTCAACACAAAGGCATCAAACTTTTGGTACCACATCCTAGGAGATTACTTCAAACCATACAAAGACTTTTCAACTTGCAAACCAAATTTTCTTTACCTTTTACAATGTAGTGCTCAGGTCATGACATATGAATCTCCTCCTCCAAGTCACCATGAAGGAAAGTTGCCTTCAAATCCATTTGTTCAACTTCTAAATCGTTTGCAGTAGCAAGTGAGAACAAAAATCTAATAGATGTCAGCTTTGCAATGGGAGATAAAATCTCACCATAATCTATTCCATTAACATGAGAATACCCCTTCATGACCAACCTTACCTTATACTTCTCAACACTGCCATCAAAACCGAATTTCTTTTTGAACACTCATTTACATCCAATAGATTTATGTCCATTAGGCAAAGACACTAGATCCCAAGTATTATTTTTCTTCAAAGAAGCCATTTCTTCCTCCATGGCCTCCTTCCAGAAATCTGCATCTTTCATATCCGTAGCCTATTTCATAGTTCTAGGCTCATCGTTGTTAATAATCAAAGAAAAAATATAACTAGAATCAAGCAATGTAAAATGAAACCTTTCAGGTTTCCTCCTTATTTGTGTAGACCTCCTCAAAAGTTGAGGTTGAGTTTCTTCTTCTTCTTCTAAACTTTTAGAGTTACAAGAGATCTCCTCATCATCAGGTCCAACAAGTGTTTTTGGTTCAACTTTCTCAGGGGTGGAAGGAAGTTGAACCACATCCTCCTTCTTCTCTTCTTTTTTTGGCTTTAGAATAATAGAAGAAGGACTGAGTTCTCTAAAGATCACACTACTACTATACATAACCCTCTCATCCACTGGATACCAAAGATTGTACCCTTTCACACTGATACCATAACTAATGAAGATACATTTGACTACCTTGTTCTCAAACTTAGACCTCTTCTCCTTAGACACATGTGCATATGCCTCACAACCAAATACTCAAAAATGTCTCAATGAGGGCTTTTTCCCCGACCACACATCCATAGGTGTCTTATCAACAAGTGTTGATGTAGGAGACCTGTTAACCAAGTAGCAAGTGGTAGCAACAACCTTGACCCAAAATTTTTATTCAAGGCCAGTTGCACTGAGCATACTCCTAGCCCTCTTCATTAATATCATGTTCGTCCTCTATGTAACTCCATTTTGTTGAGGGGTATATGGAGTTGTCTTATGCCTCTAAATCCAATGTTCTTTATAGAACTTGTTGAAATCTGTTGAACAAAACTCACCACTATTGTCAGTCCTCAAACACTTAATCTTTTACTAGTTTGATTCTCTACAAAAGCTTTAAACTCTTTGAATTGACTAAAGGCTTCATATTTGCTTCTAAGGAAATAAACCCATGTCCTTCTACTGTAGTCATCAATGAATGATACATAATAAATAGACTTATAAATCGAAGGAACATTCACATGACCCAAAACATCAAAATGTATCAAGTTCAACACCTTAGAAGATTTATGAGAACTAGAATAAAACTAAACACAATTTTGTTTTCCATATATGCAATGTTCACAAAAATTAAACTCAAGATTACAATCATTCATCCCCTCAACAAGAGTTTATTTTTTTAGGGATCTAAGCCCCTTCTCACAAATATGACCAAGTCTTTAGTTCCATAACATTATCTTCTTTGCAAGAAGTTCCATTTCCAAAGAATGAGCACCCTTGGGTACCCAGAAAGCATGACCATCAAAAGTAGATGAAACTATCCTCTTCGTTGTTGGTTCCAATGGTGAGGATGAAGACTTTGAAGTTATCTTCTTTGAAACTTAAAAAACTATTACACTAAATAGTGCATGCATAAAGCTTGAATAGAGTGCTAATCTGAATAGCCTTAGCTGGAACCATAGCTCCTCTAGTCATCTTGCATCCTCCTTTCAAGAAAATAACCTATACACCCACATCATTAAACTTACTTATAGATAATAGGTTCTATACCAAACTAGGGATATGCAGAACAACATTGATCCCCTTCATTCATACATCAGGGAATCGAATAAAGACTCTTCCATGACCAACAATCTTTAAATGAGAGTCATACCCAAATACACCTTCCCACCGCCATATTCTTCCTACTTTGTGAATCAACCTTGATGAGAGGTTATGTGAAAATATGCACCAGAGTCTATCAGCCACACATCCTCAAATGCATGTGTTTCCAAGGCAGAAACAAACACTTCTCCATCATCTTGAGAGGATTTGTCAGAATCTGAATCATAATTCTTCTTCTTTTTCTTCTTCTCCACCTTGTACTCCTTGCGGAAGTGACCAAGTTTTCCACAGTTCCAACATAGAGCCTTGGACTTTGCAGGAGACTTAGATCTCCCACAAGATTTGGATCTTTTTTTCTTCCTTCTTGTCCTTTCTTGCCTTTTTCTTTTGGTCTACCCCAAACCATGAGAGCCTCCTTAGCCATATCAGAAGTTTTTCTTCACATATCTTCAAAAATTAATGATACAACCACCTCATCCATCTTGAACTTGGTGGTGGTACTCCCAATGGCCATCACAAGGTGATCCCACGAATTCATCAAAGAACACAACAATGTCATGCATCAATCCTCCTCCTCCATTTTCACACCAATAGAGGACAACTAGGCAACAAGCATATTGAAAGCATTCAAGTGATCTGCAATAGATCCTCCATCTTCCATCCTCAGAGAGTATAGATTATTCCTCAAGAATAACTTATTTACTGAGGATTTTGCCTGATAAATTTCTCCAAGCTTCTTCCACAGATTTTCCGCCATAGTCTCTTCATGAACATTCAATAAGACAGAGTTAGCCAAATAGAGTCTTATCAAACCCTTATCCTTTCGACCAATTAGATCCCAATCTTCTTGTTTCATTCTTGATGACATCTTTCTATACAGCAAGCCATAGATCGTTGTCAACTAACATATCCTTCATCTTGAGTTTCCACAACTCAAAGTTGCCTCCATTGAAATTTTCAATCTCTACCCTTCCAGATGTGCTTTCCATCTCCCTACAACAAAGATTTCAAAATACACTATGCAAGTTACCACTCAAACAAAGATTTGTACAAAACCCTCTACCCAACAACTAGAACCAAAGGTGATTAGGGTTTGATACCAACTGAAAGGAAGCAAGGTACGCAGAACACACTTCCTACACCAATCTAATGAGGGGAGTTGTACAAATTTTAATCTTTTAATATTTATAGTAATGAAGAAACATAATACAAGAAAGATCAAATAACATCACATGCAAGTACAAATCAATACAACACAAGATATACATGGGGAAAACCCTTTCGAGTGAAAAACCCCACACTTCATAAGCTTGCTCAATGTATTAAAAATCAAAAAGTGATTACAAACACTTGCAAAATTTTACACTGTTGATTTTTGGAGCAATTTCGGTAGCATTTCAGCAGCATAACAATACCTACAAATAATTCATAGAAACTACTCCAATAAGCACCTTATTCATAGAGAATATCAAGCATGAAGGAAGCTTCTAGAGGAAGCTATAAGAGATGGGCATCCAAATCCATGTGGCACATTTTTCCAACACCTCCTTGACTCACGGGACACTTGTCCAAGATTCCCTTACACCTCTTAAAACTCTCCATACTTGGGCATCCTAAATTTGCCTAAAATAGGTATGACAGATGCTCTTACAATGTCATAAAATCTGTCATATATGACAACTCTTATAGTTGTAAGAGAATATGTCATAAATGACTAATAATAGTTGATTCTCTTATAACTTGTCATATCCCAAACTTGGGCACTTATATTCCCCATGCAAGATGCTTTGCAACACTTGTCCATCCTGCCATAAAATATTATTCTTATGCATCATAACTTGTCATAGGAATTCGTCATAGAATATTGACTTGCACACATTACAAGATGTTGACACATGGCATAAATATTCTACCATAAAATGGGATGCCTACTTTCACATGTAGGAATAAATGCATCCTTGTCACCTTCTATGTCACCTTCCAGCATGATGACAACTAACTATGCCATGTCACACTAGATGACAAAATATGATGAGCAAGAAAATACAACATAGGCATAAATTGAATAATTAAATAAATACCAATGCCAGGAATTTACAAAGGTTGAGACACCTCAATTCCCAATAGTGACAACATAAAGGTGTGTCCCACTTTTTGGTCTAAATGGGACATGTAAATCAACATTTTTCTCTTAATTATAGCAAGAAAATTTTAAATAATTTAAAAGTAATATAAACAGGTGATTTGTGCTTTTTTATGTAGATTTTATTTTTAGTTTAAAAAAATAATTTGTGTTTTAAATATTTGTTAGTAAAGTGTTTTTAACACTCTATAGTATTTTTTTTGCTAGATAAAAGTGGCCTTGGGGGCATCCATACCAATAGATCAAAACTAGAAAAATTACATGGTTTGGGCATCTCCATAATGAAGGGTCAGGTTTCCAAATGCATCAGACCAATAAACAGGGGTGCATTACATTGTGCTAAATGACCCTAGAAATTGAGATTTCATCTTATCGAATTTAGTTTTGAAGTATTCATGTCATTTTTAGAATGGCACCACAAGTGCATTTTGTGGTGAGCTTAATCCCTTTTGGAGGAGTCTTTCTTTTTCTTTTGCATCATGTTCCAACCTTCACTAAAACCTCCATCATTATGAACCTTCAAGGAAAGATGATAAGTTTGAGAGTTTTTGAAATCTCAAAAGTTATCGAGGCATTAACACACCTATCCTTAGAGAGTTGTAAACTGCCATCAATTGTTGATGACACCTCCTTTTGTAATTTCTGCATGGCCTTAGAGGGATCATGTTGAGCTTGCATGTTGCCCAAGGGTTTTTCTAGTGGGGATTAGGCATAGGCTCATGTTTCTTCATTGATATTTCAATAGTGTAATGGTGAGGAGAGTCATCTTTCCACCATGAGGTTTGACAATTCATTTTACTTTTGAAGTTAGGGAAGTCTATAGCAAAGAAACCAATACAGTAGCATCTCTGGAAACAAAAAGGAAAACCCTCTTAATCTAAGGGTTGAGACTAACATTGACTATCAACTTTCAAAATTATTTTTTCCAAGAGGCCTTTTGAAATGTCCAAATCCACTAGTATGCGGGCAAAAGTTATGTGCATGAAATTAGATGAGTCTTTGTTAGTTGCCAAGAAGTTTCCAATTGCTTTGAAGCATGTAGCATGTATTAACCTAGAAATGGAGTAGAATAGTTGGGAGGCAAACCCAAATAGGCATGATTGTAAAAGATTCAATGGAGGGATTGAATGTAGAATGCCATGGTTTTAACATGAGTAGGTGTTGTCCCCATAACCACACATTACAGAGAATACTATTTTGATACTCCACATTATCAAATACCACAACAAAAAACCAACAATGCAAGGATAAATTTTGAGATTATCTTCCAAAACATTCTACCAAGTGTCAATAATCCACTAGTGGAGATCAAGAAGGCTTCACCATAAATGGTTAAATTTGCCTATTAACCCATGCTTAGCAAAGAATTATTCATTTTTTATTGTTTCTTTCTTATCATTTTCGCCCAAATTTAATTCGATGGGCTTACCAGTGCATCTAAGGGGTCTTTTGATACAATGAAGTATCAAGTTTGTTGTTGGACTCCCTAAATATTAATGAATCTGAAGAGGTGTTTTTAGTAGCATCAAAATATGAATGGTCATATTTTTGTTGTGCCCATCGACTCTCTATTACATGATTTGTTGTTTCCATGGGATTGTGATTTAGGAATTGAGGCATCCTTGGTCGTTGAGAAACCCAATTGACCTACATTATTCCTATTATCCCCTTGTGAATCCACCTTCACACTGGTTTTTCCAGTAGCCAACAATGGTTTGGAAATGGATGCATGTATTGGGTCACGTTAGAATAAGTGAATACATTCCAATTATGGATCCCCAAATCTGAGGCCATTGATTCCTTCACCTATAATAAACCCATCCCCAATGGAAGGATCATCAACCAATTCTATAATTCTTTTTACCAAAACCCTACATCCTGTAGATTTTGGGAGTGATGTCAATTTGAGAGTTTTTTAATAATTACACTTTATAGTATTTTTAATGAGTAATATTTTCTATATTACATAATGTTAGTGTGAATGGCGTTCTTTATCTAACTAGTTCATTTCCTAGCTAGTTCTCTGTTTAGGTCCTTTTCATGTACTAGGTTAAGTTTACTAGGGACCTTTTCACCTTATCCCATATTGGTTGTGTTTTTAGTCTCTTGGGTGGTAAATCCTATATATACTCACCCATCACTCTCATATGAGCATCTCATCTCATTATATTCTTTTCATTCTCATTAAGTAGAATACAATTTATTCTTGCTCATTTCTAATTTCTAGTTTTGCTTTCCTTCATTCATTTGCATTCTTAGGTTGCTTTTTCAACCAAATCTTACATGGTATCAAAGTGGTTGCGAGTGGTGGGTTAGTATTTTTTAGAAAACTAGGAGTGTAGAGTTGTTTTTTGAAGCACATGAGTATGCTCTTCTCTTGCATCCTTGGATAATTTGGAGAATCAAAAAACTGTGGAGAAAACACCAACTTCTAGGGGTTCTTATTTTGATTTGCCAGTTGTAGGGTTTTTTAGAGTTTCTTGGAGATATTCTAAGCCCACCATTGATTCTAGAGTAGCTAATATATTCATATTTACCTTTCAATTCATTCTAGTTGGACACAGGAGGCTAGATCTACAAGGGTTTGAATTGGAAGGTTCGTTGCAAAATCTAGCAGGGACCTACCATTTCAACGCATTTTGGATCAAATCCGACCTTGACATTGTGCTTCGAAGGCCTGAAAACCCTAAGATCGAAAAATCGTTGATTTTGGGCAAAGTTGTTTGGAGAGGTAGATTGTTTTACCTAAGGAGTCATATGACCCCCCTAGCACGCACTTCGATTTGAAAGGAAAAATTTTCAAAAAAAATTCTATGTTTTTATCAAAAAATTATCAAAATTTTCATTGAATAAATTCACAATTTAACCCCTGTGTGGTATGTATAGTAGCCCCTGTACAGGGCGTATTGCCCTTATATAGGGGCATGCACCTCTACTTGAGGTTTGTGAACCTCAATAAAGGTCGTAGCCTCTACTTAGAGGCCTATGAACCTTTAAAGAGGTCGTAGCCTCTACTTAGAGGCCTACGAACCTTTAAAGAGAGCATAACCTCCCTTGCATGGCCATGGGGTGTGGTATTCAACACCTTAAACCCCATCCTATCATTTGACCTTTTGGCCTTTCTATAGTTGTTCAGCCTTTTTTAGGCCCTTCTTTGTAATATGTGCCTCCTCTTTTTTCGTGACCTTGAAGTCCACACCACACCTATATTTGGAGATTTTGCTATAATTAGTGATCATTCTGGCGACACTTGTCATTTGGCAAAGGTCTGAACTTATATGAAGACTTGCTATATTTGGCTAAGTTCTAAACTCTTTGGTAGGGTTCTATTTTTAGCAGCATCACTAATGGTAGTTTCATCAAATTTGGCGGCAGGAAAATTTTTCATTTCAGCCCCCCTCTCCATTAGCAGGTTGAGTTTTGAAGACAAACATTGTAGGCTCATAACTTGGGCTCACATCCTTCATTTTTTGAGCAATTTTTTTATTTGGGCTAATTTTTCATGCTCCCCGCATTAGTGCAGATAGTTTTGGATTTTGGTGTACAGTTTTCCCAGAACTTGTAGACTCTCATTGGTGACACTACATAGTTCTCATTTTTAGACACTTCAAAGCTTCATAACTTTGTGATACAACCTCGGGGCAAAGTGATTCTTTTTTTGAAAGTGCATATTTTTCATTTACTTCATAGTGGTGTTGTTTATTTCACTTGGAATTGTTCCAAAATCATATTTTTAGTATATACTCATTCTTTGAGGATTTGTAAAAAGTATTGAAGTCAAGTCCAATCAGTGTTTCTTATTGGTGGAAATTGTAACCACACTAACTATAAAGTACCAAATCATATTGCTTTGGGGGTATTCTTTGATTGAGTGATTTGAGGGGGTCTCTTGGTGTCTTTGTGCTTGTGCATCTCTTTTTGCTTGTGCTCTCTTTTCCTTCACAAATGGGTCACTTTAAGTTTCTATTGCTAACACCATAGAACTATAACACATGGCATCAAAATAAATGGAATGCATTAATGCAACTTGGATATACACCTTATGTTGAACAAAAGGTAATTGAACCCACAGATTACAAGGAAAAGGTACAATGGATGCTTGAACACACAAAAGCTCTTAGTTGTCTTACGAGCCTAGTTTCCCTTGATATAATGTTTCAAATCGATCGATGTACAAATTCACATGATGCATGGGAAAAATTAAAGACTCTATATGGTACAACTAATGAAGTTAGGGGATATCAAATTGACAATGAATTAATGAGTCTTGATCCTAAGTATTTTGACAACATTCAAGACTATGTAACAAAGGTTAATGACCTTAGAGCATGATGTAAATCTTGTGGCATTGAGAAAAAGGACATTCAACTTGTCTTGGTACTCTCAACAAACTTGGACCTTAATATGTTGCATTTGTTTCTAGATTTCACACTCATAAGTTGACTATGGGATCTGCATACACAATGCCTTCTTTTGCTTCCTTTTTCTGAAATGTTAATGCATGAGGAGAGGAAGCTTCTTTCCATGGGTCTCCTTAAGCCATCTAAGTCTCAAGCTTTGTTGGCTAGTTAGTCGAAGGGATAGAAAGAGTTAGGGAAACCTGATAAGAAACAAAAGAGTTCCAAGAATAAATCACAAAAAGATCAAGCATAATCATCATCTGCCCCAAAAGCAGACTCCAATTCTTCTTCTTCAAAGGGGAATTCTCAGAAGAAGGAAAGACCAACTTGTAGTTACTACAAGAAGGTTGGTCACAAGGAACATTCTTGTCACAAGACGTAGATTGATGAGCTGACACATATTCTCAAAAGGAACAACATTAATCTACCTTCTTATGTTGCTCAACAATCCTCTACTCTTTCCAAATCAAGAAAAGAGAAAGCAACTGCACTTGTTGCTACTGCAGATTCTTCTCACCAGTGGATTCTTGACTCGAGTGCATCACATCACAAGGGTTCTATCAAAGAATTTTTTTTTTGGTTGGAGCCTTGTTTTGTACCCCACATTCTCATTGGGGATGGTTCTCCCGTAAATGTCGTTAGGAAGGGTTTTATTGATGCTAGTACATTTGAGAATGTTCTCTATGTGCCTAATTTTTCAGCCAACCTTCTCTCAATCTACCAGATCACCCATAATGGCAAGAAAATTGAATTCACTCTAGATTCTATCACTATCAAGGATCTTGAACATAATGCACTCCTTGTAGTTGGTAAGGCTAATCATGAGTCTCAACTATATGCTTTCTCTCATTTTGTACCTGATTCACATTCTATTGCTTTGCTCACCCATTCGAGTTCTGTGAGCAAACTATGGCATGAGTGGTTTGGCCATCTCAACTTCCACTATCTTCAGTAGATCAACACGTAGGATATGGTCACAGGTCTTCCTTGGATCAGTTTCTTAGATGGATTTTGTTGTGCCTTGGGAAAACATCCTAAGGACAAGTTCAAAAAAGGGAAGGCTTAAAGGTCTCCAAAATTCTTTGAGTTGGTTCACAGTGACATGGTGGGTTCATCTCCATCCTTGTCTTTCAACAAGGGTCACTACTTGCTCACTTTCATTGATGACTATTCCAAATACACTTGGGTCTACTTTCTTTGGCAGAAAGGAGAAGTTCTTGATAGATTTTAGGAGTTCAAGGCTTGTGCCAAGAAATAATCTAGAAAGGTTGTCAAGATTCTCCACACTAACTGGCTAAGAATATGTGAACCATCACTTTGAAGAATTTTCCACTCTTGAAGGGATTGATCTTCAGCATACTGTCACCTACACACCACATTAGAATGGTGTAGCAAAGAGGAAAAATAGGTCCCTAAAAGAGATGGTTGGATGATCCATGCATGCTCCCTTGCACTTGAGTATTAGGCAGAAGCTATTAACTATGCTGCTCACATCCAAAATAGGGTTCCTCACAAGGTATTGAAGGGCATCACTCCCTTTGAAGCATGGTGTGGCACAAAACCTATTGTGTGGCACTTCAAAGTTTTTGTCTCCCCAACATGGGCACACATTCCTTTAGAGAAGTGCAAGGCCTTAGAACCTCAGAGTCAGCCCTGCATCTTTGTTGGTTACCCCAATGGTGTCAAAGGATATCAGCTCTTGGATCTAGAGACACATAAGCACTTCATTGGGTGAAGTGTGCAATTTGAGGAAAGCTCTCCTAGATACAAACTAGGGTTATCTAGTGAATTTAACCTAAACAATTTAGATTAATGTAGAACATGTAAGAGTCTAATTATAAATATAAAACTAGAAACTATATTGAAACCCTAGAGTTGACGAAGGAGGGAAAAGAGATACAAACTCTAAAACTAAAACTAGTGAACTTAATCTATAGAATTTGGTTGGAATCTATGTAGAATTTGAAATTTAGATAAATACAAACTAATATTTTTAAAAAAATCATAGAAATTGAAAAATGCATACCTTCTCTTTGTTTGTAATATCTTTGCAATCTTTCTTCATGTAATTTATATTCCTTTTCTATTGAATATGACCGCGCAATCTTATTTTTCCTTGTCTTTTTATTTCTCATCTCCTTCTTTGCAAAATATCAGTCAAAAATTTCTTTGCCAAATATTTTGCCATCCAAAGTCTCCCAAAATTGCAAACACAAATTTTCCAATTTCACTTGCAAAAAAACACAAATAAAATGTGAAATTTTCTTTATTATTTGATTTACAAAATTACAAAAATTACCTCTTATTTCTATGTCATTCACATAAACATTTTTACAAAATTGTCGGCTCAAAGGACCTTTGTTCGAAGGTGGCAATTACAAATTCTTTAATATTTTTTTAATTCAAGTATCTTTGTTCGAAGGTCGGTCATTACAAATTTTTTAAATTATTTTGGCCGGCCAAAGGGACCTTTGTTTGAAGCTACCTTTGTTCACAGGTACCTTTGTTTGAAGGTAAAATCTTCAAACAAAGGTCTCTATGAACAAAGGACCTTCGAACAAAGGTGCTTGGCTAGCCTCTTTCACTCTTTGCCACAAATTTCCCTCAAAAATTTCAATTTCAAACCTTAGGTTGGACCTTCAAATGGTATGAACTTGAAAAGATAATTTGTAGGAATGTAGCCCTCGAAATGAGATTTCCAACAAGTATAATTTTTAAAATATTTAATTTGGCTATATATTTATTTTTTATTTTTTTAATGAACATAGGTTTTTCACCGAAGATCAAGTTCTCTGTTCTACACATGTGGAAACATAGGTAAAATAGTGAAAAAAAAGTCTAAAAAATATCTATGCCCTACGTATTGATGTCCTTGTTTCAACAAAAAATAATAATTTTGATACATGCAAAACAAGTTATATGTTACAATATAAATCTATGTCGAAATTATAATTAATCTCACTTCAAAAATTAATTAAAAAAATATGCAACAAAAAGTTATGAAATATCCATGCCCTAGATATTAGTGTTATAAATCTATATTTTAAAAATTAGAATTTTATCATTTGTATAAAAAAATTATGCATTATGGAAACGACGTCACTTTTTTAAAATGTTGTTTACTATAAAAACAAGTTGTTAAAAGTTACGTAAAAAAAATCATAATTTATTTCTAATTTTTTTAAAATATATATATTTAGAATCTACATACAAAATCTTACAAATCACTAGTTTACATCATCTTCAAATTCTTAATGGTTTAACTATTATAGGTGTCAAAAAGTCAAGATTTGGTTAAAAATGTTGATTTCAATGTCCCACTTTGGCCAAAAAGTGGGACACAGTATTGTGGGATCACCCATTTATTATTAATTATATTAAAATATTTATTATTAATTATTATATATTATGTGTGCCACCGTACTAATGTGCCCCACTATCCTCAAATTTAGGTCCTTTGTCCCCTCATCCCCCTAATTCGAAACTTAATGGAATTATTTTTTTAAATGACAACAACTATCTCAATCATTTCATTCAAACTGTAAGTTACAAATAAAGATTTCTTCTAAGATGAACAAAGGGATTGTGATGAGATATCTAGCTACATGTAATTGCTTTTTTGTTGTAATGGTGGGATATTGTGTAAACCAAGAATTTTGACAAAAATGGTAGAAACCAAATTCAACCAATTATAACAAGGTAGTAGTTGCTTAACCTGCAATTTAGATGCATCTATATGACACAAAAGTCTTGAGGATCTCTATTTCTAAGGCAACTAGAAATTTGGATTTGTTAGAGTTTTCACCTTTTGGTGAGTTAGTTTTCTCATAGTGATGGCAAAACAATGACAACAACAGATGCAAACCTATGTGCAATAAAGAGATCATCATCGAGAGGATGTAGTTATATAGGAGAATAAGGCCTAGCTATTTAGGGAGTCATTTTTTTAGATTAGCACCCAATTAACTATTTGAGACTTGAGTGATTTGTGGATGTAACTTAGTCTCGACTACTTTGATTGGGAGTTATTAGTTGTTAGACTAGGTTGATTGATTAGTCAAACTAGTTAATTGATCAAACAATCTAAGCGTCACTATAGTGAATTGTAAGCTTAACTTTGAGATTTTCTTGACATTTCATCGAGTTTCTCTTAATTATATTCTTAATGCACTTGTCTATTTAAAGGCACATATTCTAATTTTAATTATTATGCATTTAGTCTTTTCTAAAATTCCATTCTAATGTATTGTATTTCTTTTTAGATTTAATGAGAAGACAGTTGTAGGTTTGAAGGTTCAATACTATGTATTTGTTGTTCATATTTTCAATAGTGTGTGTAGATTAACATATTCAGATATTATTGTTCTAATTGAAGTTTTTGTGTTTTAAGCTACCTAGTTCTAGGAATAAATTTTTTGATTGTTGAATTTGCTTACCATGGTCTAAAAATTAGCATGGTATTAGAGCATGTAATATGAAATTTTCTAGATTTGTGTATTGTGTGGGCTATTATCATGAGAGGGAAGAGTTGGAGGATTTCAGCGAGTATGATGCCTTTTCTTTAGTGATTGAAGCAATGTGGACATGTAAGATGTTGTAGGGTGGGATGCCCTAAGTGCTCCATTAATTGGAGTGCTAATCCGCACCTGTGATAGGCTACTAATTTGAGCTATTTTGACTCATCTATTTGTTTTAGTCTATTTCAAGAGTTGCAGTTATGACTAGTCTTAGTCTCAAGAGAGTGTCACTATCTAAAGCACACTTCCAACTTCACACCTAGTGATTATGTTATAAAGTTAGATTGACGTTGAGATAGGATTCCCTTGATGGATAGCTAGAGGGCTACCATTGTTCCAAGTAACAAAAGGATGAGCTCTAGGAGCTGCCATAATTCTTCTGGGTGGAGTTATTTGGCTAGAAGGAAGAGATTGAGTTACAGGGATTGGGCATTTAGGCCTAGTTAAAGATTGAGGTTTAGGTCTTCTCCTTAGTGATAGGGTTAAGAATTGTACACGCTTTTTTTTTGGGTTAGCTCAAGAAATAGACCTTGTCTAGATCCTTCTCATATGCTTCTAGATTTCTTCTTCCATAGAGTGTCTAGGTGAATGAACATATGTACTCCTTAGAGCAGATAGATCAAGATCTTCACCAAAATCTTAATCTTCTTGAAGATCATGTTCCAATGTGCATGTCAAAAACTTTGCACTTTTGTGCTACTTATCACTTATTGAGTACATCTACAAACTTACGTGTGACTTCTACTTTGCCTTGTATACCTACTATATGTAAGGAAGCTAAGGTAGCAGAACAACTTCCTACACTAATCTTGAGAGGAGGTATATGCAAAACTTTTTAGATCTTTACAACAGTTATAGGAATTACACAAAAATAAGCATAAATAAAAATCATACTATAACATATAGTAATTATGTGATGAAACCCTTTCAGGAGAAAAACCCCACACTCCAAAAGTCACCCAATATATTATTTAGAAGTCAACAAGATTAAAATATACTTGTAGAGCAAGCTTTCACAGGAGTATAACCAACTAGAGATCTAGAGGCAACTCAACATCTATAAGACTCTCACACAACCTTCATCTCAAGCTCCTAATATAGGAGATACAATACAGTAAATTATTAATGGTAATTACAAAACCATGAGCCAAAACTACCCAAAAGTGGCACTCAAGTTATCTCCAATCAAAGATGTCTTGTGATGTGCCAAATCACACACCAACACATTTAATTCTCCCATTTATATCTCTTTTAAGTGTCCAACATGTTTTCACATTTCCCAAACAAGAGGTCCAACTTTCGGAGACCATAACTTTTGATCCGGGTGTCTGATTGACGAACCGTTTGATGCGTTGGAAATATCGTGAAGAGATATATCAATATGTAACCTACTTCATTAGTTATGGAAACTTTTGGGGTAAATAAGGGCCTCTAAGTTCCTCAAATATTAGTTCAAAACATTTCTAGAAGTTTCAAAAATAAAAACTTTAATAATATCTTACAATCCAGGTATGATCTTGGGTCGAAACTCACCCAAGATGTTTATTTGACAGTTTCGTAGCTTTTGGAAAAATTTCAGGACCATCTGAGCTCAAATGTAGACTTACTAAAATAGTAATCCCTACCATTTTTAGCCCCTTTTGGGAACTTTGAAAGTTTTAAAATATTTTTTGAGATAAAGGGTACTCAAAAAGACCAAAATTGAAATGAATAGTAACCTTTAATAGTTGCAAGGTTGAGACACCTTTCCTAAAATTCTCCCACTTATTGAACACCGTGCAAGAGCAAATGGAGTATCAACATCATGATTTAATTGCTAGGGGTCGAGAGGCCCATAGACTCTGAACACCATCTGAACTTCTCTATTCTCACAGGTTTAGTTAGTGAATTTGCAACATTCGTCAAAGTCTCTACCTTCACTAGCTTCACCCTGCTATCCTCGACTATATCTCTAACAAAATGATATTGTACATCAATTTCTTGATCCTGGCATGAAATGTCAAGTTCTTAGCTAGGCATATCACACTCTAACTGTCAAAATAAATTGTCAGTACACCTTGTTTTATTCTGATATCTGAACATAGTCTCTTAAGCCAAATTGCTTCTTTACAAGCATGAGTAGTTGTCATATACTCAACTTCAATAGTGGACAAAGCAACCACAACCTGTCGCTTACTCATCCAACTTATTGCGCCACTAAATAAAGTAAATACATAAGCATTGGTGGATCGTCTGCTATCAACATCACCTGCTTAGTTTGAATCCACATAACCATGAATATCAAGGGAATACATGTCTCCTATCAAATTACTATGATAACATAAGGAATACTCTGAGGTAGGCAACAAATATCTAAAGACTTTTTTACCTGCATGCCAATGAACTCTACCAGAATTAGACATATATCCGTAAAGAACTCCCATGCTTGGATAATGTCTAGTCTAGAATAGACCATAGCATACATCAAACTTATGACTACACTCTGGTAAGGCACTCTGCTCATGTCTTCCATATCTAATGGGGATGTTGGACATTGTGAAGTAGATAACTTCATTTGAACTATAAAAGGAACACACAATGGTTTACAATCTTGCATGTTAAACATCTATAAAACTAAATTGACATGCTTACTCTGACCAAGCCATAGTTTTCTATTCACTCTATCTCTTCTTATTTCCATCCCAAGAATGTGTTTATCTACACCAAGATCTTTCATTTCAAAGTTAGCTACAAGTTGAGATTTTATTTTTAAAATCATTCCTTTCCCTTTACCAATAAATAACATATTTTCAAAATATAATGCGATAAATAGGAAACAATCACCATCAGATTTATAATAAACATAGTAATCATATTTAGATCGTTCAAATCTCAAACTCAACACATATGTATCAAATTTATGGTAGCACATCCTAGGACTTTGTTTTAGGCCATACAAATATTTGTTCAATTTACAAACTAAATTACTTTTACCTTTCACCACATAGTGCTTTGGATGTGTCATATAAATATCCTGATCCAAATCACCATGAAGGAATGTCATTTTCACATCTCAACCTCTAGATAATAAGCAACAACAATAGAAAGCAAGAATCTAATGGATGTAATTTTTTCAACAGAAGAAACTATCTCACCATATTCAATATCCTCAACCTAAGAGTAACCTTTCGCAACCAACCATGCTTTATACTTCTCAATACCTCCTTATGAACCAATCTTTTTCTTGAACACCATTTGTAACCAACATGTTTTCATCATTTAGGCAATGGTACTAGGTCCCATTTATCATTCTATTTCAAAGTTGTCATTTCTTCATCCATAGTAATTTTCTAGGACTCTGCATCATTCATACCTAATGCCTCTTCTACAAATCTGGGTTCATCTATGTTAGTATTCAAAGCAAAGATACATCTTCAGCCATCAAGTGAATACCTTTCAGGTGGTTGTTTATGCCTTATAGACCTTAAAACAAGCTGAGTTGGAGGTTCTTCCTCCTCTTTTAAAGATTTAGAGCTAGATGAGCTCTCCTCAACTTCATGTCTATCTAGGGGCCTCGATTCAATTTTCTTAGGTGTAGAAGGGAATTGAATCACATCTTTCTGTTCACTTTGTTCTAGCTGCAATGTAATAGAAGAAGGCTTAGTTTCTCTAGAAATAAAAATTCTACTATATATTACTTTATGTGCAACAAGGTCCCAAAGATTGTATCCTTTCACACCATAACTATACCTGATGAAGATACATTTCACAGCCTTGTTCTCCAACTTTGTTCACTTCTCCATTAACACATGTGCATATGCCTTGCAACCAAAAAATTTAAGATGTCTCAATGAAGGCTTGTTCCTTGACCACACCTCCATAGGCATTTTATCAACAAGAGCTTATGTAGGAGACTTGTTAATCAGGTAGCAAGTAGTGGCAACAACTTCATCCAAAAACCTTTGTTCTAGACCAGCACCACTAACCATACTCCTAGCCTTCTCCATCAGTGTCCTATTCATTCTTTCTACAACTCCATCCTATTGTGGAGAATACAGAGTTGTCTTTTGTCTCTGAATTCGACAATCTTACAGAATTTATCAAAATCATTAGAGAAAAATTCACCACCATTGTCAGTCCTCAAACATTTTATTTCTTTCCATTCTACAACTCAACCATTGCTTTAACTTGTTTAAATTGACTAAAAACTTTAGATTTACTCTTTAGAAAATATACTCATGTCCTTCTGCCGTAATCATCAATAAATGAAACATAATATGTGAAATTTCCAATGGAAGGAACATCTACAAGACCAAACACATCAGAATGACTAAGATCCAATACACTACAAGATTTATGAGAACTCAAGTAAAACTGAACGAAGTTTTGTTTACCATAAATGCAATGCTCACATAAATTGAAATCAAGATTATGTTACAATCAGTCAACCCTTCAACAAAGTTTTTATTTTTCAAGGTCCTTAGACCCTTTTATCGTATGTGGCCTAAACTCTCATGCCATAACATCATCTTCTTTGTAGGAAATCTTGATTAAGAAGAAAAAAATACCCTTAGGTACCTAAAAGCCACAACCATGCATTGAAAATGAAACCCTCTCCTTTTCCAATGAAGTAGTCACATATTTGTTTTTCACAAAAGTACTATTGCACTCAATAGTGTATGCATAAAGCTTATACAATGTGCCAAATATGACACCTCTAGCGATCACCATAGCACCTCTAACCATCTTGTATTACTCACAGATAAAAAAATCTGTGCTAATCTAGGGATATGCAACACACCATTAATCCTTTTTACTCTACCATCAAGAAATTTAATTTTAACTTTACCATGACTAACAATATTTAAATGAGAATCATCACCCAAGTACACCTTACCTCCATCAAATTCTTCATATTCAGAAAACCAATCTATATTAGGGGTCATATGGAAAGATGCACCTAAGTCAATTAACCATGCATCATTACCTGCACGAGTGGCCAAAGTTGCAATGAACGCATCACCATCTTCCTTCTTAGACTCAAAATCATAATCAAATTTCTTCATTTTCTTCTTCTTTTCTTCTTTACACTCCTTATGGAAGTGTCCAGACTTACCGCAATTCCAACATTTATAACTGTGTACTTTCTAGGAGATTTGGATCTCCCCTTGGACTTGGATTTATCACGCTTCTCACTCTTCTTACCTTTTCCTTTAGGTCTTCCATGAACATTTAGGGCTTCTTTGGCACTGATGGATACCTTCCTCCTCATATCTTTAGAAAGCAAAGAAGCCACAACATCTTTATTTAGTGGAAAAGAGTGATCTAGCTTAAGGAGTTAAACTAGGTCAAACCCTCTTCTACAAACATTAGGACACAAACTGAGCTTGGCTTCTACCCAAGAAGGAGAGCCAAACTATAGGGGTTCTTCCATTTTGTTGTATATAGATGGATCAACCAAGTTCAACCAAGGTCAAGCAAGCAAGCTAGGACAAATGGTCAAACCCTAGAAGACAAAGATCGACTTATAACTAACAAACAAAAGCAGATCCCAGAAAACCAAAAGCACAACAAAGATCAGAGAATAAATCAGAACCTAGATCTTGGAGCAAAAATGCCAAGGACCAGGGTGCTTGGGAGCCCTAGGCCTTTTTTAGGGTTTGGTAGAATCTTGGATATCACCAGACCTATACCTATCTACCATGTCTTCTTCCTAAAAATCACCTTCAGAAACCTGTTTCTTTGACCTACACATAAGGAAAGAGGAAAAGGTTGTGTTGTGTATAAGGGCTTGCCTTAGTTAAACATTGTGTTGGTGTTTGCACCTCCACTACAATGATGATTATATCCAAGAGTGCGTTCGCTAGGAGAGAAGAGGCCAGATCTGTAATAATAGGATATAAATATAAATGAAATTGATGATGATTATCACAAGAGGTAAAACCCTAGTTGATGAAGATAACTCAAGATCCTACACCAACAAGGAGAGTGATGAAGAAGGCTTGAAACTCCCTTCAAGACCTGCAAACAAACTTCAATAGCATCCACAAGTAGATAACACTTCCAAGCATGAAGAACACTTTAGCATAGAACACAATATGAGAGCAAACTTTCTATTATCCATCTCTAGGTGTAAAATGAAACACAAAACTCCTTTATATATGCATTCCTGCTCACTTATGACAAATAAAAACACAATGAGGCTGACAAATACAAACTAGGAAGGTGTTCTAAGCTGACACCACAAGAGAGGGGCTAAAGTTCCCAACTAAGACCAGGGCACTCGGGTGTCCTGGGCCTTTAGCCCCACAAACTCTATTGAGTGTCAAATGTCATGGGCTTAGTCTAGTCCTAAGTTGATTCTATTAGGTTTATTCATCAGGATCCAGATTTCATCATTTTATACTCAAAAAGGGTGAAAAATAGGTCCTAATTCACAAAGGAAACATTTTAGGTCCAACTAGGTGCTAAACTAAGTGTAAAATGCTAGTGTACACACATTTTACGACGTAACATTTAGCCCCCACTTTAGCGTGGGTACGAACTTATGTTCAAACTCACACTAAAGGAGGGATCAAACACACAAACCTAGAAACCCAAATAATTCTGCCAAGTTGTTGACTACAAGTAGCCCCCAAGCTAAGGATTCTAAGGTTGCAAACACATAAGCTAGAGATTTTCAAACACACAAGACATTACAACATAACTCACACATACATAGAGTACTAAAGGCATACACAAGAATACACACGAAAGACACGCAAAAGGTGAAGGTAATACATGCGCCATACATAATGCATACACGCTTGACATGAAGTAGACACATAAGGCATAGATAATACATAGAGAACACATGGAAAACACATAGAAAACATGACAAATATACATAAGACACATGTTCAAACATGATGCATAGAAAAAACAAACATAAGAACACACATAGGAACAAACACACAAAGCACATGACATTGATGATAGCTTGCTCTATCGCTAGGGGTCATGTGAAAATAAATGCCACTGTGGATCACACACTAGTAAGGACCGCCAAATTACTAGGTGACCACAACAAGTCACATGAAGCACATGGACTAGCCAACTACGTTGTACTAGGTGGCTCATGGACCAAAGAGGAAACACAACAAGCTAGTGAGGACCATCAAATCACTAGGTGAGTTCCATTGCAACAAGCATGTAACCAAAAAAAGAACATAACACGATGTATGCCCCCACCTTAAAGTGATTGCTAACTCCTATTAGGGAGCAATTGCTTTAAGGTAGAACAAACCACAAGATAGGCACGAGAGCTTTCCGGAAGCACATGCCCATAAGATATGTGTTCCCAAAAACTACATCGCACAAAGGGGTTTCCCCCACAAAGGTAACCTGAGGCGATGCTACATGCATGATACATAATGGCTTGTGTAGACATGGTATGACACCGAGCATAGCAACAAGGTGCCACAAAAATCAAAACATACAAGAAGAAATAAATTATACTAAGGAATAACACAAAGGGCTCTACCCAACTAGCGTTAGTATAGGAATGGTTGTATAAATAGGAGAATTCTCAAGACTATATATATATATAGTCTTGAGAATTCTCCTATCTATACAACCATTCATATATATATTTGAAGTTGTCATCATTCGCTAGCTAGTAGAACTACGGAGACAAAAAAAGAAGTATCACATGAAATCAAAATAAACATCCCTTGGGTCAACAAGGGAGAATTTTAAAATATTCTACACCTTGCATCATCCCCAAAGGACACAACAACAACAATTCAAATTACAACATATAGAAGAATGATGATACAAATAGAGAGAATGTCACAACACCTCTTTCGATCCCTTTGTATCCTTGCACCTACAAGGGTGTCAAGGGTCATCCAAAGAGATCTTAACAAGAATAATGGAAACAATAATAACACATCACAGGGGAAAACAATCACATGCACTCATAACATGAAATAAAAAGTACCTCACTTGCAAGTCAACCTAAAGCAAATTATCCTCCTCCCAATCTTACTCATCATCCATTTGGAAAGGTGGACAAGATGCAAGAGGAACTATAGAATGTGAGGTATAAGGAACAAGAGCCATACATGTATCATCCTTGTCTTCATATTCACTATGAGAATATTGCACGATAGGTTCCACCACAACTGGTAAAACATCCTCCTTCTCTAAAGGAGACAAAGCATCAGTAGATATCTCTTTTGCATCTGTCAGTGATAAACTCTTGCGAGGAGGGAGATTCTCCTCTCTTACAACAAGGTGAGCCATAGCCTGATGATGCTTCTTTATTTCTCTTGTAATCTTATTTCACTTACCTTTATTCATGTTGTTTGTGAGGGGGACCATAGTATCTTCCAATGCAGTTTCCTTTTCTTCCTATGTTTGAAGAACATTAGAAGAAATAGAAGGAACCACCAAAGGTTGGGAGACTATGGGGGAAGGGTTCCTCAATGCAAGCTACTCTTCCTTATCATCTTGTGAAATAGGTGGAAGTACATGAGCATCTTCTAGCAATTGAGAAACCTAAGGAAATAACACACGCACAACCAATTGATTTCCACTAGTCTCCACGGAGGCAGGTTATACAAAAGTAACATTGTGATTGTGGGGAGGTCTTTTTGTGCATGAAGGTTACCTTGTTGTCCTTGAAGGGATGGTAGAGGGGGAACCTTGTCATATCTACCAGACACTTAGGAATGGGGAAGAACCTTCAATTCAAGGTTAGCTTAATTCGCCACCTGTGGGATAGGAGGAACTACTATTGTAGCCTCAAAAGATCGAGGAGGTTTGGTAACATCACAAGGAGGAATATTACTAAGCGACAACTCTACTATTTTATTTTCTTTGAACTTTTGATATGATAAGAAGAACAAATCCTCTCTAGCTTGAGCAACTCCAACTAGTTGTGGCCTTAAGCAATCAAGTGTAAAATGTCCATTGTGAGTAACGGGTCAGTACTGACTATGATGTATAGCATGCACCCATCCCTCAAATGGAAAATTTAAGCACTAGTGAACCATAGAGGGGACCACCTTCATGGAGCGGAGCCATGGGTAGCCCAACTTCACATGAAATAAGTCTAATGTAGGAATGATGACAAAATGAACATGCAAAGCTCTTGGTCCAACCCTAACTTCAAGAGTTAAGGCACCAAGAATTGGAAGGATAAACCCATCGTGTGTTCTAATCACCATCTCTGATACGTCATAGGTATCTTGATGTAAACCATGCATGTAGAGAAACTCTTCAGTTACTATGCTCACCATGCATATAGGATCAATCATGGCACTCTAATAGGTTTATCATTGATTTGAATAGTAATGTAAAGAGGCCCATCAGGAGCTTCAATAGTAGCATCATGTGGAGTAAAAGATATAGTAGGTTTTGAATTTGCTCACTCTTTGTGAGGACGAGCATCCACCATGCAAATATCAACAACATTAGATTTGTGATGAGGTAAAGTATCAGTGTATATTTGAAGATTTTGATTAGAAGCTGCCACTAATTTATTCCCTTTGTCAATCACACCAGCAAATTGGATGACATTGGAGTCGATGAGGTCTTGAACTTCATGTTTAAGACACATACATCTTTCAGTGTCATGGTCAACAGAGTAGTGAAATTGGCAAGGCCTTTGAATCAAAGGAAGATGATTGCATTTTACTTGGATTGAGAGGTCTAACAGGTGGAAGCTTGATGAGATTGTTTTTCAAAAGTTGTGTCATGATAGCATAGAGAGATTCTGATAATTGTGTGAAGTTTCTTGTTTTTGGTTTCAACTTGTAAGGGGTGGGAGCAAGAGATGACACTACCACCACATGTTTTCTTATGTTATTCACTGAAATTTCATTTATCTTTGTGAAGTTTTTGTTTTGTATTTTGAAAGAACGATTATGAGAGGCTTTGAATTGACCAACTAGAGCCGACAAGGGATTATGCTCATACTAACTAACCCAAAGTTGATAATCATGAAGAGTTGTGCAAAGATGAGTGAATGAATCATATCACATCAACAATATCTTATCACAGATGTGAGGTTGTAAGTTTCCTATAAATATTCTTTGCACATCAGTATTTGGAATAGAATATTGGACTTGTGAGAAGAGGGGTTGATAACAACCCATAAAATCTGTTATTTTCTCTTTCGTTAATTGTTTGTAATGAACCAAGTCTGTCAAAGAGACTTGAGGTCTAATATTCGCTTGAAAATGCTCGAGGAACTTCCTGACTAATTGTGAGGAAGAAGTTATAGAATTAGGAGGTAGAGATCAAAACCAATCTAATATTGTGTCCTTGAGTGACCTAGGAAAGAGTTTTTCCAAGATCGCATCCTCAAAGAAGAAATCACTACAATAGTGGTAAAGGCTGCCAACAACTAGCAGGAAGGATAGTAGATACTAGCTTTCATTGAACATAGCCCATCCTCTCTTGTTTCTTAGGCATTAGGGAGTTCTAGCTAGTTTGGCTCCCATCCCAGGGTGGGTGGGAGGAGATAGTTGTCGAGTAGATAGAGTCACCAGAATGAGAGTTATGTGGCTGCCAGAATAGGAGTGGATGGGAGAAGATAGTTTTTGAGCATTCATTCCATCGGCTAAGCATTCTGAAGTTCCATCAACTGAGCATGCTTTCATTTTCTTCTTGCCTGGGCCCCATGAACACCCGTAAATAGTTGGAGGTCCCCTGCATGCAGGGGAGCGAAAGCTCCAACCAAGGTGGGGTTGAGTAGAGATTGATGGATGTGGAAAGGTCTTATGCATTCTCGGGGCTTTCGATTGTCTTGGAACTCAATGCATGAACTGGGGGTGATGGATAGCTATACTCGAAAAGAAGGTCTTGGTATGGGCTCATCACCACCTAACGATCGATCTGACAAACTATCCATTCTCCAAGCGAACCATTCTAGGGAGCCCTTTAGAATAGTAGGGCGAGTTTAGTTACCAAGCAAGAGCTTTGATAGTGGTAGTGTCCCGCTGCCACACGGTTGTTAGGGTCTCCCTTACCATTATATTTCTCAAAGCAAGGGGTCTCAAACTTCTTGGGAATTTTAGTTCATAGGATGGAGTAGGACAAAGAGCTATGGATATAATGTGTTGCCATATTAGGTTTAGGTGGACTATAGCTTATGTTGGCCAATTGTTGTTGGATGGAAGTCATATTTTGCAACAATTGGTTTATAATAGGGTAGGAAGATGAACTAGGTTAAGATTGGAATGAATTGGAAGGACTAGGTGATGGTGTATGAGTAGCCTTTTGGAATGTGATAGGAGGTTTAGATGTAGGTGGAGTGACATTTAGTGTGGAGTTTATGCAACTATATGGAACAAAACTATAATGGCGAGCATGACTCCCAACACATGTGGTAGCATTATTACTCATCTATGTAGTAGTGGTGAGAATAGTAGAAGTATAAGTAGGAATAGGGAGTGTAGGTATGGGTTCTGACACTTGAGTCCCTATTTGATTAGAAGAAGTGACATTGGTGATGATTTTAGCATAACTAGATGCAGATAAAATATTGTTATGCACTATATGAGCAAGGCCACACAAGACTTCCAATCCTTCTTGACCTTTAAGAAAAAGACTTCTTAGACTCTCAACAATAGGGATGGCCTCTTCATCTATGTGTTCCAAGCTTACAAATTGCTGGAAATTAGCCAACTCCATGTCTAATCTCTAAATTTGAGCTTCAAGAACATGAGCCACAAGGTCATCAATGTTGATGGATTCATGGAAGTTTGATGCTTCAGGAAGATGCGAAGTAGAAATGTCAGGAAGAAGTAATGGACCTTCTTGTGCGATAAGACTAGTAATTTGGGGTTTTGATGTATTGGTATCATCATTATGCAAAGCATTAGAACCCATAATTTGATGACTTCTCCGCACAAGAACGTTAGAATCAGGGCACCGGATTACAAAGATCATAAAGCATCTACAAGCTTTAGTAACACATAAGATGCAACAATAGAAGAAATGAATGATGAATAAAAAGAAGGATTTGATTTTTTGTTTAAGTGAAGCAATAATATACCTTTGATCAAATTCAATTCTACTCAAATCCACTTAAATATCACTAATGTCAATGCATAAATCAAACTCAATTTTCAATGCTTGTTTCAAAATGCAACAACTCAAAATTGTTCCTATTTTCAATTTTCAATGCAAGATGATATTTGTAATGTTGTAGAACAATTTAAAATCAGATTTGGAATGCAAATAATAGCAGAAAAATATGAAACTAACATCAATCATAAACCCTAGAATGCAACATTAACTAGTTTTGCAACTTTTTTCAACAAAATCTAGCAATGTAAAAGATTCCAATGCACAATGTAACACTATGAAATGACTAAATGCTAAAATACTAATAAGATCTAATGCAAAAATTATAAATTTAAATTATGCTATGATGATCTATTCTTTCCAAATGCAAACAAAGTGACAAACATGCTTTTTTCCATGTCTAAAATGAAGTTTTTCTTTTTCAAATTTCAAAATGCAAGGATGAAAAAAATATTTTGAACAACAATGACAAGGTACAACAAGTGAAAATGCTTTAAACAATCTACCAATGCAACAAGATCTGAAACAACCCTCAAATATATAAACCCTAGGTTCAAAACTAACTAGATTTTCTAACAATGCAAGGTTTTCACAAACCCTAGTTTTGAAACTATGCAAAGTTTAACTATGTATGCATGCAAAATGATTAATGAAACCAATCCCAATCAGATATAGGGTAGTAAACAACTCAGATCTGAAAGAAGGATGTAAAAGTGCAATAAACTTCGGGTTCACTAAAATGTTTATTGGAAAAGAGTGATCTAGCCTAAGGAGTTAAACTAGGTCAAACCCTCTTCTTCAAACATTAGGACATAAACTAACCTTGGATTCTACCCAACAAGGAGAGATAAACTACAGGGGTTCTACCCTTTTGTTATATATAGATGGATCAACCAAGTTCAACCAAGGTCAAGCAAGCAAGATAGGACAAATGGTCAAACCCTAGAAGACAAAGATCAACTTATAACTAACAAACAGAAACAAATCTCAGAAAACCAAAAGCAATAACAGAGATCAGAGAATAATTCAAAACCTAGATCTTGGAGTAGAAATGCCAAGGACCAGGGTGCTTGGGTGCCCTATGCCTTATTTAGGGTTTGGCAGAATCTCAGATATCACTAGACCCATACCTATCTACTTTGTCTTCTTCCCAGAAATCACCTTCAAAAACATGTTTCTCCAACCTACACACAAGGAAAGAGGAAAAGGTTGTGTTGTGTATAAGGGATTGCCTTAGTCAAACTTTGTGTTGGTGTTTCCACCTCCACTACAATGATGATTAGATCCAAGAGTGTGTACCCTAGGAGGGTAGAGGCCATATTTGTAATAATATGATAGAAATATGAATAAAATTGATGATGATTACCACAAAAGGTAAAACCCTACTTGATGAAGATAACTCAAGATCCTACGCCAATAAGGAGAGTGATGAAGAAGGCTTGAAACTCCCTTCAAGACCTGCAAACAAACTTCAATAGCATCCACAAGTAGATAACACTTCCAAGCATGAAGAACACTTTAGCATAGAACACAATATAAGAGAACACTTGCCATTATCCATCTCTAGGTGTAAAATCAAATACAAAACTCCTTTATATATGCATTCCCACTCACTTACGACAAACAAAACACAATGCGGTTGACAAATACAAACTAGGGAGGTGTTCTAAGTCAACACCACAAGTGAGGGGGCTAAAGATCCCAACTAGGACCAGGGCTCTCGAACGCCCTGGGACTTTAGCCCCACAAAGTCCAGGGAGTGTCAAATACCGTGGGCTTAGTCCAGTCGTAAGTTGATTCCATTGTGTTTATTCATCGGGGTCAAGATTTCATCATTTTATGCTCAAAAAGGGTGTTAAAATAGGTCTTGATTAACAAAAGAAACATTTTAGGTCCAATCATGTGCTAAACTAAGTGTAAAATGCTAGTGTACACATTTTGCAATGTAACAATCTTCAACTTTCAAGACAACAGAAGTACTCCCAATAGCCATAACAAGAGAATCCCACGAATCAGACAAAGAACAAAACAAGATCTAATATCTCTCCTCCTAATCCATTTTTACACCAATTGATGAAAATTAAGCCACCAACATATTGAATGCTTCCAAGTGGTCTGAAATTCATCCACACTCTTCCATTATCAAGGAATACAATTTCTTCCTCAAGAAAATCTTGTTCATTAAATATTTGGCTTGATATATCTCACCAAGTTTCTTCACAGAGGACTCCTCATGGATATTGATTAAAATAGAGTCTGATAGGCACAGTCTAATTAGACCCTTGTCTTTACAGTCCATAACATCATATTAAATAGCTAAAGTAGCATTTATAGGCCTTGAAACATTCTCATCAATAGAATCCCATAGATCTTGATCAATTAATAGATGCTCCATCTTTAGCTTCCACATCTCAAAATTGTTACCAGTAAACTTCTCTACCTCTATTCTCCCTTATGTGCTTGCCATGTGAAAATTCCTGCAACAAGATCACTAAGTACCTTGTCTCTATTTGCTTGGTTCCTCTGATTTTCTTTAAGGACAAGACCACCTATATGGAACCTTCTCTCTTTGATCTTCTTATTGTAGTTACGATAGAGGTGATTTTGATAGACATGAAGATGGTTTAGTGCTATTTGATGCCTCTCGTCAAGTAACTCAAGCTCAGTAAATCTAGAAATTCGGTACTCCTCTCCATCAATCAGGTGTTGCATAGAGACTCTTAGAGATAGGATCTCAACCTCAATGGGTAAAATGGCTTCAGTGCCATAGACTAAGGAAAAGGGTGTAGCACCGATCGGTGTTCTGATACTAGTTTGATAGGCCCATAAGGTGGGGTTGAGTTGCAGATGCCAATCACAACCAGCTTCATTGACCATTTTCTTTAGGATTTTGAGTATGGTCTTGTTTGAAGCCTCATCTTGGTTGTTTGACTAAGGATAATAGGGAGTAGAAAAGCGATGTTGGATATTGTATTGTGTTCATAAGGCACAAACATCTTGATTTTTAAATGGTCTACCATTATCAGTGACAATGGATTGGGGAATCCCATACCGGCAAATGAGATAATTGAGGATAAACTTGGCTATTTACTTATCGGTGATATAGGTCATTGGGATGGCTTCTACCCACTTAGTAAAGTACTCAGTGGTGGTAATGATAAATTTATTGCCATTAGATGAGGATGGATGGATTTTACCCACGAGGTCGAGTCCCCACTGTGAAAAAGGCCATGGAGTTGTGATAGGTTATAGCTCATGTGTTGGTGCATGTATCAAGTCCCCGTGTTGTTGCCATTGTAAACACTTCTTAGCAAATTTAATTGCATCTTGCTCTATAGTTGGCCAATAATAACTTGTTCGAAGCATCTTCTTAGCAAGATTTGGACCAGTGGAATGTGATCCACAGACACCTTCATGTATATCTCTTAAGGTAGCGTTGGCTTCTTCCCAGTTAAGACATCTAAGAAGGATACCATCAAGACTCGGGCAGTAAAGGGTATCACCCAAAATAGTGAAACAAGAGGCTCGGAAGATGAAGGTTTTGTGTTGGGTTTTAGATAGTTCAAAGGGAAAGGTACCATTTTTGAGGTATTCATATATGTCTTCGTACCAAGGGGAATTGGGACCAACAAGTTCATAGATGAATTTGGTTGTAGGAACATCAATGACAGGTATTAATAATTGCTCGATTAAGAACTTACATTTATGAGTGTTGGCAGGCATGTCCACAAGTGACCCAATGGTAGCCATAGAATCAACAGCCTTATTATGCACCCTTGGTATTTGTTCAAAGGTGATGCTAGAGAAATAAGGCTTGTAGGTATCAACTAATTGCTTGTAGGGTATCAACTTGTCATCTTTAGTCTGGTATTCATCAGTGACTTGTCTGATAACTAGTTGAGAGTCTCCATAGACTTGAAGTTCCTTGATATTCCATTTTATTGCTATGTGGAGACCTATGAGAAGTGCTTCATACTCAGCTACGTTGTTAGTGCATGGGAATGCTAGCCGATATGATTTTGGAATGTAGTCATTCTATGGTGTGATAAACAAGATTCCTACCCTCGAGCCATGCTGTGTGTAAGAGCCATCAAAATATAACTTCCACTCCACTAAGGTAGCTAGAGTAAAGAAACCTTCATCGAAAAAGTTAGTGATCATAGGATTTACATCTGTGATTGGAGCTTCAACTAGTTGATCTGCTAGAATCTATCCCTTGATATCTTTTCGATCAACATAATCTATGGTGAACTCACTCAAGTCGGCCTGTGAGAGTTGCCTTGGATAAAAGATATTTTAATGTATCAATCTTAGAGATAAGAATTATTGTTTGGTTTAACATGTAATGTCACGACTTTTGGGAAGAAAACACTACTTCTAAACATGCCCTTTCCATAGGAGTATAGTTGAGTTCATACCCAACCAAAGTACGACTGATATAATATATAGCATGCTCTTTATTTAACTCATCATGTTGTACGAGAAGAGCCCCTAAAGCTACAGATGTACTAGAGATATCAAAGGTCTATCAGGTACTGGTGGTACCAACACTGGAGGATTAGCTAGATATTCCTTAAGTTGATTGAATGCATGTTGACACTTTTCATCCCACCAAAATGAGACATCCTTGCAGAGCAACTGTTGGAATGGTTGACACTTATCTGCTAGCTGTGAAATAAAGTGTTTGATAGACTGTAACTGCCCTTGAAGGCTCCTTAGTGCTTTGAGATTCTTAGGTGGAGGCATCTCTACAATAGCCTTGACCTTTGTTGGACCCACTTTAATTCCTCTGTGAGACACAATGTACCCTAATAGTTTCCCTGAAGTGACACCAAAGACACATTTCTTTGGATTTAACCTTACTTGATACTTCTCTAGCCGATCAAAGATCTGCCCTAGAACTTGAATATGATCTACTCTATAAGATTTTGCCAATATGTCATCTACATAGTCCTCCATTATAGTGTGAAATAAATCATGGAATATTACTATCATAGCTCTTTGATAAGTAGCTCCTACATTCTTGAGACTGAAAGGCATAACTACCCAACAATAAGTACCCCAAGGACATGTGAAGGTTGTTTTATGTTGATCTTGTTCTTCTATCTTAATTTAATTGTAACCCGAGAATCCATCCATAAGAGAAAGCATCTCATGGCCTATTGTCAAGTCAACTATTATATCTATGTTTGGAAGTGGAAAATCATCCTTGGGACATGCTTTATTTAAATATCAAAAAGTCTATGCATATACGGATGCCCCCATTCAATTTAGAAATAGGTACAAGATTTGAGACCCACTCTGTGTAATCAAGTGGTCGTATGAACTTAGCATCTAACAATTTCTCAAGCTCTACTTTGACTAATAGTGTAATTTGAGGGTGCATCTTGCGAAGCTTCTGTTTGATAGGTTTGGCATTTGGTGAGATAGCTAGGTGATGAACCACAAGTGAAGGGTCCAATCTAGGCATGTCAAAATAGGTCCAAGAAAAGTTGACTTTCCTTTGTGAGAAAAATTTCATGAGGTCCTTTCTCTCTTGTTTTGATAATGGTGTTGCTAAGAATGTGACCTTTGGATTTTGAACCGTTCCTAGATTTATCTCTGTTGAATTTTTGACTAATAGAGCTAATTTTTCTTGATACTTAGATGGTAAGGGAAGGTCAAATCCTCCAACCTCAGGCACCTCAGAGAGATTTTCACCTTTGGATACATCCTTTATTTTTACTATTTTACGATCAAGAGGTGCCACATTGTGGTTTTCACCTAAGGATCTATTTTTATTTTCTATTTTGCAACTAGAGGATTTAGCATTCTCACTGAAATAAGCGGCTTGATTTAGTTCCATGATAAAACTAGCTTTGTGATCACCGAGCAGAATACCATCCTGGAGTCCCATGAATTCTTCAATAGCCTCATCATTCTAAAAGAAGTATAGAATAGGGGCCTCTTGTTGGTCCCAATCGATAAGATTAGGGTAAATGAGGGATATATTCTGGGTTTTTGTGGTTGAGGTATGGGAGATGGATGATATCATAAATATCAAGGTTCCTTGGAATAGGTTTGTGATGTATAGGGAAGAGTCCTCGATGGTATCCTCATTAGAGATCGAATCTGCGGGCCAAGCTTTTGCTACCTTGTCAAGAACAAACTCGATGTCTGAGGTTCTTGGTAACTCCTTACCGTATCCTAACCCTTGTTGATTGTATTTCTTAGTCACTGTAATGGGTTCCATTTGACCTTGGCCATGTTTTCCTAGGCCACCTTTGCCTTTATAGCCCATGTTTTTGACAATTCTAAGGCCATGATAGGTATAATGACTGGTTCTTTTTCTTTGTAAACCCAAGAAGATATGTCCTCAATAGTTTCATCTTCTAGTAAGCCCTTCGGTAAATTTTGTGAGAAGAGCTGGTATTTTGAGCTTTTTGGTAATCTTAGTAATAGGAGGTTCTTTTCCTAGGCCACCTTTGCCTTTATAGCCCATGTTTTTGACAATTCTAAGGCCATGACAGGTATAATGACTGGTTCTTTTTCTTTGTAGACCCAAGAAGATATGTCCTCAATAGTTTCATCTTCTAGTAAGCGCCCTTCGGTAAACTTTGTGAGAAGAGCTAGTATTTTAAGCTTTTTGGTAATCTTAGTAATAGGAGGTTTGCCGTAGGATTTTGGTGAGAGAGGCATCCTCCCCACACAACAAGATTTTGAAATATCATACTCGCCAAATCCTATATCTCTAATATGGGCTTTGATTTTTGGGAAGGGATTGGATGTCTCTGCAGAGGCTTTATGTAAGGTATATAGATCAATATATAGCGGGGATGGTTGGGCTGCATCATTGTTGGGTACCTGGTTACTATTCTTGTAACACCCTTGCATGGCGCAACAAAATTCAAATGGATTAGGATCTCCTGGGATAGTAATTTCCACACCATTGTATGGGAACTTTAGGGATTGATTGTAAGTAGAAGGCACATCTTTCATGGAATGAATCCATAGGCATCCTAGGATAATATTATATGGTAGCTCAATATCTAGGACCTGGCATCTTGTTTCTAGCATAACGAGACCTACTTGAATGGGCAAATGTATCACACCATCTGTTCTACATTCTGCATCATCATATGCTTTGACAATAATAGATTGATTTGCGTCTATGTGATCCTCAAAGTATCCTAATTGTATCAACAATTTGAGGGAACAAATATTAAGACCAACACCATCATCTATAAGTATGTGTTTAATTTTACGTTGATGGATGGAAACTTCAATGTGGAGGGCATCATTGTGACATGGATCGTGAGATGGGAGGTCCTTTTTAGAAAAGACCACATTGTATGGTGAGGCAATAATTCCTATAATGGCTCAAAAATCCATGAGAACTATATTGTTGGGAATGGATGACTCTTGTAAGCCTTTTTCAAGCACTAATTTATGAGCAGGAGATGACTTGAGAAGGTCTAAGATAGATATTTGTGCGGGGGTTTTCCCTAGATGATCAACAAGATTATAATTGGAAGTGGTTATCAGATTTGGTGTTGGTCCACGAAGGGTGACACGACCACGACGAGTTGTGACAACACAATTTGCAGCTTGAGCTTTAATAGTTAGGGTAGAGACTCTACTTCAAAATGACCTACAATAGAATCATAGGAGGACGAGGATTTGTTCACGCTCTTACCTTTATCAGGATTTTGACCTTTACCATGTTGGGGGAATGGATCCTTGTATACACTGAGGACTTTATTTGATGTATGTTGAGGAGGTTCGTCAAAAGTGATTTGACCCCTATCTATGAGATTTTGAATCAAGTGTTTTAGTTTCATGCATGATGAGGTTCTGTGCCCTTTTGTTCTATGGAACTCACAATGTTCGTTAGTGCCCCGCCGTGCAACCCTAGAGATAAGTCAACTAAAGCAATAAAAGGCAGATTTAAAAAAAAAAATAGAAATAATGTTAACAAACTGAAACATAGTCTGATTCAACAAGTTAACTAACATCTCTAGGGATAACATGACTGCATTAATGAAATTAAGCAACATTCATCCATATACAAAAACTCATTACTACACATGAACACAATCAAAATCACTAATGGTTTGTTCTAAGTCTAAATGCATCCATCAAACACATACACACACACTTTTTGTAATGCTTATCTCTTAAAATATTGATAGATAACAATAATGAAATTAATTGCGTGATAGATATAATTTACAAATCTTAACTTAGTAACACTCAAATTACATAACATAGTATATCACATTCATCATAATTGAAATGTTAGATACAATATATCAAATTTAAATTATACATATGTATACCCATTTACCCTAGTGCCAGATGATCATCCATACGCCAATTGAAAAGGTGCTTCCTTAGCTTCTGAGTCCTGCATGGCTAAAGGTCTCATACTGCACATCTAAAGAAACATTAGTCCTGCATGATTATTAAGTACACAAAAATCAATTCCATGAAGTGACAACCTAAGGCCCTAAGGGCCGACCTAAAGTCTCAGGGGCTCATCCTTGATGGCCTTGCCTACGTACGCGTAGTGCAAAGACTTCATAGTTCGGACTTGAACTTACAACCTCAAGATTGTACCATAATGTAATATATGCTTAATAATCTCAATAACTTATGAGGAAAACATCATATACAACATTCAACGATGTGTTCTCATAACCCAAAATATACTAATACATGTATCAACACAAATCATTATAGATAGTGCATCATTTAATGATACCAGTCTTATCAATCAAAATAATCTTTATCTATCTCCATTAATTGTATTTGTAGAATAATTCACAAGTCGATCTAAAGATATAATATTCACAAAGATAGAGATTCATAGTTTCACTCTAATTAATAGAAAATAGACATCTAATAAAATACTCATATTAACTAAAGCATTCTCTTTTTACTCTACTTTACAACCCAAATATCATATTAATCTCTATATCTATTCAAGACATAAGCATAACTTAAAAATTTAAAGATTTACCTTGATATCAATGAATAAATAGGGTTCCTAATCCTACCGAGATTTGAAGTTCAGCCAAAACATGTAAACAAATATAATTATATATAAACTCCATCAAGAAACACTAAAATCTTATGGTTCAAATATATACTTTCTATAATTAAAACAACAAGGATTCATCCTATCTTACAAAGGTACCAAGTTAAATACCTATGCCATGATAATATATAAATAAGAGATAATAATCATCTATACCATTTCCTTTCGTAACATAAAAATTCCTTAAATCATGACTATTTGTCTATAAGGTTTGGTTTCCTTAAAAAGGTTTTCTAGTACTCAAACATAGAGAAAAATATAATACCCCAAATCTATATTGCACTACTTCTAAGATAACCTTATTACAATCCTTATAAGCACAAGTTTACGAACAATATTCTACCAAACTTTCCATTTAAGATATAATTCCAATATTAGTTATCATAATAAGATTTTATTTATTAATTCACATTCTAAATCATCCTACTAGATTTAATATTTTGCAACCTTGAGTATTCCAGAGAGAGAAGATCTTATCTTATTGACAATATTGTAAACACCCTAGGTTATTCACCTAGTTACTTTCAAGAATAAAGACATCTTAATCTTCAACTAGAAATCTTCATAACTAGAAACCTTTGAATTAACAATCCACTATAATAAAATAAATACATAATAATAATATCTTCCACCTCGAACATTACCATGCTAAGTCAATATAATAAATGTACCATTCAACTGTTTTCTTCCAAGTTGTAAAATTAAATTATATAATAGTTTGCACGATAAGATCGCAACATTCACTATCAAATATGAACAACATGCTAAGGGATCAACATTGTCAACATGCTTCAAACAAATACTTAACTAGAAAGCCTTCTATAATATACATAATTAATGCCACCAAAAAAATACGTGAGAAATATAAAATCTATATCCATTCTAACATTATGAAGTAACAAAAGGGAATAACTATAGACTATGCTTCTCATGGTGAGAGCGTCTAGCTTGCCTTTACACCTAAAGACCAAATTGTAAACTTTCTGGGCACTACTTAGAATCTTATCACTTGGGTCGATGTCTACTAAAATGCTAATCTATAACTAAAACCGAGGCCTGTGACAGAGACGATTTTACTATCATGAATACGACTTACATAATATTATGCTACGTTTAACATTATTTATGCTTATATCCTCCGTTACAAGCATCATTATATATATGCATTTAACTAACAGAAGTTACTTTTTATAGACTAATAGTGCAAGCAGATCATTATACGTTTCCAATAATGTATCATAGTCAGGAGGAAACTTCCAATTAAAACTAGACTCCACTACTTGATTAACCCACCCTCTACAACTCTAAAATGTGAGCTGACGCCATAAAGGAGAAAACGTCATAAGTTTTAAAGAGTAATTCGGTGCCTGCATGCAAGGACTACAATCTTAACAAACTTCTATGCATGAATCGATGTCATTATGGTACAGATGCATCTAAAACGGCTTGACACCACCAAAGATGGCTTCACAAGAACAAGAAAAAACAATGCAACTCCAGGACCGATTCCCATGGATTTATCCATCTTCACATTGGTTTATCCCCTCCGTAGCACATTTAAAGGGTTACTATATGTGCTTTTTCCTATCAGGAGGTCGAAGGAATATTGTAATTACCATATGTGTTGGGCAGAAGCTCCAGTTAGGCACTCGCTTTGTTTGGTAGTATGCCTCAAGAGGTAACATCTCAAAGAATGTAACAAAAGCAAGATACAATTAAACAAACTCAAGGAACTTCCAAGCAAATGACATTGACAGTGTTAATCCGTGTGCCACAAAAAGAGCTTTGTAACAGGGTATGGTAACAAGAAGCCCCTCCTCTCGATGATAAATTTAATGCAGAAAAAGAGACGTCTTTTTTTTTAAGACCTATTTGCATCAAGAAACTTGCTTAAGTATTGCTGGATTCATTACGCCTATCAGTACTAACATAGATAACTAATATCATAGATGTTATGACAACAATCTTCATAGAAATCCGATTTCCTACAGGGGTGACAAGTCTTATAAAATTATAAAGTTTGTGTGAGATGTTTCCTACAAAGAGGAGCAGTGCAAAATTAATCATTATGAACTTCTAAATAGACCTTGTCTTCTATGGAGCTGTATGAAAAAAAGGGTACGCAGCCAGCATAGAAGAATGTGCCATATTATTTGCAGAGCAATAAATATTAAGTTGTAAGAAAATGTTAATAAAAAACAAAATATAAAGGTGCATGGAGAAAAGGAAACAATCTCATCGGTCAAAGTAAGGACCTTTGCAATGAAGAAGAATGTTCTCATACATGCAAGCGAAGCTTAACCCACTTTACTGAGATTGAGACAAAGAAAGCCTCAAAGAAGTATCATTTCAAATAGAGACTCCAGGGTGCACACAAAATGGATTGTATATACTCTAGGTATGCTTAAAACCAAATTCAAATATTCTTGTGGAATACATTTCTGTCTCCGCTTAATGGTGCTTATAAACAAAATATGGACAATGATCATAATGAATAAAGACTGAAAAGAACTGCGCGTGACATACCAGAGAATTCTGTTATGTCTTTACTACTGAGAAGGCTGGGATCATTGACTATTCCCGTAATCCTTAATTTCTCCAATTTCAGAAGGTTATGTACTCAGCTGAAATCGAGTCTTTGTGAGCACTAGTGCAGAGGCTAAGTGCCACTACTTCTTTCCCCCCCTCCAAATCCACAATCTTCCCTGAGAATCATTCTGCCAAAAAACTGCACCGAGAATTTTCCCCCAAGATTAGCCTGCGAGAGCTCTAAAATGAGCATGCATGGTTTGAGGGAATCATGGGTAATAATTACACTCCTCTCACCATAACGTCTCTCTGAAGCATTATTGATATGAAGGAATATTTCATTCATAACCGAGGTTGGTAATAAATTTCCCATATCCTCTCTGACCATTCTTTTAGAAAAATTATTAAAATCCTACTAACAAATCTTCTCAGATATTTACTTGATATAGTTTTTACTAAGTCTGGATTGAATGACAGCACAAAATAGTTAATACTATTTATACTCATTTAGTTTACTAATTAAATTCTTGTTTCTAATTCTGATATAGGAGATCATTGCATAAATTAACAAGTATGAAAACAAATGACTAAGATACGATTCATTAAAAAAATTTCTGTTAATGTTAAGTTTGTATTTTTAATCAAATGCTAATATTAGCAATTATTAGAATTAGAATAGTAAAATAAGCTAAGTATTTCTTATCTTTAATAGTCTAAATTTTCAAATATAAGGTTTCTACTAAACTATTCAGCTAGTAGTGATGGCTAAAAGATACTCTTAGAGACCAAGGATAGAGGCCAAACACTACACCTTTAATTAGAAGTATTGATTGAACAATCCAACTAAATAAACCAAAAGCCAAACATACCTGACACAAACAAAGTGAACACAGAGGGGCACTACAAATTAGGGTAGAGACTCTACTTTCTTCAAAATGACCTACAATAGAATCATAGGAGGACAAGGCTTTGTTCACACTCTTACCTTTATCAAGATTTTGACCTTTACCATGTTGGGGGAATGGATCCTTGTATACATTGAGGACTTTATTTGATGTATGTTGAGGAGGTTCGTCAAAAGTGATTTGACCCCTATCTATGAGATTTTGAATCAAGTGTTTCAGTTTCATGCATGATGAGGTTCTGTGTCCTTTTGTTCTATGGAACTCACAATGTTCGTTATCCTTATACCATGGTGGTTTGAAAGCAGGTTCATCATATTGACATGTTTTGGGTAGCATGATGAGCCCATTTTGTATGAGTTTCTTGAGGACTAGTTTGATAGGTTCATTTAGCAGGGTGAATCGACGTCTTGGGGGATAATCTTGTTGTTGTTGTTGTTGTTGTTGCGGTTGTTGTTGTTCCCTAGGGGTATATGGGGTTGCCTTTGATAGGTTAAGCGGTAATTGGAGGGTTTGGACGTGTTTAGAATCCACAACACCATCATTCACAACATTCTTGTTTTTGTTCTAAAATTTGGGTTTGTCATTAGATTGTTGTTGAGGAGTGTTATTTTTGGTTTCCTTAAAGTTGTTGATGATACCCTTTGCAATGAGTGCTTTTTTGATATTAGTCCCCTTTTGAATGATCTCATCAAAGGAGGTAGCACTGTGCATTTATAAATGGAACCCTAGGTCCGGATTACAATTTTGCACAAAGATGTTAATGAGTTGTTTATCAAGTATTTTAAATAGGAATTTGCTAGCCATATTGCACCATCTTTGTATGAAGGACGTAAAGGTTTCACCATTTCACTGCTTGTTGTTACACAAGTCCGTCATGGAAATCTTATTATCATTATTGTACGAGAAATAGGTCTGGATTACGATTTTGCACAAAGATGTTAATGAGTTGTTTATCAAGTATTTTAAACAGGAATTTGCTAGCCATATTGCACCATCTTTGTATGAAGGACGTAAAGGTTTCACCATTTCACTGCTTGTTGTTACACAAGTCCGTCATGGAAATCTCATTATCATTATTGTACGAGAAATAGGTAGCAAATTTTTCGGCTAGTTTGTTGAAAGTCCTAATACCCTTGGGTAGATGTGAGAACCATTCTATTGCTTGTCCTCCAAGACTATGAGGAAAGAGGCGCATAAGATATGTGTCGTCAGAAGCTACCTCAAAGCAAGCAATGTAAAATTATCTAAGATGGTCCTTGGGATCACCCTTTCCTTTATATTTGTCGAATTTAGGTATGTCAAAGTTAGGTGGGAAAGGGATCATTAGTAGGGAACGATCAAAGGGGTAAGGACAAACCTCTTCCAATGAGAAAGTTTTCTTGGCGTGACCAAATGACATAGCATCTATCTATTTTTGCATAAGCTCATTCTGCTTTTGTATTGTGTCGAGCTTAAGCTCATAAGCTGTTTGTGATGTCGGTAAAGTCAAATTTTGCTGAATTTGGGGATTATTTTGGGTAGGATCAATGAAAGAAGGTAGGTTTTGTGGATGTGGTGGAGGTATGAGATAAGAGTATTGCTTTGGTGAGCTTTGAGGGGGGATTATGATGTTGTGGAGGGATGGTGTATGTCTTTTGAATTAGATTTTGAGGTGGTTGTGGTGGAGGGATATAACTAATATTAGCGTTTGAGAGAGGTTGTGGTGGAGTGATATAACTAATATTAGCATTTGAGGGAGGTTGTAGTGGAGTAGTAGAGATATTGTTGAGATTGTGATTGGGTGATGATTGGAGTGTTTGACCTTGTGACACTTTTGGTGGAGTGACACAAGTATCCATAGGTGTATAGTTAGGTGACCTAAAGATGATCATGATGGGGTAGCAAGTGAAAAATTTGATATGGTTGTATGGATTTGAGATATGCATGGTGGATTTTGTAGATTGGTAGGTATGGATGTGGTCGAGAGAGGTTTGGATTGTTGAGTTTGTTTGGCTAGTTTGGATTGTCTAGCTAGTTCAGCTTGATGATGAAGATGCTCTTGTTGAGCACAATATTCTTCCATGGGAGTTGGGAGGGGTGATATTGGTCTCTCCACTGTTGGATTTTGATTTTGGTAAAGAGGATTTCCATATTGAGTGGTGAATGGATTAGATTCTTCCCCTTGTGAATATGATTCAAGAATTGGTGTAGATATGGTAGACATTGTTTGGACTGAGTTTATTGGTGGTCTAACCATAGTGTTGACGGCATCTTGAATAGGATCTTTCTCGTGAATATTAGATGCATCAAAGCCACGAGGCAATTAGGCCCCATCTTGAGCCAGCAAATGAAAGTAGTGATCTCTATTAGAGTAAATGAGTTTGTCAAAGGCTACCATGGCCTTGGGATCTTGTGTGATATCTTCTATATCTTGAACCCCTTCTGCTTGAGAGGATTGACCTTCATGAAAGTGTTGCTCTTCTTGAGAGGGATTTTGATTATCGATATCTTCAATTGAAATGACATCATGAGGATGTGATTATGTGGTATATTGCATTGCTGCTCTTTCTGTGGTATTATCTTCAGGAGGATTGTTTTGAACATTTGTTTGAGGTCTATTTTGAAAATTTGTTGGTATGCCAATTGGTGTGTGAGATGTGTCACTTTGAGACATGGTGCGATGACCTTGTGGAGGTGCACGAGCGTGCAATTTTTGTTTCCTTGGGAAAATTTGTTTATCCTTCATGGCTTGATTTATTTGTAGTCTAGTGGTCACCATAAGAGGAGTCTATTGCACTAGGACAACAGTTTAGGGATTTTGATGGATTTTGGACTAGTTTGACAAAGTTGAGATTTACTATGTTGGTGGATTTGAAGTGGGTTGCTTTGTGGAAGATTTATAAATTCTAGATTAATTTTTCTGATTTGGATAAGGATTGTCGTTCATGGAGGTAGACTTTTGACCCCAGTGAAGGCGGATAGTGTTAATGGCGTAAACTAACTTGAGAGAAGTTTATTCTCTAAGCTCATAAAAACCAATAACAGATAATAGTTCCTCTTTCAAAAGACCCAAGAGATGTGATCACTCTCAAATCAAAAGATAAACTAGGGGATTTGATATTATCTAGAATCTATGGTGGAGACCAAATTACTCAGCTAGATAAAAGCATGGGTAAGGATTTAGGTCTGTTTGGCAAAACAGAGTTGATGATAGTAATCTCAAGAGGATCAATGGTTCGAAAAATCTAAGTTTCATGCTATGACAATGGATGAAATGGTCTAATAGTTTGAGGCAAAAATGTCTGATAGTTCTATGGGATGCTAGTTCAAAGGTTTGTATGATTAAATTTTTTGAGTTTTTGTTGTATTCTAGGCTAAATGAATGTTTTGTAGTTTAATAGGGACAAAGGCGCTGGACTACGGTTCAAAGGCGCTTAGTTGTGTTTCAAAGGCACTTAATTGTGATACCAAAAGTGCTTTAATGCTAATCAAAGGCGCTGGAATGTATTTTGAAGGCGCTTGACTGTGTTACAAAAGTGCTTCAAGATTGTTCAAAGGCGTTGAGATAGTATTAATAATGTTGTAAGGTAAATTTTGATAGATTTTTGATTGAATTTGGATTGGATTTACTTTGACAAGAGAACAAACACAATAAACAAAAGTGGTCAAGGACTGGCACGACAAATAGTGTATGTTTGAGGCTCACGAAAAAGCCCAAGTTTTCACGGGTATACGACAATTGCAAACAAATCAAGTACTTTTTATCCCTAAAGACATGTGGATTCATTGCGGTACATCAGCTCGCAACTTGAAATCTCTGTCGACCAAATGTCATTCCATGTGGTGTCATACATTTGTGTCTTTGCGAGAGACGATAGGTAGGGGTATCTCACCCTTTCCTCAAAAAACTACAAGTAGGCCACAAGAGTTTATGCTAGATGAGGATTACTATCTCTTCTAAAGGGAGGCAATGGTGAGTAATCTTGAGTGTTTATAATGATTTCCCTTGCACTAAAAATTACCGCAATGTTCAGAGGTGAATCAGGTAGTCTCTAGCTAGGGGGTTCTTAGTTGCTTTGAGGGACCAACGCCTTGCGAGCATGTGGCAGGCTACTAAAAGCTTTGACCAATCCTACTAAGAGTATCATATACCTCACACAATGCAAAAATTATTTTCACAAAGTGTTGGTACACCTCTTTTCGATTTGGCACCATAAGGCAAGGCTGACACTGGTTAGGACTTGGCTTTCGCCTTATCCAACTTATATAGCAGTTCAAAGGAAAACTCTGCTTAGGGTTGTCCCTTTTGGATGAAGCACAATCTAAAAGCAAGCGCTTCTAAAGGATAAACTGAAAGTAAATGATATATGAGTCTGGTTTTTTGATCACCCAAGATGTTGCCAGGGGAGAGAATATACCTATCACCTTTACAAGCACATAAAATAGTTGTTCATTTTATCCTATTTAGTAAGAAAAATAACTAGGTGCAAAAACTTTAACCACTCAAGATTGAAAATAATAGATGTTAATTGTCCCTCAATATAGCAGTTGTTCCTAAGACTTAGATTGCAAAAAGATCATTCATGTCTATTGTCCCTTAAGATAGCAGTTGTTCCTAAGACTTAGATTGCAAAAAGATCATTCATTTCCATTGTCCCTTAAGATAGCAATTGTTTCCTAAGACTTTAGATTGCAAAACATAGATGTTAATTGTCCCTTAAGATAGCAATTGTTCCTAAGACTTTAAATTGCAAAAGATAGATGTCAATTGTCCATTAAGATAGCAATTGTTCCTAAGACTTGGTGAAAAAAGAGATTGCAATTCTTCAACGCTTGTCCTGCAAAGATGTGTTAGAAAAACCTATTTGCTCTGTTTGAGTCATAAGAAGCTACAACAAGTTGGTTTAGTTCCACAAAACTCAAATAGTTAGCAAAAACAAATCAATTGACCAAAAGCACTTTACTGAGTTTCAAAGGCGCTCCAGAAAATACCAAACATGCTTTAATGTGATACAGAGGCGTGCTACTGCTGATCAAAGGTGCCTGACTGTCCTGCAAAAGTGCTTCACTGCGCTACAAAAGCACTTGACTGATGTGCAAAAGCACTTCATTGTGACAAACCTAGAAAAACAATATTGCATCAAAAAAGCTAGATCGAGAGATGATTGGATGGTTCCATGATGATAGCCTGTAATCAAGAATGAATCACAAAACTCCACAAAAATGATAGGTTAACTCAAAAACACAATATACTCCTAAATAAATCAGCTTAGGAAGTATGTCAATGATTGAGAGACAAATAAATTAGCTTGTCTAACAATTTGGATCAGTATGATGAGAAAAGAACCCTGCAAATTAAAAAAAAAATCAAGTCAAAAACCCTAATTAACTAGAGGCGCTTCACTGTTATGCAAAAGTGCTTTACTGCTGGTTGAAAGTGCCTTACTGCATGCCAAGGTGCTTCACTGTCGCCCGAAGGTGCTTTTCTGCAGACCAGAGGCGCTTTAGTTCGGTGCAGAGGCACTTTTCTATGTTCAGTTGTGCTTTTCCGTACTGAACTTAAAAAAATCAAATTTTTTAAAGAAAAAAACAAGGTTAGTGGGTCCCACCGGGCGTGCCAGAATGTGTATAGGTAAAATTGAGCTTAGGATAAATTAAAACAATGAAAGTAAACTCAATCCTATAACATCAAAAGATCTATCTAAGCAATAACCAAATCAATGAATAATGCAATGAATAATCGAAAGCTATCACCTAGATTGTATTGATCTCTTAGTCGAATGTGGATTGCTCAATATGTTGCGTAGCCATGGTTGCAACAAGCGAATGTAGATAAGTGCTTAAAGATTGTGTAGTATGTGCTCAATGATGTGTGATAAAAGAGCGAAAAGCTGTAGGAATGCAAAAGCTTAAATGATTGAAGAGTGCTCAAAAGTTGAATAATCGAAGAGGATTTTTAATGAGATGAAGGGGTATATATAGTTTTCAAGTTTGGATTAATCAATGGTTGAAATAAATCAATAGAATGAATGGTTGAGATAAATCAAATAACTCATGATGAATGTGCACATGACATGTATTTTTATTAAGATAATTACTTTTTGGCTAAAGATAGGATTTGATTTCATAAATAAGAATATTTTTTTCTAATTTATGAATTGATGATAAAAATAAGATCAATTAAAGCCAATTAAACTTAACTTTAGATTTGCTTTTTTGAAGTTCCAAAAATAAGATTGATTGTGCACCAAGAGTTGAAATGATATTTTTAGAGGAATTAGAAGATATTTGAAATTAAATAAATAAACTGATTTAATTGATTGTGCATGATTTGAAGAAAAGATAAGATATGAAGGTTTGAATAAATTAAAAAAAAAAATTGATTTAATTTATTTTGCATGATGGAAGAAAATAAATAAGATTATTTTTGGAAGAATAATTTCATCAATTAAATAATGAAAATTATTTAATTGTGGATAAGAGGAATTTAGGTAATGAATTAATTAAATAATTTAAATTAATGTGGATTTGAATATTTGAAAGAGGATAATGATTTAAATAATTAAAATTATTTAATTTTGAAGAATATAGAGGAAATTAATGAAATTAATTAAATAAATATAATTTATTCAATTAATGTTGGAATTTAGGGAAATTAGATGAAATTGAGGAATTTGGCAAAATTAATTAAATAATTAGATTATTTAATTAACGTTGAATGCAAGTGTTTTGATAGAATTGATGAAATGCAAGTGATGCGATGCAAAGGGTCATTTTTGGGTGTCTACAACCGTCAGGGTTTAAATAAGGTTTAAAATGTGTCATTGATTCTCTTGTTCACACCCTGAAGAAACTCATAAACACCATAGATAACTAATTTGGTGTCCGATTAAAAGATCATACTAGTAGTCACCAGTTGCCCTAGGCAGAAGGGATCGGTTGATTCACGAACATTAAACCCTTAGTTTACAACTTAAGTTGCTTTTAACCTTTAATAGCAAGTCACTTTCAAAATATAACATAAAGTGCATTCTTTATTGACGGTCTCCATAAGATTGAAAGGTGCTTTTTGATTCTTAGGGTTTAAACCTAGAGACCTAGGGTTTAGTAGTTTTAGAGACTTGTAGGTATTAGATCTTCAAAGAATTGATGAATTTTTGGCACCCTACTATAAAGTAACATACCTTGCTGTCATACCTATGAGGAGTGTTATCATGAATACACTAACACGAACACTGATATAATGTTTGAACATTGTGAGTTTGTTGAAAGACACCAACACCAAATCACCAAACATGATCATCATTGACCAGCTTTGGATATTTTATTATTACTGACAAGTTATTGGAATCTTCATGAACACTGTTTGATCCTGATCATGAACACCAGACATGAACACCATACCACCATATGATCCTGTTGTGAAGCATCCATATCATGAAGGCATCCTGACATGAGCCAAAATCAAATCAAACACCAAAAACCAACATCAACTCAAACACCAAATGTCCTTTTGACATCTAACACCTTCACTTGCATTTCAACAACATACTGACATAGTAACTTGTAATGATAGAAACTAACATCAACAACAAACCTTTGACATCAATCTCAACAAACTTCAACTCACATCATGAGATCACTGAAAGAGGTTCTGCATCACTGCATCCAACAACATCCACACTGTATCACATGACAAATCAATCTTGATGGAAATGAATAGGTATATGTATCAACAACATAACTGATATGAATAAGGACCTTTAGAGGCACCAAGCTGTCAACACTCAACACAATATGAACTCTTTAAGCATGATCAAGACATGAATTCCAATTTGACATGAAGCATGATCATGACCTTTTGACATCAATGACAAACCAACATCCAACAAACTCCCCCTTTGTCATTGATGGCAAGATTTAAAACTCTCCACTCTCTCTCTCTCCCCCTTTGATATCAAGGACAAAGGACTCTACTAGCCAAGGAAACTCCTCCTGTCTGGTATGCTCTATCCCATCCCATTGATTAATACCAATATGAATGTTTGAGAGAGCACTGCAACATATCATCATAATGAAGGCAGTATACTGCTGCTCACGAAGACCACACACTTTACAAACAATCTGACTTCTTGTTGATCATAGTCCATCAGTGAGTTTATAACAACAATGACACATTTCACTATTTGTGTCTAATGCACTTATAGCCCTGATGTCTGAACAAAGACAAACTACCATTTGAAATCAAACATTGTTGTCACCATGAAAGACTGTCAGAAAGTACTGTCATCATCAAACAAATATCTTGCAATCAGTACAAATGCATGTCATCAACATCTTCACCCTGTCACAAAGTGGCATTGGATGTGGTCAATATTGTCATCACCAAAAATATGGGCACACTATGGATAGACTGAAACACAAGTAGAGATGCATTTTTTACAATGAAAAGCACAGTCAAAGAACATATCTACTGTTAGAAGATCATGTGAGAATATTAGAAAAAAGTTCACCAACTCATTACTCATAAGCTACTATCAAACATCTCTGCACCTAATCACTTCTTGTATTTTGCACCTTTCTCTGCCCAATCTACTAGGTCCTAGTCTCCTTTGGCTCAGTCCACTATCTCCTTTGTGCCCTCTGATATTTGCCAACCTTCTCCAATGACCTGTTAATATCAAGGTAATGTTTGTCAAGGTTTTAGCATCTCAATCTTCCCCTGCATTATCTATGTCCATGCTTCTGGTGAGATCTTCTATTTCATTTCCAGCATATCCCAGAACCCACTTGATTGGGTCATCATCTGCTTTCTCTATTCTATACAGGACATCCTCGTCAATTGCATGGGCCTCTGTTACTTTTGATACTTCCCTATCTGTTGTAGAGTCCTCTATTTCTTCAACTAGTTGTTATATCATTATTCTTGTTGGCAGAATCATCATATTCATTTGAAATTTCTATTATATCCATCTTTTCAGAAAGTTCAAGTTCATTTGCACAGTTCATGTCACTTGTTTTCCTCTCACATTCTTCAGCCACAACTGCAAACTTTGGCACTACCTCTTATCTGATCCATGTTGGTTCTTCTCCACTTCACCTAAGGGTTTATTTATGATCAATAAGCTCTTCATGTCTGCAACCTATGCAGACCTTCTTCTTTGTCTACATGTTATCTCACCTTTTGATATACCTCTGTTGTTTTCTTGGCACTATGCTCTCATGAATCACTGAGAGGGGGGGGTGAATCAGTGATATGATAAAACTTAATTCATTCATCATGCAATTAACATCAACATACCAAAGACATAGAGAGCAACATAATCATGAGACTATAACACAAATGTTTAAAGTGGAAAACCCTATCCAGGAAAAACCATTGTACAACCTCACCAAGTTCTTTATTGGGTTGCACTAACCAAAATTTCACTGATTACATACATGTCTCACTGACAAGTATCTAATTGATCACAGGATCTCATTGATCACACCAACTCCAATCTCAATACAAGAAGATAAACACAAAGTACTACTCTGTTTACAATGATACCAATAGTTATAGATGAATTCTATAACACATTTGTTCAAGCACCTCTATGTGTAGATGTTCAAAACAATACTGCAATCTTCTTTGACTCTTTAAGACCATTATATGTCCAATACATTCACATCAACTTTCTGAGAATACCTCAAAGACAAAGAGGACAAACAATTTCAGCTTATTACTTTGTCTATGAAGACATCAAGAAATCAAATACAATATCTGCAACCATTCATGCTTTGCCACCTAGACACATACATCTCACTTATTTCTTATTGCACAAAGTAATCATCATGTCTTCCATTACAAAAATTGATATTCATTTACCTTCAAAGACTAAACATAATCCTCTGCAAATGGTCACCTAATCTCTGTGATGAACACACCAACATAACTCTCTCTGTCACATTCAGACACATGCATTTGATTTCATTCACTTGAAGATCTTTATGCATCAGATCTTGCCTCCATTCTGTCACTGAAAACACTAACTTTTCTGTTCTCTGCAAGCTTCTTCAATAGCAAACATCATACGCCTTTCTCTGCATTTTTCTTTCACAAAATACAATGCCTCTTATATGCAAAATAAATCATCTGATCTTTGTATCAACACTATTCTCTCAAAATCATATCTTCCATCCATCCCCTTTTATTTCAATACCCCTTCCTCTGTAAATCTCTCTTCATCTGCATAATACACAGTCAAAAACACTTGCTCTATCTGCCTATCCCCTATTCCATATTATCACTCTTCATCTGCATAATCTCCTTACTGCATCTGCATTCACACAAATTTCTATATACACACTCATCCACCTTAAAATTGTTCCTACACCTTAAAGTTTTAAAAACTTCATACTTTTTGAGTATCGATTACTGAAGTGCTTCTTTGTTTAGAGAGAGTGGGGTGTTGCATGCTTCATGCATTTCCTATATTCAAATCTATTTTTGGATTTTGTCATTTTTCCTTATTGATTATGCACAATACCATAATGAAATAGATATAAACCAACTAATAACTGTTCAAACTAAGAGAAACTCTCATTTGCTCGTCAAAATGCAATTTCAAAGAATGACCGTTAGGGTTTAAATAAGGTTTAAACTATGCCATTGATTCTCTTGTTCGCGCCTTAAAGAAACTCATAAACATCGCAGATCTCCAATTTGGTGCTCAATTAAAAGATCATACTGGTAGTCACCGGTTGCCCTAGGTAGAACGGGTTGGTCCATTCATGAACATTGAACCCTTAGTTTACAACTTAAGTTGCTTTTAACCTTTAATAGCAAGTCACTTTCAAAACATAACATAAAGTGCATTCTTTATTAACGGTCTCCATAATATTAAAAGGTGCTTTTTGATTCTTAGGGTTTAAACCTAGAGACCTAGGGTTTAGGAGTTTTAGAGACTTGTAGGTATTAGATCTTCAAAGAATTGATGAATTCTTGACACACTTCTATGAAGTAACATACCATGGTGTCATACTTGTGAGGAGTGCTATCATGAATACACTAACATGACCACTAATATAATGTTTGAACATTGTGACTTTGTTGAAAGACACCAACACCAAATCACCAAACATGATCATCACTGACAAGCTTTGGATTCTTAATTATTACTGACAGGTTATTGGAATCTTCATGACCATTGTTTGAGCTTGATCATGAACACCATACATTAACACCATACCACCATATGATCCTGTTGTGAAGCATCCATATCATGAAGGCATCCTGACACGAGCCAACATCAAATCAAACACCAAAAACCAACATCAACTCAAACACCAAATGTCCTTTTGACATCTGACACCTTCACTTGCATTTCAACAACATACTGACATAGTAACTTGTAATGATAGCAATTGACATCAACAACAAACCTTTGACATCAATCTCAACAAACTTTAACTCACATCATGAGATCACTAAAAGAGGTTCTGCATCACTGCATCCAACAACATCCACATTGTATCACATGACAACTCAATCTTGGTGGAAATGTCAACAACATCCACACTGTATCACATGACAAATCAATCTTGATGGAAATGAATAGGTATATGTATTAACAACATAACTTATATGAACAAGGACCTTTAGAGGCATCAAGCTATCAACACTCAACACAATATGAACTCTTTAAGCATGATCAAGACATGAACTTCAATATGACATGAAGCATTATCATGACCTTTTGACATCAATGACAAACCAACATCCAACATTGCCATGGAGGAGATCAAAGGGGTTGTTTTCAGCACAACTAAGGATAATGTCCCTAGACCTGATGGGTTGTCTAACTCTTTCTATTACCATTTTTTTGACCTCATTGAAGATGACCTCCTTTGGTTGGTCAAGGATGTTTGCAAAAGAGGTAATCTCATTAGTGATATTAACTCTACTTTTCAAACCTTGATACCTAAAGAAAAGAATGCCGCATCCTTCAATAGGTTTGTGCCCATTTCTCTATGTAATTCTTCTTACAAGTTTATCACAAATTCTTAACCAATAGAATCAAAGGATCCTCAAGTCTCATTATCTCTAAGGAACAAGATGGATTTATTCTTGGCAAGTAGATCCATGACAATATTTTGACTATATATGAAGTAATGCACACCAATAGTAGATAGAATAAGAAAAATATTGCCATCAAACTTGACATGGCTAATGCATGTGATAGAGTTGATCTTGATTTTATGGCATAGGTATTAGAATCCTTTGGGTTCCCTTTGTCTTTTAGGAAATAGATTTTTGGTTGAATAATTGATTCTTTGGTCACCCTAATCATTAATGGATCCCTAACAAGATTTTTTAGAGCCACCAGAGGTTTACAACATAACTGTCTCTCTCCCTATCTCTACATTATCTTAGCTGGAACTTTGGGTAGATCTCTCTCAATTGAATGGAGAGATTCAAATATCATTAGAATTAAGGTTACTGATGGGGTTAGGGAAGTTACTCATGGCTAGTTTGTTGATGACACCATTCTTCTAGGGAAAGCTTCTCAATTAAATGTTAGAAGACTATAGAGTTGCCTACATAATTTCTTACTTCGAAAGTTGTCATTAATGCCCACAAGTGCATATTTTACATCATTAATACCTCTACTAGTATAAAAAAGTTTTCCCCATGTTCTTCAATTTGCACATGATGGTGCTAGTCTTTTTAAATATTTGGGCATTTTAATAAGTTCCAAACTAAAGAGCCTCAACTATTGTTTGAACCTCTCAGAAAAGATTAAAAAGTGCATCCAAAGATTCAACAATAGGTGACAACCTTACGAGTAAATTAGTTTTAATCAAGCCAATCATCTCCAACCTTATCATCTACCAGTTCATGATTTATCATGTCCTAGCCTTTGTTCTTCATACTCTTGAGAAAAATAAAAAATAATTTATGGAAAGGGGGTAAGCAATCTCATAAGAAAATATATCACCTTGTTGGCTAGACTAAAGTTACCAAAGGTATGTATCAAGGTGCCCTGAAAATTAGATATGTCATCATTATGAGCACCACTCTGGGTGCTAAGTTTGTTTGGATTCTTCTAATTCCTCCTTCAGCTCTTTGGGAGTAAATCCTAGTCCATAATGGAGATGACAATGATGGCATGTTCTTGCTCAACTCCATCCTCCAAAAACCTAGTGCCTCTAAAATATGGTCTCTGATTGTTAGACCTACAAATCTAATAAAGAATAACATCTCTTGGTATCTAGGTAATGGTATTAAAATTAATTGTTCGGAGGAACCCATTTTGGGCCATAAGCCTTTATGCTCTCTTATGTGAAAAACTTGACCACCTCTTTGATTAGGATGAAAATTTGCCCAAATGGTCTCATCTTAATGACCTATTTGAGGATTAACAAAATGAGTGGGTTTGAATCAAGAACTTTATTGGTCTCCTATTGACCAACACTCATAGTGCTGATTATCTTATTTGGGGCAATATCAACTCCTTAGGTTGCTACACTTGGCCACTGTTCATGCTCTCTCTCTCTCCTTGATGAAGAACCTCTTGATTGATATTTTTTCAGTGTCTAGCATTTTAGCATCACTCCCAAAGTAAAAGTTTTCAATGGCTTGTCCAACAACAAAAGATTCTCACTGGTGAAAATCTCATCAAGAGAAGTATCATGGGACCTCATATTTTTTTAGATGCTTCAAGGTTTGGGAAACCCAACCTTACCTACTCTTTGACTGTGACGAGACCTCTTCTATTTGGATTTCCCTATCTATTTGTTTTGGGGTCATTTTTGAAATAGTTCAAGCCTTAAAATTTGTACCCAACAATGAACTCTTGTTACTCTTGCTTTCTCAAAAGGCAAGTTGCTTACAAATTTTTTATGGTGTTCTTTACCTTATTTTTCACGTAGTTTATTTGGCTTGATAGGAAAAAAAGAATTTTTTAAGATACTGCTATGCTAAAAAATACTTTAATGCACAAAATTTAGTTAGCTATGGTAGAAAATGCCAAGGCTCATTTTAGATGAAAAAAAAATTATGAATGTTATATCCAATGGTAAATTTCACATCATCAGAAAATAAAACCCTTTGGACTTCATTAGTAGTTCTCTGGGTTTTTGCCCCGCCCCAAAAATACACTTCAAATATCCTATTCTCTTCTTTGACAATGCCTTAAAAACTAATCCTACCATTGGAAATACTAGTGGAGTTTTGTGGCTTAATCCTCAACAAATTTTTTATAGACTTTTGTATAAACCTCATACATGCCTTCGATAATATTACTAAAATTATGGGTTGCAAGTTTGGGCTTCTTCTTGTAGTTAAGGAAAATCTTAAGAACCTCATCGTAATGCCCAAACTGATAGTCCAATGCCTCTCTAGTAAACTTGTTTTCAAATATGTCCAATTACATCTTCTGTAGAATTAGGTCTTCAATATTTTACATAATTTTGACTAAATTGATTGGCAACACATGTACTTAGAAATTCTAACTCTCTTGTTGACAAAATAGATAATTTAAGGTATACATCTTTGTCCTCACTTAGCTCGTGTTAGACATTTTTGCATTTGAGGATCTTTTTTTGTTGGTCTTGAGGACCTTTTTTTGTCGGTCTCCCTTTTTGGATTGACATTTTTATTTGTTTTGTCCTCCAACTGTTGTATTTTTATGTAATATTTTTCCGCGATTATCTAAAGCCTTTCTTTTTATTAAAAAAATATTTAGTAATGAGAGATATTAGGTTTGAAAATTAATAAGAAGCTCAAAACCCTAGGGTAAAACCTATGTTTTAATATAAAATCAAGTTTAATGAATATGATAAGTAATATAATTCAATTAACCTAATTTAAACCTATGACAAATCATGTAGCAAAAAAAAGAAATAAAAATACTTAACTAATTTTGATGTTTGATAAATAGTTGTCGACTATTTTTATCACAACTTTTGAATCGTAATTGAAAATCACAACTTGGATGCATTGGAAGTAGATTGACAAAATATGAATTGGGTCATTCCCATAATTTTTTTTATATTGAATTCCTAAATTGTAGAAATGACTTGGATTAGATTTGCAAATTGTGGATCTAAACTCTACACAAAAATGCACTTTGACTTGCGGATCTGATCTATCATTATGGATATTATTTTTTCTTCTAAATCTAAAATCTAAAAGTTGCTCACCTTAATGTTCTAAACCTACATAAACACTTGTTTGTGTGATTAGAAGTTTACTAATGGTTAGAAATATATCTTCCTTTGGTCAAACCCCTAAGAATAATTATGTAATTACTTTACACAAAGATTGAAAACAATAAGCAATCATATAGTATGCCCTAGAATGTTGATGTCACATGAAATACATTGATGCTCCTTGATGCATGTGATATATATATTCTTTAATGCACCTTAGACTTTAGATGTTCAAATTAGTTAGGGTTAGTTCTTAAATACAACTTGAAGGGTGAAAGTAAAATGTTTCGTACTTTAAGTTGACACATAACAACTAAGTGGGCTTAACATTTGAATTTGAAATTAAAAAGTTCTAGGGTCATTTCCACAAATCACACATCTAAGTTGGGTCATTTGTGCAAATTGTGGATCTAACCTTAGACAAGAGATGGATGAAACTAAGGATCATAACCAATTCAAGAGAATGAATGCAAATTAGAATAAATATGGTTCATGTTATGTGCTAACTCTTAACAAAAGCTTGTATACTTGTAATTACATAAAAGAAAAACAAGTAATAGTGAGCCTAAAGTGAAAAGGTAAAATGCAAAGTATATAATTATCACCATTGTGACATGTTGGAAACCAATGATAAACAATATTATACACAAACAAAGGTCATCATATAAGCAATATATTGTTGCCTTGGCTTGAAAAGTAATATATATTTTTAAAGCTCCAACATTCTGAAAAACCAAGTAAATCTACTAAGGGTGTTGGTATGTTCCTTGATTACACCATCCACCAAGGTTCAATTTCCCCAAAATTGCAATAATGAACGATGAGGCAAAGATCATGCCTCAAGCAACTTTTGCAAAATGAATACTCCTCAATCCTTGACTATTGAAAATGATTTGGGTTTGACATATAACCCTCTAAAACTATAAAAATAAAATAAAAATAATAAATATTGCCTTTTTTATCAACCCAAAATAATAATGTGCATCACAAGTTCAATTTACATTAAACAAAAAATTGTAATATATGAAAAAAACACTAAATGTTAAAAAGCTTCTCTTTGGTTCAACACCATCTTAAAGGGGAAGGAAAAGTATGATAGGTGCTCTAAGTCTTAACGTTCGCCCAATAAATCTGTCATCTCCAAAAACAGCTCGTAATTGGAAAAAAGACACGCTTCTGTTTCGTTCTACCCTACCTTGAGGGCGGATACGAGGAAGAAGGGCGACGGGTGTTATTAGCGTTCCTCTGTTTCAATGAGAAATTGATTGCTATTCATAAGATCGAGAGTGAAGGAAATTCGATGATTTTCAATTTGTTTTGATACTCGGGAGAACTTGTTGAGCAGTTGCAGGCATTGAATGAAACGTTGACGAAGTATGAGAGCGATTATGAGGGAAGTCGTGAAAAATGCCATGCGAGCCCTCACTCGAACTCGATTCCTTAACGCGCCTAAAATATACCGCTTCTCTTGTGACAATGTTATTATCAGGCATGGCATTGGGACAAGAAGCATTTCCACAGCGAATAATGAAGAAGAGGAAGGAGACAGTACAACTGCAACTGCAGCCGCAACTGCAACTGCAACCCCAACCCCACTCACGAGGAAGAAGCCCCTATTTACTGAAGCTGCTTCTCTTTCTGAGCTCACAAAAAAAGATGTTAATACTTACATAACTATCAGGTCAGTTCTTGTTTTTTTCTTTCTCATTTACACCACCCATGCTTGCTACCAACAACAATGGATGTGTTCTTTCTATTTTATTATCAAGAAATGTAAGGCTGAAAACATGCATTGCCTCTTACATTTTACATTTTTGTCCTTGCTTACTCTCAAGCGGACTTGCTTCCTCATACTCAATCATTAGTGAGCAAAATCTAGTCCTTTCTTGCACAACAAGTGGGGTGAGCTTTGAATATAAACCCAATTTACAAGAGAAACTTGGAATGCCACCACATACCCACACACATGACAACAACACTCTCTCATCTCTTATGCAAATTAAGAAATTACTCCATCCAAGCACCACAAGACAACCCCTTGCCATACATTAGCGGTGTAGACTCATGAAAAGGCTGCTCCTATTATTACTTGGTGCTTTGTTATGCTTCTCTTGCCCACATGGCTGCTCTTTCTTGCTTTGGCCATGACTTGGGTGAAGGTTGGGATGGAGCCTCCAACACTTGTCATCCCAATTTCCTCTAATTTCGCAATGGGAACAATAGTTGTTAGCTTCCACGTGCCTAAATCAGATTTCTCATTACCTTCCTTGAGTGTGCCTTTGCTCTTCTCTTGCCTTGACTTAGGTGAGTGGTTCCTCCTTTTTCCATCTATATTACGAGACTTGTGCTCCTTAGTGGTGATGTTTATTTTGTACATAAAACCACAATGGTTATTTCTTCCACAAACCATGCATAGAACTTGTAATTTGCAATCTTGTGCTCTATGCCCATTCCTTCTGCTATTTTAGCAAAAGATGGGATTATTACCCACATTCTCAATTACCTCCTTAGGCTTGGCTAGTGATGAAGTAGGTGGGGTGCAATCCCCACATTTCTTCTCTTCTTGAAGTGGAGTTTTGCTTTCCTCTTCTTTCTTAGATTGCTGCTCTTTCCTGTGTTGTATAGTCCTGTAGCACTATTGATTGCTTGTTCTATATCTCCTGTGAGCTGTCCTTGATTCGTGAAGTGAAGAACCCTTTGAGGCTTTCTCCAATCTTGATGCTTCCATAACCAAGTCCCTCAAATGCTAGTCTTTCCTTCACTATGATGGGCTGGAGTATTCCTTGCCCATTTTTACCAAATCCTCTTCCATCATATCCAATGCTTGCAAGCAATCTCGAACCTACATCCTTCGCGTGCTCTTCAAACTTACAAGTGGAATTATTAGTTTCCAAATTATTGAATAAGTTCGGTTCATGGATGCTTTTGCATACCTTTCCCATAGTTTCTTCTTCTTGAGAAGGGGTTGCTTTCCTTGTAGACTCCTCTTTTTCCTCTTGAAGCTTTGATAGAAGTGCATCGTTCTCTTTCAACTCTTGTCGCAACTCTTCAAGCCTCTCGTTCAAATGGCAGATTTCTTCCCAAAGAGCCCCCAAAACAACCTCATGGCTTTTTTGGAGATCTTCAAGCTTTTGCTTTACGGATTTAGTCATGGTGGATTCTTTGCAATCTGCACATCCCGAGATTAACTGCAAATATGGTTATACACACAAACTTACCAAAATCCTCTACAAGCCCCAATTAATGTGTTGCTTTGATACTAATTGATCTATAAAATCTGAAGACCTATACTTGTAAAAAATACCAAGAATTTGTTCTATGCTACTTAATTAATAATTAAATAACAACCATTAATGAATAAATTATTATGCCGTGCTACTTAAAAAATAAAGTGCTGCAACATAACACAATATTTGAGTTGGGAAAACCCCAATGTGGAGTTAAAAACCTAGTTGGTAGAGGCAACTGCATATTACTAATAAAGTGGATGATGCAACATGCAATTGTTCTCCATTATTTCTAAATGGAGAAGATACAACACACAATTGCCCTTCCACATTTTCCATTTGGAAACCAAGCTTACATTCCACATATAGATTTCCAAAGCCTTTTGGGAAAGTGAAGAGACATATGACCTTTCATCTCCCCTTTACAACACATATTGAAACTTATGTACAACAGAGTTTTCGGAACCTGAGAAGAAGTTCAACAATAATAGGAAACCTAAATGACATCTTTTCATTTGGCATTCCAAGTTTTGAGGTGTGTATTGTTGGTGGACACTATTGCACGTGTGTAGAAGTCCAGGACATTATCTCACCTGCATAGGAGTCCAAGACACTTCTGCACTTGCGTAGAAGTCCAATATACTTTTCTTGCTCTGTTTCTTCATATCTTTACTTTGGAACTATCCTTGTATTTGAATTTGCTTTTCTGTTCAAATTTCTCTAATTTGTTCATGGCTGTACAAGTTCATTTAACACTTTGGAATCCATTTGGATCACAACACTTTTCTAGTATCATAGCAAAAAGCCTGCAAAACACCTAGCTCACAACGAAGCTCCTCCAATTCTTCATGCCTATACATTAAAGCTGTAGATGAATTCATAGACTCCACCTTCTCTTGCCCTATTGCTTCCTTCAACTTAGCTCCCTTGGTTTCCTCTGCAAACTTAATGACCTCTATGTCATTGAATTGATTTGGCAAGAACATTTTCAACAAACAAATCCTTAGGTCTGTATCAGATACAAAATGTGCCAAATTCAATAAAATTGCCACGCAGTACCGCTTTCAGCTTGTTTCTTGTCTCCAATCCCTTCTCTTGTAAAACTCTATGAACAAACCCTAGGGCCACTTCATCCTCATAGTGAAAAATGCGCCAAAGATGGTTAGCTGATACCACACCACTATGCTCAAAGCCCTCGATTTTCCGCACTCTGCTTGTTGGCCATGCCAGAAAGTACCAAGAAACCTCCGCCACTTGCTAGAAAACTACCAAAGAGATCCACCTTGCGCCAAGATATAGCATATAACAATATATAGAAGCCAAAACACAGATACTAGGGGAACCTTTAGTTTCAACAAAAAACTGTAGCATGCCTTGAGCCTGCCAAGGCCGAATTAGGCTCCAATCAACTACGGATTAACAAAACTCACGATTACCAAGCCTTTGATCACTGTTAAAAGAGATCACCTTAAAACTTTTGTAATTAATGCTATATTAACATCTTCTGCTAGCAAAACTCTTAACAAAACTTAGAATGTAGTGGATACTAAGATTGCTTGTTCTAAATTGTAGAGTACATAATAGGATCATGGTGGGTGTTGTCGTATATGCTTTTCTAAGTCTTGGCTATACTCCACTGTAAGAGATCCCTACTCCGTCCTCATATTGGTTAAGTAATCTACTACTGTATTTGCACTTCAACAATGACTAAAACTTATAGTAGAGAAATTCTCTTTCAAACCTTGCACCTCTTCCACAAAATAATTAAAATGCCAATTTGGACTAATCCTTTTTTTAGAGCATTTATCACTATTTGGGAGCCTCCCTCTACTAACACATGTTTGAAACTGTGAGATATTGCATACCAATCCTTGATATTAACGCCTCCCATTCCACCTCTTTCTTAGTTTTGTTGCCAAAGAATAAAGATCCACCATACAAGAAACTACCATTTGAATCTCTTAGAATTAATCCTCCACTTGCTTTCTGGATTACCTCTGGAGGCCCTATCGAAATGTAATTTGATAAACCTTGTTGGAGAAGGAGACCACAGGTCCTTTTAGCTTCTATACTTTTCTTCTTTGTTGCTTCATGAAGTTTACCAGAATGTTTTCCTATTAACCCTTGAACGGGGGGGATTATTGGGTGATTTTAGAGGCTGCATCAAACACCGTATAGGGCAAGTAGGAGCTGCATTCTAGTGTGGAGGTAAGCTTGGAACATGCTCAAATGTACCCCATTTGAAATTGGGCCTCACTCATATTGTGGTGTGGGGGTCATCTAGGGCTACATTTTAATGTGGGTAAGCTTGGATGGTGCTCTATCATTGTCCACTCAAATGCATCCCCTCAACTTGGGTCAACCTCAAATATACATGTTTGTTACACTACGCTCATCACATGTTTGTCTGGGTTCTAGTTCACCTAAAAGATGGACTGCATTTTCTAGGCAACCAATTTATTTATGTATTTATTTGGTAAATCCTGTGTAATATTAAGGACTGCATCAAACACCATATAGGGCAAGTTGGCACTGCATTCTAGTGTGGAGGTAAGCTCGGACCATGCTTAAATGTACCCCATTAAAACTTGGGTCTCGCTTTGATTGTGGTGCGGGGATTAGAAAGGGCCGCATTTGAAGGTAGGTTTTTCTCGGACTGGGCTTTAGTGTAGCACACTCAAATGCATTCCCTCAACCTGGGTCCAAATATACATGTTTGTTATTTGACATTTGTCACATATCTGTTGGGGTTCCAGTCCACCAATAAAGATGGACCACAATTTCTAGGCAACAAATTTATTTACGTATTTATTTAGTAAATCTTTGGTGATATTGAGGACTGTGTCAAACACTGTATAGGGCAAGTTGGGGCTGCATTCTAATGTGGAGGTAAGCCTTGACCATGCTCAATGGTACCCCATTTAAACCTCAGTCTCACTCAGATTGTCAATAAGGGCTGAATTTTAACGTGGTAAGCATGGACCATGCTAGCCCACTCAAATGAATCTCCTCAACGTGAAACTACTCAACTACACATGTTTGTTATGTCACTCTTGTCACATGTGTGATGGGGTTCTAGTCCACTAATAAAGATGGACCACAATTTCCAAGCAACAAATTTATTGATGTGTTTATTTGGTAAATCCTGGGTGATTTTAAGGACAGCATTAAATAGCGTATGGAGTAAGCTGGGGTTGTATTCTATTGTGGAGGTTAACTTGGATCATACTCAAATGTGCCCCATTTAAACTTGGGTCTCACTCATGTTGTGGTGTGGGGCTCAGCAAGGGCTGTATTTTAAAGTGGGTAAGCTTGGACTGCGCTTTAGTGTAGCCCATGCAAGTGCATCCTCTCAACATGGGTCAGCCTCAAATAAGTATGTTTGCTACACCATGCTTATTACATGTCTACTTGGGTTTTGTTCCATCATAAAGATGGACCACAATTTCTAGGCAAAAAATTTATTTATGTATTAATTAGGCAAACCTGGGTGATATTGAGGACTACATCAAATGTTGTATGTTGCAAGCTGGGGCTGCATTCTAGTGTGGAGGTAAGCTCGGGCCATGCTCAAGTGTACCCTATTTAACCTCGGTTCTCACTCGCATTGTGGTGTGGGGATTTACAAGTATTGCATTTTATAATGTGGGTATGCTTGAACATTGCTCCACTTTTGCCCACTCAAATGCATCTGCTCAACATGTGTTATCCTAAAATATAAATGTTTTTTATGCCATTATTGTCATATTTCTATTGGGTTTCTTGTCCACCAATAAAAATGGACTACAATTTCCAGTCAACAAAATAATTTATGTATTTATTGATAAATTTCGGGTGGTATTAAGGACTACATCAGACACTGTGTAAGGCAAGTTGAGGCTGCATTTAGTGTGGAGGGAAGCTTGGACCGTACTCAAATGTACCCCATCTAAACCTGGCCCTCACTTAGATTGTGGTGTGGGGGTCAGCAAGTGCCGCATTTTAATGTGGGTAAGCTTGGACTGCACTTTGGTATAGCCCCACTCAAATGCATCCCCTCAACACGGGACTACCTCAAATATACATGTTTGTTATGCCACGCTCATCAGAGGTCTGCTGGGGTTCTGGTGTATCGGTAAGGATGGATTGCAATTTCCAGGCAACAAATTTATATATGTATTTATATGGTAAATTCCATGGAACTGCATCAAACATTGTACTTGCAAGCTTGGGCTGCATTCTACTGCAGAGGTAAGCTTGGACCATGCTCCAATGACCCCATTTGAAGCTGGATCTCACTCAGATTGTGCTGCAGGGGTCAGCAAGTGCCGCATTTTAATGTGTAAACTTGGACTGCACTTTAGTTCAGCCCACTCAAATGCATTGCCACAACTTGGTCAACCACAAATATACATGTTTGTTATGCCACTCTTGTCTCATGTTTGCTTGGGTTCTGGTCCACCAATAAAGATGGACCATGATTTCTAGTCAACAATTTTTTTTTATGTATTTATTAGGTAAATCATTGGTGCTATCAAGGACTGCATCAAATACTGTATATGGCAAGCTGGGGCTGCATTCTAGTGTGGAGGTAAGCTTGGAATGTGCTCAAATATACCCCATTTAAACCTGGGTCTCACTCAGATTGTGGTGTGGGGGTCAGCAAGGGCAGCATTTTTATGGGTGTAAGCTTGGACTGCGCTTTAGGGTAGCCCAGTCAAATGCATCCCCTCAACATGGGACAACATAAAATACACATGTTTGTTACTCCATGCTTGTCACATGTCTGTTGGGGTTCTGGTCCACCAATAAAGAGAACCACAATTTCCAGGCAACAAATTTATTTATGTATTTTTTGGTGAGTCTCAGGTCATATTAAGGATTGCATAAAAAACCGTTTAGGGCAAGATGGGGTCGCATTCTAATGTGGAGGTAAGTTTGGACCATGTTCAAATGTACCCTATATTAACCTGGGTCTCCCTTGTATTGCAGTGTGGGGGTCAGCAATGTCAGCATTTTAATGTGGGTAAGCTTGGACTCCACTTTTGTGTAGCCCTCTCAAATGGATCCCCTCAACATGGGTCAACCTCAAATATACATGTTTGTTATGTGATTCTTGTTGCATGTCTGTTGGGGTTCTGGTCCACAATAAAGATGGACTGCAATTTCTAGCCAACAAATTTATTTATACGTATTTATTCAATAAAACTTGGGTGATATTAAGGGCTGCATGAAAAACCATATGGAGCAAGATGGGCCTGCATTGTAGTGTGGAGGTAAGCTTGGACCAGGCTCAAATTTACCTCATTTAAACGTGGGTCTTGTTGATGTGTTTTCCTTGCACAAACAACGCAGCATAAAATACTCGCGTATTTTATCCTCTCTTGAACAAAATCACTCAGATGCTAAACTTTGTGATCAACTGAGTAGACTCCAAGGTTCCTTATCTTCAATTCTCGACTTAGGATAGCTTGTTTGGCAAAGATGTGATTTGCTGTTTCGTACAAAGGGACTTACACTTTGGTGTTCAACGGCAGGAAAATACCGTTTACACTCGCACAGGTTGTAACAATCGCTTCAAGGCTACACGCTATGATAAACTTATGATATGGCAATTCAGCTCTTGGTCTTACTCTTAACAATGTTTTTTCAAAAAAATGCAAAAGACTGGGTTTAGAAAGAATATCTAATCTAAGTGCAAGCTATTATCATCAATTCCTGGAAATCTCAACCACGCTTTGCTTCGCCATGAGACAACAACTCCACAAAGGTGATGCAATCTTCTAAGGATAAGCTAAAGGTTTTCAAATTGTTCAATAAACAATCGAAGTGAAGCTTGTGATGTGTTCAGACTAACCTTACACTACAACTTGCCAGCGACAAATCATAAAAGGTATGAACATATGGAGATTTCACTAAGTAATCGAAAGACAATAACTTCTACAAACTAAAGCAAACAAACTTTGAAAGAAATAAACTAAGTTAAAACATTGAATGCGAGTGAGTACTTAGCAACCATGCAACTTGCAAAGAGAACACAAAATCACCATGAATAGCTCAACAATGAACTTGTATTGGTCTCAGCAAAATCTTAGCAACAGCTCTAATTTGCTCAAAACTCATTATGCAAAATGAAGAGGAATGAGGCTTATATAGCCTTCAAAATACAATGAATGGCCAGGATCAATTTGGATTCGATGGCCCAGATCATGCCACATCAAAGGTGGTTATAACAACTTTCTATTATTAGAGATATACAAGAAGCAATAAAGGCACGTTTTCCAAGGTGACACCTTGGCGCCTGTGTGGACCGCCAACGTGGCATTTATTTCTTATGTTTATTCTTTTCGACCAATGCCACGAACTTTGGAACAACCTTCGCCATGTCAGCAACTGGTACACTTGGCGCGTTCTGAATGGTTCCTTCTGCCTTCTTCACATCTCGTGTATGCTCATCAATTGTCCTCTCCCACTCTGCTAGACCAACCTGCTTACCACCAACTAGTGAGATCAAGGAGTAGATGTTGTTCAGCTGTTCACCAGAAATGAAGTGAATAGAATTGAAGTAATGAGAATGTAGGTAATTCTTCACGTCATGGAACGCAACCTCTCCTGAAAGTACACACATATCATCCATTACACCAACTATCTTATTATGAGCTCTCTGAAGCACACTATCCACTCGAACACAATCCATTTTAACCTTGTCAAAAAGCTGATCTCTTATGTCCATAGTGAAGTACCAAGTAGAGAAATCATACGATGAACCCTCTTCAACTACTCCTTCCTCTATCAATACTGACAGTGGAGTGTTCATCAAATCTTCCAAGTGTGGCATATATTCTCTTTTGATAGCATCGAATTGGGAACATGCTGCCGAAATTGCTTGAAGTCTTTCCAACAACTGAGCAACGGTTTCATACTTTTGGATGAGTTTATCAATGAATGTATCTATTTGATTTCTGACTCTTCCTATCCAGCTTTTCAATTCTTGGGACTGCGATTTCATACCTTCCAACTGAGCAACAGATTCTTGTGAAAGCATGGGAGGTGGAGTAGACGTCCCTTCACGTTGTCGAATTGGATCCATCAATTGCTGGATATACTGCTTGAAGGCGAGGTTTTCTTTCTCCAATCGATCTCCTCTTTCCCTTTCACGCTTCAATCTTTCTCTGACCACAGAAACTGACTCCTCCAACTCTTCGAACTCTTGCTCTTCTGTTGTTGGTCCCAAATCCAAAGTGGTCACGTCGTAATCTTCAGGAGCAATATCATCAATTGTTCTCTCTACCCTGGGCGCTGCAATATGCACTTTCCTGGACCCAGAACTGTCTCTTGTAATCTTGGAGAATCTAGTCGCCTTCTCCTTTCCTTTGTCTCGCCTGGTTCTGCCTAATAACTCTTGTATATTGACCTCTGGCGCTACTTCCACGATTGAAGTTTCCTGTACTCTCTTCCTCAACCATTCTGGCAAGGCAGACAAATCTTCCTGAACATCTTGTTCTTGAGCTTCAACTTCTAATTCTGGTGACGATGCTTCCTCATCAGACGGTTCAATGTGTATATCCATTTCAGCTTCTTGATCTTTGGAGGGACTCGATCGAACTTCTTCTTCTAGAATCTCATGCATGTGTTCTTGATCTAATGCCTGTGGATCTCCTTGGTTTTCTCTTACTTCATTCTCCACTGCTGATGTTACATTCATATCTTGAGAAGGACCACCTTCTTGCCTGGAAGAAGTACTAACCTCGTGTTGTGAACTCAACTTTGTCTTCTTTCGACTACTTTCTCCATGTGAGTCATCCAGACGCTTCCTCTTACTAGGCTGAGCTTCTTCTCTGGAGCTTATGCTATATCCACTAGACTCACTGTGATGTTCGCTGCTAGATTCACTATCATCCACCTCTTGTGATTGCTGCGAGTCGGTCCCTCCCATCAAGTCATATGTCAAGTCCTTGTTTGCATTCTCGAGTTTCTTCACTTGACGATCTACATACTTCTTGGTGATCTGTATAACTCGCTGTATCCAATCATCATGACCATTTTCTCTCTCAGCCCAATTAATAATGATAGGTCCTTCCTTGTCAAACATCTTTTGCACAAAAAACTTCTCAGTTTCTTCTAACTGATCAGGAATAGGCATTATATTACAAGACCTCACCAAATCCCAAGCCATTCTGGAACACCTCTTCTCTCTGATATGCTCATCATCATCCGCATCTGCCCAATGATCTTCTTGGTGCTCTCGGTGTCTAAACCTCTTCCCAAATGCCTTCCGAATCGTGTTAAATGGATCAAAGTGATCTCGATTCGTGTCATGAAGCACAAGATTGTAAGCTTGAAGTTCATATTCTGAATGCTGTGCAGCTTGCAGTGTTGGGCAAGTTTCCAACTTTCCAACTGCTATCGGAAAATTGATTCCGGCTTTCTTCTTATCTTTCTGAATTTTGTCCCAAGCCAGCAGTTGTCTCGTCACCTCTAGTAGTACCATCTTGTCGGTAGGATACCTCGGCAAGCGGTAAGGATAAGATGAAAATCCTTGGATCCTCAAGTAGGTGAACTTCGGAAATTGGATGTACCATCGTCCATATTTGCCAATCAATCTCTTTGCATCCTTCGATAACCTCTCATGCATGTTTCCTTGAAGCTTCCTTACGATGAACATGAAGAATGCATCATTCACACGCTTGTAATGGGCGATAGACTTTAGCTGCAACTGCGGGTAACAATCATACACGCTGAATTGTTCGGGGCCATAACCTATGTCACCTCTGCAATTCAATCCATCATACTTTCCACACATTGCGAGGATATAGATGACATAGGAGCTCATGTAGAAGGACTTAGTCTCCTTCAGCTTGATCATCTGGTCATGAATATTGTTGCTTATGATGCCGGCCCAATCAATCATCACTTCACCTTTGACGATTTCTTGCATGAATACGAACATCCACGCATCAAATGTTGACGATTGTTGACAACCCATGATTCTGTTCAAGAAGATCACCATGTAGCCATACTCCGTGATGAAATCTGATTTATGAAGTTTCTTCGGCAATTTGCTATGATGACTCCTTGGTTGTTTTACCCAATTGACGTTTATCTCTTGCTTACACTTACTTATCGCTCCTTCAAACACCCTTTGAGTTTGCTCTCGAGTGTAGACGGTGACCTTCCTATGCTTCGGGATGTTGAATGTTTCGGCGATGGCCTCCCTCCTCAAGTGAGCTAAGACTTCTCCATTGGATGTCTCAATGCATCTAGTCTCTTGGTTGTAGTGATCAGCACACTCCCACATAAGCTCGGCACTTGGCAAGGCTGGCGGAAAACAAGCGGCTTGGACGATCCCATTGCGAAGCATCTCATGGATAACCTTGGAGTGAGTTGGCTTGTAGAGCTCCCTCTTGATCTCCTCCATGTCGATGTGACCCAAGTTAGTGTCACTCACGTTCCTCCACTTGGACATGATCTTCGTCTCCGGCATGACTCCTTGCTTGTCGCTCTTAATCAAGGCTTGCCTTTCTTTCGCATTCATCCTCTACCTCTTCCTACAAGATAAGACAACACATGTCACTAGGCTGATGTGACCTCTTGAAATATGAATTTTATACTATTTACCCTATCTCCTTGTGCATGTGGGATGAAAAAAACAATGAATTTCAAAATAGCATACCTTAGAAAAAGCAGATTTTATGAAAAAATCAGAAATTTAGAAAAATTTGATTTTGAAGATTTCTTGAAATTTTACTTTTCCTCTTGAAATCTGCTGCTACTCCTTGCTGTTCTGCTGCTCTGCTGCAAAATCAGAATTAATATTGTATTTGTTTTGATTTAAAATGCCAATATAATCCTCCTTTTATAGCAAACTTTGCCTTTACCTAAAGCAGGTCGGCCTAGAATGAGCAGGTCGGCCTAGAAAGAGGTAAATTTATTGTTTTTAGACATTTTCCATGTCTTTGTGCTCAGAGCGCCCAGCATGGGCGGGTTTGGAAGGTAAGTGTGGAGGATTTTGTGTGGAGACATGAGGTGACATTATCCAGGTGTGGGGTCTAAATCCGCCTAGGAAGGGCGGGATCCAAGGATGTGCATGGATTTTTATCTAAACCTCCATTTAGATGTTCAACTCCTCCATTGAAGTTGAATGACACACTTAGTGTCTTGAATGCCCTTGTCCATGAGGCATGATGAAACCATTTGATAAGGGCGGCTTTAAAGATGATAAGTGGATGAAATGGTGTGGATGACTTGGTGTTGTCTTCGTGGAAGGCTCAAGGCTGCCTTGCATGGGTGGAGTGAAAGGTAGAGTGATCATTTTGCTGTTCATTCCTCTCATTTGATAAGTCTTCTCTATTAATTTAAACACCTAGTGAGACTTGAGATGCTTATGAATTGAAGACATATCCTTGATGTTGGAGAGTGATGTCCATGTGTCTTAGTGTTGGTGAATGATTGATGGAAGTCAGAAGACAAGTTTGGGATATTTGATGAACCTTATCCACATATCAAAGTGAAATCTGCCTAAGCTAAGTGGTATGGAGGATGTCATGTTAAACTTGCCTTGTCCACCCTTAAAGATTTCCACTTATCATTGACTCAACCTTGCAACTTATGTCATTTTTCACCTTGGGCGGGTTTGAGCATGTTGAGTGGAGAAAATCATGTGACAGGTGACATTATCCACAGACACCCCTTGAGGCCGCCCAAGTAAGGCGGGTTTGAGAGCAATGTGGGGATTTTGGCACTTAGGAACTTCTCAACTCTTGATTTTGACTATTTCCTGCCCTTGTGACATCATCTAGATCATTCTCATCAAGCAACTTTGCATTTTGAACCATTTACACCCCTGAGCGGTTCTGGAGGCAGCAGGTGGAGAGTTTCATGTGGCAAGGAACAAAGTCCAAGACCCCCTCTTGAGGCCGCCTAGGTAGGGCGGGTTTGAGGGTACCCCTTGGATTTTGCATTGAAAAGACACTTGGTGCCTTTAAATCCTTCAAGTTTCCCATCAACTTTTATCATCTTTATGTTTTGTGTTGACATACTTCAAAATTTGCACATTTCTCTCCTAGGGCGGGGTTGGAGGCTGTGTCTGGAGAGTGTCATGAGGTAGTGAAGACATCATCTATGTCCATATGCTAAAGCTGCCTAGGTAGAGTGGGTTGAGGAGTGACACTTGGAAGGTAACTTTGACTTCCCTCAAACTCATAAACTTTGCTTACCAAACATCATATCTTAGTGCTCCGTGCATGAAAAAGCTTCAACACTTAACCATTTTTCTCTTAGGGCGGATTTGATGGTTCTGTTTGGACAAATGCATGTGCAGGAGGCTGAGTTCATTACCTCATGCCATGGCCGACCAGTCTGGGCGGGTTTGGAGGTGAGGCATGGAAGTTTCATCAAAATCTTAGTTTTAGACTCCATCATCACTCCCCAACTTCCTTCAATCAGCAAAAACTCGTAAAAAACATCCTAACTTTCCCTGGGCGGGTTTGAAGGTGTTGTCTGGACAAGCTCTCCTGATGGTGAAGACACTGTCCAAGAGGACCTTGTGAGGCCGCCCAGTCTGGGCGGGTTTGGACAGTACCCTTGGATTTCTTGCCTTAGTCGAATTTTGGATTTCCTGAATGGAAGTATATTGAAAATATGTTTAAGTATAAGTCAGATATTGAGTTTCTTATACTTTAAATATTTATCAATATACTTCCAGGATGTTTGAGATAGGTCCTGGATCCATAGGATTTAGCATGCAGATTCTAGATTTCTGAGGATCCACCAGATTTCAGACTTAGTCATTTTTTCAGGATTTTCAAGATATCAGACTTAGTCATTTTCAGGGTCTCAGTGACATGCATCAGGATGAAGGCATACAGACCTCTTGGCAAGAAACTGTGAAGACATGGGCAAAACAACACTACCAAAACCCTACAAGCTCAGACCAAAACCAAACTTTAAAGCGAAACGAAGCGAGAAAGCAAAAATTGGGGGGTCCCCATTTGCAATGGGGCGATGTGTGATGAGGTCACAACAGGTCTCACTCAGATTATAGTGTGCGGTCAGCAGGGGCCACATTTTTATGTGGGTAAGCTTGGACCACACTTTAGTGTAGCCCATTTAAATGGATCCCTTTAACATGGGACTACCTCAAATATCCATGTTTGTTACTTGACTCTTGTCACATTTATGCTGGGGTTCTGATCCACTATTAAAGTTGAACTGCAATTTCTAGGTAGCAAATTTATTTATGTATTTTAATTTATCTGGTAAATCTTGGGTGACATTTAGGATTGTATTAAACCCCTAATGGGACAAGCTGGTGTTCTGGTCTACCGTTAAAGATGAACTGCAATTTCTAGGTAACAAATTTATTTATGTATTTTAATTTATCTGGTAAATCTTGGGTGACATTTAGCATTGTATTAAACACCTAATGGGACAAGCTGGGGTTGTTTTCTAGTGCGGAGGTAAGCTTGGATCATGCTCAAATGTACTCCATTTAAACTTGATTCTCAATTGGATTGTGGTGTGGGGTCAGCAAGGGCCACATTTTTACGTGGGTAAGCTTGGACTATGCTTTAGTGTAGCCCACTTAAATGCATCCCCACAACATGGGACTACCTCAAATATACATGTTTTTTACACCATGCTCATCACATGTCTACTGGTGTTTTGGTGCATGAGGAAAGATGGATCACAATTTCTAGGAAACAAATTTATATATGTATTTATTTGTTAAATCCTGAGTGATATTAAGGACTACATCAAACACCGTATAGGGCAAGCTGGGGCTGCATTATTGTGTTGAGGTAGGCTTGGACTATGCTTTAATATACCTCTTTTAAACTTGTGTCTCACTCAGTTTGCAGTGTGGAAGGCAGCAAGGGCCATATTTTAATGTGACTAGCTTGGACTGTGCTTTAGTATAGTCTTCTCAAACGAATCCCCTCAACATGGACCAAACTCTAATATACATATTTGTTACGCCACAGTTGTTGATGTCTATTGTGGTTCTGGTTCACCTTTTTGCAGTGACAGGGATTTGAATTTGGGTCATGATTTTGAGCCTTATAGATTATTATCCTTGATTTGTACAAATATCACCCTCAATCATCCTATTTTGCGACAATCCAAGGCCATTTATAAGTTTGGGGTCTACATTTTTGAAATTCAGGTGCCTATTGAAATTTAGAGAAAGGCATGTGGCATCAAATGTGGTCCATACATGGTCTTGCAGATCTTCCTTGACTCTGTTGCCCAATGGATAAGGCATTAGACTGGAATTAGTGTTCATTAGTGGGTCTTCACATGTCATCAAGTGACCTAGTGGTGAAGTCTTTACATCAAGTTGGCCTAAGGAAGTTTAATCATGTACTTGATGACATAAAAAGGGTCCACTTAAAATTATTTTTATCCATGCACATAATTTGATTTATTCAATTATTTTTAGAATCAATAACTTATAAAAGTATACAAAACTACTTTATTTATGGACCAAGGACATGCAAAAATTTTAATTTGTATTTAATTGGAGAAAAACGTGGAAAAAGTTGTGCAATACCTTCCACCATACTAGGAAATGAAGAAGTGAGAGTAAATAGGTAAAAATTAGGAAAGCAGATCTACTTTTTTGGTCTCAGATAGTCACGAAAGGTTTCAAAATGAATTTTGGGGAAATCTATTTAATATGCACAATGCACATTGTAATGGGGGAATTACTATTTTTGACAGTAAGAATTTTTGCAACAGTGATTTTTTGTCACAGCTAGTGATTATTTAGTGTCGTGAAACCTGTATGGATGATGAATTTGTTATGATAAATGCATTTTCATTATTCAACTGTGTATGCAGACTTGTGTGAATGGTTGATTTTACGACGATGGATGTAACTGTAATTTTCATCATTCACCTTACGTTGAAGCCCTGTTTTAACGATTTTGCAAATTGTGGGGAAATAAGTTGTAAATTCAGGCTTTGTATTGGATTTGCTTATAATGAGATGGCATTTGCTCCTTACTTTGCCATTCTCCCTTATTAATCTGTATAACCTTGTGAAACTGTGTTTTACTTCAGCATTCACTGTTTTGTTTTGAAGCACAAAATTTCTGTTCTCTGCAATCTACCCAGAAATTAGTTCATGTTTTTCTGTACTTACAGAAAATGACAAAATCTTTGTAGGAGGTGTTTAAATGCTGTTTCAGTAAGCTCAGTGCAAAGGCCTAAAAATACTGCATCGAATGTTTGTTTTCCACAATATTCCAAAGACCATCAAATTCAGAGTTGTAAAGATTGTAAATTCTGTACATAATTTGTTTTTGAATAAGGGAGCTGCCCCTTCAAATACAGAGGGAATCCATGCTGTTCCAGGTGATTTTCCCGCACTTGTAGTGGAAATCGTTGCTACTCATTAGGATAGTCATAAATAGATTTTGAAAAAGATAAGACGGCATTTTTAAGCACTAACATAATTGTTGCCCATTACCACTACACAACTGCCTAAACTAGTAGGCAAAAACTTTATCAATTGAAAAGCACACTAGGTTTTTGAATTTAAAATATTAAATACAGTGGAATATCAAATAAGAAATCTAAGGATATCTGTTCTAATCATAGAAGCAAAAATCGTGAGCAAATTTTGTTTAAATGTAGAAATCGGGAATCGCTGCTGGTCGCGATTTTTTCCCTCTTAAAATTGCCATTTTTTTTTCTGAAATCATGGTCAACGATTTTGACCATTCATTTTCTGTTTAAGTGCGTCTAAATCGCCAAAAAATCATGCAAAGCTCATCTCACGTGCACATTTTTCTTTTGTTAAGGTTTTTCGCACAATAAAATTGTGCAAAAAAATGTAGACATGAGCAGATTGCAGAAAGTAGGGTTTCCTTTTATGACCCCTATTAGGGCTTTTGGGGTAATCCTTGAGCTCCTCTCCTCCACATTTTTTCCTGATTTTTTTTCTCCATGTTAGATTTCATTGAAGAACTAAAGATTAGAAATGCGTTATTAATGGTAATATTTGTGCCCTATCTTATAAACCATAATATTATATAATCTTATATATATTTAAATGCATTTATTAAAGATATTAATATTATGCATTTATAATATTGATTGTAATAATTTTATGCGTTTATAATATTATGGTTTATATAATTGTGTTTATAATACTAAGGCTATTACGGAAACGTAATGGTAATAATCTATTGAATTAACATTGTTTTACAACAGAGCAAGAGCTCAATATATAGAGTTACATCATCTAAAAATAGATGAAAAGCAAAAAAACTAAACAGCTAACAAAGTAGAATAAAACTAAAGCATAAAAGCAGACGAATGATCATTATCTTATCTTAATACCCTCCCATAATGGTCAATCGGTCAACGACACCAAGAAGCCCCCTAAATTTGACAAACTTATCTGGGCTCAGAGACTCGGTGAGAATATCAACAATTTGAATTTCTGTAGGAACATACTACAAAACAACAGATTCGTCTTCGACAAGCTGGCAAATGAAGTGACAATGCAGATCAACATGTTTTGTCCGTTCATGAAAGACGGGATTTTTAGCAAGTTTGAGCACCCCTTGATTGTCACAATACAAGGGAGAAGGCCTGGCTAGAGACATGTGTATGTTTGAAAGCATCCGTCGAAGCCATATTGCCTCACAGGCGGCTTTAACAACGCCCTTGTATTCAGCTTTTGTTGAAGAGAGAGTCACTGCTTGTTGCTTCTTGCTGGTCCAAGTGACTGCCTGTGCCTAAACTGAAAACATACCCTGAGGTAGACTTTCGGTGATCAACAGAACCTGCCCAATCTGAGTCTGTAAAGCCGATCAGTTGAGGATCTGTGCATCGGCCATACAAAATGCCAAAGTCAGGTGTTCCTTGTATGTATCTCAACACACGCTTTGTAGCAACCCAGTGTTCAGCTTTAGGGCCAGTCATAAAGCGAGAGATGTAGCTGACGGCAAAACTAAGATTAGGGCGAGTGGTAGTAAGATAGATGAAACTGCCCACTAATTGCCTGAATGCGGATTCACTCTCTATAGGAGAGTCTGAATTAGCTAAGAGTCTCAGCTCTTTTTCCATAGGAGTAGGAGCAGATTTGCAGTTTGTCATTCTAAATTTGTCTAACAGACCTCGAGCATACTTTGACTGAGAGATAAAGACACTGTTAGATTGCTGCCAAACCTCAATACCTAGGCAATAATGTAGGAGACCCAAGTTTGTCATATCAAATGTGTGACTGAGATCATGTTTAAGGTTGTGAATCAATGACTCGGAGCTGCCAGTAATTATTAGATCATCAACATAGGCAACAATGAGGAGACGATCATCAGCATACTGGTGAACATACAGAATGGAATCAGAAGGACTCTGCTGAAAACCATGATTGATAGATATTTATCAATCTTTATGTACCAAGCCCGTGGAGCCTGTTTTAGGCCATAGAGAGCTTTCACTAGTTTGCACACCTGATGTTCTTTCCCAGCAACCTTGAAGCCTGGAGGTTGCGTCATGTAAACTTCTTCCTGCAAATCTCCATTGAGGAAGGCACTCTTAACGTCCATTTGATGGACTTTCCACCCAAACTGGGCTGCCATAGCAAGAACAAGTCGGATGGTACTCATTTTGGTAGTAGGAGCAAAAGTCTCTTCATAGTCAACACCTTTTTGTGAGAACCCTTTTGCTACCAACCGAGCCTTATATTTGTCAAGAGTCCCATTAGCCTTATACTTGACTTTGTACACCCATTCGCATCCAATGGGCTTCTTCCCAGGTGGAATATTAGAGAGGACCCAAGTATTGTTCTTCAGAAGACTATGGTGCTCAGCTTCCATAGCCTTTTCCCTTTCAGGTATGCCCTTAGCCTCAGAATAGGTTTGAGGCTCTGAGATACTATGAAAATTAGCCATGAGAGCAAAATTGACAGTATTTTGTTGCTTGTTCTTCTTCCGAGCAGATCTACCCTCTGAGAATTCATTATCATGAAGATCACGAATTGTTTTGGCCCACCATTTAGGCTGGAGAGTGGATGGACCACCATCTGAAACAGATGCATCATCAGTACCATGAGGGGCAGGAACAAGTTTAGGAGGATCCAGAGTATCCTGAGGAGGGGCGGGTGTTGTAACAATAGGTTGAGTTGCTTGGACAACTGTAGAATTTCTCCCATCAGGTGGAGCTAGGGGTAGGTGAACATCCACATCTAAAGCCTTTAAAGGCTGATCGACAATATGAGTAGATGAAGTAGGTAGCAGAAAGGGCCCAGTAGTCTCATTAACGACTACATCACGATTGAATATGAGATGATCTATGTCTACATCAATTAGCCTGTATGCTTTGTGATTTTCACTGTAACCAGTGAACATGAGTTTTTGGCTTTTGGAGTCCAGCTTAGTGCGCTTGGCATCTGGAATCCAAACATGAGCAGTAGAGCCACAAACTTTGAGATGGTTAACCCGAGGCTTACGTCTAGACCAACCTTCTTTAGGAGTCATCTGCTTGACTGCATAGGTGGGAGACCGGTTCAGAAGATAGACAACAGTGTAGATTGCTTCAGCCCAGAACTTCTTAGGAACACTTTTATGCTCCAGCATAGAGCGTGCCATCTTTGTAATGGTGCGATTGCGACGCTCAACTACACCATTCTGTTGAGGGGTGTAAGGTGTGGTAAGCTGGCGTTTGATGCCATGTGTAGCACAGAAACGAGAGAAGGCAGAAGAGCAAAACTCCCCCCCATTATCAGATCGAAGAGTGACTATTGGACAGCATGACTCTTTTTCAACCAAGACCTTGAACTACTGAAATGTACCAAAAGTATCTGATTTGTTTTTCAAAAAATACACCCACATCTTTCTACTGAAATCATCAACAAAAAGAAGGAAGTATCTGCACCCAGTGACTGAAGGAGTGTTCATTGGTCCACATACATCAGCATGAACCAACTGCAAAACCTTGGATGCTCTCCATTTATCACCATTTGGAAATAGAGTCTGATGTTGCTTGCCAGCCTGACATGCATCGTATATGCTAGGAACCTGAGTTTGAATCTCTAGAAGACCACCAACCAGTCCCTCCCTAGCTAACTGAGAGAGATAGTGCATGTTTAGGTGCCCATAACGCTGATGCCATAATTTGCTGAGGGATGTATTCCTGGCTGCCATGGCATGCTCTCGAGAATCACCAGAATTGACGAGTCTATACATACCATGATCCTCAAGTCCTTGGGCAATAGTGATGTGCGTCTCACGATCGATTATGTTGCATGTGTGCATGCTGAAAACAACATCTAGATGAGGAGAGTGCCTCATAATCTGACTGACTGAGAGAAGGTTCAACTCCATACCAGGTACAAAGTAGACATCGAGAAATATTAAATTCCTCCCACCAGACTGAATCTGAACATTGCCTTTGTTGACAACGGTATACTCTTCGCCTCCTCCAAAGATGACAAAATCTTTGAATGGTGTGTACTTCATAAACCAGTCTCGCCGATGTGTGAAATGTCGAGAGGCACCTGAGTCAATGTACCAGGCAGAAGATTTGACATGATTTGCAGGTCTCTTGTCCATAAAGGCATAGTCCGCAAACTCTTTCCGCTCAATGGTCTTGGTAGAAGACGCCATCTTCCCGCTTTTCGAGGCACGAAAAACGAGATATCGGAGAATGAGCACAAACCAAATGACACAAATCTTGAGACAAAAAAATGGGTAAAGAATCCGAACACTGATTGTTGAAAAAAATGGAAAAACTTTCTACAAAATTTGGACATAGTGTGCACAAATCTCAAGGTGAGCAGATACTGGCCTTTGGTCATATTGAAAAAACCGAAGCCGCCTGTAGTGCGTCATAGAGCAACCAAACTATGCTGAGGATTTGAAGGTGGGACCTGTTGAGCAGTGAAGTTAATGGCTGCCACACCGAGTACACCAATTCGCGAGCTTAAGAATGAAGATCGCAACCCACAGAAATCGTGGTTCGCAAACGGTAGGAATAGAGAAAAAGACCCACAAAGCCTAGAAGGAATGGGATCCGTGATAAGCAACAGAAATAACGGTAGGCAAAAATATTCCAAAGTTGTGATAACAGGCGCCCGTAAATGAGCGTGACCAGATATGTGAAGAGTGCCAGACGGTTATTGAGAAAGTCCGTCGGGCTGGTGAGGTAGATCGCGAGCAACAAGGGGCGCGATAAAAAAATCAAATCCTTGTTGCCGATATCTAGAGATCGGACGTCCAAGAGGAAGTCGCCGAGGCTGAGCAAAAGGCCGTTTCAAGTCTGCAGACGGCGAAAACACAATTTGCAACTTGGTCAAGCTCCCATCGAACCTTCCTCAGTGCGAGTACTGAAACTCTCGATATCTGAAAAAAAATGGGAACCCAAAGAAAATCATGTCTAGGAAAGAAGATATTGATTTTCAGAAGAAAGAAAGTGTAGAGGATTTGAATGGATCCGTAGGACGTACGACCGTACGGAATACGGATGAAGAACAAAAAAAATTCAAAACAAGAGGTTTCCCCGCCTTCTGGCTCTGATACCATATTATGGAAATGTAATGGTAATAATCTTGGTTAAGCTCCCATCGAACCTTCCTCAGTGCGAATATTGAAACTCTCGATATCTGAAAAAAAATGGGAACCCAAAGAAAATCGTGTCTAGGAAAGAAGATAGTGATTTTCAGAAGAAAGAAAATGTAGAGGATTTGAACGGATCCGTAGGACGTACGACCGTACGTAATACAAATGAAGAACAAAAAAAATTCAAAACAAGAGGTTTCCCCGCCTTCTGGCTTTGATACCATATTACGGAAACGTAATGGTAATAATCTATTGAATTAACATTGTTTTACAACAGAGCAAGAGCTCAATATATAGAGTTACATCATCTAAAAATAGATGAAAAGCAAAAAAACTAAACAGCTAACAAAGCAGAATAAAACTAAAGCATAAAAGCAGACGAATGACCATTATCTTATCTTAATAAAGGCAATTATATAATCTTATATATTTAAATGTGTTTATTAAAGATTATAATAATCGTTTTGCCGAGATATATTTAAATTTTATAATATTATGGTTTATATAATCTGTAATAAATTAATACATATTATATTATTTATTTAATTAACTTATTAAATTTATAATTGCGCTTATTTATAATTCTTAATTAATTCCATTTTTTTTTTGCTTGGTAAAAGGCACAGAGTAGTGCCCAAAATATATTGATCATAAGAACGTAATTACAGAGTTTTGATATACATTTCTTAGGAATATCTACAAAATTCCTGTCATATACAAAAAATAGCAAAAAATTGCTAATTGCTTTACAAAGTCAACAATGCTGCCATAGCCAAGGCACCAATAAACCGGCCAATTTCAATCCTGCTGGTAAAATTCATCCGATTCCACATACACAGTAAAAAGTTGAATCTAAAGGGGAGATTCTTCATGGATCATACCTATGGCATGCACAATGAAGTCTTTTCCTCTCGTTGCCCAGACACGGTGTGCAAGAAGACGTTGGCCGTCCAAGTCTGTGAGAAATGGAAGGCGTTCCACCATTGCATCAGGGTCCAGTAATTTAGGTAAATCCGTAGCCTTCAAAATGCCATTATCAAGGTCTGCAAAAACTGCCATCTCAACATCATCACCCAGAATTGAGTCTTTAAAAGTCTCCCGGATGCAGACCAGTGCGTCCACCTTGGGCATCCCTAAGTCCAGCAAAGATGCAAGGAATCGAGAGGATATGTCGGTATTTACACGATACCTATCTACAGAGAATAGAAAGCGTAGCTCCAAGACCATCTTAACGGCCTCAATAAACATTTGGATTTCCCCTTGCATAAACCATGAGTCTAGCATCTGAAATTTGACCCAAAAATGTTAATTGTCATTTGGTGCTGGTAAGACAAATCAGCGTCTCCATGCTGGCAAAAAGCTATGAGAAACCATATTGAACTTAAAATGTATAGAGTGCTGCTGTCGTTACAATAAATGGCCAACATAAATGCATTTAAGGTTGGAATGAGTGAGCGTCCCTTCACCAGAAGATTGTCATCGATCGCACAAGTGGAGAGGCGTCCTTTATGCAGGAGAATTTAATTCTGAAGCATTTGGAGGACTAGAAACCCAGCGCACAAAAGGACTGATGTGACGTTAAAATTCCCGTTGGGATCTCCTCAGGCCAAGCAGTGACTGGAGCTGTCAAATCATAGTAGTTACTTCTGAAAATGAAATAGAATGTCCTTTATTTCAAATTTGCAACTTTCCATTACCAATTTTTTTTTTTTAATCTTGAGGGCGAAGCCAAAGCCCTTTGTGCCCAAGGGTTGATCTCTCTGATCGCTTGACCATCTACTGCTAGATTGGCAAGCAAGTCTGCTTCCCCATTGTCTTCTCGAAATGTGTGGTTGATAGTAAAGGCATTGAAAAACTTCAGAAGAGCGAAGGCACGATCCAGATGAGCTGACAATTTCCAATTTGGCATAGATTCCGACCTTATGGCATTGACTACTAAAGAAGAGTCCCCTTCTATTTCAATGTTTTCTAAATGAAGGTCCTTGCTAAAGAGAAGGCCAAAAACCAGAGCTTTAAATTCCGCTGCATTATTGGTGTCTTCATCCAGAGGGATTGCTAATTTACCAATGATGACCCCTTGCCAAGTTCTGATGATGCATCCTGCGCCAGAAGGTCCTGGATTGCCCCTCGAGGCCCCATCAAAATTTAATTTAAACCAGCCTCTTTTTGGAGGCAACCATTTAGCTTTCTTTCTTTCTACAACCGAAGCCTTCTCTCCATCCCTTGTATGGGTTGGAATCTTAATCCCAAACCCACTTAACCTCATAAAACTATCCCATTCTGTGAATTTATTCTTCTTATTGGAGCTCAATCCCGACTTGCTTTTGACCACCTCTACAATGGTAGCCTCCACTTTATTCTAAAAGAAGCAATTGTCATTTCCTTATTCGAGAAGATGCGCCTGTTTCTTTTTTTCCATAATTCCCATAGAAGAAGAGAAGGGCAAACAATCCATTGATTGTTGAGAAGACTGGACTACGATCTTATCGGCCAACCTAGAAAAAGACTTTTTATATCATTTGGAAGAGCCATGATCAGCCCCAACTTTGCACACATCCATCTCCAGCATTCTTGAGAGAAAGGGTAGCCTAAAAGCAAATGATCAATGCTTTCTTCTTCCTTTCTACACAGTACACACCAAGATGGGCCTTCAAATCCTAGTTTCTTGAATTTCTCTGCTGTCAAAATCTTCTGTTGAATAGTTGCCCATGCAAAAATCCCTGTCCTGGGCACACATAATTTGGCCCAGCAGAGGTGAGTGGGCAAATCTGAGTTTACCATGTGTTCATACCTGCTGCAATTCTATATCCATCTCTAGCATTGAAACTTCCATTCTTTGAGCCTGCCCAAATAACCCTATCTGCACCACTTCTAAAAACTTTCTTTGTGCTAAAACTCTGCCTAAATTTAAGATCTCTTCAATCGGTAAAGGGAGAGAAGAAAAGTCTTTCCACTTCCACTTCAAGGAATGATCTTGTTGAGGAAAAATAACATAATCTTTTACCCTATCCCCCCAATGCACTTTAAGGAATGCCTTCGTTTGCTTAAAGTTGAACTCTCTCTCTAAGCACAGATATCCACCCCATGAGTCTTCCCAAAAGAATGCTGAAGCCCCATCATGAATATCCCAAGTGATAAGATCCGAGATAATTGCTCTACAGGACAAAATGAAGTTCCATATTCTTGAGCCTTTCAGAGGATTTGTGATTTGGACAATGTCCAAATTATTGTCACTATTCAAGTATTTTGATTGAAGGATCCTAACCCATTTCAAGTTGGGCTCTTTAAGCATTTTCCATATTAGTTTTGCTCCTAGTGCTTTGTTCTGCCATAATTGATTTCTCAGACCTGAACCTCCCTTATTCTTGGGCTTGCATACCTTGTCCCATGCTGTGAGGACAAGTTTATCTTTCTCCGAATTACCTTGCCAAAAAAATCTACACATCTTTTGTATCATTTCTTGATTTGCTCCATTTGAAAGTGCTAAATAAGACAAGAAGTAGATGGGCAGAGAAGAGATGACTGTTTTTAGCATTAAAAGCCTTCCTGCCCAAGAGAGTCATCAGCCCTTCCAAGAGTTCAGCCTTTTGTCCATTCTGTCCTTCAGGGGATCCCACAACTTTGAACTTCTGATGCCTTTGTCAATCGGTAGGCCTAGATAAGTGCAAGGAAGTTCTTTTTTGAAGTTTAGGATGCTTAGAATTTCCCTTTCCTTTCTTGGGCTGATGGAGAAAAAGAAAACTTCAGATTTGTTTTTGTTGACTTCATGACTCGAAACTTTTGCATAAGAATTAAGTATCCTTAGCAAATGATGCGCTTTTGCTGACTTAGCTGCTCCAAATAGCATAGTGTCGTCTGCAAATTGTTGATGACTGACACTAATATCCCTTGACACCTTAATTCCTTCTATATGAGACGAATTTTGTTCATTTTTAATGGCCCTCCCCAAGGCCTCTGCCAGAATAATGAACAAAAAAGGGGAAATTGGGTCCCCTTGTCTTAGACCCCTCGAAGCTCCAAAGAAGCCTTATGGAGTGCCATTAACTAAAACCGAATATCTTTGTCCAGAAATGCATTCAAAAATCCAGTTTATCCATTTTTTATCAAAGCCAAATGCCTCCAGATCCTTACACAAGAACCTCCAGTCAACCTTGTCATAAGCTTTTCGTATGTCAATTTTAATCAACATTCTTGCTGTTTTGGTGTTTTGAAGAGTGTGAATGACTTCTTGAGCAATGATCACTCCATTTAAGATAGATCTTCTTGGGACAAATCCTATTTGCTCCTCTGAGATTATATGCACTAACAATGATTTGAGTCTGTTGGCTATTACTTTAGTCATGATTTTATATATGGTATTGCAAAGCGCTATAGGTCTGAAGTCTTCCAACCTACTGGCTTTTTTCTTCTTAGGAATGATGGCAATAAAGGTGTTATTAATTTCCTTTAGCAAACTCCCTGAATTCCTAGCCGCTTCCAGTGCTTCAGTCAATTCTCTGCCTAGAAAGGCCAGCACACCTAAAAGAAGCCAACAGGGAATGCATCCGAACCAGGAGCCTTATCTGGATGCAACTGTTTGAGTGCCATTTCCACTTCCTCTAAGGAAAATTTATTGTTGAGGAATGAATTTTGGTTTTCATATATCAATTTGGGGATGTGACCAAGGAGAGCTTGCTGGTCAATCCTGCTAGACCCTTCCCTATTGTTGAGCTGATCTTGATAATAACCCGCAATCTGATTTCTAATGAATTTGGGATCCTGTAAATGAGTTCCATCTTCCAGCTCTAGGCTATGGATTCTATTAGCGCACCTTTTCTATTTAATGATATTGTGGAAATATTTTGTATTCTTATCACCTGCTGCGATCCAATTTTCCCTTGATTTTTGTTTCCAAAAAATTTCTTCTTTAGCTAAGACATCTTCATATTCTGCCATAAGTTCCTTTTCTCTGAGGTAAGAGTCCTGAGACATGCCATTGGATATTATTTCTTCATTCAGTTTGGCTAAATTTTCTTCAATGCTATCCTTTGCCTTAAAGATATTCTTAAAATGCAGTCTATTCCATTCCAATATCTTTTGTTTGACATATTTCAGTTTTGAGATGAATCTAAAAAGTTTGGATCCTTCTACCTGATCTTCAAGCCACCAACCTTGCACTATGCTAAAAAAAAATTGCATCCTTCAACCACATGTTTTCAAACTTAAAAGGAGACCTGGCAGGCGTCTCATCTCCAAGAATATTTAGAATGATGGGGAAATGATCAGAGCCTGAGCATGGCAAGATTTTCCCTATCATAGTATGATGAAAGGTAGTCAAATCACCTTTAAAAAAGAACTTATCTAACTTTTCTGCTATGTTACAAAACCCTGATCTCCTGTTATTCCATGTGTATGATTCACCCTCAAATTCAATCTCCAACAACTCATTGCACTGCACCCAATCCTTGAAATCATTCTGTTGTCTCGGTCGTGAAATTCCTCCTTTCTTGTCCCCAATATGCAAAGTGGCGTTGAAATCACCTCCAATAATTTTGTGCAGAAGAGGGAATTTTGCCATAAAAGAATCTAAGTCCTTCCATAGTTCCTTCTTTCCAAGACATGAATTAGGACCATGGACATTAATCAGCAGAAAATGAGACTTGGAGATCGTAGAACTTACCTTTCTGCCCATCTGGTATTTACCATCCCCAAGAGGTTCACATGTCACTCTGGTTGTGTTCCATGCAATGGCCAAACCACCCAAAGCACCCTCCGATTGGACTGAGACTATTCTCCAATGCTTGAAACTGTGCAAAAAAATTTCCATATTTGAAGGTTGCAATTTTGTTTCTTGAAATAGAATAATTTCCACCTTGGTCAAACAAATCCTACGCTTTACCAGGCGCTTTTTGTTAGGGGCATTGAGGCCCCTAACATTCCATGAAAGGATTTTCATGGCCCTTGGGGAAGGGTTTTGCCCTTCCTTGAATCCATTAAAGTTTTTATTTTCATCTGTCCATCCGCATCCCCATCCTTGTTCCTGAGTTCCAACAGAGATTTCCTCCCCACTTTTTTATTTGAAGTGTACCCATAATCCGGTTTGGATTTATTGGAGGCAATTTGCTGAATTCCTAATGTGAGTTGTTCTGTTTGCATGGCCGTGTTTGAAAATAAAAGAGCATTTTCTTTCTACTCTAAGCCATCTTCTTCTATCATCTCTTGAATAAGAACAAGTTTTTGCCATTGGTCTTCTGGGGACGAGTGCTTTCCCTGTGCATTTCTTGAGTCTTCCTCATTGAACATCCCAAGGATTTCACAAACAGAACCGAGTTTCTGGAGCTCTGCATCACCCCTATCTTCATCTGGTTCTTGAAAACTTTCTTTGACAATTTCTTTATTAGCCGATACCTGTTCCAAACTACCAGTAACAAATACACTCCCAGAAGCTTCCCCTTCTTTGCTCAAATCCACAAGTTGTTGGCTGATGTCTCTATGTAATCTCTTTGTTTCTTCCAATAGGTGAACTAGTTCAACCTTTGACTTTGGAGCCGGAATCTGTTCTTCCATTGAAAAAGGAAAGGCTTCTTTATCCCTTTGTAAACTAAGAAAGTTATATTGAGTTTCCTTTACAATGTCTACATCCGGGGAGGGCTTTGGTTCCGGAAGCTGTTGTTCTGTTAAATGATTTCTACGTTCCACTAAGTCTTTCTCTGGCAATATATTGTCCCCATTCGGTCTCTTTTCCATTTGGGGCTTCAGAGACTTTTCATTCTTTTGCAGGGTCAACTTTGAATCTCTTGCTTCACACATATACCTGAGAAGACATTTTCGTTTGGACTGACCAAAGTTTGGCTTTATCCTTTGAAACCATTTTCCATTTGAGGTGAGAATTTCCAAAGTGCCATAGATTCCAACACCAATATCTATTTCCATCAATACACTTGGCTCTGAACCCTTCTTGCCATTTAAGAAATCCTCATCTACACCCAAGCAGGATCCAAGTGCGTCCCCAATGCGAATGAGGGCTTCCATACTTAAGTATTCCGTCGGTAAACCAGTTAAGGTTATCCATGTGGGAATCTTTCTGATGGAGTACTTCCAGGGGTTAAAGTTTGGTACCCATTTGGTGCAATGGAAGCTTGACCCATTGTAGAAGAGGGGTTTGCCATATAATATTTCCTGCTTTAGATTCTGATCTACACACTCAATGAGGTAAAAAGAGTGAGGGATTTGTTTGATACTAACCTTGTCATTGAAGGAGCATCTCCACCAATCTATAATCTCCTGGGAGGACCCTCCATTACCGCACCATTTGACCAATAGGTCTCTTTCCGTCAAGCGGTCCATTGAAGAAGCTATTATCTCTGAAGGTAATGTGAAAAGCTTACTCCCTCGTGGGTGCAAAGTTTCTTGAATCCTAGCACCTTTATTACCCGCAATAGGAGATTCTTGTCGACCTGGGCCTTTGAATCTACTATTCTTCCCTGAAGCCCAAGAGGATTGCTGCAATTGTCTAAAGCCTAAGGGAATGGCATTGCTCCTGTAAGCATGAGCTAGGCACCTGTAGAGGGATCTTCCCACCTACTGGTATGCTGTTGTCTGCGATTTTGCCCCTTTTTTCTCCTCCATTGCTCCGCAGATTTCCCCATTTTTTCTAACCCACTACAAAACTTTTAATAAATGGTTGTAATTCCATTTTTTATTTTGTTTTAATTTACTTTGTTTTATTTTTTTAAACAATATTTTGTAAATATTTTATATTTTTAATTTTATAGAATATAATATTTTTGAAGTTAAAAATTATAAAATAGAATATAGTTAAATATTTTTAATTTTCGTGAGTTTAAAATATTTTTTAAATTAAAATATATAATTATTTTAATAAATTTTATTTAAAATAAATAAATTTAACAACATTGAAATATTTTTAGAATATAAACATTTTAATTGAGAAACACTTTGAAAAATTTATAGTTTTATTATTTATATATAAATTATAATTATATAATACATAATTTATAATATTATTATATGTTCTGTTGTAAAAACCTGGTTTTGAGGTCCACGAACCTGTAAAAAAACCAGAGCCATACTCTGTAATGCAAGTCTGTCCATATATTACCACCTTCTTATACATAAACTGTTCCATACATAAAGCAAGCTACTGAAACTATACTGCTATTAACACCATATACTAACTTCTATATTAACTGCTATCATTGTTCAGCACCTATCACCACCTAAACAGACTGGGGATGGGGCAAATTATGCAGGCCCCTCCCCGACTTGATGTAATAGTTCACCCCATGGGTGTTCTGGTTTCTTGGCCCTCCATTTTGGAGCAGCCTTTTTGTAATTTTGATATGATCAATCCAAAAAAAAAAAAGGGAAAAAATAGTTAGTGTTTGAACTTTGTAGATTAGAAACAATATTAAAAAAAACATAGGGTTTGTAGATAAGAAAATAGAAAAAATCTATTATGAAATAAGAAAAAAAGAGGGGATTTCTCTCTTTTGTTTCTTGTTCCATGAATCTAAAATGGAAAAAAAATGTATAAAACCTACTAAGTGAAAAAAGAAAACAAAAAGAAAAGAATCAAAATAGGAACATCACTTCAAATTAGTTTCAAATTGACGGTGTGCTCTTCCAAATGCATCGTATGCTCCTTTAGATGCACCAAGGGTTGCAACAAATATGCTCAAGTTTAATTCAATCAATGTTTGCTGCCAATATTTTGGCTGGTTTTTCTTCAATGGATTGTATGTTTCGCTCAGATGCTCTGTTTTTCTCTTTGTTTCTTCTTGCAAATGAAATGAATAAGTCTTTGAAGTGTTAAAGGTACTTTTTGGTGTTTTAGGTTTGAGTTTTTCATTTTTTTTTGCTTTGTTTTTTATTTTCCTTATGCAATCAGACAGTTGAGTTTTGCTAAGAGGACTCAGCAAGTCTTGCGAGGAACTAGGTAAGAGTCTTTGGGACTTGCCCAGGCCTGCTCGCCTTGGGACTTGTGGATTCTAGTGGGTTTGGTAACTTTGATTGGAACAATGCTATTTGGGAAAACAATCTTTAAGTTTTGGAAGTCTCTTAATGATGTAATCTTGATCAAGTTGCTATTTCAAGCATCATTTTTGTACACATTAAACTTGCTGGTACAAGGTCGTTGGTAATAAGAGGATTGAGAACCAAATTACATAAAGTGAACCATCTTTTTATGGGATTTATGGCATATTTTGGGAACTCAAAAAGATTCAGCCTAGCTTATAGTTTTGTTTTGTGGTCAAATTGACCTTTTATTAGTTATTAACTTTAAAAGGAATATATGTGTATAGACACATGTTTTAACTTTCTCTTTGATGTACATGTTCTTTCATTTATCAAATCACAATTTTATCAATAGAAAGTTGCTTTTTGATGTGCAGTGCTCTTCTTCTCTGTATAACTGATCAAGTGTATTCTATAACTGCGTGATAATTTCATCCAAAATGTATTTATTGATAACCTTGTGATTTGACAATCTTTGAAACAGCCTTTAAAAATTCCAAGTGTCCATTTGACTGGAGCATCTTGCTCATCTTGGTAGTACAATGTGATACCTTAAAATATTTTTTTTCTTCCTTGTTTAAACTTAACTCTGATTGAAACCATCTTCTAAATCACACTTTCATAGTTCTTACAGACCATGTTGGCCTAAAGGAACGGTAAAGTCATCATCCTCACTAATGGAATCTAAAGCCATCAGATATTCACTCGGGAAAAGCCTGATGAAGTTATTCCATCTAAAAAATATATTGTTATAGCTGTCTCAGTGGTTTTTTCTTGACTGTTTCTCTTATTAATTATTGATATCTTCAAGCATTTCTTAAGTGTGATAGATTGTGTTCTCCAACAGTGAAGAAGACTTGAAACACACCATTGGAGAAGGTTTACCTGCAGGATTGACTAAAGAGTACGAGGAGACTAAAGGCAGCTCATTGCTTGTCAGAGAAAGCTTCTTAGAGTTGCGTGATGAGTTGAAAGCTTGTGTTGAGAAAGTGAAAAATCCAAATGCTCAAGGTACATATTGGCTATTTTATAAGTCTTGTGCATTTTTCCAAGGGGGATGTGCACAGCTAGGCTTTTTTTGCCTCCAGTTTGTTGTTATTGTATTTCAAATTCTTATTAAATTCTCTAATTCAATAATCATAAACTGAAGATTTGATGTAGATGATCAAATACTTGTGCAAGGAATAATTGATAAACATGGTAGTTTGAACAATAGAAAGAGTCTATGTCCATTTTAATTTTTAGTTATTTGATATGAATAATTATGGTTAAAGCAAAGGAAAAATAAATAAGCATTTTGATGTAAATGCTATTATACAAAGGACTGAACATAAAGGGACTAAAAGAAAATTTCAGAGCATCCATTTTGCCCTGGCATGAGTTTTTGTGTCAGGTATCATGCATGCTGGATTAATTGCATAGCAATTTGTCTGATCATAGTTGTTTAAACTTTAGACTGTAGAAGTTGATAAAAACTGCGTAACTTCCACTCTTTTCTGTCTAAGCACAAATGTACAGTATGACATAATATGGCAACACAAGTCATGACCTCAACATATCAAATAAAAATGCAATGATGTTCCTCACATGCTCATTACTGAAAAGTAGGATGATTACATATCATTCCTGTAATATTTCAAAGGGAAAACATACATCTTTCACACCTGAACAACACAGAAGTTGCTATAGAGCTTATACCCCTATGCATGATGATTTGGAATCTGATTCCCAGAGCGCAGATTAACAAACTGTTAGCGTTTTATTTCGCACCTTTCGGTGGGAAAGCAAAACAGACAGATGTGCAGTAGAACCGCTCTTCGAATTTGTAGGGGAAGCTCCCTGTAAAATAAAACTTAACTAAAAACTTTACAATCTTTTTGGGGTTTGCAACGTGCGAGAGGCAGAAACACACATTCGACAGCGAAGCAATGATTTTTGCTTTTTAACTGGAATCAAAACTTAAGCTACACGCTTGCACTACTCAGCTAAATTCAGAGGCTGAGTAGAGGCTGAATAGGGCAAGTACACATGATTTGGATTGAAAAGACTTGCAAATGCCTTGACTAAATCAACTATAAGACAATGCAAAGATACGACTTATTCCTTCACTAGTGACACAAAGTTTGTAGATTTGTTGAATAAACTTAATCCTCAGCACAAATAACACATTGTAATGGATACTTGGAAGCAAATAGGCATACTAGAATACATTAATGAACAAAACAAGAACACGATCAGGTAAATATTGGACAAATAACAATTTAAGCAAGTAGAGGCATGAGAATTGTCATTGCTTTTATTCACTGATTGAATACAATACTGGATATTGAACACTTGAATATGGAAAAATCTAATTGCTAGAAAGCTTCGAAAAAAGCTAACTAACAATCAAATTGAATACTAAAAACTATCTCCTAAAAATCTCTCAAAAATTGAATCCCTTGTGCTTGTGCAAAAGCACTTATTTATACTACTTGCAAAACAATTGCATGAAAATGAACTAAACCCTAACTCAACTCTAACTGATTGCATGAAATGCAATTCTTATTTGCAACTAAAACAAATAATAAAATAACCCGAAAGCCATACAAAAATCAATTAAATGATTATTGCATGTTTATTACAAATAGCTCCAAAATTGCATGATAAAAGGATTTAAAAATTAATATATCTATTGAGCAACCTCAGTTCTCAAAATAGATCCTTGGAAATATCAATTGCCAAAAATGGCAATATTGAAGCCCACTGAAATTTGACCAAGTCTGGAGAAACTTCGAAAATCTTGGTGACTCGAATTTGCACTTTTCATTACCTTTTCCCATTCTCTTTATCGCTGCTGATTGATCAAATGTTTTCTACAGACATTGCTGACTTGTCCATGCTGGTGATGACTTATTACTTGAACCAGTGTAGTTCTCCTTTGATAGCTATGAACTTACATCCCTCTTTCACTGACTTATATTCGCATGAATGTATCTATTACCTGGACGTGGTGAAATCTTTAGAATCTGGCGCTGAGATTTTTCTATTTGAAATGGTTTAAGACACAAACTTGGTGCCCTCATTTTTTATGGCAAGTTGTTTTCAAGAGTTTGCATTTTATTTTATTTTTGTTTTCTGCCTGGTAAAGGCGTGAGATCTCCTTGAATGAACAACGATATATATTTTCCTTGTATTAGATGCACTCCTCTTTTGTAGACGCCTCTAAAATGCTTATGCTTGGTTTGAAGTCCTCTGAAGGTGCATTTTCCTCTTCATACGTGACTTCCTCTTTACAAGCTTATTTTCCCTTGGCTGAAAGCGCTTCATCACTTCTAGAGGTGCAATTTTCACACTTTGTTAGGCGTCTGATCTATTTTATCGCTGGTATGGAGTGATTCTTTCATGTATGGCGCATCAGAGGTGCCTCAATATAGCGCTTCCTTCATAGCTTTGAGGCGCATTGGGATTCCATTGGTGTGTTATGATCTCATACAGGTGCGTGAGAAATATCTTGTAGGTGCTGATGGAATACAAAATCGCATTGATTTTCTAAAGAGGCGCTTTGGAGTCTAAAAAGCGTGCTTCTTTTTCACAAAGGCACTTTTATTCTTGTTTGAAAACTCTTGATATCTTTCACGAACGCCTATCTCCTTGTTCTTGGATGTTGTAGAAGTATTCATGTATTGATGAGTGCTAAGAAGGGTTTGAGAGGCACAATTTTCTGGTGCCTTTGGTTCTAAATGTGAATTATTGAACATATCCACGCTTTCCTCTATCTCTTAACTCCTTTGCTGATGCATTAGTCTTTGATTTTAGAAGCATTCCAAACTCTTTTGATCCCCTTCAAGCGCTTGGTATCACCTTGAGGCGTGATCTGTTTTTATCCTTTGCTTATCTGAAGAGCATAAAGAATGTTGATGGTGCATTGAAAGTGCCTGAAGGAAGCACCATTTTCATTTTGAATGGCGTGATTGAAGCATTTTGGAGGCGCCATTTCCCTTTGTATTCTGCTTGAAATATGAAGACATTTGGTAGAGGTGTGAGACCTTTCCTGTGAGGCGTTTAATTTCTCTTTGCTGGTTGTTGTTTGTGCGCTCAAACTATTGTTGGGCGTGAAAAACTTCTACTGCTGGCGCGCATGTCGTCCTATAGCGTGAGTCTTTTCTCCTTGCTGAGCGCGTCTAGGTGTGTAAAAAGGCGTCATCTTTCTGTGAAGTGCGGCTCTTAGCCTTTGAAGGTGCCAAAAAAAACCTTCATATGGCGTGTTTGCTGCTGTGCCGACGTTTCTCTTTACCTTTGAATGCCTTTTGGATGAAGACTGATGTGAGGCGTGTGAGGAAGGAGCGTTGAATGGGCTTCAGAAGCGCTTGAAATCCTTTAAGAAGCGCATCTTCTCTGCAAGAAACACGTGAGGAGCTTTGAAGAGGCGTTTTTGAAACATTATTATTATTATTTCGCCTTTGATTTTTTTTATTTGCCTTTTGAACATTATATCACTGCCTCGACCAATGCCACCAATTTCCACATGCCTAGGATTCCCCCTAGAAGAACCATCCGTGTTAACCTTCAGAACTCCCCCGAGAGGTGGGAACCAACGCCCTTCACGATGAATCTTCTATTTGCCCTGTCTCAAACTTCTGCTAGTAGAGACTCCCAACCCATTGCCTATCAAATTCAAATTCCTCACAATAGCCAGATCACTAGGATCAACTATCTCAGACAGATCACTCTTTGCCACAATAGTCTCTTGAAGCCTACTGACAATCTTCCGCCACAAGAGATCCCTCTCCATCTTAGAATCTTGAAAGATCCTTTGATTCCTTTCTAACCAAAGATTCTAGATAATTAAACTGGGGCCAATACTCTAAGCTACGTGCAGAAAAGAGGTCTTAGCTGGAGCCCGAACCATACTCTCCCAGAACTCAACTAAAGAGGTAGCATGGATACAGGCATGATTCCACACTCCCCACCAAAGGTGCCAGATCTCCCTAGAGTAAGGACACTGAAAGAAAAGATGTGAAGCACATTCTTCACAATGACCACATAGCACACATATAGAAGGGCCTTGAAAGCCTCTCTTTCGCAAATTCTCCCAGGTGAGGCACTTGTTGTGGGCAACCGACCAAAGGAAGAAGTTGCATTTAGGCCAAGAAAATTTATTCCACACCTGTTTCCACCAAGGAACCTCAGTTTGACCATGTGTCTGTCTATCCAACTCTCAATACCCTGAAGCCACAGAAAAGTAGCCCTTCGAATCAGGACCCCAACCCAAAATATCTCTCCCTTTAAGGGAGCTACAAAGTCTGCCAGCTAAGATCCCAGCAAGCTCCTGAGGATCCTCCACAGTACCACCTATTGGCCAATCCTGAGGGTCCTTCCAGCAAGCCACCTCCAACTGACCCTTAACCCTTACAGTTTTAAAATTCTCCACCTTATGCCAACCGACCTCCGACAAAAAGTTACAAAGGGGTTGGAGATGAGGAAACTCAGAGATGATCGGGGGATAACCATCCCAAGAATCATGCCAAAAAAGAGCATTAGAACCCTTATTACAAATCCAGAAAAGTCCCTCCTTAATGAGCTTTGCCCCTTGTTTGAGAGTATCCCAAATCATGGAAGCCTTCCCCTCTAGGCTGAATCTAGGCACGTCCAAACTGTCAGCTCCCCTGAGATACTTGTGAGTAAGAATTCTAGCCCAGTCTTGGTCTTGACAAATACACCACCTCCAATATAACTTGGCTGCAAGAACCTGACCAATCAAGCCAGCTGCCCGAAGCCCAAGACCACCCTCTTGCTTCGGTCTACAAACCGATTCCTACTTGACCAAACTCCATTTTGAAGAGAGAAGGTTACTAGACCAAAGAAATTGGTGGGAAAGAGCATCAAATTTTTTAACAAAGCTAGAGGGAGCCACCTACACAAAGCACCTGTAAATAGGGAGAGCCTGCACCACTGACTTCAAAAGAGTCACCCTTCCAGCAAAAGAAAGCCACTTGCAAGTCCAATGGCTAACCTTCTTGCGAAACTTATCCAAAATCTCTTGCCAAACCTCTCTGCGTTGAGAACCAACAACCAGGGGAATCCCAAGATAAACCAAAGGGAGAGAGCCAATTTGAAATCTGAGAATCTGAGCAATCCTTCTCTGAATAAGCCGAGGGGTGTTGAAGAAGAAGATAGAAGACTTAGCCTCATTAATAGCTTGCCCTGAGGCGGCCAAATAAATATCCAAAGTGCTCCTAAAACTAATGGCTTCATTGATTTGGCCATTCCCATCAAAGCAGTATCATCCACAAACGGAAGGTGAGAATGAGGAGGTAGGTTATTGCACCAGTTCCACTCCTGAATTAGACCTTGACGAACACGAGATTTGATGAGTCTACCAAGCCCTTCAGCCATAATAATAAACAAGGAGACAGAGGATCCCCTTGCCGGAGGCCCCTAGAAGCACTGAATAGCTCAGACGGTTCCCCATTAATAAGAATAGAGGAGGCCGAGGTAACACAACTCATGATCCATTTAGCCCAGTCACCCCCAAAACCAAAAGCCAGCAGAACTTTTTGTAAATAAGTCCATTTGACCCTGTCATAAGCCTTTGCCATGTCAAGTTTGATAAACATGGCCTTCTCCTTAGAAGTTGCCATAGAATTTATGGCTTCCGCAGCAATCACAATCCCATCCAGAATCTGTTTTCCAGCAACAAACCCTCCCTGCTCATCAGAAATCAGGGCTTTGAGGCACAACTTGAGTCTTTCTGCAATCAACTTAGTGATAACTTTATAAGCCACATTACACAGAGCAATGGGTCTAAACTGATCCAAACTATTTGCAGCATCCTTTTTAGGAATGAGAGCCAAAAAGGTAGAGTTCATGGCTCTTAACATCTGTTTATTTCTTTGTGACTCCTGAACCACCTCCAAAAGATCCCATTTAATGATCTCCCCAAACTCCTGAAAGAATTCAACTAGGAAGCCCTCAGGGCCTGGGGCTTTAGCTTTTTTCATCTGAAACACAATCTCCTCCAGTTCTTGAAGCGTGATGGGGCGAATGAGAGCCTCGTTTATCTAATTAGAAACCAAAGAAGGGATGCAATCTAAGATAGAGCTTTCTTCAACCCCAACAGGGGGAGAATCCTCCGTGAACAGAGCCGCAAAATACTGAGAGGCCTCCTTGGAAATTTCTCCCATTGAAGAGAGCTGAACACCTTCTGAAGTCACCAGAGAGGTAATGAGGTTACCACTTCTGCGAGCTTTAATAGAGTTATGAAAAAAAGATGTATTCCGATCTCCTTCCTGAAGCCAATCGATACGAGATTTCTGCTTCCAAAAAATCTCTTCACGGAGTTCCCATTCCTCCAACTCTTTAACAACTAGATTCTCCTCTTTATTCAAATCCAAAGTAAGCCCCTGATCCTGAATTAGGCGAGTGATGGCATCCAGTTGGGCCTGCGCTGACAATTTGTTGAAGTGAAGATTACCAAAGCATTGCTTGTTCCACTTCTTGAGCTTATATTTCACATATTGCAATCTTTTGACAAAAGAATACATAGCTTTGCCATGAGTAGGTTTTCCTTCAGACCACTAGTTAATCATTAAGTCCTGGAGAGATTGATCTCGTAGCCACGTTAGTTGAAACTTAAAAGAAGGGTTCTTCAACGCTCTGAAAGCAACTGCTAAAAGTTTGATCGGCCAATGATCCGAACCTCGCCAATCTAAGATTTCTGAGTTGGTAGTCCATCTATCACCCATCCAAAAACATGAGACCAAAAATCTATCCAACCCTCCGAGATCGCCTCAACTCCACTTCTTCTGTTGTTCCAAGTGAAGATATCATTATTTGTTTTTACATCAATAACAATCAAGTGAGCAATATTATCTCGAAGGAGGTCAACAGAAACATCCAGCCTGACAGAGCCCCCTCTTTTTTCCTCCAAACTGCACACTGCATTAAAATCCCCAGCTATAATCCAAGGGAGAAGCGTTCTAGAGATTGAACAAATCTGATGTGATCCCAAAGTTGCAATTTGCCCAAGAGATCCGTAGGAGCATAAACATTAGTAAAAAGACAGATTTCACCTGACTCCACACTAGAGGCAACCACAAAGATAGAAGAGCGGTTGGAAAACCACCAGAGAGGGGCCACCTTTCTAGGATCCCAAAAACAAGCCACTCCACCCAAACTACCATGGGCTCCTATGCACTGAAACAAACCACGAGACCAAATTTGAGGAGCTATATTCAACATACCATCCACAGTCATTTTAGTTTCTTGAATAAAGACAATGTCAGGACAATGAGAAACAACCAAGTCACGAATAACCTTTTGTCGAGGGATGCTATTCATACCCCTTACATTCCAAGATAAAACAATCATTTGTGAGATTGGGAGAATTGAGAGTCAATGGTCTTCACTGACCCAGATTCCACCAATGTATCTCTTATTAACTTCACCTTCTTCTAGTCTTTTTTGCGACCAACCCTCGAAGGCTTCTCTAGAGGCCCCTTCTTAAGGGGTTTTTGCTGCAGGCCTAAAACATTAGAAGCTCCCTTGTTTTTCCGATGTTCCAATGCCTCTCACTCAGAAGGAAGGACTGGTGCTGCCAGGGCCTCACTATCCTTCGAGATCAAAATCTCCCTTGTTTCAAGGACCGCTGAAATCTGAGAGGGTAAATCAGTATCCATCTGCCCCTCCTGCCCATCTGCCCCAAACAAGATCTGAATATCCATCACTCTATCAACTGGGATTCCCTCTTCTTGGACCAAATCATCCAACACATCAAACCGATTAAGATTCTCATCATTTTGCCTGTCCTTTAGAGTTCGCTTCTGACCTCTCCCCCTATTGTGGGTCTTGATAGGAACAAAACCCTCCTTATTTGTATCTCCTTCAGTTAAGGGAGCCTTCCCTTTATCCTTCTTGGGAGTAGGCACAAAAGGGGCATTAGTTGTAGAAGTTGCCGAAGAAGCACGGGGGCATCTCCTTTGTAAATGCCCATACTCGTGACATAGACGACATCTGAAGGGCAGCGTCTCGTAGTCTAGCTGTTGAATCCAAGAGGAGGATCCAAGACATATTTCCACAGAATCCGGTAAAGGGTTATTTAAATCAATCTCAACACATATACGAGCATAAGTGATTATTTTTTTGTCCTGAGTTTGTGAAGCTGAACCAACCGGTTTGCCAAGTAGAAGAGCAATCGAGTGAAGAATGTCACTCCTCCAGAATTCCAACGGAAGCCGTGGAAGACGAACCCAAATCGGGACCCTTGAGGGAAGTTCTTCAGCAGAGTTAAACCCCACATGCCAAGGTTTGATGAAGAGCCCAACCTGGTTGTAGAAGGGCTGCCTTCAAAAGCCCTATTTCTGTCCGCCATACACGAGAAAACCACCAAAAAGTAATTATTGGCTGCCATCAATATCTCCATATCTCCTTCTGGATTCCAAACTTGACGAGTCCATGATTCCAGAACCGGCAGAGGGAGTCGAAGACCCATGAATTTACAAATAAGTGCATGATTACTCCAATACGAAATGTCCTCTGATACTGTTTCCGGCTGAATCACCAGTACCGGTCGGTCTTGGCATCTCTCCAAGCAACCGTTCACTTTCTTTATTTTCGATAAACCCTTCGGGATTGAGGATCCATCCCCAGAAGGGGTTTTTTCCAGATGCTCCAAGGTAGAAACATGCAAAGCTGAGGAGGGGACTGAGAGATCTCCAACCCCTGAGAACCCCGCTCACGGAGAAGCCTCGTGCGCCATCATGCCCTTCAAGACCTCATGGCAGCAGACCACAACCACTGAGGGTATCCCCAACAAAACCAACTCCAAACCGTCGGCATGCAACAAAAAACGCAGATCCTAACTTCGTTGTAGAAAAAGGCAGCACAAAAGGCAACACACAGAAGCCCCAATCAACAAAATTCTCCCAATCCGTCCCTACCACAGCACAAACCCCAGCCTCCAACTCAGCACAGAAGAAACCAGACTAGACGCCAGCATGCAGCCAAAAAACGGGAGCAAGAACACACGCAGGGTCACGCATAGGCATGCCCTGGTCGGCGTGATACCACATCACCCGTCGCCATCCTATTCAAAGACCTAAGAAAATATACTTAAGACAATAATCAACAATCAATTATTTATACAAAATAGCAATTCTATTTTAATAATATCATTAATAATGAATTAATAACAATATTAAAAATAATAATAATTTTTTATTTTTATGGATTTTTAAAATTTTATGACAAAACGATTTTGACAATAACAATGAAATTTAATTTCAATATTAATAAATAATTAATATTAAAAATATTAATTATAAATTACTACATTGTAATTAATTTTTACGGACAAGGACAAAGACAATTTACGGACAAATTACACACTTGGACAAACTCTAATTTTAATAGTCATTAAATATTAAATAATTATTAAAAATAATTATTCAATTTAAATGAATTATTTAAAATTGACAAACAAATTATTAACACTTAACAAAGACAATAACATTTTTTTTTACATTTTAATATTAATTAATAAACAATTAATAATAAATTAATTAATATTAAATTTTTACAGAACAAACAAATAACAATAATTTTAACTATTAAAATCATTAATAATTAATAATCATTATAAATGATTTATTAATTAAAAATAAATAATTAATAACTAAAATTACAAAACGACATAACATAAGTTAGACATTACAATTTGACAAGGCTGACATCGAACTTTGATGACCACTTTACGCTATGACAAACATGAACTCGATATGATGACCTGTCAACCAAGACAAAATGGTACAACAAATCGAACGATACAAGACAACTTGGTGACAAGGAAAAAGTTTTGGATGGGTACAACACAAACAGTGGAAGCATCAAATTCATTCGATCAGTTGCCATTGTTTTGTCTTGGGTAGAAGCGTGCTGCTTGTTGGCAGGAATGACCAATTTCAGAGAATGGCTTCATGCCAGCTTCCATTGGATTTCGTTCTTGCCTGGGAGAAGAGATTGGAAATCCCCTGTTTCTTATATGCATAGTTTATTTCCAGTTTTGCTTCTTTTGCTGATTGTGCTCATGTCAATGTTGGTTTTACACATGTTCAAAATGATCACTAAATGCCCTTTTGTTCATGCATTATACGTGCTTTGATTTTCTGCTGAGAAATGGCCTGTACAGGGATTTCTGCTCTTTTTCCACTCATCCTCATGTTCCTGTTGTGTTTTAAGCTATCGTTTGGCATCCTCCTCATGGCACATGTAGTTGCTCCTGGTGGTCAAATGACGCCATTAAGAGTTACTCTTGGAAGACAGGGTAAGAACAAAGCATTAGTCGAATCTAGCAAAATTGGAAGATAATAAAGCATAAGTTTATTCTAGGAAATTAGAATAAAGCAAATAAAGACATGCAAAGGCAAAAGATACTTTTTTAAAGAATAAAGCAAATAAAGCCATTCAAAGGCTAAAGATTCCTTAAGTAGGATAAAACAAGGATATGGTTATTTATGAGAAAGTCCGTTAGGAGAGTTTCTAAATATACATTGTATGGCAAGGCTTACTGTAATAAACAAGATTGTTTTAATGTAAAATTTTTTGAACTGGCTGAACCAGTATTTAATACTTCAAAGATTTGTTTATCTTCACATTGAGAGTGGTTCACTTGAGCTCTTTGGTTGTTCTGTGCATTGGAGGCATTAGAAAAAAATTTCATTGTTTTTTATGGTGGAAAGTTCATTGCTAATCAGGTGTTTTATTGTTCTCTGAAATTTAAGTATTAAACTTTCCAAACAACTTCCTTTCCATAATTTCCAAATTTCTGTTGGCTTCATTTTCGTGGTATCAGAGTTGTGATTGTGCTAGTATGTGAAACTTTAACTATGTACCCAGATCAGATTTAGAACCAAAAAAAGATAAACTCATGAAAGAGCCTAAGATAGGTTCTGAAAGAAGGTATGAGCTTATCTTCTTGTCTGTTCAGAATATGAATGGTAAGAGCATAAATTTGAGACAAATGCAACAACTTCTTCTCAACCTGAACAATTGTTTCTATTCTTCTAAGCAATCTTCATGTAGGACAAAACCATTGTTAATAGACTTGGACTTGGCACAGATTCTGTGGGCTGATTTTGGACTCTGACTCAGACTCAGACTTGACAAATTGAAAAACCCATGAAATATAGAGATTTTTTAAGGAATTAAAGGTTTTTTAATGCACTCTTCTCTAAATAAACTTCAAAGACATTAAAAACTAGTCAATTAGAAGCTACTTTGATCATATACGCAAGTATGCATCACACAAATGAGTACAAAAGTGGATTTGAGCTGAAGGAAACAAGATCTATAAATATATAAATATTCTCTAGTGTTTTTGGAGTGCAAAACTCATGGATTATGATATCCATGATGTCAATACTAAAAATCACAAATGGAGTCATGAACAATGTTAGAGAGGAACTTGTATCACTCGGCCCAGCATCACTATCTCTATGCGGGTTCTTGCATTTGTATCTCAAATAGGTCTCCAATGTTGCTGCAGCCATACTATCATTACTCAGGAGTGGGATTGACTTGGCAATCCATAAGTATAACTACAAGTCGATTATTTGGGATTTAATTGGGAAAATCTCGACAAATTTAAAACACTGAAAAATTCATAAAAATAAGGAAAAAAATGTTGTTCTTGCTATTTCAAGCCAAATTAAAGGAAAAACTTGCTTTTCTATCTGGTGCAGCACAAAACCTTTTTTATTTTTTGCATTTTGAAACCAGAGTGAGGGTCTAGGGGGGCAGTGCCCCTGGTGTGTTCTTGGTCACGATATAGGGTGGGGTCAAGGGGTCAAACCTCTGCCACCAAGCCCAAATTGAGGCCTTTGAGGCCACAGGGACCTTCATGGCACATGCTATTTTCATGATTTTATCACTTTTGACCAAGCTCCAAGAGTCCAGACTTGAAACCCTTCAAAATATTTGAGTGTCGAAGCCATCGAGCAGTAATTAGGCCCTAACTATATGGTTTTTTTGACTTTTCAAGATTTAGAAACTCATTTAAAAAGAAAAGATTTTGAGGGTTTTTATGCAGCTGAGTTCAACCTGTGAGACTTATGAGTCCTGATGAGTCTGATTGGTAGAGATTCGCTTAGACTCACAGCCGAGTATGCAGGCCTTGGATGGCTTGGCTCAACCTGGGACTCGGCTAGTCTGCCGAGTACCCCACGAGTCTTGTGACTCTGGAAGAAACATTATATTGATATCAGAGTGGACTTGAAAGATAACCTCCTTGTGAGCAGTGACTATCTCTTCCTCCTAGACAGAGGAATATAAGAGAGGCTACAGATTTAGTGCAGATCCAATTAGAAGGTAATGGAGAGAGAATATGGTTGCTAAATAGCAGGAGCCTTGGAGATTCAAATTTCAAAGAGGAGGAAGATTAGCCTCAGAAACTAGTAAAATAAATAGTTTTGCAGAGAGAGTTCATCAAATGAAATGCCAACAAAAGCAGCAATTTGCAAGAGAGACCCCACTCCTTTGTCTTATCAACAAACAACAAGATTAACAACCGAGACAGAAGTTCAAGGTTTTTCAGTTGATAGGAGTTTCTCCTAAGGACTCTACATTGTTCTTTAAAAGTAAGTTGCCAATGTTACTACTACAATGGAGACAGGTATGGGTGAGGAAAAACCAAATCTTGTCTCAAGTTTGGAATTTCAGACCATAAAGCAGAAAATGCTGACATTACAAGAGAGGGAAGAAAGAGAAATAAATCAACCTCTTGCAACTGCAAAAATTGAATCTTTAGAGCAGAAATTAAATTGTGATGGATCTTTATGTTCTATGGGAAGCGCTTCAAAGTTCAAACTATGAAAGCAACAACAGATAATGAGCTACAGAGAATATCTGAAAGTACAACAAGGGAGCTTCAAGATAAAGAAGCCATTATTGATGAAACTTTATCATTTCACCTTGATGTAAGTACCATTACATGTAATGCTAAAGCAACCAAAACTATAAGTGGACTGAAAGAGCTAGGAAGTTCTAATTGCTAGCATGTGAGCTAAAGGGTGTGTTATTAACCCCGTGTATTGGACATTAGGGAGCAACTATCATTGTACTCTGGTATTCATTGGTTCATCAATCAGACGGTTGGTTAGGAGTATTGTATTATTTGGTAGCTAAGGGTAGTGATTCTTGTGGGTACCTAGGGTTGATTATTTGATTTGTTTTTTTCATGGAGAGGCTGACAGGGTCTTAAGCCCTTTCCCTTTTTCTGTACTTCTCTTTTCTCATTAATACGATAATATGTCTTGTATGCCCTTTTTGTTCACCCTAGTTTAGAACTTTGATATCAAAGTGGCATGTTATTGGAGTACTGTCTCCTCGTGTTTGATATTTAGAAACACACAGAAGACCTGCTCCTGATGCCCGTGAGCAGCCAAGAAGAACTCATGAGTGTGTTTTCTGCTTTAAAAACTATATGCTATTTGATTTTGTTCAGTATGGAATCAAAAGTTCCCAAGTAATGTTTAAAAATAAAAATATGGAGTAGCACGTGTGCATCAATTAGAACGTTGCTTCTGAAGCATGGGTTATGGAATTTCGAGAGGCCTCTAAATGATCTTGTGATGCTTATTTGAACTATGATGTCAAGTTGAGAGGTTTCATTCAAAACATAATTGAAAAACTATGTTTCTTGGGCCCAGTATTTTGAAAGTCGCAGACAATTTTTTTTCTTTAAGAGAGCACAAGAGCAAGTTCATTTCTTTGATTGATAATGGGCTGAGAAGTAGAGGAGTATTGCAAAGATAGGCATCCTCAGTTATCAATCCAAAGGATCTCTAAGGAGGAAGGAAATTACTTGTTTTTCATAGATCCCAAATTGAAGAAATCTAGTGTTGGGACATCCCTTTGCAGATATGTGTCAAAGACAGAAGCTTATATTACCTAAAATGGCCTTGAAATATCCACTTTGTGCCCATTGAAGATATCAGGGCCACAAAATTCTGAAACTTTTGGCATTTTCAGTCGACCTGAAGGTTGTAGATGCCATTCTCAATGTACAATGGATCAAAATTTTCAGAGATTTAGAGAGGGCTTTGATTAATCTTGTATGGAGATTCTTTTTTGAAAATAAAATATTATGTTTTCTCATTTTATTATTAAATTTTTAATATCTACATTTTTGGAAGACGACCTTTTTGCAGCATGTTTCCTATGGTTGGCGACCAAATCACAGAGTGCAGGCCTGGAGTTGCTTGTTTTAAGATCAAATAATGTAAAGGAGATTTTGGGTCAGACAGTCCATCTCAATTAGTGGTGGTTGATGCTGCTGCATAGCCAAGGTTGTTTTGCATAAGAATAGAGGTGCAGAGTGCTTATTACATGTTTTTTTAGCAAACTCAAAGTCATTGAGGCTTATCTATGTTGAAGAACAAAATCTCCGATTAAATTACTAGTTCAAAGTGAATTATGGAAAGCTAAATTAGAAAAACCATTAAATATTTTTTGCATTAGGAATATTACAAATGCAGAATCCCCAGCTTGCACCCTGTACCATATTTTAACCACTTTTGATTTGCTATCCAAGAGATTCTCATGAGGATGTAAAATTATAAAGGTTTCCTGTCTTAAAAAAAAAAGATTTTAAGTGATGTTCACAGGGATGTCTGGCTGCCCCCTTGGCATTTCCAAGTTTTGTATGCCATTTGGGGATATTTCCCCAGATTTCAATTTTTTGGGGATGGCCAGGGGAAGTTTCCTGGCTGTCTCCACATACTAGAAATGTCAAGGGGATGGGTACGCCTAGGAAAGGCATTTGGATGCGTCCTTGTGTATTCTTGTTGATGACTATATTATAAATAAAACAGAATGATATATTCAATGATCATAATTACAAGTTAGAGTGAAGCTCTATTTAAAGAGTTTACAAAAAGTTTCTATAAAGAAAACAGGAGTTTCGTAAAGGAAACTACAACTAACAAAGTAGAAGAGATAGAAACAAACTAAACTAAAGACAAAATTAGAAACTATCTAATAGGAAACTATATTGACCATTAAATAACTAAATATTACTTTAATACCCCCCCGTAATGGTCAATCCACTAACTACACCAAGTTGCCCCCTAAAACTGACAACTTTATCCGAGGCAGTTTGGTCCATGAGCACCTGAATCGAAATACCAGGCAGAAGAGTTGACAGGATCTGTTGGAGTCTTGGCCAAAAAGGCGTAGAAAGAAGACTCCTTCTGCTCAGTGTGCTTTGCGACATGGGCTAATGGTGTCGATTCTCTTGGTTTGGAGTGTGCAACAGCCAAGCGTTTCCGACAATCCTTTTTCATATGGCCAAACTTATGGCAGTAATTGCACTGGATGTTTTTCTTCTTGGAAGGGTCCTGTGATTGACCTTAACTAGATGGTTGAGAGGGCTGATTGTTGCCCTTATTCCGCTGAAAGGACTTGGCAGTAAATGCCTGCTCTGTAGAGGAGGAACTAGCACTGCTACCGAACTATTGTCTCCATCGATCCTGTTGCAGTAGTTTGTTGCACAACTTTGGAAACTTTAAGTCAACATTAGTTGAGGTAAGGTTGAGTGTCGAGATAAAGTGCTCATAAGATTGTGGTAGACTTTTTAGAGTGATGGCTACCATATCTTCCTCGTCCATGTCCCGACCAATCGCCTTCAATTGATCACGGATGTCCTTGATTTTGGTGAGATGCTCCTGTAGAGACATCTGTTCATCCATCATGATCGAGAAAAGCATGTTCTTCAGAAAGAACGCTCGGCTTTTGTCGGACGTTTCATGAAGATCCTTCAACGAATCCTAGATTTCTTTCGCTGATTTCCCAGACGGAAGCTGAGGCAGCTGATCATCGGTGACCGATAATTTGATAAGCATTACCGCTTCCTGATTCTACTCATCGAATCTATCCTGATCTTTACTCGCCACTGGAGGGCGTGTAGATTTGCCCAGAACTAACTGGTCAAGGCACCGATACTCAAAAATGGTTAACATTCGTTGCTTCTAGGTGTTGTAATTGCTGGCGTTGAACTTCTAACTACCTTCCAACATGATGTTGGACCAGGACGCCATCTTTCACGTTTTTCGAGGCACAAAAAAATGAATTGCAAATTGATGGCACAAAAAAAAGGGCAGATAGATGGCACATAAAGGGAACAGAACCCTTGCACGGGTTACGAGGCACAAATTCTGAAGGCACAGAATACACAGGCTCAAAAATCCTAAACACGAATTTCGAGGCACAGATCTCGAGACAAAAAATACAGACTCAAATCCAAACACAGATTTCGAGGTACAGATCTCAAGATTATAGAAATGCTCAAAAAATCCGAACACGTATTTCGAGACAAATTTTTTTGCATAGTTTTGACAATCTGCACAAATCCCGAGGTGAGTAGAGACTGTTTGCTAGTCATAATGAGAAAAAACAAACGCCGATGAAGCCCCTCTACAAGCGACTGTCACAACAAAAAATCGGCGATGAGAAACTTGAAAGCGCCTGCCAAAGAGACTTTGAACGGTAAAAAACTTTGATCAAAGTTTTCTCCATAGACCACCAAAGCTGCTAGCGCTGGGTGCTCACGAAGCTCCAAAAACCACAAATTCCCGCCCAAACTCCTCCCATAGAACAAAGGTAAAGCTGCGATTTTTTAATCACAACCCAGATTTAGCCGCAATTTTTAATCACAGAGAAATCGACGGACATCACCAATTGAAAGAAAAAACCTCAACACAAACAACCGATTACCAAGTTTTTTAATAGAGCACGATTCAAGCCATATCAAACACAGCGATCAAAGAAAACATAGACCACACTTGTAGAATTGCGTCCTTCCGCCGACCCTCAAATGGTGACTAAAAACCAAGGGATTTGAAGGAGAAAAAAAACAGCGACCTCAAAGCGCGATCATAGGAGAAATAGAGCGCCGTTGAGGGAAAAAAGCGCGGCTAGAAAAACGCTCACAAAATCTAAAAACGCGTTCGAAAATAAATCGCGATTTCAGAAGCGGTTGAAAGGAACCGCCGGAAATCGACCAAAACAAACGGCGATCAGAAAAGCGAACCCCCTTCTGAAAACAAACACCGACACAAGATTTAGAAAAACATGAATCCCTACGATAGAAAGTTGATGGCTTGGGGATTAAGCGACAACCAGAGTTGATGAGAATGCCGCCGTTTCAGAAATCGCCCACAAAAGCAACAAAAAATTGCGATCAGACGGAGAGGACGAAATTACAGAGAAAACCAGAGAGTGTGGAGGTACGGCGCCGTACAAAAAGGTATGGCCGCATATGGAGCAAAGAAAAAAGAAAAGGCGAAAAAATACTTCCCAGTTCGATTCTGCTCTGATACCATATTATAAATAAAACATAATGATATATTCAATGATCATAATTACAAGATAGAGCGAAGCTCTATTTAAAGAGTTTACAAGAAGTTTCTATAAAGAAAATAGGAGTTCCATAAAGGAAACTACAACTAACAAAGCAAAAGAGATAGAAACAAACTAAACTAAAGACAGAAACTATCTAATAGGAAACTATATTGACCATTAAATAACTAAATATTACTTTAATAGACTACATATCATCATATTTGTTTCAATAAAACTAGAGCTTGAGCTAAAACTAAACATTTCCTAAACATATTGGTTTGGGAAGCTTTAAGAGAGTAAAATTAACCCTAAGAACATAATAGAAGATGTTTTTATCCTTTAAAACCCAACAATCCCTTAATAAATTGTCTAAACATTAATAAAACAGATATATTCTTTATGAACCCTACCTCCTTACCTTCTAAAAAAATCTTTTCCTGATACCTTTTCCTAACCTTTAATTCTATTAGCAAACTTAATCACATGAATCATAGTATAATATTAATAAACAACAATTTTAATAATAAATTTACTAACTTCATTGATTAATCTATAGTTAAATAGTCATCTAAAAAAAAAATCACTGACCTTATAAATATGACAACTTCATTAATTTTCACAATATACAAACTTAATTAACCTTAAATAATCTCCTGTTAAAACTAAATGATTTAAATCCAATTAAAGCTCTCATCATTTAATCCTTAACCATTATCTTTAGAGTCCTAATTAGTTATATTATCCTCACCAAACTTCATTTCCCTAAAGACGAGTGAGGTAGCTCACCTGAAATGCTGGACAAATGCTTTAACAACTTCTATGCAATTAATGTAGATAGTTTGGTCAAAATGTCTTCTTTGAAGAGATAAAAATTTGCTATAATGTAATCAAAAGTGTTATGGTCAATGTAAAGTAGTATGAGTCAAGATAGAAGGTCATTTAATCTTATTGTGTAGAGTTGGTTGAAAATGTATTGTCATCCTTCTCCTAGATTATAATTATGATCTGTTTCATTGAGGGGAGGAACTAAACTTTTGAGAACTTGTACTCGAATTGTTGCTTAATACAAGAGAACATTTTTCCTACATTTTGTGCCAAGTAAAGAGTTATGCTCATGCGCTTGGAAGACACATGGAGGGGTTGCTAGGAGGGAGAGCCCTGCTCACTAGCACAAGCATAATGATAGATTATCAGGTAGATAGGCATGATAGAATTGCAATTTACTTTCATTAGTGGTAGTTTCTTTTATGCAATATACTTACCTGTTAATTTTCTTGGCACATTGTGTGTGATTGGTTTTCTTGTTGAGTGGAGATTTGTTCTACTCTGGTGTTTGTATACAACACCTATGCCTCAAAGTTCTTATAGATCAGGGTTGATATTTAAAGTGCTTGATAAGTATACAAGCTAGTAAGTGTTGCCCATCACCATTTGCTAATGATCAGTGCTCCCCTGAACCATAGAAAACCTATGACTGTTTCAATTGGGAGACTGATACTACATTTAAGAATGTGTTGATACACATATACTTGGCTATTGTGAAATGTGGATATTTTTGAAAACCTATAATATTTAAGAAGCTGGTGTAATGCTTGAAAGCTAAACATGGATAGCATTGAGCCATATTAGAATTATAAAAATTGTTAGTTGCCCTTGATGCAGCTATAGCACATATTCATTAATGCTTCCATGTGGGTGACATAACATTAGTGCATCTATTGCTAACCATTGCCATGTAGGTCCTCTCTATCATAGTAGAAATTTTGTTCCGTCTATGACATCATACAAAGAGATATCAAAGAAAAACATATGTTCTTAGATGCCTTATGAGTACCACTAGAGTATAGGGGAATATGGCATCCTACATTGGAATCCATTGTGGCAAGTATTGTACGTAAAATTTCTGATGGGATGAGCAGGTTGATGCAAAAATACGTATACAATTTCTCCTAGGAGCAACTCATGTTGAGCGGTGTCTATTCCATGGGATTCAATTTTTGCTTTATCTCAAGGGAGATGTATTTGCCCTTGAAATCAACTGATACCAGCATCAAGGTCACTAGAGAATTATAGAGGCACTTCTTCAAGGTGTGAAACATACAAAATGTGAAAAATTCATGTCTTCCAAGACTTCATATTCCAGGAATACGAAATGTTCGGTACACTTTTATGATAGAAGACTAAATATACATTACATATTCACAAGTGCATAGGTTGAAAGCTTCTAGGAAATTACAAATTCTTTGCCAATAACCAACCTCATTTCACGACTTTGGAGCAAGCCATGATACTTGGGGACAAGACAATCTTTGATGAAATCTACATTTTCATAGAATGAATTGAACAAACTTTAGTTTTTCTTTTAGAAATTATCCAAGGCAACAGGCAATGGAAAATCAAATAGGTTTCATTATAAATTACTTATGAACTAGAGAATTGGAGTCCTAAAGTACATACTACATAGAAGCGTGCTGTGTGCTACACAAATATGTTAAGCCTCTTAACATTCTGATGAACAATTTTAGAGTAAAAATAAGTGATTTAGAGAATCAAGGGAAGCAAATGAAAACTTAAACAGTCTTGTGTGCACTTTTTGTTGCTTGTCCCTGAATATCTCTTGCATGTTAGAAAATATGTCTACAAATGTGTGTGGAGTCCAGGCATGTTCTTGCAAGTATCTTTCACCTGAACGAAGCTTGGCCTGATAAAAGCAGGTTAGATTCTAAAGCCTAAACAATATTGATGAGCTGAGCTTTTGCATTGACAACAAACCTATCTTGAGTTTGTAAAAGAAAAATTGGATCATACTTCGCAACAGTTGCGGGAATGATTGAATGAAAGAAATAATGAAAAGAACAGCTGATTTTTTGATGAAATTTGTGATTTTTATTCATCATAAAAAGGTCTTGATTGAAGAGGCTACTAGGCATAAGTACATTGAAGATATAACAACGGGTGTCTTCGTGGAAAAACTTGATCTAAAGCTTCAAGAAGCTGAACATTTTCAACAATTTTGGGAAATGAATTATAGGCATTATCAATATTGACAACCAATTCTTAATGTTCATTGATGTTTGAAACTAATCCTCAATGAAGACCAATGTCATGATTCCATAATCAATGATTTGCATTAACATTCAAATGATGGTGAACATGACAAGATTTTAGATCGTTGGTATTATTGAACAATGCTAGTTGCTCACCTTAAGATTGTGGTGATCCTTACAAGGTTGCAGGTGGTTGGTTTTAGTCTTTGTAAATTTCTGTTTGACATTGATTATGGTGAGCACATGTTTGTTTGCAAGAGAATTTATGGACTTTTTTTTTGATAGAAGATCTAGGGTTCTATTGAGGGGCCCCAACGCTATATCTAAAAAGACAACTATCAAAACCAAAATCCTACATCCACAAACCATAGATGGGTGATGCAGGTAGAGATAAAAACCATAAAGAATAACATACATACAAACCCCATGCCAAGATAGAATGTTGTTATAGTAACCACCATCCAGACAAGGAGATAGGACCAAAAAAGCTACAGAAAGCAAAAAAATCACTTGGTATTGAGACCCAAACAAAACCATCCAACTGAAGCAAAAAACACAATCAAGGGCTATGCCTGAACTGCATGGAGCAATCTTCCAATGATTGTAAGCCTGATTATAAACTTCATTACTAGAAACTGCTATTGCTCTCACTATAACCGACATCGGTTCCACAGACACCTCTAGGGCTTCAAGCTGAATCCCTGTAATCACTTTCACAGGTCTCACAGAGCAAATCAAATTATCATTTTCCAAATGTGGAAGGTTGTGGCCGCTAGCAATCTCAAGCAAGCCCTTGTGATGAGAAATAACCATATTCTTGATGATTAGGTGCATGTCTTGACAAAATTCCGTGAGGTTGCCCATATCCTTGATGAGGTCCATTAATTCCTCTATTATTGCCTTATTCAATTGCCCAATCCAGGAATCTCCAACTCGTGCTCACCCTGAAGTAGTATATTCTGCCAACCACACTAGAAGCTCCCCCAAACAACCACACATCCTCAGTGTGAACTGTCGCAACCAATTTTGCCTTAAAGTCTGCCAAAATTGACACACGGGAGCGAAGAGATTTTTTCTCACAATTCCATTGTTACCCATAATACATTTTATCACCTTCAACATGGACGGGTTCAGGTAGTTATAATCCTTTCCAGCTTGTGATAAGAAACACCTCCTTTACAAAAAGGGTCCCTAGGTGAGCCAAAACCTCTATTAGCCATGAAATAAAGCCCTGAAGCCAACCGCACATATCATGCTTGCAACACCTAAGACCCTGCAAATAGCAATGCAAAACACCAGAAGCACAAGAATACCAAATGGAGAATGTCCATATGCTAAGTGTGTTCCTCCTAAACACAGAGATAATTAAAGACCATGATACCAAGAGAAACCAATAGTCACTTCTAGCCGTTTGCATGTGTGAAACCATCACACCTCATACAACCAACCCGTCATCTTATATGAGGATTAAAGAGAAATAATTTCAAGCCTATGGAGAGCGGTGATATCACCAATCAATCATGGCAGACGATCCTTTTGTATGAGCTTGAAAAGACCATCCCAATCAGACATAACTCAACTTTGAAGGGAAGAAAAATTAGAAAGGCCTATCCCAATATTGGCCAACATATCATCAATTTTATTTTGCTTTCTATAGCAATGAACAAAATCAACAAAATAAAATCTACTTTTCTAAATTAATATTTCTTTTAGAATGGAGCGAAGTTTCCCATTAGGAAAATGTGTTTTTTTTCAAAGGATTGATAACCATAAAAGAATCTCCCTCCACCATGATGTTGCGATATCCTTTAGAATATGCCATGATGATACTAGCTAAGATCATCTCCCATTCAGTTTCAATGTTAGATTTAAAAGCCAAATTACACAATCCACCTAGCAAGAATGCTCTTGAGGAATCCCTAAGCATGTAACCGATACTCATTGGTCTTGGATTACTTCAAGAAGCACCATCAAAATTCAGCTTCCCACCTTGCAATGAAGCTTTCCATTTTTCCTTTCTTCTAATATTCTTAGAGACGACTATTCCATTAACGAGAGAAGATAATTTATGGACTTAATGACATGTTGGTAGAAAGTAGAAAGGATCGATGCACTTTTTAATAAAGAGATGCAATGAATGAAAGATTGGGCCAACTAAGATACTAAGGTCCATGTTTTAATAGAAAACAAGTTTTCTGCCCATTTGAAGTTTATTAATGCATAGATGATTATCATTTTTTTTAATCGTGGGGGGAGTGGGGAGGGAATAAATAGAGTCAAAATGGATTGATATAATAACATGTATGGAAAGGAACACTCAAGACTTGTGTCCCTATTGTATAGCTATAGGACATAATATTTATTTGCAAATTGTGTGCTTTGGAGAAGGAAGTGAAATGCCTATTCATTGTGAGGACAAGAAGTTCCACTAGCGTGGGTGTGACCTATTGTGATACAAAGGCTGTTATTGTAAATGACTATTGTACTTGCCTTTTTTGGAGTCTTGTTTCCAGACATATTAGAATACTTTGTATATATTCAGCTGCTTTACTATTTAAGGTAGATAGATTGGACATTCTATTCTATGCTGTGTGGAGTAGGTTCACAAATCTGCTTCTCTAATGCACTATCAATGAATACAAACATAAATTCATCTACTACATCATGAGGGGACATATTTTCTATTTCCACCTAATTTTTTTGCATAAACTGATTTACTATACCAAGAGTGGGCATTTTTTCTACTTACACCTTTAGTTTTTATTTTTTTCCCCTATATATCTATAGGCGACCAAAATGGCATCCTATTTGGTGATGACATCTTTAAGGCACGATGTGTCATCCTTGTTCATTTTCTTGGCATGGTGGCAAATTTTTGTTTCTATAACCCAACGAGTCTCTTGGACTGGCTTGGCAAGGCTGGGAGAGACTTGCTAGTGTTGGAAAGTCTCCCATGATTCCCCATGTCTAGTCATGTCAATAATGAATCTTAGAGAACAAGCCAACTTGATTTGTTTCTCAATGAGCTGAGACATGCCGGCAAGTCTTTTCAAGTTTGGGGAAGCTCCAACGATCAAGGCCTTGCCATTGAGTTGTAGGCCATATTCAAAAGTTCATTGGTTGAAATAAGAAAAATTCAAAAAACCCTGGCTGTTATGCTACTATTAATGTGTCATAAATGAGATAGATTGGTATCAAATGTGTTATTGCAAGCTTGCCCAATTTTCTCAACTATAGGCTATTAGGTTGGCATATCTTACCAATTATCAAATCATATGTCCCTTTTAGGCTGCATTGTCACATTAGATGGCTTCCAAGGCCTATTAAGTATTCTCTTGGCCTGATTTTTGGGCTTCTTCACATGTATGTCATGTCTTTTGGTCTAGTGTTGATCAATATGAGTGCCAAATTGATACCTTGATTTTCTTTTCAAGAGCAATTATATACTTTGACTGGACCACTCATTGATTGGGATTTAAATGCATTCTTGAACATCACAACAAATAATTGCATACTATTATTTGATTTATTTATCACAGGCAACACTTTTATAACTTAGAATGTTGCTAGAGATAAATAATAAATATGAATGGGCCTTGCTCTTGTGGTCCACAAATTCTTGATTCAATTTGGTTTGTTTGGGGAGTCCCAGAAGCCAAGGATAATGCCTTCCCAGTCAATGGTCTGTGCAGTTTTGAATGATCATTCTCATCCCTGTATTAATATACAAACACTTCCATATTGGAAGAGCTAGTAATATTTTATGTGAATGTGTACTCTATCATGATACATGTTAACATGTCTTCTTTTAGTGTATAGAGATGATTTGTTGCATAGTCTCAGTCTATCTCTAAATTTATGATTTTTCTCTGTTACATTTATTATGAGATTATTTTGTGATCTCTTTGTGTCAAAAGTTCAGTCTGTCAAGTTTTGCAGGCTTTTAAGTCCTTTATCTGCAATTTTCTATGTACAATAATGGGGCTTTTGAAAGATTTCAAAGCATATTATGATATTTATATTTACAAATGGGCTTGTTCACCTTCAACTTTTCAAGTCGTTTTAGATTTCGAGAATTTAGGAACAAATGCCATATTATTAATTTGTATTGCCTTTTGCATATGTCAATTGATTGTCGATTCTTTTGTGCTTGCAATCTATTGGCCAATTGGCAGTTTCTATCATCTATTGTAAATATTTTGTGAGAAAGGAAACTTAGTTGAGAATGCAAGAAAGAATAATTGCTAAGTTGAAGTCTGGAGTGCTATTATGTATGTAACTCAACTTGCCTTTCTCTATCCTTACTTTCACTGATATTTTTCCAAATGGCTAGATTGTCAAAGGATATGAGAGAAAAAACAGAGATGATCTTGTGACTAATTCTCTTTTGACCTGACTACTGTTGCAGTGGGGAACACTCGGAAACAATTTATCTTGGATGGTCCGGTCAGCAGTGGAAAAAGCATTACTCTTGCGATGCTTGTTCACTGGGCTCGCACTGAGGGTTGGTTTGTATTTTATGTTCCCAATGGCAAAGAATGGACTCACGGTGGCTTCTATTACAAGAACCCAGTTGCTTCTTCATGGGATACTCCTAGACAGGCAATAACTGTCCTTGAGGTATGTACTTATAGCCTCACTAGAAGAAATTGACGTTTTACATATTCCTTTCTTTTGCCAAGTATTTGGTGCATTACAGGTGGTTTTATTCTACTTTTTGAAATTGCCTTTCTTTTTCCCTTGCTATTTTTGTGAAAAGGAAGGCTTAGAAAACAGAAGAGCCCAAGTCACTCTGAAATCAACACTTGATTTTGCACAAGACATGCACATAGATCCATATCCCTTACACATACCAGTTCATATCTTTTCCTTATAATTTGCATTCACACCCTTTTTAGTGTACCCCTTTTACATAATATGACAATTATCTTTTAACTTGATATATTCTATTGGTATATAACATCTTCATTAAAAGGTATTCCTTCCAAGGACATTTTCCCCGTGAAGCACTGAATTATTAGAAATGAGTTATCTGCCTGAAATCATTGACATTTATGGACGTTAATTTTTCTTCTTAAACTATTATTATCTTGTTCTTTCAGACATCTGCAATTTATTATATTTTGTTTGAACTCTTTATTTTAGATGGACACTTTTTCATTTGAATTATTCTCACTTGTCATCAGCTTTGATTGCAGCCATAAATCCTTGGGCTGAGTTCCAACTTTACCCTTTTAAGGTTACTTATTTTGTAGGTTTATACGATGGTGTAACTCAATAATTCAGTTGATACTTTTCTTTCATTTCTTCTGACCGAATTACGTCTTCATTATGTTTTATATGCTGCTAAGATATTTTGGAAATTAATATTTTTTCGCTCTATTAGGTATTCATTGTGACAAGTGTAGACTAATTCTTTGCTTCTTTTGAAACCTAGCCATATAACACCTTGAAGGGTGGCCTTTCTGTGGATAAGTGGGATATCATAATAAATAAACCTTTAGCAATGATGCCATTCAGGTTTCAACGCAGTTATTCTAGATGCTTCCGTTGCAACTGCTGTGCCACATTTCTTGACAATTATCTGCCATTTTAGTTAGGGTGTGATAAGTTGTGCACACCTTTAGAATCATTCGTAGATAACAATATATAAAAATTGCTTTGGACTTTTATATCACTACTAATGATATTTATTATACAAGCAAAAAACAACAAAAGTTGGTGGAGCAATGTTGTTTTTCACCTCTGTTTCTCCTTGTTTGTTTAAAACTCTTATATTATTTGTGTGTTTTGTGTAGCATGGCGAAACATTGGCACCAATCTTAAGCATTGTAAACAGAACAGAATTACAACCAAACTAATGATCATGCTAACGTAATCATACATCATATCAATTCCATGGAAGGTTATTATCTAGATGTTATCAAAATGACTTGTAATTTCTTTTAGTTTTTTTCTTAAAAAAATACAACTTGCAGTTACACTATAGAATATATCCTATAAGCACTATTAATGCCTCTAGGGATGACTCTTGTTGGGATCTCTCTTTTGACATCGGGAAACAATACAGTCCATGTATTGCAAAAGTTCCAATTTTGCTTGTGCTTTGTATATTATTGTTCATCCCACCTATTCTTGCACCCAACAAGAAGATGCAAGGTGAATGACTATAGCACCTACATACATTAAACATGAGTTAGTATTCAAACACATTAGGACTGGCATAAGTTTAGACCATTATTCAATTACTTACGGCAGACAAGTGTCTATTTGACATTGATTTCCGTAATGCAGCAATCATTTAGGGATTCCGACCAACTTGTTTCCATCACCAATCATACTTAAGAAAATCAATAGTGCAAATAACACCACCAATTACAATATGTAAATTTCCAATTCATTTAGTTTGGCTAACCCAATGTCCCAACTAACATGATTCTTAATAGGTCCTTACAAGTTATCAATCATCCATCATGAGGTCTTCATGGTTTTTTGTTAGCCGCCCAACTCTCAGACTCCCCACTGCATTTCATTCGTATCTCAAATAAACATTTGTCTTCCACATATTATAGGTCATGAACATAGTCCCTTTCAGGAACAAATTCTCATATATTCAGTCATAAATCAATGTCGTAAGTACAAGATTCATTATTTAATTCATGAAAAGTAAATTTCTAGTTAAGTCGCAAAGGGTCACTATACCTTTAGAGAGAATCAATTTTAACAGCTAAATACGCAAGTGAAATTAAAAAATCAGATTTTGTACTTTAGTCAAACAGCTTCAACAGAAATTCAATGTCTGTCAAAGCTGCAATTTCTGGTCAAACTTTTTTTCAGCAGAACTCTTCCTCCAAATTGGTCAACACAGTCACGGAAATCAATTTGCTAAAGTTAAGGGTGGTCAATACTGTTGGAAAGTAGAGTCTCGTGTCAGATCTAGTGAATGCAATAATTATAGTAACGTCTCGGGTAAATTGCACTTCTGTTCCCTTCCACCTTAATTTTATGACGGGGACTTGAGCTTTCTGCGAATTGGTCAAACTGGGTAATTATTTAACTTATTAATGGTTAATTAATGCAACTTAAACATTGATGATGTCATACAGGGCGGCTCATTCATGCATGGTTAAATATAGAAAATCTAGAAATTTTCCCGTAGGTCGGCCATGAGCGATGAAACTGGGGTTTTGACCTAGTTGGACTTTGATAATGTGATCTTATTAAATTTTGTTAAAATAAGTATATTGATGAGGTCACATATGTCTAGATGATGTTATAAATGAATGGATGATGTCCTAAATAATGTCTTCTTCTCAAAATGGAAGAGGGGAAGTGTTAAATTTTCTAGTCCCATAAGCTCGGTAACAAAATATTATGTAGTATGACCCAAGGTTGTTATTGTGCTTAAAGTCAGAGTCAACTTTTTGTTTTTTCATTGGCTATGCTCTTTCAGAATCAACTTGTAGTGTGCTGCTCTGCTGACCGAACTCTGTGTATATGGATGGTCTGACTGTTTGTTTTCTTTAAGCTGCCTGATTTTTAATCCAGTCTATTTGTTTCTTTGCCCTTTCATGGTTAAATTTTGTACATCCTGATGGATAAGCCCATAGTAGCATAAGCCCTCCATTTGTCTTACCTTCGATATGATCCATAATTATTGACATGTCATGTTATTGAGGTCAAGTACCAAATTAAAATTATTTTACTGCCTATTGGATTTCACCTTTTAGCTTCTTGGCCCCACCATGCTTAAGCCTAAGCTATGACGACAGTTGCTCTACAACTGATTGATCTTGATCCCTGATTCTTCACTTTTCATCCCATTAATAATAACTAAAATCTGATTGGTCACACTCTTTTGGCCTTAATTTGAGGTTGGCAACTTAATTAAGCGCATAAGGCCTTTGACCGTTTGATCTAGACCTTTTCACTCTAGCTGTTGATTTGTAACACAAGCACTCACATGCTATTTGTTTTGTTCCTTCATTGTTCTTTTGCAGTAAAAGATTATTGGCCCACTTTCCTTAGCTTGATAGAATGATCGCCATCTGATCTTTATCCAACACCTGTTATTCATCTCCACATTATGCTTATGTGCTGCCACATTGTCCATGCATGTCTTTCTCACTGTCTTCCACTTGTCTAGAGGCCCCAGATTCCATTTAGCTGCTTTAGACCCTTCATCCTTACATGCCTACCTCGAGGACTGATGAAAACCTAATTGGAGAAGCTCACAAACTCTAGGCTCTTTCAATTGGTCATATGACTCACTGCTTTGCTGTTTTGCTCTTAGCCTATGCATGGTCAAGATTCTATTCCTGAAATGCCTTAACTGTCCAATGAAATAGATCAGCGTTCCCAAATTAATCCAGTCTTGACAGAAAAGGGTCGAAAAGCAAGTCAAGGGGGCAAAGCCCTTTCCAATCCTTTTTCTTTTGAGGAAAACCTAAAGTAATATAATATCTGACCAACATTGTCGAAGTCTCATCACCCTTGAAAGCCCCAAGAATCCATTTAACAGCCAAAACAGTAGATTGAAGCTTTAGGTTTTTTAGCCACATGATGCTAAATCTGCAAGGAAGACAACACTATTTCTAGGCAATAACATGTCTCTTCTAATTCCCCTTCCCATCAAACCACAAAAAGTCTTTGACAAGCCTGTGTAATCTTTCAATATGAGAGTTACAAAACAACTAAACAGAGGCATACTAAATGTTATCAAAGGAAAACATTATTTGACACACTTGATATTTGTGTATTATTGCACCTATTAATAAGTTTACTTAGGATATTAGAAATATTTGATTATTTTAACTAGGTAGCTAATAATGACATGTGTACACCTTGACTTGAGGTACACAAGTGCTACCACTGTCTCATTAATCCTTGATTGATGGTAGTTAGGTGCCACCTTTGTTTAGTCAATCAAGATCACCTCTGTCTTAGTCAAATTGAGCAATGTTCCAAGGGTAGGCCTCCCCCCCCTACACACACACACCCAATTCTTTCTGTTTCTAGGATAGGAACATCCCTAGGACATGGAGAAACTTCCCCCTACCATATTGCCACCACTGTTAGTAGACAAGGAACGTCCTCGGGATATCTCCCTCAAAGAGAGGTGGTTTTTGGGGTGTCCCCTTGATTTGGAGACTTTAGGGAAATGTCAGGATGTCCGTGAGTCCCTCAAGGGACTTGTTGATGTCCCTCAAACGCACTAGAAACATCCAATTGTCCCCCGCATCAAACAATTGAAAAAAACATTTTTTTAAAGAAAATCAGACATTTTTTGAAATTTGGGCCACTAGTTCTAAGCTTAATAATCTAATAGGCCCCACCCACACCCTAAACACTCATATAAAAAATGCATAGCCCTCATCGTTTAGACCATTCAGATTCTTCAACATCATTGTTAGTTCTCTAAAGAATGAAGATTTAGTTAGAAATAGTGAGGGCTTGGTGTTGGAGAAAACATGGTGAGAAAACTCTGAAAATGGCATGGACCATGAAGGCCCGTGTGATCTTGATGGCCTTAATTTGGGTTTGGTGGTGGGGGTGTTGCCCCTTGAACCCGTTGTGGTCTCTGGCCCCATACCCCACCAACTGCCATCCCCCTGCTATCTTGAAATCTAGGGTCTTGGTACCCCCATCATCGAGACCCATCCTTGCATCCCCTTGTTCCAATACCTTGTGGAACTATGAGATTGAGTTAATTGATCCATTGATTGGCAGTTCAACTCTTGCCTTGATAGTTACTCACCTTAGGAAGAAAGAAATCCAAAGGTGAATGCAAAAGATCTTCCTGTTTTGGAAAGGAATATGTAGGAAGAAAATACAAGACATAAATCTTTGGAAACAATGCTTCAGTCGCCAAGTCAGTGATGAGAGGTGCCAAGATTAGATGAGGTGCTCTAGACCTAATTGAGGATGGTGACAACTCAAAGCATGATGGAAACTGTAGTAGCATAGGTGCCAAAGATAAAGGGACAATAGTTGTTGTGGAGCTATCATCGAAGAGGAAGAACGAATCCTCAATGGTGTCCTCTAGATCTACAAGGTAGGACTCACAAAATAGATACTTAAGATCTGCCAAGTACTTGTCCCAATGACGCCTTTGGAAGATAATGATGGTCCCGTTGAATTGAATCACTGAAAGCTCCATCTAAAGCAATACTGAAGTTGGTTGAAGCAAGTGATGATGGTGGAATCCCAATGCATGTCATCAGCCTACACTGGTCATCCCACAATGTGTCCACATTAGATACTTGAGTATGAACAACAGATAAATCTACAAGTGCTAGTTAGAGGAATCTTTATTCTTAAATGAAAATGAAGCCTTTGAAGCATTAGGAGAAGTCTATGTCATCTTGATGTACAAGATCTTCCCATTTTTCAATCACTGCAACTATATCACAATCATATGGTTGGAACACGTCAAGGGGTACTAGATTGTCCATTGTAGGATCATCCGAGAATGAAGATTTATTGAAGTCTCCATACATTAGATTTTGGTCTAAAGGGCATGAGGACTCTCAATGTGCATGGTGACTCCACATGGTGCCGATATCGACATTACACAATTAATCCTATGACATGATTAGCCTTTTCCCTTCATAGTAGTGTTTGCCAAAGCGAAGTGGGTTCAGGAACTAGTCCATAAAGAATAGGCAAGAGTTTGACCTATCTGCAATGCTTCAAGAGGTTGTCTTGCAAGGACTTATAGTTTCTTCTATCTAGTTTGATAATAGTTGGATGCTTTTTAATAATTATTTTTAATTCCTCCATTAGATCATTTAAGGGATCAAACCAACAAAAAGCAATATAAAACACAGTGTTATAGGACTCGCTTGGACTTGCCTAGACTCGACGAGTCCTAAGATAGGTAGGCCAAAATGAGCCCTAGGGACTCGTGACCCGGGTACCCGGTGAGTCCCATTGGGAAAATTGGTGAAATCAATTAAAATCAAGAAAAAAAGAATAAAAAATAGAAAATGGTTAAACGTGAAAGTGTGAAAGTCAAACATTTTTTTAAGGGTTTGGAGGACTTTTGGAGGATGGTTAAAAGCAATAAAATTATGAAAAATGACATGCACCATGAATGTCTGTGTGGTCTCAAAGGCTTAAAATTGGGCTTGGCTGCCCCTCGACCCCACTGGAGGTGCTGCACCCAAACCCTTGCTCTAGTTTTAAAAAGCAAAAAAAATCATTTTGGGCCATGCTAGATGGAAAAGCAACATTTTTTTTATTCTTTGGACTTTTTTCTAATTAAATTCCAAGTAATTGAATTACATTTGTACTTCTCCCTATCCTAAGTACTGTAGCAGCATTTGCAGAATTGTCTGAGATACAAATACATGTCTCCACATAGAGCTAGTAATGCTGGGCTAAGTGATACAAGCTCCTTTCTACCATAGTTCATGACTCCATATTGTGATTTTTGTTTTTGATGCAATGGATATCATAATCCATGAGTTTTGTACACCTAAAACACTTGACAATATTTATATATTTAAAAATGTTGTTTTCTTCAGCTAAAATCCACATTTATACTCATGTGATTGATGTATACTTTTTGTAAGTTATCAAAGTAGCTTCTATTTGATTAGTTTATTGTGTCTTCAAAGTTTATTTATTGAAGGGTGCATGATAAAAGTTTTAAATCCTTGAAAATCTCTATATTTCATGGTTTTTTTAATTTGCCGAGTCTTTGTTGAGTCTTGGCCGAGTTTGAGCACCGAGTTCGAGTCCGGGTCAAAAATCAGCATGTCAAGTTTGAACCTGGTAACATTGATAAAACCACAAGGGTAACCACCCACCCTCTACCCCAAAATGGAACTTTATATCAATTCATATATGTCCAATTGTTATAAATTCGAATATAGGCACACAAACAACTAAAAGCAAAAAACAAACTCATTTTGCCATTTTCCATATTGTGAAGAAGAAGACATAGAAGGAGAGTAGTTGTGAGAAGAGAAGAGAACAATAGTGAGAAGAAGGCAAGAGAGCATCAAAACTACATTAACTTAAAAGTGATAAAATTATGAAAAAATGGCATACGCCTTGAAGGTTTGTGTGGTCTCAAAGGCTTTAATTTGGGCTTGGTGGTCGGGGGCTCTTCCCCTCAACCCTACTCTGTATCGTAATAGGTAGTGCACTTGGAGCAATGCCTTTGGACCTTGTGAGGGACGCAACCCCTTGACCTTGTTGGGGGCATTGCCTACAGACCCTCCGAGGGCATTGCCCCTCGACCCCACTAGCGGTGTTGCCCACAGACCCCGCAAAGGGCATTTCCCCTCAACCTTGCTTACAACTTAATATATTCAATAAAGAGGAATAGGGTTACTTCTCGACAATCAAAAGCATTAACTTCTTACTCTTAGGGTCTAATTTGGTTCTCTTTGCATCTGGAATCCAGGTGTATGCAATAGAACCAAAAACCTTAAGATGACTAATCTTTGGTTTCCTTCCAGACCAAGCTTCCTCTGGGGACTTCTGCTTCACCTTGTAAGTGGGAGACCTATTTAGCAGATAAACTATTATATAAACTACCTCAACCCAAAATTTCTTGGGAACACTCCTGTTCTGCGGTTCTGCCTCTCAACTACTCCATTTTGTTGTGGAGTGGAGGGTGTTGTAAATTGCCGTTTTATTTCGTGTTTAGCACAAAAGTCATTGAATTTCTTTGAACAAAATTCACCTCCATTATCAAACCTAAGAGTGATTATTGAACAACCGGACTCTTTTTCTATTAATGCTTTGAACTTTTGAAATTCCTTAAACACATTTGATTTTAACTTCAGAAAATACACCCACATTTCCTACTGAAATCATCTACAAATAGAAGAAAATACCTAGCACCAGTGATCAATGCTGTGTTCATTGGTCCACAAACATTTGCATGAACCAGCTGAAGGACTCTCTATGCTCTCCAAGCCTGTCTTTCCCCGAATGGAGTTTTGTGCTGCTTCCTTGCTTGGCAAGCTCCACAAACACCATGTATTTGCTGCTGGATTTGAGGTAAACCCTTTACCAAATTCTCTCGAGCCAATTGAGATAAGATAGGTCGAGGTGCCCATACCGTTGATGCCAAAGTGTAGTCATAGCCGATACACTCTTCGTTGCCAATGCACGCTCTTGAACCCCTCTAGTATCAACCAGCCGATACAACCCATGATCTTCGATGCCAACTGCAATTGTTTTCTTGGACTCCTTGTCAACTATATAGCATTTGTGTTTGCTAAGGATGACATCCAAATTGGGACTATGTTGCATAGTCTGACTGACTAAGAGCAAATTAAGCTCCATTCCCAGCACATAGTACACATTGAAAAAAATGAGATTTTTCCCTCCAGCTAAACATTCCCCCTGCCAACAACTGTGTCTCCTCACCACCATCGAAGATCACTGAATCTGAGCAAGCCATGTACTCTGTGAACCAATCATTTCTGTGGGTAAAACGTCGAGACGCTCTAGAATCTATGTACCACACAGATGACTTTGACTGATCTGTTGGTCGTTTGGCCATGAAAGCATAGAAGGTTGACTCCTCGGAATGATCTATGACATGAGCATTTGGTGGAGACCCTCCCTAGTTGGTTTTCTTTTTAGCCAACCTCTTTCTGCAGTGCTTCTTCATATGACCAAGTCTACCACAATAGTGATGTGATATTTTTCAAATTCTTCGAAGTATCTTCATTATTCCCTTGAGTTTTCTTTTGTGGCCATTTGCCTTTTCCTTTGTCATTTGCTGCAAATGCTTGTTCCACACTCTGTGTATCACTGCCGTTGCTACCAAATTGTTTCTTCCATCTATCCTGTTGCAAGAGCTTATTGCACAGCTCTTCGAAATTCAGGTCAACACTGGTAGATGTGATATTGAGTGTCACAATAAAATGTTCATACGCCTGTGGTAAGCTTTTCAGCGTAATAACCACCATATCTTCTTTTTCCATCTTTCGACCCATGGCAGACAACTAATCTCTGATGTCCTTGATTTTTAACAAATGCTCTTGCAAGGATGTCTCATTCATCATAATAAAAAAAAACATATTTTTGAGGACGAAGGCCCTGCCTTTATCTGACGTCTCATGCAGATCTCGTAGGTGCTTCCAAATTTCTTGTAATGTCCCCATTTTGAGCTAGACATGATTTTTGGATTGCACTTGGTTTTAGATGATGGAAAATTATAAGGTTGGCTCAATACTTGTTTTATTTGGATTTTTGGCTGTGTTGTATGGTGATATTTTCATAAATCCAAAATATTTGATTTTCTAGCCAAGGATGGAAAATATAAATGTTGATCAAATTGAAAGTTAAAAAGGTGGAAAATGGAAAATGCAATCTTTAATTGTATTTTCAATATTTTTATTATTTTCCAAGGAGGTTGACGCCTAGAGGGAAAAAAGAAGAAAAATAAAATAATAAATATTATTTAATTTATCCATGTGCCAACGCCCAAAAAGGAGGAGAAAATATTTAAAATAATGATTTATTGGCCCAAGAGGAGATCCCCGCCCAAGGAGGAGAAGTTTCAAAAAATATATATATATTATTTTTTTTTGGATCGCCGCCCAAGTGAGAGGAGGAAAAAAAATAATAAAAAATATATTTTTTATTCTCCAAGGAAATCGATGCCCATGAAGAGGAGAAGAAAATTAAATAAAAAATGATATTTTTAAATATGGACGATTTGTGGATGATAAGGAAAAACAAAAAAAAATTATATTTTATTGTTTTTTTTTAAATGATTGAAGGCAAGGAGTGCAATTTATTTAAAATTGTTCATTTGAAAATTGCATTTTCATTGGTGGATTTGAAAATGGGCAAAATTGGGCTAATTGGGACTCCTAGGTGAAGGAAAGGATAAATAGAGGCTCTTGGTTTCAATTTGCAACTATTGATCTCTTGGAAAATTTGGCATTGGATGTGTTTACTTGGCTGGAATTGCATTTTCAGTGGTATCAAGGAGATGATCCCTTGATTTGTAGTGGTTTGTAGATGATCCCATCCGACATTGTGAGGTGAATTCATGGAGAGTTCATCATTGGGCTTCAATTGATGATTTGGTTTATGCTATGGCTAGCTATGGAGTTGGGTTTTGAGTATTTTCCATGATTGAAGACTTCTATGACAGCCGATTTGAATAAGGAGTGAACTTTATGTGTTTTTGACGTCTTTCAATAATCTGATTTGTGCATCAGCAGACTGGAAAATTCATATCAGAGCTAATTGGCATATTTTGAAGGTTGGAGACAAGTTATACCTTGCTAAGCCAAATCATACTCATTTGGGCATATGCGATTCATGATTTTGATGATATTTGGCACTTTTGGGTCATTGATTGCAAATCTGGGCAGTTTACATCAGGTACAGCAGTGACATCAGCAGGTACAACAGTGATATCAGAGGGTACAGCAGGGGTAAAGGATCACCTACAGTCATACAATCAATCCTAGTTGGGTTATTGTTTCAATTGGCATCAGTATCTATCCTTTGGCTAGGGTTTTGGCATTCATTTGTTCACATTTTTTAATTGTATAAGGTCTGATCCTAAAATCAGTCAATTCTGATATAACAGACCAGCCAATAGACTTCTGTAATCAGTTCATTGAAATCAATAAGAGGTGAAGAATTTCCGGGCATGTCATTTGATGGTTCATATGTTTGATTTGCTATATACTATGTGATGGATTATGTTCATACATTTCAATTTGATTATATGTTGCAAAAGTTTGAAAGCATTGCATAACGAATTCAAAAACAATTGTATAGTACAAGTAGGGTTCTTTACATTTCTGCAAAGGTTTTGCTTGTTTGAACCTTTGGAAACATCTCATCAATCATTAATAGTTTTATCAACATGACTGCTTCTCTATCCCGCTCGTTAAATTTGTCTTGGTCTTTACCCATAGTCGCTGGCCGGGCATCGGTATCGAGGACAATCTTTTCGAGGCACCTTTACTTGAAGATTGTGAGCATTCTCTGCGTCCAAGTGTTATAATTCTTGCTAGTGAAATGCTAGCTGCCTTCCAACATGATGTTGGGTAACAAAGCCTTCCCTCCCGCAACTCAAAATCACAGAATAAATAAAACTTCTGTTGTCAGACTGAAATTTGTGGGTCAAAACCCTAGTCAGCACCAAACAGCTACGATTTTATAAAAAAACGTCAAAATCTTGATAAATCTGCCCACAAAGAGGTCTGAAAACCCTAGACACCCATTGATTGTGAAAAAACAGTCAAAAAGAACCCACGATTTTGTCAAAAAATTGCCAAAACTGAACTGAAATTTGCCTGAAACCCTAGGTGTCACCACAAAATAGTACTGAACCCACGATTTTTAGAAAAAATTGCCAAAAACAGAGGTGCAATGCCCTTTACCAGTTGTGGCCTGTAGAAAAATGACCCCAAAACCAGTTGCGGCTTCAGAAAAAGAGCCAAAAAAGGCACGATTTAGGGAAGTTTGCTCCTGCAACCTCCTTCCAGGCCTGCACTCTAGTCGTCGTGACCTCAAAAGAACAAACCCATGGCCTCAAAAGAACAAAAAAAAAGGTGTCAAAGATTTTCAAGTAAATCCACCCATAAAATAGACGTGAATTGCAGATGCGATTTCTAGGTGCGATTTCACAGAAAGAGTTCAAAGAATCCGCCAAAAAATGATGAAAAACAGGTGTTTTGACAGGAGTCTGTCCCTGCATCCTTTAATACAAGGAAAAATCGCGATTTCAGACCAAGAAATCCCATGATTTCAACAAAAACAGGTCGCTGTATTTTCAGAATACAAAAAAACCTGCGATTTTGAAAGAAAACCGCCCCCCCCCAAAAATCTTGAAACTCTAGTTGGTTCCGTATGATTCCGTACAATCTAGTGTATGAATCCTTTTGAAATTTTATGTGTCACAAGCATGCAAGTTGTCATTGCCAGCAATAGTCCGTATATCTCCACGTGTTCACCGATCCCAATCGACTTGGGCTCTGATACCATAAAATAATATAAAACACAGAATGATTATTATGATATTCGATATTTACTAAGGAGTGAAAGCATCCTTAAATAAGAGTTTACAAACGCTTTATCCGGAAAGGATAAGAGCGACAACTAAGCAACAGTTAATAAAGCAAAAGGACAAGAACATAACTAAAAGAATAAAGAATATTCCTAAAGTCTATCCTAAAGACTAATTGATGATTAAATATTACAATAATATTTTAATGAACCTGATGTAACATCAAATTGTCCAGTGGTTGATCTGTTGTGTAATGATTCTTTGCATCCTGTGTTTTTATCTCACCAAGAAAATTTGGTGAAGATTCAACTTCCATCATTTTCATTTAGAATTATAATTCGATTAGTTGTTGAAGATTGTTTCAGTTGATTGATTTCAATGAATACCCTGTTCTTTTGGTATGCTTATAAAATAGGGCTTAGTGTAAGGCATAAATTTACATTATTCCTTTGAATTTATTGCAGAGATTATTAAAAAGTCATGAAAATATTCTTAAGCAGTTGCCATGCCAAATTTTTGAGCGTATAACACTAGGAGAGGGTCCCGGGATAGGAATGATGAAGGATGCAGAAACTGTAGCAATGCCTGAAGGTTCCACTCTATTTGACTTGGTTCAAACAGGACTAACATGTTCCCATGCTGCTGTGGGGGTGGTGGTGCGGTTGAGAGAAGAGTTACCATTGGTGAAAGAGGTGCCAGTTCTTTTTGTTATAGATCAGGTATTCAATCCATGGTTCTGTATGATTTCATTCTCTGGGTATCTGTTTCCTTATTATATGGCATGGATTTTTGTACTTTTAGTAAAAACTAATAAATTACTGATTTCTGCTTGTTTACTTGATGACATTGTAGTTCAATAGCTGGTTTACATTTAGTCAATACAAAGAGTATACGGGTCGGTTCTCGCATAGGGATATTCATGCACGTGAGCTTACTATGGTGTGCTTTCTTTCTCAAAATCATTTTATGTTCTTCGAATAATTTAATTCGAATGATTTAAAGATTTTTCTGCTAATCATGCTCCTTATATTATATAAAAGAGAATGGAATGACTACAAAGAAAATCATCTGGTTAATGGTTCTTCAACAATCAGTGGGAAAGAATAGATATTGCTTCAAAGTAGAAAGAGTTAATGTTTTTGAAGACATCTATTTCTTAGTTGCATTATCTTCATTCTCTTAGAAACTTGTGAGTCAGTCCTGAGTTGCCTACCTGGTAAAGTGAGTGATAAAGAATTGCAATTCAATGCTGATTTGTCCCGTGTCGCTTTTCATCATGTTTTCTTCTTTCCATTGTTTCTGTTATTGCGAGTGTCATTCTCTGCTTGAGCTCTATTTCATGCCCACAACCACCAATTTCATCTGTGATGTGAACTACAGATTTTGATAATTGATAGTTTTGTTCAGTGCTGCGATGTATCATTGGATGATTATTTTTATTGTTTACATGAGGATGGTCTTAATACATTTTTGATGTCTGTGATAGGTTTCTAGTATGTCGATTTGTTTGTTTCTTCTACAGATAAGAGAACATGGAGGTCTTGACAGTCGAAGGGTACCCTCTTAAAGAACCCTTCCATTCATGAAGAGGAAACATTTGAGATTCATTTTATGTATGAATTCAATTCTAGAAATCATTACTAAAATTACATAACAGTATTCCTATAAAATTCAATTGGTTGCTCAATCTTTCCTTGAGCAGAGGCTTTGAATAATAAGCCATAAAATATGCAACTGTCATAAAATTTAAAAATTCTGTATTGAAAATTTGAAACAACATGCATATGCCAGGCTGATGGGTCCCCAACTTTTGGTTCAGTCTAGGAGAAGAGAACACTTGATGTATTTTGTTGTAAATTATATCCCCTTCCAAAATAAACAATACTTGATATCAGTGATATGATAGATCACTTTGTCATATCCACTGCTACTGCTAGGATGGAGTCGTCTCTCCCACTTAGTGGTCATCACCATCTTTCCAAGTTATTGCTTGACGTTTGAGAAGTGATTAGGCATGATAAAATCAGAAGGAAAGGATGTCTTTGCACAAAGAAGCAGGCGTAGATAAGCATACATTCTATTGATTGCTTGGGGTTGTTGCAGTCTTTTTGTATTGGTGATCATGTCACTGATTCAAGGAAGCATGTTATGCAAGTCCTTAAGCAATAAATTGATCCAGTTTACTGTAGTTTAATAAAGATATTGGGATATTATCCACTATTCTATTCCCTGTTAAGCATTATTTGCAGCACTTTGGTTTTGATTTGCACTACATTTTCTCTTCCGACCTGCAAAAGTGCATCTAAAAAACAGATCCACTAAATAACATATGTAGTTGGGGAACCATACCCTGACCCTTGGTACCCATCTCCTGCATCGGAAATGCATCTCCATCTCAGAGTCATATATGGTGATGCCTCCACATGTCAGGATACTTAAGATGAATTTTTCTTGGATTTCTATACATCTCCTAGAAGTTTCCCTTGATTGGAAACTTCCTATAGGAGTTTCTTATATATATCATATAAATTACATTGGTTATTTTGTGCTGAAGTGTGGATATTTGGTTTACAAGAAATAAAAGAATTGAATAAAACACCACGATTTATAATTTTCTATGTTTTGCATGAAACTGTACATTTTTTTTCTAGTAGAAAATTATCTTATCATAGCCCAACGAGATAATAGTAAGAAGAGAAACAATATAAAGGATTAAGATGTCCTTTTGCACTGAAGTTTTATCAATTGACTGAAAATATAGCCATCTCCAAGTATCTGTGTTTTGAAATAATGGCATCCTAGTCTCCGTTCCCATTTGCTGCCTCTAGGTGATTATGGTTTAAAATTTAACTGTTTATGTCATGATTGTGACTGTCAAATATCAATAAAATTAATCTTTTCTTTTGTTGACATTTATTTTAATAATTTAAAATGTTAAAGTTTTTTTATTTTAAGCATTTTACATTTTTTGAAGTTGTATAGCTATTGTGTATTTTTTTCTAAATCTAAATATTTAAATAGTGTTTATATTTTCTGAAAAATGGCATACTGGTACACCATCTCAGTCTCTCGTAACAATCCCGGTCCCAATTTTAACTTCTTTCACATTAGATTGAATGTTATGCAGTCCAACAATCATGACACCCTTAGGGAAGGGAACAAGAATATATATGAGAGGTCTTCAAGCAATAGTGGTCTACCTATCAAAAACATTAGAAGCTTTAGAGTAGTTCCAAATATCTGTAATATCTTGAAGCCTTTCCTGAATGGGAGCTTTCTCACTCAAGACAACCATGCAGAGCTTTCCATAACCTGGGGCCACAATCTTTAGGAGCATTGTTCTCTATTTTTATTGCATCCTTAAATAGTGACCCCTTTGATCCATGATTTCTCTAGTTGATAGTAGAAATTAACAAACTGTGCTATTTATGTTATTGTGCTACTTGAAATGCTCAAATAGCAATTGGTCCTTTTTAATCTGTGAATGAGATTGGGGCCCTCTCCCTTATCCAAAAAAACAAAACAAAACTGAAGTACATACAAACAGAAAGAGAAAATCTCAACTTTTCAAATAATGTCAAGTGACCTATCAATTTAAGACACCAAACTGTAATGTGCTACCCTGAATTTTTTTTCAGATTTTACAATAATAACAGCAATGTTAGCACAAAGAATGCAACCAAGTAAACACCTCCGCACTTTTTGATCACCAAGTTCCCAAGATGGGCGAGGTGAGAGCATACAGTGCTTCAGCTGATCAAATTACTGCCTTGCAAACAAAATCCAATTACAACTTCCGCTTATTCAGCGGGCATCCACTTATTCAGTGGGAGAATGAACAAGCAAAGACAAAGCACATCCGCTTATTCAGCGGGGAAGCCAAGGAAAAATCAAAATACTATTATCCACACTAGCGGTCATACCATCTAGGGTTTACATAATGTTTGCAACATAATTTAAATGATTACAATGAAGAGAATAGGCTGCAATGTATATCAGTAACCCTGTTTTTCCCACTAGCTGAGACTGCTGCAACAAAGATTAGTTCATAGAAACACATGTATGAAGAATGGAAGCTTATGTTGACTGAACAAGGTATCTCCAAACAATACCAATCATGAAATGCATGAAGAAAATCAGATTAGAACCCATTTTCATCCTGCTGTGATGCATTTGAAATTATGGTAACACTGTGACAGCACCATCCAAACCCTCAAACAGTCCCACTCTTGCTATTTCTCCACCTCAAACTCACACCATACTCACCCTCTACCTTAGGCGACTCCCTTCCACTCCATAATCACCAAGTAAATGGAGCGATTCAATCTCAGATTTCCCACGTCCCAGTTCAGGCCTGTACGGCAGCACTGGTGGTATGGACTGCCATACAATCCCAAGTCTGCAGCAAACACTCTTCAAATTGTACAGAATCCCAACAGGTTAGAAAATATCCAAACAAAGATTGAAATGAGATCAACAAGGATTCAAACCAAAACATTAATCAAGCTCATGCCTGGTACGACTAGAAATGTACGGCCAACATAGGTAATCAACAAACTTCAGATAGAACTTCCAAAATCTACTAAAAAATCACACCAAAATCCATCACAAGATGATATTGAAACACTTTTCAAACCAAAACTCGTAGAAAACATCATACTCCATTTCAGCTCTGTGCAACTCCTGAATGAAGTCACTCCTTTCAGCTAGGGTGGATCTAAACTGAACTTCTTTGAGAGGGTTTTCGTCCTCAAGAAGGTATGAAGAACTCACAGGTTCATTTCTGCAGCATAACAGTATAATTTGAAGCATAAAGAAGCAAAATGAGCTCTCATCTCCTTTATGAAGGCATGTTGGCAGTTACACACAAAAAAATAATTATTTCTCGGAAAAATAATCTTTTTCACTCCAACTCAAATACTTTACTTTTTCCCAACTTAAGTGCTCACTTCAAAGTGCCTAAAATAAAAGAATATCTTTTCCTTTTTCCAATGAGCTGTAACACATATGCACTTAATAATTATTTCCAACCTTATAGAAATAAATGCGAAATAATTAACAAATAGCTCATTAAATCACCCACTTTTACAGAAAATCCCAAACATCATCAAACTGCAAAATAAACTATACCATCGCCCTCCATAAAGTTTGGGATGAAGATTGACACCCTCCGGGTGACTTTCTATAAAGACGGCTTTTCCAAGAAGTTTGGAGAGAAATCCGAGAAGCCGAAAAAACTTCCGAAAGTTGCACTACAATCTTGGAACACAATCGAGCTCAATGCCATCATCAGAATCCCATAAAAGCAACTGAACCAAAGCTCTTCACCAAAAGGAGCCCCTTACCATACCACATAGCCTATCGGAACTGCAGGAAATAGGCTATCGGACCCACAACTGTCTAGGCTTGAGAAGGGGACATTAGACAAACTAACTTCTCTTAATATTTTCACATAATCCTTAATAGGCACCAGCTCTAGGTTTTGACTAAATTGCAAAAAAGAAAGAGGAGAGATCAACAATGTGTTGCAAGCATCCTCTTTCCCCTATGGGAGAGAAAAGCCTATGTAGTCCATTGTGAACCCTCATTTGTTGTATTCATTGCTTCCACACACAATCTTTTGGCTTCAGTTTTCTGTCCTATGTGTTTCCCTGTGGGTCCACAATTAGCCTAAGTCTTTTTAGATTCTGTTTTTGAAATGTTAAGGATTTATGTGGAAACCAAATGATCCACATCATCCTTCTGAAGGCTTCAACTTCCAAGTCTTGTAAATCATGTCGTTCTATTGCCTTGGCCTCCTTAAAACACTCTTCCCTCACTGAAGCATCCATACACTGGGCCTTGGAGTACTGCAAATCTGCCCCACCACATTTGGGAGATGAAGTGCCACCGTACATAAGTGCAAAAGAACCCATAGGCTCTTGAGAAGAAACCTTTGCATGGTGCTTCTATCCATCCACTTGGGTGTCCAAAGAACAAGCTTGGTTCCTATGTGCAAGAACTGAGACATGCTGATCAACTTTTAGAGTCCACTTTTGGAGCTAGACTGTCATAAACCCGGGTACCTTAGGGGAAGAACATTCAACAACCTTATTATTGATGCTGTTACAGCAAAAATATCTGAATGATAGCCCGTCAAAATCCACATGCTAAAGCTAAGGACCATGCTTTGATAAAATCCAAATAGAATGAAAAACCAGTTTGGAAATATCCAAATAGATGCAAGCTCTTACAAAATTTGTTTGAATCCCATCCATTTTAGGGTCAATTTTTACAAACTCCCCAACCATCTTTGTCAGCAACATGATCAAACAAGGATTTCTCAAAATCGCTGGAAGATGATGGAAATGAATCCAGATGTGGATCCTGGCAGTAATATCTACTGTTGGGTCAAAGAAGGTGAAAGAAGGGTTTCCAAGGGCTTACGAACAACCCAACCCTACCATGAGACCAAGGGCCATTGTTCCAAACAAAGTCTTGACCCTTCGTGGAATGAAATTTAAAAAACCCTTGGCTAGCAGAGTCATAGAGAGACACACAAGATGTTTCCAAGTATTTTCCATCAAGTGGGTGATCTCAGGTGGAGTTGGCCTCTTGCCCTTAAATCTGCTCACAAGGGAACAACTCGCCATCTCCTCTGGGAACTAATCAATACAATTGTTTGAAAGACTTAGTTCCACCTCATCCTCAGCCAATTGAAAAGGGATGTCCCCAAAAACAAAGATTTTTAAACCTTATCTACATACTTAGGGGATCGGGATCCACTAGACCACTCCTTATCTGTGTTTTTATTCTTCGAAACCCTACCTCCATCATTTTCTACACCCGTGCCTTCTCAGCTAGACAAAGTAGAAAATGATGGAGGTAGGTTTTCGAAGAACAAATATGTAGATAAGGAGTGGTTTGGTGGAGCCTGTCCTTTGAGTATGTAGATAAAATTTCAAAATATTTTTTTTTTTTTTAGGGGGGGTGGGGGACATCCCTTTTCAATTGGCTGAGGATGAGGTGGAACTGAGTCTTTTGGATGATTGTATTGATCACTTTTCAGTGGAGATGGGGAGTTGTTCCCTTGTGAGCAGATCTCTGGGCAAGAAGGCAACTCCGTCTGAGATCACCCACTGGAGAAAATCTCCACTGAAAACTGATCAATACAATCGTCCAAAAGACTTAGTTCCACCTCATCGTCAGCCAATTGAAAAGGGATGTCATCCCAAAACAAACATTTGAAATGTCATCTACATACTCAGGGAATAGGGTACCACCAGACTGCTCCTTTTCTGCATTTTGTTCTTTGAAACCCTACCTCCATCATTTTCTACACCCCTGCCATCTCTGCTAGACAAAGTAGCTTTTTCTATAGCAAAGGAAGGAGAGGACATAGCTTTGGCTGCAATGACATGCTTTTTACAAAAAATGCTGCACATGTGAAAGGGACTAGCAGCATTTTTGCATTCAGGGAGGACAACTTCTAGCTCAATTTTTCCATACTGCTCCCTCTTCTCCCTCCGCAAAATCTTTCTCCCAGCACCATGAAAATGCTGGTGAGGTGTTTCCAAAACCGTACCTGCCTTCTCCACTCACTCTTATGCATTGTCACCCATGCTGTGGTTGCTCACACTCGCCATTCTCACATGGCAACTTATTGTTTGCAAGATAAATTAATCAATTTCTCTTGTTTGGAATGGTGTTTATGTAATGCACCCTTCTAGTAAGCTCAAATTGTTCACAACCTTGCACAATTTCAACTTACACAAAGGAAACATTAGTATTCAGTTTTTCCTTTTTTTATATCACAATTAGAACTCACTAGCAAAGTATTAATGCATATTCTTTCCGCATTTGTCTTTAAGCATTATAATCTTCTAATCAAAATCACATAATTTCATGAACATAGTTATTCCATATTCACATTCATAGACTTCATTTTCTATCCTAGAGAGAATCGTGAGTCACCCTATCATTAATCGATCCCTAATTCCATGAGCACGGTTTGTTAAGGTGCCATTAACCATCCCATATGGAGGCCCGATGGCTTCACACTACACCCAAGGTACTTCACCATTCGGCTCAAAGGACTTCATGCTACACCCGAGCATACTTCATTCATTTGAGAGTCACCCACCGTAGGGCACATTTAACATTGATGAGCTCATCATACCATAGGCCCAAGGCTTCACCTCACACCCGGAGGTACTTCGACACTTGGCCCAAGAGACTTCACCTCACACCCGGAGGTAGTTCATCTTCTTGAGGGTCACCTAGGTCCAAATCACACCCTTAACTTAACCCCATACTCATAGATTGGCGAGATGATTAAGGATGAGGCTTAATTCTCCTTTCGGATATGGCATGAGTTGTGAGTTATCAATCATTCATTATTGCTATCTTGTGATCCTACTTGGATCACAAAATGGCATGATCATTCATATTCCTTTATGGGAACCTTTGTGTTTCCATCCATATAATTGGCCCTATATTTCCATTTCTTGATCATGGCCATTCCTTGTCGATTTGGTTATATTACATTCTTATTGCATAGGATTCATTTCACCATTCTTATGATGATCTTATATTTGATCGTTCTAACATTCTATATATTAAACTTTTATGCTATTCTATCCCATATTCGGATTCAAGATATTTTCAATATTAATATTTCATTATGTTTATGTAGCTCACATTCTTATGTATTCATTATCTAATGCAATCATGCTTCATTTATTGGTTCATAACATAAGCACATTTTCTTATACCTACTTATGATGCTGATGCAATTCGATTTCATGTATATCTAAATTCTAAGATCTATGACTTATATTGCTGTATGTTTGTATCTAACATTTCAAGCATTATAATTATCTTAATCTATGTTAGAATCTCATATATTAATGTTCCTTCCTATCATTTAGTATTAAACATCTGATCTGTATATAACTGATATATTCGACTGGGTAATTTTGCAAAGATGAGATGCTGAGTGTATTGATTGAGTTTTTTGATCGATGATGATATCCCCTTGATAATGCCAACGATTTCCTCATTTATATCTTTCTCATACCTCTTTATTGAAGAGGCACCCTTTGGATTTCCAATCGCTACATCCATATTAGAATCGTTGTTTGCTATTAATATTTTATAACTTTGCTGTTTAGTTAACAGCGCTCACTGTATAAGTAATGGTCGGACCTTTAACAAGACTTTAAGACCTTTTATTAATAAGTCGCTGCTTTTTAATAATCACAGCCTCCCTTTTAATTAATCCTTTAATGGTAATTACTCATGGTAATTACTCACTTCTAATCGGACTTTTCAAAATATAATGTTATTATTTACTATATGAAATATAATATGTTTAATTTATAATATTTATATTTAAATATTAATGTTTATATTAATTAATAATTATAACTTATATTTATAATTATAATGATATTTAAATTAATAATATAATATATCTCATTATGAATATATTATATTGTATTAAAATATAATAATATTATTAAATATTATTTATTAAATATTATATAGTAATAATGTTATAAATATTAATACAATTATCTCTATCATTTAGATCGACTAAACATCGTATTTGACAAAAGCAACTTAACCGTCTTTTATCATGATGTTTAAATCTTTAATTTAAACAATGCCTTAATATCAGGACATGACAGTTTAGAATTGGAAATAAGAACTAGAAATAAAGAAAGTTCTCAACACAAGGTATTTAATCCTAGAAAACCCCAGGATGGAGGAAAAACAGTTGGCGGTGGCAATTGCTTGTTTACCTAATTCTTATTGCTTAAAACAAACAAATACAAAGCTAAGAGATACAACTTCTAGTTGTCAAGTCTGCCACTTCACTCTTCAGGTGGAATTCTTCTTCTCCGCGTCACTTGAACACTCACACTTGCGTCCAATTTTGTAATTCACCCTCTTCATGTATTTAAATAGGTGCTAACCTTGCAAAATGAAAGCTCTTCTTACCTTAGGATATGAAGAGAGAAAATGGGATGTTTCATCTTCTCCTGGATCCTAATGGATCATACCTCTCTTCAGATAGACTTTTAGTCTCACAAAAACTTAATGAGACGCCAAGTGTGGGAAGAATTAGACTACGTTCTTTTTTTATCACTATTTTGCTTGCTTCGGTATTTGTCCTTTGATTCATGTTTGCCAAGACTCCTGTCCACCTTTTTGGTCCGTCTTCTTGTGAACCACTACATCTTTTGGGTTTATGGCCCATGGATTGTTTTCCAATCACCAAGTCCTCCAATGAATGAAGCAGATTCTCTTCATCTTCTTCACTAAACATGGATGGCTCATATAGATGCAGGTATTCACAATTTGCCGCCAAATGCATCTCCATATATGGAAGTAAATTAAGCCTGAAAGTATTGTTTTTGATGGCCTCTAGGATGGCGAAGGGCCCATATCGTAGAGGTTTTTTACTTTCTTGGTTTGTTCTTGTAGCCTCTCATTTCCTAAGGACATCAATACCTTGTCTCCCTTGTTGAGTCCCTGTCTCTATAGTGCTGGTCATGCTTGCTCTTGTACTTTGCTTGAGACTTCTCTAGTTGTTATTTAACCTTGAGCTGGATTTGTCCAATCCGCTCGATGAATTTAATGGCTCTTGCCACCTCCAAATCTTGCTCTCTGGTCTTGTCTTGTTGTTCCAATGCAACATCAAATGGAGTAGTAGCAGACAAACAACTCAAACAAGTCTCAAAAGGTGAATGATTTGTTGATATATGAGTTGTTCATTTGTATGAGTGCTGAATACAAGGCAAGACTCATCCCAAGTCTTTGGACACCTGCTGTTACAGCCTCTAATGAGTTGTACCAAGGTCCTGTTAACCACTTTTGTATGGCCACTGGTTTCTGGATGGAAAGCTGTATTCTTTTGGTGTCTTGTATACATTTTGTCCCAGAATGTAGACCAAAATTTTCTTACAAACCTGGAGCATCTATTTGAAACAATGGATCTTGGTAGCCCAAAGTGCATCCAAACATTTCCAAAGAACAATTTAGCTGCCTCTTTATCAGTGATGGACTTCTTACATGGAGTTAGAATGTACATCTTGCTAAATCTGTCCACACCTACAAAAGGATGTCATGACCATGCTTAGTCTAGTAAAACTCCTATAAATTACATGGTAACGCTTTCCCACAGTCTCGTGGCCATTAGAAGAGTCGTACATTCCTTCTTTGCTTGTTTTAGATTTTACTAGTTTACAAGCTCTAATAAATCCAGCTACTTCTTTGTGCATCTCAGGTCAATACACATACCTTTTCAAATGAGCTAGTATCTTACCAACTCCAAAATGGCCTGCATCTTTCGAGGTATGTGCTTCCCTCATTAGTAGAAGTCTTTGTTCTTTTGGTTAATTAGTTTACCCAACTTGTACAGCAGCCCATCCTTGAGGTAGAAATCTTCTTCACTCTGGGCAACTTTTTTTGTTTGCAATTGCTTGAATTCTTCCCAAAATTGGAATCTAGATCATATTCATCTCCATAGGCAACTTTGGTTAAAGGCTCAAGCTAAGTAACCATGGTCAAGACTGAAATTGGCTTGAGAGAGGTGGCCTAGATAGCATATCCACCACCACATTTGTGCTCCCCTTTGTGTCCTTGATTACCAAATGGAGTTGTTGCGAAAATTCCATGTGCTTTTACAGTTTTGGTTGCTGCAACTTATTTTGTTCTTGCAAATATTGTAGAGGTTGGTGGTCAGTATGCACAATAGTTTATATACGCAACAAATAATGTTTCCACTTCTTAATTGCTTGAACTAGTTTATAAAATTCTTTATCATAAACTGTATATCCTCCAAGTGCTGAAGTAAAAACCTTTGCATGATAACAAATGGGCTTACCTCCTTGCAACAAGACAACATCCATAGCATACTCACTAGCATTGGTCTCCACTTCAAAAGGCTGCTGCAAGGTAGGAAGAGCCAACATTGGAGCATGGCTGATTCATGTTTAAGCAACTTAAAAGCATGATCATGTTCTTTACTGCAATCAAATTTTTTCCCAGGTGTGACTATAGATGAGAAACTCAGAATTAACTTCCTCATGTATTGCACTGCACATACAAAACTCCTTTTATTTGTGGCACTCCTTGGTGTAGACCAATTAATGTTGGTTTCTACCTCGATTGGGTCTACTCTTAACTCACCTCCTCCAACCACATGGCCCAAGTAGACCATTGATTCCTTTGCAAATTCACATTTCTTCATGTTGCACAAAAGTTTTGTTTCCTTCAAAACTTGAAAAACTTGTTTTGAGTGAATTAAATGTTCTTCCCATGTAGCACTAAAATTAGAATATCATCTAGATACACATTGACATGTGCATCTATGGATTCTCTTAGCACATCATTCATCAATCTTAGAAAAGTTGTTGGTGCATTACATAAACCAAAAGGAACAACTAACCATATAGACCTTGCTTCATTTTGAGAGTAGTCTTCCATTCATCCTCCATTCAAACTTGATGGTAGCTTGATTTGAGATCCATCTTTGTGAAGTACTTGGCATATTGTAGCTGGTCGAATAAGTCATTTATATGTGGAAGAGGATAGTGTCATGTCCCTTCATTAGATCAAATATATATTATTCATATAAATATGAATATATTATTATCAATATAAATACAAGTATTATATTATATAATAATAATAATATAATTACCGATATAAAAAGTAAATATTAAATATTATTATATAATAATAAATACTAAATATTATTATGAATACATGTAATATTATAATAATATAATATATATATATAAATAAATATAATATATAATATATATTATTCAATAACAAATATAATTATTAATATTAATAATTAAATATTATTATAACTATAAATATATATAGTCAAATACAAATATTAAATATTATTATATAATATAAATACAATTATCAATATAAATATTATTATAATTATGATTCTTATTATATAATAATATAGGATTAATAGACCCCAAGACTTTACTAAGTGTAGGGCTGGTGGGGGACAAAATTGTTAAGTTAGAATAAAATCTCAATTTAATATCTCAAACAAAATATTTTTTAAATAAGCATTAAGGCATCGATTAATAGAAAGAGGGAATAATGAAGCAATTTAATAATTCTTAAGGCAACTAACAAGCATAAAGACAAATATGATTAGTATCATATAATTAATAATTATGAGTAAAGGTGCGGTCAATTAAGAGAGTCAACAAAAGCATAGGCAACTATAAATTATTAATATAATGACCAAAGCATATATAATTCTAAAAAGAGGATCATATTTTAGGAAGAGATACGATTCATATGTTTTTACTAAAGCAGCAATAACAAAGCTTAAAATCCCCGTTGCTAAGGAAAGTAATAATAACCAAAAGCTACAGGGATCATAATAATTAATCACGTTTTATGAACAACAAACTAATCAAGGGCCACGACCATTGGTAAGGCAGTTTGGAAAGTATAAAGGTCATTAAGAGAATAATCGAAAAGGGGGATGGGAATTATCATGGAATCTTAAGAAAAGAGATTGATATTTAATACACATTACATCATCTCATCAGCATCATCCACAACAGAGATATCAGATGCAGATTGGGAAAGACATGTGCAAATCTAAAAAAGTCACATGCAGATTTAAAGGGAATATCATCTCATGAAATGCACATCTCCTATCACCGTTGAATCAGGGAATCATCTCATCGAATCATTAATCAAACAAGGAATCAAAGCAGAAGCAATACACTTGAATGTATATATTGAATAGTCTAAAGAGAAATAAGAAGCCAGGCAGCGGCAGTAATGCAATCTAAGTTATAATGAGCAGTCTAGGAAAAGGTAATACCATGGAAGTTCTAAGGCATCGAATGAGTAGTCCATCAACAAATATAGAACAGAAATATAAATTGAATATCGAAGCAGCGGTAAAAGCAAGAGAGCAATACATTTCTGACTTTATATATATATATATATATATATATATATATATATATATATATATATATATATATATCTGTGCACATCTGAAAGTCAAATATATATAGTTTCCTCAGTATGAGATCTGCACTTAAAAGACGGATAGAATAGGTATATTTTCTGATATAGGGATCTGCTTGAAATACATAAAGATGAAGAATAACAAATATATAGAGGAAAGGAAGATATATTCTGAATTCAGATTTCATATAGATAACTATCAGAATTATCATCCATCGATCATACCAAGTTTAAATGGTGTGCAAGGTTAAGAAATTTTGAACTGTCCAAAAGGGGACATTACAAGTGGTATCAGAGCAGAAGATTCTGCCATCCTGTGAAGAAATTTAATGCAACACTATACAAGACAAACAGCTCGTAACAATAACATGGATACTCAAGATATGAAATCATTCATGGAGATGATACAATGAAAGACAATTTCCGAAAATGGAATCTATGCTTCAATTGCAATGAAAATTGGGAGCCGGGTCACAGGTGTGCAAGAAAAAGAGATGATAGGTAGGAAGAATGCCCTCCATCATCAAGACATGATAGGTAGGAAGTGTGCCCTCCATCATGTTCTTGTCAAGATGTGATAGGTAGGAAGTGTGCCCTCCATCACACTCTTGATCCTTAATATTAAAGAGATGATAGGTAGGAAGAATGCCCTCCATCATGCTCTTATCAAATTATGCTAAAGGGATGATAGGTAGGAAGAATGCCCTCCATTATCAAGACATGATAGGTAGGAAGTGTGCCCTCCATCATGCTCTTGTCAAGATGTGATAGGTAGGAAGTGTGCCCTCCATCACACTCTTGATCCTTAATGTTACAGAGATGATAGGTAGGAAGAATGCCCTCCATCATGCTCTCATCAAGTTATATTAAAGGGATGCTCTTGTCAAGGTGTGATAGGTAGGAAGTGTGCCCTCCATCACATTCTTGAACCTTGAAGGTGGACATAAGAGGTGATAGGTAGGAAATGTGCCCTCCATCACGCTCTATCTTGCTAGCATCGAAGGATCGACTTGAGGTATGGATAATTAGATGTTGAAATTAAATGTTACTTATGTTATATCATTAATTATGTTATGATGTATTGATTTTGTTGTTAATTTATTGATCTTTAATATTGCTAATGTCCCTTTCAAGAGTTATTCTTGTGTACAAGTGAAGAAATCAGTATAACCTACAAGTGGACATTAGAAAAGTATAGAACATAAAAAGTCATTTTCATTAATCACAAGACCCATAAACCAAATTCAATATTTTATCAATTCTTCCAAGAATCTCTTTGAGTTCTCTTGATTTAAGTAACATAAAACCGATGCTAAGTTATATAATGGGCCCATAACCCACAAATTCACAGGATCATTCTTCATAATCATCTATAACACTTATATTTCATCAATCACATTGCTATTCCAATAAAAGCTTACCAAATCTTCTTTGATCATAAATTTTTTTGTCCATGACATCATATAATCAATTATGCCTCAAGAACATAACTCTTCGCAATTTTGAGATCAATAACACATCAAAAAGGTAAAACTACAAGATGACAAGTACAAGAACGAATCTCATAATCAAAGATCAAGATGCCCTCATCATCCATTGGAATCTTGGAATCTCAAGCATTGGAATATTTTCATTCTCTAAAACCACATCTTAATCTATGATATTCGCATCACATCGTTGTTATTCAAGACATCAAACAAATGCTCTTTGATCACAAATTCTCTTTCATGGAATCGCAATCAATCTCTCTTCACTAAAGCATGTTCAATCTAAACCCAAAACTACGATTTCGTCCCAACGCATCAGAAAGTAGACATCAAAAGGTGCAAGACAATGAAAGAAATCGTTGTGATTGCTTGAGGACAAGCAATCTAGAGAGGGGAGGCTTGTCATGTCCCTTCATTAGATTGAATATATATTATTCATATAAATATGAATATATTATTATCAATATAAATACAAGTATTATATTATATAATAATAATAATATAATTACCGATATAAAAAGTAAATATTAAATATTATTATATAATAATAAATACTAAATATTATTATGAATACATGTAATATTATAATAATATAATATATATTATATAAATAAATATAATAAATAATATATATTATTCAATAAGAAATATAATTATTAATATAAATATAAATATTAATAATTAAATATTATTATAACTATAAATATATATAGTCAAATACAAATATTAAATATTATTATATAATATAAATACAATTATCAATATAAATATTATTATAATTATGATTCTTATTATATAATAATATAGGATTAATAGACCCCAAGACTTTACTAAGTGTAGGGCTGGTGGGGGACAAAATTGTTAAGTTAGAATAAAATCTCAATTTAATATCTCAAACAAAATATTTTTTAAATAAGCATTAAGGCATCGATTAATAGAAAGAGGGAATAATGAAGCAATTTAATAATTCTTAAGGCAACTAACAAGCATAAAGACAAATATGATTAGTATCATATAATTAATAATTATGAGTAAAGGTGCGGTCAATTAAGAGAGTCAACAAAAGCATAGGCAACTATAAATTATTAATATAATGACCAAAGCATATATAATTCTAAAAAGAGGATCATATTTTAGGAAGAGATACGATTCATATGTTTTTACTAAAGCAGCGATAACAAAGCTTAAAATCCCCATTGCTAAGGAAAGTAATAATAACCAAAAGCTACAGGGATCATAATAATTAATCACGTTTTATGAACAACAAACTAATCAAGGGCCACGACCATTGGTAAGGCAGTTTGGAAAGTATAAAGGTCATTAAGAGAATAATCGAAAAGGGGGATGGGAATTATCATGGAATCTTAAGAAAAGAGATTGATATTTAATACACATTACATCATCTCATCAGCATCATCCACAGCAGAGATATCAGATGCTGATTGGGAAAGACATGTGCAAATCTAAAAAAGTCACATGCAGATTTAAAGGGAATATCATCTCATGAATTGCACATCTCCTATCACCGTTGAATCAGGGAATCATCTCATCGAATCATTAATCAAACAAGGAATCAAAGCAGAAGCAATACACTTGAATGTATATATTGAATAGTCTAAAGAGAAATAAGAAGCCAGGCAGCGGCAGTAATGCAGTCTAAGCTATAATGAGCAGTCTAGGAAAAGGTAATACCATGGAAGTTCTAAGGCATCTCATCATCGAACCATATAAAGGCATCGAATGAGTAGTCCATCAACAAATATAGAACAGAAATATAAATTGAATATCGAAGCCGCGGTAAAAGCAAGAGAGCAATACATTTCTGACTTTATATATATATATCTGTGCACATCTGAAAGTCAAATATATATAGTTTCCTCAGTATGAGATCTGCACTTAAAAGACGGATAGAATAGGTATATTTTCTGATATAGGGATCTGCTTGAAATACATAAAGATGAAGAATAACAAATATATAGAGGAAAGGAAGATATATTCTGAATTCAGATTTCATATAGATAACTATCAGAATTATCATCCATCGATCATACCAAGTTTAAATGGTGTGCAAGGTTAAGAAATTTTGAACTGTCCAAAAGGGGACATTACAGATAGTGGTTCTTCATGGTGATCTTGTTTAAAGCTCAGTAGTCAATGTACATCCTCTACGAGTCATCCTTTGTTGTACCATGAGAATGATGAACAACTTGGTGAAGTGCTTGGCAGAATGACCCCTAGTTCAAGTAACTCTTTGTTTACTCTCCTATCGGATAAAATGAATACTTGACATAATGAACAGAATTAATAATGCATGCCAGATAGAGGAGTAAAAGTATATCTTTATTTGCACATGAAATTATTTTAGAAGCAGACCAAAGATGGTTGTCCAAGGATTAGACTAGATTGTACTACTTTCCTTGACGATACAAAGTCTATTTAAAGGACTAGACAGTTGCCAAGAAGAACACAACTGTCAAGTAACCAACTCTTATAACTACCTAAAAGCTGACAAACAATTAATACATAGTTAGATAAACCATATTATCGAAACATAATAATATTCATCGTATATTGACAACATCACCCCTTTGAAAGAAAAAAGTTGTCTTCCAGATGACAGAAAACAAGTAAGCATTAGGTGACATTAGGTAAGGTGTTCCAAACTGGTGACGACATTGCAAACAAAGAGGAAATTGATGACGACATTGTAGATGAAGAACCTGTATGCAAACTTGGAAGTACACGTGGCATAGAAGTAGAACCAATATATCTCGGACACATGCTAGTAGATGGAGAATGTTGAGAACCAACCAACCAAGGAACTAAATTTGACTGCACACTGGAGTTTAAAAATGCTACACCCAAGCGATCACTGAACTCAGAGAGTATTGCAAGCATTCTGAGCATGAAAATAATGTTTAGTGTCCCCATATACTATGAATGTATATTCATTCAATTCACCAACCAGCAAGAATGATTCTCTGTTTCTACCTAAGCTACAATTTGAGGAAGAGCCATTAATTACTGCAGTAGGATCACTTAGCAAGAGCCATACAAATGAATCATTTGAATCCTGAACATCAGCAAAGGGAGTAGTAGGTGATAACTAGACATGACAATTCTCATGAGCAAGTCGCACATCATTAGCAGAATGGACAATAGGCTGAATATGAGATGGTCATACAACAAATGAATACATTTGACTAGACCATACAAGAGTAGGTGAAAAGAATATTGTCAGTACAAATGAAGACAAAACGAATAAGGAGTGTGCGACATAAATTGCAAGTGCAGGTGTACGGTCAGAAAAATTTGAATGAGTTGTACACCATGTAGAATTTCTTGTGGCTGCTGTACAATAAAGAAAATATGCTGAATAGGATGGCCGTACAATTGCAGCGGGAAGAGAGGTCGTACGACAGAAAGATATAAAACTTTATTAGTTTATTATTATTCATTGGCCATATAATAGAGATAAATATTGAATCAAACATAATAATTTGTCTTTCCTTGGTTTGTATGGTTGAGAAAAAATTGATTTTATTAGTCTTCCTTAACTCTCGTACAGTTGAGTTTGCAACTTTAAATATTTTAATTAGAATGTCCTTTGTCTCTTGTACGGTTAGAGAGTAGTGTGGTACGGTGGAGTTTTGGGTATTAAAAATTTTAATACTTGTCCTTTTAAATTTTTGCTTTTTCATGGTCTACCGTACCATAGGAAAAAGACATTTATTATTTAATTTTTAAAAATTTGCCTTTTCCAAACTTAAATGTTTAGTTTTATTTTTTTCCATTTCCTTTATTATTATTTTTTGTTTTTCTCATGTGGGGCCCTCTTGTTAATTTCCGCTTTATTATTGTTTTTCCAGTTCTCTCATGTGGGACCCACCTATTATTTTTTGCTCTGACTGCAATAATTTATTGTCCCACACTGTACAATATTTTTTTCTTTTTTGTAATTTTCCTCTGAAATTGATTTGACTTGACGACAAGTATTCGGTACGCTTCAAATTAAATATTTTAATATTATTACTCTGAGACATATAGCATGAAGAACAAAAGCAGTTGTACAACAAGGACATTTCCTTAGAAATTGTATGGCAAATACAAAAAGGATAGTTTGGCTAGAAGAAAAGGAGTTGCTCGGTGTACACTATAAGAGATAGGAATTAATGACCGTATGGTAAGTGAAGGGAATGCATATACAGGACCGCACAATGGCAAGTGGATGAGAGTTGCTAATTAAAACAGGACATATGGTTGAAGGGACTGCATTGGGGTGTACGGCGGTAGCAGGAGAGTAGGATGGGCATACGACAAAGAATTTAAAGAAGCATCGATAGCTGCTATGAAAGAGGATCGTACGGAAGTGAAAAATATTGTTAAAACTTCAGTTTGATATTCCTTTTGTGCCGTACGGTTAGGAAGAAGGAATTCATACACAAAAAGAACTTTAAAAAAAAAATTATTTTCACTTGTCTGAGCTTTAAGAATTGTTGTACAGCGGGGTCTTGGTAATCTTGCCGTACGGTAGAAAAATTGAAAATTTCAGAATTTAATTTTATAATTTTTGCCCTTGTCTTTAAAAATGTGAACTTATATTTTGCCCCTTTCCTCAATTTTTTTCATTATGTTTTCTCGTTTCGTTATTATTTTTGCTTTTTCCATGTGGGGCCCAGTTGAGAATTTTAATTTTTTTTCTTGTTTGCTTCTTTTAAAGGATGTTTATTATTCAATTTTTTAATTTTTGGCTTATCCACCAAATGCAAACTGAAGCGATTTTTTCAATTTTTCTCCAGCGGAGTCCACATGTTATCTATGACTACAAAAAATTCCTGTCCCGCAATATTTTTCCCTTTTCTGTAATTTTCATGTACAATATTCTCCCTCCTAAATAATTTTGCTGTGAAGTTGATTTGATTGTACGACAAGCAGCCGTACGCTCCAAATTAAATATTTTAATATTATTACTCAAATACGTACCTTTATTAATTTTGCAATCGTCAGTAAAGTCGGGTGCCTTTGCCGTCTTTTGTGAACCTTGTATTGCATTGTTCCGCACACAAATTGTCCAACTTTTTAAAATCGTTTTTCATTTGTTTCTCTTCACCGACCGCCGTAGCTTCTAGGAAATTACAAGTCGATGGAAATACCTCATAGTCTTCCATTTTCTAATGAAACAGGTGGTGAAGAGAATTTGTTTCATCCTCCGAGCATGACTGTAATTCTAGAATCCCTTCATCGTTTGGCTTGATCGGACCCTGATCATACCTCTCCATCCATTCTTCTTCAGAGTTCGATTTTGATGAATCGGAGGAAGCTGCTTCCTCACTAACTGCTTGGTTCTTCAAATCGATTATATACTTCCGACCCTTGTTTTCAATGGAGATTGTATTCTTTTTCTACTTGTGGTCGACTTTTGTTGCTACCAACCATCCCTAACCCAACAATGCATCATACGCTTTTTGCCATAATGAAATGACCACAAAATTCAATAGAAATACTTGGGTCCCGATAACTACCTTTTGGCCCATTAAAACACCAAGTACCTTAATACTGTGTTGATCTGCACCCACTAGTTGAAAAGTCAGGGGCCAAAGAGTCGGATTACCCAAACTTTTCTAGGTATCTTTCGGAAGTACATTCACACTAGACTCGCCATCAATAATTGTATTGGTGAGATTCCTTCCAAGGATTTCCATATTTACCACCGCTGGTTTCTTTATTGTGCTAACTGTTAATAACATTGGATCAATTCCTTGGTCGCTCAACAATGGACGTTCAGTTATTGGGTCTTCATTCTCTCCCGATTCTAGATTGGTTGTAGCATGCACCATCTCATTGTAATAAATCCATTGCTTTAATTGGTACGGTAGTTTGAAGTACTTGCCTTGCAATATTTTTCTCATATTGGAATTCATTTGTTACTGTACTTGTGTTTGCGTTTGAGTGGTGTCTTTCGTTATCTATAGTCCGTTCCACTTTGGCTCTTGCTTTACGAAATCTTGTTTGTTTTGTACATGGATATGAGTACACAACCTTCTTTGCTTGGGCTCGAGTAACGGCCAATACTTCATTTTGCCTTTCAACATCAATCAGGTTGATGATGGCCTTTTGCTTCGAACATCCAATGTCTTCATGGTCTCTAGGTCCACACCATTTGCACAATAATTGCACTTTGGCCTGCTTGTTCTGGCAGTCTCTCGCAAAGTATCCCTATTTGTTACATTGTCGACACTGTATGATTGGATGCCCTTTAAGGTCATACTGTATTTGATTTTGACCTCCTTTTTGATTTCGATAACTGCTTGGAGATGCGTTATGTGGCTTTGATGGAGTGGACTACTCTCCCTGTGTGAAGAGTACTTGTGTACTTCTGGTCTTCAAGTTATACGGGCACTCTTTTATCGAATGACCCATAACTTGGCAAATCTCACAAAACAGTTTTCTGGGACAATTACCTTTGGTGTGACCTTCACTTTTGCACTCTGTACACCAGAGTTCAGTGGATTCTTTGCCGGTTTCTTTCTCCGCCTTCAATTCGTTCATCATCCAGAGCATGTCCCTTTGGAGCGCTTGTATCGTTCCCGACTCATTGTCGCTGTTGTCATCCGAACTACCATCTTCCTCTAATTTTCTTTTGCTATGGGAAGACATTTTGTCTTCACTTTCTATTTCCATCACTCGATTGTAGGCTTCTGCATAAGAAGAGGGTGGTACTACCTTCATCATTTTTCTTAATGACAGAACTAGACCTTTGATGAACCACCTTTTCTAGAGACCGTCAACATGTTATTTTTCTAACTTTACAAGAAGTTCTTTAAGTCTACAATTGTAAGCTCGTACATTCTCATGCTTACCTTGCCTGGTATTGTAAAATTTGGCTACTATTTCATTGTCATCTCGAAGCAATTTAAATTCTTCTTCAAAGGCCTTTTTTAATCCCTCCCATGTGTTTCGGGAGGCTTGGTCAAGTTCAATATACTAGTCAATTGCTACACCTCGCAAGGTGGTTGGAAAAGACTGTAGCCGAATTGCTTTATCATCTTGCCCATTTGTTGTTTAGATTGTCTCACAAGTCTTACAGTCCCCGACGGGATCCTTTGATCTATTGCCTGTAAACTTAGGCAACTTTTGCTTTTCTCCACTGGGGCTTACCATAGTTTTGTTCTGATGCAAACCTAGCCATGGAACCTGCTTGCAAGGGAGTTTTGATTCAAATGTTCTAGTGCTTCTCTTGCACTCTTGGCCATGTGAAAATCCCTCCACTCTTCTTGCAACTCCAACATTACGTGCACTTGTTTCGCCTTCAAATTTTCTTTTATACACCCTTGGCTTGGCTTCTTCTCCTTCGATTGACAACCCTTCGATGCCTCAAAGGTTTCTCTCGTACGCTTCTATGAATGAATCTAACTCCAACTTCCAACTTCCCTCGTCCAGAGAAGGTTGTCTTGACTTTTCAACTTGATTGGAAAGATCAATCCACGTTTCGTCTAGCAATGGAAGGTGCCTTGTGATTTCCTCCAACTTTGCCCTTATGTGATTATTTGTAGTGGAAGTGTGTTCCCTCTCCCGACTACGAATCCTACTCACGCTCCGACTCCAACTTCTACTTCAGGATGGACTTCGGCAATCTCTCTTAGTCTTCTTCTGTGTTCTCTTTGTTCTACTAACCTAAGAGATCGTCTGATCTCTTGATCCCAACCATGTGGTCTCTTCCCACCTTTATTGGGGTCTAAGGGCATGAATCTTTGATATTGGACACAATTTCTACAATTCAAAACAATTGTCTTCACATGAGAATTCATATATGTGGCTGACTTGCCCTGATCTATAGAAGTTGAAATTCCTTCATTTATCTTAGATGTTATATACCCATCGATGAATTTCACAATTGTTTAGTTTTTAGCTCAATTTAGAACTTCTGCAACTGTTCAATGTGAACGTGCAAGTAGTTTGAGTTATATCTATTTTGTAATTCACTTAAGTGATAAAGTGAAAATCTTTTATTTAGTTAATTAAGTCTAAGAAAGTGCAGATAAACACTAATGATTTAGACTTATTTTCCAAGTTATCTTCTATGTGAGATAAGAATTCTATTTTTGGAAGATTAAATTTTTAGCTGAATAGTATAAAGATAGGTGCAGGATAGAACATTAATAACTCAGTACAATGTAATAATTCTGTGCAGCTGTTAGTTTGACAGTTGTGGAGGTTTCCTTGTAAGCTTTTGAAGGAATGCAAAGCTGATTGGAAGGTGTAAATTATCTGTGTCTGTTGTTCTTCGTTTCCGCAGTTTGAATTTCAATTATTGTGTGATTTATGCAATGTTATTGTTTAACATTAGGACAAAATCATCAAGATTCGAATTTTTACAAGAATTATAAAGTAAGTGGTCAGAAGAAAGATTTGTGTTACATTAATCTGTGTTTGCTGTAACAGAAGTTTTAAGAGTTGAGTACAAACATAAAGGAAACTTATGGTCAATTGGTCATATTGATTGCACATAATAAATTAATCTCCCCCTTTAAACCACATTGATTGACTATGCATATTCACCAGCTCTCTGTTTTTTTGCTGTTCACATGCTGATTTACATTTCATGTTTGTCTCTGTATGATCATCATGGGATTTTTCCTTTTTGTTGTATTAATGCGTGCCAATTCATTTTTGGTTGAGTGCAGTAAATGTCTCTTGTTCATTCCCTTGGGAAGGGTAAGCTTAAGAAGGGAACAATTAAGGCTATACATTGTTAAATTGTATTGTTTAGAACCCCATCATATCTCTTGCCTAAACTAGTTAGATTGTGTAAGTGGTGAGAGGATGGCATTAGCCTTTGGCTCATGCTTTTAAGGATTTTTTTTTTAAATTGGGGGATTTTTATATTCATTACTGTAGAACAATTTGCAGAGGGTATTTCACATGACTGAAGTGGTATATTTTATTGTTTCAGGTTAAGCCATATCGTTCAATGTTACACAATGACATGATGGTGGCAGCATATTCTCACTCAACTGCAGTGGGAAAACTTCGGAAACACTTGCCAGATACTCCTCTGCATGTTCGTTATGATTTTCCTCGATATAGTATTGATGAAGCTGAAGCAGTTATTAACTATTACTCTAGGTATATATATTCTCTATTAAACAATCTCATTGAGTTATATTTATTTAGACTAATATTTGAAGCAATTTAGGTGGTGGAGTTCATGAGCATTTTATAGCATGTTTTAATAGAGGTTGTAGATGTGCTATTTCATCCTGGAATTCACATACGCAGGTTGCCTATTTTTGACAGCAACTGATTTTTTGTTCAATGTGAGATGATTTGATTTTATGATTTCAGGGCATATTATAAATATGGGCATTTAGGGTTTTCCTCATACCTGAACTGCCACTTTTTACCCTGTGGGTACTTGTTTCTAAATACTGTACAAGGAATCAGAGAAGATCGTTCCTAAATCGAGTCATTTTATTATTTTTGAAGCTATGTTCTTCACCTATCTGCAATGCATGTGTTACCGAAGGCAACCAAATTTTCATACTGAGTTGGTCAATGCTCTTCTAAGTTATCCTGTAAATTGATGGTGTAGAACACTATAATAACTTATTCTTATCTAGATTAGCAGGTTGAGAACTTACATGTTGGAAGTCCAATGCCTAAACAATACATATATGCACAGGAGAAAACATGTGTATCTAGCTATAGAATTCGTGATAAAGGCGGTACTAAGTTGGCTATGAGATTTAAAACAGATTTAAAGAGTGTATAACAGTGTTCCATGAGGAGACGTCCCCTGGATCTGAGTGATGTCCCAGACGTCCCAGGGGCTTCGGTACTTGGAGGAGATGTCCTCTCCCCGTCCCTCTTCTTTTGAAAGTTTTGGAGATGTCCCCAGGAGATTTCTTAAAAAGGGGGATATCCCCAAGAAATCTCCTAAAAAGGAGGGCGTCCTCCCTTTTCTGGTCTTTTTAGGGACTTCTTGGCATCCTCTAGTTGTCCTCTAGACACCCCTAAGTTTTGAGTGTGTCTCCCATATCAAACACATAAAAACAGAAAAAAATTCAGCTTCTTGGTTTGTCTGTGTTATTTTTAGGCATTTTGATCTATTTGCATTTTAAAGATTCAAAAAATTATTTTATGTATTATTTTAATAGCTGGCCCCTGCCATCTCCAAAATCCGGAAAAAAATTGGCTGTCCTCGAAACCTGTCTTCCTATCTCCAAAACTTGGAGAAACACTGGTATATAATGAAATGAACACAATCAACTCCAACCAAATTAAGATGAGCTTTTAATGAGATGATGGCAACCAATTCCAACCAATTGAAGACGAGTGAGATGCAACCTCAGTTGCTGACATGATGATAATACTAGGAAACAAAGATGTCGAGATCAATAAATCCAATTGGTCGGCTCCTTCATAACCATCCAAAAAGGCAGAAGCCTTTCCAAATTTTCCATAATGTGTATTCTTTTGTGAACATTAATCTGTTTTTCCTAATGATAATATGAAGGAACAATTAAACACCTTTGCCTGCTTCTTTACTGTGCCAACTGGTGTTTGTATGTAATGGATGTTTTTGCAATTAAAGTTTCTAACTATCATTCTTCTCTTCTCCCTGTCCAACTTCGCTCACCTTACAAATCTTTCTGAAAAATAATGCTGAGACATCCCATGCGGAATAAGACTAATATTCTTGCAGAATTTTAAGCTCAGATGTTTGAGCATTGAAGTAATATTGTTTCCCTTAAGGGTGACTGCATATAGCTTTATCTCAAAGATTCGATCAGATGAAGTTCTTCCAGATAACAGTGATTGCACAAGGAGCCTTTTATCCAGTGTATGGAAGAAGGTAGATCTATGACAAGGAGTTTTCTGTTTCATAATATTTGCACATGCCATTGTCTAATTTACAATCAACAAAAGGAGTGCAGAACCTGTTAGAAATCTATTCTTTTGTCATTTTAGTGCTGGAATAATATCATAGAAGCCTCTGGTTTTCTTTTAATGCTTCATTTAGAGAGCAGTCTATGGTCTGCTGTATATATAGCAATATAAGGAAAGATAATGTATTTTTCTATATTTTTTAAATTGTTCAGTTTTCATGTCTGATCTTTTTTCATCATCCTTGGTTATGTGACATGGTCAGGCAAACATTGATATCTAATGAAAGGTTTTCAGAGGACAAGTGGAAAAGGATATTCTATCTTGCAAATGGAAATGGTTCTGAGATAAGAAATTTGGTTCGCTTTATATAAGGTAAGTGCCATGTAAAGTTCTTTGTTTATTGATACATTTATTTTTTATTTTTATTTATTTTTAATTCTGTAAAAGTATGATAGTAATATAAAAATATATACAGATTGGCATTAGATGCAAGACAAAACCCACAGGTTTTATTTACAAAACAATTTGGAAATCTGCTCGCCACAATGTATCTACCACCAAGGGTGGAAAAAACTACACAAGGTCACAAAACCTAACTATCCCATCCTAGATGCCGAGACAAGTACAAACATAAACTGAAATGTTATTACATAAATGCAGTATGTTCTTGTTGTAAACTAAATGAATCCTAATTTATATAATCAAAGAAGGGACAATACAAGTTTAAGCACACCATTCAATACGCCTATCTCCACTATACTCAATAGGTTATTTGGAGAGACCTGTAACAAAGTCATAAGTGGGACCTATGAGGTTTTTTCAAGTAACGTAAGACCTATTAAAGCTAAGAGTCATTATGAAATGATATCTTCCTGGTCATGGCCCGCCTCAATCTGCGATATGTCATGTAATAGTAGGCCAATGTGTCAAAACTCTCATCCAAAGAAGCTCAGGGGGGAGACCTAGGTGGTTTGAAATTTGAATATATTGTTTGTAGATGCCCTCTCTCTCAACTCTAGTGATGACGTTCTTCATGGGAAGGAGCCAAGGGGCATCTAGGGAGTACATGAAAGAGGGTAGCAAAGAAAGCAAAGAAAGTGAGATAGAATGGAAATCATATCCTGCACATGCCTGCATTCTTACAGATTTATTGGTAGTGCAAGTTTTGAAGACAATAGGAGAAGTTTTTCAAACTAGTATTAAATTTTGTTGACAGAATATTATCATTTTATGATCTGGATGTCTCAGGTAATGTTAATTGTCATTTCTTTATGATCCTCTTGTGATTGATACTATTAATGCATCTACCTTATGCATGTTTTTTATTTGTTAATGGACCATGCATATCATTGTCACCAGAGTGCTCTGGCACCAATGCATGACATTAGCATTATTGTCTTTGCTCTGGGATCATGTATGCCCATTAGCATCTTTATTTGAATACTCTGGCATAAATGCTGCTCATCCTGACTTCTTTCCCTTATTTTTTCCTTGCTATTTTTGTTGGTTAGTTTATTAAGCCATGGAACTTTGATAAACTTGATGCTGTTTGGTTGTCTCAGTTGGCTGTCAGCAGTCAGTTTTTCATACCTTAAGAAATGAAAGGTTTGTGGAGTGGGAATTTCGGGTGGTGTGTGAATTCTGTTATTTATTTCTATTTAGTATTTTGTTTTGAACATCTGATTTATGTTCATTTAGAGGGGATCTAATGTGTTTTCATAGCTTATCTTATTCTACTAGTTTTTTCTTTTTCTTTGATGGATGAAGAATCTTCACTTGCTCTTTTTTCCATGCAGCAAAATCGAGGTCTTCTTTTGGCCAAGTCCTCAGTCTTCTGGTGAAACTTAATGTTTTATGCAGATAATTGTAGAGAGAAGCAGGCATTCCTTCTTTCTTGTTGGTGGAAACCAACCCTATAATAATTTTGATCGTGCTTGAAACTACAGTTTTGGAAAGTGAGCTATCAAGTCATGCAGATTTTTTTGGTAAAAAAGGATGCTCGAAATGCATACAATGCTCAGCATTATGCTTCAAGGGACTGACTAAAATTGTTCATTATCATTGTGCTTCCAAGAGCTTAGAATGATATGTATCCCACTTACACAAATGAGATGTCTATGGACAGATTTTGTTTTCTTAACTAAAATGGCAAGGGGAATTTCACTTTTTTGGTTGAATTTTTTTGTGACTAGAATGGGGGATTTTTTTCTTCATTTTGTTACTTGCTAATAAAGAAAACGAACACTACTACATTCCTTACATCCACTGATAAAAAACATTCACAATGGGAGAAAGGAAAATGATCTTGGCAAATCAGACATCATGCAATGTCTCTTCATAATTAGATGGGAATTTTATCTATTAAAATTCTAATTGTAGAAGGTTATACGTGAAATATTTATTTTTACTCCACCACAAATATTTATTTGAATTACATTATATAAACTTTTACATGAAACTCCTCAATGTTTATATTCTTGGAAAACCCGAAAGATGGATCTTGCATTTTAGACTGGAAATAGCGGTTCTGTTAGTTTAAAAAATATTGCATGATTCCAAGTGAAAAAGAAATCAAAACACATGCAGGGGTATATAATGTGAGCAAACGTTTGACGGTGTGCAACTGACACATTTTAGGTTGGTACGTAAACATTGCACCAGATTTTTTTTTGATCTGTATATTGCAAGAGACATATTTGAGAGTGAAAACAAATATTCTTTGTACATAATATACTGAAGAACATCATGCTGCCATATGATTATTTTTAATTTTTATAAATGTTTGTTATTTATGTTTTATAGTTTTTATAATTTATGCCATTATTATGTAAGAAGAAAATTTACCTACTCAAGTTCAAGCAGATCCCAACCTAACTGATCGTCCACCGGAACTGTAGTTACAAGAAGCAATAAACAAACATCAAAGTATTTTTACCAATTTGTATTGCATACAAAATGAAACGATGTGACCAAGATGTAGGTGGGATAAACTAATCTTCTGTATCATCTTAAAATTTCAAGAATAAAAAATGTGAGTTGATCCGAAAAGCATCTATAACCTTTATAAAAGGAGTTATATGGCTTCCATTCTTCATGGCTCCATTTAAAAACAGTATCTTTTTTTTCCTAAAAACGTTTACACAACATTATCCATGATAATATATGGAGTAAAGAACTTGCTACTATGTTTAAATGTTTTTGTTCTGGCACAAATATCTATACCTGCCATACAAAATTTTGTTGTATGTACATGAAAGATCAATGGTATGAAAAGTTTGGTGTTAAGAGGCTAATTGAGTGGGAAACAAAACAAGAAGCATGACAAGCAGTGGGAAGTGACGGGAGGAGGGAAGACAGGTTTTCATTAACAATTGAACAAAATAATGAGGTTTTACTCTGAGCTTTCTTTCCGCAAGCACACACCCTCAAAAAAATATACACTTTGTAGGCTACATACAAAAGATTTCCTCCTCATCCATTTTGGTATGTGTATATATATATTCTACCCTAGATTTTACGTAAACTATAAGTATAGTCCTTTCTATGCATAAGTTCTCCGAAGATGCACAAGATCCTTATTTTCCTGGTATTATAAATAAGCGTATTGCCATTGTCATCAAAAGTGTGAACAAATAATACTTTCCTCTGTAGGTAAATGAAATTCAATCTAACGACTTTGTCCAAATTAGATATGAAATCCATTATGCCATGTGCAGCAAGCTTTCTAATATTTCTTGTTCATAGTATCGTGGCATTTAGGGCGTGGCCAGGGTTGATATTCAGCCTTTAGCCCTTAACCTTGCAGGGAATAAAAAACATGGGATCTTCAAATTGTAATAATACAAATCAAAATAATCTCTTATGGTAATGGAAATAAGATTATTGTAAAGGAAAATAACTCTCCCTCAAGTTTTTTAGTTTTCTTCAGACTAATTAATTTAACACAAGTATATAAATTAATCTATTGTGAGCATATATATTAGGAATTTGAAATATTTAACGTTAATCGCAAAAAGTAAATGAGAGGGTCAGACACTTAGCTGTAAACTCAAAGAAGAATAATTTTGATGCACTAAAATTTGGATGCTTTGGGACTAGAAATTGATCTTTGTTTGTGTTCTCTCGCTGATTTGGAACTCCTTTCTCTATGGTAGACCGAGTCCGTGGCTCTATTTGAAGTCTATGGGTGCAGATTTGATCTTTGGTCTAGGAAGTGATTTGGGACACAATTTTGTTCCCTATGATCCTTGATTCACTATTGTCTGCTCTGTTATGATGACTAGCAATATTGAAAACACCTTTAGAGGGTTGTTGAATTATTAGAGTACATATTGTCTTAGGTCAACCCTTAGAAAAGACCAGCATTATGTTTGTGCAAATAATTGAGGACAACTTTCAAACATGTAGATGCTTCTAGGATGATTATGCATTTTTTTTTGTTTTAGTGCTCCAATGTAAATGTCTGTAGCATGCTCATTTGAATGATATGCAAGTAATGCTTGAATGTGCGAGGATAAGATCGGATAGGATAATGAAATGAGTGCAATTGAATGCTTTTAAATAGAAGGACATAACAATAAATTGTGGTAACATGTGTTTAGTTGACTCATAATAGCTAGTGAAATAGTAGGAAATTTTGAATTTGAATTTTGGAAATTCAAGGTCCAATCCGTAGGCATGGGCTTGACTTGGGGCATGAAAAACAATCAAATTAAGGTGGATAATGAATGTATGGGGATGGGTGTCATAATTGGCATAATGAATGAGAGATGTATGGAAATATATGTTGATACATATAAGGTAAGGATAGGAGATGTGGAAATGTGTGTAAATAGATGAATAATAACATGGCAATATGAGCTGGACTTTGCACGTGAGTGCGTCATTTGTTGATATGTAATAGCATTAAGCCATTCTCTCGAAATGGACATAAAATTAAATGGTAATTGGCATGGGTATGCAAATTTTACCATTACATTTTGCCCCCACTTTGAGGTGCAGTGAGTCATAGAATGATCATGTATCTCAAAGTATGTAGTACTCACAAACATGCATGTAAAGTAAATATTTAAACATAAAAGAATATTGAAGTCTATATAAAGCAATGAACCTCACTAAATGTCATTGTGTAATTCAATCTTTAGGCATGCATGTTCCATGGAAACTTGGAAAATAGAGGGAAAATGTGCAATGAGTAGCTTTTGTCATGCAAGTAAAAATGAAGATAACTACACGCTGAAGTTTATTGTCACCAATTATGAAAGAGATGAGAAAGTAGGGTTAGAAAAATTCTGTCTATAGAGAGCGGTTAGAAAATTTCTGCCTATATGGAAAGTGGTAATGCTTAGCCTAGCTTGACAACCATGGGATGACAAGGCATATTAGGTGTTAGCATGTCATGTGGTAATTATATGTTTAGTCACGGTGATGAGTCTGTGTAGGCACTTGTAACTATTTGCAATCTCGATAGAGGAGTGTTAGTGATAGAATGTGCTCCCCTTCAGTTGGCTACATCCATTGGATGAAAGGAATTAAAGAGGGAAAAACAATACATAAAATGTAAATGTAGGCTAAGCATGTAGATCATGTAAAGTAATGACTATAAATAAGTGCATTATGTAATAAACAAATGAAGCATCTGGAAAGATAGGTGTAGTAATTGATGAATAAGGTTTCCCCCATCATAGGGAAAGGAAAATTGGTATGTAGCCCTATATGACTAGAAGCACTTGTGTAAGCATATAGAACACTAGAAAAGCCATATATACCCACAGCATCACAGTGTGAGCACACAATGGTTGAGGTAAGATAATAAGTTCCTAGTGGTAATAATGGGCATGATTAATGCATAACATGTAATTGCTAGAGCAAGGAAGGTTATGGGGCCCTTAGTGCAACTCTTAGAGCATGGTTAGGTCAAGCAAGTACACAATGTGATAGGGAAGGCATGATGCATGATGCCCTTGATATGGTAAGTTGGCTCTTACAACATGGTAGAGGAGTCGTGCCCAAATGAGGTGACCGAGTCAGGGCCAACATCAACCACGATGAGCTCCTAGATGTGGTGAGTCAACCTTTGACCTAAAATTTGTCCATATTTGCTTTAAAAAATGAAAAATGTGTATGTATCCAAAATGTAAGTAGGCTCATTTTTAGGGTTTTCAATGACCCCCAAATCTGACCCATAAGGTGTGGGATTGATCCAAGGGTCTAGGGTTGATCCATAGGTGTGACTTGACCATGGAATCGATTCCCATTGGTGAATAAATTTTTCGATAACCTTAGTTGTTTGAGTTGATTTTTTCAATGTATGTATGGATTACTTTCTTCTCTTTTGTGTTTGTGTATGTAGACCGAATCAGAGATCCGTGAGAGGCCATAACCTACAAATCATGAGCATGAGATCTTTGGCACCTCCAAATGTGGACAAGGCTTTTTTAGAGGCTGTTGGTATGAGGCATATGATGCCCATGCCAACTCGTCATTATGATACACAAATGTTGACCACCCTTGCAAGGTGACAAGACTTTGCCATGACCACATTTTATTTACCAATCAGAGAGATGACCATTAGGATGTATGGTGCATTCTACATCTCCCAGTGAGGGGTTGACAAGTGGAGACACACCATACTATGCAATAGGGGGATTGGGAATTATATCAATGGTGTAGAGGGCACTTGGGGTATTGGTAGGATGGTGTTTCTCTATTGAGATAGTATTAGGTGGCATGTCTCGAGGATGCAAGTGGATGTTTCTTATTGCTAGTATTTTTTATCTTATTGGATGGCAAGGGCTCCATAATTTTGTATGGTCTTGTTCAAATTTGTAGAGGTGCAACAACACCAAAGAGTGTTTGCCTATGGTTGATGCATGTTGGCCTAGTTATATGATGATCTGTGTAGATTTGTTGATGAGAGGGGCATGACACTTAGGGTTGCTTCTTTCATCCAACCATGGGCTTATGAGCACCTTAACATTTAATGCCCCAGAGTCTCACATCCATAGTAGGAGGTATAACATTGATATCATGTTAGGATACCAACATTGGTAGGTGGAGGGAGGGTCACATAGTTAGGGCCTAGCATTTACGATTTGATAGATTGGTGCTAGTTGATATTATATAGAGATCCTATTGATAGTTGGCCATGGATGCCAAGGAGACATTTTAGCTTGGTCGCATTAGACTATCACGATGGTTCTGGGGTAGATAGTCTATGGTTACAGAGTTATTTCATTTTGAGCATCTTCTATGATAGTTCAGACTTAGACAAAGTTGCATCAATAAAGTGTACTTCATTGGCCTAGGAGAAATGTTGTAGGTATCGATAGAGACATTGCATGTGTTGAGTGAGTGCAAGCCATGCTTGAGAAGAGGATGTTCTAACTAGATTTAGATGCTTTATAGATTGAACATGATAGATTGGAGAGAGAGAGAACTAGTTCAGTGGGAAGCCTAGTGGGTAATGTTTGTACCCTCTAGTGATGCATTTGTCACTCACCTGATGCAAGAGCTAGATCATGCATTGAGCATCATTTGAGAGCGATGGGCAAAGATAGGTAGGCTATGTGAGGAGGTTGAGACTTCATGGGATGAACATTGTGTTACAAGATTGGTCCCACTTGAGGTTTCAATCACGAGGGCCACACAGACTCATGAGGGTCATCAAAGCAGGGTGGGGAAGGGGTCGTTTAGAGCACCTCCCCTTGAGGCATGGAGTGTCTCATGATTGTGATTGTTTAATTTGTTTGTTTTGATACTTTATGTATTGAATTGTTCTTTATATTATGAGACATTGATGTTATGGCTTGTGTTGGGCTACGATGTTATGTTTTCATGTTCAGATGATGTTACATTATGGCTTATATTAGCTTCATGTTTTGGTTTTTCTGTGTGTTTAAGGTTCATATATATGTATGCATATATAAAATGTATCATGAATAGATAACACATTTTGCCTTTAATAATTAATGGTCCTTAATAATGTACAAGACACATTATTTATGTTAGAGGATGTGCTAGTATTAGACATTTGATATCTCATGTGTTGATGCTATGATGATGCCATGTTTTCATTTTACTTTCATGTGTTCTTTGTCTTCTATAGGTTCATTTATATGCATGTGTGTTTTGAATAATGTATCATGAATAGTAAATACATGTTTAATCTATGGTAATCAATGATCCTGAATAATGTAATGGAACCTGATAAAGCAATCAATGGCCCAAAAGGAATTCCATAATCACATGTAATAAGTGAAGAAGAAGCCTTATTATGATGACTCGGTCGAGTCTTACTCTCTTTTTCCTTTTCATTTTCATTCTTCTAACCATCTTATCATCTCTTTAGGTTGATAGCCTATTCCATAGTGTCTTCTAGCTTCTTGTGGCTCAATAGATCTATGTCATCCTTATTCATTTTTACTTCGTCTTGTACTTTTGTTGTTAAAAATTAACCCAAGATCAATGCTAGTGAGTCAGACTCCAACGAAGCACATGAACCGTATCCTTACTAAGGCACCTACCTAGTCACTCCTACTCTCGTGGCAAGAGCCAAACAAGTGGTGGTGGAATCGAGGGGGTGTTCTATTCGCAAGGAAGCAAAATGTTGTGGATGACAATTAAATTAATCGCATTATTTGCTTGTGTGTGTGGTTGTTGATTATTGCGATTGTTGGTGTTTGGATGTTGTCAATGAAAATGTTGAATCGATGTGGTTGCTGTTATTCTTATGTGACCTAGAGGGTCACTTGCTCTAAGTTTGCTTAGTTCATTCATTGTGTAGAAGCGAAATGTGACTAGTCTCCATTTTTTGAGTTCGATGAGTTGTTTGAGGAGCCTACGTTCTCAGTTGCAAAGCTCTTCTATGTTTTTTTTGTTGTTGAATAAGCCTAAAAATTTCTTCTTATTCTTGGGTAGTTTCCTTAGTGGGGTTTTCTTGATGGGAAGGTTCTCCCTAATTTCTTTTAAGACTATTTTGATCCAATGCGCTAAGTGGAGGAGATGGATAGTTGTTTTCATTTTGAGTTGAATTTCTTGTGTTGTGTCTCATGATGAGATAGAGGGCTTTCTTGCTTGAAAATTTGATTGTTTGAAATTTACGAGTTGCATGCCTCATGATGAGATCGAGGCCTTTCCTTCTTGTTTTGAATGTGTTGGTTCCCAAAATTGCAGCTTGCTAATCCTAAGGGTATGTTAGATCATATGGTCAAACTAACAAGGTTTTGGCCAACAGTATGGAGTTAACCAATGTGGTTTACGACTCCCTGCACTTTAGGTTCTGCTAGACCTAAGTGGGTGTACCTTAACAATTAAGCAGATTATGAACTTTAAAATTTGTGTGTACTTTTGACTATGGCAATCTATTTCTTAATGGCATGCAAATGTGAAATAGATACAAAGCTAATAATTAATCCTACTGCTAATGTTTGAAATTTGAATATGTGAATAAGTAGAGTATTGTTTTGAAGTGAGTGAGATCAGTGCCTATTCCTATTGGGTAAATGGAGTCAAGATGTGTATGATATGTGGATCCTCTCTCTTAGCTTAACTCTAATTGTTCGACACTTTTGGATGTCTATACTTTGTATAAACGTGCAAGATTGTCATTTATCAGGCTCTTCTTACAAATCCCAGTGATATCTCCCTAAGTTACCGTGATGTTTGAAAGGTTTTTAATTCTTGTTGGAAGGAAACCAATTAAGATGATTTATTTAAAAGCATTTTAATTTTGGGCAGAAACCAATTAAAATGAATCTCTTAAAAAGAATTTTAATTCACTTCTCGCAGAAACCAATCAAGAAAATCACACAGAAACAACAAGTGTGTCTTGAAAAATTAGATGTATTTCTGATATACTTAATTTGAATAATAGAGAAAGACCACTCTGGAGACAGCAAGATAACATATAAGAATAAATATTAACAGAACAGTTGAACACCAGAAATTGGGCCACCAATTCAAACTTTCTTCTCCAATAGATTGCTTCAAAATTCATATAAAAGTTTAGTCTACATTTTATAAGTATATCTTAATGATTGTAACGATTGTAATATTTTCTTTTGATCTCCAAAACTTGGCCTTGGTTTCCCTTTTATACGAGAAGCAACAAGCTTCAGGCCATTACATCAAAAGTGGTGACTTTTCATGAACATAACTAAAACATTAACAACTGAAATTAATAAAGATAACAATGAAGTCTACAGCAATCATAACACCTCAATCCGTTATATCTGTTCAAGGTCCCTTCTCCATGATGGTGTATCCGATGCTGAAAGACTTCGATAAAGCTTCTGGCCCCAATGATGCTCAAGAAATGAACATATTGATCCTAAAAAGGTGATCAATATATTCCTGGCTAGCACAAGTATCTGCAGTAGTGATTATATCTTCCATAACAAACTCCAAAGTGGGAATTTGCTCTAACTATACATGTGTATTTTCTAGCACCACTGATTCATCGTTAACTTTGTCAAGCAACATTGGTAATAGCTGAGCCAGTTTGTTCTCCCAAATGCTCTATTCCTTTATCTTTCCTTTATCATGAAAGAAATGGGGAAAAGCCATATCCAGGGGCTGGTCAAAATCACCAAGCTCTTGTGTCAACATAATATGAAACTTATCATGCATGTCGATTAATTGATCATAAATTTTGAACACTTGTCTATCAACATCTCCTTTGGCTATTAATTCTTCCTTCTTTTCTAGCATCCTAAGATGTAGCCTTTTGTGCTCTTGGTAAGCATCATGTGTTTCACTGTGGATTGCCCATATCTTGTTAGCATTCTCAAGCATTTTTTCAAATCTTTTCTTTATCAGTTCTGAGACCATTTGGTACTTGATAGATTTTATTTCCATTTCTAATTTATCTGCGCTTTTCTGAGATTTCTCAGCTCTGATCTTCCAATAGGTAGTTTCAACCCTGGCCTTTATTACCTCATTGCCAATTTCCAACCAGGGGGAGTAAGTACTTGAAGATGATGACAATTTATCTTTTTACCTGGCAATCTCTTGTCTCAGTTTCTCATTTTCTATCATATATATCTTATTAATTTTCACCAGCCTTTCAATTTGGGCCTTAGTGAATCTTGCAACATTAACATTCATGGCCAAATGCCTTATTAGGATCATCAATATCTAATGGTTTTTTGTTTGGTGGGTACAAGGCCCATATCAACAAGGTTGCATTATCCAGATCATAACCTGATCCAGTGTATATTTTGTCTACCCCTTCAATGCTCAACTGCAATTTTTTATTCTAGTTTCTCAGGAAGTTGTCAAATACAATGGCTGAGCTCATATCCCATCCAGAGAGCAACATAACCCCTGCCTCTTCTAGCAATGTTCTTCCTCTCTCTGGGGTTATAACTTCCATTTCTTTATCAATCTCAACTTGTAGCTCCTTCAAAGCTGTAACTTCCCTCTCAAGCGTGACATCCTTAATCCTTTCCCTAATTTGTTTACCTTTATACTCATACACAAAGGCCTTAAACTCAAAGGTTTTAACAAAATCATCATCAGAGACAAATTTTATACTGGCACTATGTCTTATATCATTTGAAATCTCGTTTGGGGATTCCATCTCAACGATCTCTCTTTCGATTGGGCGTTCATAATCTCCAATCACAAGTTTGAACATTTGCATGCCTTCATCTTCACTCCCAATTTCTTCTTGTTCTACAATAGATGTGCCTTCAGAGAAACTAATATTTGGTATAGGCTGAGGGGAGAGTTGGCAAAGTGGATTTTCATATTCTGCTTGCATTTCCCTAATGGCATCATTCTTCTTTGCAAACACCCAAGGAGGCACATCCCTAGTCAAATCTGCTTCATGTGAAATTAATATATCTAGCCTCTTTATTGGATCCTCAATTTCAAGAAAGGCTCCTTAATACAGGGGATTATTGGATATTTTCCAAGCCTCTGCTAACACTAGTCTATGATATAGATTTCTCCTTCTCGCTGCACAATTGTCATCAACATTTCTTATTAAATCATCTTCCACAAATAGTGTGTGATGATACCCTTTCAATTTTTTGCTTGTTTTAACATCATTTATGAAATGTTCAGGGTCAAAATTTTCCCTTTCATTTCCTTTAGGCATTTTGTAGTGTTCTAGCTTTTTATTAATTAATTCATCTCCCTTTTCAAAAACCACGGTAAAATCTCTAAAGCACAATGTCCCAGGCATCAATGATTGCTTGTTATAACTTTTAAGGTGCATGAAATCTGAGTAGGCCAATTGCCTCACAATTTCTAAGTAAGAAATCCTATTTGGACAAGTTTTTGGTAGTAGACACGGTGCTCCTTTAGATCCATATAGTCTGATTTTTGTACAGTCACTATATGCATACTAGTCACCCCAATTGTGATTGACCTTCCCTCTCTCATCCTTATCCTTGGGTCTTAGGAATCTTTGTTCTTCTAGTGACAAATTATAATCACATGGGTGACCCAGTTGATTGTATAAGGGTTTCACAAAATACTCCTCAAAATACAAATAATGTGATCTTTCACACCTACTATCCGAAATAGCTGTCCACATCTACACTGGCCTAATATTTCCATCACCATCCAAGTCTTTTATTCTTAAACACTCATCCCACATCCCCATGCTTTGTCCTTAATATAGAATGAGATGCATAAATAAGGAATAATGCATAAATTTGACACCTACACCTCCATTTTTTATAGAAACAAGCTTATTGTGAATTTCATTAGCTAGATACTCGGCATAATCAAGGGGTCGGGCATCTTGCATCTACACATCAGTTGTTAGGACCATTGGTGCTATCTCCATAAATATGGGGGCGTCCAAGCCAAGTACTTGGAAAACAAAGTAGTATGTATACTGGTAGTATTCCTCAAATAAGTTCACAGGATATGGAGGGTCTTCTTCCCCTGAAAACACTTTGAGCCGATTTCCCTCATCCCGAGGCCTGTGTAATGGCAGTCTCCATCTTTTATAACTAGTACTCAGGTTGTGGTACTTGTTTAGGAGATCCCTAATCCTGAATTTCATTTTGAAACTGGTGTCTAGTTAGAATACCATAGATATGTAGTTCTTAGTCACAGGAATGAAGGAGGATCCATTTTTTAATTCAATCATGTGAGTCTGAGGATTATATCTGTTGGCCAGTGCTTTAACCAATTCCGCATTAATGAACACATTAGGTACCACCAATTTACCCAAGTTTAGTCTCCATGGGTTGGATACTAGTTTGTGCTTGTGCATCTTTCTGTAATGGTATAAAAATAAATCGTATCCTCTTGTTGGGGTCCATGTATCACCCACCTGCTTGTTTATATCCTCTAATTTTTTAGCCTGAGGGTTCAAATGTGCGTTCCTCCTAGACCTCTATCCAGAGCCAGGACACTGATCTATCAAGTCTTGATTTAGATGCCTTTATTCCATTTTTTGTCTTTTGTTCTTAGGGTTTTCAGTCGTACTTGCCATGGTATGAGTTTTGTAAAAATGAATCCTACTTCTGTGCTTTGACAATTTGAACCAGTTTGCAAATACTACACTCTTTAGCTTAGGCTTTGGGTACTTACTTGGATGATGCTTTTCCTGATCCTGGTGTTGTCCCACTGCTATGCCCCACTTCCCTTTTCTTTGGTTGCTTAATGATGTCTCAATATTTTCAGAATTTAATTCTTAATGCATTCGACTCTGGTTCATTAATGTCATTTGATGGCAAATTTCATGTCATTGAGAGGGTAATTAATTGTTTCGAATGTAGGCCATTTGATCTTTCATCATCGCTACCAAATTGTCTCTTCGTCATGCCATAGTCTTGTCAATATTTTCGCTTCATCGGGATGACAAATTTAGGATCTCACCGATATTTCCTCTTTTCCCCGATATCCTGGTATTTCCTTCAAGATTTCGAAGGGACCCCATATGGCTTCATACCAATATCACCATGTCCTCTCAAAACCTCTTGATGTTCCTTTGTTACCTTTTAGGAATGCCATCACTTTATCGAAGGGACAAATTTCCTTGTCCTGTCGATGTATAGTTTTCCCTTCGATAAACTTTACTGCTTATGTGACATCGAAAGGACCCATGAATCACTCATCCCGATAATCTATAGTCTCTTCGATGTCCATTTTGTATGCCTTATATCTTTTTACCTCGGCATGTAGATTTGGAAAAATCTTCGGGACCCACCTTATCGACATATTGGAGAGACTTCTATAATCTCCTACCGATATGATATTCTCACTTAGATGATGTTAAGTGTATCACATGTTTGTGTATATCGGTCCGTCGAAGAGACCCATCAACCGGTCATTCCAACATGGTAAAGTCTCTTCAAAGTAAGTATTTCATATATCCTCCAAATTTCCATTTGTCTGCTCGGTAAGGTATTAATCATATTTTAACATGATAACTTTATGTATCCATATTTTTGTCTTATCAAAGGGAATATGTAATATGTCCTGCCGATAATTGCTAGTGTCTTCGACATATCCTTTTCGGGCTATAAGGGATATTAAAAGAGGTCCCTTTAATAATATTTATTTTGATTTGTTTCATCAGCCAGTCGAAGGGAGCATAATATAACTTTCTTCAATATGGTATTGTCCCTTCGATGTGTGCCATATGTGCTTAAGGATAAATGTAAAATTATTAAGATGGTGATTGCGGGAGGTGAAAAAATGGAATTTTTAGATAATGAATTTTATTGCAATGGGTACCCTAAGTGGAATAATGGCCACATATTATTACTGGGGTTGAGATTTCGTGGTAATTTGGGAATCATTGGTTTCTATAGGACATGTAGATGGGATATTTTGAATGGTAAAATTCTAAGTGCAAATTTAAATTATAGAGTATTTGAGGGGATAACTAAGGCTAATTTTATTAGTCCTAACAGAATGTTTGCGAAAGTTGTATGAATCTCTATATGCAATTACAGTATATGAATGTAAACTTTTTATTCATTTTTTTAATTTTTTGATATGAACTAATTGTTGGTGTGATCGAGATATATTGCCTAACTAGTTCCACATTAGGTCCCATTCACACTTGTCTAGTTAAGTTTACTTAGGGCATACTTAGGTTACACTTATGATACTTATCACTTTGTGTCTCAAGTCATAAGATTAAGGCACTTGTCATAATCTTATGTTGTCTTATCTTTCACATTGGTCTATATAACCAAGGGCTTCTCATTGTAGTTTCATATATCACCTACATATTGTATGCATATTGCATTCCTTTGATAGAATAGAATTATTCTCTCATTTTGGGTCTCTCTTGTGCTTTTATTGAAGTTCTAGATCTTAGGTGGTTGCCTTCATAGCCAACTCTTCTCTTACATCATATGATGACCTGGAGAATCAGAAAAAGATTGATAGAAATATGAGATTTGGGAGGGTTTCTTCTTTGTGGATTTGTATTGCAGGTTAATTTTGGAAAATGGTGCAAATCTGAGCTCACCATTGAGTTTAGGTGTCCAAGACAGTTAGTTTAGTCTTTTGATTTGTCTAAATTGGACATTGGAGGTAAGATCTACAGGGGTTTGAAGTTGGGAGGTGGTTACCAAATTTGGAAGGTAGCTACAATTTTGGGTCAAATCTAACCCTGTCATCGCGTCCAAAAGGCCCAAGAACCTAAGGATCGACTATTAATTTGTCAAAATCAAACACTTTTGCCCTGAGCCATTAGAAATTTTTTTCCTCTACTTAGCCATACGGATCGTTGCATAGAATATTTCATAAAATATTCTATTCTATGTGTCAAAATCTTCATTGACGCATGCTGGCATAGGCGGGGTCTTTCGGGCATAGGCAAATTTATTATTTGTGGGGTAATTATTTCATTAGTTGGTTAATAGTTTACTTTCTACGGACTATATTCTTTTAACCACAAATTGATGTATTAAGGGTACAACCATACCTATTGGCAAGCTACCCCCTGGGCAAGGTATTCACTAGGTTGTGCTTGCACCATGTGGCCTTGTGGGCCCCCAATTCACCATCAGACGATAATCAAACCACTCAATGGCCTTCCAAACTGCTCAACAAGAAATTCAATACCACCTGATGCATCCTAAATTGACCGACATAAGAATATTTTGAGGGTATCTTCTCCCCTAAAAACACTTCCAATTGAAATTGATAGTTTCACGCCTAGAAAGAGTAGTTTTAAAGTTTGGTAAGGTAGTTTTTTAGAATTTTGTTTGCAGTTTTGAGACTTTGGTGAATATTCTATCAAACCCTGATCATAATCGTTGATGTCATCATGATGTCAACATGACGTTGATGGGATTTTAACCCCAACCAACCCCTCTACTTCATTTGAGTTTTTGATCTCGCAATCAGACTTCAGAGGCTTATTTCTCAGTCATACTAGCTCCTTTTTTGGAGCAATTTTTTTGACTTGGGGTAGAATTTTGCAGACTTCATAGTGGTGCAATTGGATTTTGATTTTGGTGTTTGGTTTTTTAGGAATTATAGATTTTCACACATGTTTCTGAGTAGTTCTCATTTTGTGAACTTTCGAGGCTCCATTTAGGCTCATACAGTAACATTTTTGGGTTATTTTTTTGAAAGTGCATAATTTTTCTGGTACTTTGTAGTGGTGTAATCAATTGATTTAATTTTGCACAAAAATGCACTTCAAGTTTGAGGCCTAATTTGACATTTGCATGTACCAAGATCAAAGACCACTTTGTTGATTTTGGCTAGTGGCAACTGTAATTGTAATAAGTATAAAGTGTCATGATCATATATTTTTGGGGGGATATTATGATTGAGTAAATTTAGGGGGTGATCTTGTGGTTCTATAAATTATATTTTTTCTCTATTGGTGTTGTTTCTCTAATGGATTATTCAAATCCATTTGAGCTCCCCACACCTTATAACTATCATTCATGGAAACAAAAAATGCAATGATTTTTCTAATCTAAAGGTTTATGGTTTGCATTGGATGAAGATCAACCTAAGTTTACTATGGAATATGAGAAATTTTCTCATAGGAACAAAATCGATTAGGCTATGGGTTTGATTGCTTCACATGTTTTTGCTAGCTTGTTGTTCCATATTGAGAACTATACAAGACCTAAGAAAGTATGGGATAAGTACAAAGATCTATTTGGTAAAGTTAGTGAATTTCATTTTTTGCAAATAAATGTAGAATTGACATCTCTTTCTCTTGATGCATTTCCATCTATTGAGGATTATTTGGTTAAGTTCAAATATATGAGATCTCAATTGGCTAGTATTGGGAAAGATAAATCTGATAAGGAATGCATAATCTTGATTTTGTCTAAGTTAAAAGGGCCATATGCAATCTTTTCTTCTACCTTTTATTCCACTATGGATGCCTTAGGTGATGCATTCACTGTGCCTTCTCTTGAGTTATTTTGTGATTGTTTGACTAGAGAGCATGCTAAACTTATTGAGTTAGATGCACTTCCCAAGAGTCAAGCATTGGTATCTCAATCATCAAAAGGCAAAGACAAGAAGAAACCAAAATCTAAGACAGAATCAAATTTAGTTAATGAACCTCCAACCTCTTCTAAAGAGGACAAATTTAAGGAGAAAATCACTTGTGCTTATTATAAGAAAACAAGGCATGTTGAACATAATTGTTATAAAAAATAAATTGATGAGTTGAAGCATCTTGTTGAAAAGAACAATATCCAATTGTTTTCAACAATGTCATCTAGTCCATCTTATTCTTCTATTTCCTCATCATCTACTCAGTCAGGGACAATTGGATTTGTTAATGGGATAAAAAAAGATAAAGGGTAAGGCACTTTTGCCTTCTACAAGTCTTTAGTCAGAGAGATGACTTCTTGATTTTGGAGCTTCTCATCATATGGTTTCTTCAGAGGGTATGTTCTCTTCATTTGAGCCTTGTACTATGCCACCTATATTGATGGGTAACAATACTTATATGAATGCAATTGGAAAGGGATCTATTGATGTTGGTGAAGGTACCTTCAATGATGTATTATGTGCCTTCTTTGTCAACCAACCTCCTTTACATATATCAGATTACTCATGGTGGAACAAGGAAATGTGTTGAGTTTACACCTGATTCAATGATTATTAGAGACTTGGAGAGTAGAGAGATCATTGCTATTGGGATGGTTGATCATGCATCTCAATTGTACACTTTTTCTCATTTTGCCCTCGATGAGATAGCAGTTCCTTTGATTGGTATTCACACTGCTACATCTAGTGTGGATTGTATTCCTAAGAAGAAGTTTGGTCACTTGAACCTTGGTGTTCTTTCATCCACTTTGGTTTTTTAGACTTGTGCTAAGATTCCATCTCCTCCACCTCCTACTTCATAGTTCAGTGTTGCCATGACTTCCAATGATTTAGTTCAACGACATGTTTATTGTCTTTAAAATTTAGCTTTGTGGGATGAGTTTTTGATATGTATTTTAGATTTGTTTTGTGAGTCACATCTTGCAGATTTGGAGGACGCACTTGAGGATATCCATTTTCTCTTTGATGATAGCTATAGCACAACTATTATCACACCATCTTTGTCTTTGGAGCTTATTGTTCATGAGTTTTCCTATTGTCTTGGATTGTCACACTCTTTGATTAGGCATTGAGTTCCTAATTTTGTGGCATCTCTTGATTGTGAAATGTGGACACTTGATCATTTTACAGAGGCATCATTCTTCATGATACTTCTTCTCTCAATTCTATTGTTTTAGAGTTGGAGTTTCTTCTACATATACCAGTGGATTGGTTTCTTTCCAAAGGAGAAATGTTGTTTGTAGGTATTGGACACTCTTCAACATTCATCTTCAAGCATCCACCATTGGCACATGAGCTACTTCTTTATGGGGGGGATATCTAGTCTCATTATTTCCCTCTTATGGGAGGTCTATTGATTGCATATTCATGATGGATGTAGTCATTGGAGGGTCTTGGTGTTGAGTCCTTCCATCACTCCATCACTTGTACATGTTTGGTTGCATGTTTTCTCTCTTTTGGAGAGGGGTTTTTTTCCTATGGATTTTATCCTTTTCTCCATTTGTGAGAGATTGTTTGTACATGGGTACCTAACATGGCCTTGTAGCTGGGACCTATCCTTGCATCTTTAGTGTGAATGGGGTATATTACCTAACTAGTTCCACATTAGGTCTTATTCATACTTGTCTAGTTAAGTTTACTTAGGGCATAATTATGTTACACTTATGATACTTATCACTTTGTATATCAAGTCATAATATTAAGACACATGTCATAATCTTATGTTGTCTTATCTTTCACCTTAGTCTATATAACCAAGGGCTTCTCATTGTAATTTCATATATCATATACATATTGTATGCATATTGCATCCTTTGATAGAATAGAATTATTCTCTCATTTTGGGTCTCTCTTGTGCTTTCATTGAAGCTCCTAGATCTTGGATGGCTACCTTCATAGCCAACTCTTACACTAATTACTAATGAAAATGAAAATATAGATGCATATATAAATGGCTTTTCCTAAATGTGGTTTGTCTATGTTTTTGGTTTTTGCATTTTGATTTTTATGTAAGCTACTCTAAAAATTAAAATTGTAATTACTCTAAGCACAATTAAAATTAAATCTAAAACAAAATGAAAAATAATGAACTCTAAACTAACCAATAGAAAATAGACATGTATTTTACTTCCTCAAGGGCAAGATGATAAGCTAATTACAAATAAAAACAAATAAAGGAATTGAAACTATGAATAATCGGGTGCTAGTGTTAGGATTTTTTCCTCAGAGATCCTATAGTAATTGTCTCCTCCTCTGTAGCGATGGGGTCCTCTTGATGACAAAGACAAATATAGGGTATGAAGAAATTGATTTTGGGTTAGAAGCAACAACAAAATGGAAATAAAAGGCTCATGGGGTCTTGTATGAGCATAATCATGCTATGGGGGTTATTATGAATAAGTTTGAATCCTCTAGAGATGAATCAGCACAAAGAAAAATACAATAATACATGACTAATTCTCAAACTCCCTAAAAACAATAGAGGAGGATTTTTATAGGTAGAAAATGGACACCAAAGGTGGGGGTGATTAGGGAGAACAAGGATTGATTGAGGAGATAACTAGGTTTGATTGGAAGATCACATGAGCTAAAGGGGAGAGAACAAAAGAGTGATTGGAAGATTACTATGGATTGATTGGGAGTGAACAAAAGAGTGATTGAGAGTTGAGAATCACTTAGGGGGAGTAGATGCTTAGTTGTGCATGTGGGAACTCTCAATCAAAATCTAAAAATGGAAGTAAACTCAACACAATTGAAATAAATCATGTTGATAAGAAAAGAATTACAAATAAATTAGAAATTTTTATGACCTGCAATAGATTCCTTTAGACCCTAACCTCACGAGAGAGGGTTATGCACCTAGGGGATGACGAATGGAAAGGGGGGATCTTGAAGGAACCCCTGAAAAGATGTGACCAATGGAAGTAGGATAACGATGAGAAACATGAGTGTAGACACCTAAAAATGTCTTCTACCATCTAATCGACTCCTTACATCCCTAATCACACCAATTTCTCTTCTAACCAATTAATTAAATCTTTATTTAATTAATTACCCCTTTCATTTTCTAAATTCACACCATTTTATCCCCAAAATTGAATTAATTTCATTAATTCAATAGTCCAAACCTTAGCCAATTGATTTAATAAATATGCAATATTTATTAAATCAATTTCCCCTTTTTCACTAAATCTAATTAATTAGTTAAAACCATGTTAACTAATTAATTCAGCCTATTAATTGACCTATCCCTACCCTAGACAATTAAATAGCTATTATTTAATTGCCTACCCTAGCCTACCTCATCCTAGCCCTAGGATTAATTAAATAAAACCTATGTTTAATTAATCCTAACCTCTCATTTGGGTGGTCAAACCTAGTTTAACACCCTTCCCCACATCCTTCAAATAAAAAATTAAAACAAATCACACATCACATTTACTTCTCTTACAAACCCCTTACCTCACCCATCCTCATTCATTAGCTCTTATCCCCAAATGAATTCTTAATTCATTTCCCATTCCCAAAATGAATTTTTAATTCATTTCCCATTCTTTCACACCCATATCTTATTTATCACCCCTTTTCCCAAAATGAATAAAAGATTTACTTTTATTCCTAGCCCTTGATCTCATCTTTTGATCCTCACCCTCCATCTTCATTTCTAAAACTCTATAAATGAGTCCCCTCTCTAAGCCATTAGGAGGGACTTCTTCATGCATCAAACCTTTGCCAAAATCACTCCACAATCCCCTCATCATACCACCATAATGTCAAAATTATCCCTCATCCTCATCTCAATCTCTATCCGAATCCACTTGTCTCTCATCCTATTGTGTTGAAAAGCATTGAGCAATCCACATACATTCTAGTCTTGGGTAAAATCTGAGGAGCTCGTGGGTGCAACTCCTTCCCTCTTGGATTTGTGAGTCAAAAGGAAGGTATAATCATTTGTATTTGCATTTGATTCATATTTAATCTTCATTTTGTTCTCATAGATCACAATGAGATGCATAAAAGGATTAAGGAAATTCCAAATCATCAACACCCATGGCAAAAGGAGATAATAATCAATTAAGAGAATTTAAAGATAACATTGAATTAACAATAGAATTGATCATGTAACCACCCATCTTGACAAAGCAATAGAGATTCTCTCTGAACTAGCAGGAAGGATTGAGAAGTATGTGATTTATCATGCATCATGGGAAGGTCATAAGATCATAGAGGCTCCACCACTCCTAGGTTAACACAGACACCACACCTTGAATCTAATTTCTCCAATCTTAGAATCACAGTTGATGATAGACTTGAGGGTCTCTTAAACCATTTAACAAAATTACAACTTGTGCATTTTGATGAGGAATACTTGGATCAAATAGTAGGGAGAAGTGTGAGTCTCTAAAAAGAGAAGATGATATAGGATTGTGAATTAAAAGGGATAGAATATTATGTGATAGGAAAATAAATTGATGGTATGTTTAACAACTTAGCTAATGATACAATTGAGATAATTAAGGAAGGATGGGAAACACCTCTATTAAATGGTATGTTGTTAACTAATTAGAAAGTATCTCCTAAAATGAAACGTTCCTACGAAGAGGTAAAAACCCTAGACCAAGAGTCATTGCCAGTGTCGTTTAAATCAAGAAGAGTTTCACCATTAGATATATCTAACCATTCAAGTGAAACAAGGGAATCACAACAACAATTTGTGCAAGATTGCAAACAATATTAAGAAAAGATTTCTTTGATATAAACCTACCTAGAGATAAAGGTTAGATTAGAAAACTAGTAAACCAAAATACCTATAAGAAAAAGGTGCAGTCATCAAACAATGCACCAACCCACTACCACAAGAAGGCCAAAGAAATCTTTTTCCACATGAACCCATCAATGAAGCTTCTAGTTTTTGGTAAGGATACTATAGAAGTAGATGAGAACATATTTGTTCTGGAATCACTATGGTAAAGAAATTATATAGACAAAGACCAAACAAAATTATTTGACTTTGTGGGAGTATTGTGGAATGATGCCCTTAATTGCTATAGGAATACATATCCTAAACATGATAAGGAATGATCATAAGTCAAGGGGGAATTCCCATCCAATTTTTAGTCTTTGGAGATCCCCACTGTGAGTTTAAGTAAGATGTGAGACATGCTCCAACAAGATAGAGAATCTATGAAGGATTTTGACTACCAGTTTAAATTAGAAGTCATTAGGAAATTAGAAGAACCATTAACAGAGAAATAATGCATCAAATGGTTTGTATCTAGGTTACAACCAATGATCAGAACTTCATTAGATGGTAGAATGTTTGAGACATATTCTGATCTGATAATATTAGCTTATTGAGTTGAAGCTCAAACATGGTGACACAAATATAAGAACATTGAGAACAAAGAAATAGAAAAATTAAAATTGGAATTAGAACAGTTAAAGATTAAGCAAGAGATCTTAGCCAAAGTAGAACCCAGTCAAAGACCACCTGTAGTGCCCCTCATTTTGGCTTCTGATAGTTGTTCTGTTTAGACATTATGACATCTTGGATTTATTGTTTTGATGAGGATACTTGTGTATTGCTATGATGATACTATTATAACTGTTGGTAATGCTTAGATTATGATTAGTTATGGACTCAGTTGATTATGTGGATCAATTTTATCATGTGCTTAATGTGATTATCTGATGATGTTTTCACTTAGTTGTTTAGTTACTGATGTGCATGCATGATATGGTTACTTGTGGATGTGATTGGTGGAAGGACCAGTGTCACATTACTCATGCGTGAGTACCTTGCTACGCTGTGATTCTCTTCCATGGTGTATTTGATTAGATGGTTATATGTATATATATGCTCAACATTTCATTTGTTGCAGGTTGTAGGTACCAGGCATTGACTCCACCTGAATTGGCAGGTCTGAGTGTGCCTTATATCTAATGGAGAATTATTGATCGAAGATGACATAAGGTCCCTCAGCTTGTGTTGTTCTCAAAATTAGCTACGTTCATTTTTGTAGACAACCCCTACGAAATTTGTTTGTTTCGTAGCCTACACTCTAAGTTCACAAATCGAGACAAGTCTTCTTGGCCTCGTACGAAGTCACCTAATATCTTGAAATAGTTTGTGACATTCTTCTAGGTTGATTCCTTGAAAATCGCGAAGATTGACTAGGTCGTAAGTTTGTCAAAATTTTAGTTTTGACTATTTTGAGGTGTTAGAAAATTTTATATTTTCACATGCAATAGCAGTCAAAATTACCGCTCTTACATGTGTGTTGTTGTGAAATATGCAAAGGCAGCAGTTTCAACCGCCGATGCATATTTAATTGTCTTGTTTTTTTATAAATATGCATGAGCGGTTAAAACCGTCGCCCATGCATGTTTCAGGTTTGTGTCACATATGTGATAGCAGTTAATTTCGCCGCTCGGGCATATGTTTCCTACAGTAATTCTAAATGTAAAGGCAGTCATATTCGCTACTTGAGCATGTTCCTAGTTTGTGTAGTGTTGGGATTTTTCACCACCCGAGTAGATCCCATGAAATGGCCAAACTCGAAGTTGGCATTAATGGCACTCGTGCCATGTTTAATGAATAACTTTAAAGTCATTTGAAGCATTTTATTTTCATTTTGGTTTGCTTATTGTTTGTTTTAGAAGCCTCCAGCTAGACCGATACCTCCTTCACACCAGTTTGCTTCATGAAGTTCGTGTAAACTTTGGATGTAAGCGGATTCTATTTCTTGACTGCGTTTAGGGTTTTCATTCTTTCGCCAGGTAAGTCTTTGCTTATTCTTGTTTTCGTTTTAAAGACTAGGGTTTTAGTATGTATTAAACTTCTTTGTTTTTTGTTTTAATTTCTCTTTTATGATTAGTAAAATTGTATCATCTGTGAATGTTTTTTTTCGCCATTTTCTTTGAAACCCTAGTTTTTGTTTTGTTTTGAATGCATTGTTAAATGGGTCAGGATTTTTACCACCCATGTTAAACTTAGGAATTTTAAATGGTTTCCTAACATGTATTGACGGTCTTTACCACCATCGATACATGTTTTTCCCTTACAGTGGATACTTCATGTAAGGGCAGAAATTTTTGCCGCACTTACATGAACCTTATGTTTTCCCCCACATGTAAGGGCGGTTAAAACTGCCGCCCTTACACAAACTTTGCATTACCTACCAATGTGCATCGACAGACCTTTTCACCACTCTTGCGTATATAACTTGGAGTTTCTAAAACACATGCAATGGCGGCCCTTTTCGCCGACCTTGCACATACATTAAAGTTTTTCCTTCAACATGCATCAGCAGACCTTTTCACTGCTTTTGCATGTGCCTCAAACTTGCAAATCCATCCTTGTGCGTAGTCGGCAAAAATTGCCGCTCGGACATGAAAAAGGTTTTCCCAACATGCAGGGTCGGCAAAATTTGCCACCCTGACACCTGCCATTCATCCCTCTAATGCAAGGGCGAAAAATTTTGTCGCCCGTGCATTCACTCTCTTAATTTTCTCGAACTCTGAGAGAATTTCAAATTTACTTTCCTGAGCCCGCTTTCCTCTATTTTTTCAACCTGCTTGCGCTCTAGCCCTTTCAAGCGTATCCCCGTAGTCGTGATCGTCGACATGCAATTTTCCCAGATTACCGGTATTTCCCCTAATTGCATGATCATGGCTTTTTTTTGCAGTTTCTTCTTCGAATTTTCTCTCTTCATCGACATCCTTCTGGTGTTAATTTTTTCAGATGACTGAGTTGTCTCCAAAGAAACTAGAAATGAAGTATAAGTATCAGGGTGTTTTTCCAATCACCTTGGTTACCTCCAATGCTGATGACATTCAAGATACAGAGATTGGCCATGTAGACATGGCTGAGTTTGTGGAAAGAACTAAGTCTGATAACCCTAGTTCTGCAATGAAGAAGATTGTTGATAGCAACATTCTCTTGGTGTCATCTTTCCTGGTGGCAACTCATAATACTGAGTTTGTTCTTCAATGTGCTCAGTTCTACAATAGAGACACTAGGGTAGTGGTGGATACAAATGGCAATGTGATCATCAGATTGGATCTAAAATTCATTGATAAAGTTTCCATGTGTCCTGCTGCTATAGAAGTTGTGAAACTAGATTTTGTTGAAGCTCAAAAAGAATATGACAAGAGTTCTGAGAAGGCTAAGAAGACAATTAACACCAAATGGCTTAAGACTTCAAGGTCAAACTTATCCAAGTGGCCGAGGAGTTTTCCCAGAAGTGATTTTATTGAGGAGGTTGGTGATCTCATAACTCTTCTTAGCAGGATAAGGGGGCTGGCTTCTTTCTCTCTTTTCCATGAATGGATGTACCCTTTTATCAAGGTTATACTTCAAGGCAAGCAAGTCATCTTTTGGGGTGAACAAATCAGCAATGCTTTGCACAAGCAATTGACTAAGGTAGCCACTACTTTCAAATTCTATGTGACTTCTTACCTTGTGTATATAGCAGCCTCAATGAGGATCTTTTTGGGTTTGACATCCGAAGGAGATAGGAGAGTGGTTCCTGTGTATTAGTACTATCCTCAACTAGCATTGAAAGGTTCCATTCACCACTTCAGGAGGCTAAATGATGCTTTCTTTGCAGTGTTCTTGTGTCTTTTTAACCCTCGGTTAGAGCAAAGAAGAGTTTTAAACGAAGCTTGGTTAGTGGTGAATGATTATGGGTGCATGTTCTTACAATTTCAGACTTTCTCATATTTAAGGGTTGGCTTTTTCCAAGGTTATCCTTATATGTTGCCAAGGTTTCCTTCAGATAAACTTGTTCTGATGGAGTTATGTAGACAAATGATTGTTGTACATAATAAGCAAATGGAACTCAAGAAACCAGGATTCAGATTTCCAGTTGAAGTTGGCAGGTTTTCAGTGTCAACTGCTGCAAAGGCTAGAGCCATGGAGACTGAAATGCAGCTAGTGACTATGAAACAGTTCAAACAAAGACCAAGGTTTGATTACAGGGGTGTAAAAGACAAGATCAAAAGGAAGACCCAGTTTCATGAACCAATGGTTGAAGACATCTAGGTGGACTTGAGGACATAAGAGGATATCAGAAAATTGGACTATAGCAGGTTATCTCTGGAACAGATTGAGTATCTAGGATTGGCTGATATTCCTGAAAACCTGGTGGATGATGAAGAGTTGATTGATGCTAGGTATAACACTAAACAGATTGTTGGTTCCCCTCTTCCTCCTATCTAATGGTCTCAGAAAGAATTGACTTCTTTAAGGAAAAGGTTTGAACCTATATTGGCTAACACAAACAAGTGGTTAGAAGGTAAGGGAATTGCTTTGAAAGAATTCCTTACGAGATCAGAGACTGAAGTCCAAGAACAAACAAGTAAGAAGGTGGAGAATAGGACAAAGAATAAGAGTGGAATTCCCTCTTCTTCCAAGCCACATAAACCCAGGATCAAATTTGTGTCAAAGAAGTCAAAGGCTGTAGAGAAAGAATCTGAGGTAGAAGAAATGGAAATTGAGAAACAGAATACTGATGAGCCAGCTACCGAAGAAATGGAGGTTGAAAATAGATCAACAGAAGAGATGGGAGAAGAACAAGGGGATGAAGTTCTGTCTCCATAAGAGAATGTACAACAGCATATGGGAGTCTCTTCTCCTTTGTCTAACATAACTATTTCAGTTCCTCTGTCTGTTTCACCTATCGATATCCCATCTTCTAAATCTCCATCACCCTCAAAAATAATTTTTGATAATCCTCAAACTACTTTTGATGATGTTCTTCGTTCTTCTGGGTCTATTCCTAGTCTGTCCTCCTCGTCCTTTGATATTGGAGATTCTTCAATATTTGATGACTTTATATTAGGTTCTGAGCAAGTTTTGAATGTAAATGTGTCAGGTGCAGTGTTTACTAATACTCCACCTATTGTTTCTACTTCTAGTGCCAGTAAAGTTCCCATAACACCAACAATGGAACCAGATCCGAATGTGAGTACTTCTGTGCTTCCTCCATGGTTGTCAACATATACGACTAAAAGAAAGAAACAAGCCATCTCTCTAGATGACTTTGATTTTGGTAAGCTGGTGCCTACTAAGGCTAAGACTCCAAACAAGCCAAAAATTCTTTCAAGAGTGCTGAGAGACAAGGGGCACAAATTTTTGGAGATTGCAAGGCCCCCATAGGATGCTACCATAGAAAATTTCAGTATGAATGATTACTCTATTTCTAGGATTGAGCTGGGTAAAATAACACAGGAGAGTGCAAAGACTGACATGCAATCGGCAATGGATATTTTGATTCAGAAGTTTGATAAAGAAAAAGAGATGAAAGATCATTATAAAGCAATGGTAGAGCAATTGAATGCAGTGGTAAGGAAGATTACTTTGAATTTAGAATCAGTGACTCCTGAAGCCATTTTTGTTGAAGATCCTATCATCTAGAAAGCTAACTGAGAAAACAAGAAAGGATGCGCACACAGGGAATCTCTCTTCTTACAGAGCTAACTGAGAAAACAAGAAAAATGGAGAAAATCAGGGTAGAACTTGATGATTTGACTGATGCTATTTCTTAGGATATTGAGCGTTTAAAACATAATCATGATAAGTAGGTAGAAATGAGGAAGTTGAAAATAAGTGTTTTGATATCAATTGGTGTTATTCCAAATCAGGATTCATATACCGAGACCAAGGAGGCATTGACATATTGTAGCCGTGTGCTAAAAGATCTGATCAATGACTTAGAAACTGCAAGGAAGCTGAGTGACCAAAGTGATGTTAGTCTCTTACACAAGTTGGAGGAGCTGCCATGCAATTTGGTGTCAAAGGATAATCAATTTCTTTTTGCAGAGGAGATGATCCAGGACTTTGAGAATATGTTTCAGAAGGAGTTTGAGGACAAAACATTTTCAATAGCCTCCATGGATAATATTCTTGATAACCAGTTAACTTTGGATAATCTGAAAGCCAAGTTAACTAGCCATGCAAAATCAATTACCATAGTCAGAGATGCAATAGTTAGAGCCTGGATGATTTTCAAGAACACAGTTAGTCCGGATAGTTTGGGGATGCAAGCTGCATTTACTATGTATGATTGCCACATGAAGAAAGAAGGCAGTGCAAGTTGAAGCAGCTTTTTCATCACTTAGTTTATTTTCTATTTTTTAGATGTACTTTTGAAATAATTTTGGACATATTTACATGTACTTTTCTCATATGTAATTACATGTAAAAATATAGGAAGTCCCAAATCAAAAAGGACTCCTTTGCTGAATAAGTCATAGTTAATTGTTCTTTTCCTATTTTTTCTCTCGGTTTCTCTTATAAATAAAGAGGACCCCCATTGTAATTATCATCTTTTAGTGATTGAAGCGAAACTCTGCCAAATTGAAGAGCATTTTGAGACTTTGTGTTCAAATTGTAAATCATATTTTATCAAGTGAATAGAAAAGCAAGCGATCATTCAATCTTTGCATTGGAATAACTTGTGGTGTATTGGAAATTGTTCTTATGTCCTTTTCCTTATACTATCTTATCTACTTGATCAAATTGTAGTGTGAGTGTGAATAATCTGGGAGATATTCTAAAGCTGATTTTAGAGACTTTGTGCTACAACAATTATCTTTAGCTTGTGATTTTATGTTTTGAAGTAAAAGATATTGGAAAGACTTTGAACTACTATTATCTTTTGTGATCGTATGTTTTGTCATAGTATTCGATGAAGACTTTGAGCTGCACCTTGTCCTACTTGATTCCAAATTGTAAATCAGCAAAAGGAGCAATGATAGACTTTGTGCTCTCGTGATTTTCTTGGTTATTTTGATTTGTATTGTAAAAGTGCTCTTTTATATTGTAAACATCATTTCTGAAAAAAGAGAAATGGATGACATGGTTTCACCCCAAAATTAGTTTTAGTGTAAATAAGTTTGTAATAGTTAATAGGAAACCTCCCCTTGCTGAGAGGAGAAATTTATCTCATTACACTGTGGTTGATATAACCATTTTGCCTTCAATTAGTTGAAGACAAAATATTCACCCAAAAGCTTGTTATCACCCTCGAAGAGGGTGAGTTCATGTCATATGATCTGTCAGTTTGGTCAGTTGGGTTTAATGGTCAATCATCTTTGTTGTGGTCATGTGTTGATCATGCTTGGTCGTCGGGTTTTGTTGGCATTGGATAGCTTAAGTCATAATTGTTCGATTATGTTTTGGTCAATCGTTGTCATAGCATAAATTATGGGTCTTGTGAGCACATTAATAATAATAATAACAATATTCTATTAAGATTAATAAATTTGAGTGTTTTATGAGTTGTCATTAAACTCATGAAATATTTATTGGTGAATGATATCTTAATATATTCCATTTTCTAATTTAAGATTATTTATGAGGTTACTGTTATGTTGTTAGAAAATCTTGTGTGGTTAATACCAAAATGAATTAATTTTAGTTTGTCGTGCTTGGGGTAATGGGAATTAATTGTGGTGTTAGTGGAGGTCAGTAACGGAGAGGAGAAATTATTATTTTGCTTTTTATACCTCTCTGGATTTTGGGGGGAAGGGAAGAAGAAATTTGGGAGTTGGAAGATTGGGAAGCTGGTTTTGGTGGCTACAGTATTCGACCCCGGCAACACATTCCCACCACAGAGGACCCAGGTTCCACCATCATCTATATTTATCTCTGTTTTGATGAATCTTGTTTTAAAAAATAAATCTGTCAATTTCATGGCTTAAAATTTTCTAAAGCCTTTCGATAAAACCATTATGTGTTTATTCTATGATCTTTGCAATGTTTAATGACATCTGTTGAGGCATTTTTCATTATCTTAAATCTACAAGATCCAACAACCTCTAAAAATTTATGAATCAACCCCTCACGAATTTGGAATAAGTGATTTGGTTGTTTTCAATAAATTTGGGCGTTACTTATCTTTGAAGATCCAACCATAAATCCTAAACCTTTTTGAATTTTGGAAAACCGCCTATGCCACTACTCAATATGGGCCATTCTACACAAAACCCATGGCCCAGAATTTTGAGATTCATCTTCATCTGCACGCAAATTGAGACAAAAGTTGACTGCCTGGAAACTACTGAAAATATGGGTTTGACTGTATCTTTTACCAATGGTGGACCTTCACATGTGCAAACTGGGTGTGATCCAATGAACAAAAATCCATATAGAAATAAATAGCTACAAAATCCGTGTTGCCAAATCCTAACTTGAAAGGCTCTTAAACCTGTCCAATAAATCCATTTTGTGCATATCTGCGATCCTTGCATTCCGGTAGATGACATTTCTTTGATGCATTTTGTCAAACAGTTCATGTGCTTTGTCTATGTTTCCACATACATGTAACCAATGTTGGATCTAGGGCATACAACTGAGAGGGGGGGTGAATCAGTTGTATAGAACTTCTTCTATTTCAAACACTTAATTCTTTGTTGTTAGTTAGCAGCATATCAAATAATCATTCATGGACGCATAATACATAAACATAAGAGCAGATAAGCATCAACACATTGAACACCAAGATTTTGACGTGGAAAACCCGGTTAAGGGAAAAACCACGGGGTGATTAACCCAAGAATTATTCTCTGTTAGAAGAATAAAGAAAAATGAATGGCACATGCCAATAAGGGCTCACTGCCCGAGCACACTGCTCACAAAGAGGCCCACTGCCTACAAGGAGACACACTGTCTACAAAGTGATAAAAATCACAGTCTTGAACTGGAGAATGACATCTCTACCATGTCCGGATCAGTTCCAATTAAGCCCAACAATCTCTGCTCTGCCTTTCGCACCTTTCTTCGCTATATCATGCTCATCTTCACACCACACACTGAAATGAACTCACAAACCATTATTTATACAAGACATTGACTTAGGAACAAACATCTAAGTCGGCAAACAACCATAGGAGTATCCGCAAGATGAATAACACATCCGGTCGGCCATCACAAGAACATTCGCCGGATGAACAACTCATCCGGTCGGCTACACAGAGCAAGAACTTCATCCGGAAGAATAACTTCAATTCCGGGCTCTACCATCAATGCGGACCAACAACACAACCTAAACATGATCCAAGAACCTTCACAAGCCTGTCTGAATGTCCGGATACATCCGCACTTCCTCTACTTACTGGGATCTCTTGTTTTCCTCATCCGGAACTTTAAGAACACAGTCTGTCGCCACTGTCATAATCCAAGAGGTACTTCCGGACCTCCAAATCATACACAAATCAGGATGATACATCACAAGGACATCCCAAACACTCTTTCCAATCCGCAGATTGGGATAATACAATTCCGGACCTCACCGGACCTTTTTGTGATCCTCTGTCACCTCCGGATACTTGCCGGACCCGGTTCTATACCGGCAGCCACAACTTCTTCAGATCTTCATGCGGACCTCTGAAATCTTAACTGTAGCATCTCAAGACTCATATCTACTAACCCTTTGATCCGCATCCTCCGGTTCTCATCCTATACAGTAGATTTACCTTCTTCTTATCACTGTTCTTCACTGTTCCTGACTGAGTCTAATTTTCTCAATATCCTCAGCACACAGCTCATCAAATCCTTCTTGTCAATGCAATATGAGTATGTTGACATCAATGACAACACTGGCTCACCTCATACTTGCAACAATCTCCCCCTTTGTCATTGATGGCAACATATGATGTGAAAAACCATCAAGACAAGAACTTCTCTTTTCTGTCACAGCTCCCCCTATCAACAACAACTCTTCACATGTCTTCCTTTGCTGCTCCCCCTTTGATCATCAACCACTTGTTTTTCACATGTCTTCTCTCCCCCTTTGACATCAATGGCAAAGGGCTCATACTTGCAACTCTCATGCATCAGAATAATACCAGCTGCTCCCCCTTAGTTGCAGCTCCCCATTAGTCCGGATCACAAGATATGACTGTGATAGCCACCGGACTGATGCACATCAGTGCATCTTAGTTCATCACCGGAGGGGCCATGACCCCTAACTTCTCCCGGAGATATTCAAAAGAGTCCTTGGGAAGAGGTTTTGTAAAGATATCTGCAATCTGATCCTTGGAGGGAACATACTCCAATCTGACTTCTTCCTTGTTTACTTGTTCTCTCAAAAAGTGAAATTTGATAGATATGTGCTTAGTCTTAGAATGCAATACCGGATTCTTGGAAATATTAATTGCACTTGAATTATCACAGAAAATTGTAATAGGCTCCTCATATTCAACTTTGATGTCTCTTAGCATCTGCTTCATCCACAAGATTTGAGTGCAACTACCTGCTGCTGCAATGTATTCTGCTTCAGTTGTAGACAGAGATATTGCATCTTGTTTCTTGCTTAGCCAAGAAACCAATCTCTTCCCCAAAAAGAATGCTCCACCACTAGTGCTCTTCCGGTCATCCACATCTCCTGCCCAATCTGCATCTGTGTAAGCATGAAGAGAGAAATCCGGATCTCTAGGATACCAAAGACCATACTCAACTGTTCCTTTCAAGTATCTAAAAATTCTTTTGATTGACATAACATGAGATTCTCTAGGATCAGCCTGGAATCTTGCCACAAGACCAACAGCCTGCATTATATCTGGTCTAGTTTGAGTGAGATACAACAATCCACCAATCATTGATCTATACTTTGTCTGATCTGCCTTTGGAGAATCATCATATTTGCTTAACTTACATCCGGTTGCCATAGGAGTGTTCATAGGCTTTGAGTCTTCCATACCAAATTTCTTTAACAATTCTTTCACATATTTGGTCTGAGAAATGAAGATCCCTTCTTTTGTTTGAGTAATTTGCAGACCCAAGAAGAAATTCATTTCACCAAGCATAGACATTTCAAACTCACTTTTCATCTGATTTGCAAAGGTTTTGCACATACTATCTCTTCCTCCAAAAATGATATCATCCACAAACACTTCAACAATCAGAATGTTTTCATGATCAATTTTGAAATATAAGTTACTGTCAGCAGTACCTTTGTTGAATCCAATCTGCACAAGATGCTTATCCAACCTTTCATACCATGCTCTTGGGGCTTGCTTCAATCCATACAAAGCTTTCTTCAACTTGCAGACCATATCATTATTATCAGACAATTGAAATCCATCCGGTTGTTCAATGTAGACTTCTTCTTCCAGATCACCATTTAGGAAGGCAGACTTGACATCCATCTGATATACCTTGAAGTCTTTGAAGGCAACAAATGCAAGAAGTAATCTGACTGCTTCAATTCTTGCCACCGGAGCAAAAGTCTCTTCAAAGTCAATTCCTTCTATTTGAGAGTAGCCTTTGCAAACCAATCTAGCTTTGTTTCTGATTACTTCACCAGCTTCATTTAGTTTGTTCCGGAAGACCCACTTGGTTCCAATTACATTCCTGTCTCTAGGTCTGGGAACAAGATCCCAAGTATGATTTTTCTCAATTTGCATCAGTTCATCTTCCATTGCTTTGGTCCAGTTTTCATCATTGCAGGCTTCATTTATTGTTTTAGGTTCAATCTTTGAAATTAGACAACATTCATTCTGATCTTGAGCAATATTCCTTCTAGTTTGTACACCTTTGCTTCTGTCACCTATGATCTGATCTTCAGAGTGATTCAGTCTTACATACCTTGGAATTTTGGGAGTATCCAGTACTGCTGTTTCTTGATCAGGCTCATTCAAACCTAACTCTTCTTCCTGATTTACCGGATCAGGCTGACTCTGTCTCACCGGAGAGGATTGAGGTCCTTGAACACTGTCTTGGTCATCTTCATCAAACTCATAAAATCTTGAAGGCTTCTCAATTCCTTCATCAACCTTTACATTGGTGCTTTCTATCATTTTCCTCAATCTCTTATTGTAACATCGGTATGCTTTGCTTTGAGTGGAGTAGCCCAAGAAAATTCCTTCATCACTTCTAGCATCAAACTTTCCTAGATCTTCATCTCTTTTAATATAACACTTGCTACCAAATACTCTGAAATATTTCACAGTAGGAGTGATGCCAAACCAGAGTTCATAGGGGGTCTTACCGGTGTTGTTTCTGATTTGAACTCGATTGAGAGTGTAGACTGCAGTGCTGATAGCTTCTTTCCAAAACATTTGAGGAACATTTGCTTCCAACATCATTGTCCTAGCAGCTTCCTGGATGGTCCGGTTCTTTCTCTCAACTACTCCATTCTGCTGTGGAGTCTTAGGAGCAGACAACTGTCTCCTTATACCATGTTTCTCACAAAAGTCAATGAATTCACCAGATGTAAATTCACCACCTCTATCAGACCTTAGACACTTTAGTTTCAATCCGGTTTGATTCTCCACCATAGCTTTGAAGATTTTGAACTTCTCAAAAGCTTCTGATTTTTCTTTTAGAAAGGTAACCCACATCATCCGGGAATGATCATCAATTAACAACATGAAATATCTATCACCTTGCAGACTCTTGATTCTTGTTGGACCACATAGATCAGTATGTACTAATTCCAATAATCCGGTAGAAGACTGATCTTTGCTTTTAAAAGAGACTCTGCTTTGTTTGCCTAACTGACATTCTTTACACACACTATTTGTAGGTTTTATCAACTTTGGAAGATCTCTCACAGCCTGAGTATTGCTTATCTTGATGATGTTATCAAAATTTACATGACACATTCTTCTATGCCATAACCAACTCTGATCAATTTGAACAAACAAACAACTTTTATTTGAACCAACCAGATGAAAGATGTTACCTCTTGTCTGAGTACCGGATGCAATTTCAGTTCCGGAGCTTGTAAAGATTCTGCATTTTCCATTCTTGAACCGGAGATCATAGCCTTTGTCCACTAACTGACCAACACTGAGAAGATTGTGCTTCAATCCTTCAACATACAGTACATTACCTGTTTTGCTCTTACCATCAAAGGAAATAGTTCCCCTACCTCTGATTCTACCAGCAGAATTGTCACCAAACTTTACCATTCCTCCTTCATATCTTTCCAAGTCTAAGAACTTATTCTTGTCACCAGTCATATGGTGAGAACATCCACTGTCAATAACCCAATCATCCTTTTCTTCCACTTGAGCAGCCAAGGCTTTTTCAACAACTTTGTGATTGACAGATTCAGAGAGCAAGGAATCTTCTTCCTTGATGGCTATAAACACCCACTCATTTCCGGATTTGCTTCCTGGATCTGATTCATCATCTGTTACTCCTTCATTGTCATCTTCTTCATGAACATAATAGCAATTCTTTTGAAACCTTTGTCTGTGAGTATTAGATCTTGCAGATCTCTCCGGACATCTTGAGGCAAAATGACCAATCTTATTGCAGTTAAAACACTTAAAGGGTAGTTTTCCTTCATACTTACCGGATCCTCTTGGCAGTCTCTTTGCAATGAGGGCTTCAAGTTGAGCTGTTTCTGCTTCTTCTTCTTCCATGTCTCTTCTTGCTTGATCATACCATGACATTTTCCTTGATGAGTTTTCACCCGGATCAAATCTCTGTTTGCCTTTCACATAGGCACTGGCTTTGAAAGCAGATTCAGTCTTGGGAGGATCATCTCCAAACTCGGTCATTTCAAATGCAGCTAGTTTGCCAGCCAGTTGTTCTCTTGTGACAGTTGTGTGGGCTCTGAATTCATCAATGGCAGCAACTTTGATTTTGTAGGCAGCAGGAAGGGATCATAGGATTTTGCAGACAATCTCATTTTCATCTAAAGTTCCACCAGCATTTCTGATTCCACATACCAGCTCATTTACTCTTGGCATAAAGGTAGTAATGTTTTCATCATTTCTCATTTTCAATCTTTCAAATTTCCCTTTCAGACTTTGCAACCTTGCACTTTTGACAAACTCATCTCCTTCATACAGAAGTTCCAGTTTAGTTAGGATCTCATATGCAGTGGGTAGGTCAATGACATTCGAGAGATCTAAGTCATTCAATGCACTTAGAAGAGCTTCCTTGGTCCGCAGATTGTTTTCAGCTTCTGTGATTTCATTCAGAGTTGTCGGACCACCTTGTGGAGGTACATATGGTTTTGAAATCATACCCAGATATGCTTTTCCCATGCATTCCAAGTGACACTTCATGCGACCTTTCCAGAGAGTAAAGTTGGTTCCATCGAACTTCGGACTATCCTTCTTGTAAGACGACATCCTGGATCTCCTCAAGCGGTTAAGCTCTTGTCAGAGGAACTTGGCTCTGATACCAATTGTTGGATCTAGGGCATACAACTGAGAGGGGGGGTGAATCAGTTGTATAGAACTTCTTCTATTTCAAACACTTAATTCTTTGTTGTTAGTTAGCAGCATATCAAATAATCATTCATGGACGCATAATACATAAACATAAGAGCAGATAAGCATCAACACATTGAACACCAAGATTTTGACGTGGAAAACCCGGTTAAGGGAAAAACCACGGGGTGATTAACCCAAGAATTATTCTCTGTTAGAAGAATAAAGAAAAATGAATGGCACATGCCAATAAGGGCTCACTGCCCGAGCACACTGCTCACAAAGAGGCCCACTGCCTACAAGGAGACACACTGTCTACAAAGTGATAAAAATCACAGTCTTGAACTGGAGAATGACATCTCTACCATGTCCGGATCAGTTCCAATTAAGCCCAACAATCTCTGCTCTGCCTTTCGCACCTTTCTTCGCTATATCATGCTCATCTTCACACCACACACTGAAATGAACTCACAAACCGTTATTTATACAAGACATTGACTTAGGAACAAACATTTAAGTCGGCAAACAACCATAGGAGTATCCGCAAGATGAATAACACATCCGGTCGGCCATCACAAGAACATTCGCCGGATGAACAACTCATCCGGTCGGCTACACAGAGCAAGAACTTCATCCGGAAGAATAACTTCAATTCTGGGCTCTACCATCAATGCGGACCAACAACACAACCTAAACATGATCCAAGAACCTTCACAAGCCTGTCTGAATGTCCGGATACATCCGCACTTCCTCTACTTACTGGGATCTCTTGTTTTCCTCATCCGGAACTTTAAGAACACAGTCTGTCGCCACTGTCATAATCCAAGAGGTACTTCCGGACCTCCAAATCATACACAAATCAGGATGATACATCACAAGGACATCCCAAACACTCTTTCCAATCCGCAGATTGGGATAATACAATTCCGGACCTCACCGGACCTTTTTGTGATCCTCTGTCACCTCCGGATACTTGCCGGACCCGGTTCTATACCGGCAGCCACAACTTCTTCAGATCTTCATGCGGACCTCTGAAATCTTAACTGTAGCATCTCAAGACTCATATCTACTAACCCTTTGATCCGCATCCTCCGGTTCTCATCCTATACAGTAGATTTACCTTCTTCTTATCACTGTTCTTCACTGTTCCTGACTGAGTCTAATTTTCTCAATATCCTCAGCACACAGCTCATCAAATCCTTCTTGTCAATGCAATATGAGTATGTTGACATCAATGACAACACTGGCTCACCTCATACTTGCAACAACCAACGCATTTCCAACTATAATATCTGACAAATATTTCCCCAACATTATGTTTTGATGGATGTCAAAACCTATGCCAAGCTCCCATTTAGGCGCATGCAGAGAGGATGCGGGTTAAGGCTGGGAATTTGACTTCACTCCTATTGATTGCCTTTGCTTGAAAGTCTTTAAAGCCTATTCAGAAAATCCATTTTGTAAATAACCTGCAATCATTGCATTCATTGAGATCAAATCAAACTTAAGCCTACAAGTTGCATTTGTTTAAAAGTTTCAATTCATTTTGTACATATTCTGCAAGCATTGCATTTCTTCAATCATTGCATTTGATAATCTTTAGTCTCAAATAGAAAGTTTCATTTTGTGGATTGCAAGTAATAGGAAGTTAAATAATTAAGATTTTATTTATTAGAAAGTTGCTTTCTTTCCTAGGATGCTAGTGTCAGTCTAGAACAACAATTGATTATACCAACTTAGTAACGGATAGATTTTATAGTTATGGCACATATGGGTATTTTGTATGAGATAAAAACAAGTATATATCATAGGTTATAGTTTAGTTATTTTATATTCTTCCAGATTAGAATTTCCATTAATGTTTATTTGTCTTGGATGAAAATATTTGCTATCCATGATTCATAGTATTTATTATTATTACCATTATGATTAATTCAAACTTATTAGTTGATATCCCCTAGCTGACAGGTATGATGTTAAATATTCAGATTCATTTAGTTTAGATATTAAAATTGTATTGATATAATTAATATCACAATTGATACATGTGATAACATAGAATCTATTGTTTTATTTAGTTTAATAAGGAGATCGATATGAATATATATTTATTTTGGATAAATTTAATGTAATTTTGGTATTGTATTACTAAGATTTAATGGCAATGATTATGTTAGGTTAAAATTTGATAAGAGGATTTGAAAATAGGTTTATGATCATGAAATTTGACTCATAGGTAATTGGTTAATAGAAAATTGGTTTATTATGAATTCAAGTGCTTTAAGTAATGCAATTTGTTTAAGGACCTTGTTTAATCAATCGATTCGAATATATTTATTGTTGTTATTTAAAACCGTTGTCATTAAGGATTAGTTGATAAGGTAGAATATAACATTAATCTTACCTTTGAGTTATGCAATTTTATTATTTGTTACTTGAATCTCGAATAAGGTTAGATGTTCAAATATTGAGTTTTGGAATATTGATTTAATGCTAGTCAATTTTATGTGTAAATGGCACAATGAGTCTTTGTGTATGTCGTTAGTGATTTCCAGAGGCCTAGAAGGTCTAGGTTTGAATTCATGTTTTGTGTCGCAAAGAAGTTTGAGTTTTAGTTGTATTTGTATAAATTTGATTTAAATTATTATGTTTTGGAAATTAAGTATTGATAGATGCAAATTTAAACTTAATATTATTATCATTACGTTTTCCCTTATTAAGAATTGTTATAAAATGTTGTAGTTATATTTTGTTGTGAGTGAAACTTGTGTAAATCGTCATGGTTAAGTCATGTTGTCAACGTTAGTTCCAGAGGCATAGGTTTTAATGTTTTGTTTTCATGTATATGCTATGATTGTTAAAGTGTCATGATGTGGAATTAAATCTTGCAAGGATGAGTTGGTTCAATTGTTGTGTTGTTTATGCATTTAGTGTGTCGGATTTTGTAAATGGGGGGATTTTGGAAAATGTAAAAGTATTATGTTGGTTTTGGTTTACTTCACATGGAAGCTAAGGGGCAATGTTATGAAAATTGTCATGTGATTTAGTTGTTATGCAAGAAGGTAATGCCTTGCATGTTTCATGTATATTTGTTGTTATGATCATTTCTATGCTTGTTGAGTAGGGTCTTCTAGATGCAGATAGGGGAGGGGTTCGGAGCCCAAAGTGGCGTCCAGGACAACCCATATGAGAGTTTCTTAACTCAGTGATAACCTAATTAATGAATTAAGGGGTTGGGTAGTTAATCACACTAAACAAGATAAGTGAATGCCTCACTCTTGGCTCAAGTGCTCGTTTAGGCTTGAGATGAGATGAGAAGGCCTGGAATGGCAAGATCAACGACCTTGTCCTCATGAAAGGTATGTTGATTCCGTATGAGTTTGTATGGGGACCAAGAGTCGGGAGAGGCTGCCAGGACAACCAAGATGGGGGTCGGGGCCTAGGAAGGCTTACCAGGACAACCCATGACAAGCTATGTGATGACACTTCTCCCTACTACAGTCTAGCACTCCCGAGTTGTACTTTTCCTAATCGTTGTGTGGTTGCCTCTAGAAGTGATGTTTGAGTATTGCCCTGTGTTGTTGTAGTCTTGTGTATTCCTTGTTCTTCCTAGTTATTGTCTTCTTGTCTGTTCTTGTCGTGGGACCTTATTGTTATCTCCTAGTACAGAGGGGTGGACCTCAAGGTTCCACATGGTCAGGTGGTAGTGCTTATCTCCATTAGTCCATTTGTTGTTGTTCATGTGCGAGGAGGATATATCATGTAGAAGATCACTAATCTTGTTTTGTTGGAGAAGACAGATATTTATGTTTATATTTTAGCCTTGTATATCAGTTGAACCATGTATTATTATATTGATGTATATTCTCTGATGTAATCAGGAAGCGACATTGTAGACATTGTATTGATGTATTCTATTATAAGGAAATTGCAAATATATTTGACATCATATATGCAAGATCCTGATGTTGACTTTTCTGATGACTTAAATGTATGTGTTGATTCAGTGGATGATGTTGGATTTGGAATGTATCATGGTTGTTGTTAGATCAAGTTAATTTTTAGTAGTGCAACCATGTTATCCCTAGAGATGTTAATTTAACTCATTGTTATCAGACTAAGTTATGTGTTGTTCTCATTGTTTCTATTTAAGAAAAAAAATCCACCTTTTTATTGCTTTAGTTGAACTCTTCTCTAGAGTTGCATGGAAGGGCATTACATTTGGTATCAGAGCCAAGTTTTCAAACACTGGTTACTCTGGGTATATATAAGCCCATTATGTTTTCCTAGTTGCGTAGATTTTGTAGGGTATGTTTTCCCTTTGTCATCCTCGCCTTATAGCCTAAGATTGTCTTTTGTTGGTTTAGTGTAGAAGATGCCTAGAGGTTGAGGTCGAGGTTACGGTCAAGGTAGGGGATGCGGAAGAGGTGGTGGTGGTACACCCCCTCCCAGTTCCCCTCATGAGAGTGCTCAGGAAGGCTGGGGTCAGAATATGGAGAACTAGGGTCAGCTGGAGGGAGCTCAGTTGCGTCAGTTGCTTGAGGAGGTCCTTGCTCGTATGGCCCCTAGGCAGGAGGTAGATCAGCTAGGAGGGGGGTAGGAGGTAGATCAACTAGAGGTTAGGGAAAGAGAAAGGTCTCCTGGGAGACGAGAGATGATAGTAGAACATGAGGCTATCTTAGTAGGCCACATGAGAGATCTTTTGAGGGCACGCCCTCCCACATTTGATGGTTCTGATAGTGGTTTAGAGGCGGAGACTTGGCTGTTGGATTTGGGTACATGTTTTGCCATGCATCTATATGGTAGTAACACCAAGGCGAGATGTGCCGTCTTACACCTTAGAGGTTTTTCTTCTACATGGTGGCATTTAGAGGAACAAAAGTTGCACTTAGATATTGGTACAGTTTCCTGGGAGTTTTTCTTGGAGAGGTTCAGAGCTCATTTCTTGTTGGATCACTGGAAGCAACACCACGTAGATGAATTCCATGAGTTGAGACAGATGGCCATGTCAGTAGAGCAGTATGAGTGTAGATTTTATGAGCTTAAGCAGTATGCAGGCATTGGCGATGATGAGGCTATGTTAGTTCAACATTTTATTAGGGGCATGAATCCCTGTATCAGTGGAGGAGTTTATGTTTTTGAGCCTAAGACCATGGAGGTAGCAATCAAGAAGGCCCGGTTGGTAGAGGAGAATTCAGTAATGGCTCTTGGTGGTCATACAGGTGTGCAGATTGGTAGTGCACCTCCGGCAGGTGTTGGGCCTCATGGTGGTCAGTCTCAGGTAGCTGACACTTTGAGAAGCCATCATACACCCACTAAAGACAGACAACAATAGCAACAACAACAATAGTTTTTCCCAGTTAAAATCAAAGAATTCTCAGCCTCAGCAAGGTGGTGGTACTCAGTCGAGAAAAGACCGTAATTGGCGGCGGGCCAAGAATTATCATCCCAATCAACCAGTTTAGAGCACACAGTCTGCAGTTAATAGAGATAATTTCCAGCAGTCCAATGCTTTCTTAGGTGGCGGAGGTTACGCTAGAAGTACAGGATGTTTCTCTTGTGGTCAACAGGGCCATACAGCCAGGAAGTGTCCACAGAAGAACACTGTAGGATTTGTTCAAAGGTTGACAACTTTAGAATAGACCGTAGGTGATGCAAGCAAGTCACACAGGGTATTTGCAGCTGTTGCTCCTCACCAAGCAGAGCATCAAGGAACAGTCTTGGAGACCGCAAGTAGAGGTCAAGCAGCTTTCTTTGGAGCTCGTGCACATTCTGCAGCATCGAGGGTTGACCCTTAGGGGGCAGGGGCGTAGAGCAAGCAAGGGTCCCGTGGGATCCTAATGATAAGTCTTCTGGTGCTTGGGAGGTTCTGTTGGGATGCGAGATCTCTACCCTTATTTTGTTGCAGGCTTCCAGGAGTAAGCCTGATCCTAGGGGGAGGATGTAGTACCCCTCATTTTGGCTTCTGATTGTTTTTCTGTTTAGACATTATGACATCTTGGATTTACTATTTTGATGATGATACTTGTCTATTGCCATGATGATACTGTTAGAACTGTTGGTTATGCTTATATTATGATTAGTTATGTACTTAGTTGATTATGTGGATCAATTTTATCATGTGTTTAATGTGATTATTTGATGATGTTTTCATTTAGTTGTTTAGTTACTGATGTGCATGCATGATATAGTTACTTGTGGATGTGATTAGTGGAAGGGACAATGTCGCATTACTCATGCGTGAGTACCCTGCTACACTGTGATTCCATTCCACGGTGTGTTTGATTATATGGTTATATGTATATATATATGCTTGACATTTCATTTGTTGTAGGTTGCAGGTACCAGGCATTGACTCCACCTGAATTGGCAGGTTTGAGTGTGCCTTATATCTAATGGAGAACTATTGATCAGAGATGACATAAGGTCCCTCATCTTGTTATCACCCTCAAAGAGGGTGAGTTCATGTCCTGTGATTTGTCAGTTTGGTCAGTTGGCTTTAATGGTCAGTCACCTTTGTTGTGGTCATGTGTCGATCGTGCTTGGTCATTAGGTTTTGTTGGCTTTGGATAGCTTAAGTCATAATTGTTCAATTATGTTTTGGTCAATCGTTGTCGTAGCATAAATTATGGGTCTTGTGAGCACATTAATAATAATAATAATAACAATATTTTATTAAGAATAATAAATTTGAGTGTTTTATGAGTTTTCATTAAACTCATGAAATATTTATTGGTGAATGATATCTTACTATATTTCATTTTCTAATTTAAGATTATTTATGAGGTTGCTGTTATGTTGTCAGAAAATCTTGTGTGGTTAATACCAAAATTAATTAATTTTAGTTTGTCATGCTTGGGGTAATGGGAATTAATTGTGGTGTTAGTGGGGGTCAATAACGGAGAGGAGAAATTATTATTTTGCTTTTTATACCTGTCTGGATTTTAGGGGGAAGGGAAGAAGAAATTTGGGAGATGGAAGATTGGGAAGCTAGTTTTGGTGGCTACAACATTCGACCCCGGCAACAAATTTCCAACATAGAGGACCCAAGTTCCACCATCATCTCTATTTATCTCTATTTTGATGAATCTTGTTTTAAAAAAAAATCTGTCAATTTCATTGCTTAAAATTTTCTAAAGCCTTTCGATAAAACCATTATGTGTTTATTCTATGATCTTTGCAATGTTTAATGACATCTCTTGAGGCATTTTTCATTATCTTAAATCTGCAAGATCCAACAACCTCTAAAAATTTATGAATCAACCCCTCACGAATTTGGAATAAGTGATTTGGTTGTTTTCAATAAATTTGGGCGTTACTTATCTTTTTGTAAGTTGTCTTTGAAGATCCAACCGTAACCCCTAAACCTTTTCAAATTTTGGAAAACCACTCGCGTAGCTACTCAATATGGGTCATTCTTCACAAAACCCATGTCCTAGAATTTCAAGATTCATCTTCATCTGCGTGCAAATTGAGACAGAAGTTGACTGCTTAGAAACTACTGAAAATATGGGTTTGACTGTATCTTTTACCAAATGGTGGACCTTCACTGTGCAAACTGGGTGTGATCCAATGAACAAAAATCCATCTAGAAATACATAGCTACAAAATCCGTGTTGCCAAATCCGAACTTGAAAGGTTCTTAAACCTATCCAATAAATCCATTTTGTGCATATCTGCAATCCTTGCATTCCGGTAGATGACATTTCTTTGATGCATTATGTCAAACGGTTCATGTGCTTTGTCTATGTTTCCACATACATGTAACCAACGCATTTCCAACTATAATATCTGAGAAAAATTTCCCCAATATTATGTTTTGATGGATGTCCAAACCTATACCAAGCTCCCATTTAGGCGCATGCAGAGAGGATATCGGTAAAGGCTGGGAATTTGACTTTACGATTGTTGATTGCCTTTGCTTGAAAGTCTTTAAAGCCTATTCAAAAAATTGTTGGGAATTAAGGTGTCTCAACCTTGGTAATTCCTTGCATTATTTATGATTGTATTTATTTATTCATTGCCTATGTTGTAAATTAATTGTAAATTCCATATTGTCATTTTGTGGGATGTGGCACGGTGATGTGTCATCCTACATGGAAGATGACAACTTGAAATTTTGTCCTCACATGAGGAGATAGGCGTCACACTTTGTGGTAGGAGTATTTTGCCATGTGTCGGTATCTTGGATGTTGTGTAAGGGAATGTTGACTGAAATGGTTATGACAGATTCCTATGACGAAGTTATGACATGTAAGAGTCAGAAAGAGAAGCTTGTAAGACAGGTGAAGACATGTGTCATGAAGTATCTTTGAAAAAGGTATCTTTGTGTGCCCCAAGGTGGACTATGACATGTTGTAAGAGAATATGCTATTTATAGCCTATGTATGACAGATTCTCTTACAACTGTAAGTTGTAACTTCTATGACATTTTCTATGATGGTCGTAAGAGCATTTGTCATAGCCCATTTTGGAAATAGGCGACCTCTTTGGGATGGGGGCTGTGGACAAGTGTCAAGGAAATTCTACAATGTTGACCAAGTGTCCATAGGCATGGGTTTTGGGCCATGAGGCCAAGTTGGATGCCCATTCCAAGATAGAGCCAATTTTGCCTTGTATATTCAATATAAACAGGTGCTTGGAGTAGGAGATGTAGTATGTGATTGACAGGTACTGTTATGCTGTCGGATTGACTCCAGACATGAGTGTCAAAGACTATTGAAGCTTGCATTTCAAGTGTATTGTAAACCATATTCAGTTTTGATAATACATTGTGCAAGTTTCTGAGTGTGGGGTTTTTCACTCGATAAGGGTTTTCCCTACGATATATCTTGTCTCTCTTCTTCTATCTTCTTTTTGGTTCTATGTGTATTGCTGCAATAACTTTGTTATATGTTTCATGTTGTTGTAATAGTAAAGGTTATTGAATTTGCATAGCTCTCCCCTCATTAGATTAGTGTAGGAAGCGATTTCCGCACACCTAGCTTCCTTTTAGTTGGTATCAAAGCTTGATCACCTTTGGTCCTAGTTGTTGGGTAGGGGTTTTTTGAGCTGATCTTAAGTTGAGTGGGATTCTGTGTAGAGAGATGGCAAGCACATCCGAAAGGATAGAGGTGGAGAAATTCAATGGCACTAATTTTGAGCTATGGAAGCTCAAGATGGAAGACATGCTTCTTAATCAAGACCTCTGGGAAACTATTAGTGGAACAAAACTAGCTGCAATATCATAAGATGATTGGGATCTCAAGGATCGAAAGGCTAAGGGTCTCATAAGACTTAGTCTTGCTGATTCTATCCTGTTAAATGTCCATGAGGAGAAAACTGTAAACTTGCTTTGGAAGAAGTTGGGAGATGTGTATCAAGCCAAATCCTTGGTTAACAAACTTTTTCTAGAAAGAAGTTGTACTCTCTTCGAATCGAGGATGGAGGATCTGTTGCAAATCACCTAAATGCTTTTAACATGTTGGTTGCACAATTAACATCCGTTGGTGTGAAGATGGAGGAGGAGGATCGGTGTATGACCCTGCTTTGTTCTTTGCCAGATTCGTGGGATCATCTTGTCATGGTTGTTGGGAGCACCACATCCACTTTCAAAATGGATGAAGTGGTATCTACACTATTATCCGAAGAGATACAGAGAAAGTATTCTGAGGTAGCCAAAGAGGCTCTTGCGGTTCGTGGAAGACCCAAGGAGAAAGGGAAGAAGGACAAGAAAGCTAAGAAGGGTAGATCCAAATCCTGTGGGAGATCCAAATCTCTTGGAAAGTCCAAGGTTCTCTATTGGAACTATGGTAAATCTAGGCATTTCTGAAAGGAATGCAAAGAGGAAAAGAAAAAGAAGAAGAAGAACCCGGATTCAGAATCTGACAAGTCACAAGATGATGGTGATGCCTTCATCGCAGCCCTGGCAACCCATGCATCTGATGATGTGTGGCTTATTGATTTTGGTGCATCATTCCACATGACCTTGCATCGAGATTGATTCACTAAGTATGAGGAGTTTGATGGTGGAAAGGTGTACCTGGGTGACGACTCTCATTTGAAGATTGTTGGTCATGGAAGAGTCTCTATCTGATTCCTTGATGGACGAGTGAAGGGGATCTCTGGGGTTATGTACATCCTAGGCTTAGCATGAAACCTACTTTTGTAAGTATGTTGAATGATGCAGGTGTGCAGGTTGTCTTTTCAAAAGAAGGATGCAAGATGACTAGAGGAGCTATGGTGCTTGCTAAGGGTATGAGGAGAGGTACTCTATTTCGTATGGAGGCATGCATTTCACAATGCAATAGTTCTTCTAACTCAAAGAAGAGGACAATAGTCACTTCATCCCCACCATCTGAACGAGCAGTGAAGAAATCTGTTGTATCTAGTCTTGATGGTTGTATTCATGCCTTGGAAGTTAAGCTTCCTCCTGAAAAGATAATGTTATGGCATACGAGATTCGGCCACATTGGTGAGAAGAGTCTGCGTACCCTAAAAAATAAGAACCTCGTTGAGGGGTTAGATGATTGTAATCTTGATTTTGACTTTTGCGAACATTGCATATATGGAAAACAAAACCATGTTTAGTTTTATTCGAGTTCTCATAAGTCTTCTGGTGTGATGGACCTTGTTCATTCTAAAACATTTGGTCTTGTTAATATTCCTTCGTTATCAAAATCTATATATTTTGTATCTTTCATAGATGACTATAGTAGAAGGACATGGATTTATTTTCTCAGAAGCAAATTTGAAGTCTATAGTAAGTTTAAGGAGTTTAAGGCCTTTGCTAAAAATTAGACTAGTAAAAGGATTAAGTGTTTGAGAACTGACAATGCTGGTGAGTTTTGTTCTACAAAATTTGATAAATATTGCAAGGAACTTGGGATTGAAAGACATAAGACAACTCCATACACCCCGCAGCAAAATGGAGTTGCAGAGAGGATGAACAGGACACTGATGGAAAAGGCTAGGAGTATGCTTATTAGAGCTGGCCTAGAACAAAAGTTTTGGGCTGAAGTTGTTGCCACTGCTTGCTATCTTGTAAATAGATCTCCTACATCAACTCTTGTTGGAAAGACACCCATGGAGGTGTTTTCTAGTAGAAATCCTTCAATAAGGCATCTTCGTGTTTTTAGTTGTGAGGCATATGCACATGTGCCTAGGGAGAAGCGGTCAAAATTGGAAAACAAGGCTGTTAAGTGTATATTCATTGGCTATGGTGTCGGTGTGAAAGGATACAAGCTTTGGGACCCTGTGGCTGAAAAAGTGTTGTATAGCATAAGTGTCATCTTCAGAGAGCTAACACCTTCTTCCACTGTTTTACAGCCAGAAGAAAAAGAAAAGAAAGAGGATGTTGTTCAGTTTCCTACTACCCCTAAGAAGACTGAACAGAAAGACAATGTTGGACCTAACGATGGGGAGAGCTATAGAAGCTTAGATGAAGAAGATGAACCTCAACCTCAGCTCTTGAGGAGGTCTACACGAATAAGAAATCAACCTGAGAGGTTTGGTTATACATTGATTGATTCTAGTTGTACTTTTGCTTTGCTTACTAACAACGATGAACCTAGAACTGTATCAGAGGCTATGGATATGAAAGATGCAAGTTCCCAGAAGGAGGCCATGGAGGATGAGATGGCTTCTTTAGAAAAGAATCAAATTTGGGACTTGGTACCTTTGCCTCCTGGACGGAAACCCGTTGGATGCAAATGGGTGTTCAAGAAGAAATTTGGTGCAGATGACAGTGTTGAGAAGTATAAGGCTAGATTGGTTGCGAAGGGGTATTCACAAGTGGAGGGTATAGATTATGGTGAGATCTTCTCTCCCATTACAAAGCTGACATCCATTCAATTCATGTTATCACTTGCAGTAGCTTATGACTTAGAGGTAGAATAGATGGATGTGAAGACAACTTTCCTTCATGGTGATTTGGAGGAAGAAATCTACATGTCACAACCAAAGCATTACATGGTGAAAGGTAAAGAAAATTTGGTTTGCAAGTTAAAGAAGTCTTTGTATGGTTTGAAGCAATCTCCTAGAAGGTGGTATTTGAAGTTTGATGCCTTTGTGTTGTCTATTGGATTTGTGAGATCGAAATCGGATCACTGTGTGTATTATAAGTTTGATGGTGATCGTATTCTCATTGTTGCAATGTATGTTGATGATATGTTGCTCATTGGGAAGGGTAAGAATATGATTTTTTATTTTAAATCTTAGTTGTCAGCACAATTTAAAATGAAAGATTTAGGGGCAGCCAAGTACATTCTAGGAATGGAAATCAGAAGAGACAGAACTAACAGAAAACTTTAGTTAAGCCAGAGTAAGTATGTGAAGACCGTGTTGGATAGGTTCAGCATGGTAGATTGTAGACCATTGTGTGTTCCTATTTCTTTGGAGATAAATTTGTCTGTTAATGATTGTCCAATATCTCCTAGTGAGGTGGAGGACATGATCAAAGTACCTTATGCTAGTGTTGTTGGCAGTTTAATGTATGCTATGGTCTGCACAAGACCAGACATTGCCCAAGCAGTGGGAGTCCTTAGTCGATTTATGGCTAATCCTGGACAGATACATTGGGATTCAGTTAAGTGAGTGTTCAGATATTTGAGGGGTACTTTCAAGTATTCCATATGCTATCATGGTAATGTTACAGGACCCCCGCATTCTGTTGATATTCGTGGATTTGTGGATTTAGATTGGGCATGTGACATTGACAACAGGAGATCCACCAGTTTTTATGTGTTTACACTGTTTGGTGGTGCTATTAGTTTGATGAGTAAGAGACAACCTGTGGTTGCTTTACCCATGACAGAAGCTAAGTATATGGTAGGAACTCATGGTTGTAAAGAAGCCATTTGGCTTAAAAGATTGTGTTCAGATATTGGTGTTGATGCAGGTCAGATTACGCTCAGTTGTGATAGTCAGAGTGTGATTTGCCTTGCAAAGAATCTAACTTTCCATGCCAGAACAAAGCATATTGAAGTTCAGTTTCACTTCGTATGAGACATGGTAGAGGATTGGAAGGTAAATTTGGAGAAGGTAGATACTTTGAAGAATGTTGCAAATTCATTGACGAAACTAGTTAGCACAGAGAAGTTCGGATGGTGTTCGGAGTCTATGGGCCTCTCGACCTATAGCAGTTAAATCTTGTTATTCTATTGGCTCTTACAAGGTATTCAACAAGTGGGAGAATGTTGGGAATTAAGGTGTCTCAACCTTGGTAATTCCTTGCATTATTTATGATTGTATTTATTTATTCATTGTTTATGTTGTAAATTAATTGTAAATTCCATATTGTCATTTTGTGGGATGTGGCACGGTTATGTGTCATCCTACATGGAAGATGACAACTTGTAATTTTGTCCTCACATGAGGAGATAGGCATCCCACTTTGTGGTAGGAGTATTTTTTCATGTGTCGGCATCTTGGATGTTGTGTAAGGGAATGTTGACCGAAATAGTTATGACGGATTCCTATGACAAAGTTATGACATGTAAGATTCAAAAATAGAAGCTTGTAAGGCAGGTGAAGACATGTGTCATGAAACATCTTTGAAAAAGGCATCTTTGGGCACCCCAAGGTGGACTATGACATGTTGTAAGAGAATATGCTATTTATAGCCTATGTATGACAGATTCTCTTACAGCTGTAATTTGTAACTGGTATGACAGATTCTATGACGGTCGTAAGAGTCGTAAGAGTATCTGTCATAGCCCATTTTAGAAATAGGCAACCTCTTTGGGATGGGGGTTGTGGACAAGTGTCAAGGAGATTCTACAATGTTGACCAAGTGTCCATAGGCATGGGTTTTGGGCCATGAGGCCAAGTTGGACGCCCATTCCAAGATAGAGCCAATTTTGCCTTGTATATTCAATATAAACAGGTGCTTGGAGGAGAAGATGTAGTATGTGATTGATAGGTACTGTTATGCTGCCGGATTGACTCCAGACATGAGTGTCAAAGACTATTGAAACTTGCATTGCAAGTGTATTGTAAACCATATTCAATTTTGATAATACATTGTGCAGGTTTCTGAGTGTGGGGTTTTTCACCCGATAAGGGTTTTCCCCACAATATATCTTGTCTCTCTTCTTCTGTCTTCTTTCTGGTTCTGTGTATTGCTGCAATATCTCTATTATATGTTTCATGTTGTTGTAATAGTAAAGGTTAAATTGAATTTGCATAGCTCTCCCCTCATTAGATTAATGTAGGAAGTGATTTCTGCACACCTAGCTTCCTTTCAAAAATCCATTTTGTAAATAACCTGCAATCATTGCATTCGTTGAGATCAAATCAGACTTAAGCCTGCCAATTGCATTTGTTTAAAAGTTTCAATTCATTTTGTACATATTCTGCAAGCATTGCATTTGATAATGTTTAGTCTCAAATAGATAGTTTCATTTTGTGGATTGCAAGTAATAGGAAGTTAAATAATTAAGATTTTATTTATTAGAAAGTTTCTTTCTTTCCTGGGATGCTAGTGTCAGTCTGGAACAACAGTTGATTATACCAACTTAGTAAGGGATAGATTTTATAGTTATGGCACATATGGGTATTTTGTATGAGACAAAAACAAGTATATATCATAGTTTATAATTTAGTTATTTTATATTCTTCTAGATTAGAGTTTCCATTAATGTTTATTTGTCTTGGATGAAAATATTTGCTATCCATGATTCATAGTATTTATTATTATTATTACCATTATTATTAATTCAAAATTATTAGTTGATATCCCCTAGCTGACAGATATGATGTTAAATATTCAGATTCATTGAGTTTAGATATTAAAATTGTATTGATATAGTTAATATCACAATTGATGCATGTGATAACATAGAATCTATTGTTTTATTTAGTTTAATAAGGATATCGACATGAATATATATTTATTGTTGATAAATTTAATGTAATTTTGGTATTGTATTATTACGATTTAATGGCAATGATTATGTTAGGTTGAAATTTGATAAGAGGATTTGAAAATAGGTTTATGATCATGAAATTTGAGTCATAGGTAAATGGTTAATAGAAAATTGGTTTATTATGAATTCAAGTGCTTTAAGTAATGCAATTTGTTTAAGGACCTTGTTTAATCAATCGATTCGAATATATTTATTGTTGTTATTTAAAACCGTTGTCATTAAGGATTAGTTGATAGGGTAGAATATAACATTAATCTTACCTTTGAGTTATGCAATTTTATTATTTGTTACTTGAATCTTGAATAAGGTTAAATGTTTAAATATTGAGTTTTGGAATATTGATTTAATGCTAGTTGATTTTATGTGTAAATGGTGTAATGAGTCTTTGTGTATGTCGTTAGTGATTTCCAGAGGCCTAGAAGGTCTAGGTTTGAATTCATGTTTTGTGTAAAAAAGAAGTTTGAGTTTTAGTTGTATTTGTAGAAATTTGATTTAAATTATCATGTTTTGGAAATTAAGTATTGATAGATGCAAATTTAAACTTAGTATTATTATCATTACGTTTTCCCTTATTAAGAATTGTTATAAAATGTTGTATTTAGATTTTGTTGTGAGTGAAACTTGTGTAAATAGTCATGGTTAAGTCATGTTGTCAAGGTTAGTTCTAGAGGCATAGGTTTTAATGTTTTGTTTTCATGCATATGCTATGATTGTTAAAGTGTCATGATGTGGAATTAAGTCTTGCAAGGATGAATTGGTTCAATTATTGTGTTGTTTATGCATTAAGTAGTGTGTCAGATTTTGTAAATGGGGGGATTTTGGAAAATGTAAATGTATTGTGTTGGTTTTGGTTTTCTTGACATGGAAGCTAAGGGGCAATGTTGTGAAAATTGTCCTGTGATTCAGTTGTTATGCAAGAAGGTAATGCCTTGCATGGCCCATGTATATTTGTTGTTATGATCATTTCTATGCTTGTTGAGTAGGGTCTTCTAGATGCAGATAGGGGAGTGGCTCTCGATGGGGGCCGGAGCCCAAAGTGGCATCCAAGACAACCCATGTGAGAGTGTCTTAACTCAGTGATAACCTAATTAATGAATTAAGGGGTTGGGTAGTTAATCACACTAAACAAGATAAGTGAATGCCTCACTCATGGCTCAAGTGCTCGTTTAGGCTTGAGATGAGAAGGCCTAGAATGGCAAGATCAACGACCTTGTCCTCATGAAGGTATGTTGATTCCGTATGAGTTTGTATGGGGGCCGAGAGTCAGGAGAGGCTGCCAGGACAACCCAAGATGGGGGTCGGGGCCTAGGAAGGCTTACCAAGACAACCCATGATGAGCTATGTGATGACACTTCTCCCTGCTGTAGTCTAGCACTCCCGAGTTGTACTTTTCCCAATCATTGTGTGGTTGCCTCTGGAAGTGATGTTTGAGTATTGCCCTATGTTGTTGTAGTCTTGTGTAGTCCCTGTTCTTCCTAGTTATTATCTTCTTTTTTGTTCTTGTCGTGGGACCTTATTGTTATCTCCTAGCATGGAGGGGTGCACCTCAGGGTTCCACATGGTCAGGTGGTAGTACTTATCTCCATTGGTCCCTTTGTTGTTGTTCGTGTGCGAGGAGGATATATCATGTAGAAGATCGCTGATCTTGTTTTGCTGGAGAAGACATATATTTATGTTTATATTTTAGCCTTGTATATCAATTAAACCATGTATTATTATATTGATGTATATTCTCTGATGTAATCAGGAAGCGACATTGTAGAAATTGTATTGATGTATTCTATTGTAAGGAAATTGTAAATATATTTGACATCATATATGCAAGATCCTGATGTTGACTTTTCTGATGACTTAAATGTATGTGTTGATTCAGTGGATGATGTTGGATTTGGAATGTATCATGGTTGTTGTTAGATCAAGTTAATTTTTAGTAGTGCAACCATGTTATCCCTAGAGATGTTAATTAACTCATTGTTATCAGACTAAGTTATGTGTTGTTCTCATTGTTTTTTTTTTTTTTTAAATCTGCCTTTTTATTGCTTTAGTTGAACTCTTCTCTAGGGTTGCATGGTAGGGTATTACACCACCAAAAAACCAAAGATCAAATATATGGTGTAATTATTGCTCTATGGAAGGCCACCTTAGAAATGAATGTCCAGTACTAAAAGGCAAAAAATAAGCCAAGCATTTAGAGTAGATCTTGAAAAAACTCCCTAGAAAATACAAATAGTTTATTGGAATATATAGAGAATGGGACAATCATGAGACAAATGACCAGCCATCTTTATTACTCAAAGTCTGTAGAGCGGAAGAAGAACATGAACCCTGGTGCAACCATTGTAACAAAACTAAAGAATCCATAGATTGCAAAATGACCTATGTTAAAGGATTGGAAGAAAGACCTTTTTACACCGAATGCCACGTATACAAACAACCAAATTGGTGAAATCAAAGAAATATCAACACTCCAACATACACCACTATAGTTTTGTACCACCAAATAATTTCTACCCACATGCCAAGGATAAAGGCTATTATAAAAACTACTAAGGTGGATGTGGTAGATGAAGAGGTAGGAATCAAAGGCAAAGTGAAGATGCCACATGTTATAAGTATGGAGAATTAGGACATTATGCTAATGAATGCAAAGAGGACAAGAAGAAAATCTGTAGGTTTTTTGGTAATATAGACCATGATTTATTTACATGTGAAAGAGAATAGCAATATTTTTCAAACGCACCACCGCAATAAAAAAGTGATGATTTATCTGGACCCAATGTAGTAAGAGGAACAAAAATCATGTTAAAAGTACCCAAAAAACCATCTCAAGGAGCAAGATGATGCTGCAAAGAAGATATACAACCTGAAAATATCAGAAACTCAATTATCCTAATAGAAGAAGAAGCTTTAGAGAAAGAATACCCGGAGAAGAGGGAGAAATTAAGACATAAATCTCTATCAGAATATAAAAAGAATAATAATATTGCAGTAATCACTAGAGAAGGTAAAGACATTGAAAAAGGAAGACAATGGACAAAAGAATTAGATAATGAAGATGAAGATGATTTTTACCCTACAAAGAAAAAGAATGACCAAATCGTACAAAAAATTGAACAAAAAATAACACAGGAATAGGAGAAAGAGGATTATTATAATGCCTAGTTTTCTAAAAAAGAAGCTTCAATACTAAAAGAGCTAGCCACCTTTGCAGAGCAACAAAATTTGGTAGAAAATTTTAACCAGTTTTGTAAGTATTGGAATAAACAAACAATGCCAAGATCATACATCAGAAACCTGACAAAGACTTCAAAATAGTGGCAAACCAAATGAATTATGATAGGTTCACACAACAATCACAAACAAGTAAAACATGTCATGATTGATTTAGGAGATGATGTCAATGTGGTCCCCAAAAGAGTGTAGGAAGATTTTGGAAAACCACAATTGTACGACACGCCATATATTATAAGTTTAGCAGATGGGCCATCTATAAGTACAATGGGCACTTGGAAGAATGTAGAAGTTAACCTTCTAGGTATTAAACAAACAATAAATTTTGAAGTAATAGAAATGAAGGAACCTTTCGATACCTTTAATACCTTGTTAGGTCTACAGTGGTTTGTAAACTGTAATGGCATTATTGACTCTCGAAGAGAGTAATTTTCTTTTGTAGACAATGATAGGGTAGTACACATACCCTTAGACATTGACATGACCCATGCATATGTCAAATAATTAGTGTAAGATGAATATGAAGAAGAACTTAAAACAATCTACTCCATAGAAAAACTCCCAAAACTAGAATCAAGTGATGAACCAAATTTAGAAGGAAAAATTTATATTGATATTAGTAATGATAGTACAAAAAGTGAGGATATAGTAGATGTATGGTTAAGAGGTGAACCTAAGCTAAAATCTAGAAAGATATCAGGATCAAGAAGAATCTTCAACCTACATAAGATAGGGAAAAACATACCACAACTTAATGCAAGTAAAGAGAGCCCTCCAAAAATAATATTAGACCTATTAACTATAGTTCAATCCATACTTTCCAAATTCTATGATGATTATACCATATTTCACATGATTTATCTCATATTAAGTTGCCAAGGTACTCAAGAGTGGGCGACCTAATATCCTACTTAGAAAACATGGAAAGAACATTTGATAAAGAAAACTTAAGATTGGATACATTACAACATACATTGATATATAGTGTTGCACGATGGTGGAATGCACATAAACCCAATATTTCCACATAGAAAGCTCTTACAATCTTAATAAAAACAAGATATCTACCCACAGAGGGGGATTATGAATTCCTTCCTAAATATGATGGGCCCGGAACACTAGAAACACTTAAACATCTATCTAAGGACATGGGAGAAACATAGGGAATATGATCAAAGATTAGACGTACAAAATGTTTTATTGGACACTCACACCAATTTCCCAAACCTGGTATATTAACTAAGAAAAAGAGCAGAGACAAGGTATTGGGAAATGCTCCAAAATGATTTTTGCCATACCTTTTCTTTCTTTAATCCCAACAAAATCATCAATATCACACTTCAAAAAATAAGGGAGATTATCTTCTTACCTACAAAAGAAGACTGCTAGATGATCATAATAGAAAAAGAAAAACTAGTACTCCCATGCAAGGAAGGAATATAGAAACTCATAGAATGGATCGACAAGAATGCACAATACTCAGAAAAAAACTATTATAAAACACAACATAATAAAATGGATAATGATGAAGAACCATATCCACAACATTTAGATATTGAAGTTAAGGAGGGCAAAAGGGAAATAACATCAAAATCAACTACAAAAACCTAATATTATAATCAACCATGGAAACTCAAAGAGGAAAACATAGCAACTAGTGGCAATCCTAAAATGGCAAAGATAGGAGACTACTGGGAAGAAAAGGATGTCATGTAAGTTGTAAAAATTCTAACAGAATATGAAGATCTATTTTTGTAGATATTTACATACCTTAAAGGAACCGAAGAGGAGACTGGAGTCCTGAAAATCTAGCTTAAAGAAGGTGTTAAACCCCAAAATAAAAGACCATGCTCGTCAAACCCTAACATGAAGAAAAAAGTTAAAATAGAGATATATAGGATGCTAGTAGTAGGAATAATTAAACAAGTAGATGATGCTAATTGGGTCAGCCTTATGGTAGTTCAAAATAAGAAGATTGGTGATATCAAAATTTGTGTGGATTTTAGGGAAATCAACAAAGCTTGCATTCATGACCCCTTCCCTACACCATTTACAAAAGAAGTCTTAGAATCTGTTGTCGAAAGAGAAGCATAGTCATTTACTGATGGGTTTTCCGGATACCTTTAAGTCAAGATCCAAGAAGAAGATCAACCTAAAATGACATTTGTGACAAAATGGGGCTCCTTTATGTATACAGTGATGCCATTTGGTCTAAAAAATGTACCAACAGTATTTAGCCAAGTCATGATTAATGCATTTAAAGACTTTATCCATGATTTTTTAGAGGTCTATCTAGATGGCTGGAAATTCTATGGATTAATTAAGGACCATGTTCAAGCACTATGTCTAATGTTAGAAATATGTAGAAGCCTACAAATTTCCTTGAATTTGAAGAAATGTGTGTTTGTGGTACCATTTGGTACACTACTTGGACACATCATATGAAAGGAAGGACTTATGGTCAATCCTCTAAAGGTAGTTCTCATAATGAGCCTACCATCCACCAAGACAAATTTAGAGGTCAAAACATTTTTAGGCTATATTGGTTATCATCAAAAGTTAATTCGAGGCTATGCCACAATTATGACACCAATAGAATAACTGTTGAAAAAGAAAACATGCAAAACAATCAATTGGACTGAACAATGTCAATAAGATTTTGACACATTAAAACATAAAATAGTGGATGCACCTATCTTAATTTTTTTGGATTTGAATATTCCATTTCATGTACATGTTTATGCCTTAGGGACCGCAATTGGAGTAGTTCAGGTGCAACCAAGAGGAAATAAAGACTATCCTATCGTATTTACTAGTCGCAAGTTATCACAAGAAGAAAATAATTATACTACCACAGAAAGGGAGGCCTTGGTGATGGTATATTCCTTGAATAAATTCTGACACTATCTACTATCCACCCCATTCACATTCTTTAAGCAGATCATGATTCCCTAAAGTACTTACTTATTAAACTAGTGGTACAAGGGAAAATATGTAGATGGATATATTATTTTAGGAATTTGACTTCAACATCATGGTCAAACTAGGGAAAAGCAATAGAGGCCCTAATTACCTCTCAAGAATTGATACAGGAAAGGAGCTTGAGGTTATGGAAGAGGATCTACTTGGTGCAAATTTTTTTGAGTAACTGCGATACCAAAAGAACTAAATAATATAGCACAACTACTCACAACATGCCAATTTCCAAGAAATATCTTGACAAGTGACAAACAGAAGCTAGTGTGGAAGTCACTTCCAGACACAATGATCGAAGGTGAATTACATAGAATCAGAAGATATGATATCATTCAAAGAGTAGTATTTAAGCATGAAAGACAAAAAATCCTCTAAGTGCATGAGTGAATATCTGAACGTCACAACTCAGGGGAAGGCACCATAAAGAAATTTATGTTCTCAAGCCTATGGTGGCCTACAATATTCGAGGATGACAATCAATATGAAAGTAAATGTGATGTATGTTAAAGGGTAGGGAAACATGTCGCAAAAGATGAAATGCCTTTATGGCTAATTTTAGCTCAAGTACCATTTAAGAAATGGGCCATAAAGTTTATTGAACCATTTGATCCACCAATGAACTGTAATGTCCCCTTCTCAAGCCTAACTAGTTGTGGGTCCAATAACCTATGTCCTTGAGTTCCAATAGGCTATGTGGTATGGTAAGGGACTCCATGTTTGTGGAGATCACTAGTTCAGTTAATTTTGATTTCAGTTGATGGCATTGAGTTCAATTGTTGTTCAATATTGTCGTGCAGCTTTTAAAAGTTTTTTTGGCTTCTCAGATTTCTCTCCAAACTTCTTGGAGAAGTTGTCTATTTTTAGAAAGTCACCCGAATTGCATCATTCTTCATCCCAAACTTCCTGGAGTACATTGGTATGGTTTATTTTGCAGTTTGATTATGTTTGGGAATTTCTATAAAGTTGGGTGGATTAATGAGCTATTTAAATATTATTTGCATTTTTGTCTCCAAGGGTGGAAATAATTAAAAAGTGCCTAAGTGTTATAGCTCATTAGAAAGGATTAAGGATATATTAATTATTTAGGCACATAAAGTGAGATCTCAAGCTTGGGAAAAGAGAATTATTTAAGCTGGAGGAAAACAAGTAATTTTTCCAAGAAAAAATTATTTTCTTGTGTAACTTACAAAGTGCCTATCTTGAGGATTATAACCCTCTTGAAGAAGTCCAATTTCAGTGGTGAAAGATCCACCCTAGCTGAAAGAAGTGATTTCACATAGAGATCACTCTAGGTCTGCAATGGAGTTGATTAATTATGATGTTTTTTTATATGAGAGATTGATCAATTTTGAAGTTAGAATGATTGAAGTTTATTTGTTGATATCTGAAGTTTGTTTATACATCAAGCTGGCTGTACGGACTACATATTATCGTACCTATAAGCACCAAAATCATGCATAGCCTCCACAAGGACCCTTATGATGACTCACAATCCTTGTCATGTACATGTAAGTGTGAAATAACATCCTCTCAGCAGCAATTCTTTTTGTGATGTGTGTTTTATTCCTCCTTGTGTTGTTTCCCCTTTGTCGTTTTCTCTCTCTCTCTTCACTTTCAACACTTGTCAATTTACGTTTCTTGTGCTTGCGACCTTGTTTGTAAGCCTTGTATGTGTCTTGTAGATGTGTTTGCACCTTTCCCTTGTGTTTTTCATCCATTCCCACCCCTAGAGTCCTTCTAGAGGTCCTCCCTATCCATCACTGACTTTCAGTTTTCAGTTTCACTCAACCTATCCAAATCTCCCCCTATTATTTCTAGATCTCCCTTGGGAGATCCTACTTTTGCAAGTGGAGATTTGGATTTTCACACATGATTAACCTATTTCTGGAGGCAGATCCTTTTATTTTCACCTCCTCTTCCATCTCCCACCATGGAATTTCACCTAGGTGCCCTCCTCTAAGGGTTGCCCATGGGTCGCCCTCAAGCGACCCTGACTGGTGAAAGGGGCGACCCATGGGCGATCCTGTCATGTTTTCTAGCCATGATTTCACTTGAGTTTCTGGCTCAAAATAGCTCTGTTTTGACCCATGTTTCTTCATGTTTGGATTAAATTTTGTGCCAAATAGTTAACTATTTCATGCACCCACACATGCATATTTAGATCTTTTTCATCTTTAGTTATCAACCCATGCATTTTCATGCATTCCTCTTTCTTCACTTCTTCTTGAGTGATAAGCTATTACTGGGTAGATCACTCCAATTTTAGCCCAAATCACTCTTGTGTCTTCTAAGTTAACTCTCTAATCAAATTGAGTTAACTCTTTTTCTTCTTCACCTCTCATCCCTTCTTCAAACCTATAAATACCCCTCCCCTCTTCATTATTTATCAAGTTGGAAAATGCACTTCTCATTTTCACAAGCTTTTTCAAGCTTCTTCACAAGCCTTTGAGCCTCTTTCTTCATTTCTTTCTTTAGTTTTCCAAAGCTTCAAATCTTTCATTGTTGCATTGCTTCAAAGATCCTCCTTTTGGGAGGCAATTTCATTTGTGCACAGAGTTCTTGCAAGTTATTTATCTCCAAATCAAGCATCCATATGCTCATACAAGACATTAGAGCCTTTTAATTTTATTTGTTATCTCGTCTAGCTTTCCTAAAAGCTCGTTTTGCATCCATACACTACTCACATCACAAGACACAATGCTCATCAATCTCTCATTGAGATCATTTCAAAGCTTCAAAGCTTCTTTTTCTTCTCTTCTCTTATTGTCGCCAAGAGGATCACCCCACTGCTGCAAAAGGATTAGAGGTTGCCAATACAAGGATTTCTGAGTGTAGTGGAGGCTCATGTGTCTCTAGGTTCCTTCATGCTTTTTCTCATTTCATAGTAATTAGATAATGAAAACTTTTCTCCTGAGATAAGTAAATGCATGTTTCTTTTTCCTTGATAGGCTAATCAGATTTGCATTGTTAAATTAGTTTCCCTTTCCAAAGTTCATAGATTAAAAGCAATTTCTTTTTCTTAGATTAAATCGATCCACCTATTCAGAAAACAAACAAAAAAATAGATTCAATTGCATTAGGTAATCTCATACTATTTTGCATTAATTTTCTAATTCCTAGATTAAGAAAAAGCACTTTACTTTCCATAAACATAAAAAGCACAAAAAACATTTTGCACTCATATAGGCTTGCATGCATACAAAAATAGAAAAGAACAAAAATATTAGTAGCGTAGAAGGTTTACAAACCCTTGGTCCCAACACAAGGTCAAGTTTAGTCAATGTTAGTTGAAACCCTTGGCTTCATCACAAGGTCAAACAAAGTCAAACCTTAGGTCACACAAACCCTAAGTCAAAATCCTAGGTCAAGTCAGGGTTAGCTTAAACCATCTCTCTCTTATTTAGGCTCATGAATGTGCCCTTGACTTAGGGTGAGTGGGTGAAGGTAATTCTTGACGAGATAGAGGAGATCCACCCTAGACAACATCAAGACCAACTGGTAATTCAACAACAACAGAAAAGACTTAGAGAATTTCAAATACAAGCAATCATCCAACAACACGAATGACAACGACAACTTGAACAAAGCATCAACGAGAATAATAGTAAACCCACCTAATGCTGGAACATTAGAAACCCCAATAGGAGAATAGTGACTAGTGACCCTTTGGGTCATATAGTTATCTTTATAACAATAGTCACAAAACACCCCATTCAAACAAACACACAACAACACAGACCCCAGGACTGGCCATCCACTCTCTGTGAAGTCCAACTCTCCAATGAGCCAAACTGCCCCATGTCTCGTCTCCTCTCAACTGGCTACTTCCACAAGAGTGAGAGTGATGTGGAGGTTCACCTCAAGTCAAGGAGAGAGGGTTCATGTGCGCGCTAAAGCTGACTCAACCGCCCTAGGCCATTGACTTGTGATTTTGAGCATACATATTTTGGTGAACCCGATATGAAGGGCAAAGCCTCTTGGTTATACTTTTTGCATTCCAATTGCTTAGATCCCATATTCATCACCAATTTTACACCTGACGTTAGATTCACCACATATTTTGGTGAACCTAACGTGAAGAACAAAACCTTATGATGGGATCTTTTGTGTTTTCATGTGCTTCTTTCATTGCATGTTCATCTTTCATGTCCATCTTTATTTCATTCATTTCATGGTGTTTCCTACACCCCAAAACTAGGACAAAATCACACAAAGTTCAAGGGAATTTCCCCTCCAATGAAAGTAGCACATGTTCAAATCCAATAGCTTCAATCTGAAATCAATCAAACTTGAAAGACTCAAAGGGGATCTAACAAGGTCCCCACAACATTGACCAAATCAAAAAAATCCAAGGGAGTGTTAGTCTGAGATCCATCAACAAGACCAACCCATAACAAGCCATATGAAAATGGCCACCCAAATGGACAATGAGGTAATCCATCAAAAGAAAAGCTTACAAGAAGTTAGGGGGGGGGCACAAAAACTCCCCCATGTGGCACATCAAGATAAAAGACTCATGACATGTCAAGTATCATCAAAAGGAACAAATGGGGTCAGTCAAACCCCAACATAAAGCAATCCATCTCAAGGTTGTAAAACTCAAAGAATGGAGGAAGCCTCACTCATAGACCTTATAGAAAATTTGGTCCAACAAATCAAGACCATTGAAGCTAGAAATATTGGACAATTTGGTCAAAATAAAATTCAAGAAAAACCTAAGGCAAAGGGAAATCTTTTCACTGATAAGATCAAATCAAAACAGGGCGAAACACAAAATCCCCCTCATCCAAACTTCCATGAAACATTCATACCTACCTTGCCCTCACCATCCAACATGACAAGTCTCAATCAAATAGGTGGGATTCCTACAATGAAAAATCAACCACAGGAGATCCCACCCAATATTCAACACATAAACATGACACCATCTAGTCTTCCAAGTTTTTCAAGATATCAACAATCTAGCATACCCTTTCAACAAACACAACAAGCTCCACCTGAAGAGCTAATGTTTGGAGGAACAAAACCCTCTACACATAACCCCCTCTTAAAAATATACCTTGAATGTTTAAAGGAGCCTCTTGACTACAACATTTGTTAGGTCATACTACCACATCCTCTCCCCGAGCTTCCAAAATTAAAAGGAGAGGGTGATCCCAACTCTCATATCAAGGCCTACATCATGGTAGTGCGAGAACTCCTTCCTTGGGATGGGGTGGTAGCAAAGATTTTTCCAAAGACTTTGGAGGGTATCAGTCTAGATTGGTACTATTGACTTCCAAAATCATCGATCCACTCTTTTAGGAAACTCATCAATCATTTTTTGGTTGATTTTGACATAAACAAACTAATCAAGATAGGAATACGAGAATTTTTAACAATCAAATAAGAAGACAATGAGTCAGTGACACATTTTATGACATGATGGAGGGAAGTTCTCTATTCTTCAACTAGTGCACCAAACATGGATCATAGAGAACTTTGTGATCTCTTCTTACATGCTCTCAACAACAACATACGAGAACAAGTCCAAAAACTCCCTTACAAATCATACAAAGAAGGACTCGAATGTGCCCTTAGAATTGACCAAGCCGCTATTGATAGCAGAAGAAGAGAGTATGATTCCAATAGAAGGTTGATAAACCATATACAAATCAAAATCCTTGACAAATGACCAACACATAGATGGGTCAACAAGCACTTCACCATCTAGAAACAACAATAATTGTGACTACGACAATCATACAAATTTGGGGAACCAAAATGTCAACAACTATCCCTTGAGAATCAAAACGCAATCATACAACAATCATCATAAACCTCAAGATCACAATCATGATAAATATTGCTCATTTCATAAGAGAAGGGGGCATGAGATCAAGTCATGTCAAGGGTACCATCGCTTCATATCAAACCTCCCAAAACATCAGCATAAGTCATTAATGGACATATTATCACAAGATGAAGAACTTAGTCCAAACACCTTTGATCAAAACATCTTACACCTTGTGGAATTAGATAAAGATCAAGAAATTTGTGTCACCCAAGGACCAGAATGACCAGATGACACCTCCAACAATTCAAATTTTTCTCACATACTAGAGCTTATCAAGAGTTCTCCTACACACAATAACGCTTTCCTCAAAGCCCTAGATCTAGGCCATCTAGTTCAAAACACTCCAAATGAAAAGTATTCTTCTTCGACATTTGATTTTGAAAAGTTACCCTCAGACAATGACATAGCTAAACATGGTGATCTTCCCCTCCATCTGATAGTCCAAGTTCAAGACTATTCCATTAAACGTGTAATGGTCGATGATGGGTCTACAATCAACATAGTCTCTTTCTCTCTTCTTCAAATAATGGGTTATGATGAAAATCAAATCACAAAACAAACTTCCATCCTTAGAATTCATGATAACCCAAACATTCAAACCATGGGTAAGGTCAATCTTCAAATCACATTGGGTCCCAAAACCCTCCCAACTGAATTTTATGTCATCAATGAAGAAACCACTTAAAATATGATCCTAGGAAGGCCTTGGATATATAGGATGAGGGTTGTTCTCTCCACATTATTTCAAGAAATCCACTTCTTACACATGGGACAAACCCATGTCATCAAAGGAGACCTTGATCCTTTCAGTCTTTATAGAGTTGAACAAGTCAAAAAGAAGGGAAAGACCATGGAAACCACTAGTGACCCAGAAATTAATACTTTTGAAAAAGGAGAGACATCAAAAAAATTGCAAACATAGCCAAAACCTCAAAATCTATAAGAAAGGGGGCAATGGGAGAATTCTCCTTTGATCCCCACTCAACAAAGTCTTATGCTCCATTCAACTTAGTGGTCATTCCAATCGAACCAGACATAAACATTCCTATGATTGAAATCATGACTAAAGAAGAAGAACCAAAATCTACACAAAAACTAGGAGAGTCAACACCAACTCCAATTGCCCCTCAAAAGTTTAAAACAAGCAACAAAACTATACAAGAACAGAAAATGGTAAAGCTAGGGGGAAAATCATCAAACAATGAAACATGTGAGTACACAAAACTCCTCACTGAATACAAAGGCATTTTCACACCAAGTCTTTGAGTGTCCTTTTAAAGACTTTCAAGCAAAGTTTAGATCAAATTGGATAAGTCCACACATAGTTAAGGAAGACTTCAGAAATGAAGATACCTCTTGTGCCTTATGGAAGGAGAAGAGTTCAACATCTCAAAAAGATTATAAAACATAAAAACAAAAAAAATCAAATATTCCAAAAATACAAAGAGCGAAAATACCAAAAAAAAATTATTTCTTGCATTTTAGTATCATTCTGTTCATATTGCATTTTAGTGAATGGCTCGCTCTTATATTATTTTCATTTTAGTAAGGAGTCTAAGGTTGCCTAGGTATATGTGATCCTTTTAGGTCCTGAGATTCCCCATTTTCACACTCGCCATCCCCCTTCATTCCCAGTGATTCTAATCAAAGCCCAGCTCTTAGCTTTACATCGATCCCAGTCTTAATGAGCTAGGATGTTAGGCCTAAGAAAATATGGTATTCAAACCTACGGTGTTCAAAGGAAGCTTGCAAGTAGACCTTCCCAATTATTCCCAAGTAGAAAAGAAGTCCAACTGGACTATGAAAACTTTTGGTGGCACTCAACCCCTTATCTTTCTTGACCAAAAACATCAGGAGGATGAAAACTCTGAAGGAAGCAATCTAAAATACTATTGAATAAAAAAAATGAGTCATCAAAACAAGAGTTATGAACGAGGTGAGAATTGAGATATCAAATTATTGCATATCCAAAGACCAAATGCATTCATTTTTCGTAAAAGTCAAAAATCCAAAAAAAATAGAAAATCAAGTGAGGCATTCTAGAAAATACAAAAAAAAAGCAAAAAAAGAGTGAAAGAGAAAAGATTGATGAGCGTTCGTACTCTTGGGTGGAGATCAGTCTAAGCTCAAAGCCTCAAGGGTGACATTCTACTAGAGAAAATAAAAGAGAAAGGTACAAATCACACACATGCACTAGCTAAGCAAAGCCAAAGTCTAATAGTCCTTAGGATCATATTCTATCTAGGGACCCTTGTCCTTTCCCATTTATCCTTTACCCTAGGTCTATCTTGCTTTCCATCTATGATCTAAGTCTAGCGAACATCAATAAAATTTGTTACTTGTCTAAGTTGAAAGCTTATCGGACTGTCTTATCTAGATAAGGATCAGTGTTTAGCCTTTAGCAAAGCTCAAATTCAAAAGCACTCCATCTCCTTCCTGCTCCCCACGTGAGTTCTAAAAATCCCTATCTCACAGACTTGAATAGGTCTCTTATACCAAGATAACTTGCAATCCCCTGAATTGAAAATCTTATTTAAGAGAAGTCATATTGTTTGTTCCATAATTCATTCATACTGAAGTCATAAAAAGAGTTCCAAAGCAATAAAACATGTCATAACATCATGGCATTCATAGTACTTAAAACATAGTACTTTGCATTTCATATTTGTGAATCACATCCAAACACATTGCATATCATTCATATTAGAAAAAAACAAAAACAAATTGCATCATCCATATGTGATCATCTTAGGTATGTATTTTCATGATAAGCAAAATAAAAGCTCTAGCCAATCATATGCACAAGAGGGAAAGTGAAGTACAAGATGTCAACTAAAGCTATGTATGGATCTTTTCAAATCAGGTCTTGTAACAATAAGCGCAAAACAATGTCTGAGCATAGGTCACTCCTCCAACAAGTCAAAAGAACAAAACTATGCACTCAAGCATGTAAATCTCTCCATGCAAGGGGGCAAGGGTATAAATCTCTTGATAAACATAGGTCTTCCAAAGACCTCAAACTTCACAAGATCTCTAGAAAAACCATAAAAATTTTGAAAAATTGAAAAAAAAAACCTAATAAATTGTAAAACATCAAAAATACCTAAAAATCAAATATGTTCTTAAAAATCTGCAATAAAAGGAGAATTTGTTCTCTTCTCTAGCTTAGTATGTGTTCTATTTATTTTATGCATCTTTTGTGCTCTTGTTTTGTGTGCTTTCATCCCTATAGGTCTCCTCGACAAAGGCAAACAACTAGTCAAACTCACATGATCCATCGTATGTTCATCATTTTAGTTTTCATTATTCATTTTAATATATTCAGATGCTAGACTAATACTAGTTATTGCAGGTGCAATTGCAGGAAAATTGACAATTGGTAAGGCCTAGTTCGGGAATAGTACCTACCTTTCATGTAGACTACCATCCCCGAGGGGGCAAATATATAAGCACTAAAATCACGCATAGCCTCCATGAGGACCCCTATGATGACTCACAATCCTTGTCACATACATGTAAGCGTGAAATAACATCCTCTTAGTAGAAATTCTCTTGGTGATGTGTGTTTTCTTCCTCCTTGTGTTGTTTCCCCTTTTTCATTTTCTCTCTCTTCTCTTTTAACACTTTTCGACACTTGTTGATTTGCATTTCCTATGCTTGTGACCTTGTTCCTAAGCCTTGTATGCATCTTGTAGGTGTGTTTTCACCTTTCCCTAGTGTTTTTCATCCATTCCCACCCCTAGAGGCCTTCTAGAGCTCCTCCCTATCCATCTCCAACTTTTGGTTTTCAATTTCACTCAACCAATCCAAATCTCCCCCTATTATTTCTAGATCTCCCCCGGGATATCCTACTTTTTCAAGTGGAGATTTGGATTTTGACACATAATTGACCTATTTTCAGAGGTAGGTCCTTTTCTTTTCACCTCCTCTTCCATCTCCCACCATGGACTTTCACCTAGGTGCCCTCCTTTGAGGGTCGCCCATGGGTCACCCCCGGGCGACATTGACTAGTGAAAGGGTGACCCATGGGCGACCCTATCATGTTTTCTAGCCACGAATTCACTTAGGTTTCTAGATCAAAATAGCTCTATTTTCACCCATTTTTCTTCCTGTTTGCATGGAATTTCATGCCAAAGATAGAGTTAACTATTTCATGCACTCACACATGCATATTTAGCTCTTTTTCATCTTTAGTTATCAACCCATGTATTCCCATGCATTCCTCTTTCTTCACTTCTTCTTGAGTGATAAGCTATTACTGGGTAGATCACTCCAATTTTAGCCTAGATCACTCTTGTGTCTTCTAAGTTAACTCTCCAATCAAATTGAGTTAACTCTTCTTCTTCTTCACCTCTCATCCCTTCTTCAAACCTATAAATACCCCTCCCCTCTTCATTATTTCTCAAGTTTCAGAATGTACTTCTCATTTTCACAAGCCTTTGAGTCTTTTTCTTCATTTCTTTCTTTAGTTTTCCAAAGCTTCAAAGCTTTCATTGTTGCATTGCTTCAAAGCTCCTCCTTTTGGGATCCAATTTCATTTGTGCACATAGCTCTTGCAAGTTATTTCTCTCCAAATCAACCATTCATATGCTAATATAGGACATTAGAACCTTTTACTTTTATTTGTTATCTCATCTAGCTTTCCTACAAGCTCGTTTTGCATCCATATGCTACTCACATCACAACCCACAATTCTCATCAATCTCTCATTGAGCTCATTTCAAAGATTCAAAGCTTCTTTTGCTTCTCTTTTCTTATTGTTGCCAAGAGGATCACATTGATACTGCAAGAGGATTAGAGGTTTTCGATACAAGGATTTCTGAGGTTAGTGGAGGCTCACGCGTCTCCAGGTTCCTTCATGCTTTGTTTCATTTCATAGTAATTAGATAATCAAAAATTTGCTCCTGGGGTAAGTAGATGCATGTTTCTTTTTCCTTGATAGGCTAAGTAGATTTGCATTGTTAAATTAGTTTCCCTTTCCAAAGTTCATAGATTAAAAGCAATTTCTCTTTCTTAGATTAAATCGATCCACCTATTCATAAAACAAACAAAAATATAGATTCAATTGCATTAGGTAATCTCATACTAGTTTGCATTCATTTTCTAATTCCTAGATTAAGAAAAAGCACTTTACTTTCTATAAACATAAAAAAGCACAAAAAATGTTTTACACTCATTAGGCTTGCATGCATACAAAAACAAAAAAGAACAAAAACATTAGCAGCGTAGAAGGTTTACAAACCCTTGGTCCCAAAACAAGGTCAAGTTTAGTCAACGTTAGTCAAAACCCTTGGTTTCATCACAAGGTCAAACAAAGTCAAACCTTAGGTCACACAAACCCTAAGTCAAAACCCTAGGTCAAGTCAAGGTTAGCTTAAACCATCTCTCTCTTGTTTAGGCTCACGAATGTGCCCTAGACTTAGAGGTGACTCGGTGAAGGTAATCCTCGATGAGATAGAGGAGATCCACCCTAGACAACAACAATACCAACTGGTAATTCAACAACAATAGGAAAGAATTAGAGAACTTCAAATACAAGCAATCATCCAAAAACATGAACGACAACATCAACTTGAACAAAGCATCAACAAGAATAACAGTCAACCCACACAATGTTGGAACATTAGAAACCTCAACAAGAGAATAGTGACTAGTGACCCTTCGGGTCATATAGTTATTTTTACAACAACGGTCACAGAACACCACATTCAAACAAATGGACTGTTGGTGCCCAAGAATCTAGCTCCCAAAATGCCTTACTTTACCTCAAGAAATCCATCAAAATTCCCAATGTTTGCCAAAAACCCTCATTTAGATCCGATCTGAGACATCTTATAAGGGTTTTATTTAAAAAATCTTCTAAGTATGATGTCTTTGTTTTTCCCCTTGAAAAAATTGTTTCATTCTAGGCCTTTGTTGGCATATCAAAAAATTTGTGAACTGGTGAACTAGTTTGGGAGTTCGTCTTTTTCTTGATTCATCAATTTGCCAATAAGGTGATAGTCAGAGCAAAAAAGATGGCGAAAAGGAAAAAACTCGGCCTTTGTACACAAAATTTTTAGTTTGTGAACTTGTTAGTTCACTGATGAAAGGTTTTGCCAACAGCGATTTTGCCGACTAAAGGGATGACAGAGCCACGACAGATGAAAGTTTCTAACAAAGTGAAGTGAAGTTTTTGTCGGCTAACGGCTAGGTTAGCGAACTGCTTGGTTTGCCGACGGGTCTTTTTCCCAATAAAGAGTGAAGCTAGAGTCTTCATCAGCAAATAAATAAGAGAAAGGTGAAGGAAAGATAAAAAGTTAGAAGTGCAATTTTGTCAGCAAGAGCTTAAGTTTGCAAACTCCAAAGTTCGCCGACAAGAGGTTTTACTGATGGTAGATTTGTCGATAAGGTAAGGAAACAAAGGTTTGCTTCGGGCTAAGTTTATCAATAGGCAAGGTGTTCGACTAAGGAAGATAAGGCAAAAGGGAAAGCAAAAAATGAATAAGGAAAAAAGGAAAAAGAAGGCTTTATCAGCAAACCGAAAGAAATTTAAACTCTCCAAATAGTTAAAAATTTTGAAAGTTCGTTGATAAGGTGATTGGCCGACAAGGTAAAGGTGAAAGAAGAGAATGAAGCCAAAGAAAGGTGGTTTGCTAAAGTGATATTTCACTGACCAAAGAAGAAGAAAGAAAGAAAGAGTTTCCAAAGGCAAGAAATTGCCAACAAAGGGCAAACAGATCTAGTTTGTGAAAGTCAAATTTCACCGACTAAAGGAGAAAGTGAGTAGATGGAGACAAGCCAAGTTCACAAAAATGAAGATTTGTTGAGAAGGCACAAAGGAGGCTGAAAATGAAGAATAAGTGCCAAACAAAAAGGAAATTTCTTATGGTTTGTAAAAGTGAAAGTTTGCCAATGAAGTGAGTAGAAGAGGGAAATGAGACAAGTTTGTGATAAAGGAAAAAGGTCGTTAAAGAAAGTAAGGATACCCAGCACACAAAAAGGTACAGTCAAAAATTAGATGGCCCAAAAAGGAAAATTAGACAACACATTTAATGTGTTGTGAAGGCTTTGAAGGGGTAATTTCCTAAAAGTGTGCCATGATTGCAAGATTTGTGTAGGCTGATTTGTACCCAGAAATTTATGATTCTACAGAACAGTGCCATGCAAGTGGTTGACATAGTGAAATTCTTCAATGCACAAGTACACTTGGAGGATAAATTAGATATGTCAAAGGTTGTAGATGTCAGGAAGAAGGTTCAAACCTTCCCTCTTTATTGTTCCAGGTACACTAAGTGTGCAATCAATCTTCTTCTAACATTTTCAGAGTTGACAAAAAATGGGCAAGCTTCCAAATGTGCATACTTCCTGACATTGTAGTGGGGCTAAATGTCATGTGGCATGGGCATACTCATTGAATAAGTGCAATGCTTGGAATGATGGAGTGATCTTGAATTGCTATATATACATGATAAAAGATGTTTTCAAGGTTGGTCGCTGAACCAATTGTCTAGTCTGCAATATCTCAGTATAATTTTAGGGCTTCAAATCAAGCTAGTCAGGGCGTTGAATGGTGTAATGTGTTTGATTTAGTGTAGGAATTACTTGTAACACATATTTTATACAGTGGAATGTCTCCATGTTTATTTGTAATGATTCAAGGGAATGCATAGTCGCAGCTTTGTATTTTTCCTTCACCACATTTGCTCGTGCTATTGTAATAGAGATTTGATGTGTGACACCCTTTACGTCAATACATGCTTTGTTTTGAGTCATCTCTTTGTTACAAATGAGTCATTGTAGTTTGGTTCTGCATAATTAAGTATGTCCAATGTATGAAGTATAATCTAAGAAATGCATGTGAATACATTTTAGTTTTCTGTTGATGCTAGTTCGGTCCTTTTCTTCCCTCTTTAATGCTTATGACTTAGTTGCCCAATGGAGTAGGCACCGGTCCATATTGGAGAGGGATCAATCACTCTTTTAAAACAAACAAATCATTCACTTGTCGTTTAGGGGAAAAGACTATCTTTCTTGTGCATGTACATTAGCACAGTTGAATCAGTTATATGGGGGTTTTGTAACATCCAGTCATTCTTGACTTAGTGATAGCTTTTGGGATCAAGATGATGAGTTGGGTTTGGTTGTCCAGTTGTTTTTAGTTGTTCATCTGATTATGATGTTAATACCTACTTAGGTACACCCCTTGGAATATCCCTCCAAAGTTTAAGTTGAGCTTGAAGTGCAGAGGAGTCTACCCACTCCTGTTAGTTGGCCAAAATAGACCTTAACTTGTTGATAAACCTCTTTCTATAACCCTGACGACAATCTTTGGCCTAGGTGATTTAGAAATATTTTAGAGTTTTGTGTTGCAGTCATTTTGGGAACCAACATTTTGGCATCATTACTGAGGAAGTGATACTTCGGTTCAAATTTGAAGACCTTTGCAACACAGTCATCAAAGAAAGTTTGCAGTCATTGTTGGGTGCAGTTGTGTGTTGAAGTTGGCAGCCTGTCTGTTGCAAGTATGGGCCTAACCAGTGTTGTCATTGATGTCAACATACTCATGTTACATTAATGAGAAGGATTAGATGAGCTGTGTGCAGAGGATATTGAGAAAATTAGTCTCAATCAGGAATAATGAAGAACAATGATGACAAGAAGGTAAAAGTCCTCAATAGGTTGAGGATCAGAGGATGCGGTTTAAAGGGTTTGTAGATATAAGTCTTGAGATGCTCCAGTCAAGTTTTCAAAGGTTTGCATGAAGATCTGAAGAAGTTATGGTCGCTCAAGTAGAACCGGTTCTGGCAGGTGTTTAGAGGTGACAGAGTGCCACAGATAGGTCCGGTGAGATCCAGAATTTCATTATCCTATTCTGCAGATTTGAGGGAGTGTTGAGGATGTTCCTATGAAGTATCAACTAGATTGGTTCGTGGGTTGAAGGTCCGGAAGAGCCTATTCATTTGTGACAGTGATGACAGACTGTGTTCTTGAAGCTCCGGATGAAGGAGAGAAGAATTCCAGTAGGATGATGAAGTACGGATGTTCTTGGTGATTCAGGAAAGGTTATGATGATTGTTGGATCATGTCTAGTTCATGTTGGTGGTCCGCATTGAAGTTAGAGTTTGCATTTGAAGAATAACCACGGATATTGGTGTTCTTCTTGAGACTGGCCGACCAGATGTATTACACATCTTGTAGATGTTCTTGTAGGTGTTTTCTGACTTAGATGATTGTTCCTAAGTCGATGCCTTGTATAAATAAGGGATTGTGAAGTCATTTTGAAGTGTGTCTTGTGGTGATGAGTGTGTGGTAGCGAATAGAAGTGCGAAAGGTAGAGCAGAAGTATTGGGCTTAAATGGAACTGATTCAAGCATACTGAAGATACTATTCTCCAGTTCATAAAGGTGATACTTATTCCTTTGTAGACAGTGTGTCTCTTGTAGACAGTGAGCCCTAATTGGCATGTGCCATTTTGTTCTTTCTATTCTTCTAACAGAGAATACATTCTTGGGTTAATCACCCTGTGGTTTTTCCCTTAACCGGGTTTTCCACGTCAAAATCTTGGTGTCTTATGTGTTGATATGTTTCTGCTTTTGATTTGAATGCATTATGGTTCATGATTAATATTATGCTAATCACTAAAGAAGATTCAAGTGTTTAAATTGAGAAAGTTTCGTACAACTGATTCACCCCCCCTCTCAGTTGTATGCCCTAAGTCTAACACTGTCAACTTACACCAATAGATTGGTGATGTTGCTAGAGAAGTGATACTTTGGTTCATATTTGAAGACCTTTGCAACACAGTCATCAAAGAAAGTTTGCAGCAGTTGATGGGTGTAGTTTGTTGTGTGTTGAAGTTGGCATCCCATCAACTTACACCAACATTTTGGTGCCATTGTCGGGGAAGTGATACTTTGGTTCAGATTTGAAGACCTTTGCAACACAGTCATCAAAGAAAGTTTGCAGTTGTTGTTGGGTGCAATTTTTTATGTGTTGAAGTTGGCAGACCATCAACTTACACCAACAGGTTAGCACCGTTGCTGGGGAGGACTTGAAAGGTCAAAGAAATTTGAAGACCCCTACAATAGTCAGTTTACAGTTTTGCATGTGTTTGGGTAAGTTGGCAGCTCGTCAACTTACGCCAATAGGTTGGCACCGTTGTCGGGGATGTACTGCCAGGTTAAAATCATTTGAAGACTCTACTGGTGAGCTGAACCTAGAATCAATTTGTGGCCTTGAAGATTAGTCACACTTCAATGAATTCCTCTTTGAAAGAGGTGGTGACTCTGTTGTCAAAGATAGAAAACTAAAGTTTGTTCACTTCTATTCTAGTTGTATTGTTGGTGATTCAAACACCCCAAGTTTATGAGCAGCAGTTGGAAAATTAAGGTACACATGGTTTCCTTTTATAACCTATTCAAACTTCCTCCAAAATACAAAGCCAATTATTCTATCATGTCTTATGTCACCCTAGTGCATGGTAGAAAATTTTAATCATGTCTTCTTGGCACACTAGTGGCCCTAGGGTAGATCCTTCTTATGCATTGTCCTATGCGTCATGCCCTAGTCATGAATATTATGAGGATGAAGATGCTTATGATTCTTATGATGATGTTTCATCCTATTACTCAGATTGAACTTCATCTTGTATTCCCCTATCCCAATGTCAAACACCCCTGTATAATCAAAATGATTTATCTAGACTACAGTATGAAATTGATAGAACCAAACATTTGTTAGAGTCTTTACTGCAACAAGAAAAGGAATTAGAAAATTAAATCATGCTACGTCAATCTAGGGCGCAATCCAGTGTCCTTGTTGTTGTCAATAGCTCACTTTTTCAAACCCCTTCCATTGCTAATGAGACCACATACAAGCAGTTGGACCTCTCATGGGTCAATTATGAGAAGCAACCCATGCCCAATAAGATCTATTATCAGATGCCAATTTTTGATGGGTGTGATGTCTATGATGGGAAGGCACATGTTCTTGCATTTTCAAATTTCATGGACAGGTTCCATTTTGAGGATGAGGATATGTGGATGAGGTTCTTTGTCAGATCTCTATGTGGATTGGCAAGGAAGTGGCTTGTTGGTTTCCCTGACCATCACTTTGCTTCTTGGGATCATTTAATGGTTGCATTTGAAAAGTTTGCAAGTAGTTTTGACCATGTTCTTCTTGTCCAAGAACTTAAAAATATCATAATCCATGAGGGTGAATCCAGCATGGATTTTAGCCACTGGTTTGTTGTTGCACTGTCTAGAATTCCAGGTGCTTTCAGACCTTCTATTCCAGCTTGCATTAATTTGTTTTTTGAATCTTATGAAGTTGGGTTGAGCTCAGTACAGAAATATTGGAGGATGGTTAGTTTGCAGCAGTCTTACCTTGCTCTTGATGCCTTGGTTAAAATGAGAGACAAATATGTTGCTGGGTTGTTGTCCCCTAAGGTGAGTATTGTGAATGATGAACATGTGGCAGGCAGCAATACTGTGGATCAAGTTGAGTATGTTGTCAGGAGAGTGGACTCATGCAAGGCAACATCATATGATAGTTGTGCTGAAAGTGAAGATAGTGTAGCTACCTATCTTCAATTGGATGTGTTGTCCCTTGTGGATGATGATGTTGTTGCTCTATCTTATGATCCCCAATCTGAAATTAAAGATGACAGTAGCATGTGTGAACCCAATAATAACCGATCTAAGACAAGTGAAGGTGAAAACATTTGGTTTCACTTTGAAGACCTTGTTGTGGGTTGTGATGTTGGTGAATGTGATATTGTGCGGGAGCAATTTGACAGTGAGGACATGAAGGCAGAGGTGTTTGATGCAACATCTCTTGACTATGCAAAGGATGAGAACAACATGTGCACTCTTTTGCATTTGGATGAGTCAATCTAAGGGAGTGATGGCAATGATGAGTTTTTATTTAATGAGCTCCAAGGTTTTGTCCCTTGTGACAATGATGAGGTTGATTGCGTTGAGGATGCGTGTGTGGAATTCAAGGTGTCTTGTGCTTTAAGTGACACTTCTTACACCTTTTCTTCATTTGCTGATGATTTGTGCACTGACTGGTTCCATTCAGATGATCCTATAACTGCTAACATCGGTAAAAGCAATCTCCATGATGACCATTTTGTTACTGATCTAGTTATGCAGGCAACAAATAGAATTCCCTCTGGTGTTGTAGAGGAGGACAGTCTAGTACCTGTATGCAGTAGCAACTGTAATACAGTGAGTTACCTAGTTCAGATTGAAACATAAGGTTATAGGATGGATGCAGTCCATCATTTGAAACACCTCATTATGATTCTTATGCTGACGATGACAATGAAGATAAGGATCAGGTCTATGATCCAAGGGTGGAACAAGATATCAGCATGTGTGAAAATGATGTATGTTGGCAGCCTATTATCCAAGAGTTTGACACTAGTGAGTATGAATATTTCATTTGCAATGAAGGTCAAGTGTCTATTGCTATGGATAATGATGTTGTGCCTAAATTTAAATCTTTTGTTTGGGCCCAATATACACATAATAATGACATTGAGCAACAACATGAGTGCCAAGTTGAAGATCAACATGTTTCTGTCGAACTTAAGGATATGACAGAGCTAGAGTCTTTCCAATTTGCTCTACAATATGAAGTCTCTTCTCTTGTGGATCAACAGTGCATTCAGGCACAATTTTCTTTGCCATGTGAATTGGAGGTATTTTATTTTTCCCTCAATTTGCATGAAGAGGTCAGCAGGTATGATGACTTGGCAATTGATAATGGAGGTTTGCCTTCATTTCTTTCTTTTGCTACTGACCTAATTTTTAGTTTTGCACCCCTTGCTACTGGGAACAAGCATGATAGGGATATGAATAGGTCAAGTACATATCTCTTATAGTTGCCTTGCAATAATGATTTCATTGATGAAGCTGACCTTAGCTCCATTAGCATGTGTTGCAAATTGGCACATTCTGGGAACAGTTTTCAGTTGTTGCAGCCAGGTGATGAATGTAGGTTTGGTTTGAGAGAGATCAAATCCTTCATTCAACTTGTCTTTGACAAAGGCAAGTAGTTGTAACAATTTTGTGCAGGTTTGGCCTGCAGTGCTCTAAAATTTTGCTTACTGTCATTTTTCCTTTATGATTGTATGTTCTCTTGTATATACACCTTTGTTGTAAATATGTTTCTAGTGTTTCCCCTATTCATTTTTTACATTTGGTCTACCCAAAGATAGCTGGTCCTCATTGTACCATTTCTTGGAACATGTCCCCAACTAGAGCCAGTGTTGGTGCCCAAAAATCTATTTCCCAAAATACTTTATTTTGCCCCAAGAAAACCATCAAAATTTCTAATGTATGCCAAAAACCCTATCTTAGATCCAATCTGAGACATCCTATAAGGGTTTTATTTCAAAAATATTCTAAGCATGATGTCTTTGTTTTTTCCCCTTGAAACAATTGTTTCATTCTAGGTCTTTGTCGACAAATTGGAAAATTTGCGAACTGGCGATCTAGTTCGGGAGTTCATCTTTTTCTCGATTCACCGATTTGTCGATAAGGTGACAGTCAAAGCAAAAAAGATGGTGAAAAGGAAAAAAGCTAGGCTTTGTAAGTAAAATTTTTAGTTTGCAAATTTGTTAATTCACCAATGGAAGGTTTTGCCGATAGTAATTTTGTCGACTGAAGGGATGACAGAGCCGCGACAGGTGAAAGTTTCTAAGGAAAGTGAAGTGAAGTCTTTTTCAGATAACGACTAGGTTAGCAAAGCACTCAGTTCGCTGATAACATGGTTCGCCAATGGATCTTTTTCCTGATAAAGAGCAGAGCAAGAGTCTTCATTGGCAAAGAAATAAGAGAAAGGTAAAGGAAAGAGAAAAAGTCAAAAGTGCAAGTTTGTTAGCAAGAGCTTAGGTTCGCGAACTCCAAAGTTTGTTGACAGGAGGTTTTACCGACAGTAGATTTGTCGATAAGATAAGGAAATAAAGGGTCGCTTCAGGCTAAGTTTGCTGATAGGTAAGGTGGTTGACTAAGGAAGATAAGGCAAAAGGGAAAGCAGAAAATGACTAAGGCAAAAAGGAAAAAGAAGGCTTTATCAGCAAACTGGAGGAAATTTAAACTCACTAAACAGTTCAAAATTTTGAAAGTTCACCGATAAGGCGATTGGCTGACAAGGTAAAGGTGAAAGAAGAGAATAAATCCAAAGCAAGGTGGTTCAAAAAATTGATATTTCATTGACTAGAAGAATGAAAGAAAGAAAGAGTTCGCAAAGGTAAGAAATTGTCAATAAAGGGAAAAACAGATCTAGTTTTTGAAAGTCAAATTTCACTGACTAAAGGAGAAAGTGAGAAGATGGAGACAAGCCAAGTTCGTAAAAATGAAGATTTGTTGATAAGGCACAAAGGAGGCCGAAAATGAAGAATAAGTGTCAAACAAAAGGGGGTGTTTCCCATAGTTCATAAAAGTGAAAGTTTGTTGACAAAGTGAGTAGAAGAGGGAAATAAGAGAATTTTGTAATAAAGGAAAAAGGTTGATCAAAAAAGTAAGGATGCCCAACATGCAGGAAGGTACAATAAAAAATTAGATGGCCCAAAAAGGAAAATTGGACAACATATTTAATGTGTTGTGAGGGTTTGAAGGGGTAATTTCCTAAAAGTGATTGCAGGATTTGTGCAAGCTGATTTGTACCCAAAAATTTATGATTCTACAGAACACTGCCATATAGGTGGTTGACATAGTGAAATTCTTCAATGCATAGTTACACTTGAAGGACAAATTAGATATGTCAAAGATTGTATATGTTAGGAAGAAGGTTTGAACCTTCCTTCTTTATTGTTCTAGGTACACTAAGTGTGCAAGCAATCTTCTTCTAACATTTTCAGACTTGATAGAGAATGAGCAAGCTTCCAAACGTGCATACTTCCTGACATTGTAGTGGGGCTGAATTTAATGTGGCATGGGCATACTCATTGACTGAGTGTAGCGCTTGAAATGATGGAGTGAGCTTGAATTGCTATATATACATGATAAAAAGATGTTTTTAGGGTTGGTTGATGAACCAATTGTCTGGTCTGCAATGTCTCAAGATAATTTTAGGGCTTCAAATCAAGCTAGTCAGGGCATTGAATGGAGGAATGTGTTTGAAGCAATGTAGGAATGAATTGTAACGCATATTTCATGCAGTGGTATGTCTCCATGGTTGTTTGTAATGATTCAGGGGAATGCATAGTCGTAACTTTATATTTCTCCTTCACCATGTAGACACCCTAAAATGACCAAGTCATCGCACTACTTGCATTTCGTCTAATCTGGAGCATCACCTGCATTTCAACATTAATTAAATAATCTAATTATTTAATTAATTTCATCTAATTCTTCTAAATCACATACTTTTGACGTTAATTAAATAAATTTTATTTATTTAATTAATTAAATTAAATTCCTCTATTATTCTTCCACAATTAAATAATTTTAATTATTTAATTAAATCATTATCTTCTTTCTAAATTTCAAGTCTCCATTAATTAAATATATCCCATTATTTAATTAATTCATCACAAATTCCCTCTTATCCAAACAATTAAATAATTCCTAATTATTTAATTAAATCAAATTCATTCTTCCAAATTTGAATAAATCAAATCAAATTTATTTAAATTCTCTCAATCTCTAAAAATAAATTAAATCAAATATTTTATTTATTCTTCCAAATCATGCACAACAATTAAATAAATCTATTTATTTAATTTATTTTTTTATCTACAAATATCTTTCAAATCTTCTAAAAATAAGTCTTCTTCTCCATGCACACACAATTAAATAATTTATTATTTAATTTCTCTCAAATCATGCAAAAGCAAATCTTAAGTTGAGTTATCTATTCACTCAACCTTGTTTTTATCAATTTCTCTTAAATTAGAAAAAAACTTTCTAATTTATGAAAAGCATGTCTTATCTTTAGAAAAGAAAGTGTTTAACTCAAATAAAACAGTTTTTGTGTGACACTTGTCTTTTTCTTATTCGTTGCACATTCCTCAATTGTTCTCCTCTGTTGATTCTTCTAAATTATCTGGACCGTTGATTGATCTCTGTTGAAACCTATATAAACCCCCCTCATCTCTTTCACAATTCCTCTTCAATCACTTATTCTCAGGCATACTTAACAACGCTTTGAGCATACATCGCATCGATTGAGCAACTTCACGATCTTTTGACATTGATCTTTGAGCACACTACTTGCTTGTTGCAACCATGGTTTTGCAATACTATTGAGCAATCTACATTCATCCAAAGGGAACAATACAAATCTCGGTAAAAGCTTTCATATTTTATTGATTTATTAGTAACGGCTTTTATTTAGATCAGTTCTCTTTATGTTAGTAGTTTTTTATTTGTTTAAGTTTATCATAGTCAATTTTCCTCATACACATTCTGGCACGCCCGGTGGGACCCACTAACCTTGTTTTTTTTTTTTAAAGTTGATTTTTTTGAAGCTAGGTACGGAAAAATGCAATCACAATGCAAAAGATTTGAAGATTCTTGTTCACTAGTTTGAGAGAATAGGCGTTGAGCATTCAAATGGGATAACTTTAGCTCAAAAGATTTCTAGGTTTTGTCAAAAACATCAAAATCCTATCTGGGTATCTCTTTTTTTGCAGGAAGTGTACGCATTTCGAGAAAAATAGATCCCAATCCATGTCCTTATTTTTAGCCTATGTTTTTTTTTTGACCTATTTTTAGAAATTTCATGAAATCAAGAATATCTATGTAACTTTAGCTCAAAAAATTTCTAGGTTTTGTCAAAAATATCAAAATTCTATCTGGGTATCTCTTATTTTTTGTAGGAAGTGCATGGATTTCGAGAAAAATAGATCCCAATCTGTATCCCTATTTTTAGCAGTTTCATGAAATCGAGTATATCTTTTGGATATAGAGTCAAATTTTCATGAAACTAGTGGCGTTGGAAAGATGGTTCTCCCAACTTTTCTATGGTGAAATAATTTTGAGATAATTTTATCAGATTTATCAGGTACACTCAGTCAAAGTCAACCCTTCTTTGCAAACTTCAAACGGTCATAACTTGTGCAAAATTTACTCAATTTTCACAAACTTTTTTTGAAATTGCATAGAATTTCATATAGAATCTGATCATAATATTCAATCTGCTATACCTAATCATTATTATTATATTTTTTCATATTGCTCATTTTTTCACCTAACAAGTTAAGCGTTTTTGGTCAATTTGATTTATTGTTTGCTAACTTGTGGGTTTTTTTGGAACTATTTAACTTGTTGCAGCTTCTTATCACTCACACAGAGCAAATAGGTTTTTCTAACATCTTCATGCAGGACGAGATTTGAAAAAATTGATAAATCGATTGCACTAAGTCTTAGAAACATATTGCCTTCTTAAGGGATAATTGAACAAATCATTTCAGCAATCTAAGTCTGAGGAACATACTGCTTTTCTTAAGGGACAATGGGCATGAATGCCAAACACTTCAATTTCATAAGGGACAATTGACAACTACAAACGTGTGTATGCCTAATTTAGTTGTACCTTATTTTTTCTTATAACGGGACAATTGAACCTTTGTTTGACGTGCTTGTTCTTACATTTCAGTACTTCCTTTAGAAGGGCCTACTTTTGGATTACATTTCATCCAAAAGGGACGACCCTAAGCGAAGTTTTCCTTTGAACCGCTATATAAGAGGGTAAAGCGAAAGTCAAGTCCTAACCGACGTCAGCCTTACCTTGTGGTGCCAAACTGAAAACAAGTATACTAGCTCTTTGTGGAAATAATTTTCACATTGAGCGAAGTGTTTGATACTCTTAGTATGAGGAAAATTGACTAAATTAAACTAAACAAATCAAAAACCCAATAACATAAAGAGAATCGATCTAAATAAAAGCCATTAATAATAATCAATGAAACATGAAAGCTTTTATCGAGATTTGTATTGTTCCCTTTGGATTGAATGTGGATTGCTAAATATTGTTGTGAAACCATAGTTGCAACAAGCAAGTGTAGTGCTCAAAAGATCAATGTTAAGAGATCGTAAGGTTGCTCAATCGATGCGATGTATGCTCAAAGCGTTGTTAAGTATGCCTGAGAATAAGTGATCGAAGAGAGCTTTGTGAAGGAGATAAGAAGGGTTTATATAGGTTTCAACAGAGATCAATCAATGGTCCAAATAATTCAGAAGAATCAACAGAGGAGAATAGTTGAGGAACGTGCAACGAATAAGAAAAAGACAAGTGTCACACAAAAGTTGTTTTATTTGAGTTAAACACTTTCTTTTCTAAAGATAAGACATGCTTTTCATAAATTAGAAAGTTTTTTTCTAATTTAAAAGAAATTGATAAAAACAAGGTTGAGTGAATAGATAACTCAACTTAAGATTTGCTTTTGCATGATTTGAGAGAAATTAAATAATAAATTATTTAATTTTGTGTGCATGGAGAAGAAGACTTATTTTTAGAAGATTTGAAAGATATTTGTAGATAAGAAAGTAAATTAAATAAATAGATTTATTTAATTGTTGTGCATGATTTTAGAAGAATAGATAAAATATTTGATTTATTTTATTTTTGGAGATTAAGAGAATTTAAATAAATTTGATTTGTTTTATTTAAATTTGGAAGAATGAATTTGATTTAATTAAATAATTAGGAATTATTTAATTGTCTGGATAAGAGGGAATTTGTGATGAATTAATTAAATAATAGGATTTATTTAATTAATGTGGATTTGAATTTCGAAAGAAGATAATGATTTAATTAAATAATATAAATTATTTAATGGAGACTTGAAATTTGAAAGAGGATAATGATTTAATTAAATAATATAAATTATTTAATTGTGGAAGAATAATAAAGGAATTTGATTTAATTAAATAAAATAAATTATTTAATTAATGGAGACTTGAAATTTGAAAGAGGATAATGATTTAATTAAATAATATAAATTATTTAATTAATGGAAGAATAAGGTTGATTTTGCTGAAATTAATTAAATAAAGGGGATTTATTTAATTAATGTTGAATTTTAAAGTTTTAGAAGAATTTGATGAAATTAATTAGATTATTTAATTAATGTTGAAATGCAGGTGATGCTATAGATTAGATGAAATGCAAGTGATTCAAAGACATGGTCATTTTAGGGTGTCTACATTTTGCCTCTCTTTGATGCAATGCAGTTTACAGCGTTGCTTCAAAGAAATCGATAATTGAAGACATGATATAATTTTGTATGCCCCAGTGTAGCTGGCATAAGGTGCCCCCTCGAGAGGAAAGATAGGGAAGCGACAGAAGAACTGTGTTGACGCTCGACTAGAAGATTTGTTGGAGATAGGCGAGGTTGAATAGAAGAAAGTGGAGATAGAAAAGAACATAATAGAAAGACTGTTGATTGATCTTTGCTGGAAAACTATATAAGGCCATGAAAAAATGGATGGTGTAAATGGATGAGCTTGTTGCAATGGTTTCACAATTGTTTATAAAAAGCAATCCTTATTTTTTATATAGCACGTGGATAGTTCGCCACCAAGGTATAAAAGATCAGGGTGCAGTAATATCCGAGTGCGTGGACGTTGACTCTGCAAGCAAGCGGATTGAACTTAGATCCCCTTTAAACATAATATGACCTTGTTGGAACATGTGAAAAAGCCATAGTCTTGAACATAAAATAAACTTCAATACATGTAAATGCAAGAAGAATTATTAATATGCAAGATGCTAGGTTATAACACACACAAGATAAATATGATGCTAAGAAAGATGCTAAAGATTATTCCTAAAACACGGCACACAAAAGCAATGACTATTCCCCCAATCCGTACTACATCGCAACATACCAAGATTATAGATAAATTAAGGCAGCTTTGAATAGGTATTGGAAAAAGGAACAAAAGATAAACCATAACACAAATTGACTGACTTACAAAGTAAACATACAGCCAACATATTCTCTTGCCAAAGAGGTTGCTCAGGATAGAGTGGATAGGAAAGATAACAGCCTTATCGTAGGAACTCGGTGTCCGTTAAAAGGGGCTATCTACCTAAAAAAATAATATCTTGCTGTAGAAAATGCCACATGTCGCAGGAGACGCGTGTGTTGGTCTCGATAATGGAACACTTCGTAGAAGACAAGCTTGTTGATCTAGGGCTTTGGTTAAGCAGTACTTAGCTAATGTTAGCAATCTGTACAGTAGGGCAGTAGATGACTCCGGAGGAAAGCTGCTTTGCTTCAGGTTTGTTAAGGATTTTATCTTTGAAAGGATGCGCATGTTCACTGCTTGAGTTAGTCAAGTCAAGGTGAATGGATTTTGAAAAATGGAAGACAAGAAAGGTGACATGCTAATGGATTGGGGTGGGTGAAGAATGATGAATCGTATGTGCCTGAGTACTGGATACATCCTTCGTATTCCATACTACCTACATACCCTGTATCCACAGGATCAAGGCACATTACGATGAAAGATGAAAATGATAATTATGTAGTTCTGGAAAGAGTGATGAGATGGGTCAAAGTGGTGAGGGGGAGATCTTATGTATCTGAGTACTGGATACTTCCTTTGTATTCCAGACTGCCTACATACCCATATCCATGGGATCAAGGTACCTTAAGATTGAGATGAGCTAATATGTAGTTCTAGTTGGTGTGATGATGTAGGAAAAGCGTTGGGAAGATAACGACCTTATCGTAGGAGCGATGCGTCTGTTAAAGAGTGTTATCTGCGGAAAGGAGAAAAAGATTGAAGAGCATGCTGTGAACCACGAACAAGGATCCACTCCTAGACCTTGGTTAAGGAAAGAGTTGCCCCCGTTCCAGTAGAGGAATTTGCATCGGTGATGGACGAAGAAGACATAGAAAGCTTTGACCTAGGACAAGACAGTGTTAACTGTAGACATAGATCAAGACGTGGGGTGACGATGATGGACATTGACATATTTCCAAGCTATACTAGATAGGGAGATGGAAATGCAAACAAGGTTAATGGTTTTATTATGGATGGATAGATGAAGCTTGTTGAATGAACAAGACTCGATAAACAATGGGTGCTAACTCTACACATAGCGCCTGTATGCCAGGTTTTCACTATGGTACTTATCCAATGCGCCCGTTTGCCAAGTTTTCACCAGAGGACAAATTTTTTTGGATTTTTGGATTTTTTTTTTTTTTGGAATACTCTAAGGATCAGGCATAAAACTTTTTGAGATGGACACTGTTAAGTGGCTCATCTAGAGGAATGCCGTCAGGTGTAGCTAAAGTATAAGCTCCTGATCCATATGCTGTTGTGAAAATGAAGGGACCTAACCAGTTAGGCTCAAACTTGCCCTTCTTTTCTTGATCTGCTTGATTTCTCTGATTCTCTTTGAGTACAAGATCACCAACTTGAAATCATATTTCTTTGATCTTTTTGTTGTAATTACGCCGAAGGCGGTTTTGATAGACATGGAGATGATTAAGCGCTGCAAGGCGCCTCTCATCTAATAGTTCTACCTCAGCTAATCTGGAAGTGCAATACTCCTCTTCGCTGATCAGCTCCTCCATGGATACTCTGAGGGATGGGATCTCGACCTCTATAGGTAGGATGGCTTCAGAGCCGTAGACCAAGGCATAGGGGGTGGCACCAGTTGGTGTTCTAATGCTAGTGCAGTAGGCCCATAGGGCGGGATTGAGTTGCAAGTGCCAATCACAACCAGCTTCATTGACTATTTTCTTGAGGATTTTGAGAATGGTTTTGTTGGAAGCCTCAGCTTGGTCATTACTCTGCGGATAGTAGGGAGTTGAAAAGCGATGTTAGATATTGTATTGTGTGCACAAGGCATGGACATCTTGATTCTTGAATGGTCTCCCATTATCAGTGACAATGGCTTGGGGAATACCATACCGGCATATGAGGTAATTAAGGGTGAACTTGGCTATTTGTTTACCGGTGATATAGGTCATGGGAATGGCTTCAACCCACTTTGTGAAGTACTCAGTGGCCGTAATGATGAACTTATGGCCATTGGATGAGGATGGGTGGATTTGTCCTACGAGATCGAGACCCCATTGAGAAAAAGGCCAAGGAGTTGTCACATGCTGTAATTCATGAGCTAGTGCGTCAATCAAATCTCCATGCTGCTGGCATTGTAGACATTTCTTAGCAAACTGTGCAGCATCTTGCTCTATTGTAGGGTAGTAATAACCTGTTCTGAGTATCTTCTTAGCGAGATTAGGACCGATAGAATGTGCGCCACAGACAACTTCGTGTATGTCTCGTAAGGTAGCTTCAGCTTCTTCCGCGTTAAGACATTGTAAGAGGATACCATCGAGACTCCGGCGATATAGTGTATCACCCAGAATGGTGTAACGAGAGGATCGACGGATAAAGGTTTTGTGTTGGGTGGATGATAGGTCAGAGGGAAAGGTATTTTGTTTAAGGTATTCATAGATATCTTCATACCATGGGGAATTGGGACCAAAAAGTTTGTAGATGATTTTAGTAATGGGAACATCGACCGCTGGTATCAATAATTGCTTGATCAAGAATTTGCATTTCTGTGTATTAGCCGGCATGTCAATCAGTGACCCTACAGAAGCCATAGAATCTGCAGCTTTGTTATGCTCTCTTGGAATTTGCTCAAATGTGATGCTAGAAAAGTGTGGTTTATAGGCATCCACTAGTTGCTTGTAGGGGACCAACTTTTCATGCTTTGTTTGATACTCATCTGTAACTTGGCGAATGACTAGTTGTGAGTCTCCATATACTTGTAATTCTGTGATGTCCCATTGAACTGTTGTATTGATACCTATGAGGAGTGCTTCATACTTAGCTATGTTGTTGGTGCAAGGAAATGCAAGCCGATATGACTTTGGAATATAGTCATTTTGAGGTGTGATAAACAAGATGCCAGCCCCTGATCCATGTTGTGTGTAGGAACCATCAAAGTACAACTTCCACATTTTTGAGTTAGACAGCGTGAATAGATTCTCATCTGGAAAGTCTGCTACCATAGGGTGTGTATCTGTCATGGGTGCTTCTGCTAGTTGATCTGCTAGGGCTTGTCCTTTGACTGCTTTATGATCTGTATACTTAATGTCAAACTCACTAAGGATCATGACCCATTTAGCTAGTCTGCCTGTAAGAGCTGCTTTTGCTAGTAGATACTTCAAGGGATCAATTTTGGCTATAAGATTTGTGTGTTGGTTCAACATGTAATGCCACAGCTTTTGGGAAGCGAACACTACTACTAAACAAGCCCTTTCCATTGGTGAATAATTAAGTTTTTATCCCACCAAGGTTCTACTGATATAATAGATTGCATGCTCTTTTCCTATTTCATCATGTTGTGCTAGCAAGGCCCCTAGGGCCGAAGTTGTAGTTGAGATGTATAATATCAAAGGTTTATCTGCAACTGGTGGTATCAATACAGGAGGTGTAGCTAGATACTCTTTAAGCTGATCAAATGCTACTTGACACTTATCGTCCCATCGAAAAGAGACATCCTTTCAGAGGAAGTGTTGAAATGGTTGACATTTATCTGCTAGCTATGAGATGAAATACCTGATCAATTGCAACCTTCCCTGAAGGCTCCTTAATGCTTTGAGGTTCTTTGGTGGAGGCATCTCCACTATAGCCTTTACTTTTGCGGGATCTACTTCGATGCCTCTACGAGATACAATGTATCCTAACAGCTTCCCTGATGTTTTACCGAAGACACACTTCTTTGGATTGAGCCTTACTTGGTATTTCTCGAGCCTATCAAAGATTTGTCCTAGTACTTGTATGTGATCTGCCCTAGAAGATTTAGCTAGTATGTCATCCACATAGTCCTCCATGATATGGTGAAAGAGGTAGTGGAAAATCACTGTCATTACTCTCTGATAGGTTGCTCCTGCATTCTTTAGACCAAACGGCATGACACACCAACAATAGTTACCCCATGGACAAGTAAAGGTTGTTTCATGTTGATCTTTTTCTGCTATCCTTATCTGATTGTAGCCTGAGAATCCATCCATGAGAGAAAGCATTTCATGACCTGCTGTCAAGTCTACTATAATATCAATGTTCGGTAATGGAAAGTCATCTTTGGGACATGCCTTGTTTAGATCTCTAAAATCATTACACATGTGAATGCGCCCATTGGGTTTAGACATGGGTACAATGTTTGATACCCAGTCTGAATAATCAATAGGTCGAATGAACTTTGCATCTAATAGCTTCTGTATTTCCACTTTCACTAAGATAGCTATCTGTGGGTGCATCTTCCTCAACTTTTGCTTGACTGGTTTCACTTTTGGATCAACTGTGAGATAATGAACTACTATCTTAGGGTCTAGCCCTGGCATATCGGCATAGGTCCATGCAAAATTGATGGTTCTCTGTAAGAGGAATGTGTTAAGATTCCTATGCTCTGTTTCTAATAATGATGCTGCTAGGAATGTGGTCTTTGGATTTTGCTCTGTGCCAAGGTTTATCTTTGTAGAATCTTCCACTAGGAGAGCTAACTTCTCTTGATACTTAGATGGTAGGGGAAGGTCAAATCCTCCATCCCCAGGTGCCACAGTTAGGTTTTCACCTTTGGATACATCTTTTGTTTTTACTATTTTGTGATTAGGAGGTGCCACAGTGTGGTTTTCACCCAGAGATCTTTCTTTATTTTTACTTGTGCGACTGGAGGATTTGGCATTCTCACCAAAATAAGTTGTTGGCTCTAGTTCCATTACAAAACCTACTTTATGATTGCCAAGAGGGATACCTTCCCGAAGTCCCATGAACTCAGCTAGAGCTTCGTCATTCTGAAATACATCTATAACGAGGGATCCTTGTTGGTCCCAATCGATAAGTTCAGGGTAGACAAGTGTTACTTTCTGGGTGTTTGTGGTGGAGGTTAAGGATACAAAGGATAGCGTAAAAATGGAGGATTCTGCAAATAGGTTGGTCATATGGAGGGAAGAGTCATCAATGATATCCTCAGTAGACATCGAATTGGCGAGAAAAAATTCAGCCACCTCGTCGAGGATATACTCGATGTCCAAGGCGCGCGGTACCTTCTTACCAAATCCTAAACCCTTCTTGTCTAGTTTCTTTGTCACAATAATGGGTTCCATAGTGCCTTGATTCTATTTTCCAAGGCCACCTTGGCCTTTATAGCCCATGTTTTTTACTATCCTTAAGCCATTGCCATATTGCTTGACTGGTATTGTGACCGATTCTTTCTCTTTATAGAGCCAAGAAGAAATGTCCTCAATAGTTTCTTCCTCCAATAACCGTCCCTATTGGAATTGGGTTAGAAATGCTAGGGGAGGAATAGCTGCTTTTTTAGCGACTTTGGCAATGGGTGGTTGGTCGTAAGATTTTGGAGATAAAGGCACCCTCCCTACACAACAAGATTTGGAGATATCATATGTTCCAAAGCCTATATCACGGATGTGCACTTTGACTTCAGGAAGAGGATTAGGATCACTTGTAGAGGCTGGTGTCAAAGTTTCAGGATCAACATATAGTGGGGATTCAAGGGCTTTTGCATTATTAGGCACTTGGTTGCAATTCTTACAACTGTCTTGCAAGACACGGCAGAATTCGAAAGGATTAGGGTCTCCTGGGATAGTGATCTCCATACCATTGAATGGGAACTTTAGAGATTGATGGTACGTGGAGGGAACAGCTTTCATTGTATGGATCCATGGGCGGCCTAGGATAATGTTGTAAGGTAGCTCAATATCAAGGACTTGACATCTGGTTTCAAGCATGACAGGGCCTAGTTGTATAGGCAAGTGAATAATACCTTCTGAACGGTGTTCAGCATCATCATATCCCTTAATTGTAATACTTTGATCAGTGTTGACATGATCCTTAGAGTATCCCAATTGCTTAAGTAACTTTAAAGAATAGATGTTGAGACCAGCACCACCATCTATGAGTATGTGCTTGATTTTGCGCTTATGGATGAGAACCTCAATATGAAGGGCATCATTGTGACATGGATCATAGGAAGGGAGGTCCTTTTCAGAGAAGACCACATTGTAGGGTGAAGCAATGTTACCTACTATAGCTTGGAAATTCGTGACCGCTATGTTGTTAGGAACCGAAGACTCTTGGAGGGCTTTTTCGAGCACTACTCTATGTGCAGGTGATGACCGTAGAAGGTCCAAGATAGAGATCTGTGCTGGTGTTTTCCCTAGATGTTCGACAAGATTATAATCAGATTGAGCCAAAAGACTGGGTGTAGGACCACAATGGTGACACGACCACGACGAGTTGTAACAGCGCAATCCATAGATTTGCCTTTGATTGTGAGGGTAGACACTTGACTCTCTTCAAAATGACCTACAATGGAATCAAAGGAAGTGGAAGCATGATTGATACATTTACCTCTATCCTAAGGAGGAGGTGGACCATGATGAGGGAATGGTTCCTTGTACATATCAAGATCTTTGTTCAAGTGCTGAGCTAGTGGATCTTCTTGTAGAGATATTTGATTGCCTTCGATGAGATTTTGGATTAGGTGCTTGAGTTTCATGCACGATGTGGTTCTGTGCCCCTTGCTCTTATGGAATTCACAGTATTCATTTTCTCTATACCGCGTAGTTTTGTAAACAGGTTCACCATACGTGGGAGCATCAGGTAGGGTGATGAGTCCTTTCTGTAAGATCTTTTGTAAGACTATCTCTATGGGCTCTCCCAAGGGAGTGAATTGACGGCACGGAGGGTAATCTTGTTGAGGCCGCTCTTGTTGTCGTTGTTGTTGGTTTTGATAAGGTTGCCTTTGTTGTTGCTGTTGTTGTGGTGGAGCTTGACTTGGTTTAGAAAGTTACAGCAGCATTTGCAAAGTTTGGACATGTTTAGAATCGACCACCCCATCGTTGACCACGTTTTTATTTTTGTTCCAATATTTGGGTTTATCGCTCGATTGTTGATGAGGACCATTGTCTTTTGTTTCTTTGAAGATTTTGACCACACCCTTAGCAATGAGGGCCTTTTCAATATTGATTCCCTTGTATGTGATTTCGTCGAAGGTTGTAGGACTAAGGATTTGCAAATGAAAACCTAACTCTTGGTTGAGGTTCTGCACAAATATGCTAACAAGCTGTTTCTCCAGGATCTTGAAAGGGAATTCGCTAGCCATTTGTCTTCATCGTTGAAGGAAAGAAATGAAAGTTTCACCATTCTTTTTTTTATTGTTGCATAGATCAGTCATGGAAATCTCATGCTCTGCGTTGTAAGAAAAATGGGTGGAAAATTTCTCTGCTAGCTCGTTAAAAGACTTGATGCTCGTAGGTAAGTGTGAGAACCATTCAATTGCTTGACCTCCAAGACTACGAGGAAAGAGACGCATAAGATATGTGTCGTTATGTGAGACCTCAAAGCAAGCAAGATAGAACTCCCTTAGATGGTCTTTTGGGTCACCTTTTCCTTTGTATTTATCAAATTTAGGAATAGTGAAATTTTGAGGAAAAGGGATCATAGGTAATGACCGATCAAAAGGATAAGGACACACTTCCTCCAAAGAGAAAGTCTTCTTGGTGTGGCCAAATGTAAGATCAGATAGCTGTTGTTGGACTTCCGCGATCTTTAGCTCCATCACTGTGGGAGGGGTTGGAAACATCTCCTGTTGTCCCAAAAGTGGTTGTTGTTGCCCATACAGAAGATTGTAGTGTAAGCCATGAGTGTTGGTATTATAAGGGTCATAAGATTGGTTGGGGTCGTATGCATTGTACGTTGGGTTTAGATTGGTTTGGAATTGTATGCTTTGATTTGGAAGAGGTGGAGGTGGCGCTAGGTAAGAATGTTGGCTTTGTGATGGTTGAAGAAAAGAATTAGGTGGAGGAAAGCTAAAGTGCGTTTGATTAGGTTACGATGGCAGCACATAGCTTTAGGAGCCTTGATGTTGGGAATGTTGAGGGTGGCTAGGCAATGTGTGAAAGAAATTTAGCAAGGATGAACGTAGTGGAGGAGGGACATAGGTAGAAGTGATTTGCAAGGGTTGATTAGGGATGAGTGTAGAAGAATATTGTGGGGGGGACTGCATGACTCTAATTGGTTGAGAGACATGGAGGTTTGATGATATGGGAGGTGGGATGTGTTGAGACCCTTGTTGCATGGCTGCATATTTGTTCCCCGGATTGTAATTGGGTGGAAAACCTATTCGCGAAGGGTTAACCAAAATTCCACTTGTAGTAGGTGTGGACACTTGAGGAGTTTGTTGTATATTTGATTGAGCTAAGGTGGCTTGCTTAGCTAGCTTCGCTTGACGTTGTAGAGTCTCCTATTGATTTTTGTAGATTTCCATAGGAGTTAGAAGCGGTGATATGACCCTTTCCTCTTGGGTTTTGAAAAAGGGGATTCTTATATTCTACCATTGTTTTCCCTTGTGAGCCTTGTTCAAGTAAAGGCATGGTCACTGTTGACATGGTTTGCACCGCTTGTATGGCATCTAGAGTATTGTTTGTCTCCTTGAGATTGGAAAGATCAAAATCCTGAGGTAGTTTGGCTCCTTGCTCTGCTAGCAAGTGAAAGAAATGATCTTGGTTCTCACTAAGGATTTTGTCAAAGGCAGCTACAGCTCTAGGATCTTGTATGAATTTATCAAGATCTTGCCCATCTTCTTGAGAGGATTGACCCATTTCAAAGTGTCGCTCTTCTTGAGATGGGGCTAGCTCGGCAGTATAACCTTGTGGGACAACATTCTTCTACTCTCATCCTCAATCAACCTTAACCATCGCACATCACTTCTACCTATGTCCCTCCTCCGCTACGCTCATCAACGCTAAATTTCTTTCACACATTGCCTAGCCACCCTCAACATTCCCAACATCAAGTCTCCCAAATCTATGTACCACCATCGCAACCTAATCAAATGCACTTTAGCTTTCCTCCACCCAATTCTTTTCTTCAACCATCACAAAGCCAACATTCCTACCTAGCGCTGCCTCCACCTCTTCCAAATCAAAACATCCAATTCCAACCCAATTTGAACCCAACGTATAATGCATACGACCCCAACCAATCTTACGACCCTTATAATACCAACGCTCATGGCTTACAATACAATCTTATGTATGGGCAACAACAGCCACTTCTGGGACAACAGGAGATGTTTCCAACCCCTCCCACAGTGATGGAGCTAAAGATCGCGGAAGTTCAACAACAGCTATCTGATCTTACGTTTGGCCACACTAAGAAGACCTTCTCTTTAGAAGAAGTGTGTCCCTATCCTTTTGATCGGTCATTACCTATGATCCCTTTTCCTCAAAATTTTACTATTCATAAGTTTGATAAATACAAAGGAAAAGGGGACCCCAAAGACCATCTTAGGGAATTCCATCTTGCTTGCTTTGAGGTTTCACATAACGAAACATATCTTATGTGTCTCTTTCCTCGCAGTCTCAGAGGTCAAGCAATAGAATGGTTCTCACACTTGCCTACGGGTATCAAGTCTTTTAACGAGCTAACAAAGAAATTTGCCACCCATTTTTCTTACAATGCAGAGCATGAGATCTCCATGACTAATCTATGCAACAACAAACAAAAGAATGGAGAAACTTTCATTTCTTTCCTTCAACGATGGAGACAAATGGCTACTAAATTCCCTTTCAAGATTCCAGAGAAATAACTTGTTAACATATTTGTGCAAAACCTCAACCAAGAGTTAGGTTTTCATTTGCAAATTCTTAATGCTACAACCTTTGACAAAATCACATGCAACAGAATCAACATTGAAAAAGCCCTCATTGCTAAGGGTGTGGTCAAAATCTTCAAAGAAACGAAAGACAGTACCCCTCATCAACAATCGAGCGATAAACCCAAATATTGGAACAAAAATAAAAACATGGTCAACGATGGTGTGGTTGATACTAAACATGTCCAAATGTTGCAAACGCCTCTAAATCTTTCCAAACCAAGTCAAGCTCCGCATCAACAACAGCAACAACAAAGGCAACCTTATCAAAACCAACAACAACAACAACAAGAGCGGCCTCAACAAGATTACCCTCCGCGGCGTCAATTCACTCCCTTGGGAGAGCCCATAGAGATAGTCTTACAAAAGATCTTACAAAAAGGACTCATCACCCTACCTGATGCTCCCCCGTATGGTGAACCTATTTACAAAACTGCGCAGTATAGAGAAAATGAATACTGTGAATTCCATAGGAGCAAAGGGCATAGAACCGCATCGTGCATGAAGCTCAAGCACCTAATCCAAAATCTCATCGAAGGCAACCAAATATCTCTGGAAGATCCACCAGCTCAGCACATGAACAAAGATCTCGATATGTACAAGGAACCATTCCCTCATCATGGTCCACCTCCTCCTCAGGATAGAGGTAAAGGTATCAATCATGCTTCCACTTCCTTTGATTCCATTGTAGGTCATTTTGAAGAGAGTCGAGTATCTACCCTCACAATCAAAGGTAAATCTATGGATTGCACTATTACAACTCATCATGGTCATGTCACCATTCGTGGTCCTACACCCAGTCTTTCAGCTCAATCTGATTATAATCTTGTCAAACATCTAGGGAAAATGCCAGCATAGATCTCTATCTTGGACCTTCTACGGTCATCACCTGCACATAGAGTAGTGCTCGAAAAAGCCCTCCAGGAGTCTTCGGTTCCTAACAACATAGCGGTCGCAGATTTCCAAGCTATAGTAGGTAACATTGCTTCACCCTACAATGTGGTCTTCTCTGAGAAAGATCTCCCATCCCATGATCCTTGTCACAATGATGCCCTTCATATTGAGGTTCTCATCCATAAATGCAAAATCAAACGTATACTCATAGATGGTGGTGCTGGTCTCAACATCTGTTCTTTAAAGTTACTTAAGCAATTGGGATACTCTGAGGATCATGTCAACACTAATCAAAGTATTACAATCAAGGGATATGATGATGTTGAACGTCGTTCAGAAGGTATTATCCACTTGCCTATACAACTGGGCCCTGTGATGCTTGAAACCAGATGTCAAGTCCTTGATATTGAGCTGCCTTACAACATTATCCTAGGTAGCCCATGGATCCATGCAATGAAAGTTGTCCCCTCCACATACCATCAGTCTCTAAAGTTCCCATACAATGGTACGAAGATCACTATCCCTGGAGACCCCAATCCTTTTGAATTCTGCCATGTCTTGCAAAACAGTTATAAGAATTACAACCAAGTGCCTAACAATGCAAAAGCCCTTGAATCCCCACTATATGTTGATCCTGAAACTCTGACACAATCCTCTACAAGTGAACCTAATCCTATTCCTGAAATCAAAGCGCACATCTGTGATATAGGCTTTGGAACTTATGATATCTCAAAATCTTGTTGTGTGGGGCGGGTGCCTTTATCTCTAAAATCTTACGGCCAACCACCCATTGCCAAAGTAACCAAAAAAGTAGCTATTCCTCCCCCAACATTCCTAACCCAATTCCAACAGGGACGGTTATTGGAGGAATAAACTATTGAAGACATTTCTTCTTGGCTCTATAGAGAGAAAGAACCGGTCACACTACCAGTCAAGCAATATGGCAATGGCTTAAGGATAGTAAAAAACATGGGCTATAAAGGCAAAGGTGACCTTGGGAAACAGAATCAAGGAACTATGGAACCCATTGTTGTGACAAAGAAACTAGACAAGAAGGGTTTAGGATTTGGTAAGAAGGTACCGTGCGCCTTGGACATCGAGTATATCCTCGATGAGGTGGCTAAAACTTTTCCCGCCGATTCGACGTCTACTAAGGATATCATCAATGACTCTTCCCTCCATATGACCAACCTATTTAAAAGAATCCTCCATTTTTACGCTATCCTTTGTATCCCTAACATCCACCACAAACACCGAGAATGTAACACTTGTCTACCCTGAACTTATTGATTGGGACCAACAAGGGTCCCCCGTTATAGATGTATTTTAGAATGACAAATCTTTAGTTGAGTTCATGGGACTTCGGGAAGGTATCCCCCTTGGTGATCACAAAGCAAGTTTTGTAATGGAACTAGAGCCAACATCTTATTTTGGTGAGAATGCCAAATCCTCCAGTCGCAAAAGTAAAAATAAAGAAAGATCTCTAGGTGAAAACCACACTGTGGCACCTCCTAATCACAAAATAGTAAAAACAAAGGATGTAGCCAAAGGTGAAAACCCAACTGTGGCACCTAAGGATGGAGGATTTGACCTTACCCTTCCATCTAAGTATCAAGAGAAGTCAGCTCTCCTAGTAGAAGATTCTACAGAGATAAACCTTGGCACGGAGCAAAATCCCAAGACCACATTCCTAGCAGCATCATTATCAGAAAAAGAGCATAAGAATCTTAACACATTCTTCTTATAGAGAACCATCAACTTTGCGTGGACCTATGCTGATATGCCAGGGTTAGACCCTAAGCTAGTATTTCACTATCTCACAGTTGATCCAAAAGTCAAGCCAGTGAAGCTAAAGCTGAATAAGATGCACCCACAGATAGCTCGCTTGGTAAAAGTGGAAATACAGAAGTTGTTAGATGCAAAATTCATACGACCTATTGACTATTCAGACTGGGTATCAAACATTGTACTTGTGTCTAAACCCAATGGGCAAATCTGCATGTGCAATGATTTTAGAGATCTTAACAAGGCATGTCCCAAAGATGACTTTCCACTACTGAACATTGACATTATAGTAGACTTGACAGTAGGTCATGAAATGCTCTCTCATGGATGGATTCTCAAGCTATAATTAGATAAGGATAGCAGAAGAAGATCAACATAAAATAACTTTTACTTGTCCTTGGGGCAACTATTGTTGGTGTGTCATGCCGTTTGGTCTAAAGAATGTAGGAGCAACCTATCAGAGAGCAATGACAGTGATATTCCTCGACCTCTTTCATCATATCATGGAGGACTATGTTGATAACATACTAGCTAAATCTTCTAGGGTAGATCACATACAAGTTCTAGGACAGATCTTTGACAGGCTCGAGAAATACCAAGTAAGACTCAATCCAAAGAAGTGTGTCTTTGGTGTAACATCAGGGAAGCTATTGGGATACCTTGTATCTTGTAGAGGCATCGAAGTAGACCCCGCAAAAGTAAAGGCTATAGTGGAGATGCCTCCACCAAAGAACCTCAAAGCATTAAGGAGCCTTCAGAGGAGGTTGCAATCCATCAGGTGTTTCATCTCACAGCTAGCAGATAAATATCAACCATTTCAACACTTACTCTGAAAGGATGTCTCATTCTGATGGGATGATAAGTGTCAAGCAGCATTTGATCAGCTCAAAGAGTATCTAGCTACACCTCCTGTATTGGTTCCACCAGTTGCAGATAAACCTCTGATATTATACATCTCTACTACAAGTTCGGCCCTAGGGGCCTTGCTAGCACAACATGATGAAACAGGAAAAGAGCATGTAATCTATTATATCAGTAGAACCTTGGTGGGATACGAACTCAATTATTCACCAATGGAAAGGGCTTGTTTAGCAGTAGTGTTCACTTCCCAAAAGCTGCGGCATTACATGTTAAACCAACACACAAATCTTATAGCCAAAATTGATCCCTTGAAGTATCTACTTGCAAAAGCAGCTCTCACAGGCAGACTAGCTAAATGGGTCATGATCCTTAGTGAGTTTGACATTGAGTATACAGATCGTAAAGCAATCAAGGGACAAGCCCTAGCAGATCAACTAGCAGAAGCACCTATGACAGATACACACCCTATGGTAGCAAACTTTCTAGATGACAATCTATTCACTCTTTCTAACTCAATAATGTGGAAGTTGTACTTCGAGGGTTCCTACACACAACATGGATCAGGGGCCAGCATCTTATTCATCACACCTCAAAATGACTATATTCCAAAGTCATATCGATTTGCATTCCCTTGCACCAACAACATCGCCGAGTATGAAGCACTCCTCATAGGTCTCAATATAGCAATTCAATGGGACATCACAGAATTACAAGTATATGGAAACTCACAGCTAGTCATTCGCCAAGTCACAGATAAGTACCAAACAAAAGATGAAAAGTTGGTCCCCTACAAACAACTAGTGGATGCCTACAAACCACATTTTTCTAGCATCACATTTGAGCAAATTCCAAGAGAGCATAACAAAGCTGCAGATTCTATGGCTTCTATAGGGTCACTGATTGACATGCCTGCCAATACACAGAAATGCGAATTCTTGATCGAGCAATTGTTGATACCAGCCGTCGATGTTCCTGTTACTGAAATCATCTGCGAACTTGTTGGTCCCAATTCCCCATGGTATGAAGATATCTATGAATACCTTAAACATAATACCTTTCCCCCTGACCTATCATCCACCCAACGCAAAACCTTTATCCATTGATCCTCTCATTACACCATTCTGGGTGATAAACTATATCGCCGGAGTCTCGATGGTATTGTCTTACGATGTCTTAACGCGGAAGAAGTTAAAGCTACCTTATGAGACATACACGAAGGTGTCTGTGGCGCACATTCTACCGGTCCTAATCTCACTAAGAAGATACTGAGAACAGGTTATTACTGGCCTACAATAGAGCAAGATGCTACACAGTTTGCTAAGAAATGCCTACAATGCTAGCAACATGGAGATTTGATTCACGCACCAGCTCACGAACTATAACATGTGACTACTCCATGGCCTTATTCTCAATGGGGTCTCAACCTCGTAGGACAAATCCACCCATCCTCATCCAATGGCCATAAATTCATTATTACCACTACTAAGTACTTCAAAAAGTGGGTTGAAGCCATTCCCATGACCTATATCACCGGTAAGCAAATAGCCAAGTTCATCCTTAACTACCTCATATGCCGGTATGGTATTCCCAAAGCCATTGTCACTGATAATGGGAGACCATTCAAGAATCAAGATGTTCATGCCTTATGCACATAATACAATATCCAACATCACTTTTCAACTCCCTACTATCCGCAGAGTAACGGCCAAGCTGAGGCTTCCAATAAAACCATTCTCACAATCCTCAAGAAAACGGTTAATGAAGCTGGTCATGATTGGCACTTGCAACTTAATCCTGCCCTATGGGCCTACTGCACTAGTATCAGAACACCAACTGGTGCCACACCCTATGCCTTGGTCTATGGCTCTGAAGCCATCCTACCTATAGAGGTCGAGATCCCATCCCTCAGAGTATCCATGCAGGACCTGATTGGCGGAGAGGAGTATCGTGCTTCCAGATTAGCTGAGCTTGAACTACTAGATGAGAGGCGCCTTGCCACACTTAATCATCTCCATGTCTATCAAAACTACCTCCAGTGTAATTACAACAAAAAGAACAAAGAAAGACGGTTTCAAGTTGGTGATCTTGTACTTAAAGAGAATCAGAGAAATCAAGCAGATCGAGAAAAGAAGGGCAAGTTTGAGCCTAATTGGTTAGGTCCCTTTATTGTGATAGCAACATATGGATCAGGAGCTTATACTTTAGCTACACCTGATGGCATTCCTCTGGATGAGCTACTTAACAGTGTCCATCTCAAGAAGTTCTATGCCTGATCCTCAGAGAAATTCCAAAAAAAAAAAAAATCCGTCCTCTGGTGAAAACCTGGCAAACAGGTGCCTTGGATAAGTACCATAGTGAAAACCTGGCAAACAGGCGCTATGTGTAGAGTCAACATCCATCATCTATCGAGTCCTGTCCACTCCATGTCTAGTGCACAAGGCACGCCTTTCATCCATACATCCATAATAAAATCATTGACCTTGTTTGCATTTCCATCTCCCTATCTAGTATAGCTTGGAAATTTGTCAATGTCCCTCGTCGTCATCCCACATCTTGATCTGTGTCAATAGTTTGCACTATCTGGTCCTAGTTCACAACTTTCTAGGTCTTCTTCATCAGTCATCCATACAAATTCCTCTACCGGAATGGGGGCAACTCTTTCCTTAACTTGGGTCTAGGATTGGTGCCTTGTTCGTGGTTTGCAACGCGCTCTTCAATCTTTTCTCTTTTCCACCGATAGCATCCTTTAACGGACACATCGCTCCTACGATAAGGCTGTTATCTTCTCAACACTTTTCCTACATCATCACACAACTAGAACTACATATTATCATCTTCTCAATCTTAAAGTACCTTGATCCCATGGATATGGGTATGTAGTCAGTCTAGAATACGAAGGAAGTTTCCAGTACTTAGGTACATAAGATCTCATCATTTCGTCTTCCCAAGCTCCTTCCACCTTGACCCATCTCATCACTCTATCCAGAACTACATATTTATCATTTTCGTCTTTCCTCATAATGTGCCTTGATCCCGTGGATAGAGGGTATGTAGGCAGTCTGGAATACGGAGGATGTATCCAGTACTCAGGCACATACGATTCATCATTCTCCACATGTTTCAATCCATTAAGCACTGTTGCCTTTCTTATCTTCCACGTTTCAAAATCCATTCACCTTGACTTGACTAACTCAAGCAGCAAGCTAGCACATCTTTTCAAAGAAAAGGTCCTTAACAAACCTGAAGCAAAGCAGCTTCCTTCCAGAGTCATCTACTGTCCTGCATACAGATTGCCAAAATCAGCTAAGTACCACATAACCAAAGCCCTAGATCCACAAGCTTGTCTTCTACGCAGTGTTCCATTGTCGAGACCAACACACGCGTCTCCTGCGACATGTGGCATTTCCTGCATCGACGTCTACTAAGGATATCATCGATGACTCTTCCCTCCATATGACCAACCTATTTAAAGAATCCTCCATTTTTATGCTATCCTCCGTATCCCTAACATCCACCACAAACACCGAGAATGTAACACTTGTCTACCCTGAACCTAATGATTGGGACCAACAAGGGTCCCCCGTTATAGATGTATTTTAGAATGACAAAGCTTTAGCTGAGTTCATGGGACTTCGGGAAGGTATCCCCCTTGGCGATCACAAAGCAGGTTTTGTAATGGAACTAGAGCCAACATCTTATTTTGGTGAGAATGCCAAATCCTCTAGTCGCAAAAGTAAAAATAAAGAAAGATCTCTAGGTGAAAACCACATTGTGGCACCTCCTAATCACAAAATAGTAAAAATAAAGGATGTATCCAAAGGTGAAAACCCAACTGTAGCACCTGAGGATGGAGGATTTGACCTTCCCCTACCATCTAAGTATCAAGAGAAGTCAGCTCTCCTAGTAGAAGATTCTACAGAGATAAACCTTGGCACAGAGCAAAATCCCAAGACCACATTCCTAGCAGCATCATTATCAGAAACAGAGCACAAGAATCTTAACACATTCTTCTTACAGAGAACCATCAACTTTGCGTGGACCTATGCTGATATGCCAGGGTTAGACCCTAAGCTAGTAGTTCACTATCTCACAGTTGATCCAAAAGTCAAGCCAGTGAAGCTAAAGCTAAATAAGATGCACCCACAGATAGCTCTCTTGGTAAAAGTGGAAATACAGAAGTTGTTAGATGCAAAATTCATACGACCTATTGACTATTCAGACTGGGTATCAAACATTGTACTTGTGTCTAAACCCAATGGGCGCATCTGCATGTGTAATGATTTTAGAGATCTTAACAAGGCATGTCCCAAAGATGACTTTCCACTACTGAACATTGACATTATAGTAGACTTGACAGTAGGTCATGAAATGCTCTCTCATGGATGGATTCTCAGGCTACAATTAGATAAGGATAGCAGAAGAAGATCAACATAAAATAACTTTTACTTGTCCTTGGGGCAACTATTGTTGGTGTGTCATGCCGTTTGGTCTAAAGAATGTAGGAGCAACCTATCAGAGAGCAATGACAGTGATATTCCACGACCTCTTTCATCATATCATGGAGGACTATGTTGATGACATACTAGCTAAATCTTCTAGGGTAGATCACATACAAGTTCTAGGACAGATCTTTGACAGGCTCGAGAAATACCAAGTAAGACTCAATCCAAAGAAGTGTGTCTTTGGTGTAACATCAGGGAAGCTATTGGGATACCTTGTATCTCATAGAGGCATCGAAGTAGACCCCGCAAAAGTAAAGGCTATAGTGGAGATGCCTCCACCAAAGAACCTCAAAGCATTAAGGAGCCTTTAGGGGAGGTTGCAATCCATCAGGTGTTTCATCTCACAGCTAGCAGATAAATGTCAACCATTTCAACACTTACTCTGAAAGGATGTCTCATTCCAATGGGATGATAAGTGTCAAGCAGCATTTGATCAGCTCAAAGAGTATCTAGCTACACCTCCTGTATTGGTTCCACCAGTTGCGGATAAACCTCTGATATTATACATCTCTACTACAACTTCGGCCCTAGGGGCCTTGCTAGCACAACATGATGAAACAGGAAAAGAGCATGCAACCTATTATATCAGTAGAACCTTGGTGGGATACGAACTCAATTATTCACCAATGGAAAGGGCTTGTTTAGCAGTAGTGTTCACTTCCCAAAAGTTGCAGCATTACATGTTAAACCAACACACAAATCTTATAGCCAAAATTGATCCCTTGAAGTATCTACTTGCAAAAGCAGCTCTCACAGGTAGACTAGCTAAATGGGTCATGATCCTTAGTGAGTTCGACATTGAGTATACAGATCGTAAAGCAATCAAGGGACAAGCCTTAGCAGATCACCTAGTAGAAGCACCTATGAAAGATACACACCCTATGGTAGCAAACTTTCTACATGAGAATCTATTCACTCTTTCTAACTCAATAATGTGGAAGTTGTACTTTGATGGTTCCTACACACAGCATGGATCAGGGGCCGACATCTTATTCATCACACCTCAAAATGACTATATTCCAAAGTCATATCGGTTTGCATTCACTTGCACCAACAACATCGCCGAGTAGGAAGCATTCCTCATAGGTCTTAATAAAGCAATTCAATGGGACATCACAGAATTACAAGTATATGGAAACTCACAGCTAGTCATTCGCCAAGTCACAGATAAGTACCAAACAAAAGATGAAAAGTTGGTCCCCTACAAACAACTAGTGGATGCCTACAAACCACATTTTTCTAGCATCACATTTGAGCAAATTCCAAGAGAGCATAACAAAGCTATAGATTCTATGGCTTCTGTAGGGTCACTGATTGACATGCCTACCAATACACAGAAATGCGAATTCTTGATCGAGCAATTGTTGATACCAGTCGTCGATGTTCCTGTTACTGAAATCATCTGCGAACTTGTTGGTCCCAATTCCCCATGGTATGAGGATATCTATGAATACCTTAAACACAATACCTTTCCCCCTGACCTATCATCCACCCAACGCAAAACCTTTATCCATCGATCCTCTCGTTACACCATTCTGGGTGATAAACTATATCGCCGGAGTCTCGATGGTATTGTCTTACGATGTCTTAACACGGAAGAAGCTAAAGCTACCTTATGAGACATACACGAAGGTGTCTGTGGCGCACATTCTACCGGTCCTAATCTTGCTAAGAAGATACTGAGAACAGGTTATTACTGGCCTACAATAGAGCAAGATGCTACACAGTTTGCTAAGAAATGCCTACAATGCCAGCAACATGGAGATTTGATTCACACACCAGCTCACGAACTACAACCTGTGACTACTCCATGGATTTTTTCTCAATGGGGTCTCAACCTCATAGGACAAATCCACCCATCCTCATCTAATGGCCATAAATTCATTATTACCACTACTGAGTACTTCATGAAGTGGGTTGAAGCCATTCCCATGACCTATATCACCGGTAAGCAAATAGCCAAGTTCATCCTTAACTACCTCATATGCCAGTATGGTATTCCCCAAGCCATTGTCACTGATAATGGGAGACCATTCAAGAATCAAGATGTTCATGCCTTATGCACACAATACAATATCCAACATCACTTTTCAACTCCCTACTATCCGCAGAGTAACGGCCAAGCTGAGGCTTCCAATAAAACCATTCTCACAATCCTCAAGAAAACGGTTAATGAAGCTGGTCATGATTGGCACTTGCAACTTAATCCCGCCCTATGGGCCTACTGCACTAGTATCAGAACACCAACTGGTGCCACACCCTATGCCTTGGTCTATGGATTTGAAGCCATCCTACCTATAGAGGTTGAGATCCCATCCCTCAGAGTATCCATGCAGGACCTGATTGGCAGAGAGGAGTATCGTGCTTCCAGATTAGCTGAGCTTGAACTACTAGATGAGAGGCACCTTGCCACACTTAATCATCTCCATGTCTATCAAAACCACCTCCGACATAATTACAACAAAAAGATCAAAGAAAGACAGTTTCAAGTTGGTGATCTTGTACTTAAAGAGAATCAGAGAAATCAAGCAGATCGAGAAAAGAAGGGCAAGTTTGAGCCTAATTGGTTAGGTCCCTTTATTGTGACAGCAACATATGGATCAGGAGCTTATACTTTAGCTACACCTAATGGCATTCCTCTGGATGAGCCACTTAACAGTGTCCATCTCAAGAAGTTCTATGCCTGATCCTCAGAGAAATTCCAAAAAAAAATCTGTCCTCTGGTGAAAACCTGGCAAACAGGCGCTATGTGTAGAGTCAACATCCATCATCTATCGAGTCCTATCCACTCCATGTCTAGTGCACAAGGCATGCCTTTCATCCATACATCCATAATAAAATCATTGACCTTGTTTGCATTTCCATCTCCCTATCTAGTATAGCTTGGAAATTTGTCAATGTCCCTCGTCGTCATCCCACATCTTGATCTGTGTCAACAGTTTGCACTATGTGGTCCTAGTTCACAACTTTCTAGGTCTTCTTCGTCATTCATCCATACAAATTCCTCTACCGGAATGGGGGCAACTCTTTCCTTAACTTGGGTCTAGGATTGGTGCCTTGTTCGTGGTTTGCAACGCGCTCTTCAATCTTTTCTCTTTTCCACCGATAGCATCCTTTAACAGGCACATCGCTCCTACGATAAGGCTGTTATCTTCTCAACACTTTTCCTACATCATCACACAACTAGAACTACATATTATCATCTTCTCAATCTTAAAGTACCTTGATCCCATGGATATGGGTATGTAGGCAGTCTGGAATACGAAGGAAGTTTCCAGTACTTAGGTACATAAGATCTCATCATTTCGTCTTCCCAAGCTCCTTCCACCTTGACCCATCTCATCACTCTATCCAGAACTACATATTTATCATTTTCGTCTTTCCTCATAATGTGCCTTGATCCCGTGGATATAGGGTATGTAGGCAATCTGGAATACGGAAGATGTATCCAGTACTCAGGCACATACGATTCATCATTCTCCACCCGTTTCAATCCATTAAGCACTGTCGCCTTTCTTATCTTCCATGTTTCAAAATCCATTCACCTTGACTTGACTAACTCAAGCAGCAAGCTAGCACATCTTTTTAAAGAAAAGGTCCTTAACAAACTTGAAGCAAAGCAGCTTCCTTCTAGAGTCATCTACTGTCCTGCATACAGATTGCCAACATCAGCTAAGTACCGCATAACCAAAGCCCTAGATCCACAAGCTTGTCTTCTACGTAGTGTTCCATTGTCGAGACCAACACACGCGTCTCCTGCGACATGTGGCATTTTCTGCAGCGAGACATTGTCTTTTTAGGTAGATAGCACCCTTTAACGGACATAGATTTCCTACGATAAGGCTGTTATCTTTCCTATCCAATCTATCCTGAGCAACCTCTTTAGCAAGAGCATATGTTGGCTATATGTTTACTTTGTAAGTCAGTCAATTTGTTTTATGGTTTATCTTTTGTTCCTTTTTCAATACCTACTCAAGGCTACCTTGGTTCATCTATAATCTTGGTATGTTGCAATGCAGTATGGATTGGGGGCATCGTCATTGCTTTTTGTGTGCCGTGTTTGAGGAATGATCTTTAGCATCTTTCTTAGCATTCTATTTATCTTGTATGTGTTATGACCTAGCATCTTACATATTTAGTTCTCTTCTTGCATTTGCATGTATCGAAGTTTATTTTATGTTCAAGACTATGGCTCATTCACATGTTCCAACAAGGTTATACTATGTCTAAGGGATCTAAGTTCAAACCACTTGCTTGTAGAGTCAACGTCCATGCACTCGGATATTACAGCACCTTGGTCTTTTATACCTTGGTGGCAAACTATCCACGTGTTATATCAAAAATAAGGATTCCTCTTTATAAACATTTGTGAAACCATTGCAACAAGCTCATCCATTTACAGCATCCATTTTTCCATGGCCTTATATAGTTTTTCAAGCAAAGATCGATTAACAGTCTTTCTCCCACTTTCTTTCATGTTCTCTTCTATCTCCTTTCTTCTATCTCCAACACAATCTTCTAGTCGAGTGTCAACACAATTCTTCTGTCGCTTCCCTGTCTTTCGTCTTAAGGGGGCATACGCTGGGGCAACTAGCTACACCGGGGCATCAAAAATTGTATCATGTCTTCAACAATTGTTTCCTTTGACGCAACGCTATAAACTGCATTGCATCAAAGAGGGGCAAAATGTAGACACCCTAAAATGACCAAGTCGTCGCACTACTTGCATTTCGTCTAATCTGGAGCATCACCTGCATTTCAACATTATTAAATAATCTAATTATTTAATTAATTTCATCTAATTCTTCTAAATCACATACTTTTGACGTTAATTAAATAAATTCTATTTATTTAATTAATTAAATCAAATTCCTCTATTATTCTTCCACAATTAAATAATTTTAATTATTTAATTAGATCATTATCTTCTTTCTAAATTTCAAGTCTCCATTAATTAAATATATCCCATTATTTAATTAATTCATCACAAATTCCCTCTTATCCAAACAATTAAATAATTCCCAATTATTTAATTAAATCAAATTCATTCTTCTAAATTTGAATAAATCAAATCAAATTTATTTAAATTCTCTCAATCTCCAAAAATAAAATAAATCAAATATTTTATTTATTCTTCCAAATCATGCACAACAATTAAATAAATCTATTTATTTAATTTGCTTTCTTATCTACAAATATCTTTCAAATCTTCTAAAAATAAGTCTTCTTCTCCATGCACACACAAGTAAATAATTTATTATTTAATTTCTCTCAAACCATGCAAAAACAAATCTTAAGTTGAGTTAACTATTCACTCAACCTTGTTTTTATCAATTTCTCTTAAATTAGAAAAAAACTTTCTAATTTATGAAAAGCATGTCTTATCTTTAGAAAAGAAAGTGTTTAACTCAAATAAAACAGTTTTTGTGTGACACTTGTCTTTTTCTTATTCGTTGCACGTTCCTCAATTGTTCTCCTCTGTTGATTCTTCTGAATTATCTGGACCGTTGATCGATCTCTGTTGAAACTTATATAAACCCCCCTCATCTCCTTCACAATTCCTCTTCGATCACTTATTCTCAGGCATACTTAACAGCGCTTTGAGCATACATCGCATCGATTGAGCAACTTCACGATCTTTTGACATTGATCTTTGAGCACACTACTTGCTTGTTACAACCATAGTTTTGCAATACTATTGAGCAATCTACATTCATCTAAAGGGAACAATACAAATCTCGATAAAAGCTTTCATGTTTTATTGATTTATTAGTAATGGCTTTTATTTAGATCAGTTCTCTTTATGTTATTGGTTTTTGATTTGTTTAAGTTTATCATAGTCAATTTTCCTCATACACACACCACATTTGCTAGTGCGATTGTAATAGAGATTTGATAATGTGTGAGAACATTTAAGTCAATACATGCTTTGTTTTGATTCATCTCTTTGTTGCAAATAAGTCATTGTAGTTTAGTTATGGATAATTAAGTATGTCCAATGTATGAAGTATAATCTAAGAAATGTATGTGAATACATTTTAGTTTTTTGTTGATTTTGGTTTAGTCCTTTTCTTCCCTTTTTACTACTTATGACTCAGTTGCCCAATGGAGTAGGCATCGGTCCATATTAGAGAGGGATCAATCACTCTTTTAAAACAAACAAATCATTCACCTATGGTTTAGGGGAAAAAACTATGAAGGATATAAGGAACTACCCCCAATGCATGAATCCAAGGCCTACTAAGAATCATGTTGTATGATAAGGAACCGAGCATGACATGAATCAAGGTGGATAAAGTCACAGGCCCAACTTGTACAGGTAATGTTATAGTGCTTACAAATTTTCTTCCAACATTATCAAAGCCATAGATACTTATTCTATCTGGCTTAATCAAAGATGTATCAACTTTAATCTTATGTAATAGATTAATGCCACAAACATTAAGAGTTGATGCATTATCAATCATAACTCTGTGAGGCCTACCTTTTCCTCACCTTTATTTTTGCTTACGATACTTATTTGATGAATTTAATGATGGAAATGTGGATATTGGCAACTGTTGTTCCCTTACTTAGACCTTCTTTACTATATCTTATATTTGATTAGATAGATGGTTTATGCTTTGTGGATGATTAGATCTCATGTTAGATTTCATTGATGATATGATGATTAAATGTTATCATTTCATTTGATGTTATTTGTATGTGTATTGATGGTGAAATTGATGATTTATCTTACATTATGTTATCCCAATTATACTTGTGAATGGTGAATGAATTGAGAAACATATATATGTTACCATGTGGATATTATTGATGTTGTGTGATCATGTGTGTGCTATATGTAGTTCACTTCACTTCAGCTATTTTTACCATGTTCTATTAATAGGTTTGTGGAAGTGTGCAAGTAACTTTCCATGCCCATGGAAAATCAAAGGTTGGACAATAACCATATGTTATACCCCTATTAAGCCGACCTAGTCCTAAGTTGGACTAAGGTTACTTGTGTTTGATAATGTTGATTATGTTGTATTGGATTTATGATATTTTGTAAGGTTTACCCCTTTTTAATTTATCTCTTGATGTGTTGTAAAAATTGTAATGTTGGGTTTGCACAATTTTTAGTGCTAAATGTCTGGAGCCCTTTTCAAGTGAATTTATGTGTTTCCTAGTGTTAATAATGGTCAAATATTGACCCTAGGTCATACCCCTAGGGTATAGGACCATTCTTAAAATGTTTAAACTTATTTTAAACCATGTATGGTCACCCAAACTTGGCCCTTGAGTCAAGTGACGAGTTTGGGGAGATGTGAGAGGTGGTTGGCATGTCACCATCTCACCTAACCTAACCTCACCTACTTGGGTAAGGTTACCCTTGCCTCAAGTGCTTTAGAAGCTTCTTGAAGATTCTCACATGTGTGAGACCTCTTTCCTATGCTCTCACACATGTGTGAGAGAACTTGTGGGGAAGAGTGTAGCTTAGTTGAATGAGAAGGTGACAAGTGTCACCTCCTCATTCATGTGAAGCTTCCTTTGTGTGCTCACATCTCCCTATGCTCTCACACATGTGTGAAAGCATTTGTGGGAGAGTGTGTATCTTTGTGGAATGGGGAGATGACAAGTGTCACCCCCTCATTCTTGTGGGGTTGTGAGGAGGGTTATGTGGATGGAGGTGAGAGTGACAAGTGTCACCTTCTCATCCATTAGGTTTTGAGAGTCTTGCCTATTTATCTCTCATTGAGATGAGATGAGGGTTCTTTCTTTTGGGATTTTTATTCTTGTGTTGGGGAGGAGAGAAGGACTTGTAGAACTTTGAAAGATTTTGAGAAGGACTTGTGGAAAGCTCTTAGTCAACATCCTCCATCCTTGAAGCTTGAGAGGTATTCCTCAAGGCTTCAAGCCTATTGTTTTACTTGCTTTTGCTTATGCAATATGTATGTATGTGATTATTGTGTTTATGTTCTTTTAATTTTGTGTATGTTGGTTTTAAAGGGTTGTCAGGGTAAGCTCTCCATGTGAGAGAACCCACCTTTGTCTTGGGTGAGAGAGGTGTGAACCTCCTCAGTTCCCCTCTTGGTTTTGGTATAGTTTTTATGGCCATGGGCCTTGTGTTGCAAATTTGAGAAGTATGGTTTTATGGAAAGAGTGCCTTAGGATGGAAGTATGAGAATTTTGTGGCAAGAGGCCAAGGTGTTATGAGTATTTGAGTTTTTGAGTCTCCTTGAGTTGAAAGTAGTCCACTCTCTCACCCTTCAAACTCATTTTTAAAATGGATTAGTTTTGTGTTTTGACTTGGGTGTGTGTTATTGTGTTTGATGTGAGTGTTTTGTATCCTTTGTGGTTTGATCCTTGGTTACTGGAAGGCCTCCTAGCTTGGGAGTGGCATATTAGTAGGCCTAGGTTGGGAGGAGAGCTTCCCATGGGCATGGAAAACTATTTTGTGTGTTTTGTAGGTTCATATGGTGTCTATGGAGAAGTTGAGATTTGGAATGAAACTTGGTTCTTAGTAGCTTATGAATTTTGTAAAAAGGAAGGTATTGAGATGCCTTATCCCCATTTTTGAGGGCTTGTAAAAGTTTGTTTTGGTATGATAGTTGAGCTCTCATGAGGGTAGTAGTTTATTTACTCTCCTTGTAAATAATGTATTTATTCTAAATGTTAATGGCAATAAGTTATCTTCATTCCATTGTTATGAAAGAAACTCTCTCTCTCTCTCTCTCTCTCTCTCTCTCTCTCTCTCTCTCTCTCTCTCTCTCTCTCTCTCTCTCTCTCTCTCTCTCTCTCTCTCTCTCTCTCTCTCTCTCTCTGTTAAAATGTTATGCATAAGAAAATGAATTGTGGAAAGAAAAAAAAATTATATTAGGCCTTCTTGTGAAATAAATTGATGCTTATTGTTTGCTTTGGAAAGAAAAATATTTCTATGATTAGTTATATTCTATACCTTTATTTTTGTGATTGGCATATATACATTTATATATGTTTGAATGTTCATATGTATATAAAGTAACAAAAGAAAAATATATATAATTATACCTATATGGCCTTATATATATATATATATAAGCTTACTGGTTATTTTTTTTACTCACTGTATTTTTTATAGTGGCTGACTTTTCTTTAACAGTGCATTATATTTATATATATATATATATGTGCAAAGTTATACCCTTTAAATGTTATAAATCAAACCCTTATTTTCTTTTGATTTTAAGTTCCATCATAATGAAGAGAGCCAAATTAGGGCTTCAGTCGTCAGTGTTTGGGCTTAGGTTTTAAACCTTTGACGGTGGTATCAAATGTGCCCTGCACAGGGTTTGGTACCCTGTGTAGGGGCCAAAATATAGAAGGGATGTGGCATAAGCCCCAACCCCGATCCCTATGAGTTAAGTGGTGCTAAGCGTCAGGCCGTCATCCATGGTGGTAGTTCCAATTTTTATCTTCATTTTTTTTATTCTATGGCCTGTGACCACAATAGTGCAGTCAGCCATAAACTCGGCCGCCATTAGAAACACATACAATCGGCCCTAAATTGTATTCTCAGCCATGTTCATCTTATATTTGTTAGTGTATATGAATATATATATATATGCCCACTGTATATATACATATATACAGTAAACTCTTCTCCAATCTCTGTGTATATAATATCATTAGTTTTGATCACTGTATTATTTTCGTTCAGCAGACTATATATATATAAATATAGTTATATATTTATATTCCTGGATTGTTTTTTTATCTCCCTATGTATGTTCAAAAAAAAAAAAAAACCAGAGAGTAAAATCCAATGGGAAACTTAGAAAAACAAATATGAAATTATTAGAAAACTCTCAAAGCCTTGTAACCTATGTATTTAATCACATTTGAAAATGGAGAAATAGAAAATAAACTTAGTAAATAAAGATGAATGTTAGAGAAATGAAAAATAATAACTTGCACCCTGTAGGTAAACATTATTAGAAAATCCCAAACAAAAACAAATAAATAGATCTCATTAGCTCCTTTTAGGAAGATACCTTCCGCTTGGGAGGGTACCTTCTACTTGGGAGGGTACCTTCCCACTTGGACTCCTTGAAAACCTACATATCAACCAAATGAAAATAGAAGTTAGAATGAGGACTAATGGGAGATTTTTGTGCCTTTTATAATTTCATATCTAGGGTTTGGTGCCCTAGTATTAGGGAGATGATTATTATGCTTTAATTAGTTGTAAATGGGTTTAGTGTGCTTAATCAAGCCCACTTGGTGAGTGGGAGAACCTTATTTTTGGATTTTAGTGTGTGTGAGGATATTTGGCTTATTTTTATTATGTTATTTATTTTATTCATTGTGTGCTACTAGAGTGAGGATGATTTTACCTTTAAGTGGAATTAATTAAATAACCTTCGTGTAATCTTATTCACATTATGTTTTCATGTTGGAATTAAAATTATAGATTTAGTCATGTTAAGTATTTTATTGCTTTAAAATAGTTGGGAAGGGTATATAGGATTTATTATGTATTTAATTTGTTTAAATATTGAAAGGGGTTAGGGTGCACATTTTATTTTAATTTATTTTTGTAAACCTCCTATAGTTGATGAGATAGCTTTATGTTGTTGAAATTACTATAGGATTTATCCCATTTTGACCCGTTATGCTACCGAAATTTATTCTAGACTGATTGAGATAATTGTTTCATTTAGTTAGTTTAATATTTCCCTTTTTTGCATTAGATGCTAGATTAATTGTTTAAGTCAGATTCAGTTAAAGTATTAGTTAACAATTAGTTTCCTTAGGTCTATTGTGGACCTAAGGTTAGATTTTGATTTACATCGACATCGTCCCACTTCATATTAGTAACTCTAGGGTTGGAATCTTGAACAGAATCCAGCCCTATTAGTGTTGCTTCTTGCAACACACACCCCCTTAGTGGCGTAGGTTTCGAAGGAATGGCGTAGAGAGTATCGCTCCATCCCGTTGTGATTAAATTTCCCCACCTTTGGGCAACGTACCTGACATTAATTGTTGAGACAAACAACGTTGTGTGTGTGTTACCGAGCGCGCATGTTGTGCTAGAGGGGGGTTTTTAAAGTCAGGTGGAAAAGTTTTTGGTAATTTGTGTCATGACCACATGACAAATGTGGACATGACATGTGGTTATTGTGTCATAACTACATGGTGAATGTGTGCATGACATTTGGTATCAGAGCCCAAGTTTAAACATTGGGCATTAAGGGCACATTATTTAATTCCACAATTTTATTTTAAAATTGACACCATGTTCTTGTAGGATGCCACCTAGATTGAGACGAGGGTACTCAAGCACCAATGAGCCTGGAGGAGCCAGTTCAAGAGCTTCTCTACCATTTGAGGGCTGAAATCTAGAGCCACCAATGGCACCTAACATTAGACCCCAGATTATTCAGGCTTTATAGGCAGTATTAGTGAGATTACCACTAGTCGTGAATGGATCGCATGTGGATATCCTAGCCACTACCACTAAGGATGGTGCATCAGTTCATAGGGAGCACAATAGGAGCCCTCCACATCACAAGGATCGTGATGAGGTAGTAGTGGAGTTGATTCCTCATGACCCTTTTGGTTATGGGCAGTGAGACGAGATTGATGTACCCGTTCGAGGACACTGAGACCACGGAGACCCCATCAGGGATCTGCTTAGGTTGAACCCACCTACATTTGTGGGTACTTTAGAGGGAGCTGAGGCTGAGGCTTGGCTCATCAGTCTTGATCGGTGCTTTGTGTTGCGTCCCTATGAGAGCAACACAAAAGTACGTGTAGCAGTTCATCTTCTACGCAATGTAGCAGTGACATGGTGGCACACCGAGGAGCACAAACACCGCCTATCTTTGGACACACTTTCATGAAACACTTTTATGGAGTGCTATAATGTGTGATATCTCTCAGAGCACTACAGGCAGCACTATATAGATGAGTTCCATGATATGCAGCAATGCGGTTCCACAGTCGCACAGTATGAGTGCAAGTTTGTGGAATTGTCATGTTATACCAAGTATCTTCAGGATGAGAAGCTTCTTGTGAGTCTTTTCATTAGAGGATTAAATCCTACCATAGAAAGACATGTTCACATGGAAGACCCACGTCGAGAAGGTGCTCATTGCAGAGGAGGTCCATGGGTGGGGCCACGGGTCACGTCAAAAATTTTAGGACTGCAGTCATCAATAGGACCAGAGTTTCTATAGACCCCAACCACCTCAGAGGGGTGGTTTTAGATCTACATATTTACCTTCTAGACCTCCACAGTAGCAACAGCAATAATATCAGCAGAGGTCGCGGCCATAATAGAGGGCACAGGGTGGTCCCAATTAAGGATAGTAGTCACAAGGTCCGCTGAGAGATCAGTGTCAGCAGGCACCAGTTGCAGGACCAACTAGGTCACATCAGTCCTTTAGAGTGTCTCAGGGTAGTACAGAATGACCTGAAGCATAGCAGTCCAATTGAACTCAGTTAGTGCAAGTTTAGACTCAAGGACCTTGTTATGTATGCAGTGGCGCAGGGCACTTGGCTAGAGAGTGCCCACAGGGATTTACAGCTGGATGTCAACATGCTACTAGTTCTGAGCAGACAGTTGGAGATGTGGGTTAATCTCACCGAATTTTTGTTGCAGTTGATAACTACAAGGATAATTTCTAGGCTTCCGTGATAAAGACTCTAGGTACTATTGGGGATGTTCCCAATACTATTTTGTTTGACTCAGGAGCTACAGACTCCTTTATTTCTCCATTGTTAGTGGAGCGTTGCAGACTGGTGGTCTCTAGGTAGAACGTTAGGTGGGAGGTCAAGTTAGCTACAAGGGCTAAGATGGTAGTAGATTCAATGGTCAGAGATAGTGAGATAGCACTTGGTGCCTTCACGACAGTTGTGGACCTTAGGGTCATACCCTTAGGTTCATACGGTGTGGTGTTAGGCATGGATTGGCTTGCAACTCTTAGGGCCAGGCTAGATTGCCACCGAAAGGTGATAGGGAGCCTCAATGATCACGGCACATCAGCAGAGATAGTGGGAATTCAGAATCCCACTGCAGTACGCATGATTTCTGCTAAACGGCTTAAGCACTATATGCAGAAGGGTTGTCAGTTATTTGTGATCACAGTCAGTGACAAATCAGAGGATGAGTCAGAGGCTTCACTTGATGACCATCCCATCCTTAGGGAGTTCATAAATGTCTTTCCACCTGAGATTCTGGGGATGTCACCTCATAGAGAGGTAGATTTTCATATAGACCTTGTACCAGGTGTCAAGCCAGTGTCTCCTGCACCTTACAGGATGACCACACATGAGCTCATAGAGCTCAAGCTTCAGCTAGAGGAGTTACTAGCAAAGGGGCACATCTGACATAGTGTCTCACCTTGGGGTGCACCAGTCATCTTCATGCAGAAGAAGGATAGGTCTCTTCAGCTTTGTATGGATTATAGGCAGCTGAATAAGGTAATGGTGAAGAACTGTTATTCTTTGCCTAGGATCGACAACTTATTTGACCAGATGCAGGGAGCCAGAGTGTTCTCTAGGATTGACTTAGAGTTTGGATACCATCAGTTGCACATTACAGAGGTGGATATCCATAAGACTACCTTTTGGACTCACTATGGTCACTATGAGTTCACCGTGGTGCCCTTCGGTTTGACGAACACTCCTACAATATTCATGAATCTCATGAATGGGGTATTTTGCACATTCCTAGATCGATTCGTGATCATATTCCTTGATGATATATTTATTTATTCATAGATTGAGGAGGAGCATGAGGAGCAATTGCGTCAAGTGCTACAATGTTTGAGAGAGCAACAACTTTATGGCAACTTGCTGAAGTGTGCCTTCTTTCGGTTAGAGGTTCAGTACTTGGGGCACATTCTATGTGGCAATGGTATCTCAGTAGATCCATCGAAGATTAGAGCTATTAGGGATTGGCCAGTGCCTACCAGTGTCACAGAGGTTAGGAGCTTCATGGGGCTAGCAGGATACTATCGTAGATTTGTTGAGGGCTTTTCCAAGATAGTACACCCTATCACTTCCCTTCAACAGAAAGGGAAGAGCTTCACATGGACCGAGCAGTGTGAGAGGGTCATTGAGGTCCTCAAGGAGTGTCTCACTAGTGCTCCAATCTTAGCAGCACCTGATCTAGCAGCAGATTTCATGGTATGCACAGATGCATCTTTAGAGCGATTAGGTGCAGTCCTTATGCGGGACAGTCAAGCGATCACGTATGAGTCGTGAAAGTTCAAGACCCATGAGCTGAACTACCCTACACATGATTTGGAGCTTGCAGCGATAGTTCATGCTCTTGTTTGATGGAGACACTTCCTCTTAGGACGTCATTTTGAGTTACACTCTGACCATCATAGTCTACAATATATCTTCATGCAGTCGAATCTAAACACATGCCAACAGCGTTGGATGGAGTTCCTATGCGAGTATAACTTTGATGTACATTACATCAAAGGGAAGGAGAATGTGGTTGTTGATGCCTTGATTTGGAGGTGCCATGAGATCCTGACCTTGACCTTGAGTGTGGACTTGAGAGGGTGCATCTTGCAGCATCTACCAGAGGACGAGTGGTTTCTTGAGGTTCAGCAAGAGATTCAGTCACAAAGGGCCCTTAAGGGCAAGTTTGCAAGATATTCTCTAGAGGCAGATTGTCTTCTACGACATCGACATCATATCTATGTACCCCTTGCAGGAGATCTTTGATCATTGGTTTTATTAGAGGCTCATAGAGCACCATATGCAGCACATCCTGGGGTGAAGAAGATGCATGCTGATTTGAGACAGTTGCACCATTAGGCAAGGATGAGTCGTGATATTGCAGAGTTTGTTGCCTATTGCCTTGAGTTCCAAAGGGTGAAGGTTGAGGATCAGCATCTAGCAGGACTACTTTACCCTCATGAGATATCAAAGTGGAAATGGGATACCATTTCCATGGATTTCATTGTTGGTCTAACTTTGTCATCTCGCTGCCATGATGCCATCATGGTGACGGTTGACAAGTTGACCAAGGTAGCACACTTTTCACCAGTACACATGACGTACAATGCACTAGTAGTGGCGAGGGTCTTCTTGAATGACATTGTGAGACTTTATAAAGTTCCTCGTCGCATCATCTCTGACAGAGATTCAGTGTTCACATTAGCTTTTTGGAGAGCATTACAACGGGCGTTGGGCACTCAACTCAACTTCAGTTTAGCATATCACCCTGAGACAAATGGGCAAACTGAGAGGGTGAATCAGGTTTTAGAGGACATCTTTTGCATGTATGTTATGGACCACCAATCTAGATGGGAGGAGTATTTGTATCTAGTTGAGTTTGCCTACAATAATGGGCATCATAGCTCATTAGGTATGCCTCCCTATCAGGCCTTGTATGGCAGGCCTTGCAAGACTCCTTTGAGTTGGGACCGTATTGAGGACAGAGTGGCTATTAGACCTGAGTTGGTACAGGATATGGAGCAGCAGGTAACTTTGATTAGGCAGAGATTGCAAGAGGCATAGGATCGTCAGAAGAAGTATGCCAATGCCAAGAGATTGGATCGAACCTTCTTAGTTGGTGACAAGGTATTCTTGAGAGTGCACCTGCATAAGAGTCCAATCCATTATGGAAAGAGCTCTAAGATTGCACCTTGTTTTGTTAGACCATTTGAGATTTTGGAGCGGATAGGACCCATAGCTTATTGTCTTGTCTTGCCACCTTACAGGTCAAGTCGGACAGGCAGATGGCTTTGGAGCCAATTCACATCTTGGCTCGTCAAACGCTGGGCCTTCGAGGTTGAGAGCTGGACTAGGTTAGAGTTCAGTTGGGACCATTATGATGAGGTCTCGGCTACATGGGAGGATGCTACTAGTTTGAGGACTCTTTATCCTCACCTCTTTGTTGACTTTCAGGAGGAAGTTTAGTCTTAGGGGGGAGGATGTGAGGCCTACCTTTGCCTCACCTTTTATTTTTGCTTTCGATACTTATTTGATGGATTTTATGATGGACATGTGGATATTGGGGACTGTTGATCCCGTACTTAGACCTTCTTTACTATATCTTATGTTTGATTGGAAAGATGGTTTATGCTTTGTGGATGATTAGATCTCATGTTAGATTTCATTGATGATATGATGTTTAGATTTTATGATTTCATTTGATGTTATTGGTATGTGTATTGATGGTGAAATTAATGATTTATCTTACATTATGTGATCTCGATTATACTTGTGAATGGTGAATGAATTGAGAAACATATATATGTTACCATGTGGATATTATTGATGTTGTGTGATCATGTGTGTGCTATATGTAGTTTACTTCACTTCGGCTATTTTTACCATGTGCTATTAATCAGTTTGTGAAAGTGTGCAGGTAAATTTTCATGCCCATGGAAAATCAGAGGTCGGACAATAACCATATGTTATACCCCTGTTAAGTCGACCTAGTCCTAAGTTGGACTAAGGTCACTTGTGTTTGAGAATGTTGATTATGTTGTATTAGATTTATGATATTTTGTAAGGTTTACCCCTTTTAATTTATCTCTTGATGTGTTGTAAAAATTGTAATGTTGGGTTTGCACAATTTTTAGTGTTAAATGTTTGGAGCTCTTTTCAAGTGAATTTATGTGTTCCTAGTGTTAATAATGGTCCAATATTGACCCTAGGTCATACCCCTAGGGTATAGGACCATTCTTAACATGTTTAAACTTGTTTTAAATCATGTATGGTCACCCAAACTTGGCCCTTGAGTCAAGTGACGAGTTTGGGGAGATGTGAGAGGTGGTTGGCATGTCACCATCTCACCTAACCTAACCTCACCCACTTGGGTAAGGTTACCCTTGCCTCAAGTGCTTTAGAAGCTTCTTGAAGCTTCTCACATGTGTGAGTCCTCTTCCCTATGCTCTCACACATGTGTGAGAGCACTTGTGGGGAAGAGTGTAGCTTAGTTGAATGAGAAGGTGACAAGTGTCACCTCCTCATTCATGTGAAGCTTCCTTTGTGTGCTCACATCTCCCTATGCTCTCACACATGTGTGAGAGCACTTGTGGGAGAGTGTTTAGCTTTGTGGAATGGGAAGATGACAAGTGTCACCCCCCAATTCTTGTGGGGTTGTGAGGAGGGTTATTTGGATGGAGGAGAGAGTGACAAGTGTCACCTTCTCATCCATTAGGGTTTGAGAGCCTTGCCTATTCATTTCTCTCATTGAGATGAGATGAGGGTTCTTTCTTTTAGGATTTTTATGCTTGTGTTGGGGAGGAGAGAAGGACTTATAGAACTTTGAAGGATTTTGAGAAGGACTTGTGGAAAGCTCTTCATCAACATCCTCCATCCTTGAAGCTTGAGAGGTATTCCTCAAGGCTTCAAGCCTATTGTTTTACTTGCTTTTGCTTATGCAATATGTATGTATGTGATTATTGTGTTTATGTTCTTTTAGTTTTGTGTATGTTGGTTTTAAAGGGTTTTTGGGGTGAGCTCTTCATGTGAGAGAGCTCACCTTTGTCTTGGGTGAGAGAATTGTGAACCTCCTTGGTTTCCTCTCTTGGTTTTGGTATAGTTTTTATGGCCATGGGCCTTGTGTTGCAAATTTGAGAAGTACTGTTTTATGGAAAGAGTGCCTTGGGATGGAAGTATGAGAAGTTTATGGTAAGAGGCCAAGGTGTTATGAGTACTTGAGTTTTTGGGTCTCCTTGAGTTGAGAGTAGTCCACTCTCTCACCCTTCAAACTCATTTTTAAAATGGGTTAGTTTTGTGTTTTAACTTGGGTGGGTGTTATTGTATTTAATGTGAGTGTTTTGTATCCTTTGTGGTTTGATCCTTGGTTATTGAAAGACCTCCTAGCTTGGGGTGGCCTATTAGTAGGCCTAGGTTGGGAGGAGAGCTTCCCATGGGCATGATGAACTATTTTGTGTGTTTTGTAGGTTCATATGGTGGCTATGGAGAAGTTGAGATTTGGAATGAAACTTGCTTCTTAGTGGCTTATGGATTTTGTAAAAATGAAGGCATTGAGATGCCTTATCCCCATTTTTGAGGGCTTGTAAAAGGTTGTTTTGGTATGAGAGTTGAGCTCTCATGAGGGTAGTAGTTTATTTACCCTCCTTGTAAATAGTGTATTTATTCTAAATGTTAATGGCAATAAGTTATCTTCATTCCATTGTTATGAAAGAAAATCTCTCTCTCTCTCTCTCTCTCTCTCTCTCTCTCTCTCTCTCTCTCTCTCTCTCTCTCTCTCTCTCTCTCTCTCTCTCTCTCTCTCTCTCTCAGAATGTTATGCATAAGAAAATGAATTGAGGAAAGAAAAATAAATAAATTATATTAGGCCTTCTTGTGAAATAAATTGATGCTTATTGTTTGCTTTGGAAAGAAAAACATTTCTATGGTTAGTTATATTCTATACCTTTGTTTTTGTGATTGGCATATATACATTTATATATGTTTGAATATTCATATGTATATAAAGTAACAAAATAAAAATATATATAATTATACCTATATATATAGTAAACAAAGATGAATGTTAGAGAGAGGAAAAATAATAACTTGCAACCTGTAGGTAAACATTATTAGAAAATCACAAACAAAAACAAATAAATAGATCTGATTAGCTCCTTTTGAGAAGATGCATTTTACTTGGGAGGGTACCTTCCCACTTGGACTCCTTGAAAACCTGCAGACCAACCAAATGAAAATAGAAGTTAGAATGAGGACTAATGGGAGATGATTATTATGCTTTAATTAGTTGTAAATGGGTTTAGTGTGCTTAAGCAAGCCCACTTGGTGCATGGGAGAACCTTATTTTTGGATTTTAGTGTGTGTGAGGGTATTTCACTTATTTTTATTATGTTATTTGTTTTATTCATTGTGTGCTATTGGAGTGAGGATGATTTTACCTTTAAGTGGAATTAATTAAATAACCTTGGTGCAATCTTATTCACATTATGTGTTCATGTTGGAATTAAAATTATAGATTTAGTCATGTTAAGTATTTTATTACTTTAAATATTTGGGAAGGGTATATAGGATTTATTATGCATTTAATTTATTTAAATATTGAAAGGGGTTAGGGTGTACATTTTATTTTAATTTATTTTTGTAAACCTCCTATAGTTGATTAGATGGCATTATGCTGTCGAAATCACTATAGGATTTATCCAATTTTGACCCATTATGCTGCCGAAATTTATCTAGACTTGATTGAGATAATTGTTTAATTTAGTTAGTTTAATATTTGCTTTTTTTGCATTAGATGCTAGATTAATTGTTTAAGTCAGATTCTATTAAAGTATTAGTTAATGATTAGTTTCCCTAGGTCTATAGTGGACCTAAGGTTAGATTTTGATTTACATCGACATCGTCCCACTTCATATTAGTAACTCTAGGGTTGGAATCCCGAACATAATCCAGCCCTCTTAGTGTCACTTCTTGCGACACACACCCCCTTAGTGGCTTACGTTTCATAGGGATGGCGCAGAGAGTATCACTACATCCCTTTGTGATTGACTTTCCCCGCATTCGGGTGACATATCTGACATTAGTTGTTGAGACAACAACATTGCGTGTGTGTGTCACTGAGTGTGCATGTTGCGCGTGAGGGGGTTTTTAGAGTTGGGTGGGAAATTTTTTGGTAATTTGTGTCATGACCACATGACAAATGTGGACATGACATGTGGCTATCGTGTCATAACCACATGGCAAATGTGGGCATGACAAACTCACTTAATCAATTTCTTGTTTATTGTAATGAAAATAATCAAAGGATCATACTGATTTTGAACTTCAATAGAGGGCAACTCCTATTGTTGAAATAGAATATCTATTTTTGTCACATGCATACAATCTAATAGAGTTGTTACATCATTCAGCTTAATAGCAGGCGGTACAATCACCTTTTGTAAATCTTCTTGGAGCATTCCATGGTATGTAAGTGAAGTTTGTATAAGTTGCCAAAGAGAAATCTTAGTAGGAGTAGCTCAAAGTTTCTCAACAAGATCATAGTCTTGACCAACTTTATGTGTTAAACGAGATGCTTGAGGAAGCATCGGTTGAGAAGCTCGCAAAGATATTAGAATAGTTTATTGTTGTTTTCTTTTCTTGTTATTCTGTGTGTTATATGCATGAGTAACCATATTATGACTAGGTTGTTGTGAATTTCATTATGTTATTTGTTTAGCATAGTTATAAGTGTAATCAGTGTTGGCAAGAGACACATTGGAGATTCATGATTGTTGTCATTGATGGCAACAAAGTTCATCCCACACATCCGCAGGACATAGCGTGCCTATACCAGAAGTCAGATTGAAGAGTGTTGTGGTCCGGTAAGCAAGAACAGAGTGTTGTGGCAAGGTCTGACAATCAGGTCCAGATCTCTAAGAGGAAGTAGCTTTAGAAAGTTCAGACTTCAAGAAGTCAAGAGGAATACCTTGACTGGTAGATTCTAGGATTTGAGCTTCCGGTGATGAAAGAGTGAAGAGATATAAGCATTCAAGTATTGGGGTCCTGTTTGGCAGAGCAGATAGAGGAAGAACTTATCGGCAGAGCTTCAGACATTATTCCGGATGAGATGTTGATGGTGATCAAGATTCTTAAGGTATCATTCATGATTGGCTGACTTGTTAGATGACTTCTATAAGTATCTCTTTGATCTGCATCACTTGGTAAGCAAGGATTCAGCCGACAGACTAAAGTTTGAGAAATATTGACTATTCTAGATGCCGACTAGAAAGAGGATGAAATCCTTTGTGCGAATATATATACCAAATGGATTTCGATGAAAAGAATGTGTGTGTGGTGTAATTGGGAAGTGCGAAGAAAAGCAGAAGATCAGCGTGGAAGCAGTAAGGCAGGTCCAGTATGTGAAAGGACAGTAGTTCTAAAGAAGAGAAAGGATGAAGTCCAGTAGATCAGTATACTGAGCCTAACCGGAATTGAAATCCAGCATATGTGGATGCTTCTCATCAGTTCAAGTATCTTGTTACTCTCTTTATAACTTGTAGGCAGTGAGCCTCTTGTGAGCAATGTGCTCAGGCAGTGAGCCCTAATTGGCAAGTGCCATTTTGTTCTTATATTCTTCTAACAGAGAATACTTTCTTGGGTTAGTCACCCCGTGGTTTTTCCCTTAATAGGGTTTTCCACGTTAAAATTGTTATGTTATGTGTATTGACTTTGTTTCTACTTTCATGCTTGTTTGCTTTGATGCTGCACTAATTATTAAAGAAAAATAGAAAGTTGAATAAATTAAGATAACCGATTCACCCCCTCTTAGTTATCAACAATCAGGAGGTCAAGAAGAAGCCAGAAGAACTCTAACAATGAGCACTGGTTTAGAGTGGGGTTGAGCCACATCCATACACAGGTTGGCCACTATCTTCAACTTCATAGGTTCTTCTTGAGGTTTTGGAACATAGATTGCATTTACTAATCTTTGAAACAACAACAGTTTAGGAGTTGTAGTGGAATGTTCAATCGAGATAAAGTCCTCAAGGGCTTCATCTAACATATTGAAGTCATCACAACTAAATGGCTCATTATACACCTAAAAGTCCTGTAGAAAGTAATCTGACATTATAACATGTTCTAATTAACCCAAGACTTGAATGTAAAATGATATAACATAAACTTTGTGAAAATGAAATGCAATAGCACTATGCAAAACACAAAGTTGTAATTTCAAACTCTTTTAATGAAAGGATAAAGAAATCACTCGAGATTCAATGTATGCACTTTTCACAAAAGAGATTTTGCAATCTAAATGTGATTTAGGACAACAAACTAATTCAAATCTGATGTTAAAAAGAATGCAAATTCTTTTAGAGCATGGGATCACCAAAATGTTTACTAGAAAATGTGGGATAATGATAGTTCAACCAACTTAATCAAGCCCCACACTTTCTCTTGCTAAACATTAGAGAAGTAAGGAATAAGCTTGAAGTGAGCTATTGATTTCCCAGGTTCCCTTTTTCTGCTAACTATGACTGAGAAATTAGGTTTTTACAAGCTTGTTATGTTCACTAAGCATAAAACCCTAATTCAACAACTATACTGTAACAAATAGTTTTCAGACATAGATACAGGAAAACAAATCACAGAAATGTAAAGTGAGAGGTATAAAGAGTGTGCACTCAAAAAATAGATTCATGTTAGACTAGGGCACTAGTCTCTTTGCCCCAAAGGTTTTCGACTATCAGAATCTTCTGCACCATATATCAGATAATCTCCAAAGGTCTCTAGATCCCAAAGAAAATGTTCATGTGGGCTTGGGCATGAGTCCCTTTGCCCCAGAAGTTCTGCAATCTTGAAATTCAAAATTCTGTGACGACTATACCTGCAATATCTGTCTTCCTGCCACTCCTTTTCGTCGGATCTTGTCAAATGTAACCTGCACATGCAAAAGGAGGAGAAAGATGGTTGTGGCTATATAGGAGCTTACCTCAGTCAAACACCATTTTTAGCATTCCTACCTCAACAATAGCCAATGATAAAGATCTGCGGATGTGTGTGCGCATCTAACAAATGTGTATGTAGAAAATGTAAAACCCTAGATGACTCAAGAATCAAGGAAAGAGCAACACCTTTCTTCACTTAATAAAACAACAATAACTTCACCTCAAGGAGATGAAAGCAATGAAGATTTGGAGAACAAGAAGGCAAGGCAGTCGTATCCATGAAGGATTTCCAAGCTCGATGTTGGAGGCTTCAACCCTTCTCCCGATCATACAAAAGGTTGTACAAACCCTAGGAAGAGAAAGATAGTCTCAAGATCTTGATTCCTAATCTCCATCAAATATCTCCATGATAGCAACTTCAAATAAATCCAAGAGCTTCAACAAAGTGTTGTTCTTCAGTAGCAAATTTGGCAGAGTTTTGGCATAAAAAGATTGCATGTAGATTGTGTGTGAGAAAATGATTTTCAAATGTCTTTAAATATCTAACCTTAGGAATTTCAAATATTCAAAATAACACGTTGACATCGCGTGGAAAAAAAATTGAAAATGGAATCCTGAGGTGCACGACAGGAGCCAACACACTGCCAAAATTCAAAACCTCAAAAAATAGGGCAGGGCTAGGTCACAAGTGCCCAAGCCCAAGCCCTAATTTTTTGATTAGGTCTATATTAAGGGTGTTTAGGATGTCCCAAATCCAAACTTTCTATTCAGGTTCAGTCATCAGTTATCTCAGAATACGACATTTCTTCAGTTAGACATAGGTCAATTAGGGTTTAGGAAGGTTGAAAATGAATAGGTTAAGAGGACACCAAAGGAGAGGAACTAAACTACTAGAAATTATGCCATTCCATACAGGAGGACAATTTTTGACGTAACAATTCCAAACTGCAAGTCAAAGCCGCCAACAACAGTAGAATGCAGTAGTTTCCAATAACACTTCTGATAACCAGTTTCACTATCTTGACTCAAACATTCTATATATATTTTTGGTGATCCATAAATTATGTAACTAAGATATAACATGCCTTCTTTTCTCTTCATAACCTCCAAACTGCAAAGCCAAACAATCAATTGCAGTAGAATGCGATACCAACGACAATGACATTCTAACACCGCTTCTAAGCAACAAACCTTAGAAAACTGCCACAAACATCTCTAGACTTCCGCAGATGTAGTAGACAATCTAGACCAACTGATTCCAGTATGAAAACATAATGACAAATGATAACATTAACATATTGTAACTATACTTCAACATCCATTGTCTTAACATCAATGACAATAGTCTTGCAACAATTAATGATAATGAATTCCATCTTGACATCAACAATCAATGATAACTTGAATTCCATCTTGACATCAATGACAACATTTGTAACAATCTCCCCCTTTGTCATTGATGGCAACACGTTATAGAAATAACTTGTGAAAGGCTTGAACATAGTTCTCCCTTTGACTGTAAAACTCCCCCTTGCACTATTTCTCCCCCTTTCACTGCTTCTCCCTATACTACTTCTCCCCCTTTGACATCAATGACAAAGGAGTCCTTGGGACTATACGATAATGCAATGATGAGCTCCCATACATGTCAACTCCCCTTGAGGGGTATCTGATATACTCTAGGGATTAAGAATAGATCTTTGAGATGCTCCCCCTGGACACATGCTTCATCTATTCAATTAAACTTGAGAAGGATTCATCACTCCTAGCTTCTTCTTGAGATACTCAAAAGTCTCCTTAGGAATGGTTTTTGTAAAAATATATGCAATCTGCTCCTTTGTTGCAACATAATCCAATATGACTTCCTGATCTGCAACTTTCTCTCTCAAAAAATGATATTGATTGAGATGTGCTTTATTTTTTAATGCATCACAGGATTCTTTGAGATATTGATTGCACTTTTGTTATCACATAGAATAGAGATAGGCTAATACTCAACTTTTCTGTCCTTCAAGGTTTGCTTCATCCATAGCACTTGAGTACAACATGATGCTGCAACAATGTATTCTACCTCTTGTTCGGAAAATGTGCTTCAACCTTGCAATTATATAAGGCTTATTGTTTTTAGGATATATATATTTATATATATTTCCTAGTTACACTGATAGGTGTAATATACAATGGGAGCATGGGGTGGAGTGGGATGTGTGTTAACATTTTTTTGTTAACAAAAACTATTAAATGGCTAACATACATTAAATTAATCATATATTGTAAATCTGGACCATTTGTTATTAAGTTTTAGATCTGATGGTAGATATTTTTTTGCCTTGTCTTGCCCTAGAAGGTCACCATATTTTATGAGGGCATTGTATTATGGTTGTGGTATTGTGATGTATTCTAAGAGTCTGATAGCAGTCATGTTGTCTCTGGATCTCTGGTGGTGATACTCTTGTGAGAAGCTTTCTCTGCAAGTATATTGTAATCTTTGTGATTTCTAAATAATATATTGGGTGGCTTTTGGAGTGTGGGGTTTTTCTCCTGAAAATGTTTTCCCCACGTAAATCACTATGTTGTGGTATGCATGATATTTATGTTTATTTCTATTTAAGTTTTTGTAACTGTTAAAGATCTATAAAGTTTTGCATTATCCCCCTCTCAAGATTAGTGTAGGAATTTTTTTCGCTACACTAACTTCCTTACAAGTGGTATCAGAGTCTTATCACCTTTGGTTTCAATTGTGGGTTGTTGGGTTTTTTGAACTAATCCAGATTTAAGCTTGTGCAGAAGACACTTTGTGATCTTGTTGCAAGAATTTTTAGATGGCAAGTTCATCAAGGAGAATAGAGGTGGATAAATTTTCTAGAAATAATTTTGAAATGTGGAAGCTGAAGATGGAGGATCTATTGATAGATTGAAATATGTGGGATACTATTGATGAGAAGGTTTCAAGACCTACAGATCCTACTTTGGCTACTCAATATAATGTTATGGACCATAAAGCCAACGATCTAATTAGATTGTATTTGGCAGACTCTGTTTTAATCAATGTCCATGAAGAGACCTCTGTACAAAAACTATGGAAGAAGCTTAGTGAGATGTATCAAGCCAAATCTTTAGTGAAGAAGATTTTCTCAAGGAAGAAATTATATTCCTTAAGAATGGAAGAGGGTGGATGAATTACAGACCACTTGGAAGCATTCAATATGTTGGTGGCTCAATTGGCATCAGTTAGTATCAAAATGGATAAGGAGAAGAAATGTCAGATATTGCTTTGTTCTTTGCCTAATCCGTGGGATTCTCTTGTTATGGCTATTGGGAGTACTTCTATTATATTGAAGACTAAAGATGTGGTGGATTCTTTGCTTTTTGAAGATATGAGGAGGTTAAAGTATCCATCAGTGCCAAGGAGGCCCTAAATGTTCATGGAAGACCTAAGGAAAAAGGCAAGAAGAATGAGAAGCATGATAAATCCAAGTCCAAGGGGAGATCCAAATCTCTTGGAAAGTCCAAAGTTGTTTGTTGGAACTGTGGTAAGCCTGGATATATTTGTAAGGAATGCAAAGAAGAAAGAAGAAGAAAAAGAAGAGACTTGATTATGATTTTGAGTTTGAGAAGGAAGATGGTAGTGCATTCATTGCAACTTCGACAACTCATGTAGGTAATGATGCATGGTTAATTGACTCAAGTGCATCTTTCCATATGACCTTTAATAGAGATTGGTTTTCTGAATATGAAGAATTTGATGGAGGTAAGGTGTACTTGGGTGATGATTCTTATTTAAATATTATTAGTCGTGGTAAAGTTAGAATCAGGTTTCTTGATGGTAGAATAAAAAATGATTGATCTAGTTTTCTGCATATCCCTAGATTAGCACGAAATTTGTTATATGTGAGCAAACAAATAGATGCAAGTGTGTAGGTAGTATTTTCTGATGCAGGATACAAGATGGTTAGAGATGTTATGGTGATTGCTAGAGGTGTCAGATATGGCACATTATATAAACTTGATGCATTCACTGTTGAGTGCAATAGTACCTCTGTGAAAATCAAGTTTGTGGAAGAGGTGAGGGTTTCATCTTCAACAGATGGTCATGGCTTTTAGGTACCCAAGGGTGCTCTTTCTTCTGAATCAAAATTAGCTATAGAGAAAACTATGTTATGGCACCAGAGACTTGGCCACATTGGAGAAAAGGGTCTAAGGACCTTGAAAAATAAAAACCCTATTGAAGGGTTGTCTGATTGTAATCTTGAGTTTGATTTTTGTGAGCATTACATTTATGGAAAACAAAACCACATTTAATTTTACTTGAGTTCTCATAAATCTTGTGGTGTATTGGATCTTATTCATTCTGATGTGTTTGGTCATGTAGATGTTCCTTCAACTGGAAAATTCACATATTATGTTTCATTTATTGATGACTATATAATAGAAGGACATGGATATACTTTCTAAAGAGTAAATCTGAAGTTTTAAATAATTTAAAGAATTTAAAAGCAATGGTTAAGTTGCACAATGGAAAGAAAATAAAATGTTTGAGAAATGATAATGGCGGTAAATTTTGCTCTAATGATTTTGTTAGATTTTGTAAATATTGTAGTATTCATATAGACAAAAGACAACTCTATATTCTCCACAATAGAATGGAGTTGCAGAAAGAATGAATAGGACACAAATAGAGAAGGCTAGGAGTATGTTGAGTGGTGCTGGTCTAGAACAAAGGTTTTGGGCTGAAGCTATTGCCACTACTTGTTACCTGATTAATAGATCTCCTACATTGGCTCTTGTTGATAAAATTCCTATAGAGGCATGGTTGGGTCACAAGCCTTCATTAAGACATCTTATAGTTTTTGGTTGTGAGGCATATGCACATGTGCCAAACGAGAAGCGAACAAAGTTGGAGAACAAGGCTATGAAATGTATCTTCATCAGACACAGTTATGGTGTGAAAGGATACAAGCTTTGGGATCCTATTGCACATAAGGTAATATATAGTAGAAGTGTTATTTTTAGAGAAACTAAGCCTTCTTCCATTACATTGTAGCCAAAACAAAGTAAACAGGAAAATGTCATTCAATTTCCTTCTACACCTTAGAAAGTTGAATCAAGGCCCATGGATAGACAACAAGTTGAGGAGAGCTCATCTAGCTCTGAATCTTCAGAAGAGGAGGAAGAACCTCCAACTCAGCTTGTTCATAGGTCTACAAGACATAAACAACCACCTAAAAGGTATTCGCTTGATTGGAGATGTATTTTTGCTTTGAATACTAACATGGATGAACTCAGATCTGTAGAAAAGGCATTAGGTATGAATGATGCAGAATCCTAGAAGATTTCTATGGATGAAGAAATACCATCTTTGAAAAAGAATGATACATGGGATCTTATACCATTTCATGAAGGATGAAAACTTGTTGGTTGCAAATGGGTGTTCAAGAAAAAGATTGGTTCAGATGGAGGTATTGATAAGTACAAAGCAAGGTTGGTTGCGAAAGGTTACTCTCAAGTTGAGGGTGTTGATTATGGTGAGATATTTTCTCTTGTTACAAAAATGACATCCATTAGATTTTTGCTTTATCTTGTTGTTGCTTATGATGTAGAGGTTCAGCAAATAGATGTGAAAACTTCTTTCTTTCATGGTGACTTGGAGGAGGATATTTATATGACACGGCCAAAGAACTACGTGGTGAAAAGTAAAGGTAATTTGGTTTGCAAATTGAAGAAATCTTTGTATGGCCTAAAACAGAGTCTAGGATGTGGTACCAGAAATTTGATACATATGTGTTGAGTTTGGGATTTGAGCGTTCTAAATCAAATCATTATGTTTATTATAAAACTAATGGTGATTGTTTCATGTTTATTGCATTATAAATTGATGATATGTTATTTATTGGTAAAGGGAAAGGTATGATTTCAAAACTAAAATCTCAACTTGCTGCTAAATTTGAAACAAAATACCTTGGTGCAGCTAGACACATTCTTGGGATGGAAATTAGAAGAGATAGAGTCAACAGAAAGCTATGGCTTGGCCAAAGCAAGTATGTCAATTCAATTTTACAGAGGTTTAACATGCAGGATTGTATACTATTGTGTGTTCCCTTTTAAGTTCGAACAAAGTTATATATTTCAGATTGTCCAACATCTCCATTAGAGATGGAAGAGATGAGCAGAGTGCCTTACCAGAGTGCAGTTGGAAGTTTGATGTATTTATGGTTTGTACTAGACCAAACATTGCCCAAGAAGTGGGAGGTCTTTCCAGATATATGTCTAACCCTGGTAGATTTCATTGGGATGCAGTTAAAAGAGTCTTCAGATATTTGTGCGATGCTGCCACAATAATGGGTTACACTTTCTAGGACATCCTGATTTTTGTTGAAATCACATATTTTTAGAAAATATAATGATTTAAGCCTTGAAAGGTTCCATTTAAAGGATTTTAATTGAAGAGGGTTTGATCAACCCCCCTTAGATTCAAACTCCCTTGGATAAAACCCCGCTAGTTTTAAACCATACCTATAATGGAGTCTCCTCTACACCTATCAAAATGCTGATAAAAAACCACTTTTGATTTACCTTTTGGGGGATCAAATGAATTTATTTAAAATTTATGTTTTGTAAGTATGTAGTCCTTATTATAAGCTTCCCAAAAAGTATAATTTTAAATATATTTAATTTTATTATTATATTTATTTTTTATTTCTTGTTAATGTAGGTTTTTCACTGAACATCAAGTTCTCTATTCTACACACATGGAAAATTAGTAAATTAGTGAAAAAAAAATCTAAAAAATATTTGTCTTAGGTATTGATGTCCTTGTTTCAACAAAAAAAGAAAAATTGAATTTTAATACATACAGAAAAAGTTATGTTTTATGGAATATGCCTATGTCTAAATTATAATTGGTTTGACTTCAAAACTTAATTAAAAATATACATTCAAAAACACATTATGAAACCAAATGCATGCCCTATATATTAGTGTTACCAATCTAAATTCAAAAGAATCAGAATTTTATCCTTTGTAGAAAAAAAGTTATGTGCTACAAAATACACATCACTTTAAAAAAATGTTGTTTACTATTAAAAACTAGTTATCAAAGGAGATGCAAAAAAAATTACAATTTAACTCCAATTTTTTTAAAAAATATATATTTAAAATCTACAAACAAAATCTCACAAATCACTAGTTCGCATCATCTTCAAATTCCTAACAGTTTAGCAGCTATAGGTGTCAGAAAGTGAAGATTTAGTTCAAAATGTTGATTTCAATGTCAAGTTTGGCCAAAAAGTGTAACCCATTATTGTGGGATGACCCCTCAAAGTATTCCTTGTGTTATCATAGTAATTTGACTGAAGACGATATTTCCCTTGATATTCAGGGTTATGTGGACTCAGACTGGGAAGGCGATATTAATAGTAGATGATCCACTAGTGCTTATGTGTTTACTTTATTTGGAGGTGTAATTAGTTGGATGAGTAAGTGACAGGTTGTGGTTGCTTTGTCCACTACTGAAGATGAGTATATGGTAGCTACTCATGCTTGCAAAGAAGCCATTTGGCTTATTTGATTGTGTTTAGATATTGGAATAAAACAAGGTGTAATGATAATTTATTGTGAAAGTCAGAATGCAATCTATCTAGCTAAGAACTCGACATTTCATACCAAGACCAAGCACATTGATGTACAATATCATTTTGTTAGAGATATGGTCAAAGATAGTAGGGTGAAGCTAGTTAAGGTAGAAACTTTGATGAATGTTGTTGATTCTTTAACTAAGCCTATGAGCACAGAAAAGTTTAGATGGTGTTCAGAGACTATGGGCCTTTTGGTCCCTAGCAATTAAGAGATGATGTTTACTCCCTCCCATTGCTCTTGCAAGGTGTTCAACAAGTGGGAGATTTGTTGGGAAAATGTGTCTCAACCTTGCAATTATATAAGGTTTATTATTGATGGGATATATATATATATATATATATATATATATCCTAATTACACCAATACGTGTAATACACAATGGGAGCATGGGGTGGAGTGGGATGCATGTTAACATTTTTTTGTTAACAAAAATTAAATAGCTGGCATACATTAAATTAATGATATATTGTAAATCTGGACCATCCATTATTAGGTTTTAGATCTGATGGTAGATATTTTGTTGGCTTGTCTTACCCTAGAAGGTAACCCTATTTTATGAGGGTGTTGTAGTACAGTTGTGGTATCGTGATGTATTCTGAGAGTCTGATAGTGGTCATGTTGTCTCTGGATCTCTGGTGGTGATACTCATGTGAGAAGCATTCTCTATAAGTATATTGTAATCTTTGTGATTTTTGAATAATATATTGGGCAGCTTTTGGAGTGTGGGTTTTTTTCTCGAAAGGGTTTTCCCCACATAAATCAATGTGTTGTGGTATTCATGATATCTATATTTATTTTTGTTTAAGTTTTTGTAACTTTTAAAGATCTGTAAAATTTTGCATTATCCTCCTCTCAAGATTAGTGTAGGAAGTTGTTCCACTACCTTAGCTTCCTTACAACAAGTTGTCCACATCCACATAAAAATGAAGATAATGATCTTCTATTAATAAAACATGAACTATTAGAGAACTCTCACTACTTGCATGAGACAATAATACTAGAGCTCCTCATGACACCAATATCTATTGTGAAGATCATCCATCATAAAGTAATAGATCCACATCACTACCAAAGCTCCCACTAAAAGTGATCTTGATATACACATGACATCATGATAAACATATCCTAATTGAAGATCACCCATGGACCTCACACAATCAAAGAACTCAACTACAACACTACAAGCTCCCAAATGGTAAAGTAAAACCATGATCTCCAACCAAGAAGATACCATCAACTATGTGACTGCACAAAGCTCCAATTGCACCTTTATCTAGGACCTCTAATGACACCATAGTCAACTACTATGAGTTCCAAAGTGCAACTATCTCAGGTACTCTAAACATCCATCTCTCTATCTCTCTACAATGACCATACCATTGCACCGTGATGACTAGAAAGGCCAACCAAACAAAATCCACAACTCCATGGCATCATAGTAGTCTACAATAAAAATCCACTACACACAAGACATTATCAACACTTAAAGATATGTGGGTATAAACATCCCACATTTGAGTTCTTCATGTAACCTATAGGTACAAAAAACCCACAAAATTGCACATCTCACAGATCTCAAATAATACAACATATTGGTTCAACACCTCACCAGTGACTACGACATCAAATTAAATCTAGATATAATTTGCCACAAATACACAATAGAGTAACCATAGTTAGGAACCCAACAAACAACCACCAGAGAAAATTTAAAAGAACAAACACATACCAACACTTTTGCATTGAAAAGGTCACAACCAACCTCTTAAAACCATACATTTTGCATGCATGAAAAAATACAATTATCTCCATGTAGAAAAACCTAAACAATAGTATCTTCAAAGATCTATAGAACCATTTATTTTAATTAACATGTAAAACTTGTAAAAATACACATGTAAATCTGAATCCATTTAAACATCTAAAAACTCATAAATATGAAAACACCAAATCTATAACTTGAAACAATAGAATATCATAGATAAGCACAACCATAGATTTTAAACAGGAAAAGTCTATAAAACATTGAGATCTAAACAACATGAATTTGCAACATGCAAGTACAAGCATCCAAAAGAATTAGAGGGTTGTTCAGGAAATCTAGGCCATTAGAAGACCAATTCCACAACCATCACCATGTACATGTAGATAGAGGAGCCAAGTTGTTGAGGAGCTTATAGGTCACCAAAAGACCAACTTTGGAACCCACATACAATTAGGGACTAATCATCTAGTACTTTCACATAACCAAGGACTAAAACCATGAATCCAACATAAGCACTCTTGATGGTGGTCAACATAGCGAGTGATTTCCCATGTGACCAAGGATCTAAAAACAAACAGCCAACATGAACACTCTTTTATTACACATAACCATGAGATGAACACAAGCACCATGGAAAAGGGTAGTCTATCACTACCAAACAAGAGCTCTAGGTCATAACCATGCAATATGCAAACACATGACCAACCCCAAGATCATTCACCTTAAGCTTCAAAATCCCAACATTGGTTCCATTGAACCTCTCCACCATTCTACCAATTCTCACCATACTATTACATGAAAGATCAAACTCAATCCACTACAAAATATCTCTTATACAGGATTAATATTAAATTGATTCCTTCCTACAGATTAACATAAGATTGTTAGGCTAAGAAATTAAAATAGAGGAATAATTAGAACCAAATCATCATGCATCCATAACATGTAACAACATGAAACCCACATGCAAGAACATGCAAGTACATCAAGACCACATGCGACTTATGCTTTGATACCAAATGTTAGGAAAAGTGTCTACAAACCCCTTAGCAATTAAACACAAAATAAAGCACAACTACTAACACATGCAAGTATTTTCATGTTAACCCTTCAAGGAGAATATTACAAATAAATAATCTATAAAAAATTTACTAGCATTCCAACATGTAAGCAACACTTAGAAAGGAATTAAAAATGGAGAAGAAGAATAGAAGTAACCACAATAAGAAAAGAGAGACATGTATATACCTTGGGAATACTCTTTTAGAAAAAAATCTAGCGTCCAAAGCACCACACAACTTGATGCATTACTAAATGAATCATGGTTACAATACATTCACAAAGCTTCTCCATGCAATACTTAAATGTGATTAACACTCCTACTCCTCTTGTAGAAATTTAGTAGATAACCCTATAAAATATATTCCTTAATGTCTCCATCTCAAGCCCTCAATATATAGACCCAAGGAGGCCCAAAAACCACCAACAAAAGGCATTAACATGGGCCCAAACAAGGTCACAAAATACCATGGTAAGAATTATCACAAACCACATCCATGATTTATCATTTACCTCCTTTAGAAAGATGTCTTATGACATGCATCATAGACTATCATAAGTGTGTCAAGATTCCTAGTTCACTTTGTAACTCCTTATAATCATGCTCTTATGCACATCATAGAATCTCTTACACACTTAAAATGTCATAGATTCTCTTACACATCTTACATGACATAATATTCTTACAAATTCTTACACATACGACATAGTAATGAATATACATTGAATAATAGTTGTCATAAGTGGGACACCCTTTTCCACGAGGGCACAATAAATATTATAAATTAATAAATAATTAAATAATCCAAACATTAGGACTTGTATGGTGTATGACACACCTAATCCCAACACGTCAGACTTTAAAATCCTATGTCATTACTTTGTCAAGGATCTAGACTTTGTATGTAACTTTGTAGGAATTACTTTATTGATATACATCCTTGCCCTACAAGTCTACATCATTACTAAGAAACAAGGATATGGGCTTCACAAGAAAGTTTGCTCTCATTACCAACTTAGAAGAAAACCCTAAAAGATCATGTGCACATATCTTTTGTGGGTTTCTCCCTTCACTTTGTAATTACATGTCAATGCTTGGACCCATCATTATGGTTATATAACCTAAGGAAGGAATCATTTATTTCTCACATGTGTGATAAAAGATATAAAACCCCACAACCTTTACCATCATTAATGAAGTAATCTTTTAGCACTCTCTTATGTTTGTGCTACCTTTTCACTCCCACAATATCTTCAAACGCATTTCTATCATTGAAAATTGATTCCGTACCACATTCATATGCACCATTGCAAATAGAATTGTACAAAATTGGGGGCTTCAACCATTTTAAGGGTTTTAAAAGTTACCAAATCTCTATAAGGTTTCTATCTGAGCTTGCAACCATTTAAAAGCATATTCTCTATCTTGATTCTTACCTTCAACTCTTCAAGTACCTATTGCTCCACTAAACCCTAATTTTTATACTTTCATTTTGAGATTTTCTATTGCAAAACCAAAAGTATTTCTATGGTTTGTGTGTACTCATTCAAAATTGTAATAGGTTTTCTTTCTTTCAATATCCCAAGTTTTTCAAGTGCCATTATAAACATTAACATCCCCCATCCTTGGGCTAAAATTCCACTAGAGTATATAAAGCCTCAGGTTCTTAGACTTTCTCTTCACCATTATAACCTTGCAAAGCTACATTAAAATTTTGGTTACCCACATAAGTTTAGTCTTTCAAAATTTTAGACTTTGCTAAAACCTCACATTGCTTTTCTCTTTCAAAATTTCAAACTTTTCATACATTATTTCAACAATTACAAAGTTACATCCAAAGCCCACTGATGAGGCCAATCACTACCTCATATTATTTCTACAAAATCATCCCTTTTTACTCTATTTCCATGACCTTCTATGAGGATTTAATGGTAGTATAACAATTATCACTTGTTTGAAATAGATATGGGATGCGTGTTTCAATCTAATCTTGGTTGTTAATTAATATTTAATTATTGATGATATTAATAAATATGTGGAACAAAAGTTGTGATTCTGATAGAAACAATGGAATTTTGGAAAACTCTAGAAAAAATGACCCTTGAGTATCAAATAGCTCTAGAACTAGCTCCAAAGAAGGTGACTTTGATAGCTCTAGAACCACCAACTCTAGAGAAGGTGGCCTTAGTATCATGAAGCTCTAGAAGATCATGGCCCAACCTAGAATAAAGTCAAACCCTCTATTTTTATTCCACATTGCAATAGAAAATTGCACTCTTAGTTCAATTATTGAAGGAAATAGTCGCTAGCATCAACGATGGAAAAGTGTCGAAGGAAATGACCACCTTGAAGATTGTTTTTCAATCTCCATGGCACAACCATGATGCATCATTTAAAGGGGGCCCAAAGTTATTGGAAAAGAAGAGGAGATGATATAAAGATCAATGGTGGTTGTTCCCTATGATTTGGAGTCATTATTTATGAGACATGGAAGAGACAAGGGAGAAAATAGGATACACATATTTAGGAGATAAGAAAGACATTAAATATTTGGAACAAAGAGGTAGAGGAACATGAAGAAAGGGAGAAAACATATCAAATATTTGGATCAAAGGGGGGAACATTAAATATAAGGAAAAAGGACATGTGGGAAAAGGAAAAATAAGGGGATGAGGACAAATATACGAAAAAAATAAAAATGAACATAAAATAAGGGTTAAATAAAGATGAAACACCAAATGGGCATCAAACATAAAAAGGGGAATTGTAAACTATGTAATTTCTATAACTACATAAATATATGTTGCACTAACTACCATTGTATATGGGTAGTAAATCCTCCAATTAACCATTTATGTAGGAGGGAAGTATCAATATTTTGTGTGATCTTTGTTAGCAATTCCTTGAAATGTTGGTCGTACTTTATGATTGACTATCTTGGTTGTTGTTTTAATTCTTTTACCATAGCTATGTTTGTGTGTTTGAGCTTTAACATGGCAATATTGTGTGTTCAAGTTTTGGATACTTAAACTCTTATAAGATTTTCTTTTTGATCCCATCCAAATTAAACTTTAGACCATTCGAGTCATACTTGGCATACCAATCATGTGCACGTCCTCCAAGAGTGTTAGAAAATAAACTAATATTTTGTGCGTCATTAGTAACACTCTTAGTGCACAAAGATATTCCGTAAACCTTCTATAATGCCCATTTGTACACCATGTACAAATGGGCACACAAACGTCGATTTTTTTTCTTAAAAGCCAACTAGGCAAGATTAAATGTGAAAGTTGCAATAAGTTTAATTATACCTAGGAGTGTCAAAAATGTGAACATTGTCGAAGATGGTTTTCTCGCAAAATGCCTAAGAAGGTTAAGATAATTAATCATTCAACAATAAACCTCTATGTTTTATTAACATGTTCTTTTCGAGTTAGATGCTTGAAAGATTATAATGAATGTTAGAACCTAAGTTTTACTAACATGATCTAACAAAATAAACGAATTTAATTAAGATCTCAACTTATACTATGTGGTAGCTACAACCTTTTTTTTCACTACACGTGGACAATTAAATAAATTTTGAAGGATAATCTCACTCAACTAATAAGTAGATTAGACTATCTAACTAATGGTAATAATTGAATATTCTCTCATTAAGTCTAATTACTAATCAATTAATGGAAATTTAAGGTAAGTAAAATAAATAAATGAATTAAATAGTACTAGAAAAATACTTATTTATTATTATTTGTAAAATTTAATGAGAACTTTAACAATTGGATAAATAAATTAAATGAATTTAAAATGTTTATTAAAATTAACCAATTTCCTAAATTTTATTATCAAGATTAAAACAAATAATGAATTTGAATATAAATATATGTTTAACAAATTTTAAATTAAATAAAACAACTAACACAATTATAAATTAATTAAAGTAGTTTAAATATCTAATAAATTTAAATACCAATTAATAAAGATGAACATATAAACTCTCAATTAGATAAATTTATAAATCAAAAATATAAGATATCTTAATTAAAAGTAAAAAATAAAGTAATATGAAGGGGAAAATTAACTTATTAAAATGTGGCTAAATTTTAATCACTATTAATTAAAATACTAATTTCTAAAAATAATTTATTGAATTACTAAATCCACCACTTCTTAAAAATCATCAACATATTTAATTTAGATATTAAATCAAAAAATTCTTTTTTATGTATAAGGCAAAAATCAATATAACAATTTATATTATAATATAATTTTTTTACCATTAACTAAATTAAATTAACTATAAAATTAATTGAATTCATTCATTAAAATAATTAACAAAATTTAAAAAAAACTAATAAGATTAAAGGATATCTCTAAAACTTAATTTAAATTCTAACTTATATTAAATTAAATTTCTTATTCAATACTTAGAAAAAACTAAATTAAATAATAATAACTAAATATTAAAGACAACTTGCATAATTACTAATTTACTAAATGCACCTTCAGAAAAATAAATCATAAAGTAGATTTAATAGAATAATTAATAAAAATAGTTTCTTTTAAAGCAAAACTAATTAAATGATATAATGTCAATATCCACATATCCATTTAAATATAAAAGAATTAACAACTTCAACTTCTTAATCCTAAGGGTGAAGAAGAGGCCCCCTACTCTCCCAAGCAAATCGTGGAGTTTGCCGAGGATAGTTCAATTGAAGAATTACCCTTCGTGGAGGTTAAGGGCATAAAGAAGAAGAAAGGAGCTACCTCACCCATTAGTGGGGTAGCAACCAGGAGCTCTTCCAAGGCTGATGTAGGAACGGAAAAGAGAAGACCTGAGAGACCTTCAGCAAGTGCTATTAGGGATAGAGATAGCATGAAGGAAATAGCAAGAGGGATGCGAAAAACCCTCATGGATCTGTGATCCAAGAGCACAAAACATGGGTTATCATGAAGATCCTATCCTGGAACATTAGGGGGTTAAATAATAGTCATAAACATGACCTCCTGTCTAACCTAATCTGGGATCTGAAGCTGGATATTTTCCTGATTCAAGAAACCAAGTTGCAGATTGAGAAATTGGACCTCATTAAGAATAGATTTTTTGCTGAGTGTGGCCTTCATGGCTATAACTCTGAGGGAGCCTCTGGAGGGATAGCTACTCTTTGGAATCCTAAAAGTGTCACTGGATTCCCAGTTCTAGCGGACTCTAAATAGGTCATCACCAAGTTTGTTCATAAAAAAGATGAAACGACCTGGGTTATCTTGAACATCTATGCCCCTAATAATAAGTATGCTAGAAAAAATCTTTGGCATAGACTTGGTGTTTTTAGAAGTTTGAGCCCTGAATCCAAATGGCTAGTCATGGGAGACTTTAACTCTATGCTCAAAGATGACAAGAAAAAGGGTGGAGCCCCGGCGCCTCTGGACTCCAGAATGGATCTAATGGATTTTGTTGATAATGAAGCTCTGTTAGATCTGGATCTCAAGGGTGCCAGGTTCACCTGGTCTAACCAAAGAACTGGGGATATTCTCATTCAAGTCAGATTAGATAGAGCCCTTGTCTCGATGAATTGGCTTGACTCTTACTCTTGTGATTTATTTGCTCTCACCAGGCTTGGTTTGATCACTTTCTTATTGTTCTCTCAGCTGATAAAAAGGGCAAAAGAAAGAGGTTCCCCTTCATATTTGAAAAGATGTGACTTCACCTCCCAGAGCTTAAGGAAAAGATCAGAGAATGGTGGAATATAGAATTGGAAGGAAATATTATGTACAGGTTGGCCAAAAAATTGCAGAATGTTAAGAGTAATGTGCAAAAATGGAATAGATCTTCTTTTGGGCAAATTTTCAAGGAGAAAGAGATTGTGAAAGGTGAGCTAGACAGAATTCAGAAAGAAATCCAAATGGGTGGTATGACTCAAGAAACTAGGGAAGCTGAGATTGACCTCCTCAACTCCCTCCATAAGATCATTTCGAAAGAGGAAGACTTTTGGAAACAGAGATCTAGAGCTATATGGCTGAAAAGTGGAGATCGAAATACCAAATTGTTCCACTTAACTACTTTGAAGAATAGATCTACTAATAAAATCAAGAATATCTCTTTGAATGGAAAAATCATCGCGGATGAAGTGGAAATTCAGAAGGAAGCTAAGTCTTTCTTCTCCTCTCTTCTAAAATCTAAAGGATCCCTAGATCTTAATATGGAAAATACTTTTCTTGAGGTTATCCCCAAAGTTATGGACGACAGCGATAACAAGTTGATGACCAAAATCCCCACGAAGGATGAAATTAAGGGATCTATCTTCTCCTTTGAAGGTAACAAGGCTCCTGGGCCTGATGGTTTCTCTCATTTCTTCTTCCAAATTTTTTGGGATATCGTTGCCAAAGACACCTACAATGTTATTAAAGAATTTTTTGGTACCAAAAGGTTGCTTAAAGAGATTAATTCCACGTTTCTTGTGTTCATTCTGAAGAAGAATGGAGTTAACTCCTTTGCTGATTTTCGTCCTATCAATCTTTGTAGTTCTATTTTCAAGATCATTTCTAAAGTTGTTGCTTGTGGACTCCAAGTCCTTCTCCCACGTCTTATCTCGGTGCAGCAGAGTGGGTTTATTCCAGGCAGACAAATCCTTCACTCCATCATCTTTGTCCAAGAGAACATTCACTCCCTGGGGCTAAATAAGGAGGGCTTCCTTCTCAAACTGGATCTCATGAAAGCTTATGATAGAGTTGACTAGAATTTTCTGTCCAATGTTCTGAGTAAGTTTGGTTTTAATGAGAAATCCCTTCAAATTCTCCAGCAACTTTTCTAGGTTCCTAAATTCTCGGTTCTGGTTAATGGTACTCTGTCGGGTTTTTATATCAGCTCTAGAGGGCTGAGACAAGGAGACCCTATTTTGCCTTTCTTGTTTGTCATCATGGTTGAAGTCCTAATTAGAAATATCTAGAAGGAGGTTTTTAAAGGGAGTTTCAAGGGTCTGCGCCCATCCTCGCTTGGACCTTCTTGTTCTCATCAAGGAAGCTCGCATGGTGAGAAGTATTCTGTTGAACTATGAAAAGGCCTCAGGTCAGAAAATTAGTGTGCCTAAGAGTTCAATCTTCTTCTTCAACACCCTGGTTCCCAGGAAGCAAAAAATAGCTTATATTTTGCAATGCAAAGTGGAATCCCTTCCTTTTATATATCTTGGTTTACCTCTTTATGAGAATTTTTGGCAGAACATGGTCGACAAATTTCATTCTAAGTTGACAGGTTGGAAAGGGGCTACCCTTAGCCAAGCAGGAAAAATTTAGTTAATCAAAGCTTTTCTCCAAAATCTCCCTGTCTACTCTATGTCCCTGTAGACACCTAAAATTGGCTCAGGTTGAATTAAATAAATATTCTAATATTTATCTTAATTCATATTTTCTTCTATCAATTAAATAAATATTATAAGTTTATTTGATTGGTTCATTATCCTATAGTTAAATAAAATTATTTTATTTAATTAAAATCCCTAAATTCTTCTAATGTCTCAAATCCTAAATCCACCTCACAAAATCCACTTCATCAATCCACCTCATCTCTTCCACCTCACCATTTGGCACATATAATTAAATATTCTTAATATTTAATTAGCTAATATCCTCAATTATCCAAAATTGAATTTTTAATTCAATTGTCCCCCACTATCCTCCAAAATTGAGTTTTTAATTCAATTGTCCTCCACTAATTGAATTTTTAATTCAATGGTCATCCACTAATTGAATTTTTAATTCATCCACTATGAATAAAAGATTCACTTTTATTCCTAGCCATTGATCTCATGAGTTGATCCTCACCCTCCATTCTCTTTTCAAAAACTCTATAAATAAGACCCCTCTCTAAGCAATTAAGGACATTCATTCTGGCATCAAATCCCTGCCCAATTTCCTCTAGAAAATCTTCTTTTGGCATCATCATAATGCCCAATTTCTCCTCCTCATTCTAGTCATCCCATATCTTCCATCATTATGTGTTGAAATTCATCTTCAATCGCATATTGTATCTCAGCCATTCCGTTCTTGTCACCGTCAACAAGCAAGGAAGCAAACTCCCTAAGGGCCAATCTTCTTCAGCATCAAGGTCGAGAACAGATAGGCGAACAATGGAAGCCATAGGGTAACAGGTTTTGTAAGTTTGTACTTCATTCATCTATTCTTGTTATTTGCATATTTCATTGATGTTTGGGTTTATTTATCTTTATTGATCAATCTCATATTCCCATTTACATTTTGGCGCCCACCATGGGGCTAATTGGATTGGGTGGATTAGGATTTGGATTGGATGAAGGGATAATCTTACCACAATTTATGATGTTTTTGATCAATCTCTTAAGTTTGACACAATTGGTTGTTGTATGGCCCTTATATCTATGGTATGCACAATAATGGTTTTCATTATACCGAGGGGGTTTAAGGATTGGTTCAAAAGGTTCTATCGGTGGCAGCTCAATCAAATTTGTTTGAACTAATTGTTGTATGATTATGTCCAAGGGATCCTGTGCTGGAGGAGTGGTAGAACATGGGTATGGAGTTGATGAAGGGCTTGATGGGCTGGGCGGAGGGGTGTGAGCAGAGGGAAGGTAGCGGCGTTGGAGCTGCAGGGGCGGCGCGTGGGGGTCGTAGGGCGGCAGGGACTGGCGGGCGGCGGCGGCGGCGGGATCAGGCGGACGGCGGCAGGATCGGGCGGGGCTACGGGAGAAGGAATAGGGGGTATGGGGGTACGCAGGGGTAAGGGGTGGGTGACGGGGGGGAGGCTGGGGTTTTTTTTTTTTTTTTTTTTTTTAATGTTTTTTATTTTTAGTTTATAAAGTTTGTTTAAATTTTTTTATTTTTTTTATTTTTTGATTTTTTATGTTTGTTTTTTTTTTTTGGAAATTTTTTTTTTTTAACAAATGAAAATATAAAAACAAAAAAACAAAAAAATAAATGGAACTCAATGTAATGTTTTTTTTTTTTTTTTCTGAATTTTTTTTAAAAACAAAAAAAACAAAAATACGTGGAAAAGTAAAAAAAATTCAAAAAAAATTAAGTAACAAAATTAGAGAAATTTTATGTGATTTCTCACCTCCAAGGCCTTCCGGACTCAACAATGAGCTCGGTTTGCGCGTAGGATGCCATTTGTAAGAGTTGATGCCCGAATGGTCTTTGAAACACCTAAATCTGCAACAAAAACTCTAAGACAAACACTCACAAACAATGTGGATTAGATCACGGTGGGCGCCATATCATATCTTGTCGTCTATCCTCTAGTCCATCCATGGTCCAAGCCCTGAACTAAGTTGCCTCTGCATCGTCACGTAGGCAAGGCCATTATTCCAATGCACCCCCAAGGTTTTCCCTTGTCTCATCCATTCCGTATGTTGTCCTTCTATCCAGCTAAGTCAATCTCCACTTTCTCTCACCTAGGTCTTAGGTCTGGTAGGGTTTACCCTGAACTACGTTGCCTCTGCGTCGGCATGTAGGCAAGGCCATTATTCTCATGCGCCCCTGAGGCTCCACTTTCCCCTCCATCCCATGTCTAGTCCTTCTATCCATCTGAGTCCGCTCCACTTCCCGTCCATCCCATGTCTTGTCGTCCATCCCACCAATAAGGATTGTGATACCTTCTGCTAGACAAACAAAAGCAATAAAGCCCGCTTCCAAACAAAAATCTTGACGAAAAGCATCAACCTGTCCAAGGCAAAATAGAGCACCATACTAAAACACTCAAGCTAAATCTCATATCAATTATGGCAAAAAGACACATCTAAATGCAAGAATGTTTTGTGTTGGTTAGATTAAGAGTCTTGATTTATGCTATCATGCCTTTCTATGCTACTCGAGGATGCCAAAAGCTAGAGATGCTATGATGGGGGCATGATTATTTTCTTTGTATGCTGCTTGTGGATCAAACTTTGGTAATGTGACGACTTTTGTCTAACGACATGATCAGCAAAAGGTCATCGAGGACTCCAAGGTCTAAACATGAAAAGGGGCAATCCTTGTCTGTTGAAAAATGCAAGAAGTACTCAGGTCATCTAGATTCAATTTTCACTAAATGCTTGTATTAACTTGCTATATCAAAATCCATGTAAGTAATACTCAGGTCATCTTGGTTTCATTATACCTAGATGCTTGTATTTTCTTACAACATAATAAAAGCCCAATGATGAAAGCACTTCAAAATACTTGCTATATCAAGGTGACAAATATCCATATCCATATCCATACCGTATCCAACTATAGTTCATATCCATTTCCATATCCATCTCCATATCCATACCATATCAAATTGCGTCCCATATCTATATCCATATCCATATCCATACCATATCTAATTGCAAGTCTATCCTTAATCCATATCAATCAAGTCAAGTCAATCTTGTCAAATGATCCAATCACAATCAATGGTCTTGATCCTTGTTCAGTCGTAAACCAACTTAATCAGTCAATCAATCAATTGTCTTAGACAGGATGTTGTATTGTCAAAACCAGACCAACACATGAGTCTTATATGACATGTTTCATTTCCTTAAACCAAACACTATCCGTCGTGTTGCTCTAGGGATCCATCATTCCCCGCCATGACAACACTATCGTATCAAATGTCTTAGATAGGATGTTATATTGTCGAAACCAGACCCAAAGTCTTATACGACATATTTCATTCCTGAAACCAGACATCATCGATCCATATCATTGGTTTACCGCTCGACAGGGGCAATACCTTGTTTGTTCTTGAATCATTTGTGCATACTTGCTTACTTGCTTGTGTGTGTTATCATTTTTATCTTGCATTCCATATCATTCATCCCTTTCTTCTGCATTCAACCATTTCATCTCCTATCAACATATCTTATCGTGAGATTGTCCGTCTCATGCCTTTCGCCTTCTCCCCGTCCAATCTCCCGAGGGGGCACCCTATCATCATAACCTATACCAGGGGCAAACTGGGGCATGTATCATTATCAAACTATTTATTCTTTGAAACAACGTGATAAAACACATTGCTTCAAAGAGGGGCAAAATGTAGACACCTAAAATTGGCTCAGGTTGAATTAAGTAAATATTCTAATATTTATCTTAATTCATATTTTCTTCTGTCAATTAAATAAATATTATAAGTTTATTTGATTGGTTCATTATCCTACAATTAAATAAAATCATTTTATTTAATTAAAATCCCTAAATTCTTCTAATGTCTCAAATCCTAAATCCACCTCACAAAATCCACTTCATCAATCCACCTCATCTCTTCCACCTCACCATGTGGCACATATAATTAAATATTCTTAATATTTAATTAGCTAATATCCTCAATTATCCAAAATTGAATTTTTAATTCAATGGTCATCCACTAATTGAATTTTTAATTCATCCACTATGAATAAAAGATTCACTTTTATTCCTAGCCATTGATCTCATCAGTTGATCCTCACCCTCCATTCTCTTTTCAGAAACTCTATAAATAAGACCCCTCTCTAAGCAATTAAGGACATTCATTCTAGCATCAAATCTCTGCCAAATTTCCTCTAGGAAATCTTCTTCTGGCATCATCATAATGCCCAATTTCTCCTCCTCATTCTAGTCATCCCATATATTCCATCATTAGTGTGTTGAAGTTCATCTTCAATCACATATTGTATCTCAGCCATTTCGTTCTTGTCACCGTCAACAAGCAAGGAAGCAAGCTCCCTGAGGGCCAATCTTCTTCAGCATCAAGGTCGAGAATAGATAAGCGAACAATGGAAGCCGTAGGGTAACAGGTTTTGTAAGTTTGTACTTCATTCATCTATTCTTGTTATTTGCATATTTCATTGATGTTTGGGTTTATTTATCTTTATTGATCAATCTCATATTCCCATTTACAGTCCCTATTTAAAACTCTTGCTAAAATTAGAGATAGGATTGAGCAAATACAAAAAAGATTTCTTTGATCTAGTATAGAGGAGAAAAAGAGAATTACATTGGTGGCATGGGATTTTATTTGTAAACCTAAAAGCTTTGGTGATCTTAGCCTAAGAAAACTCAAGGATTTCAACTCTGCTCTCCTAGCGGCCAATGCTTGGTGCCTAATAACGGAAAAGAAAGAGTGGATGGAAATAATGAAAAATAAATACCTAAAGGGTCACAATAGCTTCAGTGAAGTGTTGGATTGTTCAACTTTACCTGAAGGATCTAAAATTTGGAAAAACATCTCCCAGTTTAAGGAAATTATAAGAAAAGGCTCATTATGGAAGATTGGAGATGGTAGCAAAGTGGACTTTTGGAAGGACCGATGGTATGGGGACCTCCCTCTTAACAAAATTGCTTGGGTGAGCCCCTTGGTAGGATCAAAGATCATCTTATATGGCAGGCCACTTCCTCGGGGCATTACTCTGTGGCATCGAGGTTCAAACAACTTTTACCTTTGGTTGAGGATCCTCCCTTTTGGACGAGACTGTGGGATGACAAACTTATCCCTAAGATCAATATTTTCTTCTGGCTGCTAGCTCAAGATAGGGTGCTTACATGTGACAACCTTTGTAAAAGGGGCTTCTCGCTTGTCAATAGATGCCCCTTGTGCTTAAGTAATTCTGAAGAGTCCTTCCATTTGGTCCTCTCTTGCCCCTATTCTCTTGAGCTTTGGAATAAGATACTTTGCTTATGGAATCTCAGCTGGACCTTCCCCAACTCCACTAAAGATATGGTCTCTCAATGGAAGTGCCATGTTTCTAACCCATCCCTTATATTCCTTTGGTCCCTTTGTTCTCCCCATATTGCTTGGGGCCTCTGAAAGGAGAGGAATAACCAGCTCTTCAGAGACACCAACCTATCTTCTGAAAATCTATTTTTTAAAGTGGTCAGAAGCATCAAGGAGAATTTCAAAGCCAAGATCAAAGAACAGCTCTCCCATGATAAAAGAGTTGAGGTGACTCAAATGGAAAGCATCATATCTAAAAACTGGAACTTATCTGAAGACATATCTACATCCTTCAAAAGATTGAAACACTCTAGAGGGGAAGTGTTGTGGCTTTTACCTCCTAAAGGATGGATCAAAATCAACTTTGATGGGGTGACTAAAGGTAACCCTGGAGTTGCAGGTAGTGGGGGGTGATAAGAGATAATCATGGTAGGTTCATAGCAGCAATGGTACTCCCTTTGGGTACACAGACAAACCACTATGCTGAAGCGGTAATTGCCTATCATTCTATTGCTCTAGCTCACACTAAGGGTCATAGTAAAGTCTGGATCAAAGGTGACTCTATGAACATTATCAATTGTCTTAATGGCACCTCTAAACCAAGTTGGTCCATTGAGACCTTGAACGAAGATGCTATTATGTTGTTGAATACCTTTGAAGCTACCCATATTCCTCACATCTATCGTGAGGGGAACAAGGTGACGGATGCTTTTGCCAACCAATGAGTTATTAATGAAGCTAAGATCATATGGGATGAATTTATTTTGACCACGAGCAATGTTAAAGATTTGCTTAAAAATGATTGTATCCATGGTACGACAATCAAGAACCTCTAATCAGATCATCATGAATTCTAAAGGTTCGCAAAACTCGCCCATCCAGAAAATTCATCCCACACAGATTATGGGTGTGAATATCACCAAATTAGCTCTGTTCAGCCTCATTCTTACCTACACTTCAGTTAGCAGAGAGAAAGATTTATTACAGTGTCTGTATTTCAGAATGGGGGGTGACAGAAATAGGGTTGAACCTTCTTCTTGTGAGGGGATAAAGAAGAAGCAAGTGTGGAGCATCCTTGAGGCTGGAAGGCTCACACCTTTTATGGAAAATCTCCATGGAGCCAACCTGAATGTCACATCCATGTTTGTTAAAGGTTACAAGAATAGGAGGGCCACAGCGTATGGATGGGAAATGGCTATTTCTGAAGACTTAATTGCCACGGTGACGGGGCTTTCCACCAATGGAAAGAAATTCTTTCGAGAGAGAAAGCAGAGCGAGGAAGCCCTGAATAGCTTCTTCAAAGGAAACAAAAGGGATAAGCTGATCAAATTCCAGACATGTGGGTATAATTATCTGTCCATTAAGCCAATCTGGGCGGAGGTGGCTGAAATTATCATGAGATACCGAACTCTGGATGGAAGGTATGTGGCCATTTACTCCTATCACTTCAATTTGCTCAATCATTTTAGACATGGCTTGTCGGTGGTCTTTCCCTTCTATCTATTTTCTTCTTTGGAGTTTGGTCTAAAAGAACATAGTAGAAACCCTACACTACCAGTTTTGCATGAGAGCCTCATTTTACTCATAATGGAGCATATAAAAACAACACCCCCAAAAATCTTTAAAACATAATCCCAGTGCTAAGAAGAAGGGCAGGTGGTGTCAAGCGAAGAGGAGTTTGATTCTGAGGATGAGGACTGGGAAATGGAAGAGGAAGAAGAAGAGAATGAGGAGGAATCCTCTAGAAAGAAAAGGAAAATGCAGAAGAGGGAAGTGTCCATTTCTTGGTCTACAGGGTTTGAAACGGGTGATGACATAGACACCTCTGTGAAGGAGATTTCTGACAAGAAAATGATGCCTCAGAAGAGGAAAACCCATCCATCGATGAAGAAAGGCAAAAAATCCATGGAGGAGGTTCAAGGTTTTATGCAAGATGTTGGTGCCTCTTCTTAGAAACAGGGAAGTAAGACAAAGCTTGGTAAGAAGGTCAAGTCGGGTGAGAAGGACCGCGAAGAGGAAAATGTCGAGTTTGCTGGAAGTGCTGCCCACAAACAGGGGATCAAGCAGAAGCAGGGGATTAGGGAGAAGCAGTCTGACAAGGAGAAGGATAGGATAGAAGACCCTCTAGGCAAGTCCAACCTTATTCCTAAACCAGGTGTGAGCATCAAGTTTCCTAAAATCAACAGCCCTTCGGATAACCCCCCTGAGGATTTTGATGATCTGTTAACCCAGGCAAGAAACAGAGATCAGGTCGAGGAGGTTTTTGAACTTGTGAAGAATGTGGTGAACTCTCAACACAAAATGACTAAGTGGTTCTTCCTAGAAATTAGTAGAATTAACATCAAACTCTAGCTGCTTCAGGACAGCTTGGCGAGTGGGATCAATTCTACAGCTGAACAGGACATAATAATTTTTAAAAATTGGGATGCCATTCCCTGTTGCAAATATGTGCCTAAGTGATGTCATTTATGTCAACATATTCTTGTTGCCATTAGTGTCAATTGTTGTTGTCTGTATAGAAGATCAGATTGTTGAGGATATTGAGAAAATTAATAACAATCAATTCTTGCAAACCATATAGTTGTGTAGAGGATTGTTAGAGGTTGCTCCAGTTAAGATTTGAGAAGTCCACATGAAGATTTGAAGGAGTTATGGCCATCTGAGTTGAACCAGTTCCTGCAATACTCAAGATCATAGTGACAGGAAAGAGGTCCGGATTGCTCTGGTAATATAAAATTGTGATCTACGGATCTAAAGGCATGTTTAGGAAGTCAATTTGTATCATCGACTCCAGTGGTTTATGGTTCGGAGGTCCGCAAGCTATCCTTCTAGTTTGACAGTCATGGCAGATAGTGTTCTTAAGGTTCTAGAGGAAGATACAAATGATTCTAGTAATTTGCTTTAGAATGAATGTTATTGGTGATTTCAATGTGCTTGTGGAGGTCTCTAGATCGTGTGGCTACTATGTTGGAGGTCCGCACTAAATTTTGAACTTGTTGATTGAAGATTTCTTCTTTGAGGTTGATGTTCTTCCCAGTCTTGGTGATCGGATGTTCCTAGCATGTTGCGGATGATCTAAGAGCATTTTTATGAAGTGTGGCATGGTTATAGAAGAAGATTCAAGTCTCAGTTGTGTTTGGCTGACAGTGTGATGATCCACGTCAAGTTTAGCCGACCTTGTTGATCATTCCAAGGTTGATGAAGCATATAAATACTTGTTGAAAAGAATCTTTGTACACAATGAATTAAATCTGAAGAAGGGATCAAAAGCAGAGTAGAGAAGAAGAGGAGCGAAGGGAGTATAGAGTGAAGAATCTGTGAAGAAGATTTTAAAGATAAAAGCAGAAGTCTTGAGCCTTCAAGGGGACTGATTCAAGCATGAATGTAGATGCTATTTCTCAGTTCATTATTTCTATATAAATCATAATTTCTTATAGGCAGTGAGCCTCTTCTTGAGCAGTGAGCTCTGGGCAGTGTGCCTGAAGGCATGTGCCTTCTATTTTCTTAAGTACTTTTAACAGGGTACACATTTTTGTGGGTTAACCCCCACCGTGGTTTTTCCCTTAACTGGGTTTTACACGTCAAAATTTTGGTGTTGTGTGTTCATGTTGTTTCTGCTCATATGTTGATTTATGGTTAAATGTTTACATCATTAATCTGATTACAAAGAAGATTTAAAAGGTTTGTAAAAGGTTAAAGTTTAGGGACAACTGATTCACCCCCCCTCTCAGTTGTCTGGACTATTTCCAACAATTGGTATCAGAGCCAAGTTCCTGTAAAAGAAGCGTGACCACTTGAGGAGATCCAAGATGTCAATCTACAAGAAGGAAAGTCTGAGATTTGATGGAACAAATTACTCCCTCTGGAAGGTACGCATGCAGTGTCATCTAGAATGTATGGGTGATGGCTTTTGGACAATTACCAAGAATGTGTATAAGATTCCAAAGAATGGACCTTCAAACATAGATGAACTCAAAGATGTTGAACGCAACACTCGAGCCAAAGAAGCATTATTGAGTGCCCTGTCTGATACCGAATTGGCAAATGTCCTGGATTTGCAAACTGCTCATGAAATCTGGAGTAAACTAGAAAATCTGTATGAAGGTGACAAATATGTTAAATGTGACAAGCTACAAAGCCTAAAGGGTAAATATGAAAGATTGGTAATGAGTGAAGATGAAAACATTACTTCCTACATGCAGAAAGTAAATAAACTTGTGACCGGTATCAGAAATGCAGGTGGAGTATCGGATGAATCAAAAATTGTTGCCAAGGTGCTCAGATCCTTACATGCATCTTACAAACACAAGGCTACAGCCATTGAAGAAATCCAGACAGTAACAATAGTCACAAGGGATCAGTTAGTTGGCAAGCTTTTTGCATTTGAAATGAGTGAGTTTGGAGATTCTCTTCCTAAGTCTGAATCTGCATTCAAGGCCAGTGTGTATGGAAAGCAAAGATATGGTCTAGGTGAAAGCTCTTTTGCAAGATCAAACAGACTTATGAAGACAAGAAAGGATCTTGAAGATATTGAATTAGAAACTGCATATCTTGAAGCTCTCATTGCCAAACGGATGACAAGAGGATCCAATAAGTATGAAGGAAAGTTGCCACTCAAATGTTTTTCTTGTAATAAGATTGGTCATTGTGCCTCAAGATGTCCAGAGAGGTTTTCAAAACCAAACCCTAACAGGTACAAGGGTCAGAAGAATTGTTACTATGTCCAAGAAGTTGGAGAAGGAGTCACAGATGATGAATCTGATCATGGAGAAGGTGATTGGGTGTTCATTGCTATTAAATAAGAAGATTCAATGTCTACCGAATCTACTAGCTGTGCAAATGTAGAAAGTGCCTTAGCTGCTCAGGTTGTTGAAAAGGATGAATGGGTGATTGATAGTGGATGTTCTCATCATATGATTGGAGACAAGAGTAAGTTTTTGAGCTTTGAAAATTATGGAGGACTTGTGAAATTTGGAGACAACTCAACTGGTAGAATCTGTGGCAAAGGATCCATCTCTTTTGATGGTAAGAACAGGACCAATAATGTTCTGTATGTGGAAGGACTGAAGCATAATCTTCTCAGTGTTGGACAGTTGGTTGACAAGGGTTATGATCTTCATTTCAAGAATGGAAAATGCAGAATCTTGGAAAGCTCCGGAACTGAAATTGCATCCGCTACTCAAACTAAAAGTAACATCTTTCACTTAAGTAGTTCAGGAAAAAGTTATTTGATTGCTTAAACAAATCAAAGTTGGTTATGGCATAGGAGGATGTGTCATGTAAATTTTGATAACATTGTCAAAATAAGTTCCACTCAAGCTATGAGAGATCTTCCAAGACTTGTGAAACCTGATAGTATGTGTAGAGAATGTCAATTGGGTAAACAGAGCAAAATCTCATTCAAAAGTAAGGAACAAGGTTCAAATGGGAGATTGGAACTGGTACATACTGACCTCTATGGTCCTGCTAGAATTAGGAGTGTGTAAGGAGACATATATTTCATGTTGATGATTGATGATTACTCCCAGATGATGTGGGTAACCTTCCTAAAAGAAAAATCAGAAGCTCTTGATAAGTTTAATGTGTTCAAGACAATGGTTGAAAATGAGATTGGTGGGAAATTGAAATGTTTGAGATCTGACAGAGGTGGAGAATTCACTTCCAGTGAGTTTGATGCTTTTTGTGAAAAGCTTGGGATAAAAAGACAATTATCTACTCCTAGGACTCCTCAGCAAAATGGAGTTGTGGAAAGGAAGAATCAGACCATTCAAGAAGCTACCAGGATCATGATGATGGAAACAAATGTTTCTCAAGTTTATTGGAGTGAAGTTGTGAGTACTATTGTCTACACTCTTAACTGGGTGCAGATCAAAGGAAATTTTGGTAAAACTCCTTATGAACTATGGTTTGGTCATCCTCCTACTATAAGATAGTTTAGATTTTTTGGTAGTAAATGTTATATCAAAAGAGATGAGGATTTAGGCAAGTTTGATGTAAGAAGTGATGAATGAATATTCTTGGGATACTCTACTCAAAGTAAGGCTTACCAGTGCTTCAACAAAAGGTTGAAAAAGATTGTTGAAAGTGCTAATGTTAAAGTTGATGAAAGAAAAGAAGGTTATTCCAAGTATTGCAGATATGGTTCAGATGATCAAGATGAAAGTCAAAGTCAAGGAAGGCAAGATCAAATCCAGACATAGATCCAGATTGATCTGGTAACTCCAGTAACTCAAGAGATTTGTACAAAAGATGAGGAACCAGCTCAAGAAACAGAAGTTCAAGCAATTCCCAAAACCCCCAGGTATGTAAGAATGAATCATCCTGAAGGTCATATCATAGGAGATAAAAATAAAGGTGCTCGAACTAGGAGAAGAGTTGCTAAAGATCAAGAAGGCATTTGTTTGATTTCAAAGATTGAACCTAAATCAGTAAGTGAAGCTTGCAATGATGAAAACTGGGCTAAGGCAATGGAAGAAGAATTGATGCAAATTGAAAATAATCACACTTGGGATCTTGTTCCTAGACCTTAGGACAAAAATGTGATTGGAACCAAATGGGTCTTGCGAAACAAACTGAATGAAGATGGTGAGGTTGTAAGAAACAAGGCAAGACTGGTATGTAAGGGGTATTCTCAAGTGGAAGGAATTGATTTTGAAAAAACTGTTGTCTCTCAGATTTGCACCCTTGCTGAGTTGCAGAACTTAGGAATCTAGAGAAACATGAGATCTTTCCAGGCCTGTGGGTCACCCGTGATGGAAAGAACCTCTGGAGAAGGCCGGCTTCCCAGCTAGTTATCACCTAGAATCTACTAGATTTGTAGAGGAAAAGGGAAAAGGAATGCTTTTGAAAATGAAAGTTAAAACTGGAAAATGTGAAAATAAGGGTGATTCACCAAACTTGATATGGTTAATGAAACTCAAATTTGCATACACTGGGCCACAGACAACAGAAGCCAAGTTAAATATCATTATCATTTTTGCAAAGGTCAAACAAAATAATCATGTAAAATTAAGGCTTTAGGCCTTTTTCTATTTTTCTTTTGCATAGGGATCGACAACATGAGATCTATAAGGTAGTATTGAGGTATGATGCCTTTAAATGCATATGGAGGGATAAGGTGATTCATAATGCAAAATATTGTAATTACATATGCATGGAGGTATAAGGCTTTTTGTGTATATTATGAGTGATGGATAAGGCATGATGATGCATGTTGAGAAATGTGTGAATTGTATGGGGTTATAAGGTGTTTCGATATAGCCTTGTGACACGTGATATGATGCAAGTGCATGGAGTCATGTTATTTTTGCCTTGGAGCTATGAAGGTGTTGTTATGTCAATTTTGCATAATCTAGAGATAGATTAAATGTTGTAAACGAATGATAAAGTGATGAATTATGAATTTCTTTATCATTTGTAATAAAAATGCAAAAGGACAATAATAGTCAGATTTATCGCACATGGCAAAGTAAGTCTCGTCGATTACTTTGTCATTCTTTCACAATATATAATTTGTCCCTAAATCATGCAAAATCAAGAAATTAGATATTTGTGTCCTAAATGCCATTATTTTCTGCATAGGTTTATAATAAATTTGGATTGTAAAAACATTAACTAAGTGGTGTAACTATAAACCACTTGGTCAATGTTAATTAGATGTAGAAAATAATGTGTATTTATGTCATTTATTGTGCAAATATCAAACATTTATGATGCTACAGGGGAGGTTGACAAACAGGGAGAAGAGTTATTGCAAAAATTTGACTTGTTTTCAGTGGCCTTAAAGAGCATTTAAAGGCATTTTCTGGAGCTTTTATGTTTAGTAATGGCATGCCTTGACTTTTTCTGCATTGAGAGCCCACTTTGGAGGACTTTGGGCAGATATTTTGAGGGCATTTATGAGATGCACGAAAATGGAGGTTTCTCATGCTTATCTTGTTACAACTGTTTGGAGAAGTATATAGTCTTCTTCCTTGTTCATTTCTAAGGAGTTCTTTTTCATGCAATTTCTGGAGTTAGTGATTTTTTTGCAATCCTTACTCAGTCTGAGCATGTTTTTGTAACCCTTTTGGCATATGAAATACAAAGAACACCTTGGATACCATTGATAGTTAGATTTTGTCTTCCTATTTTTGTAGTATTGGGTATCATCAAGTGTTTGATTAGGTCATTTGTGAGGTATTTTTGTTTCCTTGTGACTTTGTCTCATGTTTCAATACCTTTTCTGCAAAAGGTGTGTTTATGCAAGTTGCAAACTATGCCTTAAAGTGTTATAAGGCTTATTAAGTTGTAAAGTTAGATTCCTTTTAAAGAGTTTAATGCATTTAGGCCTCTTTGTGAAGTGTTTTTGCAAACATACGATAATAGGTTGTGCAAGTTTAGTTTCTGTTGTCTGTGGCCAAGTGTATGCAAATCTGAGTTTCATTAACCATATCAAGTTTGGTGAATCACCCTTATTTTCACATTTTCTAGTTTTAACTTTCATTTTCAAAAGCATTCCTTTTCCCTTTTCCTCTGCAAATCCAATAGATTCTAGGTGATAACCAGCTAGGAAGCCGGCCTTCTCCAGAGGTTTTATCCATCATAGGTGACCCACAGGCCTAGAAAGATCCCATGTTTCTCGAGATTGCTAAGTTCTGCAACTCAGCAAGGGTGCAAATCTGAGAGACAACAAGGAGCAATAGTATCAAACAAGTCATGAAGAGAGAAGCAAATGAAAGGTACATGAACTCATGATTAATTGTACAAGTATGAGCCATGAATACATATACTGTAGAAAAACATAATTGGTACTTCATATATGTAGTAGAATGTTAAAAGGAAACAATCAATAGACTTAAAAGAAAGAACAGCATTTCCATCTCAAGCAGAGAAGACACAGTGATCTGCATAAAAGTTGAGTGGATGAACATCATGTTAAAACATCTCCAGATGTCATAAAGAATGCATGAAGATACATTTAGAACAGTATTGTATCATTGTGAGGTCAATTGAATAAAGCATCTTACCAAGTTGACACACGAAGGCTATAGGAGCCATAATTAAATGAAACTGTCATGATGTCATACACCTCTGTTTTGAATGCACCATGAAAGAAGCAACCCTGTACCAGATGTCATGCCATGATCAACTGGCCTACATATAAGAGGAACTAGAAGTAGAGTAAAAGAGCGGTCCGGAGTAGTTTTGGACTCTTGAAGACCATAGAGGCGACAGCAGTATTCAATAACAAAGAGAAATGCGACAGATGTTGAAGACAATCAAGTCAAATACCATGTGTTACCATCATTGAGAGCCCATGATGCCATCAAAGAAGCAGAGGTTACAGTCATAGTAGAACAGCATACAAAGTGCAGTCAACATAGTTCATTATATAAGTCAAGTGTATACAAGCAAATAAATGGACAGAAAAGAGACTTCATATATATCCTCATGCCTTCTATATATTGCAAACATTCATATTCCATGAATGTAATGGCATATCAGGTACATTTTGCAAGTGGTTCATTCAAGTCTTTATTATGGAACAGCAATGGACAAAACTATCAAGTAAGGTGCAGCAAACGGTAAAGTGGAACAATAAACTGTAAGCGGAGCTCATTGTGCCATCAAGAGACACAAATGAGGGATGCCACAGTTCACATACAGTTACAAAAGAGTGGTTTCAATGTAGCATATTCCTCTAAAAGTAGTTACATTTGATATAAATGTAATGGAGCATACACAAATGCAATGACAGTGCTATCACAAGGTAGTGAAGCAGTCAGCTTAATATAACAACCAAAAGCATATGAAGGAGCAATCATTGAAAAAGATAACATCACAACAGTTAAACATGAGAACTGACAGAGAAGGTTAGCATAAAGCACTAAGTAGCCTAAGGGACAACATTCATATAGTGCTAGATCAAGGAAGTTGTGGCCTCTATGCACCTTTCAAGACATAAAATTTTTGATGGACTGTCAAGGTAGAGTGGTAGCCAATAAAGACAATGAGACAATGAGAAGTATGATAGCCTCTGAGAGCCTATACAAAAATAGACAGTCACAATAATTATAAAGGGACAGTTAGCAATGGAACAACAATAAGTGTTGTCATAGCAGCAATGAATACAATGCAGAGGTGTTGTTACAAAGTATGTATGTATAACAAAGGAATATGGCAGCCAGCAAGAGTGAGGAAAAGCCTCAAGTCCCACCCATGAAGACCTCTCTGTCCTAACAAAATGATAGAAGGAATGGAGCCATCACGGAATGGAGCCATCATGAAGTTCAATTTCACCAATACATAACCAGAAAAGAGTAGACTACAGTCCAAAACAAATGAGGTCATGCATTGAATAATCAAAGGATAGCAGTGATATAGTGTTGAAGGTTCCAAACAGACATGCTTAAATATCATCCACTTCATAAATCAAGAAGCTCAGTCTGAGCAATAAAGAATGGAACAAATATTTACCACTTTTTATTGTGAATGAGGTGTTAACAATTGAAGTAGCTTCATAGTTCTTATGCTATACAAAGAATCATAAACTGCTTCTCTCTATAAGAAACTAACAGGTACAGTCATACAAAATAGCATATGGAACAGCCTTAGAAGGAGAGCAGTTACATCCTTTATTAAATGTAGTTACAAGTCATATGCAAAGCCTAAAGTAGAATAGCAATGTCTGAAATCATCGCTTATTCTTTGTCTCTACTGCAAAAGGCAGCTGAGTGTCTGCTAATGGTATTCAGGGCTCTCTATTTGGTTCTGTTGTTTTCACCATCCATTGTTATTGCAATATTTGTAGATGAGTCAAATATTCAAATTCACTCTCTTTGGCTAGGTATCCTTTTGAAAATAATTGAACATGCAGGTCCAGCCTTCATCAAATGTGAACAATGCGCTGCAACTAGCCTAGATATTTTTCCATCTAATGTCTGTAATGAACTTTCCAAGCTACGTTTTGAGACACCAGCACACAGAATGCAGATACAAAGGAGAAAGTAAAGTTTTTTAACTCATTTCAAGCAAGAATACACATAACCCTCCAAATCACGCCTCTAGCAGCACAATATACAACAAAAGATCTTAGAAAATGAAGAAGGATCTACAGCAAAAAATGAATTACCTTTGTTTTCCTTCCATTTGTTATGTCAAACCAAAGTTTTTTCCTTAATCGACCTCCCAGAACAGCCTCAAACACAGTGAGAACCAGAGCATATGGTGGTCAGCTATCAAAAAACAAAGAAAAAGAATCAAAAGACAGTCAAATTGGCCTAGAATCGGCCTACAATCGGCAGAAAAAGTCCAAGATCTCAGTGAAAAACAACTTACCTTGCAAAATCCTTAGAGATTCTGCATCAAAATCCTCATAAAATCAACAGAATGATGTAGTTTTCTTCCCAAACCCCACAAGCATGGTGACGCAGCATCAAGACAGTAGAAAAGAATGAAATGAAAATTAAATGTTTTAGGTTTTCTTCCTTTTTGGGTCGAATAGACCTAATTTCCATTAGATTGTGTTTTTTGACTTTAGATTTAAAAAATCATTGATATCTTTTTATGTCGTGGGAAAGACTTCATGTCTTTTGAACCTAATGATGAACATAGTTTGTACGACAGGAGCCATGAGGCTTAGTCTTTTCACCCCTTTCATTATCATTTTTGCAAAGGTCAAACAAAATAATCATGTAAAATTAAGGCTTCAGGCCTTTTTTCTAGTTTTCTTTTGCATAGGGATTGACAACATGAGAGCTATAAGGTAGTATTGAGGTATGATGCCTTTAAATGCATATGGAGGGATAAGGTGATTCATAATGCAAAATATTGTAATTACATATTCATGGAGGTATAAGGCTTTTTGTGTACATTATGAGTGATGGATAAGGCATGATGATGCATGTTGAGAAACGTGTGAATTGTATGGGGTTATAAGGTGTTTCAATATAGCCTTGTGACACGTGATATGATGCAAGTGTATGGAGTCGTGTTATTTTTGCCTAGGATCTATGAAGGTGTTGTTATGTCAATTTTGCATAATCTAGAGATAGATTAAATGTTGTAAACGAATGATAAAGTGATGAATTATAAATTACTTTATCATTTGTAATAAAAATGCAAAAGGACAATAATAGTTAGATTTATCACACATGGCAAAGTAAGTCTCGTTGATTACTTTATCGTTCTTTCATACTATTTAATTTGTCCCTAAATCATGCAAAATTGGGAAATTAAATATTTGCCCTAAATGCCATTATTTTCTGCATAGGTTTGTAATAAATTTGGATTGTAAAAACATTAACTAAGTGGTGTAATTATAAAACACTTGGTTAATGTTAATTAGATGCAAAAAATAATGTGTATTTATGTCATTTATTATGCAAATATTAGACATTTATGATGCTGCAGGGGAGGTTGACAAACAGTGAGAAGAGTTATTGCACAAATTTGACTTGTTTTCAGTGGCCTTAAAAAGCATTTAAAGGCATTTTCTGGTGCTTTTATGTTTAGTAATGGCATGCCTTGACTTTTTCTGCATTGAGAGCCCACTTTGGAGGACTTTAGGCAGATATTTTGAGGGAATTTATGAGATGCACGAAAATGGAGGTTTCTCATGCTTATCTTGTTACAGCTGTTTGTAGAAGTATATAGTCTTCTTCCGTGTTCATTTCTAAGGAGTTCTTTTTCATGCAATTTCTGGAGTTAGTGATTTTTCTACAATCCTCACTCAGTCTGAGCATGTTTTTGTAACCCTTTTGGCATATGAAATACAGAGAACACCTTGGATACCATTGATAGTCAGATTTTGCCTTCCTATTTTTGTAGTATTGGGTATCATCAAGTGTTTGATCAGGTTATTTGTGAGGTATTTTTGTTTCCTTGTGACTTTGTCTCATGTTTCAATACCTTTTCTGCAAAAGGCGTGTTTATGCAAGTTGCAAACTGTGTCTTAAAGTGTTATAAGGCTTTTTAAATTGTGAAGTTAGCTTCCTTTTAAAGAGTTTAATGCATTTAGGCCTCTTTGTGAAGTGTTTTTGCAAACATATGATAATAGGTTGTGCAGGTTTAGTTTTTGTTGTCTGTGGCCAAGTGTATGCAAATCTGAGTTTCATTAACCATATCAAGTTTGGTGAATCGCCCTTATTTTCACATTTTCTAGTTTTAACTTCCATTTTCAAAAGCATTCCTTTTCCCTTTTCCTCTACAAATCCAGTAGATTCTAGGTGATAACCAGCTAGGAAGCCGGCCTTCTCTAGAAGTTCTTTCCATCACAGGTGACCCACGGGCCTAGAAAGATCCCATGTTTCTCCAGATTGCTAAGTTATGCAATTCAACAAGGGTGCAAATCTGAGAGACAACACTCCTTTCTGAAACACTATGACTATCCTTATCTCTTCCTAGTGCCTTTTATGACTGTTCCTCATCTCCCTGGCAATCTATCTTGCATTTGTATATTGCATATGAAATGTTCTGTAAGAACTATGAGCTGGACTCAACCCTTGTGGGAGCCACATAATGTAACCTGATGAATCAAATGGAAACATAATTACACCTATATTTGCACATGAAGCAAACTTGTTAGAAAATAAATACATATTTTGGATGTGTTTGATGACTTGATTGTTCTCTAGTACATCCAAGGTATACATTCCTTGTTTAATGCATTTGAGGATCAGTTTATACATGCATAGGTATCTTGTTCATGTATGGTTTGGGACCATTCATTGCTTAGAGCATTGCTCTAACACCACTATTTTTTGCCAGATGCAGGAATAGTCAAGGACATGAAACTAGGAAGGACAAAGACAACTCGGGGCAACAGGACAACACACCAGAACTAGAACCAGTCATTCTTAGGCAATGACTAGCCTCTAACCTTACATGCACATTTATTTACATTTACTTATTCATGTATAGAATGTTTCTTCAATTTCATTGAATAAGAAGGTTAATCTCATGGCTTGTGTGAGATAATGTACATTTTACATTCAATAAAGATTATTTATTCTTTAGAAAAGATTTGGATAAATCTTTCTTATGTTACATGCACTTGGATAAATGCAGTAATCTAATAAACATAATCTCTTGAATTATTTCATTTATGCACTTGAATGTAATGTATGAAGGATTAGATGAAATGTACCTTATAAATTTTGAATCAAAACTCTACCTGAATGAGCCGCAGTGAATTTTAGGTAACAGAAACTTTTGCTCCGGTGGCAAGGATAGAGGTAGTCAGATTATTTCTTGCCTTTGCTACTTTCAAAGATTTTAAAGTTTATCAGATGGATGTCAAATCAGCATTTCTAAATGGAGATCTTGAGGAAGAAGTCTACATTGAGAAACCAGAAGGATTTCAATTGTATGATCAGGGAGATATGGTTTGTAGACTAAGAAAAGCCTTGTATGGACTCAAGCAAGCTCCAAGAGCCTGGTATGCCAGATTGGATAAGCATTTGCTTAAGCTAGGATTTAGCAAAGGTACTGCTGATAGTAATTTATACTTCAAGATAAATCATGAGGGCATTCTAATTGTTGAGGTCTTTGTTGATGATATCATTTTTGATGGAAATGAATGTATGTGCAAAGCATTTGCTGATCAGATGAAAAGTGAGTTTGAGATGTCAATGTTTGGTGAGATGAACTTCTTCCTAGGTATGCAAATTGTTCAGTCAGATAAAGGTATCTTCATATCTCAATCCAAGTATGTGAAAGAATTGTTGAAGAAGATTGGAATGGAAGATTCAAAGCCATTAGGTACTCCTATGGTAACCGGATGCAAGCTGAGCAAAGATGGTGACTCCCCAAAGGCAAATCAAAAAAGGTATAGATCAATGACTAGAAGATTGCTCAATCTAACTCAGACCAGACCTGACATCATGAATGCAGGTAGACTTGTTTCCAGATTTCAAGCTAATCCAAAAGAATCCCATGTTGTGGAAGTCAAAAGAATTTTTAGATATCTCAAGGGGACAATTGATTATGGACTGTGGTATCCAAAGGACAATGATTTCACTCTTCATGCATATACAGATGCTGATTGGGTAGGAGATGTGGATGATAGAAAAAGTACTAGTAGTGGTGCTTTCTTCTTGGGGGGAAGATTGGTCTCTTGGATAAGCAAAAAGCAAGAGGCAATATCTATGTCTACTACAGAGGCAGAGAATATATCAACAGCAAATAATTGTACTCAGGTTTTTTGGATGAAACAAATGTTGAAGGACATCATAATTGTGTTTGAGGAGCCAGTCACAATTTTCTGTGATAACTCAAGCGCTATAAGCATTTCCAAGAATCTGGTATTGCACTCAAAAATAAAGCATATATCTATCAAGTTTCATTTCTTGAGAGAGAAAGTTAATGAGAATGAAGTCAAGTTGGAGTTTGTGTCTTCCAAGGATCAGATTGCAGATATCTTCACTAAGCCTCTTCTCAAGGATACTTTTGAGTATCTCAGAGAGAAGTTAGGGGTTATTATCCCTCCTGATTAGAACTAAGATACACTAAGGTGCATCATTCTGGTGGAATTCACATTCATATCTTGTGATCCGGATTGATGTTAAGGAGGTAATACTCAAAGGGGGAATAGTCAGTATGCAAATATGTTCCCTTTGCCATTGATGTCAAAGGGGGAGAGAAGTCATGTGAAAAACTAGTTACTGATGTAAGGGGGAGCAATAAAGAAATTAGTTGCAGAAGTGAGAAGAGAAAGGGGGAGAAGTTCTTGTCTTGATGGTTAAATTTATTTTTGCACATCATATGTTGCCATCAATGACAAAGGGGGAGATTGTTGCAAATATGTGCCTAACTGATGTTGTCATTGATCTCAACATATTCTTGTTGCCATTAGTGTCAACTGTTGTTATCTGTATAGAAGACCAGATTGTTGAGTATATTGAGAAAATTATTAACAATTAATTCTTACAGACCATATAGTTGTGTAAAGGATTGTCAGAGGTTACTCCAGTTAAGATTTGAGAAGTCCACATGAAGATTTGAAGGAGTTATGGCCATCTGAGTTGAATCGGTTCCTGCAATACATAGGAAAGACAGAGTGATAGGAGAGAGGTTCGGATTGCTTCGGTAATATAAAATTGTGATTTGTGGATCTGAAGGCATGTTTAGGAAGTCAGTGTGTATCATCAACTCCAGTGGTTTGTGGTTCAGAGATCCGTAAGCTATCCTTCTAGTTTGACAATCATGGCAGATAGTGTTCTTGAGGTTTCGGAGGAAGATACAAATGATTCTGGTAATTTGGTTTAGAATGAATGTTATTGGTGATTTCAATGTACTTATGGAGGTCTCTGGATCATGTGGCTACTATGTTGGAGGTCCTCACTAAAGTTTGAGCTTGTTGATTGAATATTTCTTCTTTGAGGTTGTTGTTCTTCCCAGTCTTGGCCGACCGGATGTTCCTAGCATGTTGCGGATGATCTAAGAACATTTTTATGAAGTGTGGCGTGGTTATAGAAGAAGATTCAAGTCTCAATTGTGTTTGGTCGATAGTGTGATAATCCATGTCAAGTTTAGCTGACCTTGTTGATCATTCCAAGGTTGATGAAGGATATAAATACTTTTTGAAGAGTTGTTGAAAACACCACAACAGAACAGGCTATTAGCGCCTAAAATAGCGCTAGATTTTAGTGCAATTGAGCTCAGAAATTAGACACTTTGTCTAGCGCAAAACTCAGCGCAATTTTGCATGCTTACTTTTGTGTCAAATTTAGTGCTGATTTTTACAACGGATTTAGCACCAACTTTTACGCTAACTTTGGTGCCGAAAACCAATAGCCAAATTTAGCGCCAGATTTTACACCCAATTTGGCTTCTGATTTTGTCTCTGGTTTGGCTTCCATATTTGCTTCTTGTTTTGCTTCCATTTTTGCTTCTTGTGTTGCTTCTGATTTTGCTTCCAATTTAGCGTCAGAATTGGCACCCAGTTTGGCTTCCAATTTGGCTTTCATTTTTGCTTTCAATTTTGCTTCTTGTGTTGCTTCTAGGTTTGCTTCCAGTTTTTCTTCTAGTTTTGCTTCAGGTTTTGCTTCCAGGTTTGCTTCTAATTTTGCTCCCAATGTCGCTTCCCATTTTGCTTCCAGGTTTGCTTCTAGTTTTGCTTCCAATTTCGCTTCCCATTTTGCTTCCAAATTTGCTTCCCATTTAGTGCCGAATTTGGCACCCAATTTGGCTTCCAGTTTGGCTTCTAATTTTTCTTCTTATGTTGCTTCCAAGTTTGCTTCCAGTTTTGCTTCTGGTTTTGCTTCCAGTTTTGGTTCCCATCTTCCTTCCATATTTGCTTCCAATTTAGCGCTGGATTTGGCTTCCGATTTTGCTTCTGGTTTGGCTTCTTGTGTTGCTTCTAGTTTTGCTTCCAGTTTTGCTTCTAGGTTTGCTTCCAATGTTGCTTCCAATTTTACTTCTAGGTTTGCTTCTAGATTTGCTTCCAATTTAGTGCCAGATTTGGCACCCAATTTAGCTTCCAGTTTTGCTTCCATGTCTGCTCCCATTTTTGCTTCTAGTTTTGCTCTCAGTCGTGCTTCGTATTTTTCTTCTTATATGGCATCTAAAATAGCTTCTTTTTTGGGTTCCTAATTGATGCCAAGTTTTGCTTCCATTATGACCTCCTTTGTTGCTTTGGGTTTTGCTTCCAATTTAACAAGATAATTATATAAAAAATAAGATAATTATTATAAAATAACAAGATAATTATTATAACATGATCATCATCTATAATTAAAACAAGTGAGTCAAATATCTATAATTTAATTGAATTTTACATCCATCCTGCAGTAAATTAAAATCATCATACGTAATAAATATCCATCCAAAAATCATCGACCACTTTCAATATATAAAAATTGACAAGTCAATACTGATAAGATCATCATCATATATAACTAAAACAAGTGAAAGTCAAATATGCCAGTAGATCAATAACATGTCAAAATGATACATGTCCAACAGTCGACATAAGTCAAAATGATACATGTACAAATGATATAAGTAAAAATGATAAATTATGTAACTCAAAATGATACAAGTCAAGATGATACATGTCCAAATGATATAAGTCAAATTGATACATGTGAAAATGATACAACTCAATAATATGGTACTGCAGGCCGTGAAAATGATACATATGATAGTAACCATGAAAAGAGGCATCATAATGATATATCAGCAATGATCTATGATGCAATCTATATGATCATGAATGTCACTGGCTACTACCAGCAACTACCTCATCATCATCATCACCATCGTGATCATCATCATCATCGTCATCATCATTAGCCTCGTTGTCTTCTATATCTACATCATCATCATCATCCTCTACCATGTGATATGTACCAGAACCAATATAATCTAGATCTATATCATCATGATCATCTTCATCTTCTGGAAGACCCGTGTTCTACAAAAAAACATTTAAAATGAAAAGTTATTATTTATTTCATGTACTAATTTATTTTTCTGTTATATATCTAATATTCCAACATATGAAACAAAACCATAATCATATTACATCATATCAAAGTGCACATACCATAATAAAATTTCAAAAAAGTTACAACTAATATGTCATTCCAATGATGTAAAACATGCAACAATTGTAATAAACGTTATTAAAGATCATAAAAAAAATTGTTATACAATTTAACTATTAACTATAAATTCTATTACATAACCTTAAGTGCCACAAATTGTGTGGTCAATGTATGTTCTTTTTCACTATTAATCTAATAACCTGCATTAGACAGAAACATTAAAGAGTTTTTAAGTAGAAGTTTATTAAATTCTCTTACATGTCATTAATGAATGCACAGTTTTTTTTCAATAATTATTTATCTTAAGGTTCATGAGTAACCTTAAGATAAGGGTCTAATAGTTGTTCCATGGGGCATGTTTAACAAACCAAATGCAATTGTCAACTTTTCACCATGGTGGCATAGAAATAATTCTTTTTCCAATCCTTCCACAGCATTAAGTAAATTCTTGAATCTGGAAAGTACTTGCCTCCTTCATCTTCCAAGCCAATTTCTCCAACTTTACATAGGTCTCCTTTGTCTATGGATGTGATCTGTCTCCTACACAAAAAAGCATGTACCATTTTATGCCCTTCAATCCAACTACATCCAGGCATTTTTGAATTCCTCTATCTTTCATCAATCTCCTTACCTTACCACACCTGCCCACTTGTGGATAGATGTTTGAGAGAAGAACATAAGTTGTACAGAATTTTTAGGATCCAAATCAAAAAGCAGTGTTGCTGTAAATACTCCTAAGCCTATATTCATATGTGATCTACAGGCACCAAGAAAACACATGCATACAACCAGTACAAATTTAACAGGTATCTCAATGATAAAGTTTAGGGTGTCTTCAAGATAGCCAGCAACAGCAAGGAGGTCAACCATGCACATAAACAGAGAGGCCCTAGTTAGTAGGTTGTATGGGGAGAAGGATGCTTCTCATTTTCAAGAATCCTAAGTCTCATTGCTACATATGTTGCTTAAAGAAGGGCCAATTTTAAACTAGGTAGTTGTTTTGTCACTCACTTTGTGAAATGAAATGACGAGAGTTGAGTCTCCTTATATCACTGTAGATTTGCATATAGCAACCTCCAATACAATAACACTATACAATGCACACTTAACTTTACGGTACCTTAGCCCAGACATGATGCTACAAAAATCTGAAGGTACCTCCTACTAAAGATGTCATGCCATAGACCAGATACCACTGTACAATATATATCACATCTACAGTAACAATTTCCTTCTAAATGTAGGGTTATAGCCTATGATTAACATGCATAGACCTTTCTAGTGTTTACAAGATAATCACTTAGTCAACACCATACTAGTGTCCACAAGATGTTTCCACAGTTAAAATAAGAAATTAATGCTACTTTACAAACAATAAGCAAGCCTTCGGAGAGCTTAAAGTTTCCATTTACATCCATGCACAATAACTTAATCAACCCTTAGGATTTTATGGATAATGAAATAGAAGGTCCTATATTCCATTTATGAGTCCTCTATCCAAATGACGCAGTGATCACAAGAACATAATATCTACTATTCCGTGGGTAGTGCTCAGACATTCAAACACAGGGAAGTCCATACTAAGATAAATTTGTTCACAAACAGTCTCCATTTTAATAAATACTAGATTGAAATCACATTTCTAATTTAGTGCAAGTCATTACAATGAACTCAAAGGTCATTGTCATCAAACGAATGCTTTCACAACAGACTGTTCTAGTTACAAGTACAATATAACTATTGCAATGTTACACAACTGTATGCAATTGACAAAACCCATTCTTTCCAAGAGTCAACTGGTAATCAAATACAATCATGTAGTGTTGTTTCAACATTGTATTCCATTGTGGCTTCAGTAATGCAAACCTCGTAACCTTGGAGAGAGTGTTGGGGGGCAAGTTGACCTGAACCAAGGATCCAAAACCATCCCAAAAGTCCACCTAGGAGTGGTATTATTAATCCCAAGAAGACCTCACATCCACAATTGAGAGAGTGGACATTTATAGGTGAAATACCAACACCATTAGGGTTGACAACCATGTCAAAAAAGATAACAATGAACCAGGCCAGTTTTCCTCAAGACTCGTGGTATGTTGTAATGATAGCATTCTAGCAATTAGAGCCAGGGTTTGAAACTCCACCTCAAACTGTGACCAAATTAATATAGCTTCCTTCATGATAGAAATCCAAAACACAATAACTAATAGTTTGCCACGGTTTATAAGTCCCATGATCCTAAGTCTGAACTCTCACAGTTAACAATATTTTCCTCATCCAAACCCTTTAGCATAGGCTTTCACAAGACCACATATAATTACACAAGTTAAAGGAAATGTTTCACCAAAATGGTTAGTGTAATTTTACAAGAATGGATGACAAGGAGCTTTACTTCAAAGAAAGGTTAGCTTAGTTGGAGAAGACCAGTTGGCAATTTGAATCTTAGTCTCCAACCCAAACAGCAAGACACTCAACCAACATGATGAGCACACCCAAAGTCTCCCTTCCTCTAAATCACTTATAGTCCAACCATCAACCTTCCTTCCTCAATCCCAAGGCAAAAAGAAGAATTCCCCCCCAAAATGGTTCCCCACTCCTTCCTTTTCTCCCTCGCATACCCCAAAACCAAGCACATTAAAGACTAGTACTTCCCAAAGTTGTTATGGTAGAGGAGAGTTAATGCCTACTGCCAATGATGGCTCCTTCTCAACAAAAAAAATGTGCATATTAAAATTTAAATGTCCACTATTATATTTCAAAGGTTTGAAATATAACCAACAATGTAATTGTAATACATTCCTCTCTTTAATTCTTATAATAAAAAGGTTAGGAAACAAAGACTTGAGATAAACCCTTTGGTCTGTTCACTTAGGAGACCACCTAAAAACTCAATGATAACTACATCCACATGATCAAGAAGAATGACAAGTGACCTATGAATAACAATCCACTCGAGTTAAAAAGACAAGAAGACCAATAGAAACCAAACACAACAAATAGAGTACAACTGTAACTATTTGTCTCAAGTATCACTCTATAACATCTTCAAAGATTATTGAAACTCGACACAGGAAATACAAATTGACATATTAACACAACAATATCCAACTAAGTTATTGAAAATAAACTATTGATACCTTGTTCTCCATCCAGATTGCAAAATTGGTCCACTTTTTGCTTTGTAACATTTCCTTTTCAAATTGCGTTGGTTGCCAGCCATATTTCTCCTCTTGTCAAAACATGGCACATGGACTAGTTAAACTAATTAATATGCAATCATTTATTTTTTCCTAGGAAATAAAAAAATACCATTTAACATATTAAATATACTTACAAATGTATAGATCAAGGCCTGTAAACCTTTCTGGCCACTGTGATGGGTGGCATGAAGTTTGTCAAGCCTAGCCTTGGAGGCCTTGTCCTCAAACATATACTAATTCAATTTAGGTAAAGCACAAATAAAATTTAAAAATCGTTTAATAAATTTGATATAATCTTATGAGCAAATTCAAATACCTGCATACTCTCCTCACCGGACTTCCTCCGTGCATCGGACTTCTCATCTGCTTTTACAAGCTCTTTCCATACTTTGAGACTTACATCAATTGGCCTTTTTTGAGCCTTTGCTTGGGAGGGATTTTTTTATATTTTTTGTTTGGTTGCACAAAAATCTCTTGCAGTTTTGAGACATTCATAGCTTTATTTTCTTTACAGACCAACCTGTGCCAAATTCAGTCTCCATGTCTTGGATAACTGCTTTTTGCAGGTGCATGGGTATCTTTTAGAATGGTAAATGTAGATGGTCTTTGAACCATTGAAGGCATGATTCCTTCAACCTATTCACAAACATTTTTCCAACATCTGTCATTTGAACTTCCCCCGAAACCACATCGTATTCTATCTTGGTATCATAGCTATCAATGCAAGATGCAAAACATGGAGTGGTGGTCGAAGAAGTCTGTGTCCCAGGAGTGGCTGGGACATTGGAAGCCTCTACTCCCTGTTCCACATTCTTAGAGGTTATTGTTATTGATTTCCTCCTAGATCTTTTGCCTGATCCATGACTGGTTAGGGAATCAATTGATTCCCTTTAACACTGTTGATTTGGTTGCAATGTTTCAGGGGCTTTACTAGATCATTTTTCTATGTGTCTGGTAAGCATGTCAAGTCAACACCATCCAATTTGTTCATTGCGTCTACCCCCAATATGGAAGCCAATGCCTCTTTATCTTTGTCGGTCTCATGTCCCTATATATAAATATATATATAAAATAAATTTCTTTTTTTAAATTTAGAAATAGAAAACTAAATACTAAAACTCAAAGAAACAAAATCTATAAATTGACAGTGAATTACCTGATCGTGGCTAGAGTTTGCTCCCTTCCCTCTATTGCTTGACATTTTGAAGTGACCTAAGGAAAATTATTTTCGTCCAGTCTGTGGAGGCAATCATAGCTAGGTATGAATTAACAATGTGCTTGACCAATCGTAGCCAAAAACAAAACTTAACAGCTTGTATTTTGGGTATGATGTACAAAGAGACCTTATTCGACGGGCCTTCTAAAAATGATAAATGCAAGTTATACTACAAGCAAGGATAATTAACAACATTACTACTCAAATTTACCCTAAAGCATGAGTTCAATATCTTAGAAAAACTTTCTTTGAGCTCAAAATTATATCAAAATGGATAATAACCTAGGTCAAGAGTTAACTTGCTAAAAGGGAGACAAACAAGCTTGATTGAATTGGCTAAGGTAGCTAGAAACCTCAAATTTAGCACCTAGCTCAAGCAATTTTTTATCTTTAGAATGTCTAGAACCAAAAATAAATAAAATACAAATTCACAGATCCGTTGTAGAAACTTTTCAGTAACTTCCATTTTTGACATAATAAAGTTGTCGCTTCACAAGAAACCTAAAATAGAGGTAGACTACACTGTGTTGTGGGCTTAAATGTATTAACTTATTTGTGTTTTTTTTGTGTGGTATGTTTTAACGCTAGCGCGAATTTTAATTTTTTTTGGATTCATTAGTCAGCGCTAAAGTTAGCATTTCTAACTCTAACTTTTGCGCCAACTTTTAGCCCTAAATGTAATCTCTTTGGGATGTCAAAACTGGCGCCAAGTGCGCCTAATTTAGCGCCATCATCATCCATCTCCCAAGAAAACATCTCCATTGCACCCTACACCACCTCCGCATCACAAGCTTAAACTTTTATGGGGATGTGTGCAACCATTGGTTATGGTTCCCTTCCATTCTGCAATAAATCTACCATCATTCATCCACTATCCTACATACCCTCCACATACCATCCCTATGGTCCATGCTTTGGCATAAGTCTGACATAATCCACGTCATAATCCATTATTTTCCCTACATAATCCACTTTTCTCCCCTCTAGAATCCATGTCATAATCCACTATCTGCCTAATCCATTTTCCTTCCATGTATCCATTACCAACATCGATGAGGGCACTCAACATGGTCCATGCATGAGGACATCGTTCTCTAATGGGACTATAACCTTTCAGTGCAGCCTAACGCAACCTTCAACCCTCAACCCTAAACACTATACCTTAAACCCTAATCCCTCCACCCTAAACCCTAATCCCTCAACTGTAAACACTATCCCTAAAGCCTGAAGCCTCAACCCTTAAACCGTAAACCCTAAACCCTATCCCTAAACCCTCAACCCTAAACACTATACCTTAAACTCTAATCCATCAACACTAGACCCTCAACTCTAAACACTATATCTTAAACTCTAATCCCTCAACACTAAACCCTAATCCCTCAACCCTCGACCCTCAACCCTAATCTTAAAGCTAAACTTAAAGCTTCCACTCATTCCACCATCCCTAAGGGATCCAGAAATGCAAAATTAGATGTCTCTACTGATAAAGCCAAACATCCTAATGGTCAACATGCCTCAGGACATAAAAACAAAGAGTCAAAGAAAAATCAATCCAAAAAGTTATCCAAGCCCATACCTCCACAAGAAAAGTCCAAAACCAAAATGGTATGGGTACCTAAGCAACAAGAAATCAAGTTAAATGAGGCATCTACCTCTAAAAAATCCCAACCATCTACTCCCATCTCAAATTCCCATTCCACTCAAAAGTGTCAAAACATTCCATCCCACATTAAGCAAAACAAAAGTAATAAAATGCCTAAGTCTATGTGGGTTCCTAAAGCCCTTCATCATCCATCTCCTAAGCAAACATCTCCATTGCACCCTACACCACCTCCGCATCACAAGCTTCAACTTTTATGGGGATGTGTACAACCATTGGTTATGGTTCCCTTCCATTCCGCAATAAATCTACCATCATTCATCCACTATCCTACATACCCTCCACATACCATCCCTATGGTCCATGCTTTGGCATAAGTCTGACATAATCCACATCATAATCCACTATTTTCCCTACATAATGCACTTTTCTCCCCTCTAGAATCCATGTCATAATCCACTATCTGCCTAATCCATTTGCCTTCCATGTATCCCTTACCAACATCGATGAGGGCACTCGACATGGTCCATGGGCGAGGACATTTTTCTCTAATGGGACTATAACCTTTCAGTGCAGCGTAATGCAACCTTCAACCCTCAACCCTAAACACTATACCTTAAACCCTAATCCCTCCACCCTAAACCTTAATCCCTCAACTGTAAACGCTATCCCTAAAGCCTGAAGCCTCAACCCTTAAACCTTAAACCGTCAACCCTATCCCTAAACCCTTAACCCTAAACACTATACCTTAAACTCTAATCCCTCAACACTAAACCCTAAACACTATATCTTAAACTCTAATCCCTCAACACTAAACCCTAATCCCTCAACCCTAAACCCTAATCCCTTATCGCTAAACCTTAAACCCTATCCCTAAAGCCTCAACCCTCAACACTTGAACCTTAAATCCTAAACCCTATCCCTAAACCCTCAACCCTAAACAATATTGTGCCTTAAACGCTAATCCCTCAACTCTAAACTGTAATCCCTAAACCCTAAACCCTAAACCCTCAACCCTCAACACTATACCTTAAACCCTAATCCCTCAACCCTCAACCCTAATCTTAAACCTAAACTTAAAGCTTCCACTCATTCCACCATCCTCAAGGGATCTAGAAATGTAAAATTAGATGCCTCTACCGATAAATCTAATAAATCTACCATCAATCATCCACTATCCTACATACCCTCCACATACCATCCCTATGGTCCATGCTTTGGCATAAGTCTGACATAATCCACATCATAATCCACTATTTTCCCTACATTATCCATGTCATAATCCACTTTTCTCCCCTCTAGAATCCACATCATAATCCACTATCTGCCTAATCCATTTGCCTTCCATGTATCCCTTACCAACATCGATGAGGGCACTCGACATGGTCCATGGGCGAGGACATCATTCTCTAATGGGGCTATAACCTTTCAGTGCAGTGTAACGCAACCTTCAACCCTCAACCCTAAACACTATACCTTAAACCCTAATCCCTCCACCCTAAACCTTAATCCCTCAACTGTAAACGCTATCCCTAAAGCCTAAAGCCTCAACCCTTAAACCTTAAACCGTCAACCCTATCCCTAAACCCTCAACCCTAAACACTATACCTTAAACTCTAATCCCTCAACACTAAACCCTAAACCCTCAACCCTAAACACTATATCTTAAACTCTAATCCCTCAACACTAAACCCTAATCCCTCAACCCTAAACCCTAATCCCTTATCGCTAAACCTTAAACCCTATCCCTAAATCCTCAACCCTCAACACTTGAACCTTAAATCCTAAACCCTATCCCTAAACCCTCAACCCTAAACAATATTGTGCCTTAAACCCTAATCCCTCAACTCTAAACCATAATCCCTAAACCCTAAACCCTCAACCCTCAACACTATACCTTAAACCCTAATCCCTCAACCCTCAACCCTAATCTTAAACCTAAACTTAAAGCTTCCACTCATTTCACCATCGTCAAGGGATCTAGAAATGCAAAATTAGATGCCTCTATTGATAAAGGCAATAAATCTACCATCATTCATCCACTATCCTTCATACCCTCCACATACCATCCCTATGGTCCATGCTTTGGCATAAGTTTGACATAATCCACATCATAATCCACATCATAATCCACTATTTTCCCTACATAATCCATGTCATAATCCACTTTTCTCCCCTCTAGAATCCACATCATAATCCACTATCTGCCTAATCCATTTGCCTTCCATGTATCCCTTACCAACATCGATGAGGGCACTTAACATGGTCCATGGGTGAGGACATCGTTCTCTAATGGGACTATAACCTTTCAGTGCAGCGTAATGCAACCTTCAACCCTCAACCCTAAACACTATACCTTAAACCCTAATCCCTCCACCCTAAACCCTAATCCCTCAACCGTAAATGCTATCCCTAAAGCTTGAAGCCTCAACCCTTAAACCTTAAACTGTCAACCCTATCACTAAACCCTCAACCCTAAGCACTATACCTTAAACTCTAATCCCTCAACCCTAAACCCTAAACCCTCAACCCTAAACACTATATCTTAAACTCTAATCCCTCAACATTAAACCCTAATCCCTCAACGCTAAACCCTAATCCCTTATTGCTAAACCTTAAACCCTGTCCCTAAAGCCTCAACCCTCAACACTTGAACCTTAAATCCTAAACCCTATCTGTAAACCCTCAACCCTAAATAGTACTGTGCCTTAAACCCTAATCCCTCAACTCTAAACTGTAATCCCTAAAACCTAAACCCTCAACCCTCAACCCTCAACCCTCAACCCTAATCTTAAACCTAAACTTAAAGCTTCCACTCATTCCACCATCCTCAAGGGATCCAGAAATGCAAAATTAGATGCCTCTACTGATAAAGCCAATAAATCTACCATCATTCATCCACTATCCTACATACCCTCTACATACCATCCCTATGGTCCATGCTTTGGCATGAGTCTGACATAATCCACATCATAATCCACTATTTTCCCTACATAATCCATGTCATAATCCACTTTTCTTCCCTCTAGAATCAAAGTCGTAATCTACTATCTACCTAATCCATTTGCCTTCCATGTATCCCTTACCTACATCGATGAGGGCACTTGACATGGTCCATCGGTGAGGACATCATTCTCTCATGGGACTATAACCTTTAAGTGCAGCATAATGCAACCTTCAACCCTCAACCCTAAACACTATACCTTAAACCCTAATCCCTCCACCCTAAACCCTAATCCCTCAATCGTAAACGCTATCCCTAGAGCCTGAAGCCTCAACTCTTAAACCTTAAACCATCAACCCTATCCCTAAACCCTCAACCCTAAACACTATACCTTAAACTCTAATCCCTCAACACTAAACCCTCAACCCTCAACCCTAAACACTATATCTTAAACTCTAATCCCTCAACACTAAATCCTAATCCCTCAACCCTAAACCCTAATCCCTTATCGCTAAACCTTAAACCCTATCCCTAAAGCCTCAACCCTCAACACTTGAACCTTAAATCCTAAACCCTATCCCTAAACAGTACTGTGCCTTAAACCCTAATCCCTCAACTCTAAACCATAATCCCTAAACCCTAAACCCTTAACCCTCAACCCTCAACACTATACCTTAAACCCTAATCCCTCAACCCTCAACCCTCAACCCTAATCTTAAACCTAAACTTAAAGCTTCCACTCATTCCACAATCCTCAAGGGATCCAGAAATGCAAAATTAGATGCCTCTAATGATAAAGCCAATAAATCTACCATTATTCATCCACTATCCTACATACCATCCCTATGGTCCATGCTTTGGCATAAGTCTGACATAATCCACATCATAATCCACTATTTTCCCTACATAATCCACGTCATAATCCACTATCTGCCTAATCCATTTGCCTTCCATGCATCCCTTACCAACATCGATGAGGGCACTCAACATGGTCCATGGGCAAGGACATCGTTCTCTAATGGGACTATAACCTTTCAGTGCAACATAATGCAACCTTCAACCCTCAACCCTAAACACTATACCTTAAACCCTAATCCCTCAACCGTAAATGCTATCCGTAAACCCTGAAGCCTCAACCCTTAAACCTTAAACCGTCAACCCTATCCCTAAACCCTCAACCCTAAACACTATACCTTAAACTCTAATCCCTCAACACTAAACCCTAAACACTATATCTTAAACTCTAATCCCTCAACACTAAACCCTAATCCCTCAACCCTCAACCCTCAACCCTAATCTTAAAGCTAAACTTAAAGCTTCCACTCATTCCACCATCCCCAAGGGATCCAGAAATGCAAAATTAGATGCCTCTACTGATAAAGCCAAACATCCTAAGGGTCGTCAAGCCTCAGGACATAAAAACAAAGAGTCAAAGAAAAATCGATCCAAAAAGTTATCCAAGCCCATACTGATGCAGAGCCCAAACCACTCCCTAACATACATTGATCATTGTATGTCTATACATGACTTAACATACATTCCCCTTTGTATATACTTGCCTCTCTCGCCTATTGGCAAGACTACACACTATCGGCCAACCAAAATACCCATTCCCCAATATACTATCTCATGCCGAACACTTATGCATACATTGTATGACCTGCGAACACCGGTTTCTGCCACCGTCACTACCAGTCGCCACTTGTATCAAAGACAATGTATCTGCGCAATGTATATGCTTAATATACATTCAAAACATACAACTCGAACATGCATTCGCTGAAGTCAATCGTTGACTTTCCTTGTATCAACCCGATGTACATTCACCACATACAACCGCAATATGCATCTGCGAGATACACACGAACATTCAACTACGAGATACACAAGAAATGAACTCGACACACATTAGCAGTATACGCACAGAATGTATACCAACAATGTGCATTCACAACATGCATTCTAAAGATGCATTCTTCAGCATTCCTACGAAACCGACCATTGACCCGATCATTGACTTCTTTGTATGCTGATACACTTGTACTTTCACAATGTATGTTTATTACATACAAACTTGACATACAACACCCCAATGCTTCCCGATATCCCTCGCAACATGCAAGACTCAACAGACTCTTGCGATATATACACGGAATGTGTATCTGACATACAATTGCGATATACACATGAAATGCACCTTCAGGGAAACAACTCAAATCTTCATTGTTTTAAACTTTTGTAAACCCAGCAACTCCACAACTGCACAGATCTATTCCTCCACCAATCTAACACATATCTTAGACTCCTTCAACCTAGCACATGACGGTGCTAGGATCTGTCAAAACATATTGCACCGATCCTGCAAACATGAACACGAACAAACAAAAAACTAAAATGAAAACACAAATCGATATGTACAGTCATTCCACCGATTTCAAAGAAATCTAACCAGTGGAATGGGTTAAGAACCCATCTTGGCAACAAAATAGGAAAATTGATTGCATAGAGAAAACCAGATGAATTCGAATGACACAGATGCACAAACAGGATTCGTTTATTATGTTTTTCAAAAATGTGAATACATACAGAGCACAATCTAAATTGTCTACAATATGATCATTATCACAATCGATCTGTCCTTGGGTATTTATCTACTCATCATGAGTAGTACCAACTTGACTCCAGGTGGCTGGGAGATCATAACTGCCTAACAACCCTCGTGAATACAAATTTACCAAGTGTCCCGTGGGACTTACAATTGAACCTAGATACAACTAAAATGCACATGCATTGGTCAAACAGACCTTATTACAATGAATGGTCATTTAGGACCTTATTGGAAACATTAAACACAACATGAAATTAAATGCCTTCATGGGGCCACTGTGGTTTAGGTGCCCCTGCACCATATTCCCCACCTTGAAAAGAACTCATGCCCCATGAGTTAAGTCTGTGACTTGATCCACCTTGATCTTCAACTGTCTCATGTCTGCCCCATGAGCTCTGGGCTGCAATGTGTTGTTGTGGAATCAAAGACTCATGCCTAGCACTGTAGGCTCTTCTCACACCTTGCTAGTCATTCTTTCATACCATCATCTCTGTCTGAACATTTGCATTAGGAACCTTGGTAATTGCTTCATGTACTACTGCTATGGCAGAACATGTTTACCTTTCAACTCTTAGAGGACAAACAATAGTCCCTACTATGATTGCATCCTTGTCTTTCCAATCAACTTGTGACTATGTAAAAACCTGCTCTTTAACTTTCTACTGATCCATCTGACCTCTGTCAGTCAAAACTAAAATCTTCTTCAAACTGTGATCCCCACTCCTTGAGATATCCTCAACTTCCTTTGACTCTGCCGTAGGCATCTTCACAAACTCTTTCTTACCTACCAGAATAATCTTAGCTGTCTTCTTTGCTTCAGCATCCTCCTGCAATGGTGTCATCACAAAAGTTCTCCCATCCTGCTTGATGGTATAGGTGTTAGCATATCCATCATACAATGCTCTTCTGTCAAATTGCCATGGCCTACCCAACAGTAGGTGGCAACATTCCATGGGCAATATGTCACACAAAACCCTATCCTGATATTCCCTGATCTGAAAATCAACATATGCCTATTCATATACCAAAAGTGATTGATTGTCACTTACCCAAGATGCTTTGTAAGGAATTTGATGTGGAATCCTTTCCAATTTCAGCTTATCCACCATTTCCTGAGATGCCATGTTATCTGTTGAACCAGAATCTATTACTACCTTGCATAGTTTACCTTTGCTTTTACATTTGGTCTTGAAAAGAGCTCTCCTTTGTAGCATGTCCTTAGATGTCTTCAAGATTGTTCTCCTTAGCATCAATGATCCTCCATCTTGAGCTGGGGCTGCACTCCCCATTGGAAGGTTAACACTTTCACCTGCCTCCTCTTCTTGTACAAATTGAAGCCTCTTGTCATTCGTCCTATCACCTCTTGATGATGAACCTTGCCTTTCTGGACATTTGAATGCCATGTGACCAATTTCATTACAATGATAACACCTTCCAGTGAAAACAATAGAACATCTACCACCTACAAATCTGCCTCTTGTGCCTTTCCATCCACCTCTGAAATCAAACTGCTCTTGTCCTTTACTAGCCTCTTCTTAGTTCTCATTGATTTGCCTTGTTGTAGGGGCTGATCCGCTTCCTCTGATATTGCGGCCTCTTCCTCTCATGGACTTATCCTGTCTCCTTTTCATTTTCTCCTCAATCCTGATTGCCATTTGATAACATTCTTCCACACTCCTAGGGTTAGCCAAAACTAATTCATCCTGTATGTTCAATCTCAAACCAGCCAAGTATCTAGCAAATTTTTCAACCTCATTCTCATGATGACCAGACCTCATACTCAATTTATAAAATTCCTTAGTATATGCCTTCACATCCATTTCTTTTTGTCTTAAAAACTGAAGCTTTTTAAACATTTGAACCTCATAGTCCTAGGGTAAAAATTTACCTTTGGTTCTTTCTACCATCTTGTCCCATGAAGAAAGTTTTGACTTACGTTGCTTTCTCCTCTCTGATTGTACATAATCCCACCCTACCAAAGCATGACCTCCCAATTTGGTCTTTGCAATCTTTACTTTCTGCTCCTTAGGAACTTCCTCACATTTAAAATGATTATCTAATGTAGCAATCCAATCAAGTAACTCTTCCTCATTTAAACTTCCAGTGTACCTTGGAACATTAATCTTTACCTTAGGTTTGTCATTCTAAACTGCCCTTAACAGTTTTGCAAATCTCTAATCTTCAGGATTCGGATCGTCATCTACCTCTTCAAATTCTTCACCATCATCTTCTTTTTCTAATTCACTATCTTCCATTTTTCTTTTTTTGTTTGTCTCCAAGGCTGTAAGCCTGGCTTGAAGGGCTTCTGCAAGCTCTTTCATCTTCCGCATCTCTTTAGCATGTTTTTCCTTCAACTCCTGCAACTCTCTGGCAGTACCATTACCTTTCGGAGGCATCTTGTTAACCTCTCAATCCTTCTACTTCTACCTTCTCAAGGACAAAATCAACACACAACAGCCCAGACCTTTTGCTGAGCTCTGATACCACTATGATGTAGAGCCTGAACCACTCCCTAACAAACATTGATCATTGTATGTCTATACATGACTTAACATACATTCCCCTTTGTATATACTTGCCTCTCTCGCCTATCGGCAAGACTACACACTATCAGCCAACCAAAATACTCGTTCCCTGATATGCTGTCTCATGCCGAACACTTATGCATACATTGCATGACCTGTGAACACCAGTTTCTGCCACCATCACTACCAGTCACCACTTGTATCATAGACAATGTATCTACGCAATGTATATGCTTAATATACATTCAAAACATACAACCTGAACATGCATTCGTCAAAGTCAACCGTTGCCTTTCCTTGTATCAACCCGATGTACATTCGCAATGTACATTCACCACATACAACCGCAATATGCATCTGTGGGATACACACGAACATTCAACTGCGGGATACCCAGGAAATGAACCTGACACACATTAGCGATATACTCACAGAATGTATACCAACAATGTACATTCACAATGTACATTCACAACATGCATTCTAAAGATGCATTCTTCAGCATTCCTACTAATTCGACCATTGACCCGATCGTTGACTTCTTTGTGTGCCGATAGACTTGTACTTTCACAATGTATGTTTATTACATACAAACTTGACATACAACACCCCAATGCTTCCCGATATGCCCTGCGACATGCAAGACTCAATAAACTCTTGCGATATATACATGGAATGTGTATCTGACATACAATTGTGATATACACATGAAATACACCTTCAGGGAAACAACTCAAATCTTCGTTATTTTGAACTTCTACAAGCCCAGCAACTCCACAACTGCACAGATCTGTTCCTCCACCAATCTAACACAAATCTTAGACTCCTTCAACCTAGCACATGACGACGCTAGGATCTGTCAAAACATATTGCACCGATACTGCAAACATGAACACGAACAAACAGAAAACCAAAATGAAAACACAAATCGATGTGTACAGCCATTCCACCGATTTTGAAGAAATCTAACTAGTGGAATGGGTTAAGAATCCATCTCAGCCACAAAATAGGAAAATTGATTGCATAGAGAAAACCAGATGAATTCGAATGACACAGATGCACAAACAGGATTCGTTTATTATGTTTTCCAGAAATGTGAATACATACAGAGCACAATCTAAATTGTCTACAATATGATCATTATCACAATCGATCTGTCCTTGGGTATTTATCTACTCATCATGAGTAGTACCAACTCGACTCCAGGCAGCTGGGAGATCATAACCGCCTAACAAACTCTAACTGCCTAACAACCCCCGTGAATACAAATTTGCCAAGTGTCCCGTGGGACTTACAATTGAACCTAGATACAACTAAAATGCACATGCATTGGTCAAACAGACCTTATTACAATTAATGGTCATTTAGGACCTTATTGGAAACATTAAACACAACATGAAATTAAATGCCTTCATGGGGCCACTGTAGTTTAGGTGCCCCTGCACCACATACATCGATGAGGGCACTCCACATGGTCCATGGGCGAGGACATCATTCGCTAATGGGACTATAACCTTTTAGTGTAGCATAACGCAACCTTCAACCCTCAACCCTAAAAACTATACCTTAAACCCTAATCCCTCCACCCTAAACCCTAATCCCTCAACCGTAAACACTATCCCTAAATCCTGAAGCCTCAACCCTTAAACCTTAAACCCTAAACACTATACCTTAAACTCTAATCCCTCGACACTAAACCCTAAACCCTTAACCCTAAACAGTATACCTTAAACTCTACAATCTAACACCATGCTTTTATGTTTGTAACTTTTCCTTTTAGTTATTTTTGTTCTATTTTACTCCTCTTTTTAAATTTTATTTTACTAAATTTCTTTCCATTTATTCTATGTATTTACTCCCCCCCCCTTTTTTCACCTCTTTCTTCCCCTATTTCTTGTTTCCTTTGATCTTTTTAGGTAATTGTTATTTATTATTCCTTTTTCTTCTTTTTATTCTTGATTTCATTATATTTTTATTATTTTTATACTATTAACCAAAATATAAAAATAAATAAAACATAATGAAATCAAAAATTGATATGATAGTAAGGTTTTCTATTTACTTCTATATTTTCTCATTTTTGCTAGTCCTTACTTTTTCTTTTCTTATTTTTATTCTAATTTTTGCTCATTTTTCGTTAATTCTAGTTAGTATATATTTACTTTTTTGTTTCTATTTTTCCTCCTTATCCATTTATTTTATTTCTATTTAATTTATCTCTTCTTTTCTTTTATCTATTTATATTTATATTTGAATACAATTTCTTGTCTTATTTTTTAATCCGATTTTCATTTTATTTCTTTTTGCTATTTCTTATTTTATTTGTGAATTCAATTTATTGTATTTTTCACCTTGTATACTTCTTCACATTTTTATCAATTTATTCCTAATTCTTTGTTTTTATTTTTAATCCTATTTTGTATCTATCACGCGCGCATTTATTTTTTCAATTTTTTCACTTTTTGTCCCCTCTTTTTCCCATAGTTGTTCCTTTTTTCTTAATTTATTAGATTTCTATTCCCTCTTTTCTTTGACTCCTCTTTTCTTAATTTCTCCCCCCCTTTTTCTAATTTATTATATTTCTACTCCCTCTTTTTATGATTGTTTCTCTCTGGTCACACAAGAACTTGTGCTCACCCCCTCTCTACCCCCCTCCCCCCTTTTTATTAAACCTTCTCTGCAATTTTATCTTATTTTCATTCTCTTCTTTTCATCCTGATGATGGATCATGGAGTGTGATCCGAAACGTCGATACAAAAAAAACAATACACAATTATGCCAGAAGCTATCTACATTTATATCATGGACTATGGAAATATCATGTCTACAATCTACAATCCATGTCATAATTCACTATCTGCCTAATCCATTTACCTTCCATGTATCCCTTATCAACATCAATGAGGGTACTCGACATGGTCCATGCGCGAGGACATCATTCTCTAATGGGACTATAACCCTCAACTCTAAACCCTAATCCCTTAACTCTAAACCGTAATCCCTAAACCCTATTGGGATGGGAAAATTTAACATTTTTTCTGTACTTCTATCCATCCCCTTTTCAACCAAGATCAGAACATTATACCCTTAATCTCATAATAGTAATTGTGTTACAAAATCCATAATTAATCTAAGTCTTGCATATCCATTCCACGAATTGTACCCTTTGCCTTTCCTAAGAACATTTCGGCCCAATGTGACCCCATCATTGGAACCTTTCACTTTGTTATATAGATGGCCCATAAAGATATAGTATCACTATATCGGCAAAACAATGATCTATCGGGGTAACCTTTGAGGTCATCCCACCGATAGACTGACAAAATGGAATAAAATGAGCTTATCGGGATAACATGCAGACATCGATGGAAACCACATCATGGTTCCACCGACAAGCTGATAAAGTTGGTAGAAGAAGGTCATATCATCGTAACATGTGGATTTCAGTGAAATACATATCACACCCTCACCGATGACCCGATGAACTCGACAAGAGTTAGCCTATCGCTGGAACATGTCAACTTCCACAGAACTTATATACGAGTTCCCCCAACATGCCAATTAAACCAACAAATACAAAAACATCGTTGTAGCATGTAAGGATCGATAGAACAAAGGATGAAGTTCCACCGATAGCTTGAAATAACTATAAAACATTAAGGATATGAAGAACATCGGCCAAACTAGGGTACATCGGGGCAACTTCATATGGAACCTCACCGATGGACTGAGAAAGGGAAATTTATCGATGGAAGGGATGGACTTCAGTGGAATATAAAACAAAGCCTCAACGATACGGCGATGATTGTTAGACAAGATTGATGTGACATTCCAAGACATCACTTGAATATTTGCAATTAATAAACCAGCCTGATGGCAAGATACACATCGATGGTGCATTTATGAGTTGAGATTGAAATAAGTTGTTCCACTCCTGTAAGATTTGGCTGAAGAAGGTTATATCACCGGAACATGTCAACTTCGACAGAACTTATATACGAGTTCCCCCGACATGCCGATAAAACCAACAAAGACAAAAGCATCATTGTAGCATGTAACGATCGGTGGAACTAAGGATGAAGTTCCACCGATAGCCTGAAATAACTATAAAACATTGAGGATATGAAGAACATCAGCCAAACTAGGGCACATCGGGGCAACTTCATATGGAACCTCGCCGATGGACCGAGAAAAGGAAATTTATCGATGGAAGGGATGGACTTCGGTGGAATATAAAACAAAGTCTCAGCGATATAGTGATGATTGGCAGACAACATTGATGTCACATTCCAAGACATTGGTCAAATATTTTCAATCAATAAACCGGCTCGATGGCAAGATACACATCGATGGTGCATTTATGAGTTGAGATTGAAATAAGTTATTCCACCCTTGTAAGATTTGGTTGAAGAAAGAAGGAGAAAGGAATTTTGACCTCTCATAGAGGAAGGAGCAGAAAAAGGCCAACCAGAAATATATTTCAAGTATATCGGTCCTGACTATAAATTTATAATATGTAGAAGCTTTGGAGTCTGCATTATGGAAAATAATCTAGAGAAACATAAAGCTAAAAAGTAGAAGGTCGAGAAAAGATCATTGAATCAAGATTTAATTGACCAATGCCCAGGGTCTGGGCCAAGACCAAAAAGAAGTGCCCAAACTAATCCCTCCATAGATAAATTGATAGACGACTATAAGGAGTTAGGAGATGTTTGGACCCCTCTTCGAGGGTATCAATTGTTTCCATATCATTTCAAGAAACAATATAGGTATGAACCTATCTGCAACCCTTGGAGGTTAAATTTAGCAAGGCTAATAGTGTCTAATGTCTTTATCAATGTAGATTTGATTAAAGCCTTAGCTAGCAAATATGACCTGAAAACAAGAACTATTAGATCACACCAGTGACAATATACTGGTGCTTTCCAAGGATTTCATTGCGAATGTTTTTCAATTGGAATGTGGCTTTGACACGCCCATTACAGTCAGAGACCTATTGTTGGAGTATAGGCATATGGACACCAGTTATAAGAGACGCAAGTTAGCTTTACACAGGCCAAAAGATGACAAGGGTCAGATGAGGAAATTTTCCAATGCTGAGAACCCTCCATTTTCTGAAGAATTATTTGAGGAGTACTTTCGTTACACTTATTATGCTGCTGGTCAAGTCTTAGGTCTCGAGTTTCCCCCACAAATGTCAATTGCACCTATGGTGTTAGCTGCAGATATTCAAACAAAGGGAGCAAGGCCTTTTGATTATGCAAGTTACATAGCTAATGCTCTGAACCATAGATTGGAGAAAATCAAACATAATAGTGATAAGATTAATTTCAAACACTACTCTTTGTTAATGCATTTGCTTTTGTATGAAGGGCATGGTAGAGGATGGTGGAGTTCAAAGATGAAACTTTGGGACTCGTTTGACAATGGGGACCCAAAACTAGTGCAAATGTGGACTTCACTGTGGGATTGTTGTTTTGACAGATCTCATTATTTTTGCTTTGAAGAATATTTTGTGAAGCCTCTAATGCAACTATTGGGATATTCTCATGACTATAGCCTCTCTCCCACTATACAAAGGTTTCTTAGGCCAAAGGAAAACAATCCAAAGACTAAGGTGAATCATAACTGAGGAGATTGGTATGCCTTTTCAGACTGCACCATGATACGAGTCTATGGATTTTAGGGTTCCCCTTATCTATTGCCTAGGGTTGTCCCAGATAGAATTGCATACCTAGAAATTGTGAGACAAATGGTTAAATCTGATGCTTTTCATCTAAAGAGGAACAACAAACAATCATTCATGCCTAGCACTTTCTGCTTTGGGAAATTCATAATAGTCATGAATGAGGGTTATGAAGAAGTTAATGTCAAACTAGCACAGTATGATCTCCCAATAGGAGATGAAAGAAAAGGTTTTGATACAGAGGTTTTTATTCACAGATCCAGGGTCTCACAGGGTCTGTTTAGTTATGAACATCTTTTCTTAGAAGTAGATATAATTAGAAATCAAGACGAAGCCTCTACTAAAGATAGAATGGCTATATTTAATAAAATTCTACTTGCATAGGATTGGAAATGCAAGAATGTTCCTTCATACTCAAGAACCTTTTCTGAAATTGAAGACCCACTATCAAGAGTTGAGCAGCTTATTGCTCATGCAGATGAGATAATTGAGGGTGTGCCTTTAATTGCTTTTGATATAGATTACATACAATACTTTGGGACACAAGCTCAAGAGGTGCAGCCTCTGACTCACATACCTTCATAGCCAACACCTAAAGTATCATTTTCTATAGATAAAGATATAGATGAAGAAGTGAGTGATGATGAGATTGAACAAATGCAAACAATAAGTGCTCCTGTTGTTCCACATTATGAGCCTCCTGCAGAATTGAACCATGTAAAATTTGAGACTTCTAAGGATCTGTCTAATGACATCAGAGTTATGGCTACTCAGAAGTTTATCTCTGATGAAGAATTTATTAAGACTCCTGAATTTAAATCTTTTGTATATGAATATCAAGGAAATAAAATGAGGCAAAAAATGAAAGATACTACCCCTGAGCAAGAAATTGTCGCCTTGGAGGAATTGAAAAAAGAGATTGACATAGAAATGGAGTCTATTACTCTAGAAAGAGGAAGACAACTACTCCAAGAAGCCAAGGTATTGCTTGTGCCAGGTTGGGATATGAGCTCTTCCATTGTATTTGACACGTTCAGGAGGAGGGAAGATAAAACATTGAGTTTGACAGAGGAAGCAAGTGACAAAGTATATAACTCATGGTCGGGGTATAATGCAGATGAAGACACTTTATTGATTTGGTCTTTTTATCCCAAGATAAGAGACCAATAATAACCAGTGACCCAAATCAAATGTTTGGTCACCTCTTGGTCAAAAGGATAGGAGACACAGATCCCTTAGAAACTACTGAACTAAATGTTAATGTATCAAAGTTCACAAAGGCCCAGATTGAGAAATTAATAAAGGAAAATGACAAGATGAAGAAAGAATTAATATACCACAAGGAAAGAGCTTCTTCTTTTGCATCTAAGGTACATTCCCCATGGATCCAGAAAGACAAAGAAATGATAGAGACATTAACAAATGTAATCTATTGGAAAGAATGCCATGCTAAATCCCAGAAAAAATGTGAAGCTTTTTAGGGAAGTAAAGACCCTCAAATACACCATGGCCTCTAAAATAATAAAAGAAAGGTTCAAAAAGATGTGGGAATGTGCAGATACCTATTGGAAATCATTCCAACAAACATATTCAGCCATTATAGAAAACAAAAGATTGCAGGAGAGGATGATGGAAAGGAAAGAGGAACTTTTAGATAAAAAAACTTTTAACAGAACAAGGATTGCAGATGTATGATAAGTTGGTCAAGATGCATGAAAAGCATCATAATAAATTAAATAAGAAGTTGAATTCTTTTGATATTGCTCCCTCAATTCATGATGATACTAGAGAACCGCAAAAATATGAAGAGTGGAAGGAAGATGTATCCATAGTTCTAAATACTACTTTACAAGAAATCAATAATGAAGATATGATCATGCAGAATATTCACAAGTATCTTGAGAAAATGATGAACATGGAGCACAACATGAAAGGGATAGCCCTTAATGCTGACACATTCAAAACAGGAGTATATTGAACATTTATCTGAAATTAATATGTTCCTATGCAGAGCAATTGATATGACTGACACTGCCATGAACTCTTTAGAGGGAGTAAATTAGCTAGCAAACAAATGAAGCACCTTATGGAAAAATAGAAAGCCTTGCTCAGGCCTTGAATGGTCACGGGCTTCTATTCGTAGATTAACAGATTGGTGTTTTCTAATTAAAAACATTTTGTTAAGTTTTAAAGTATTTTCTTAACAGTTATGAACATATTTAGGTTCTGAAGAGGATTGAATGTGAAGAGGAGATACCACATCAGAAAATAGAATGCCTTGCTTAGGCCTTGAATGGTCACATGTTTCTATTCGGTGAATAACGAATTAGTCTTTTCTAATTAAAAACAATTTGTTAAGTTTAAAAGTATTTTCTTAATAGTTATGAATAGTTATGTCTTTTTTGTTGTAACGGATCTGAAGCTTGTTTGCCTCTCCTATAAAAAGAGAGACCAAGACCTGATAAAAAGATATAGGGGGAAGAGAGGAGCTAGTAGTGGTAGATAGTAGAAAAAGTTCCATAATATTTACAAACTCAAAGACCATGTTGCAAGCATAATTTTGAAGAAGTTAATGGAAAATCTCTGATTCTGTGGTGCCATATTGGTATCAATTGTTTGTTAAAGTTATTCAATTATTTGGTTGTCTCCATTTTAGTGCTTCCTTATTATTTAAATTGATATATCACAGTTGCCTGCCATATAAAAATTTACGATGGTTTCCTCTACTATAAGTTCATTGTGATTTCTGCTACTATAGGTTCTAGTATTGACTCTTGTCACAACTGTCTGCCATATAAAAATTTATGATGGTTTGATCCGACTAGTTTGGACTCTTTTTGACCTTAGATTCTATGCTCAGATTCGGTCAAAACTCAGTGAAGACTAGGCAATTAAATATAGAGATTTTTAAGTATTTAAAATCATTTTCATGCATCCTTTATTAAATAAATTTTAAAGACACAATAAACTAATCTAATAGAAGCTACTAAGATCAAGTATAAAAGAAACAACATTTTTAGATATATGAATATTGTCAAAGTGTTTTAGGAATATAAAACTTATCAATTATAATATCCATGGCATCAAAAACAAAAATTATAATATGGAATCATGAATTATGGTAGAAAGAAGTTTGTATCATTTTTTAGATATATAAATATTGTCAAAGTGTTTTAGGAATATAAAACTTATCAATTATGATATCCATGGCATCAAAAACAAAAATTATAATATGGAATCATGAATTATGGTAGAAAGAAGTTTGCATCATTTAGTCCAAAATTGCTATCTCTTTGTGGAGTCATGTGTTTGTATCTCTTCTAGGGCCATAGGAACATTACTTAGGATAAAGATTGACTTAGCAAACTAGAAGAATACATGTAATTCAAATATTTGGGATTTAATTGGAAAAAAGTCAAAAAATTTTAAAAAAAATGTTGTTTTTCCATCTAGCATGATTCAAAATGTTCTTTTATTTTTTTCTTTTTAAAACTAGAGTGAGGTCTAAGGGCAATGCTCTTAACCAAAGGTGGACCAATAGTTTCTCAGCATGCTTTTTGTTAAGGGGTCTAATAGTTCCTAAAACAAAGGTGGATCAATAGTTGTTCATTAAGTCATGTTTTGTTGGTGTGCTGATGTGGCATCACATAATTGGTTGTTTTTAAATCGAAAGGGCACATTTAATTCAATTATATGTACTTATAGTCAACACTAACAACCTTAAAGTTACAACTACTACTGATAAAGTTTTAAAAATATTGAGCCTTAAGTCCACAAACACTATCACAGCTATTGGAACATGCTCAGCAATTGGGTCCTCTCCCCTATGTTACTTTTAGTGATACCGAGAGCCCCATTGAAGATATCCCAAAAATCTTACCAACACTGTTTTCAGATCACAATAATCTGGGAGTATTAATTGGATCAGTAAGAAGAACCACATAACTAGGGTTGGCATTCTGTTTCCAAATTGATATCATCTACTGTTCTTGTTTGATTTATTCAATTGGTTCCTTCATGTAGGGATTAAAGATCGTTTTGATAAATTACAAGTAACCTAGTTGTGTCAGTTGGAATATTAAGAAGAGTCTGTCAATTATTTCCTTGCACGGTTATACAAGTTATTAACCAATATTAGTGTGCCAAATAGTTAGAATTACTACCAAATATAAGCCACTTATCTCAGATTTTCATTTGACTCCATTTACCCAACAAGGCACTGGTCTCATCCATTTCATTTTACTTAAAACTCAAGGATTCAAACCATCTCACTGTGATTTTTTAATTGTGAATGCAAAAACTCAAATCAATTCACTATACCTGCAAATTGGTTATACAAGGATTCAAATCAGTTCACTGTATTTGGCAATAGGAATGCAAGGATATAAATCATTTGCATATAACAACTACGAGGTCTGCACAATTGAAGGCTGATGTAGAAAGGTTAGAGGATAAATGCAAACATATAGGAAATTTATATAATCTGTCAGGACACATTTGCTATTCATGTGTGGTTATCTTGATTGGTTCCTTTTAACCTCTTGGTGCACAGTTGTTATGTGACTATTGTTATTGTTGTGTATTACAGGATCTAGAGGAGGCCATGGAGAGAGGACGTGGATGGCATAGAACTACTAAATCACAGAGAGGAAAGTGGTTGGAAATAGATATGACAATGGAATCTGTAGATATAATAGAGGTAAGAAGAGAAAGCAACCTCAACCAAAGGAGGAAGGTGTTTATGAATTCACAAAAGCTACAACCTAGAGGAGATAAAGTCATTTTTTTGTCCATGAGGCCTCTGAGGTCAAACTTATTGGTTGAAAATGCACAGGAATGGTGATTAAATGTGATTCTATGATCAAGGGAAAAGTTTGAAAATTAGGATGGCCAAAACATGATATGAATATGTCACATATATGACTAAAGTGAGGTTTTGTGTTGGATAGCATATTCGTTGAAATGATATAATTGGTGTACTAAACATTATTTACTATGTTGTGTATTATAGGGGCTAGACGAGGCCATGGCAACAGATCATGTCATATCAAATGAGGACACAACGAATGAAGCGGGACATCAGGTACTCAAATTTTGACTTAACTTAGGAAAAAATGATCTGATGGCATTTTGTGATACGTCCATCTTTTTTCACAGTATTATTAAAATTTATAATGTATTATCCAATCTTGACATAAATTGATGTATGTTGTTGATTATTTTAGATAGAGATTGGAGCAAATGCAGAGCCTGAGCGTTCAACTAGAAAAAGAAAAAGATATGTACGTGGATGTGGACCTAAAACTGTTAAATCACATAGATGATAGTGGGTGGAAGAGGATATGACAATGGATCCTGTAGACACTACAAATGATTGTACTGAACAAGAGGTTGGTTAAGACTATAGTACATGGAATGAATACTTTGAGAAAATTGTTGTTTGTGGATGTTCTGTATGTCGTTGAAAGAAACAATTCAAACGAGCGATTGTACAAAGACATTACATATATGATGAGCTTCCAGTCGGTAGTATGCCTCCTACAATAGATTCAAATCCAATAGGAATTGTGGTAAGGAATTTTCCAATTTGATATAAATAACATGTGAATTCCTTGGTAAGGATTTTGAAGAAAACATTGTTTTATATTATTTAAATAATTAATTTTTTTCTTAATGGATACTTGCAGGATAAAGTTCTTGGTTTAAAAATTTCCTAGATCACTGACTTCCAGCCTAGAGGGAAATGATCATTCATCAAATGATACATCTAACAAAAATATGTGCCAATATACCAGCTCTGAAGACAAGGAATTGATGAAAACAAGTAACAGAACAAGAACTGGTTTAAAGATGCATAATTTGCTTAAAGACAAGCGGAAGGTGGACTGCATACCCTATGAGAATGAATGTGATGGAGATGATGAATTGCCCCTAATTTTGAGATCATTTACAAAGAGACATTTGATCATCGACTATATTGTGCTTGGCCTAGTGATCAACAACTACCTAGAGTATACGAGGTGTTTCAATTTTGGGGATACAGCTACATGATACGACCCTCCAATATTAATGGAGTGAATCTAGGCCTCTTTGTCATCCAAAATGTACATGTGGGATCTAAACATAAAAAAAAAATCAGAACAAATCACTAGGAGATTAATGCCATATTATGGTCCATCATATTATAGTGGTGAATGGAGAAGGCTAGCAGAATATAAGCCTAGCATGTCAGCATATGGTCTAAATTTGAATATGTATACACATCGTCTCCAATTGGAAAGTGGAAAAGAAATGAATAGAGGTCATCTTATGTATATAGATGGATGTGCATACACCTACAAAAATATTGCAGGATTTATAAATAGTAGTAAGGGAAGGGACCCTAATGTAAGACCGAATTGTCAATTTGTTGAGGTTATAAATAATAAAGATGGAGATATGGAAAGAGAGGTTGATAGATTCATAATGGTTGAGGCTATTATGGACCTTGCCATTGGGGATGAGTTATTGATTGATTACCCCTTCTTAAAACGCACTCCTGCGCGAAAGAAAAGGGAAGAACAAGGTCTCCCTAAGGATGTTCTTAAGGGCAGAAAACCAAAGAATAATAAATGAGTGTGGACTGATGTTTTATAAACTATGTTGTCAAAATTGTGTTTTCTTTAAATTATTGTATAAAAAAGGTAGTCTATAAAATAATGTTCCATTATTCAATTGATGTATATATGTTCATACAATTTATATTTATATTTTTTAAGCCATATTTGATTATATTTCTTTGAAATTGATATATTTTGAATTTAGTGCAATTGCTTCCAAACATTAAATAATGCTTGTGTTTATTGATAGGTAGAAGATGTTGATGAAACACATACTAATACCCAAGATCCAACTGGTTTATTAAGGTGTGGACGGGATGATCCAAACCATCCTTTAAACCATACCAGGCACAAAAGAGCAACATTGAAGAGAATACTAGCAGCTGAGAAATTTGAACTGCTGATGAGATCCGCATACACTGATGACATGCCAGCTAGCCTTAATGATGATGAACATGATAGTGAAAATGCAGTGCATGAAGAAGGATTGAATGAAATGCTTACAGGTTTCTTTGGGGATGGAAACAATGAAGACAATAATGATCATATGGTTGACAATAATGATGATAGCAGGGGTAATTACCACCAATGTAATGTTGATGATAACCACCTGAAAGACTCCATCAAGCAAGTAGTGAAGACACCCGTGTTCAAATCAGGTGCAAGTAGAACATCAAAACTGGCATGCACATTAATATTATTAGAAATCAAGTCACTATTTGGTTGGTCAAACAAAGGATTCACTACCTACTAAAGTGAGATGAAATCCATTTCTTACTTTGCATTGTCAATTGGTGTACATAATTCGTAAACATTCATCAACTTCATTTTTATTTCTTTAGGGGGAATTTAAAACCATATATTGTATATAAACAGTCCTAGTATAGATTGACATATGAAACATGTTCATCATAAGTCAAACATTCAATTGATTTAATCTTTGGCAATCTTATAGGGCACTAAAAACTAAAATATTCTCTGAAGAGAATGTGTTGCCATCAACTTTCAGAGAGGCGCGTCTATTGTTGGTTGAGTTGGGGATTGAATATAAGAAAATTCATTCATGTCAAAATGATTGCATTTTATACAAAGATGAATATGAAAACAAGGTAGAATGCCCTGTATGTAAAGAGAAGAGATATCGTACAAATGTACAAGGTCCTACAGTTCCAAAGAAGGTTTTGCGTCACATGCCAATTATACCTAGACTTCAATGAATGTTTCGTTGCAAGTCACTTGCACAATTGATGGACTGGTATGCAAAGAACAGGAGTAAAGATGGATTCATGTGAATTCTAGCTGACTCCAAAGCAATGAAACACAGAGGAAAAATGGCCAAGAAAATTCAAAGATGAACCCCGTAGTATCAGGTTTGGTCTTGCAATTGATGGAGTGTGCCCATTCTCTTTCCTAAGCTCAAATTATAGTGTTTGGCCAGTCAGATTGATAGTATACAATATTCCCCCATGGATGAGTGTTAGAAAGGAGCACCTTATGCTAACTCTCATTGTTCCAGGAAAACATCAAGTTAAAAACATGGATGTTTATCTTGCGCCTTTTGTTGATGAGATGCAACTGCTATGGAAAGGCATAAGAATGTATGACATATCACGTCTCCCATCAAATAGGTCCTCATGTTGTATGGTGTGCTATGTTGGACTATTCATGATTTCCCAGGACTTGGTGTTTGTTCTGGTAAGATAAAATATTTACGTATTTAACTCATAATTTATTTCCATCCCAACTTTCATACATAGTTTTATACTATTTTTTTTTATATTATTAACATTACTTATTGAATTGTAGGGCTTCAAACAAAGGGGATATTTGCATGTCCAAGATGTGCAGAACAATTCCAAGGGCAATATTCTAAAGATCTACATAAATTTATTTACGCAAACAACAGGGTTTTTCTACCACTAGATCATAAGTTTAGAACTCGCTTGAAGAATCAATTTGATGGAAAAGTTGAAAATAGAGGCCCTCCCATGATTATAGGTCCAAGTGATTGGCTTAAGAAGTATGAAGATGTTGAATTGAAAGCTTGGGAGGATTTTTTTGATCGGGGTGATTTAATTGAAACCAGAACAAGTTGTAGTTAATATGCCACAAGGAATGAAAAGGAAATCCATATTTTATGAGCTCCCTTACTAGAAGGATCTATTAATATCTCACCTATTAGATCCTATGCACATCTTCAAAAATGTCACAGATTCTATATTTCTACATATATCAGGCAAAGAGAAGGACACCTTGTCTTCGAGGAGAGATATTGCTCTTTCGCGTACCAAAATTGATAGAAAACATTTGTGGCCAAATAGGGAAAATGAAACATATACAGAAGCTCCATGGATTTTGGAAAAAAAAAGAGCTAGACCAACTAAAAAATGTCATCCATTCAATAAGGACACCTATTGGCTATGGGTCATCATTAGCTAAAGCTTTTACAGTTGATGGGCATATCACAGGATTTAAAACACATAATTTTCATAATTTTATGAAGGTATTGTATATCATCATTTAACATTTACTGCTAACATTGATTAAGTACTAAATATATTTTGGTATTTTGTTGTGTGAGGAAAAATTACTAATCACCTTTTCATAAATGTGTTTGATAGCATATCATGCCATTGGCAATTAGGGGGGATTCCTGTCTTACAGTTGACTTAAGGAATGCCATAAATCGATTGTTAGCATTTACAAGGTAGGTGGTTATATGAAATGTTCATGTGTGAGAAACATAGAGATATTATATTGCATTTTAATTTTTGACTAAAGGTTCATACTAATTTACTATTCTTATATTAGGTGGGTGACCTCCAAGGAGATCCACGAATGTGAAGTGCCAAAATGGAAGAAGGAAACTGCAGAAATTGTATGTGTATTTGAGAAGGATCTCCTTACAAGTTTCATGGACCTACAAGTCCATTTACTTATACACCTAGTCGATGACATTGAATTGGCAGGTGTTGTATCAACAAGGTGGATGTTTTTCTTTGAGAGGTATATGAAAACTCTAAAAAGATATGTCTGACAAAAGGCACATCCAAAGGGTTGCATGGCTGAAGGGTATGTATTGAATGAAGCATTTTTCTTCCTGTGTGAATTCCTTGGTAAGGATTTTAAAGATGGGCCATGCTTCTGGGATGAAGAACGAGCATCAGATATTATTGATGGAAAAAAACCACAATCTAATGGTGTTCAAGTAGAAATTAGTAAGTAAATTCATGATCAGTGTGGTTGTTTTTCTTGCAATCATTAATTGACTCTATAATTTATTTGTCAAATTAACAGCATGACATTTGGAGTTTGAAATAAACATATTGACATGTAATAGGTGTAGATGAAAATGCAATACTCGACAAGTTCATTCTGTACCACATGGACTTTATGAACAAATGGATCGATCTGTATGATAAAAAGAGAGAAGAAGTGTTAGAAGCAAGGAGACAGTTTAAGAGATCGAACCCAAGGAATACTCCACTTCCCACTGATCTGCTTGGGGAATGGGGCAAAGATTGCACACTAGAATGGGTTACTGAACAAATTCAAAATCAAATAGAATATGTAGGTATAGATTCAAACATAACAGAAGATGAAATCAACATGTCTAGAGGATGTGAAAGAAAGGTACAGTTGGGATTTTACAAAATGTTGTTTCCTTACAGTTTTGACACTATTAACTATTTTAATATTCATCATTATATTTGTTTTCACTGAAATAAATGATCTTTCACAGGCGAGGAAATATCCAACAATGTGGTCATATGGTTGACATTGTCCTGTAGAAAGTGTAGATGTAAAGAGATGATCCTTCGATTGTGGTATCATGGTTGACTTCAAGCAATCCAGTCGATTAAGATCAAAAGATAAAAATATAATTGAAGGGAATCTACAATATGTTGGGAAAATACAAGAAACTATTGAGTTAGATTTCTGCTCTTTTAAATGTTGTGTTTTTAAGTGTAGATGGTATGAAGCATTTGAGAGGACACGAAGACATGATACCCATAGTGGATTGTTTTCTATAGATTCCTCATGTTTCCTACCGGAGGATAAGGAGCCTTATGTTCTACCAATTCATTGTGAGCAGGTATTTCTTTAACTCAAACAAGAAGCGGTAGTGATCATTAATCTATTAATTCATAGTTTATTGCGAATATATACATGTGTTTATTAATCAATAAAATTGTTATACCAAACGTCTAGTATCTGTATGTCATTCATGTACAGGTATTTTTCTATGAAGATATTTTGGACCCGAAATGGATATTTGTCATACATTATGATCCAAGATTAAGGCATGTATTTGACAATGCATTAGTGGATACTGAGCAAAACAATGATGGCAAACAAAATGAGAGAGAGGGATTAGAGAACACTGAAGAAATTGACATCCATGATGATGTTGAAGATGGTTATGTTCAGGCACAAGAAGACAACAATCCAGAGTTAGATGATGTTATGGAAGACAACAATATGGATGGTATAGAAAATGATGATCCAAATACATCTAGTAACAATATAGATGGTCTACAGTCAAATTTCAATGATGATGAAGATGATGTAGGTCAAGATGAGGATGATGATAATATTAAATACTTGAAAGAACATATGAACATTGATAATGATACACTTGATCACATTGTAGCAGACAATAATGTTAATGACCAAGACTTCTAAATTTTTAGAATTATTTGCAATCCATGTTTAAAAAAGGATGATTCTTATGGCCTAAACTTTGTAATGCTTCAGTAATATTATTTGTGTCGATACAAATTATCTATTGCAATATCCTTAAATTGTTCAATCTTTGGTATGAATCCTTGGCAGAAAAAATTAGGATTACTTGGATGCTTCTTCCATTCATTTTGTATTAACATATGTTCATGAAGACAAAAAAGTTAATAAAATATTAATGCACGTAACTCACAATTATCTAAATAAGCAACTTTGTTAACTTTATTATTTTTAAATAGTTTCCATTTTTATGTTGAACATAATTTTGAACATGTAACTGAAAACATCCACAATAAATGCTTTACTATATCAGCATATTCATTCACATAAGCATAGTATTGAGGATCAATAATTGATATTCTTTCAAATATAAGAAGAAATAAGTATGGCAAACATAAGAAAAATACATAATGATAAGACAGTCATGGAGTTACACCAATTCTTTGTCATAGGTAGTCTTCTTAATAAATCCATGTTAATGATTCCCAAGGTAGTGTCAAAACTAAGAGAGGAGTGTAGAATCCAGGATTCCTATTTCCAATATTTTGCAATGCTACAAAGAATGAGAGACTTGATGTGGTTCTCAATTTGCACATATGTGAGGCCACTAGAATTGTTGTTCAAGTGTTGCTAGTGTTTTAGTAATGTTGAAGTGTTGAGTTATTTTGGAATAGTATGCTTCCTAGATGAGTCTTTAGTGTGGTGTGGTGTCTAAAACATAGAGATACTTGAGCTTGTAGAGAAGCTTGTTAGACATGTAAAATTCACCAACCTATTTGCCTTGTAAGAGCTTGGTGTAGTTCTATGCAAAGTACAAGTCTGGTGGGTAGAGAGGTTCCCGGTCAAAGAATTTGAGACCACATGAGTCCAACATTATGGTGAGTGCATGAACTATCTATTAGCTTACGTAGTCAAATACCTTTTTGTCTTTAGGCTCTGCTAGACCTAGGTAGGTGTACCTTGAAAGATATTGCAGATTTTTGTGTAACCTTCATAGTGGCAAACGGGTGTGAAGTAGATGTAAGGGTTGGAATGTATTTCTAAGGTTAAGGTTTGCAAATATGAATAGGGTATGAAGATTAATAATAAATTGGACCAATGGTTTATCTATTGGGCAAAGAAATTAGGAGTCAATGGTGTAATGGATCTTTATATTGACTTAACTCACATTGTTAGGCACTTATGTAAATCTGTATCTTGTGTAGATGTGCAAGAATGTTGAGGTACAAGATTCTTCTTATAAATCCCAATAATATTTCCTCAAATTGCTTTGACCTACAATAGATTGTTCAAAGGATTTTAACCCTGGGCAGAGACCAATAAACACTGACTACTCAGCCAGATTTAAATCAACTTCCTCATAAACCAATCACACGGATCATATAGTAACAACAAATGTATACTGAAAAATTAATGATATCCTTGATATATTAAATTAAACAACTTGACAAACCACTTTGGAGAAAATCATGCAACTCATATATATTAACATCAACACAACAATTGAATAATAGCAAATGTATACTGAAAAATTAATGATATCCTTGATATTTTAACTTAAACAACTTGACAAACCACTTTGGAGAAAATCATGCAACTCATAAATATTAACATCAACACAACAATTGAATAACAACAAATGTATACTGAAAAATTAATGATATCCTTGATATATTAACTTAAACAACTTGACAAACCACTTTGGAGAAAATCATGCAACTCATAAATATTAACATCAACACAACAATTGAACATCAATTTTGGATCCACCAACTAACTCTAATTCTTTTTATTAATTTAGCAATTCCTACTGGTTTGAAAACATAGATAGATGGAAATGGATTCTTCAAATACTGCTTTTATATTAAATATGTCTCTGAAATAGATTGGATAATCTCCTTCATAGTAGCCTTGGTATCCTATTTTATAGGATGCAAACAAGCTTCAGGCCTGAAACATTGTCCCTTTTCATAATAACATCTTTTAATAACTAATGCATAATTAACAAACATAAATGAAGATAAAAGCATATGCAGCGATCTGATTCTTGCTCCATTAATCTCCATAGAGTGACCCGTGGCTCAAAGGTTTGGCAAGGTCATCCTCATCTCCATAATACAGATTGATACACCTACATTGCTTGACAAAATTATACTCTTCTTGCTTCATCACAGCGCTCTGGATACAAATAGATTTATTTGAGCAATATGGTCGATGTACACTTGATCATCACATGGATCATTCTCAAGTAAATTTCTCATCGTTGATTCCAGAATAAATATCTTTCCCAGACATGTGTAAGTATTCTCTATCATCATTTCCTCATTATTTACTTTTTCAAGCAGTGGTGGCAGTAACTGACCCAATTCATTCCTCTAAGTGTCCTTGTCTTTTAGGTTGCCCTCATCATTGAAGAAGTTGGGAAATGCCAAATCAATACGTTGATCAAAATATTTCAAATCTGCTATCAATATATCATTAAATCTCTCATGTTCTTTCATCAATTCATTATATCGTTTGAGCACTTGTTCCTCGATGCTAGCTTTAGCATTCAACCCTTCCTTTGTTTCCAACATTCTGAGGTGTATTCTTTTATTCTCTTGGTATAATTGATGTGGTCTATTGAGCAAATCCCAAACCTTGTCACTATTTTTCATCATGTGGCCAAACCTTCTTTGAATCAATTCAGAGGCCATACTATATTTGACAGTTTTCAATTCAGTTTCTAGCTGCTCACTTTTCTTTTGATTCTTTTCTACCTTATACTTCCAATAATTCACATTTGCCAAGGCCTTTATTACCCTTTGATCACCTTCTAGGTATGGTGAGTAGCTGCTGGATGAAGGCAACTTGTCTCTATTCACATCAATCTCTTGTCTCAACATAGCATTTTCTTTCTTATATATATTATTATATTTCATTAATTTCTCAATTTGTGCTTTAGTAAATCTTGCAACATTAACATTTAACTCAGCAGTGTCCATAGGATTTGTATCCTCAATCCTTTGTATCAACAGGCTACCAAAAGCTTTATTAGGATCATCAATGATATGTGGTCTCTTATTTGGAGGATACAATGCCCATAAAAGCAATGCTCTTTTATCAGGGTCATACCCAGATCCTCTTCTCATATCATCCATTGCCTCAATGCTGAGTTTCAACTTCTTATCTTGATTTCTATTGAAAGAATCAAATACAACGACCGAAGCCATGTCCCATCCAGGAATCAAAATCACACCTCCTTCTTGTAACAAGGTCCTTCCCCTTTCTAGAGTCATTATCTCCAATTCATTGTCGATCTCCTTCTGAAGCTCAGACAACACCTCATCCTGTATGTCATGAGTGATATCTTTCATTCTTTTCCTAGCTTGTTTGCCCTTGTATTCATATAAGAAGGCTTTAAACTTAGGTGTTTTGATGAAATCATCATCTGATATGAATTTATTGTTGGCCAGTTGCCTTATGTCTTCTAATAGATCATTTGGTGCTTCCATAGTGATAGCTTCTCTGTCTTCAAGCGGTTCATACCCCTCAATGGTTGGGTCATAACTTTGCACCCCTTCTTCAAACTCTCCCTCTTCTTGTGCAATGTTTGTGTCTGTAGAGAAACTTATATCCAGTGTGGGTTGAGGTGACAAGTGACCCAGGGGTACTTCATACTCAGCCTATGCATCTTTAAGTTGTTCTCCTTTTTTGTTAAATACATGAAGGGGAACATTCTTGGTCAGTTCTGGTGCATGTTTAATCATAGTGTCCAGTCTTTCGATAGGATCATCAATATCTTGGAAAACTCTGGTGTAGGTGGGGTTTTGGGCTACCCTCCAAGCCTCTGCTAACATGGTTTACGGTACAAACTTCTTCTTTCTGCTGCTGTAGTTTCATCACAATTTTTGATTAAATCTTCATCAACAAATATGACATGATCATATCCCTTTAACTTCTGCTTTATTTTTACACTATTTATGAAGTGTTTCGGATCAAAATTTCCTCTTGCATTTCCAAAAGGTAATCTGAATTGTTCTAATTTACTATAAATCAATTGATAGCCTTTGTCAAAAAGTACTGTGAAATCTCCAAAGCATAAAGTCCCAGGCATAAATGACTGTTTACGCTGATTCTTGAGATGCATGAAGTCTAAGGAAGCCAATTGCCTGACAATTTCTAAGTATGCAACTTGATCTGGGCATGTCTTTAGTAGCAGGAAGGGTGGCCCTTCATATCTGAATACTCTTATCATAGTGCAATCTCTGAAAACATACCAATCGCCCCAATTATAGCTAAACTTTCCCTCTTCATGTCTATCTTTTGGTCTCAAAAACTTTTGTATTTCCAATGAAAAATTGTGGTTGCAAGGATGTCCAAACCGTTTGAATATTGGTTTCACAAAAAACTCTTCAAAGTATAAATAATGGGATCTGTCACATCTGCTATCCCAAATAGAAGTCCACATTTGTACAGGTTTTATATCTCCATTTTTGTCTAGGTCTCTTACCCTGAGATTTCTATCCCATAAGCCCATACATTGTCCTTCATATAATACCATATGCATAAATAAAGAATAATATCTAAATTTACTTCCTCTATTCTTAATAGACATTAAACCATTTTTTATATTATATACCAGGTATTCAGCATAATCAAAATATTGCCCATCATGACTCTGTATGTCCACAACTAGGACCATGGGTGCAATTTCCATGAACATGGAGGCCTCTATTCCCAATATCTAACAGGCAGAGTAATATGTGTTTTTGAAATAATCTTCAAACAATTCAGTTGAGTAGGGTGGATCTTCACCCTCTGAAAATACCCTAAGTTGGTTATTGTCACCGCGAGGCCTATGCAAGGGTAACTTCCATCTCTTATAATTGCTACTCATAGTGCGGTACTCAACCAACGAATCCTTGATTCTAAATTTCTTGTCTAAACTTGTGTCTAACTGAAACACTGTGGATATATAGTCTCTGGTAATGGGGAAGAAACCAGTCCCATCATTGAATTCAATATAACAAGTCTTAGGGTTGAATTTCTCTGCAAAAAAGTCAACAACTGGACATTTACAAACACATTCGGGACTACCAATTTACCCAAGTTTAGCCACCATGGGTTTGAAATGGGTTTATGCCTATGCATTTTTCTATAATGGGAGATAAAGAGATCATAAACTCTAACTGGTGTCCATATATCCCCAATATCCCTATATAAATCTTCAAATTTCTCAGCATGTGGGTTTAGTTAGGCATTTCTTCCAGATTTTTGTCCTGACCCGGGACATTGGTCCTATAAATCCTGGTTTAGATGCCTATCCTCAGTTTTTTATCTTTTACTCTTTGGATTTTGAATTGTTTCTTCCATATTCTATCACTATATATGGATTTCAACTCTGTGATTTATAAACGCAGACTAATTTATAAAGTGCATTCAGGAAGTATAAGAACAGTTCCACTATGGGAGTCCAATCAGCATCTGCAACAAGTCAAAAATCAATGAAAAGATGAAAGGCTTAACATTGGGAAGCAGATGATGGTTTTATTCAAATTCTAAAAGTTCTAACCTGCAATCAACACGATGAAGGCTATTCAATTAAACCAAATGTAAGGATAAATATCAATGCGTAAATTAAACACACACACATGTTATCAAAGTAATATGATTTGATTACAGATATCACAACACTGGGAATATAGTAAAATGTAACATTTATAACCACCAACTTTGAACACATTACTTTGGAGCCATGCAAATTATAGGAAAAACTCAATTTCGAGACAACTCATAAAATATTCACTGAAAGATTGTCTCTAAATCATATTAATCATGAGAAATAAAGTGAATGTAAGAACAATTTGTTTATTTCCCTACAAAATCTCTACAATGAAGAATTGGTAACTAAAGCAAAAGCCAAGGATTAGATTTTAGAAGCTGAGAATGCACAGTTGACAACAACCTTGAGAGCATTGAAGGAACAATTATCTTCCTATAATGGGTTGATCTTAACCAATGGTTTTAAAGGTCAGGGTTAGCCGCAAACACGAGGTTGTTTTTGTTTTTTTCCTTTTTTAAAAAAAGGTTGCTAAACGTTTGAATTCTGTCATTCAACACAAAACCCTGAAGGGCGGATTATGATTATACGCAGGCACAACCTTAACCTTTTACCCTTGCATCCATAGAAGGCTCGAGGACATGATAATAAAAACAACCGATGAGTTTAGAAAATTTATGTCTTTCTAGCTTCAGGTGGTTTTATAGCGGGAAGTATAGCTACTACTGCCACCTGTCCACAAGATGTTGCAAAAAAAAAGTTTGGAAACAAATAGAGAAAGCAATGAAAACTACTACGAAATGGATTTTGGTGAATGTTTGGAGGCTAGCAATCTCAAGGATTTTGGTGAATGTTTGGAGGCCAGCAATCTCAAGGATTTTGGTGAATGAAAACTACTTACTTGACAAATCGATCTAGTCCTGAATTGCTTATTCATCCATGCCCTGCACTTGTTCTTTGCAACAATCTTAACTCTGTGCAATCAATGGCATATGTGCAATCAATTATCATCAAACGAATTTTTTTTAAAAAAATGGAGTGTTAGATCACCACCATTATGTCTTGTCACTTTATTTCGAGGTGATGTGTTTTGCAATCTCATTTATTGTTCAGGATTTCGGTATGACCCTAACTGGCGTTACTTCAATAATATGAGTCTCCTCGAACATGAAATCACCCTTTTGATATTTTAATTTCTTTTCGTCGCCTTTTCAGAGAGACCCCAAAAACTCTCTATTCGACACAATAGAGTTTCTTCGAAATACCCTTTACATTATCTTTTCATCGGCGAGACCCCTTCTATCGGTGAGACTCTAAACCATATCAATTCGATATCCCGAAACCCTTATCTGTTTGACTTGCAGGGTATCGATGAGACTTCTGAATGACTCTTGTCAATATCCCCTATCTCTTCAATTTGCTCATTACTTCGGGTTTTCGTATGGTTTTCCTTTTGTCTGCTTGTGCCTTCGAGTCATTGAAGAGACTGTATATTGAGTCTCCCCGACATAGTATCATCTTGCCGATGTTAGCTATAGTGATTTTTTCATCAAATATTTTACGGTTGAGGTATACAATTTAGGTCTAATAAGGGAATGGTGATATTTTTTGGGTTCAAGTAGAACGTCTTATTAGGGATTATGGCAGGAATGGCAAAATTTTAAAGTCTTAAATTTTGATCTAAAATAATCCATCGAGGCTTACAAGTATGACGCTAAAGTCAACGCTCATTTAGACATTAAAGTCAGTGCTAATGTTCCAGATTTCGGTATGACCCTAACTAGCGTTACTTCGATAATATGAGTCTCCTTGAACAAGAAATCACCCTTTTGATATTTTCTTTTCTTTTTGTCACATTTTTGGAGAGACCCCAAAAACCCTCTCTTCGACACAGTAGAGTTTTTTTCGAAATACCATTTACATTACCTTTTCATTGGCGAGACCCCTTATATCAGTGAGACTCTAAACCATATCACTTCGATATCCTGAATGCCTTAAAGGTTATCGACATTTTCGTTTGATCGCCGTGACACATTTTGGTGTCACGCCGAAGTGCCTTATTTGTTCGACTTTCAGGGTATCGATGAGACTATTGAATTTTATTTGGTGTACGGTGCTAAAATCAGAGCTAGTTTATTCGTTATAATCGGTGCTACAAGCAGCGCTAAAGTCGACGCTAATGTGGGCGCTAAAGTCGGCTCTAATTTAGGCACAATGTGGCACCTAATTTAGTGCCTACTTGTTATGATCGACACAAAAAAAATGCTAAAAAATGTGCCATCCCGACAAATAGCACCGACTTTTTCAAAAAATTAGAGAAAAATACGTTAAAATAGTGGGTGGAAGCAAAAAATGGAGCAAAAAAAGGAGTTAATCACAGGGATTTGTTGTAGTGAAAGCATCCTTATACACAATGAATTAAATCTGAAGAAGGGATCAAAAGCAGAGCAGAGAAGAAGAGGAGCAAAGGGAGTATTGAGTGAAGAATCTGTGAAGAAGATTTTAAAGATAAGAGAAGAAGTCTTGAGCCTTCAAGCGGACTAATTCAGGCATGAATGTAGATGTTATTTCTGAGTTCATTATTTCTGCATAAATTATAATTTCTTATAGGCAGTGAGCCTCTTCTTGAGCAGTGAGCTCTAGGCAATGCGCCCGAAGGCATGTGCCTTCTATTTTCTTAAGTACTTTTAACAGGGTACGCATTTTTGTGGGTTAACCCCCACCATGGTTTTTCCCTTAATCAAGTTTTCCATGTCAAAATTCTGGTGTTGTGTGTTCATGTTGTTTTTGCTCATATGTTGATTTATGGTTAAATGTTTACATCATTAATCTGATTACAAAGAAGATTTAAAAGGTTCATAAAAGGTTAAAGTTTAGGGACAACTGATTCACCCCCCCCCTCTCAGTTGTCCAAACTATTTCCAACATTCCCAAAATGGAGGAAATGGATAGGGAGATAAACAGGATGAGAGAAGAGTTCAATACAAGGATTCAGTACCTTAAGGAGGAGATAATTGAGGTGAATAATAACCTTGACAAAATCTGCAACATCAGTAAACTCTCCATTCAGAACAGTCTCAATGGATGAAAATATTGACTGAGAAGCTTAAAGAGCCAAGAAAGGAATAGTTCAAGGATTTCAAGGCCGAACACATCATGAATGTTGTGGATCTGCACAATTAGGATAAAGGAGATAACACTATAAACACTAGTAAACAGGTGGGTGGTGAAGACACAGGTGGACCTTTGATCCACACCAGGGGGAGAAACAAAAAGCAGTTCGAAGCAGAGAAGAAAGAGCTTATAGACTTTGCCAAAATGCATCAGGATTTTTATGAATAGGAATTAGAAGCGGTAGAGACCCTTAAGAAGATGAACTAATCTTATCTAGTTTGGTTTTATCTAGACTCTTTGTAGCTACTATTTATATGCTTATGTTTACTGGTAGCTTCTAGTTAGCTTACGGTTGGCTTACTTCTTTTTGTATGCTTCTTTTTGTGAAGGGTTTCAGGGTCCCCTCTCAAAACCTGTTTGACCACTTTAATCAAAAACTATAAAGAAATATAAAGAAACTTGAGAAAAAGAATAACTAAATTTATGAAAATTTAAAGAAGTTTTAATTTTAGCAAGAAAATCAATCCATCCTTAAAAATATTTCAATAAAACATTAAAGAATATAAAAGCACATTACTTAATCTAATTACACTGAGAGGCGTTATACAGTCACATCAAGGTGGGGATGAGAGCACTCATTTTTTCTGCCTAAATTTATAAGAAAAAACTTTTTAAAATACCAAAAAGGAAATAAAAAAATAAAACTTAAGAAAATCAAAGAAAAAAAAACTAAAAAAGAAATTAAAAACGGTTGAAGGAGAAAAAGCTAAATCACAAAAACTATGGAACCAAAAAAGAAATTAGAAAAAATAAAAATAAAAAATAAAAAAATAAAAAAGAAATTGGAAAAAATAAAAAATAAAAAGCAAAAAATAAATTGGAAACTCTTGGAAGGAGAAAAAGCTAGAGAAAATCACGGAAACTATGGAACCAAAAAAGAAATTGTAAGAGAAAATCAAGAAACTATGGAAAAAAGATATACCTCAGTATATTTTAGATATATTTTTTTAAATATAAATATACTAGTTAAATAGAAATATTAATTAAAAGAGAGAAGGATTCTAATTTTAGAACAACTTGTTTTGCTTAATAACAAAACATTATTATTATTATTCTTTTTAATAATTACGCCGAAAGGCGTTCTACAGTCACATCAGGGTGGGATGAGAGCACTCATTTTTTTTTGCCTAAATTTATTAAAAAAAATTAAAATACCAAAAAGGAAATAAAAAATAAAACTTAAGAAAATCAAAGAAAAAAACAAAAAAGAAATTAAAAACTGTTAAGGAGAAAAAGTTGGAACCAAAAAAGAAATTGGAAAAAATAAAAACTAAAAACTAAAAAAGAAATTGGAAAAAATAAAAAATAAAAACCAAAAAAAGAAATTGGAAATTGTTGGAAGGAGAAAAAGCTGGAGAAAATCACGAAAACTATGCAACCAAAAAAGAAATGAATTTTTTTTTAAAATAAAGATAAAAAAGAAATTGCAAACAAAAAAAATGAGAAAATCAAACTATCAAAAAGGATATCCCTCAGCGTACTTTAGATATATTTTTTAAAATATAAATATACTAGTACAGTCACAGCGGGCAGGGCTTAAATTTGACGGTTGACCCTACCTGTCAAGCAATTTTTTTGTGACGATTATCTCTTTGAAGTTGCATTTCAGATATTAAAGCCTATCTATTTTAGGAAAAAAAAATATAAAGACTAAAAATATATATAGAATAATTACATAGAAAAGTTGACAGTTTACTTGAAATCTTACCTTTCAAGTGATACAATCTTCCTAAAATTTTAATTGTATTTTACGGCTAAAATCATTAAATACAGCCAGCCATCAAATTTAAACCCTGACAGCGGGGTGCAGATAAGAGCACTCATTTTTTCTGCCTAAATTTATAAGAAAAAAATTAAAATACAGAGAAGGAAATAAAAAATAAAAGCTAAGAAAATTTTAAAAAAAGATTGAAGGGGAAAAAAATAAATCACAAAAACTATGGGACCAAAAAAAAATCAGAAAAAATTTAAAAAAATGGAAAAAATAAAAAATAACTAAAATAGCCCTGTCGATAAGGGCATGGTTCGATGGTTAAGTCACTCGATTGTAGTGGCGGCCACCAAAGTTGAAACCCTTACTGGCCAATGAGCTCGCAGGCTTTACACCTTCGTTGGGCCAACGAGCTCGCGGGTTTGAAGTGTTCTCTATTGCGGATGAGGTCCCCCGTGTTGTGGCCTCACCGGTTCATAGCTCCGGGCAAAAGCATCGTGGAGTCGGAGGGCGTGTCGCACTAGCGTCACCGGTCACATTAAAAAGTTTACCAAGCACATTATCCTTAAAAAAAATTAAAAAAATTAGAAACTATTGGAAGGACAAAAAGCGAGAAAATCACAAAATTGGAAAAATTAAAAAATAAAAATTGCAAACAAAAAAGTGAGAAAATCAAAGAAACTATGGAAAAAAAGATATCCCTCGGCATATTTTAGATATATTTTTTTAAATATAAATATACTAGTTATAATATCTTTTCAAATTAAAGAAATTTATATTTAAAAATATATATCTAAAGTACGCCGAGGGATATCCTTTTTTCATAGTTTGATTTTCTCACTTTTTTTCATTTGCAACTTCTTTTTTGGTTTTTATTTTTTAAAAAATTTAATTTCTTTTTTGGTTCCATAATTTTTGTGATTTTCTCCAGCTTTTTCTCCTTCCAACAGTTTCCAATTTGTTTTTTGGTTTTTATTTTTTATTTTTTCCAATTTCATTTTTAGTTTTTAATTTTTATTTTTTTCAATTTCTTTTTTGGTTCCATAGTTTTTTGTGATTTAGCTTTTTCTCCTTCAACACTTTTTAATTTGTTTTTTTGTTGTTTTCTTTGATTTTCTTAAGTTTTATTTTTTATTTCCTTTTTGGTATTTTAATTTTTTTTAATAAATTTAGGCAGAAAAAATGAGTGCTTTCATCCACACCCCGTTGTGATTGTACTATTATATTTATATTTAAAAATATATATCTAAAATACGCCAAGGTATATCTTTTTTCCATAGTTTTTTTTATTTTCTCTTGCAATTTCTTTTTTGGTTTTTATTTTTTAATTTTTCTAATTTCTTTGTTTTCCATAGTTTTCCTATTTTCTCTAGCTTTTTCTCCTTCCAATAGTTTCCAATTTCTTTTTTGGTTTTTATTTTTTATTTTTTCTAATTTCTTTTTTAGTTTTTATTTTTTAATTTTTTTTTCGATTTCTTTTTTGGTTCCATAGATTTTTGTGATTTGGTTTTTTCTCCTTCAATATATTTATATTTAAAAAATATAGATCTAAAATACGCCGAGGTATATCTTTTTTCCATAGTTTCTTTGATTTTCTCTTGCAATTTCTTTTTTAGTTTTTATTTTTTATTTTTTCTATAAAAAAATTCCATAGTTTTCATGATTTTCTCCAGCGTTTTCTCCTTCCAACAGTTTCCAATTTCTTTTTTGGTTTTTATTTTTTATTTTTTCCAATTTCTTTTTTAGTTTTAGTTTTTTTTTTCCTAATTTCTTTTTTGGTTCCATAGTTTTTGTGATTTAGTTTTTCTCCTTCAACCATTTTTAATTTCTTTTTTAGTTTTTTTCTTTGATTTTCTTAAGTTTTATTTTTATTTCCTTTTTGGTATTTTAATTTTTTTCTTATAAATTTAGGCAAAAAAATGAGTGATCTCATCCCCACCCCACTGTGACTGTATAACGCCTCTCGGTGTAAAAAAGGAAATAAAAAATAAAACTTAAGAAAATCAAAGAAAAAAACCAAAAAGAAATTAAAAATTGTTGAAGGAGAAAAAGCTAAATCACAAAAACTATGGAACCAAAAAAGAAATTGGAAAAAATAAAAAATAGAAACCAAAAAATAAATTAGAAACTATTCCAAGAGAAAAAGTTGGAGAAAATTGAAAACTATGGAACCAAAAAAAGAAACTATGGAAAAAAGATATCCCTCGGCGTACTTTTAGATATATATTTTTAAAATATAAATATACTAGTACAGTCACAATGGGGTGGGGATGAGAGCACTCATTTTTTCTACCTAAATTTTTTTTAAAAATACAAAGAAGGAAATAAAAAATAAAACTTAAGAAAATCAAAGAAAAAAACCAAAAAAATAAAAATAAAAACTGTTGAAGGAGAAAAAGCTAAATCACAAAAACTATGGAACCAAAAAAGAAATTGGAAAAAATAAAAAAATAAAAACTAAAAAAGAAATTGGAAAAAATAAAAAATAAAAAAGAAATTAGAAACTGTTGGAATGAGAAAAAGTTAATGAAAACTATGGAACCAAAAAGAAACTATGGAAAAAAGATATCCCTCGGTGAACTTTTAGATATATTTTTTTTAAATATAAATATACTAGTGATAATTACGCCGAGAGTCGTTAGTGGGGTGGGGATGAGAGCACTCATTTTTTCTGCCTAAATTTTTTTTAAAAAATAAAATACCAAAAAGGAAATAAAAAATAAAACTTAAGAAAATCAAAGAAAAAAATCAAAAAAGAAATTAAAAAGTGTTAAAAGAGAAAAGGCTAGAATAAAAAAGGAAATTGGAAAAAATAAAAACTAAAAACTAAAAAAGAAATTGGAAAAAATAAAAAATAAAAACCAAAAAGGAGAAAAAGCTAGAGAAAATCAGGAAAACTATGGAACCAAAAAAGAAATTAAAATTTTTTGAAAATAAAAGCCAAAAAAGAAATTGCAAACCAAAAAAGTGAGAAAATCAAAATAACTATGAAAAAGGATATCCCTCGGCGTACTTTAGATATATTTTTTTAAATATAAATATACTAGTTACGCCGAGAGGCGTTCCTACATTCATAGCACGGATTGAGAACAAGAGCTCAAAGATTCCAGAATTTCTCCATAAACTTATAAGATTCCAATGTGGAATCTTTATAATAAAATAAAACTAGTATATTAATATTTTAAAAAATATATCTACATTATGTGGAGAATTAGGGTTAGAATTAGAGTTAGGGTTAGGATTACAATTAGGGTTAGGGTTATAATTAGAGTTAGGGTTGGAATTATAGTTAGAACTAGTATACCTATATTTAAAATATATATCTAAAGTACGTCGAGATATATCCTTCTCGAGGCACCTATTTTTTTAATCAATTTACTACACATAGGTGGAAATAGGTGCCTCGAAAAGGATATCTCTCGGCGTACTTTAGATATATTTTTTAGATATAGGTATACTAGCAATCTAAACATGGTATATAATTTTAATAAAATATAAATGGACCCAACTATAGACTAAGTATAAAACAAACAATTAATTAATTCACACAACAAATTAGTCTTCACCCCTTCCATGGGTTAGACTAGGCTAATAGATTATCACAAAAAGGGGTTCTTGAAAGTCTCTGAAACTAATTGATCTTGGCCACCCACTTGCACACTCTAATTTTGAATATCAGATTGTCTTGGTAGAAATAGCCGAAGCAACATTAAAGTAAACATAAAATCAAACATTAACTAGTCATTTCTCATAAAATCTATTTAACTACACAACATTTATTTTCAAAATTCTATTTAAATATATATAATTTACTCTAAAATAAATCCATTCACTCAAACATAAAAGTATTCCAATCATGTAATTTCTCTAACAATCAATATTCTAAAACTCATAAGTCTAGAAATCACAACCACAAAATAACACCCAAATTTCTAGTCACACACACACAAAACCACACTTACATAATATCCAAACACAATGAAACATAGGCCCCTACATCTATACATGAAATATCATCATAATAGTAAAATAATATAGTCATCAAAGTATAAAGTCATACGAGCATATAGAAGTATCTATCTAGTGTGGAAAGGGTGGGCCTTACACCTTCTAGTGATGAGGGGCAATTTCCTCCCTCATAAAAGTCATTATCATGGTAAGAATGAGCTCTACTACTATTGTATGCACCATACCATATCTAGGTATTGGTATGTGTTGTTGTAGTAGCCTTCTAGTGATGAGGGGCATCTTCCTCTCTCATAAAAGTCATTATCATGGTAAGAATGAGCTCTACTACTATTGTATGCACCATACCATATCTAGGTATTGGAATGTGTTGGTGTAACAATGCTATGAATTGATCAAGGTATGTAGTAGAAAAAGCTACAAATTCTCTCAAATCAAATCAAACTTTTTCAAAATTTGTATTCACTAGATTATCATACATTGGGCATGTTAATGCTCAAACATGCATCTCCACAAATCTTAAAGACTAGCAACAGAAATCTAGGGCCAGAGATATGTCAAAAAAGGCAATGGGCAAGACTTATGCTCAAATAGTGGCATGAATGGACCAATTATTGTGAGTGGGTAAACTCACCTTCAACAATAGGCTCTATAAGGCCAAGGGGGGTATTCCCTGAGGTCTCAATAATAAGACAATTAAAGAGAAATAACAATTTAAACTCTAGGCCTTTAAGCATTCATACTTAATATGCTACAAGATTTGTCACTATGTTCATGTCAGTATTAGCTACATACAAACATACAAGACCTCCAATTAATAGATGACAATCCACTCCTACCCACACCAAAGGATAACATTTGTACTATTCCCTAGAAAATGAATCCATTGAACATTGCATACACATGGGCAAGAGGGAGATAGGGAGATAGGATGACCCTGATATGTGTGGAATAGGGAGATACTTGTAGGATGCTTGTTTTGTCTTGTCTCCCAACTTGTTGTATGAGGTTGGATGCAAGGGGTATGCAAGAGAAGTCCCTTGAGCTTGTTGTCATCATGTAAGAGTGATGTTATCTCTCCTAAGACTCAATGTGTGAGCGATTGACACACATCTTGTGACTCTTGTGTGTGAGTGAATAACGTACATCTTGTGACTCTTATATGTGAGTGATTTATCATTGCCTCAAGATCTCATGTGTGAGTGATTGGCATACATCACGAGGCTTTGAGCATGAGTTGTTGTGTCCATCTTATGGCTCCCATTAGAGTGGTGACACGATGTCATGAGGCTACTCTGAGAGTGGTGTCATCTTTCTTGTGGATCTTGTGTGAGTATTGGATGTCCTTCTTGAGGCTCTCATGTGAGTGGCTATGTCCTTCTCGAGGATCATGTATGTGTGTTATCCTTTCTTATGCATTGATTGGCGTGTGTGCCATATGTTGCATTTATACTCCTTGTGGTGTGAGTAGTCGTACGTGTGTTGTGAGAACTGGTGATGTGAGCATTGTCATATTTTACTTGTGTTATTCCATCTTATGACTCTTGTACTTGATTGAGTGTGGTATGTATTCCTTGGATTGGTGTGAGATGGCCTTGATAGCAAGTTTTCCATGATCGTCATCTATGTAGCTTGGGGGTTGCCTAGAGTGGCATAGACATCTATTACGTTTGACTATGGTAATACAATAGGGTGGTGGGTAACATTTCCCCATTGGTCCTATTGAGATGATCTTTCAAGAGCTGGATGGTTTCCTTATTCATTCTTGGCATTTTGAGTATGTTGTACTATGTGCCTATTGAAGCACTTTGGTGGTGATTTATCATTGATGTATATTCATGCTTTATATAATTTATTTATTGGAGTGTGATCCTTCCATGTTTGGGAAGTAACCTCTATCATGTTATTATTTTATGATGTCGTTTGGTTAGAAAATGAATCTTGTTCTGAATGGAATTTTATCATGTTGTAGCATTATCTCACATGTTGGAAATGGTTAAACAAGGATGTTAGAGTCCTTCATTTTATATGTTATGATTATGCCATGTTTATTGATTAGGTTGTATTGTGCCCACATTATGATTGAGATTTCTATGATTGGTTTTGGACCGAATCAATGTTGGTGTCGAACGAGCGTAGAATTCTATTTGGAATTTATTATATTTGGCATGTATGTTAGTAAATTAGAAATGTTATATTCATTTATATGATTAGATTTCATGCTTTTTATATTAGATAACATGTTGTTTACGGTTGTTTAGTGGATGCCATGTGATTCAGATCCTTGTGGTTGTGTCATTTTGGTGAGGTGTCGTGGTCGACCCTCCATGTAGCTCGTAGATTGATTGTCAATGTTGCTTGGCATGTTGGCAATATGTCAACATTGAATTGGTTTGTTTGGATGATTTGCTTGTTGAGAAATGTGTTTACTTGGTTTTAACCTTCTCTCTAGTGCCTTGGTGTTTGCACTTGTCTTGTTATTGATCTCCATCTTTGTTGGAGAGGATTTTCAACGTGTGTGTGCTTTGTAGGACTTAGATGGATTTTGGTGCTCTTGTTTTTTCCTTTTGAGTGTTTGTAAGTGGTTCTTGAGTGTTTCTAGGGTTTGTAGTGGCCTTGGGGAGGCATGTGTGTTGTTTCAGAACTTGTGCCTTTGAGAAAAATTTGTTTAGGCACTATTTAAGGACACTAGCACCCTAGGTGGACTACAAGGACTTTAGTACCCTAGGAGGACACTAGCACTAAATGCTAGAGTGCTAGAAAAGTTCTAGATCCCTTGAACACATTGTTATCCTATTTAACATTGTGGTCTTTGAGCTTAAGGATATTAAGCATTTCTTGACATTTTTTGAAGAAACTTTCCATAAAAAAAGATGTTCCACTTGGTCCTCTGAGTCCTCCCATATTTTTATATTTTTCGGTTATAAAAACTCAATTTATAGGCTTCAGGGTTGGTTTCTGGCCAAAATATTTTTTTTGGGTGGTTTGCATTTCCATTGGGGTGTTTGGTGCATAGATATCTTTGAGCTCTTCAATTTAAAAAAAATAGGCCCAATCGACCTCCCAGATGAGAAGTTATGGCCTTCAAAAGTTGGGCCTCCCGTATTGGAAAATGTAAAAATGTGTTGGACACATAAAAGAGCTGTAAGGGGAGTTGCACATGTTGATGTACACTTTGAGATATCACAAGGCATCTTTGATTAAAGATAATGAAACCTAAAAATTTAGGCGCCACTTTTGGGTGGTTTTAGCTCATGGTTTTGTAATTACCGTTTGATGGTTTCATGTATTGTATCTCCTATATAGTAGGTTCTTAAGATGGAGGTTGTGTGTGAGAGTCTTATAGATGTTGAGTTGCCTCCGGATCTCTGGTTGGTGATACTCCTGTGAAATCTTGCTCTGCAAGTATATTGTAATCTTGTTGATTTTTGAATAATATATTAGGCAACTTTTAGAGTGTGGGGTTTTTCTCTCCGAAAGGGTTTTCCCCACCTAAATCACTATGTTGTGGTATGATTGCTATTTATGTTTATTTATGTGTAATTTCTACAATTGTTATAAAGATCTAAAAAGTTTTGCATAACCCTCCTCTCAAGATTAGTGTAGGAAGTTGTTTCACTACCTTAGCTTCCTTACACATTTGTATCCTATATGTTACCTACCTTCATCTATTAATTGTAAATAATATTATTTCTTGAGTAAAATTAAACTATGCTTGAGATAGTAAATTCATGTTGGTTGGTAGTATCGAGGTCGTGGTTGGTTGATCCTGATATGAATGTGCAAAGAAATTACACTACAACAAAAGAGGCAATTAGCGCCTAAAATAGCACTAGAATTTAGTGCATTTGAGTTCATAAATTGGACACTTCTACCGACACAAAATGTAATGAAATAACTTGCACAATGGAAGAAGATGATATGAAATATTCTGCAAATACATGATAATAATTGAGAATAACAGGCCACTTCGAGGGGGTAATCTCCAAATATCTCCAATGAGAACACACTTCACAATATGATGATGAAATAAGACTCATATCCTCCTATATACACCTAATTATGCTTAGGATGAATAGACACACCCCTATATAAGACCTAGTCCAACCTATCTAACTAAATAATAATATAATAATGATAACATGACTTAATTAGAAGTTAAGATAGCCACAAGCCAACTATTCATAACCCAATATACACCCATATTAAGGGCATAGCATGCCCCCCCTCTTCAAAGAAGCATTGTCTTCAATGCTAACCAAGTGTGGATTCTTTTGAATGAACTCCTCGTACTCCCATGTGGCCTCTTCAACTGGTAAATTCTTCCATTGGATGAGATACTCAGTGAGGGTTCTATTCCTCAACTTCTTCATGCATGTTTGAAGAATGCACTCTAGTTCCAAAATGATTCTTCCTTCTTCATCGAGCTCCAGTAGTACTGTTTGAGTAGGAATATTATGCCCAATTACCTTCTTCAAACAAGAAACATGAAAAACTAGATGTATCTTTGTCGTTGGTGGCAACTCTAGCTTGTAGGCAACACTACCAATCTTTTGCATGATTTGGTATGGCCCATAATATCTTGGAGACAACTTATTATTCTTTTTTTGTTGCTTTAGTGAGATTTGCTTATAAGGCTGCAATCTCAAGAAGACCCAATCCCCAACTTCAAATTTTCTGTCACTATGATGTTGGTCCGCTTGTTGTTTCATTCAATTTTGTGCCATGGCTAAATTCTCCTTGAGTCCTGAAAGTACCTGTTGTGGATGAAGCAAGTGGTCCTCTATTGCATGAACTCTTGGTGACACCTTTAATGATGATGTGATGGAAAGAGGATGATATCCATAAACATTTTTCATGAGCTATGAAAAGAAGTGTTATACCACCATTCTGCAAGTGGTAGACAATCTACCCATTGAGACTGTTTCTCTGAAGTGAAACAACGTAGATATCATTCCAAACACTTATTAACAACCTCAGTTTGCCCATTTAATTGAGGGTGGTATGAAGAACTATGAGCCAATTGAGTACCCAAACATAAGAATAAATCTTTCCAAAAATGACTAGTAAAGATAGGATCATGATCACTGACAATAACCTTAGGTGTACCATGTAGCTTTTGGATATTCTCCAAAAAAACTTCTGCCACTGCACTTGATATAAAAGGATGTGATAATGCAATAAAATGTGCATATTTAGTGAGGTGATCAACTACTACCATGATGACACTATGACCTTTAGATTTGGGAAGCCCTGTGATGAAGTCCATGGATACCTCTTCCCAACGCTTACTAGGAATAGATAAGGGCTGCAAGAGACCTGGTGTCTTAATTGTCTCCCCCTTATTTCTAACAAACCAAACATTCAGCCACAACTTTTTGAACATCACCTTTTAGCCCTTCCCAAAAAAATCTTGCTTGACCCGATGATATGTCTTCAAAAATCCTGAATGACCACCAACTAGGGACTCGTGTAGCTTTGTGAGAATCTTTTGTTTAAGAGTGGAATTCTTGTAGATATACAAGCACTCTTTATACTAAAGAGTACCCCCCTTCAAACAAAACTTATTTGAACTACTAGGATCACTTTTTAATTGTTGGATGAGATTACTTGTCGCAACATCATTTTGCCACTCTACTTTGGCTTCTTCCACCCAATTTGCTTGTAATATTGAAAGAGCACACAATAAGGCTTCATCTTTCTCATCCTTCCTAGAAAGTGCATCTTCCACAATATTTTCCTTCCCTTTCTTATATACAATCTCAAATTCATATCCCAACATCTTAGTGACCCATTTTTGTTGCTCTTCAGAGGATAATCTTTTTCCAAAAAATATTTTAGGCTATCATGATCTGTCTTAACCTTCAAGTGTCAACCCATTAGATAAAGCCTCCATTGTTTAACTGCATGAAGGATCGCTAGCATTTCCTTCTCATAAATAGGTTTGAGCTGATTCTTACCCTTTAATTGATGACTCTCAAAAGCAATTGGTCGACCTTCTTGCATGAGAACAACTCCTGTCCCATTTCCAGAAGCATTGCATTCCACAATGAATTCCTTGGTGAAGTCTGGAGTGGCAAGCACTGGAGTTGTACACATAGCATCCTTCAATTTCACAAATGTTGCATTAGCGAACTCATTCTAATGAAAATAATCCTTCTTCAATAGAGTGGTGAGAGGTGCTGCTATACGACCATAATGCTTCACAAATCTTCTATAGTACCCTATCAATCCCAAGAAATCCCTCAGTTTCTTAATGGTTTTTGGAATAGGCCATTCCATGATAGCCTTAATTTTGTTAGGGTCCGCCTTTACTCCTTCATGTGAAACTATGTGTCCCAAATACTCCACCTCCTTAAGACCAAAAGCACACTTGGATGGCTTAGCATAGAGTTGATGATCTTCAAGTAATTGTTATGCTTGATCTACATGTTGCAAATGTTCTTCCCAAGTCTTGCTATAAATCAATATATCATCAAAGAACACTAACACAAACTTTCTCAAGAACTTCTTAAAAATGGAATTCATCAAACTTTGGAATGTAGATGGTGCATTGGTAAGACCGAATGGCATCACCAAAAATTCATAATAACCCTCATGAGTTTGAAATATTGTCTAACAAATATCTTCCTCCTTAATCTAAATTTGGTGATAACCAAATCTAAGATCTAACTTGGTAAAATGCATAGCTCCATTCAATTCATCTAGCAAATCATCAATGACTGGAATAGGAAACTTATCTTTAATGGTGTACACGTTGAGCACTCTATAATCTGGACACATGCGCCAAGTTTCATCCTTCTTACGCACCATCACCACAGGCGAGGAGTAAGCACTTTGGCTATGCCTGATAATTCCTGCCTCTAGCATCTCCTCAACAATTTTTTCTATCTCACTTTTTTGTATGTGTGGGTATCTATAAGGCCTGATGTTCGGTGGTTGGCTCCCTGGAACTAGTTGTATGGCATGATCATGATCCCTCTTAAGAGGAAGTCCTTTAGGCATATCTCCAAGAACCACTGAGTGATGATCAATTATTGCTTGTAAATCTGGATGAGTAGGAGCATTAGATTGAGAGACTTCTAATGAACATAGTTGGGCCACAAATCCATCCACTCCTTTCTTAAGCAACTTTTGCATTTGATGAGAGCTTACCATTTGTGGGGATTTTGCCTTCAACCCCCTTGGCTCTACTACCTTTCTTTCTGACTGAAATCTCATGAATAGTTCTTGGAAGTTCATCTCAATTGTTCCCAATGTAGTAAGTCATTGTACTCCCAAAACAATATCTGTTGCACCCATGGATATCACATACATTGGGGTATCAAGTTGATAATGGCCCATGGATAATTTAATGCTATGACACTTCTGGGGACAACTAACTGTACAACCATCTGCAATCAAAACCTGAAACTCTGGGGCTGGATATATAAAACAATTTAGACAAGTTGCCAACTTTTTGTTGATCAAATTATAAGTACTACCTGAGTCGATCAACACTATTACTTTCTGCTTCTTTAAGAAACCCACTACCTTGAGAGTTTGTGGCACACTAAAACTTGAGAGTGCATGATAAGAAATGATTGGTTGAGAATCATGTGATTCCTCACTTGACTCCCTACCCTCCTCTAATATGGGTTCCTCCTCTTCTTCCTCACTTGGACCTTCAATATAGAATAATTTCTTTTCACTACATTTATGTCCTCGACTGTATTTGCTATCACAATTGAAACACAACCCTTTTGCTCTTTTCTCCTCAATTTTTTGTGGAGTCAACCTAGTAGGTTGAGGAAGAGAAGGTGTTGAATATCCTTTCTCTCTTATCACATTAACCCCTTGCTTCTTAGGAATCAAATACTTCTCCTCTACCCTGCGTGCCAAGATAAAAGACTTATTTACCGAGCTAGGATTAAACATGCGTACCTCATGTTGAATGTGATCCTTGAGACCACCCAAGAATAAATCATTCAAGTTCTCCTCTGTAGTTGTATCCACTCTTAAGGATAGATTTTAGAATTTCTAAATATAATCCTTAATTGATCCTATTTGTTGAAGTTTAGCAAGATGGCTGAAGAAGTTGTTTGTCACACTATTGCTATATTGTGCTTGGAGTTCCTCTGTAAAAATTAACCATGAGATAGTGAGACCTTTTTTCCTCCAATGAGTAGAAAGCCAATGATACCAAATGAATTGGTCTAGTTCTAGATATAGGGAAGCTATTGTGACCTTTTGTCCAAATGGGATTTGATGTAATTCAAAAAAATTCTCCATTTGGTTTATCCATGTTAGAGGATCCTTGCCATCAAACTTGTGCATATCCACCTTTGGAAACAAATTCCTAGATCCCATAGGAGTATTAAAATTTGTGTCAGTATTAGCCGACTTGGAGGTTTCCCCTTGGTTGCTTGAGAACTCCTTTCTTAGTTCATTCATATAGGCGCTTAACATGCTTCGTATATCTAATATATCTCCTCTTAGGTCACACATATACACCTTAATTGAGGAAATGTCTTCCTTGACCTTAATGATTTCCTCATTATGATTAGTATCCTCTATTGTTACCCCATCCTTATTAGGAGTCTTCCCTGGTGTGACAACATTCTTTTTGCCCCTTGTTGCAGGCCCCGTCATGATTGAAACCAATAATTTTGAAATAAATCACACAAATAAAACCTAAATTATCTAAAAAATTTACTGTAACTTACTAGGGTCAAAATACCTCACCCAGAAAAAATCTCCAAGAAATAAGCAGATTTACAACCTTGAGAGCGAATTTTGTGGAAACACTAATTTTGCAATAACTCGCTTATTTCTACTCCAATTTATTTAAATTTTGGATTGTAGTCTCCTCTGGTATGTCTTCAAAAACCCAATAAAAATTAGGCTCTAATTCAGCTGGATATGAGAGATATGTAGATCCCAAATAAATTGTGTAGAAATCGTAATTCTGCAATAATTTACTCAATTCTGCTCCAATTCCTCTGAAATCTAGACTATAGCTTCTTTAATATGGTCTTCAAAAACTTTTTAAAAATCTTTAAAAAATTCGCTAAAATCTGAAAGTTATGCTCTTCCCAAAATTGCCTCCAATATTGAGAAAAAACCTTGCCTCTACGGTGCCAAGATCATGCTCTGATACCACTTGTAATGAAATAACTTGCACAATGGAAGAAGATGATATGAAATATTTAGCAAATACTTGATAATAAATGAGAATAACAAGCCACCTCGAGGGGGCAACCTCCAAATATCTCCAATGAGAACACACTTCACAATATGAAGATGAAATAAGACTCACATCCTCCTATATATACCTAATTATGCTTAGGATTAATAGACACACCCCTATATAAGACCTAGTCAGACCTATCTAACTAAAAAATAATATAATAATGATAACATGACTTAATTAGGAGTTAAGATAGCCACAAGCTAACTATTCATAACCCAATATACACCAATATTAAGGGTATAGAAAAAAACTCGGTGACAAACTGCATTTCACTTTAGCACTGGAATTAGCACTGAATTTAGCACCGGATTTTGTTGCTTATAGTTTGGCTTCTGATTTTGCTTCTAGTTTTGCTTCTTGTGTTGCTTCCAGGTTTGCTTCCAAGTTTGCTTCCGATTTTGCTTCCAAGTTTGCTTCCAATTTTGTTTCTAGTTTTGCTTCCACTTTTGCTTCCAATTTTGCTTCCAATTTTACTTCTAGTTTTACTTCCAATTTTGCTTCTGATATAATGTCGCTTGTTGCATCCAATTTTTCTTCTGGTTTTGCTTCCAGTTTGGCTTCCAATTTTGCTTCCAGTTTTACTTCCAATTTTGCTTCCGATATAACGTCACTTGTTGCATCCAATTTTGCTTTCAATTTTGCTTCCAGGTTTGCTTCCGATTTTGCTTCCAATTTTGCTTCCGATATAACGTCACTTGTTGCTTCAAATTTTGCTTCTATTTTTGCGTCTTTTGTTGATTCTAATATGACTTCTATTATTGCATCTTTTGTTCCTTCCATTATTACTTCTTTGTTTGCTACCTGAATTGCTTCTATTTTTGCTTCCTAGATAATGCCAAGTTTTGCTTCCAAGATTGCTTATAGTTTGCTTCTAGTTTGGCTTCCATTGTTGCTTCTTTTTTTGCTTCTAAAAATGCTTCTTGTTTTGCTTACATTTATTAATTTAATATGTTTTATTTCAATTTAATTAGTTAAATGTATCATGCCTCTTAAATAACTCATATGATTATAGAGTAAGTAAATTAAATAATATGTTTTATTTCAATTTAATTAGTTAAATATATCATGCCTCTTAAATAACTCATATGATTATAAAGTGAGTAATTTAATTATTTAACTCATATGATTAAATAACAAGATAATTATTATAACATGATCATCATCTATAATTAAAACAAGTGAGTCAAATATCTATAATTTAATTAAATTTGACAACATCCATCCTAAGCAGTAAATTAAAATCATCATACGTAATAAATATCCATCCAAAAATCATCGACCACTTTTAATATATATAAATTGACAAGTCAATACTGATAAGATCATCATCATATATAACTAAACCAAGTGAAAGTCAAATATGCCAGTAGATCAATAACATGTCAAAATGATACATGTCCAACAGTCGACATAAGTCAAAATGATACATGTACAAATGATATAAGTAAAAATGATAAATTATGTAACTCAAAATTATACAAGTCAAGATGATACATGTCCAAATGATATAAGTCAAAACGATACATGTCAAAATGATACAACTCAATAATATGGTACTACAGACCGTGAAAATGATACATATGATAGTGACCATGAAAAGAGGCGTCATAACAATATATCAACAATGATTCATGATGCAGTCTATATGATCATGAATGTTATTGGCTACTACCAGCAACTGCCTCATCATCATCATCATGATCATCATCGTTGTCATAATCATTGTCATCAGCCTCGGTGTCTTCTGTATCTGCGTCATCATCATCCTCTACCATGTGATCTGTACCAGAACCAACATAATCTGGATCTATATCATGAGGATCATCTTGATCTTCTGGAAGACCCGTGTTCTGCAAAAAAAATATTTAAAATGAAAAGTTATTATTTATTTCATGCAATAATTTGTTTTTCTGTTATATATCTAATATTACAACATATGAAATGAAACCATAATCATATTACATCATATCAAAGTGCACATATCATAATAAAATTTCAAAAAAGTTATAGCTAATATGTTATTCCAATGATGTAAAACATGCAACAATTCTAATAAACGTTAGTAAAGATCATTAAAAAAATTTGATATACAAGTTAACTATCAACTGTAAATTCTATTACATGACCTTAAGTGCCACAAATTTCTTGGTCCATGTATGTTCTTTTTCACTATTAATCTAATAACCTGCATTAGACAGAAACATTAAATTGTTTTTAAGTAGAAGTTGATTAAATTCTCTTACATGTCATTAAGGAATGCACAGTTTTTGTTCAATAATTATTTATCTTAAGGTTCATGAGTAACCTTAAGATAATGGTCTATTTTGTTTGAAAAAAAAAATGAAGTTAGCAATATGTTATTTGGCCGATTTTAGAAAGAAAAAATGTTAGCCCTATTCCCGCTCACAGGTCTTCAATGTGAGAGGGAATAGGGCAAATTTGGGGATTTAGAAAGAAAGATAAAGTTTAGGGTGTCTTCAAGATAGCCAACATAGACAAGGAGGTCAACCATGCACACATAATGATCAATTGTAGGTGTAATGCAATAAGGGTTACAAATGTGATTGAAGTATGTACAGCTCTCATCCACTAAACCTGCATGGCTGCATGCACCTAGAATACAAGCAAAGCTTACAATGTTAGGATATGTTCCAGAGTGCTTAATTAATTCAAATATTTTGAGAGCATCCTTGCAAAAACCATTTTGTGCATATCCTGTAATTATTGCATTCCATGAGATGACATCTCTTTGAGGAATTATGTCAAACAGTTCACACTTTTTGTCTATGGTTCCATATTTTGTGCATATGCTGCAATCATTATAGTCCATGAGACCACATTTCTTTGAGGCATTCTATCAAACAATGCATGTTCCTTGTCTATGCTTTCACATTTTGCATACATTTCTAACAAGGTAGTTGCAGCTACATCTGACAAAATTCCTCTATCCTTTATGTATTGATGGATGTCCATACCCTATTCCAAAGCTCCCATTTTGACACAGGTAGGGAAGATGCTGGAAAAGGTTCTGGAATTTGGCTTTACACCAGCCAATTGCATTTGCTTTAAAATTTCTAAAGCCTTTTCAACAAATCCATTTTGTGCATATCCTACAGTCATTGTAGTCCATGAGACCACATTTCTTTAAGGCATTTTGTCAAACAGTTCATGTGCCTTGTCTATGCTTCCACATTTTACATACATGTCTAACAAGGTAGTTGCAACTCCAACATCTGACAAAGGAGGACTTAGGCATTCAGAAACCTGACCATGCCACCTTGTGTGGATTTGATGAATGGCTTGTATCCATCAAATCTAATGAACTCTTAAACGATGTCTTCCTTAATCTAGACCAGCAATGTAGAGATAGTCCTCTAAAATAGAAGAATATAAAGTGGTCTTATTTTGTGTCTGCATTTGTATCATCATTACTATCTCCTTTGGGACAATTTTTTTTACCATCGAGGGATGGATGATTGAGACTAGTCAACACAAACCTTATGGTTACCATCAATTCCATCTCTTTGGTATTAAAAACTATGGATGCATTAATTCTATTATGGCAATGAGAGGATGCAATGACTGCCCTAGATTTTTTGTAATGACAACAATCCTATTTAACACTGAATTATGATTCATTCCCATAGTGGGATCTTCTCAGAGGAGTTTCAAACAACTCATACTCATAGAGTCATAGTTTTAGGTCACATATGTTATGGTAACAAGGGATTCCAACTATGATTACAATAGCTAAGACTGCCCTCATTTGTGACCGTAACAAGGTTCTTGGACAACACTATCTTGCTCTTCACACTGGGTACTATATAGGCCAAGATTGGGTTGAAGAAATCACTTGATGGTTACCTATATAGTGATACCACACCCTAATACCCCCATGCATTCTAAATAGCTTTAGATTTATACAATACTCAACCAAGATGAAATTGTATCACTGTACCACACTTAACTATGATAGTCCCTTCTTGACAACAATTTGTAATCTTTAGACTATTGGGATCCTTGCCACAAATAAATATTAGGTCAATGACACAAGGCTTTTAAACAAAAACCATAATCCCAACCCTATATCCATCCCCTTGGCAGTCTCAAGGGCCACCTTGAGACAAAAAATGCTAATGTACTATTATGACAGTTATGATTGTCCTTCATCGTTTCATTGTGCATTTGAAACTTGAGATGAGCATTGGGGAGGTCTCCATTGGTATTTTGTCATAGACAATTTGGGAATAGCAGACCCCCATCTTATCAATAAGGAAGATTATATAAATCTTGAATAAAACAAGAAAAACCTCATGACTGTATTGCATGTTAGCAAATTAACTGTGACAGTAGTAAGGTTAGTCAATAATTTCCACACCTTTATATTCAATCTTTGGATCATTAGGGGGGTAAAATCATGGAAAATACTCATGGCAAGATTTTTAAAATAGGCATATTCAACTTCAAGTATTTCTGCAGACCTTAGGAAGGTGGATGTAAACTTAGTGACTATAATTACCACCACAAAGACTATCCCCTTTGTGACTATGACAAGGTAACACTATCATGCTCTTTATGGCAATCCCTTCTCCAATGTGTGATGACCTAATAACATTTATCTCCTTTGTAATTTCAATGCCTCTCTAATGCACTATCATAGGAGTCTTGATAGTCCTTATGTATCAATGAAGAAGGCTTCCAACAAATCCAAAAGGATTGCTTAAGATTACATACAAAGTCCTAGCCTTCATACCCTAGTCGCATATCACCCCTCTAAGAAGACCTCAAGACTTTATGGGTTCCAAACATAACACAAACCCAGTCCTATATGACTGTCACTACCTTAAGTCCCTCAAAATTCTTATATCAAGCTTCCCTTGGCTGGCAAGGGTCTTGAAACTCCATTGTCCCTGCTAGTCCGAACTTGGAATGGTCAATATAATGATTCTACTACAATGCATAAAATTGACCCAACTATAAAATGTTAAAGATTGACCCAACTATAAAATGTTGAAATTTAGAAGGAATGATTTATTGGTAGGCTAATTGCACATATCCAACATGAACTAGTTTAGCTCACTCTCCCTAATTAAAAAGTTGCCTTAAAAGTTGTGTTGAGATTATAACAATTAGGGGAGCCCCCAACATATGATTCTACTACATGCCTAAAAGAAAAAATGGAAAAATGGTCACGCAAATAGCACAACTTGCAAGTGAAACTCTTAATCAATGTGGTTTATGATGAACAAAGTGCCACACTAAGGGGCATATAACTACAAACTATCTAGTGGTGGGAGCTCAAGCTATTAATGCCACATAGTTTCCTCTTACTCAACACATACCTAATTGCACCATATGTCATGAGACTCATGAAATTGTCCACTACTGCAAAAATGAAAGGATGTTCCTATCAATTACTAGTGCAAGGTTTGTCACACATCCACCCATGACGCTACCACCTACAAAATAGTACAAGTCCTCCACAAGGCAAGAGGAAAACAAAATTAAACACAACCACGCAACCCCAGTCACAACCACAATAGATGGTGTTGTGCTATTAGGAGCCGTAATATATGGAGCATGGAGGAAATCAAGGGGGCCATGGTAGAGTATGCAATAGAGGAATCTATTTCTACTAGTGTGGAGAACCTGGGCATACCTCGCATAGTTGCACAAAGTTTCCAATGTATACTTATTATGATATTGATCACAAGATAGAGGATTGCCCTACAATGTTGCAACTGTTGGAATACTCAATGATGTGCCTTTGATAAGGGACTCATCATTTTCATAAGTTCTATCACCACCTAATGATTCAATAAAGGATCTGCTATCTATACTTTAATTCAATATAAACAAATGTGTGGATGATTCAGTGGCCTATTCACACAACTCATGTTTGTATATAAGTGATTGCCCTTACAATTGTCAAGCTTTGTGGAGTAAAATTATTGTGAAAAATGTCCAAGGATTGTTCTGTAAAGGTAAAAAGGTGCATTCATAATGAGAGTGACTGAAGTTCAAATCTCAACACTGCAATAAGGTAACTAGGAGGACATGTGCACATGTCCAGGACTACAAATAATGGGACAATTGAGTGGGATCTAGGGCCAACAAAGAAGCACTTTAGAACTCATCCTACTCATCAATAAACAACTCAACACAAGAAATGCAAATTGACATATTAACACAACAATATCCAACTAAGTTATTGAAAGTCAAGTATTGATACCTCGTTCTCCATCCAGATTACAAAATCAGTCCACTTTTTGCTTTGTAACATTTCCTTTTCAAATTGCCTTGGATGCCGGCCATATTTCTCCTCCTGTCAAAACATGGAACATGGACTAGTTAAACTAATTAATATGCAATCATTTACTTTTTCCTAGGAAATAAAAAAAAAATCATTTAACATATTAAATATACTTACAAATGTATAGATCAAGGCCTGTAAACCTTTATGGCCACTGTGATGCGTGACACGAAGTTTGTCAAGCCTAGCCTTGGAGGCCTTGTCCTGAAACATATACTAATTCAATTTAACTATGCACAAATAAAATTTAAAAATTGTTTAATAAATTTGATATAATCTTATGAGCAAATTCAAAAACCTGCGTACTCTCCTCACCAGACTTCCTCCGTGCATCGAACTTCTCATATGCTTTTACAAGCTCTTTCCATACTTTCACACTTACATCAATTGGCCTTTTTTTGAGCCTTGGCTCAGGAGGGAGTTTTTTTATCTTCTTTGTTTGGTTGCACCAAAATCTCTTCCAGTTTTGAGACATTCATAGCTTTATGTTCTTTACAAACTAACTTGTGCCAATTCAGTCTCCATGTCATGGATAACTGCTTTTTGCAGGTGCATGGGTATCTTTGAGAATGGCAAATGTAGATGGTCTTTGAACCGTTGAAGGCATGATTCCTTCAACCTATTCACAAACATTGTTCCAGCATCTATCTTTCAGAATTCCCCTGAAACCACATCGTATTCTATCTTGGTATCATAGGTACCAATGCAAGATGAAAAACATGGCATGGTGGTCGAAGAAGTCTGTGTCCCAGGAGTGGCTGGGATATTGGAATTCTCTGCTCCCTGTTCCACATTCTTAGCGGTTATTGTTATTGATTTCCTCCTGGATCTTTTGCTCAATCCAAGACTGGATGGGGGAATCAATTGATTCCATTTGACACGGTTGATTTGGTTGCAATGTTTTAGGGGCTTTACTAGATCATATATATAATTTCTTCTTTTAAATTTAAAAATAAAAAACTAAAAACTAAAAATCAAAGAAACAATGGAAACATTTACAAATCTATAAATTGACAATGAATTACCTCATTGTGGCCAAGAGTCTTCTCCCTTTGCTCTCTCTCTCTATATATATATATAATATATTTCTTCTTTTAAATTTAAAAATAAAAAACTAAAAACTAAAAAATCAAAGAAACAACGTAAACATTTACAAATCTATAAATTGACAATGAATTACCTCATTGTGGCCAGAGTTTGCTCCTTTTGCTATCTTCCCTCTATTGCTTGACATTTTGAGGTGACCTAGGGTAAATTATTTTCGTCCAATCTGTGGAGGCAAACGAAGTACACATTACCAGGTATGAATCAATTGTTGCCTTGGGAGGGATCTATAGTTATGGGCCTAATTTTAGTTCTCTCACCCTCATCTCAAAATCCCTATCTCCTCGTATTGTCTCGACCAACCTCTATTCCCATGGGATCTGGCTACAGTGGGGCAGATGCAGTTTAACGACTTGTCTTGAAAGCACTCGACTACTTTTATAGGAAGGAAGGGAGAAAGTTGTCTTCAAAGAAAGGTATGGATGGGAATGATAAGCGAACCGGGGCATTGGGGTTTCAAAAACATGTTCACTACTCTCGAATGCAGAGGAAATAATGCAATGTCTACAATCTTACCCTCCTTTGCAACCACATGAGACTTGAACGATTCGCCTGTAAACAAAACAATATTCACAACCCTTTCTTCACAATCCTCTCCATTTAATCCAAACAAAAATATTTGTGGGAATGAAAAAAATAAATTGTAAGCTTACCTATGGTGTCACAAACTAAATCAAATTTCTCATCTACTTGCTTGTAGTTGATCCCTCAGAGGACGCCCTCCTTCATGTGGCATTTTTTCCTTTTATCTCCTGTCTTCCTTCACGCGGCATTTTTCTCCTCTCATCTCTTCCTTCACACGAGAAGTTTTTATTTTTGTTTTTTGATTCATTAGTCAGCACTATAGTCGGTGTAGTTAACGTCGACTTTAGCGCCAACTTTTAGCCCTAAATGTAATCTTTTTGGGGCACAAAAAGCAGCGCAAAGTGCACCTAATTTAGCGCCTATCAGTGCAAAATGATGTATTTTGCTTGGAAGTTGATAAATAAATTGATCCTAAATTGACTTCATCTTCATATGTTCCAAGGGAGCAATCATGGTTCCCTATTTTATCTATTCCTTATCCCATGTCAATTTTCTGGGTGCAAAACTGATACAGGTTAGATTTTTGAACTCAGAAATGACCCCTAAACTTTTAAATTTAAATTTAAATGAGGCCATGTTCACCCTATACAACTAGATGACTCATCTAAAGTGTGAAATATTTCAAATTGCATGTTACAGATTTGTATAAAAAGACAAACCCTAATTCATTACTATCATCTTAGATATAGGGCTTATTGGGGAATTATGAAAAATAATCTATGAGAACTAAATCATTATCATGTGACATTGACATTGCATCAACATCCTATGTGTATTGCATGCTTCCCTGTTGTCTTCAATCATTAATTTGTATCATTAAATTAGTAATAGGAGTTTAACTAAAGGAGAAATATCCTAGCCTACCAAAATCCTCAATAATGTCTATCGACATGCACTGAGATCAATTCCATATCCATGGAAGTGTATTGGAATGAAGCATCATGAATTTTATAGTTTTGAGATAGTTTTTTATAGTCCTAGTTATTGTTGCACTAATAAATCACTTAGCAATGTCTAGCATAGTCATATCTTCATTAAACCTAGAGCTAAATACCATTATTTTTATTATTTAATTTTGAGCATTTATTTTAGTGGTGTTATTACTCTCAACTCTTTATCCTGGGTAGGTTATATTATTTATTCATTTTGATTTAATTAATTTACTTGGGATATTTATGCGAGGCATGTTATTTTTCCTTACATAAATTCATGAACCAAACATTCTTAATCACACTCAAGTTTCATCCTTAGAGTTTATCCTTCTACATTAAGGTTATAAATCTAATATTTTTAAGTAGATATGATTCATTTTATACTTTATTAGGGCTTGGATGCACCCCTTATCTATGTTTCATTGCTATTATCTTGATTAGGGTTTGGGATTTTTTGTGTAATCTCTTTGATCCCACTAACCCACCCTTATTTAATGTATTATTGATAAATCATTCATCGTGTATTATCATATATATTTGTCTATTGCCTTTATCCATGCATATATTACATATTTTGACATTTTTTTACACTTTTGTTAGATCTCATCATTCCATCCTAAAGTGGGTTTCAATCAAGAATAAGGAATCTAATATCTAGTTTTCAAAGAGAAAGTATCTACGGTTTTAATGAATTTTTGGAAGAAGTGTAAGATAGAGAACCAGCTAAAATTATTAGTAATAGGTTTTCCTTCATCTAGGATAACAAGGGACCATGTAAGAGATGTTTAGCTAAAATTATTAGTAATAGGTTTTATTTGTAGTCAGCTTGTAAATAAATATTTTTTTTATGTGAATTTGTAGTCATTTTGTAATCATAAGATTTGAGCTCTAGTTGTCAAGATTCCGTGTGTAAACTTTTTGTGAAGAGCAAAATGTTGCAATGTCCTATTTTGTTTTTCATAATGCGTCTTAATGAAAAGTGAGCGTATTAACAAGATAATTTCAACAATATTCTCTTGGTGCATGGTTGTTATGTGACTATTGTCATTATTGTGTATTAAAGGATCCAGAGGAGGCCATGGAGAGAGTATGTGGATGGCGTAGAACTACTAAATCACAGAGAGGAAAGTGGGTGGAAATAGATATGACAACAGAATCTGCAGATACAATAGAGGTAAGAAGAGAAAGCAACCTCAACCAAAGGAGGAAGGTGTTTATGAATTCACAAATGCTACAACATAGAGGAGATAAAGTCATTTTTCTGTCCATGAGGCCTATGAGGTCAAACTTATTAGTTGAAAATGCACAGTAATGGTGATTAAATGTGATTCTATGATCAAGGGAAAAGTTTGAAAATTAGGATGGCCAAAATATGATATCAATATGTCAAATATATGACTAAAGTGAGGTATTCTGTTGGATAGCATATTCGTTGAAATAATATAATTGGTGTACTAAACATTATTTACTATGTTGTGTATTATAGGGGCCAGACGAGGCCATGGCAACAGATCGTGTCATATCAAATGAGAACACAACGGATGAAGCGGGACATCAGGTACTCAAATTTTGACTTAACTTAGGAAAAAATGATTTGATAGCATTTTGTGATACGTCCATATATTTTCATAGTATTATTGAAATTTATAATGTATTATCCAATATTGACATAAATTAATGCATGTTGTTGATTATTTTAGATGGAGATTGGAGCAAATGCAGAGCCTGAGCGTTCAACTAGAAAAAGAAAAAGATATGTACGTGGACGTGGACCTAAAACTGTTAAATCATGTAGAGGACAGTGGGTGGAAGAGGATATGACAATGGATCCTGTAGACACAACAAATGATTGCACTGAACAAGAGGTTGGTCAGGACTATAGTACATGGGATGAATACTTTGAGAAAATTGTTGTTTGTGGATGTTTTGTATGTCGCGGAAAGAAACAATTTAAACAAGCGATCGTACAAAGACATTACATATATGATGAGCTTCCAGTCAATAGTATGCCTCCTACAATCGATTCAAATCCAATAGGAATTGTAGTAAGGAATTTTCCAATTTGATATAAATAACATGTATACTTCATTTAAACATTGTTTTATATTATTTAAATAACTAATTTTTTTCTTAATGGATACTTGCAGGATAAAGTTCTTGGTTTAAAATTTCTTGGATCACCGACTTCTAGCCTAAAGGGCAATGATCATTTATCAAACGATACATCTAACAAAAATATGTGCCAATATACCAATTCGGAAGATGAGGAATTGATGAAAACAAGTAACAGAACAAGAACCGGTTTAAAGATACATAATTTGCTTAAAGACAAGGGGAAGGTGGACTACATATCCAATGAGAATGAATGTGATGGAGATGATGACATACCCTTGAGTTTGAGAACAATTTACAAAGAGACATTTGATCGTTGACTATATTGTGCTTGGTCTAGTGATCAACAACTACCTAGAGTGTACGAGGTGTTTCAATTTTGGGAATATAGCTACATGATACGACCCTCCAATATTCATGGAGCGAATCTAGCCCTCTTTATTGTCCAAAATGTACATGTGGGATCTAAACATAGAAACAATTTAGAACAAACCACTAGGAGATTAATGCCATATTATGGTCCATCATATTATAGTGGTGAATGGAGAAGGCTAGCAGAATATAAGCCTAGCATGTCAACATATGGTCTAAATTCAAATATGTATACACATCATCTCCAATTGGAAAGTGGAAAAGAAATGAATAGAGGTCATCTTATGTATATAGATGGACATGCATACAAACACAAAAATATTGTAGGATTTATAAATAGTAGTAAGGGAAGGGACCCTACTATAAGATCTGTCAATTTGTTGAGGTTATAAATGATAAAGATGGAGATATGGAAAGAGAGGTTGATATATTCATAATGGTTGAGGCTATTATGGACCTTACCATCGGGGATGAGTTATTGATTGATTACCCCTTCTTAAAACACACTCCTGCACGAAAGAAGAGGGAAGAACAAGGTCTCCCTAAGGATGTTCTTAAGGGCAGAAAACCAAAGAATAATAAATGAGTGTGGACTGATGTTTTATAAACTATGTTGTCAAAATTGTGTTTTATTCAAATTATTGTATAAAAAAAGGTAGTCTATAAAATAATGTTCCATTATTCAATTGATGTATATATGTTCATACAATTTATATTTTTATTTTTTAAGCCATATTTGATTATATTTCTTTGAAATTGATACATTTATGATTTATCCAATTGTTGCCAAACATTAAATAATGCTTGTGTTTGTTGATAGGTAGAAGATGTTGATGGAACACATAGTAATACCCAAGATCCAACTGGGTTATTAATATTTGGACATGATGATCCAAACCATCCTTTAAACAATACTAGGGTGAAAAGAGCAAGATTGAAGAGAATACTACCAGCTGAGAAATTTGAAGAGCTAATGAGATCCGCATACACTGATGACATGCCACCTAGCCTTAATGATGATGATCATGATAGTGAAAATGCAGTGCACGAAGAAGGATTGAATGAAATTCTTATAGGTTTCTTTGGGGATGGAAACAATGATGACAATAATGATCATATGGTTGACAGTAATGATGATAGGAGGGGTAATTACCACTAACATAATGTTGATATTAACACCCTGAAAGACTCCATCAAGTAAGCAGCGAAGACACCCATGTTCAAATTGGGTGCAAGTAGAACCTCAAAACTGGCATGCACATTAATATTATTAGAAATAAAGTCACTATTTGGTTGGTCAGACAAAGGATTCACTACCCTACTGAAGTGAGTTGAAATCTATTTCTTACTTTGCATTGTCAATTGGTGTACATAATTTGTAAACATTCATCAACTTCATTTATATTTCTTTAAGGGGATTTTAAAACCATAATTGTATATAAATAGTCCTAGTATAGATTGACATATCAAACATGTTCATCATAAGTCAAACATTCAATTGATTTAATCTCTGGCAATCTTATAGGGCACTAAAAACTAAAATATTCCCCAAAGAGAATGTGTTGCCATCAACTTGTAGAGAGGCACGTCTGTTGTTGGTTGAGTTGGGGATTGAATATAAGCAAATTCATTCATGTAAAAATGATTGCATTTTATATAGAGATGAATATCAAAACAAGGTAGAATGCCCTGTATGCAAAGAGAAGAGATATCGTACAGATGTAAAAGTTCCCACAATTCCAAAGAATGTTTTACGTCACATGCCAATTATACCTAGACTTCAACGAATGTTTCATTGCAAGTCACTTGCACAATTGATGGACTGGCATGCAAAGAACAGGAGTAAAGATGGATTCATGTGAATTCACATTGACTCCTAAGCAATGAAACACAGAGGAAAAATGGCCAAGAAAATTCAAAGATGAACCCCGTAATATCAGGTTTGGTCTTGCAATTGATGGAATGTGCCCATTCTCTTTTCTGAGCTCAAATTATAGTGTTTGGCCAGTCAGATTGATAGTATACAATATTCCCCCATGGACGAGTGTTAGAAAGGAGCACCTTATGCTGACTCTTATTGTTCTAGGAAAACATCAAGTTAAAAACATGGATGTTTATCTTGTGCCTTTTATTGATGAGATGCAACTACTATGAAAAGGCATAAGAATGTATGAAATATCATGTCCCCCTTCAAATAGTTCCTTCATGTTGTATGGTGTGCTATGTTGGACTATTCATGATTTCCCAAGACTTGGTGTTTGTTTTGGTAAGATAAAATATTTACGTATTTACACTCATAATTTATTTTCATCCCAACTTTCATACTTAGTTTTATACTTTTTTTTTATGTTATTAACATTACTTATTGAATTATAGGGCTTCAAACAAAGGGGATATTTGCATGTCCAAGATGTGCAGAACAATTTCAAGGGCGGTATTCTAAAGATCTACATAAATTTATTTACACAAACAACAGGGTTTTTCTACCACTAGATCATAAGTTTAGAAATCGTCTGAAGAATCAATTTGATGGAAAAGTTGAAAATAGAGGCCCTCCCATGATTATGGGTCTAGGTGATTGGCTTAAGAAGTATGAAGATGATGAATTGAAAGCTTGGGAGGATTTTTTTGATCGGGGTGATTCAATTGAAGAACCAAAACAAGTTATAGTTAATATGCCACAAGGAACGAGAAGGAAATCCATATTTTATGAGCTCCCTTATTGGAAGGATCTATTAATATCTCACCTATTAGATCCTATGCACATCTTCAAAAATTCCCCATATTCTATATTTTGACATGTATCAAGCAAAGAGAAGGACACCTTGTCTTTGAGGAGAGATATTACTCTTTCGCATACCAAAATTGATAGAAAACATTTGTGGCCAAATAGGGAAAATGAAACATATGCAGAAGCTCCATGGATTTTGAAAAAAAAAGAGCTAGACCAACTAAAAAATGTCATCTGTTCAATAAGGACACCTACTGGCTATGGGTCATCATTGGCTAAAGCTTTTACAGTTGATGGACATATCACATGATTTAAAACACATGATTTTCATAATTTTATGAAGTTATATATATCATCATTTAACATTTACTAGCAACTTTGATTAAGTACTAGATATATTTTGATATTTTGTTGTGTGAGAAAAAATTACTAATGACCTTTTCATAAATGTATTTGATAGCATATCATGCCATTGGCAATTAGAGGGGATTCATGTCTTACAGTTGACTTAAGGAATGCCATAAGTCGATTCTCAGCATTTACAAGGTATGTGGTTATATGAAATGTTCATGTGTGAGAGACATAGAGATATTATATAATTGCATTTTAATTTTTGACTAAAGGTTCATACTAATTTACTATTCTTATATTAGGTGGGTGACCTCCAAGGAGATCCACGAATGTGAAGTGCCAAAATGGAAGAAGGAAATTACAAAAATTGTATGTGTATTTGAGAAGGAGCTCCCTACAAGTTCCATGGACCTATAAGTCCATTTACTTATACACCTAGTCGATGACATTGAATTGGCGAGTGTCGTATCAATGAGGTGGATGTTTTTCTTTGAGAGGTATATGCAAACTCTAAAAAGATATGTTTGACAAAAGTCACATCCAGAGGGTTGCATGGCTGAAGGGTATGTATTGAATGAAGCATTTTTCTTCTTGTGTGAATTCCTTGGTAAGGATTTTGAAGATGGGCCATGCTTGTGGGATGAAGAACGAGCATCAGATATTGTTGATGGAGAAAAAACACAATCTAATGGTGTTCAAGTAGAAATTAGTAAGTAAATTCATGATCAGTGTGGTTGTTTTTCTTGCAATCATTAATTTACTCTGTAATTTATTTGTCAAATTAACATGACATTTGGAGTTTGAAATAAACATGTTGACATGTAATAGGTGTAGACAAAAGTGCTATACTCGACAAGTTCATTATGTACCACATAGACTTTTATGAATAAATGGATTGATCGGTATGATAAAAAGAGAGAAGAAGTGTTAGAAGCAAGGAGACAATTTAAGAGATCGAACCCAAGGAATACTCCACTTCCCACTGATCTGCTTGGGGAATGGGGCAAAGATTGCACACTAGAATGGGTTACTAAACAAATTCAAAATCAAATAGAAGATGCAGGTATAGATTCAGACATAACAGAAGATGAAATCAACATGTCTAGAGAATGTGAAAGAAAGGTACAGTTGGAATTTTACAAAATGTTGTTTCCTTACAGTTTTGACAATATTAACTATTTTAATATTCGTCGTTATATTTGTTTTCACTGAAATAAATGGTCTTTCACAAGCGAGGAAATATCTAGCAATGTGGGCATATGGTCGACATTATCGTGTAGAAAGTGTAGATGTAAAGAGATGATCCTTTGATTGTGGCATCATGGTTGACTTCAAGCAATCCAGTCGATCAAGCTCAAAAGATAAGAATATAATTGAAGGGAATCTACAATATGTTGGGAAAATACAAGAAATTATTGAGTTGGATTACCGCTCTTTTAAATGTTGTATTTAAGTGTAGATGGTCTGAAGCATTTGAGAGGACACAAAGACATCATACCCATAGTGGATTGTTTTCTATAGATTTCTCATGTTTCCTACCGGAGGATAAGGAGCCTTATGTTCTACCAATTCATTGTGAGCAGGTATTTCTTTAACTCAAACAAGAAGCAGTAGTGATCATCAATCTATTAATTCATAGTTTATTACAAATATATACATGTGTTTATTAATCAATAAAATTGTTATACCATACATCTAATATATGTATGTTGTTCATGTGCAGGTATTTTTCTATGAAGATATTTTGGACCTGAAATGGATATTTGTCATACATTATGATCCAAGATTAAGGCATGTATTTGACGATGCATTAGTGGATACTGAGTAAAACAATGATGACCAAAAAAATGAGAGAGAGGGATTAGAGAACATCCAAGAAATTAACATCCATGATGATGTTGAAGATGGTTATGTTCAGGCACAAGAAGACAACAATCCAGAGTTAGATGATGTTATGGAAGACAACAATATGGATGGTATAGAAAATGATGATCCAAATACATCTGGTAACAATATAGATGGTCTACAGTCAAATTTTAATGATGATGAAGATGATGCAGGTCAAGATGAGGATGATGATAATATCAAATACTTGAAAGAACATATGAACATTGACAATGATACACTGTATGACATTACAACAGACAATAATGTTAATGGCCAAGACTTGTAAATTTTTAGAATTATTTGCAATCCATGTTTAAAAAAGGATGATTCTTATGGCCTAAACTTTGAAATGATTTAGTAATATTATTTGTGTTGATACAAATTACCTATTGTAATATCCTTAAATTGTTCAATCTTTGGTATGAATTGTTGGTAGAAAAAATTAGGATTACTTGGATGCTTCTTCCATTCATTTTGTATCAACATATGTTCGTGAAGACAAAAAAGTTAATAAAATATTAATGCACGTAACTCACAATTATTTAAATAAGCAACTTTGTTAACTTTATTATTTTTAAATAGTTTCCATTTTTATGTTGAACATAATTTTGAACATGTAATTGAAAACATCCACAGTAAATGCTTTACTATATCAGCATATTCATTCACATAAGCATAGTTTTGAGGCTCAATAACTGATATTCATTCAAATATAAGAAGAAATAAGTAAGAAAAACATAAGAAAAATACAAAATGATAACACACTCGTAGAGAATCTCTAATAATAAGATGCTCTATTTCATTCATAAGTTCAAAAGTTACACCAGCAGAGTTTTGGTACACCCTTCCACTCATACCTTTTTATTTATTTATTTTTATCAAAGTTTATATAGAGATTACATAATATCAACCATAATCCCTAAGCCATTAACCATTAAACTACCTAACCCCTAAGCCCCAAATCCCTTATCTTTTGGCCCTTAATCCCTTAAACCCTAACTGTAACATCCAAATCCGAAATAACAAGAAGTAACTAAGTTTTCACAACGGTAAAATTTTTTTTTACTAGGAAATCACATGCAAAAGTTTCTCATCTATAATCCAATACAACATTTTTCATTTTATCATACACATGATCTCATTTTCCTAAAGCTGAAAGAAATGATATATATTAAACATTTTGTTTTCTAACAAATGAAATTTTCTTGAAACAACATATATTGGAAACATACCATTATCATGCATCTTAATTGTCGATCCATCACATTCAAGACTCGGCATTCCTCGGTATTTGGAAGAGAAAGTATCTTCAAGGAGCTTAACCTCCAACCACAGACCGTCGGTCTCCCGCACTCCTTCCTAACCGGAAGTGGCCCTACCCTACTCAAGAGGATAGACTTAGGATAACCATCGGCGTTTGCCATCTGAGCTCTGGTGTTGTAACCTACGTGTCTTGTTATCGCGCAGATCCCTAGATACCCTCTAGTCATGCACGACACTCCACAAGAAACGCCATCCAGTTACGGTGAATGTTCGATGCACTTGAGGATAGTACATCACCTTGGCCAAAGGATTTGTTTTTAATTAGCGTTCTAAGAACGCATGAACTTGGTTCACCCACCCTACTCGACTTGAACTGGTCGAAATCCTACAGTTTCCTATTTGTGTTATTTTTAACTATTTAACGACCTTGATGACCTCAAGGGTTTAGGATATCCTCCTACAATAGCGCATGGCACAACTTTACTCTTATCTCAAGTTTAGAGTTTCATAATCCATTTTCATGTAATAACATTTCTTATAAGCGCCCACTCCTAAGTGGTTTCCTATTTGTTTACTTGCTTCCCATGTTTACACAACATACTCAAACATTTAAAGCCATTTCCCATTATTCCAAAATTCAAGGATTCTAGACTCATATGGTCTACAAGATAAAACGATTCTAGCACCGTCGCATGCAATGTAATTTCAACTCACATGCGGGTTTTCAATTCAAATTGTTCATTTCAGAACATGACGGTTTCCTAATCATTACTAAAACTTTATCCTCCTACTCCTCTTTCCGTGTCATTAGTTTCACATGGTTCAACAAGATGAAAGTCATAAATAAAATATAAATGATTATGGAATCTTCTTATGTCAATAAAGATGACCAACGCATGGTCGACCTCTAGTTAAAGATGTATGATGGTTAAGACATTAGCTGTTTACAACTGTATTTTCCGGCTATTAATCACTCTAATTTTACGTCAAAACGTGCTTAAAACTGTGGTTTTTGACTTCTACGCAACATGCACGTGGAGCAACATGTTTACTCGCTGTGGAGTTATCGTTCAAGGAAGGTATATTGCATCTTGCATCAAAATAAGTTCGTTCCTAAATGGATATGCGTTAGAGAACTGCGTTCTTTTATTACACTGCTTAATTCATGGCAAAAAATGCTACAATTTCTGAGTTTACGAATTCAAGAAAACAACATACTACTTTTTCTGAGTTTTTAAATTACAAACACAGTGATGAGACATCAATACTTCTATTTCTGAGTTTTCAAATCTCAAACACAGCAATGTTACCATTACGTGGATTGACCGCATACAGATATCATACTAGGTTTACGTTGTCGTACATTTTTTCTCGTTTTTAAACGTATTGATCTTTTGCAAAGTGAGTCTTACTTACAGATCTAAACTGAGAAGAATAATGAAGGAAATGAACCTATTGATAAAAATGGAGGTTGCTGTGGTAACTCCACGTTCTCCTCTGCTTTTCTTCGAAGCTATCTCTTTTATCTCCTTCTGAAAATAACGACAGTCCACACTAAATAGATTCCTCTCTCTACCGGACACTATACAAGACAAGGCAGGCTCCTTACTTAGAAAATGTCCACCCACAGACAACTACAGGCTTCTTAGTTATCTCACCCTCTGCTTTCTACTCAGAAAAATGGATCGCTCCCTAGAAATAACCTATCACTCCTTCCCTCACTCACGTTTTGCTCATTCCATCAGAAACTTTCTTCCTCTACTAAAACTCCCAAAACTCTCTCTCTTGCTGCCGTTTTCTTTACTCTTCACAAAGCCGGGCTCTCCTCTCGTCTCTCTCTGCCCGTTCTAACTCATAACTCCGTAGTTTTTAACCTCCCAACACTACTTCTTCCCTCGCGATGATGGCCCTTTCTACTCTTACTGCCGTTTCTTTTCTCATAGCCCCGATCACTATTCCCTCAAAACTACCTCTTTCCTCTTTGGTGTCGGTCTCCCCTAAAACAATCGTCGTTTATCATTCTTCTCCCAACCGCAGCTACACCCTATCCGTCGATGTCTCCCTCAACTCTACTTCGCAGTTACTTTTTCCTCCTCTTTCGCAGTTTCTCCCACCATTTCACCCTCAACGACGGCTACTTCTTCCTCTCTTACACCTTGCGAAGGAGAATCTCTCATTAAACCCTTCATTCACATTCTCCCCTCTCCTACTACCTGCGAGGAAGGTTCTAACGACTTCCATCCACCTTCCATTAATCTCTCTACTTCTACAACTACCTCCGACTTCTCCTAACCTCCGCAGTTCTATCTTTTTTCACACAACAGCCACCGAAACCTCTCCACCTTCCTAGATAATGGAGTAACATCATTTAATATCCATTACTCTCCTTCATAACTGCAAACTACCTTCCTCTCACGTTATGGTAAAAGGAATCTCTCCAAAGAGTTCTCGGTTGACATAATTTAATCATATGGGTCGACACAATTGATTTTAAACCCAACTTCCCATTTATCATGACCAATCAAAAGGTGGTGGTTCCTAAGGCGACGTGGCTTGCTAGAAGACATAACGACTCCGCCTTCACTCGAATACCAAGTTATCTAATTCAATCCAAAAGCCACCATAAGATGTATTGTGGAGTTAAGCTCGGCTTGGCGGTGGTTTAGGAAATGACTAAAGCATCGTTTTGGTCGAAAAGGGACAAGAGGCAATGACCAACTTATTAAGAAAGCTCAAAGTTAGATTGACAACTACTCGTGGTCAAAGACAGAAGAAAAGACTCACGTTAATCGATGACCAAATAAATTATTTCACGCTATGGCTTCAAATCGACATTCGTCGATCTTCAAGAATAGAATAACTTCACAATACAAGTTCGACGCGTTTTACGACAATCACGACGGATTGGTCGTAACGCGAACGAGTTCTTACGACGTTAGACGCACAAAGCCGACTTCTCGCGTCTTTCGACTACGAGACAAGATTTACAATTTCGCCACAAGATGGTTCAATAAACACTTATAAACAAAAATATTAAACGTCTAAATAAGTCGACTTGCTATGATGGACTTACAACGGCATCGATGACTCCAAGATTCTACATGACGTCTTTCAACTAGATTATCACACTTTACCCCTTGACGTCGACATCTAGTTAACTAACCCAACCGACAAACAAGACTAACTGGTTGGTTCCAAGGTTTATCTACCTGTTTGGCGACCTTAGTAACAAACGCCCATGGTTAATTTCCAGAGTCTATACTCTCTCTCGAAGATACTTTCTCTTCCCGTCAAACACGGTCCACCTGTTCCTACATTGACAGACTCACATACAATTTTGTGGTCAAAGCACCTATGTTCAAATCAAAACATAATATATCCAAACATCATTGCATTTATTATAAAGACATTTAGTCTACAATATCACCTTGATCGTAATCATTAGATTCCACAATTCAATATAACAACTTTGTAAGATAAATCGTCAATTTCCATGTCATTCACAACATATTAAATTACTAAAATTCGCAAGAAAGTAAATAGCATAATTGTTTTCAAAAAGAGGGATGTGACACGAACCCCTTGTTAGGTCTCAAAAACACAGGTTCTAAACCCTAAGAGATTGCCAAGCTCTCTTAACGCTTTTGGCTAACTGCCACAGGCTAGATATGGCTAAACCCTCTTCACTTCAGGATCTACCAGACCTAGGTGGGTGTACCTTAATGTTTAGTGCAGACTTGATTTGACCTTCGCAGTGGCAAATAGATGTGAAGTAGATGTAAGGTTTGAAGGTATTTCTAAAACTAAGGTTTACAAATATGAGAAATGTATGGAATTTGATAATTAATAAGACCAATGTTTTATCTATTGGGCAAAAGAGATCAAGAGTTACTGGTATATGGACCTTTAAACTTGACTTAACTCGAACTGTTAGGTACTTATGTAAATCTGTATCTTGTACAAATGTGCAAGAATGTTGAGATGCATGGTTATTCTTATGCAATCCCAATGATATTTCTCCAAATTACTATGACCAATAGAAAGGATTTTAATTCTAATAGGAAGGAAACCAACTAAGACAACCTGTTCAAAGGATTTTAACCTTGGGCAAATACCAATAAACATAGACTACTCATCAGCAGGACTTAAATCAACTTCCCTCGGAAACCAATCACACAGATCATACAGTGACAACAAATGTGTACTGATAAATTAACTATATGCTTGATATATTAATTTAAACAACTTGAAAAAACCATTCTGGAGACAACCATGCAACCCATAAATATTAAATTCAACACAACATTTGAACATCAATTTTCAGATCCACCAAATAACTCTAATTCTTTTATTAATTCAAAAGCTCATACTGGTTTGAAAACATAAATGGATATAGATAGATTCTTCAAGTTATGCTTTTATATTGCATAATAGATGAGATGATATCTTATAAAATGGCCTTGGTATCCTATTTTATAAGATGCGAACAAGCTTCAGGCCCAAAACATTGTGTCATTTCATAAATGTCTCCATTCAACTAACTAATGCGTAATTAAGAACACAAAGAGAAATAGAAGCATATGCAGTGATCAAATTATGGCTTCGCTAATCATCATAGATCAATCTGTGACCCATAGGTCTGGCAAGATCATCCTCATCTCCATGGTACAGATTGATATACCTGCATTGCTTGTTGAATGACAAAATTGTACTGCAACCACCTCCTCACACTGCCCTGGATATGAACAGATTTATTCTACCAATATGATCGATGTAATCTTGATCAGCACATGTATTTGTAGAAATTAGATTGTTCATAATTAACTCTATAGATAATATCTTTCCCAAGCATGTGTAAGTATTTTATGTAACTCGTTCCTCATTATTTATATTCTCAAGTAGTGGTGGCAATAACCCATTCAATTCATCTTTCCAAGGATCCTTGTCTTGCAAACTCCCATCAGCATTGAAAATTTTTGGAAATGCCATGTTAGGATGTTGGTCAAAGTCATTCAAATCTTCTATAAGTATACCATTAAATCTTTCATGCTCACTGATTAGGTCTTCATATTCTTTGAGCACTTGTTTCTCAACATCAAACTTAGCATTCAATTTTTCTTTTGTCTCCAACATCCTAAGTGCAGCCTTTTGTGTTCTTGATACATTTGATGAGTCCTCTTATGCAAGTCCCAAACTTTGTCACTATTTTCCATCATTTTGTCAAATCTTTTTCGAATCAATTCAGAAGCCATATTGTATTTGACTATTTTCAATTCAGTCTCCAATTGCTCACTTTTCTTCTGAAACTTCTCTATCTTAATCTTCCAATAATTAGCATCTGCTTTGGCCTCCATAACCCTCTTGTCAGCTTCTACTTATGGTGAATAGATGCTAGATGAAGATAGTTTATCTTTGTAGGTGGCAATTTCCTGCCTAAGCCTTGCATTCTCTGCCATATAGTCATTATTCCTCTTTACCAGCTGCTCAATTTGTGCCTTGGTGAATCTTGCAACAATTACATTTAGGTTAGCAGTTTCAATAGGGTCTCCTTCTTCAATCCTTTGAATCATTAGGTGGCTAAAAGCTTCATTAGGATTACTTATAACTTGAGGCTTCTTGTGCGGGGGGTATAGTGACCATATTAGCAATGTTTGCTTATTAGGATCGTACCCCGATCCAGATTTGATTTTGTCTAGGGCCTCAATGCTAAGCTGCATCTTCTTTTTTTTTTTTTTCTGAAAGTGTCAAACACAATTGTAGAGGTCATATCCCATCCAGGTATCAATAACACTCTTGCTTCCTGGAGCAATTCCCTTCCCTTGTCAGGAGTCATATCTTCCAAGGCTTTGTCAATTTCTGACTGGAGTTGCTGCAGAACTTCATCTTGGATTTCAAGAGTGATGTTTTTCATTCTTTCCCTAGCCTATTTTCCTTTGTACTCATATAAAAATGACTTAAATTCTGCAGTCTTAATGAATCCATCATATGAAATGAACTTTTTACTAGCCAGATACCTTACATCCTCTGTTAGTTCATCAAAGGTCTCTATTTCAACCTCTTCTCTTTCCTTTGGAGGTTCATATACTCCTATGTGGGGCCAGGATGCTTGCAAGACTCTATTTTCCCCTTCCTCTTCTTCTTCAAGATTAAAAGAAATGTCATGAATTGGTTGAGGAGACAAATGAGCCATTGGAATTTCATCCTCTGCCTGTGTTTCTCTGACAACTTTTCCCTTTTTTTCAAAGATATGAGGAGGAACATCTTCAATTAATTCTGAAGCTTTTTCAATTAATGTATCTAGTCTCTTGACAGGACCATCTATGTTCACAAAAGCACCTGTGTAACTGGGGTTTTTGGCTACCCTCCAAGCCTTGGCCAACATTATCTTGTGGTACAAGCTTCTTCTTTCAACTGCATTGTGCTCATCTTGGTTTCTAATTAGGTCATCATCAACAAAAAACACATGATTATACCTTTTCATCTTCTTTTTTGTTTTGACTGTGCATATAAAGTTCTCTGGATCAAAATTTTCTTGAGCATTTCCTGTAGGCAACCTAAAATATTCTAATCTTTTGTTAATTAACTAATATACTTTATCTGACATGACTATGAAGTCTCCAAAACACAACGTCCCAGGCATAAAAGAATGTTTATTGGAACCTTTTAAATGCATGAAATCTGAGTAGGCAAGTTGTCTCACAATTTCTAAATAGGCAATCCTATCTGGACAAGTTTTAGGTAACAAGAGAGAGGGGCCTTCAAAACCAAATACCCTTATCTTTGTGCAATCATTATAGGAGTACCAGTCACCCTAGTTATGATAGAATTTTCCCTGTTCATACTTGTCCTTAGGCCTTAGAAATCTTTGTATTTTTGGTGACAAGTTGTAGTCACAAGGTTGCCTAACTTTCTATAGACAGGTTTCACAAAGAATTCTTCAAAATAGAGATAATGAGACTTCTCGCACTGGCTATCCCAAATAGCGGTCCACATTTGAATAGGTTTAATGTCACCATACTTGTCTAAATCTCTTACCCTTAGACATTCACTCCACATTCCAGAATTTTTCCTTCATATAGGACAAGTGCATAAGTACATCATAGTGACTGAAATTACTACCTCCTCCTTTCAGGGAGACCAATTCATTATGAAGGGCATTAGCCAGGAACTCAACATAATCAAAACACGATGCTTGTTGACTTTGCACATCAGCAGCTAAAACCATAGGAGCAATCTCCATAAATAGGGAAGCCTCAACCCCAAGCAATTGACACATAGAGTAATAGGTGTATTGGAAATACTCTTCAAACATTTCTATAGAATATGGGGGATCTTCTGTCACCAAAAACACTTTAAGTTTGTTTTCTACACCTCAGGGTCTATGCAAGGGCAACCTCCACCATTTGTATTTGTTGCTCATGTTATAATATTCACTGATTAGATCTCGAAATCTAAACTTCACATCAAAACTGTAATCCAACTAAAAGACCATTTATATATAGTCTCTAGTGACAGGGAAAAAACTTGTGTCATCTCTCAATTCAACCATACAGTTCTAAGGGTTGTAGCTTTTAGCTATGACTTTCAAAAATTCAACATTTATGAACACATTAGGCACTATAAGTTTTCCTAAATTTATTCTCCATGGGTTTGACACTAGTGCTCGCTTATACATTCTCCTGTAATGATACATGAAGAGGTTGTAACCTCTCATGGGTGTCCATACATCCCCTACATGTTTGTAAATGTCTTCCAATTTCTCTGCATTGGGATTCAAATGAGTGTTTTTTCTAGACCTTTGACCAGATTTTGGGCATTGGTCAATCAGGTCTTGATTTAGGTGTCTCTCATCTAAATTTTGTCTTTTAACCCTAGGGTTTTTAGATATGTCTTCCATAATACAATGCAAGAGACTTCTACTTCTTTAATATGCAATTTGATTCAGTAGCTACATGTTACAAGCTCAGAATACTTACTTGAATTTTGAGTTGCACTCATTGCAGAGGCTTCCCGTTGCTCTCGTGTATGCTTAATGAATCAAAATTCCTTTCGATTTGTTTTTGATATACTCTGTTTTGTGTATTAATGGCAGCTTTCACATCATCGAGAAGACATTAAATTCTCATAATGGGAATGTCTTGTCACCTCCTCGAATCAATAAATCATACTTAAGGAGTTTTATCATTTTTTATTATTGTCAGGATTTCGTTATGACCCAAATGGGTGCCACGCCAAAATCTATATTGTTAAGTCTCATCAATATATGTTTATCCAATTGATATGTTCTCTTCATTATCATATTCATTTTTTCAAAGGGACAAGTTATCACCCCCCTTCAACATCCCGAATCCTCTTCCTTTGTATTTCTTTATTTGGCATCTTACTGACTACTTTTCGGCAAGATTGGAACTTAAGTCATTCTGATATTCTAAATCTTCAAATTATACGTCACTTATGTTTGCTTGAAATATCAAAGAGACTACAGAAAGACTCGCTCTGATACTCTGATCTCATTTGTTCCTTTGATATTTTGTTATCAGCTTGAAACAATGCTTAAGTGTTTGTTTTCAGATTATCGAAGTGACTACAAGATGAGTCTCCCCAAAATGGCGATTACTTCTCAATATGTTTTTATATTCCATCATCGCTTTATCAGTGTGACACATTCAGGTGTCACACCGATCTCTCAATATATCTTTAACCCTTTTTGGGGTGTCGATGAGACCTCTAAGCTAGTCACTTCGATATGCCATGAGCCTTTTGCACGACATGGTTTTCAAAGGATAGGGGTATTAAATGTGGCTTTTTATTTTTGAATGAAAGCGACTGATCAAGGAAGGGATTAGGGTTTACTCTTTTGGGTTTGCGATAGGAATGAAGCAAAAAATTATTGTGATGGCGGGAAATGGGGTTAAAATAAAAATTGTAAAATCCTGTCAGCGCTAATTGAGGTGCCAATTTCCACCTAATTTAGTGCCTACTGGTTCTGATCGACGCAAAAAAGGGAGCTAATCACAGGGATTTGTTGTAGTGTTAGTATTCGATCAAGCAATGTTTCTTCATCTTCTACTATGACATATTCCCCTTGCACCTTCTTTTATAGATCCTCCAACTCAAAATTTGGCACATGCTTGTGATCTCCTCTATTTGGAAACCATTGTCTCTATGTTTCCTTCTTTGCACATATTATGCCTTCCTAGATTGCTCTTCTTGTAAGGTCATAGATGTAACTTCCCTTCTTTCATTCCACTTTCTCATGCACTCCATATATTTGCATTCAAACTACTAGCATCCATATATGCACTCTCTTACTTCTAGGATAAGAACTCATCCCTCCTTCAACCTTGTGAATCATCTTACATTAGAGGTGACTACTCCATAGCATACGATTTAATGCACTGTTTGTTTAACACCATCTTATATACCCTGTATATAATATTTTCTCTAGCCAGTGTGAAAAGTCTCTACAATGTTTCACCAACTAAACAATAGAACAACACTACAAATGATGGTACTTTATTTATTTATAGTTCCCTTTGCAACAAACTTGATTCACAATTTTTTTGTTTTATTCTTAGATGGTAGTATACATATTTTGTGAGGGTCCCGACAACCAAGACAAAATGTTACCCATATTCCACTTACATGCAAATACTAATGGCCAAGCATTTGAGATCTCTAATGTATGGACACATCTCTATGTCTTGATTGAAGCACGTTGAATCCTTTACTCTTTACTAGAACCTACACACCACATCCTATATGTTAGTTCTATGCTAATCCATGTAGATAATTACTTAAAAAGTATGAATGCCCTTATATTGATTTCTCGTCTTAACTCCTCTTTGAATACACACTGAATGACTTATAGAAATAGGATGTGTGTGTGTGTGTGTGTGTGTGTGTGTGTGTGTATGCGTGCGTGCGTGCGTGCGTGTGTGTGTGTGTGTTCCTTGGTGCTACCTAAACTATGTATATAATCATCATAGTCAAATTATAAGGCAAATTTACTTTAAAGTAAGCTGCAAGTCACATGTATCCTAAAATACATTTTATCCCTACATATAATATATGCATGATGATCTTTAACTTTATTTATGCATTCTTACCAAGGAATGCACAATCTATTTATAGTTGGGTATTATTTGTGGCAAAAATATAAATGGTTACATTCTAGTGTCAACATGAATATAGCCATGTTTGTAGTTGTTTGTTGTGTTTATTGAGCACCCATTCTTTTTGCATATTGTTTAATTTATTTTGATCATCTTTGCAAGTACGATCATACCAAATTAACAATAAATTAAATCAAACCTTGAAAATAAGAGTTGAGTATTGAAGAATTGAGAGATTTGAGTATAAAATAATGTGCTTATCAAATTTTTAGTGTGCTAGAATTTTTAACCTTGTTGTTTGGTAATTGATGTGATGTGGTAGAAGACTAGAATCTAAGATTTAGGTGCCAAAAAAGATTAGGATGATGTGATGGAGCTACTTTGAGGTTTATGTCATTAAAGAGAAGATCACATCATGTAGTCTAGTCCTAGCTTAGGGTATGTGGTATGACCTAGTTAGCCGATAGGGTTTTATATGTGAGCATTATTGTGCCCAGAATTGTCTCACGCTATAAAAAATATTCATGCGAGAAAATTTTCTAAACTTCTCAGTTGTTCCTCTCAGTGTATTCCTTGAACCTCCCATGGGTGCAAGTGCTAGTTTAATTGTTGTTGGAGTGCTCTACCAACTGAGCTACTAGCCCCTTTGTGGCTAGTCCATCATCGGTCTGGGTGTGGCTTATTTCCAACAATTTGATCCCATAGGATTTTTTCCAGCCTAGACTAGGTTGCGTATGCAACCTTGTCCCTTAGGTTGGGTTCCATCATTTGACTAAGTTCACCAATGTCAAATTTCAAACTCTTTATTCTTGAATATGAATTGCTCAATATTTGAGTGTAACTTTATTGGTCCACACACCAAATGCCTCAAGTTGAGTGACCAAGATCTTGTATTTATAGATAGTCCCAGGTTGTTAGTTCTCATTGAAATATAATCAACACATATTATTACAAAGCATATTCAAAAGAGCATTAAAGTATTACATCAATGCCACATCAATATTACATCCTACACATTGCATTCAATTGCTTGGTGTGTCTTCAGATATTGTACATGGATAAAGGGGGTTGAATATTAGCAAGGAAGTTAATAGCATTGACTTTGCCACATGACATGCTCCACTATTATTTTCAACACAACCCTTTATTTTAGTAGTAGGCACTAATGGTGGGAATGCAATTGAGAGGGGTATGTCAATACCATACAAATTTGTGGCAAAAGGATTAGATCACATAATAGCAAAAATGTCTTAGACTAGTTTGCATGGTGTGGCCTAGTCCTGCATTAGTTAGATCATAGTCTAATTTCATCACCAAATTCAAATAGTAGTTTCATAATTAGATTTCTTGCTTTGATCATCAATCACAATAAACAATAAAATTATCACACATTGACACATCAAAATCAACAAGAGCTAAGCACTCTCTTTCTTCTCTTCAAATTATCATTATATTTCAATCTCAACTCTCTTTGATTTATTGATTGAATATTATATTAGACATGGATTAATAGTAAATTATTTGTTTCTTTATTGATATATTATGAAAACAACACATTGACGATGGGAATAAATCACACCTATATAAATATCCTAGGTAAATTAATTAAACTATGATGAATAAACAATCTAACCCAGGATAAAGAGATGGGATTAACAATGCTACTAAAATAAATTTACAAAATTTAAATGAATGAATAATGGTATTTAGCTCTAGGAAGGATTTGAGTGTAATAGATGTTGCCAAATGTTCCACCAATATGCTAGAAAATTAGGACTTGTCAGATAATTGCCTCATGACCGAGAAATTATTGTCTACTACTCTGGTTCACTTCCATGATTGTGGATTTGAATGCTTCACATGGGTTTGAACCTAGCTCAGGGATCTAAACTTCATTGATTTTGACATATGGAACCCAATCACCTTAATGTCTGTTCGAACTTGTTTTTGTGCCTCATTTTCTAAGAAGGATGACCTTCATATTAACAAAGACCTATTTTTTAGGCCCTAGAGTGGTAGGTTGGCCCAAAATATTGGCATTAAAATCTCTCAATCCAGAACTCTTTGAAAACTATTTGGTAGAGGATCTTTAGTATGCATAAGCTACCTTTAGTTTTGATTTCATGCTAATCAAATGAGTTTTGAGCCTAATTTTAATGTTTCAGTGTTTCCAAGAAGGTGTGTTAAACAAGGTCAAAATGATTCTATTAATCAATTTTGGAGAATTGACAAGTTTTGGCATTGCATTAGGATGCTTCAGTTTTAGTTTTGAATCTGCCGAGTGGGTTTTGTGGCCGCGACACAAAAACAAAGAAACACCTTGGGTCTGTTAGAGAGCTTCTAGTATGGGTAACAACATGTCAACGATGTTTTTAATACCTCCAAGTGAGTAAAAATGATCCAACAATCTTTTTACTGCCTCCAACATGAGTGAAAATGACCTTGCACTGGTAAAAACATCAGAGCATGATGTCTAATGCCCATGGAGGTTTGGAAAATGCCCAAGACTGATTTTAAGTGCCTCTGCAACCAAGAAACATCTCTGCGAAGATCCAAAACATCCAAGCAAACTCAAAAATACCCAACAATTTTGGATGAATGAGAATGTTGGAGAATGCCCTAGCATTATAAATTTTCCTGCAACAAAGTTAAACATCCAGGCAATGATGGGAATCTCCTACACAATGTTTGAAAATGCCTGGCATTGAAGGAAGATGGATGCATAAGAAATGTTTGACAAAATGCCAAAGTTAAATTGCAGGACTTATGGAATCCAGAATGGTAAAATGCTTAGTAAAAGCATTTTTTCATAGGCCAGTGAAATGGGTAACTTCTTGGTGATTATATTTTTCACTTGCAGAGTGAAGTGTGACTGGTAAGTTGATTTTACCATACAAGTAAAATTCTGCATGGTAAAATGCAAATCATTTTCTAGTTTGTAGGAGAGGACAAACAGGGAGTTAGAAGATTCAATGGCTTACTCCTCATGCCAATTTAGTTGTAGATCAGAGGCTTTATTCACACCAGGACAAGTGTCACATTCATCTTCCATCTTCCTTCTCCTCTATAAAACTGTATTTTCTAGGTCTTTGTAAGGGTTGATTCCAGAACATTTTTCATACCAGGTCTAAAGGATGGGAGTCAATCTGGGGGTTATTTCAAGATGTAATAAATTGAATGTCTGGTTTATGTAATGATAGGTCTACTTGTGAGTAAATCTCTGTAATGGATTTGAATTTTTTTTTAATAAATCAATGTAAGACCACACTTTTGTTGTCAATTTTATATTTTGTCTCCATTAATGTTTGAGTGTTCTAAGGAATCCAAGGGGTTCCTGGGTGTACATTTGATATTGTTGAACACACCACGATACTGAGAGGGGGGGTGAATCAGTATCCAGTCAAACTCCAAATCCTCCGGAGCAGATTAAAACATAAACATAAACATGAAAGATGAACATAATGGACATCAACACATAACACCAGCTATACATGGAAAACCCCAAAGGGGAAAAACCACGATGAGGATTAACTCACAATATATGAAGCTCATTGCTATAAAAATTACAACTTTGTTTTAGGGCTACAACCCAAGGAAGCTACTACTCCCTGAAGACTTCGTTTTAGGGTCACTCCCAAGGAAGCTACTACTCCTTGAAGACTTTGTTTTAGGGTCACTCCTAGGGAAGCTACAAATCCCTATAGACTTTGTTTTAGGGCTACAACCCAAGGAAGCAACTACTCCCTGAACTGAGATTGAACTCAGAAATGATTACAGTATGGTAGTCCTTTTACTGCTTGAAAACTGACATTGAAGCTCGCACCTTTGATGATTGCAATTCTGCTTCTTCTGAAGATTGGATCAATTAGGCACACTCTTCACTTCCCTCCTATCACAAAATTGTCTTTAAGATGAATCGAGATAGCCCTTATTACTTCTGCTCTTTCTCCTTTAGTCGCACATCACAATGCATAAGATATTCATATTCTGCTCTTTACACCCTCATATTCTCACTATTGCAATCATGCCTCACCTAGACAAACTAGGTTTACAATATATACATGACATTACATCGATTTCATTAGAAGTCAACCAATACAAAAAGAATATTACATTTTACAAGTTGGCCAGAGATCACACAACATGAAACATGCATAGGGAAAGCCCTATCATGAACTACACGCTACTCTAGAAAGAAACACATGCCTTGTGGATCCCAACACATCCTTAGTCCAGTCCTAAACATCCTTCTTAGCATCATCCTTCAAGGAATAACATCTGCATGCTTCACAAATTTGAATTAGGTCGCCCTTAAGCAACAAAACATGAAGCGTGTAGCACATCGGTCTTCACAAGCTTGGCGGGACCTACACAACATCTCCAAACATTCCTTGAACTCCACACAACAACTTTGTGGCACACATCATCAACCTTCCTCAGTCGGCCAGGCAAGAGCATAACCCAGCAACACCGTCATTCTGGACCTCAATCAGTTTTGGAGAGAGTAGAAAACATCTTTTTGAGTGATAGGAAACATCACAAGATCATCAGGATCATCTTCCATTAGCCAATTTACCATTTCAAGCAGCAACAAGTTGGTGCACATCATCAACATATATTATGATAACAACTAGGCATCTGGAACCATCAATACTTTGTCATTTGAAAACTAAACTTGCATACCTCAAAAACATCTGAAACTCATATGGATGAACTAATACATAGCTTTGAACATACCCTCAAAACCACATGGGCAAATCTTCACTTGCAGAGGAATGGGGAGCATTCCAAATAGTCTTCACCATCACATTATACTGCCAGAGCATGAACCATAACTCTATCACTTGTATCTTTCACTGCAGAGGAGCAAATGATTTGAAAATTTGGATTTAACACCTTTACATCACACTAAACTTAATTTTTGAACCGCAAGACCATATCTTCAAATGCAAAGGAATGCGAAGCATTTTACCAGATAGTCTTCCAAGCAGCTTCCTACAACAACAACCTTCACCAACATTCGAAGGCCAGAACTTTCTTATAACAGCTCACACTTTCTTAGGATCCTCAGGAAGAATCATATAACATGTTGTAGGTCATCAATACCATCTTCTCATCCTTAGCATAACTTCTAATTCCCATCTTAATATATCATCATTCATCTTTATGCTTTTAATTCCCATCTTAATATTTCATCATGAAATCATCTTTGCTAACCACTGACAAGTTCAATATACCTTGTCTTGGCATTAATCAGGGCATTACATCCAACCATGAACATCAGCAACCAACCATGAACATCATGAACTATGAACATCAGCATCATTATTGCATCTTTGTTACTACAATGGTATATCATCAACATGAACATTCATATCAACCACAAACTGAGTGCTGACATCATTATGAGTGTTGACATCGATGACAACACATATCGCCAATAGATACTCTTTATATTTAGTCTCTGTTAGTTTGTATTTCAAGGAATGCATTAAAGGTGTTTTGCTTAAATAGCTGAGTAAGCATGCTTTTAGGACAAATGTTGGGTTGAATCATTGACTTCCTTTTATGATGTTTTTATATGTTTTTAAGACCTTTTCATATGATCCTGCAGATACTTTACAGACATTACCATTACTATATGTTGTTTCTCATATACTTTTCAAAGACTTTAAACCTGTGTTGATAATATGGAATATGGTGGTTATATTATAAAGTGAATGACTTAAATTAGAAGTATGCATGTAATATAGATAGAATTGCAAGTTTAATATGAAAGCTATTTTGTTTGCATATGCTTGGATAATCAACCCTGTGCAGCAAGGAGGTGGCATCAAGGACAGGGGAATTAAGTGAAGTACAACTTGAACGCCAAAAGTGAAGACAGATGGAGGATGAATCTATACCATCATGGATTGGAATAAATGCAGGAAGAAGACTTGTTCTAAACGCAGTCTATGAGTGGTTTTTCATACAAACCGTTTCATGGGAGTTCTTGTTTGAACAAGACTTTTCTTCTTTTGATTAGTTAGATTAATAAATCAATCATGCAAACTGTATCCTAGTATCTAGGGTTGAATTGATTGAGGATTAGTTAGTGGTTGCATCGAACTCTCCCAATTTTTGTATAAGTTAGAGGGATGAGTTAGTTGCTTTTTACTTTCCAGTTACATAGTCGTTACTCTATTTTGCAAATATCAGTTATCCAGACATGTTTTGATTTGAATAAAATCTGAGAAGATTTTGTTTCTGATGTGAATTGAATACAACTATGTGTTATGAGAACATATGAGAATATGAAGTAGATTTATTTTTCCAGATTAAGTGAGATAGTTCCCTGAGCTGGCCACTCAAGGTACTAACCCTCACTTCGTATATTTCCTCATTTATTTATGCATTCCTAGTTAAAATTGTTTTCTGTTATTCTATCAATTGCATTGAGAGGCAAGTGAAATATCTGGATTGCTATTTCCAGTAGTTGTGATTCATGAACAAGTGCACATTTTAAGTCCTCCGGAGGTTAGTGTTAGTTCTTTTATCATTCTAAATGTTTTGAGTTAATTATGTAATTCCCTGATTGAATATAGTTATCTTCAACTTATGCTAAAAGTACCCGTAGCAACTGGATTTTAAATTATTTTTACTGTTCTTACATTTCTGTGAACTTTAGCAGATTAGGCTAATCAGAATAAGTCTGATTGAGTTAGTTTAGGATAGAAATGAGTCTTGAAGGCATAGATAGTGCTGGCATCACCATAAGCTTATGCTCCTTGGTTGATAATTCAATGTAGGAATGCAATGATAGAGTGGACTGTTTAGATAGGTTTGCCCTTGAATTTTTTTTAAGTCTACAACGCATTAGTTTTCCTCTACATTTTTTGGCACCATTGCCATGGATGATTCTACCTTCATAGTCTCATTAGTTTTATATGCTTCATAGTTTATATTTTTTATTCCAGCATTAGAATTAATAAATTCATTTTTTTAGGAAACACCAGACATTATACTAACATTGTGCAGGACCGCTGAAATATAAAGCTCAATTTACTGTATGCGGAGGCAGAGAGATCACCAAGGTAGATTCCTCCCTTCCACTTCTTAGGATAACGAGGACACAGCTGACTTTATTAATTATACAGTAGAAAGTGCTGAAGAAAAGTTTCCTCTTACATCTTCATCAACACCTCCTACATCTCCATTAGCTTCCTCCACAACTACAGAAGGGACTTTTAGAACCATGGCAGATGCTGCAGTAGAGGAGCCTCCGGGCCAAGCAACATTTGAATTCCCTATCCCAAACCAAGCATGGGCTGCTACTCTGAAAAATATACCACCTTCTGCATTGCCTGTTTTCTACAGCTTGGTGACTGAAGATCCTGACACTTTCCTATTCGAGTTTGATGTCTTGTGTAGGAGTTATGACTACACCACTGATCCTTACAGACTCAAGTTGTTTCCTGCCACACTAAAAGATGTTGCTTTAAGATGGTTTATGGGGTTGGGGAAAGATGTCATTCCAGATTGGGATACCATGAAGATGAAGTTCCTAGTAAAATATAAAGACTACTGTAGAGGACATGATAGGAGGAGAGATGACATCTTTAGGATGTCACAAAAAGAGGATGAGCCACTAGAAGACTATGTTGAAAGATTCCAATTTGCCTTGAAGAAGAAACCTCAAAATAGATTGTTTGAAGAATCAATGAAGTTGGTCTTTTTGAGAGGGGTCAATGATGACTGCATGGATGCCCTCAATCTTATTGGAACATGGGATATATCTCAACTTCCATTTGAGGATGTTTGCAGGGCTTGTAGAAATTATTCTAGAACCTTTTCCAGAAAACCAAGGGGAGAAAGAGCAACCATCACAGGCAAGGCAGCCAATGGGGTTTATAGAGTGGAGATTAGTCACCTACTGACCAACGTGAAAGAGGACATTATTAGCCACAACTGGATACTCTTCACATCAAGAAGAAACAAGAAGAGGCAAATGCAATGCTTACTAAATACTGCCCCAACTGTAGACAAAGGAAGGCCAATTGTAAATGCAAGAGGGTGGCCAGTGTCCAGCAAGAGAAGATTGAAAGGCCAAAATTACAGCCATTTGAAGGAGAAGATGGGCAATTGTTCTTCATAGCTCAAAGGAGACCTTAACAACAAAGACAAGGTATGCCCACTGATCCACTTAATTTTAATTCCCCTTTCCTACTATAAACCAGAATTTCTCTACTTGGAATATTCAACAGTGGCTTGGTAATCCAAATGCATGGCAAAACCCATAATGGCCTACTCCATAATGGCCTACTCCACAAGCTGGTTGGAACCAGCAACAACCAAACCTATGGCCTCAACAAAATTTCTAAGGTCCCAACTATAACCCCCAGTGGCCTACTCAACAGCAATAATAATAGCAGCAGCCTCAATGGAACAAGGGCCAACAATGGTAGCAAAATGCACCCTTTCAGCAACCAATGATTCCATCTTAGCCACAACAGCTAGCCATAATGTTGCCCTCAACACCTCAAAATCCACCTCCTAGACCTACCCAAAACCCTACCAAACCTGCACCTAACCCTAACAGCAATCTTGTCTAGTAGGCTTATACTAACAAGGTAATGCAATATCCCACCTATGGGGTGGAAGTGAGTAATGTTCATCTTAGATCAGGGAAGCAACTTGTAGGGCCTTCATCTCCCCAAATCATAGAACTTGAAGATGAAGAACCCATAGAGGAAGCCTCAGATAAAACACCTTTGGAACCTGAATCAACCCAAGATGCCCAGACTACCTTACATCAGAAGTCTCCTCCTTTCCTTGAGCGCTTGGCCATGCAAAAACAAACAACCCAAACTGATACTGTCCTTCTCAACCAGCTAAAAGATATAAGCATCAAGATTCCCTTAATCCAAGCCATCAAGGATATTCCTATCTACACTAAGACTATTAGGGATCTTTGCATAAAGAAGCTAGGAAGGAAGATAATAGACCCTCAGATAGTGCATGTTTTAGGTAATCTTGCTGATATCATGTTGGGTAATATAATTGTTCCCAAATATATGGATCCAGGTAGTCTAGTGGTGGATGTCAAGATCAATGGAACTCTAATTAAGAACAATCTGATAGATTTAGGTGTTGCCATTAATGTCATGACCAAGGAGACAATGAAGACACTCCAATTGAACAACTTTAGGCCTACTCAGATAGTCTTGCAATTAGCTGATAGGTCTACAATCAAACTTGAAGGAGTCATAGAAGATTTGGTCATTGCATTAGATTCTTGGGAATACCCTACTAATTTTATAGTGTTGCAGCCAAAGGTTAATCTTGTTGGTTATCCTCTTATACTAGGTAGACCATGGCTTGCCACTACTGATGCATTCATAGGTTGCAGGTCTGGTAACATGATCATATCCAATGGGATTGTGACCAAGAAATTGGTTTTATATCCACCAGACCAGCCACACCATGAGCTTGAGCAAACCATTTAGCCTAGCCTGGAAGATGACGACACCTATTCCCTAAAAACCCTGATGACTATTGAATGCAGCCCCTTATTGGATATTCCAGATGAAGATGAATTAATTGCTCACATTATACAAAATGACTGTGGGAGGCACCCATAGCAACAAGACTGCCTATCTTGCTTACAAGACCCTTTGAGCAACATAATACCCAGTAATTCCTCGGAGGAGGTATCCCAAATATTTCATGCTTTATTACCCCAACAATGCTTACCTGTGTTACCCAGCCTTGATTTGTCTTCTATGCAAGAACTGTCTAAACAATTAGAAATCAAGCTAGGTAAGATGTTGAATATTAACACTGCATTGACTAATGAAAAACATCAATCCCTGCATGAAATATTACATGCACACTCAGTAGCATTCACCTAGGAGTACAGTGACATGAAAGGCATTGACCCTACCTTATGCATGCACAAAATATATATTGATGATGGCTATAGACCCATTAGGCAGCAGCAGAGGCGCATGAACCCAACCCTCAGAGAGATTGTGAAAGCTGAGCTTCAAAAGCTTCTAGATGCAGGCTTTATTTACCCCATTTCAAACAGTGAATGGGTTTCACCATTGGTCATGGTGCCCAAGAAAGGTGGAAAATGGAGAGTTTGTGTTTATTACAGAGAACTCAATACTGCTACCAGGAAGGATCACTTTCCATTGCCATTTATTGACCAAGTTCTTGACTCTTTGGCAGGCAAGAAATATTTTTCCTTTCTTGATGGCTTTAGTGGCTATAACCAGATTAAGATTGCTCCAGAGGATTAGGATAAGACAACGTTTACTTGCCCTTAGGGGACATATGCATATTCTGTCTTACCCTTTGGTTTGTGCAATGCTCCAGCTACATTTTAAAGAGCAGTCCTCAGTGTTTTCTTTGATTTTGCCCATGATAGCATGGAGATTTATATGGATGACTTCACCACATATGATGAAGCCTTACACAATTTGGAGAAAGTGTTGAAAAGATGCATAGAGCACAACCTCTCTTTGAGTAATGAAAAATGTTTTTTGATGATGACACAGGGAATAGTCTTGGGACATTTCATCTCAAGTGTAGGAATCCAAGTTGACCTAAAGAAGACTGAGATCATATCTACCCTGCCTATTCCACAAAGATAGAAGGATGTACGGAGGTTCTTGGGACATGCAGGATATTACAGGAGGTTCATTCAGGATTTTAGCAAGATTGCTGCACCTCTATTTACTCTGCTGACCAAGGATAGTGAATTTGAATGGACACCAGATTATCAAACTTCTTCTAAAAAGCTAAAAACATCATTAACACAAGCCCCTATTCTCAGAGGTCCAAATTGGACACTACTTTTTTCACATCCATACAGATGCATCAGATTTTGCCATTGGGACAGTCCTAGACCAACAAGAAGGAAACAAAGAGTATGCCATATACTATGTATGTAAAAATATGTAGGGAGCTGAGCTAAACTACACTGTGACAGAGAAAGAGATGTTGGCAGTTGTTTGTGCAATTAACAAATTCAGGCACTACATAATTGGTTACAAGGTATTCATACATACAGATCATGTAGCCATCAGATATTTGATGAATAAGCCAATAGTGGGTGGAAGACTTGTAAGATGGTTAGTGTTGTTACAGGAGTTTGATATAATACAATTGTCAATAAACCACGCAAGGCTAATGTAGTTGCTAATTTTCTGTCTAGACTGCCTACACAGTCCTCTGAAGGAGTGGTTGATGATTCTTTTCTTGATGAGCATCTCTTTGCTCTAACTTTACACACTCCATGGTATGCAGATATAGCCAAATATTTAGTTACAGGGCAAATTCCAGGATACTTCTCTCTAAGGGAGAAGAGGCAACTGGTTCACAAATGTTTCTCCTACTCTTGGATTTCTGGATTCCTATTTTACACTGGCCCATATAATATTATAAGAAGATGTATCAGAGAGGATGAAGTGTTTGATATAATGAAGGCTTGCCATGATGAACCTTGTGGGGGACATTTTGCAGCCAAGAGGATAACCTTCAGAATATTGACAACATGATATTACAGGCCAACACTTCATAAAGATGTTGTCAAGTACACTAGGAGCTGTGATAGATGTCAGAGAGTGGGAAGGCTTACAAGAAGTGATAAGATGCCTTTACAAAAACAAATCCCATTGGCCCCTTTTGATAAGTGGGGACTGGATTTTGTGGGACGTATATCTCCTACATCCAATAACAAGGAATGTATCCTGGTATGTACTGATTACTTAACTAAATGGGTTGAAGTTAAAGCCTTACAGTTTGCTAGAGATGGCAGTGTGGCCAAATTCTTGTATGAGGACATCTTCACTAGATATGGGGTGCCAAGGGAGAGTAACTGATCAAGGACCACAATTTACATCTGATTTAATCACCAAACTGGTAGAAGAATATCATATCAGACATAAGAAATCCACTCCATACCATCCTCAAGCTAATGGTCAAGTGGAAGTCACAAACAGAGAAATTGAAAACATCTTGACAAAGACAATATAGCTTCATAGAAGAGATTGGGTTTCTAGGCTCCCAGAAGCTGTTTGGGCATACAGAACTACCTGGAAGACAACTATAGGGTTTACACCTTATGAATTGATCTATGGAAAGACAACAATCCTGCCTATAGAATTTGAACACAAAACCCTGAGGACAACAGTGGAACTAGGGATGGACCTGACAGAAGCTCAACAAGACATGCTACAACATTTGAATGCTTTGGATGAAATCTGGTTGGAGGCCATCCATCACACAGAGGTCATACAGAAATAAAGAGCCAAATGGCATGATAAGTACATCAAGACTAAGGAATTCACTGCTGGTGACTGGGCACTCCCCTATGATTCAAGAAACAAGGACTTCAAGGGCAAGCTTCAATCTCGTTAGTTAGGCCCATATGAGATTAAACAAGTCTTTCCTAATGGTATAGTTCAATTGTAGACCATTGATGAAGTTTAGTTTTCGCTGTTAGTAAATGGGCACATGCTAAAACTATATAAAAAGCCACTTTAGAAGGATGACTTTCTTGTTTCTTTAGCTGCTCAGTATGGTACTCCTGACACTCCTGATGAAGATGCTATGACACCCACTAATACACCTTCAGATGTTGATCCATCAACACTATCCAGTGATGTGGAGGTTGAGTTGCAATGCTAAACCCCTATTGCAGACACATAATTTTCTTTGCTTTAAAATCACATGCACACACGACACAATATCCATGGTTACTACAATTACTTCAACCGGGACCTGTTTATCACTCACACAGTAGGGACCTGACTCAGTTGGGACCTGATATATTGTATCTACAATTACACAGTCGGGACTTGTGCTAGCAGTACCCATAGCAACTCTTGTATGCTGCTTTCTTCCACAGTTTGGTGAATAGTACCCAATTTTTTTCCTACCATTCCACATGTCGCATTCATTTCAAAATCACTCCACTCCATTGCCACAAGTGTCAACTCACAATTATGAGTTGTTCATTTTTCTTCACCTTTCTGTGCCATCACATCATAATTCTACCGCCGTACCAGCCATCTTACCATTCGCCGCATGCATATCAACTCGACTCATCAGTATATGTTCACAAATTCCAAGGTGTGTTAATTATTTCTTTCCATTCTATATGTGCATTATGTAACTTTCAATCATTAAAACTAGCTTTCTTTTTATATTCATAATTACTTGTAGTTTATTTCATGCATGCGAGAATATTATCCACCATTCCATTTAATCAATACTCCTCATTCTGTATTAATTGACATGTGAAGTGCAGTCACTTCAAACTTAATTTGGGGGGAGGGGTTTATTTTTTTGTTTTTGCCATTCACCATCGTTTGCCTTTCAAGAAAAACCAGATAAAACCTCCTACACCATGAATTTGCCTTGCTTTGCCAATAAGTGAACTTATGACCCTAAGGAATTTGCAGTGGAGAAGAAAGGAGAAGCAGAAATTGTAAGTTGGTTCTTTTTGGGGTGGTGAGTTGAAGTAGCAGAAATTGACATTGTAGAGATTACGATTGCAATTTAAAAAAACCATGGGAGGAGATTTACTCATAAGAGAACCCTCTGCACATAAAGAAATACTGAAAGATGTAATGGTTCTTCCACTCTTTACAAGAGTGGGTTGGTTAGATTACTTTATGAAACTGACAGAATATGATGAGGAGATGGCAAAGGAATTCACATTTACATTACAGTATGATGAAGCAATGGTGAAAGGATTGACTGTAGATGCTTCTGAAACAACTATTGCTCAAGTCACAAGGTTGCCACAAACAAGGTCTGAATACCCGGCTAGAGCTGATGCAGCCGCGACGAGGGAGGAATTATGTGAGAGAGGTGAACAATTACAATCCACCACACAAGGTACAAAGCGATTATCTCTTCCCTTCTTTTGGGGTAAATGTGATTCATACATTATCAAATATATTACCTATGATGGTCGATATAACATGTTATATATTGTACATTTCAAATTGCTCAATCATCTACGACATGAAAAACTGGTCAATGTCCCAAATTTTCTGTAAAGTATGTTGAAAATAATGTCTTTAGAATACCAGAAACAATAGTCAGACACTACTCTGTCCCATCATTGTTTAATAGCCATGTTAATAAAGAGAAGTTTGAGAATTTAGTACCCACAGGTTGAGTGGGAAGCTTTTAAGCAATGTGTGGATATTTCAACACTAGTAGAGGTACCTGAACCAGAAGATGAGCCTCCATATGAAACTGAGCATGAAGAGCCACAAGATGAAAATCCTTTAGAATTTAGGCCTGTAACAGCAGAAGAACCCTCATCATCCACCCTAAAGCTAAAAGAAGTGCTCCTTTAGCATCTGGTAAAGAAAAGAAGAATAGGAAGGGTGTGAAGAAGCACAAGAGCACAATGAAAGAGGTAAATACAGAGGAAAGAAGGAATAAGAGGGACAAGAAGAGGAGGAAAAAGGAAGATAAGCAGGAGACTGTCACTCCTAGATGCTTAGGTAGGCTAAAGAGGCAAAGTGCCAAGGAAAAAGTTGTTGAGGAATAGAAATTAGAGGAAAAAGATAAAGGCCAGCAGAACAGTGATCCAATTCCATTGAATATAGATTCAGACAGGGGAGAAATTCCTCTAGAGGATGTCTCTGCTGACGCCTATGATAATGTCAACATGTCTGCCAGGAAAAGAAGGTATGTTTCTTCTTCTGATTCTGAGTCAGAGGATTTGTTTACTGCAATGAAAATGGGGAAGTCTGTACCTAATAATTCTGCTCAAGAAATTTTTGATGAAGGTAATGATGAAAACCTAAATTTTGAGAAAGAGAAAGAATTGTTGGAGGACAAAATAATTAGAAAAGAACTTCAATAGGCTTTGGATAGAATAAGACAACTAGAAGAACAAGTGAAGGGGTATGAGGAGAAAGATAAAGAAAAAGAGAAAAGGATTCAAGATTTGGAAGAGAAAGTTCAGACTTATGGCCATGGTTCCAATTTCGATTTATTAGCATAATTGGCTCAAAGTAAAACAAAAATTGAAGAGGATGAAGTACTCACTCTCCAACCTCCTATGACAAAAACCCCAGGGTACCATACCACTATGTCTCTAGGCTTTGAATTAATGAAATTGACTGATAAAACTAAGCAGGAAAAGGAGAATTGGGAAAAAGAGAAACACAGTCTTAATGCATCAGTTGAGGAAAATGATTTGTTAATCAAAAGGTTGGAGAATCGTCTGGCAGAGGTCATTGATAGAGCTATGCAAATCATTAGATGTAGACCTCCACCAAGAGTTTATGCATTGTTTTTAAAAGAGACGTTTCTTAGTTTTCAATTCAATAGATTCATTAATAATCAACCTGACTTGCATTCAAGGTACATTTTTTGTAAACATTTTAAAGAGGTCAGTGTAGAAGAACAAGATCACTTGTGTGAATACTATCTGCATAATTACCTAATGGATGAGGACACATAATGGAACTCTTGAATCTATGTTGGGGATCTACATATTAGGGCACTAATGTCATACTTAAGAAATGAGCAACTTAGAGGAGAATTGATGGATCAATATGAGGAACAGGAAAAGAAAGTGCCACTGCAGATTAGGAAAGAAGCCTTAAATCCCAAAGTGATCCTGACCCAATGGATAACACTACTCTCATGAGGGTCCAGGTAAGGTAATTATGAATTTAAGACTCAGGGATTATAGAAGGATATAGAGATTAGTAGTGTCCATCATTCAGAACTGCCAAAGGTATATGCAGAATAGGTGGGATAGTCTAACTCTAGAATTGCAGAAGAAGGAACCCCACTCTTTCCACAACTTTATGAATATGTTTGAGAGGTTACGCATGTATATCTAGGTCTCAGAGCAAAAAGGAGTAGCATGGTTAACCCTTACTTATCACCCTCCTATCTTTCTTTATCCAGTACCACACTGGGCATGAGGAAGAGGTGATGAGTGTAGGCGTGTTGAATTAATTAGGATGGAGAGACTTGTATGCTACAATGGATTTTATCTCAAATAGGGAGAAGGAGTTAGAGAAGACATGGACCTTAGAAAAATCACCTTGCATTATAATCTTCGTCCCTAGATGTTTAGTTCCTTGATTTTGCTTGGGGACAAGCAAAAGTCTAAGTTGGGGGAGATGTTGGGTTGAATCATTGACTTCCTTTTATGATGTTTTTATATGCTTTTAAGACCTTTTCATATGATCCTACAGATACTTTACAGACATTACCATTACTATATGATGTTTCCCATATACTTTTCAAAGACTTTAGACCTATGTTGATAATATGGAATATGGTGGTTATATTATCAAGTGAATGACTTAAATTACAAGTATGCATGTAATATAGATAGAACTGCATAGTTTAATATGAAAGCTATTTTGTGTGCATGTGCTTCGATAATCAACCATGTGCAGCAATGACATGGCATCAAGGAAAGAGAAATTGTAAGACAAGGGAATTAAGTGAAGTACAACTTGAATGCCAAAAGTGAAGACAGATGGAGGATGAATCTGTACCATCATGGATTGGAATAAATGCAAGAAGAAGACTTGTTCTAAACACAGTCTATGAGTGTTTTTTCATACAAACCGTTTCATGGGAGTTCTTGTTTGAACAAGACTTTTCTTCTTTTGATTAGTTAGATTAATAAATCAATCATGCAAATTGTATCCTAGTATCTAGGGTTGAATTGATTGGGGATTAGTTAGTGGTTGCATAGAACTCTCCCAATTTTTGTATAAGTTAGAGGGATGAGTTCGTTGCTTTTTCCTTTCCAGTTACATATCCATTACTCTATTTTGCAAATATCAATTATCCAGACATGTTTTGATTTGAATAAAATTTGAGAAGATTCTATTTTTGATGTGAATTGAATACAACTATGTGTTATGAGAACGTATGAGAATCTGAAGTAGATTTATTTTTCCAGATTAAGTGAGATAGTTCCTTGAGCTGGCCACTCAATGTACTAACCCTCGCTTCATATATTTCCTTATTTATTTATGCATTCCTGATTAAAATTGTTTTCTGTTATTCTATCAATTGCATTGAGAGGCAAGTGAAATATCTAGATTGCTATTTCTAGTAGTTGTGATTCATGAACAAGTGCACATTTTAAGTCCTCCGGAGGTTAGTGTTAGTTCTTTTATCATTCTAAATGTTTTGAGTTAATTCTGTAATTCCCTAATTGAATATAGTTATCTTCAGCTTATGATGAAAGTACCTGTAGCAACTGGATTCTAAATTGTTTTTACTGTTCTTACATTTCTATGAACTTCAACAAACTAGGCTAATCAGAATAAGTCTATATGAGTTAGTCTAGGATAGAAATGAGTCTTGAAGGCATATATAGTGCTGACATCATCATAAGCTTACGCTCCTTGGTCAATAATTCAATGTAGGAATGCAATGATAGAGTGGACTGTTTAGATAGGTTTACCCCCAAATTTTGTTTAAGTCTACAACGCATTAGTTTTCCTCTACAACAAATATTTGGGAAATTTCAATATATTATGGATAATTAAGAATGGGTATAATTTTGAGAATGGGAGGATAGTCGAGAGTTTAATGTTTCTGTAATGTAGACACCAAGCTATTTAGACTCATTTGAAAGTTATGTTTTCTTTGTCATTATGGGTTTTGGTCCAAGTGTGACTCTGTTGCCATAGGATTGGGCACTGATCTAAAGCAGTCAAATATAACCTTGCACTTCTCTAAAAGTGAAAATCATCTTCACAGTGCTAGTGAGTTATCTATAATTTATTTGCCATACCATTGTGCACAAAGTCCAGTGTTCTAATTCTTGTCAAACCCTGTGTGAAATCTGCAACTGATGTCTATCATTAGAGGACTTGTGCATAGTGTATTGTTGTAGAACCCAAGTTAATGGTGTTGTAAGAAACCACCAATGAATGCATCTACAAGGATTATAAACTAGTATATCATATGTTGGCACCCTTTTAACTTAGCTGCCTTTAATAAAGATCTCCCTTGTTGTTTATCTATTTTCTAAATCGTTTAGAGATCTTTGGGAACACCCTCTCGAGCTTGACAAGACTCAAAGTGTAGAGGAGGTTTATTTACCTTCCTGTTCATTGGCTTTTCCTTGTCCTCATTTTGATCACAGGTTCTCATCCCTATCTAGGTTAATTTGATCCTTATGTCTAGATAGTGTGATTGATGCCTTAGAATTGAGGAGCTGCAAGAAAAAGAACCAACAATGTCTACAATATGTGTATGAAAAGAAGTGGTGTCGATAGAGATCGTTTAAGAGTTTGTTATAATGAGATTGTTCTCCTTTGGTCAAACCCTTGTCATTGAGTCAATAGGACAAAACAATGATCAAAACAAAAGGTAGTTATGCAATATTCCTAGAGTCTCTATGTAATGCTGATGTCACATGATAATGCTTTGATTCCCTAAAGACTTTTAAAGATTCCTCATGAATTTTAGAGATTATTTTTAAATGAATCATGGTATGTTCTTTTATACAACATCCTAACATATAAATTGAAATATTTTGTGCTTTAACTGACTTGTAGTAGTTAGTTAGAGGAAGTTGACATGAACCCATTTTAAAATTTTGTCTTTAAAATTTTAAAGATCATTTATCCGTCCATAAATGTGATGGGAATCAATATTAGACATATATATTAAATGAATGTTCAAAACTCATTAAATGAATCATGGTATGTTCTTTTATACAACATTCTAACATATAACTTGAAATATTTTATGCTTTAATTGACTTGTAGTTGTTAGTTAGAGGGAGTTGACATTAACCCATTTTCAAATTTTGTCTTTAAGTTCCATCCATAAATGTGATGGGAATCAATATTACACATATATTAATGAATGTTCCAAACTCGAATATTAATTAAACAATTAAGACCAATCCTTCAAAATATTTAATGATGGAATCAAAATATTTGGCAACTTCTAAAAATAAAAATAAAACAAAAAAAACAATAAATTCTACACATAGTCGTAGTCATTACATTAAGAAGAAACATCAAATCGAGTCCAAAACAAAGGGGGGAAAAGTGCGAGTATGAATTTGTCAGCATTAAGGTACAAATAGTTAGAATATGTAGAAAAGACTTGTAGATCGCTCCTACCACCACGAGTACGCCCTATAAGTGGACACGGTTTATTTTATGGTCGAAGTGTAATGAGGAGTAAAAGCAAGGATTATTCATTGATGGTGATGGGTGAAAGGGGCACCGTGGTAATAGCTATGATGACCATGTCGTGAAGTGCGTGCAGAATACACCTTTTTTTTTCAAAAGTTGTTTCTTAGCTTTATTTCATCTCTTTTCTCTGTTGTTGTCCCTGCACGCATTTATTAACTACAATCTCTGTCTATCCATCGTAGAAGCCTGATACTTTAAATTTCACAGAGGTTTGCAGTGAGAGTAAGGAATTTTAATGGCAAACGCTAAGATCAGACTGTCATTTCTTCTTCCCAAGCGCAACAGCTTTTGAGTTGAACACAACCGAAAGTCTTTTCCACGGTCCAAATATTGAAAACGGCATTACGCTTTCCCTCCAACCCTGAAATCGAAAATAAACTGCAAATTTGAGGGATGATAATGGCGTGAAAGGGTATGGAGATAAAGACTTGTATGTGTAGAGGGAAAAGTGGTAGCAGTAGCTGAGTGGAGAGATGGAGAGGTGTGGCGGTGCGGTGGAAGCAGTTGGCGCCGATGTGAAGTGGGAATGGAGGAGCAGCAGCGCGGATGAAGACCATCACAGCACGGCCAAGATTAGGGAGGAGGTAGAGAGGGAGGCGGCAAACCTTGCCGAGCAGCATAGCCGCCTCTCTGTGCGTGATCTTGCAAGCAAGTTTGAAAAAGGCCTGGCTGCCGCTGCCAAACTCTCTGATCAAGTAATTATGCTTTTTCCATAAGAGGTGTTTTTGCAGAATGTCAAATTATGAAATGATTTATTGAATTAATTGCATAGTTTTGAGTCATCAATTCATATTTCACAAGTTGTGGTTCAGAGGAATCCATTACTGACCATGATTTATTGGGATTAACTGCCTTGTTTCGAGTCAGTCTTCGTTGTTCCATATTTCAATGTGGTGATTCGCCAGAAATGACCATGAGTGTTAATGTTCAAGTACCTTAATTTTCCTCAACGTCACCCATCCCAATAATTATACTTTTATTTCTTTGCTTCTGTGCAAGGGATTTCCATGTTTATGATTAACTGCAAACTTTGCGAGTGATTCATCTAATGGCCATTTCACACTCCTTAACCTCAATCTGCAAAGAAATTACTATTCAGACGCATTCCTTACGAATCGCCCCAGCCTTCATTAGAATATTTAAAGCAGATCTTTAGGCGCGTTAAGGAACCTGAAATAGAATAGCACAGCTTCTAGTCACATTTAGTTTGCAATGTTTTCCAGCGAATAAAAATTTTGCGTGCCTAGGTGTACAGGCCTGCAAAATGTGTCATTTACATAAATGAACCGTTATGGGTTAAGACGAATTTTCTTTCCAGTGAGTGTGTCATCACTAAGAGCCTGTGGACTCTCTATCCATCACAACACTTGAAGTCTTGTCAGTCCGGTGAAACTCACTATTAGGAATATGGCTGGGAGCCTCAGGCGTGAAGTAAAGTGAGTGAGTGTCGTACAGGACAGTTACACTGTCAGATTCCTGTTGGGTGTCTTCCATGACATTTCTCTGCATTTGAATGCTTTTACCTCAAATTGTGTGTTTTCGTGTAATTGATTGAGTTGCTTCCGCTTTGCTTGAACTTAACATGGTGAATGGTGTTGGGGTTTTCAGGTAAGGTTTAGGGACACTGCTGCATTGGACAAGCAAGTGCTCTTAAAGAAACTACGGGATGTTCTGGAGGCCTTGAGAGGGCGCGTGGCAGGTCGCAACAAAGATGATGTTGAAGAAGCTATCACTATGGTTTGTTTCATCATACCATCTAGGTTTTCCTCCCCTTAAGTTCATTTAATTCCCCTTTACTGTTTATTTGGCATATAGAAAACATTTTGTAATTGTTCTCATTATTAGGACCAAATTATGTGCATGGTTAGCATAATAGATGTAAAAGAGTTTATGGTTTGATTCTGACAAACAAAACAAAATAATACCATATTGGAGGTCACATGTTCCAATCTGGAGAGGCTTAAGTTGTACACCTTAATTAACAATAAAAAGGTAAGGGTTCTCATAGACCAATTCAGTGTTTTTCTTGGCTGTGACCTAAAAATCACCCTTACCTTTTTACTTTTTATAAGCTTATTGCAATGAATTTAATGCCAGATGAAGCTGAAAGCAATTCATCCACTATTCAGAGTTGATGCCGTTTTTGTGACGCTTTTGCATTTTAAAATTAAATGATTAACTTGCAGAATTCTAAAATAATAGATGGGACGGTGGGTTTGGTATAGTCAGTATTAATTCATTGGCAATTTGAGGGTTTTAAATCTCACAGATATCTTCATTTCCATGCCAAAAAATTGGAGGAAGTCACTTCATTTAAATCTATTTTCTCATGGCTTTGTTTATTCTGAACATACTGTTCTGATGTCTATGGACAGAGCACAATCATAGGGCTTTTTGAAACAGGGAAGTTTAGGCTCTTACTGTCTGGGCAAATTGAATTAATTAGTTTTCTCAAGGCTAGGGACAAGGTAATGACCAAAATTTTCTAATTCTTACTATCTATTTTCTGGAGTTTGTCTTTTTAATTTTCTTAACAATATTGAATCGGATAGAGAAAAAAGAAAATGGAGCATTGACCTGTTTCTATGGGGATTCGTTGTCATAAACCACCTACTTAATTGAATGCAGTGTGCAAGACCCACAATTTTCAAGAGGTTAAATAATATTTATTTCAATTTAGGAGCCTCTTCTACAGCTGCAGTTCAAGCCATGTAAGTTATTAACAAATGAAAAGGATTTAAAATTTAGACTAGACAACTATTTCTTCGATATTCAGGATTTTCTACAATTACTTCCTGTACTTTCTTTGACAACAAGCTGAATCATGTCAAGGGGTGATTATCCTGTATTAGATTTTTGGGTGTCGGTTCCAGTGTTTTATAGTAGTTGCAGCAATGCAAATAACTCTCTAGGTATGGTATTGGGTTTAACCTAGCTAAATGGCTATATTAAATTAAGTGTAATTCCTCTGATGCAAGTTTTTGAGAAAAGTGTTTTATCTACCTTTAAAAGGGCTTTACATGCACGGTGATAAGCTCTTTTCTAGATGAAGGCTTGGACAATTATAAGTTACATGCATATGAGATAACCTTGGAGATAGATATATTCCTTAGATTAGGTAAAAAAAAAGGATGGGAAAGGGAAGCCAAAATTAAAATATCACTAATAATTTCTCTACCATATTGTATGCTTTACTTATTTGAAACCATAATATATTTCCAACGGAGAGGCATAATTCACTAGTTTTAAACTTTTATGTTAGTAATGAAATCCCGGATATAAATTATTGGACCAATAAAACTGCAAAAACGTGAACTCATTTTCAAGTACTAGGAACACAATTGTCTGAAAGGAATCTTTAAAGTTTCAATCCCAAGTACATCTAGTCATCCAAAATGAAATAGAAGCATAGAAGGTCGACCAAGATGAAAAAATCCTAGTTTAGGACTAGGAATGAAAGGAAGAGATTCTATTTGTAACATACGACCTGGAATGTGTAGAAAGGACTTAAGAGTTTTACAAGGCCTTGAATTCATTTTGATAGCATTACAAAAAGATGAATGGATTGCACCGATTAATGCTATGGTAACATTGTTCAATCATACTTTGGTGTTAAGGTAAGAAGCTGGACTGCACATTCCATATTATAAAATTGTAGGCCCGAGTCAAGCTCGTTTAGATTCTAGAATGGTATCATAGACTATATTTTTGTCTGCACTTTTCTAGTTATTAGAAAATCAACTTTTCTAGTTAATTTTAAGGTGCACGACTTACTTATCCAAGTGTTAAATAATAAGAGGATTCCTTGTTATATTAGGTGAGCTGCAGGACAGCTAGTGGCCAATCAAGAACCACAAACAAAAAATTGTTGGCTGATAACTGAAATAACTTCTAAAAAGTACAACCACAACTATTGAACATATTGTGTTTTATACAGATTCCATACCATAGTGTTGAGACTCGGACTTGGCAAAAACTTTGTAAGCTGTTTTTTGACTTGGACTCTGATTCAGCCAAAAAACGAAAAGTGATTTTAATGTTTTTTTTTTGTTGAAAATTTCATGTTGATTTTCTGTTTTTTTCACAGACTTGGTTAAGTCTGACAACTAAGTTGCACAGGACTGCTGAAACTCACGAGTCTCAACTCACTCGAGTCTGCAAGTCTTGGCTGTAGACTTGATGAGCCTGACTCAAAGTCAGATCCATGAGTTCTCATTGAGTCTTAACATCTTGATCCATAATCTTCATCAATCTTTCATTCCTCTAGGGCTATCATACAATGCTAATGAAATTGTTCCAATTTGTGGTAGTAGCATGTCAAGGAGTATTGGTAGTACATTTAGTTATTCCAAAATCATTTCAAGCTAATTTTATTTCTCCACAAAGGATTATTATTTTGCTATTTTTCCTAGGTATTCTTGATTCTTGCTGCAAAGATTACCCTATTGCACTTTAATGTTAGAATAGTTATTTCACAATTATTATTGGCTACAATTTGTACATTTCTTGTAAGAGAAAATGATTAAACAAAGATGAAACACAATACCAATAGAATGACTTTTATGTCAACAAAAAGCACTTAATATAAAAGGCAAAGGAAATGTTTAATAAGTAAGAATTGTTGCATTGCTACAACTATGGCAAGCTAGGCCATATAGCTTAAAATTGTTAGATTAGAGCAAATGGTCCTCTCAAAGGCAAGTAAGAATAAAGAAAGGAGGATGAAGTAATTTTGCCAATTGTGTAGTGAGGATATTAGTAATGAGGAAAAAGAGGACATTGGTGACAGTGACAATTCCAATAGACAATTCCAATAGCAATTGTATAGATTGGCCATGGTTGTGTAAGCTAGTTTCTATAAAGGGGATCGATGGAAAAGTTGCTTGATACAAAAGGTTGTCTAGGTGAACTTGTGGCATTTGGAAAAAAATTATCTCTATGAGGATGTTGGTAACTTGATGGAGCACTTATGATTCCAGATTTGGTTGAAACAATGAATAAATAGTTTGAATTGTCTATGTTAGACCAATGTTTCTTTGAATTTTCAAGACAAGGGTATGGGGGTATGGAGGGACATAGGAACATGTTTTCGAGACAGCAAAAAATTTCCCATTTTTTTGGGACAGTTGGGGTATATATTGGCCAATTCCAGTTGTCCCAAAAATTTGGGAAGTTTTTTGCCTTATTGGAAACATGTTCTCCCAAATTTTTGGGATGGCTGGGATAGGCCTATATATATGTATGTATGTATTACAACTTTTCAATTTTATAATTATATTAAACACCATTTAACATTTAGGGACATTATGTTTCCATAGTCCATTGTAAATGGTATTGAAATGCTTCTAGAAAAAACTGAGAGCTTTTATGAATCAACGTTTCAAATCACACTCTGTGATCCATCACCAGGAAGAGGAACAATTTTAGAATTAGATTGCAGAACCAGTTTCTTAAAAAGAGAGATGCAAGGGGAGAATGAAAACCAAGAACTTTGACGGGACCATAGTTTGAAAACTCAGCAGAAACTTGATAGACTTGGTGCCACTCACAAGTCGCCTGGGAAAACGTGTGAGTTGTGTCGGCTTGCGTGCCGAGTAATCGTCCGAAACTTGCGATCTTTTCACTAAAACTCAGTAGAAAATTAGCTCTTGACTTGTGCGTTTTGGATGCGGACTTGCCTACCAAAAAGTGACCAAAAAACCACGTGTTTTTTCATTTTTGCATTTCATTTGTCCTTTGATTTCGACCAACATGTGAGGTATTTTGCTGCCAAACAACAAAATGCCTTGAGAGAAGGGTTTGGAATTTCGAATATTTGAGAAGATTCAAGAATGATGATATTCTTATCTTCAATTGCATATCATCATTTAGAGTGGTCAGATTCTTTAGCTTCATTCTTAGTTCTTTGAAGAATGAAGATTTGGTCAGAAATAGTGAGGACTTGGTGTTGAAGAGAAGTTGGAAATATAGTGACAAAAGCATGAAAGATGGAGTGTGCAATGAAGGTTCATGTGGTCTTGGTGGCGTGGGCTCCACCCCTAACCTTGCTTTGTACTGAGATAGTGAACGTGTTGGGGGCATTGCCCCTCGACCTCGCTAGGGGATCCACTGCCAAACCCCTGCCTGATGTTGTCCCCCTGTCGTCCCCAAGTTAAAGACCTTCATCCCTTTGTTCAGGGACTCCATTTAACTATGCAATTTTTTGATCTGAGGGTCATATGACATTTGCAATCTTTGAATTATGAGAAATTGATGCTTAGAATAGACTTATGTGTTCTCTAAGTGCATTAGTTTCTATTCTTTTTGTGTAATTATGTTTTTTTTTGCCGAGTCCTAAGGCCGAGTCAAAATTTTGGGCTGTTGAGTCCGAGTTTTCCAACTATGAATGAGACAACTAAAAGCAATAAAACTACTCATATACAATGAGTTGGGGTCTTTGCCTTCTAAATTTCTAATAAATCTTCATAGCTTCTCCAGCTTATTCAGAATGATTAGACTTGAGTCTCCTCAATTTTTGTCTCTTTGGTTGAAGGTATTTGTGTTTTCTTCTCCCTGGATGCTTCTATGGGAGTAACCTGATGATTGGGTTTGGCTTCTCTTTTTGTCTGGTAGGGGGAATAAGGGGTTTCAATCTATCAAAGAGTATGTTAGCCAATTGATTTATTCTAGTTTCTATTGGGAATAGGACAGTGGCAAACCTCCTTGGGTTTTCCCTCTTCTTGCTTTAGTAATGGCTCTTGCCATTTGGAAATCTCAATGCTATAAAATGTAATATGCTTCTGTTGTTTCAATAACCTTTGCCAAAAATAAATAAATATATAATAGTAATAATTCTAATAATAATATACTAATTTTAATACTAATTATAATCATGATAGTAAAATTAAAATAATTATTATAATTATATTATTATTAATAATGATATTAATGACAATAATATATTAACTATATTAATTGCCTGTAGAGCCAAAGGAGATGACATAGATAAGGATTAGGCTGCACTATAGTGTTGGTTGCTATCTAGTTGTTGGAGCTAGATGAGTCTAGCAGTTCCAAAGATGAGGAGTATGCCATGACATTTGCATTGGACAATGAGTTAGATTTGCCATTGGTCTGTGGTACTTTGTATTGCAAACTTGATATATATATATATATATATACTTTTACTATTTTTGTAATTAATTTTTATATATTATTTTAATAGTTGTCCCCTTGCTGTCTCCAAAATTTGGAAAAAAAGTTGCTGTCCCCGAAACTCAGCCCCCCAAATCTTGGAGACAGCAAGGGGACAACTATTAAAATTAATTACAGAAGTTGTTCCCTTGCTGTCTCCAAAATTTGGAAAAAAAGTTGCTGTCCCTGAAACTCAGCCCCACGTTTTCATGTCCCCCATCATGGAAACTTGGAGAAGCACCAGCCTATATTTACTATTCAGGGGATGACAAATAAAAAATATACATTTAAAGAATGTAAACAGATGTTATAGCTTTATTTTGTAAAATTAAGAATTATTGAACATTCTAAAGATGTCCATACTCATGAAAAGGACTGAAACATAAATACAAAATTTGTAGACATTTATAAGTAAAAACTATGAATATTTCATTCTGTTTCATCCATGAAGATAAAGTATATTGTATACTCAAATCTCAAAATGAAAAGCTTTAGCAATGGTATCCATGAGATTTAGAACACATATAAATGCAAATGACAAAATGTAAAACATTGAGAAGTGAACTCAATCATGATCTTTAGATTCTTTCTCTCCTATGCTCAAATAACTTACTGTCATCAATGTCACACTCAAAGGCTAGATAATGTCGTTGTTTGTGATGCCCCCTTCTCAAGCCTAGTCACTCGTGGGCCATTATCAACAATTTTGGGAACTAATCAAAACTTTACTGCTTGAGGTAGTAGAGGAGTACCGCAGAAACAATAAAATGTTCAAGCAACCAAAGGCAACCACTCTGTCTCTAATCCCAAAACAGGTTATGACCGACTTGTTGGGCCAATACTGGCCTATTGCTTTGTGTAACATGCTCCACAAAAAATTATTTCAAAGACTATTGCAGAGAGGCTGAAATTCCTGTTGGTTAAAATCATTTCACCTAATGAGTGAACCTTCATTCTAGGCAGACAAATCCTAGATAATATAATTTCAACACTGGAGATCATATGACCTTGCAAAACTCATATGCCCAAAGCCTTTGACTGATGCAACTGGGATCTATTTTAACACGCAGTTATGGCACTTGTGTTCTGCAACAAATACATTAATTGGATCCTAATTTGCATCACTGTGACTAGCCTCACAGTTTTTCTCAATAGTACACAGGGTCAACCTCTCACTTCTGTTATTTTTAGAATATAGAAAATAATATTTACTGAATGAGATGAAATCCATATATTACAATGAGGGAGCGAAGGCTCATTATATAGAGAGTATAGAGTCTAAAGGTAGACAAAAGCAGAAAAGATAGCAATTAGCTAAACTTAGAATAACAGCTAAGATTGACCATTAACTAAAAGAAATAACTACATATTCACTTAATACCCTCCCTTAATGGTCAATCGATCAACTACACCAAGATGCCCCCTAAATTTGATGAACTTATCCGGGCTCAGAGACTTGGTGAGGATATCAGCAGTCTGATCCTCTGTAGGAACATACTGCAAAACAACAGATCCGTCTTCGACAAGCTGGCGAATGAAGTGACAATGAAGGTCAACATGTTTTGTCCGTTCATGGAAGACGAGATTTTTTGCAAGTTTTAGCACCCCTTGATTGTCACAATACAAGGGTGAAGGTCTTGCTGGAGACATCTGCATGTCTGAAAGCATCCTACGAAGCCAAACTGCCTCACAAGCTGCTTTAACAGCTCCCCTATATTCAGCTTCTGTTGAGGAGAGAGCTACTGCCTGCTGCTTCTTGCTGGCCCATGTGATAGCACTTGTGCCCAAGCTGAAAACATACCCAGAGGTAGACTTTTTGTCATCAACAGAACGTGCCCAATCTAAATCTATAAAACCGATCAGCTAAGGATCTGTGCTCCTACCATATAAAATGCCAAAGTCGGGAGTGCCTTGCACATATCTCAACACTCGCTTTGCTGCAACCCAATGTTCAGCTTTAGGAGCAGTCATAAAATGAGAGATATGGCTTACTGCAAAGCTAAGATTAGGTCTGGTAGTAGTAAGATAGATGAGACTGCCCACTAATTCCCTGAATGTGGATTCATTCTGTACAGGAGAGTCTGAATCAGCTGAGAGTTTCAACCCTTTTTCCATAGGTGTAGAAGCAGGTTTGTAGTCTGTCATCCGGAATTTTTCCAAGAAACCTCTTGCATACTTTGATTGAGAGATGAAGATGCAGTCAGGGTGCTACTAGACCTCAAAACTTAGGAAATAATGTAGGAGACCCAAGTCGGTCATGTCAAATGTGTGATTGAGATCTTGTTTGATATTCTGAATCAATTGCTTGGAGTTGCCAGTAATAATTAGATCATCGACATAGATAACGATATAAAGACTGTCTTCAGCATATTGTTGGACATACAGATTGGAATCCAAGGGGCTCTGTTGAAAACCATTATCCACGAGGTACTTTTCAATCTTTATGTACTATGCCCGTGGACCCTGTTTGAGACCATAGAAAGCTTTCACCAGTTTGCACACTTGGTGTTCTTTGCCCACAACCTTGAAGCTAGGAGGTTGCGTCATGTAAACTTTTTCTTGCAAATCACCATTGAGAAAGGCACTCTTGACATCCATTTGATGGACTTTCCACCCAAACTGGGCTGCCATAGCAAGGACAAGCCGAATGGTACTCATCTTGGCGATGGGAGCAAAGGTCTCCTCATAGTTGATGCCCTCTTTTTGTGAGAACCCTTTGGCTACCAACCGAGCCTTATATTTATCGAGGGTTCCGTCAGCTTTGTATTTGATTTTGTACACCCATTTGCAACCAATGGGCTTCTTCCCTGGTGGAAGGTCAAAGAGAACCCAAGTGTTGTTCTTTAGAAGGCTATGATGCTCGGTTTCCATAGCCTGTTCCCACTCAGGTACGCCTTTAGCCTCTGAATATGTCTGAGGCTTTGAGAGGTTGTGAAGTTTGACCATAAGAGCGAAATTGACGGTATTCTGCTGCTTGCTCTGCTTCCGAGCAAATCTACCCTCGATGAGTTCACTATCATGAAGATCACCAATTGTTTTGGCCCACCATTTAGGCTGAAGGGTAGATGTACGAATATTTGAAATAGGTGCGACAACATCACCTGGTGTGGCTGGAACAAGATTAGGGGGATCCGGAATATCCTGAGGTGGGGCGGAGGGTGGAACAACAGGCTGAGTTGGTGGCACAACTGCAGAATCCCTCCCATTAGGTGGGGCCAAGGGAAGATGAACACCCACATCTGAAGCCTTTGAAGGAGTAGACAGAAGAGAGGGCCCAGTAGTCTCATCAACTACTACATCATGACTGAATATGAGCCGATCGGTGTCTACATCAATCAGTCTGTATGCTTTATGATTTTCACTGTAGCCAGTGAACATAAGTTTCTGGCTTTTGGAATCCAGCTTGGTGCGCTTGGCATCTAGAATCCAAAAATGAGTAGTAGAGCCAAAAACTTTGAGATGGTTGACCTGAGGCTTACGTCCAGACCAGGCTTCTTCAGGATTCATGTTTTTGACAGCATAGGTGGGAGACCGATTCAGAGGATAGACAACAGTGTAGACTGCTTCAGCCCAAAATTTCATAGGAACGTGTTTATGCTCTAGCATAGAACGTGCCATCTCTGTAATGGTGCGATTGCGACGCTCAACAACACAATTCTGCTGAGGGGTGTAAGGTGCGGTAAGCTGGCGTTTGATGCCATGATTAGCACAGAAACGAGCGAAGGTAGAAGAGCAAAACTCTCCCCAATTATCAGACCTGAGAGTGACTATTGAATAGCCGGACTCTTTTTCAACCAGGACCTCGAATTGCTGAAATGTGCTAAACACATCTGATTTGTTTTTCAAAAAATATACCCACATCTTTCTGCTGAAATCATCAACAAATAGTAGGAAGCATCTGCACCCAGTAATTGAAGGAGTGTTCATTGGTCCACATACATCAGCGTGAACCAACTACAAAACCTTGGATGCCCTCCATTTATCACCATCTGGAAATGGAGTCCGATGCTGCTTGCTTGCCTGACATGCGTCGCAAATGCCATGAGTTTGAGTCTGAATCTCTGGAAGACCACCAACCAGACCCTCCCGAGCTAGCTGAGAGAGGTAGTGCATGTTCAAGTGGCCATAGCGCTGATGCCAGAGTTTGCTGATGGATGTACTCCTGGCTGCCATGGCGTGTTCTTGAGAATCACGAAAATCAATGAGTCTGTACAGACCATGATCCTCAAGTCCTTGAGCAATGGTGGTGCGTGTTACGATCAACGATGCTGCATGCTGAAAACAACATCCAGATGAGAAGAGTGCTGCATAATCTGACTGACAGAGAGAAGGTTCAGCTCCATGCCAGGTATAAAGTATACATCGAGAAATATTAAATTTCTCCCACCAGACTGAATCTGTACGTTGCCCTTTCCGACAACGGTGTACTCTTCACCTCCTCCAAAGATGACAGAATCTTTGAATGGTGTGTATTCTGTGAACCAATCTCGCCGATGGGTAAAATGTCGAGAAGCCCCTGAATCAATATACCAAGCAGAAGATTTGATAGGATTGACAGGTCGCTTGGCCATAAAGGCATAGACCACCGACTCTTTTTGTGCAATGTGCTTGGATAAAGATGTCATCTTTACGTTGTTCGAGGCACGAAAATCGAGATACAAGAGCATGAACAAAACCAGATAGCACAAGTTGTGAGAGTACGGAAAATACACACTCAAAAAAATGAGCACAGAGTTCGAGGCACACATCTCGAGAAAAAATATCTGCAGATTTTGTAGAGTTGCAAACAGAATACACAGAGCTTGAGGAAAAGAGCTCGAGATAAGACCCGAGAGTAGGTCATTCTACAGATTTCGAGGTTCAAAAAGATAGCCGCCCAAAAAACTACCGGAACGGGAATTCGGTGTGTCTAAACACGGCGCCCACAGAAAATAGCAAGATAACCACCGAATAATGTAGAGGCGAATCCAAGAGGCCCAGCACCACGTGAGCAAGGAAATCTCGATGATTAACAAACGAGAAAGAACTGTTCAGAACCGCAGCCAAATTAGTCGCCTAACACAGAGGACACTAGAAAGAAAAATGTGACTGGAAGAAGCCAAAAACCGAGCCCAAAAAACTTGCAGATTGCATAGCTTGACAGGATGTGTTGCAAAACGTTGATGAAGAATCCCCGATTCACCACAGATGCAAACATGATCTTGGATTTACAGGATATAGAAGACACGACAAGAGAGAAAAAAAAAGCTCTTCAAAACGCGATTGTTAGGGGACAAATACGCCAGAACAAGAAATAGCCGATCTTCAGAATAGCAACGCCACAAGGTGTTGAAGATAAATCGGAGGGTGTCTAGAAAGAAAAAAACAGGATCCTCCAAGAAGACGAGTACAGAGACTGGAGGAATAGAGATGTACGGCGTATGGAAATTTCAGAGTGCTCAGAAAAAAAATTTAAAAAAAAATGGATTTCCTACTCTTACTGCTTTGATACCATGTTATTTTTAGAATATAGAAAATAATATTTACTGAATGAGATGAAATCCATATATTACAATGAGGGAGCGAAGGCTCATTATATAGAGAGTACAGAGTCTAAAGATAGACAAAAGCATAAAAGATAGCAATAAGCTAAACTTAGAATAACGGCTAAGATTGACCATTAACTAAAAGAAATAACTAAATATTAACTTAATAACTTCAACAAGAAGACTAAGACGGGGAGATCCTCTTAGCTGCTACTTTTTTGTTATATTGAGGGTGCTTTTGGCTCAATTAGTCAAAGATAAGCAGCTTTGAGGGAAGCTTCATGGGCTCCTCATCAAGGAAAAGGGTAACATGTATATAGGCTTCCAATTTGTAGATGATGTCATAATGTCCTCCTTTTTCATTCTCAAAGAAATTAAGGAACAAACTTATAGAGACGCACCAGCTGGCTTCAAGACAACTAATCGACAAAACAAATCTTCGTTCATCCTAGCCAACCTCACAACTCTCAAAAAGCAAAAGTTGTTGCAACTTTAGCATTTACCAGTAGATCACGACTCTAGTAGATCACAGGTTCAGGATGTCCAAATGTCGTCCCTGGCTCCTCTACGGGTTTGCACAATTGACGCAGCTCTGTGGAATCACACTTGTCAGCCCCACAATTGACACAGCTCCATGGAATCACACTTGTGAGCCCCTTCTCTTGGATATATTGAGGGCTCATCATTCCCTCTTGTTCTCTTTCTGTGATCCTCTGCAACAGCGTTATCTTTTCTCCTCTCCTTTTCGAATTGTCATCTGTTGTTCCGTTTGGCATGCGATCTTGTGTTTTTCCCTGCTGAGCCCAGAACTCGAGGTGTGTGTCCAATCCTTCAATGAAAGCGGACAGCCCTGGGGATCCGATTTACCTTCCACCATTAATGTTTTCAGGAACCTGCTTATGTAACCTTATGTTGCTCACCTGAATTTTATTTCCTCTTCTTCCATGGATCCACCATTTAATGTTGACCTTGCTTGCTGACATTCTTCTGCCAACCTCTTCTGCACATGACAAGTGACACTTTCATCTTACCCTTGGCACGTCTCATTAAATACCTGACATTCTTTCCTTCTTGACTTTGGCCCTGAATTCAGGGATCTGATTTATTTTAATGGGTTTGATTAGACACATGACCATTTAAAATATGCACATGCAGGCATATTCACACATGCCATTACAACATTAATTGTTCACACATTTATCTAAGGTCACATATTATTGACTCCACTATATTGCAATGCCTTAGACATTGCATCATGACCACAAATAAACATCTCAAGGAAGACATCCAACCACACTGTGGCTAGGTGTTGGTAACATTTAGCTTTATGGGTTTTATTATAAGGTTCAATTTCTTTCTTCCATGCCTAAAGAGAAACATATGGTTTTGCACATGAGATAAATCCCCTTGGTTCCAGTCTGATTTAACCCTTTTATTTGCACACTCGGGCAAACATCAAATATATTCATGGCAACATGTATGGCCAAAGAAACATAAATCTCAACATCTCATCACTGTACAGACACTTCAGACATGGAATCACACTTATCACAACGCCACTAAACTGCAGTGAAGCATCATGTGGTCCAAGATGAGTCCATTGGCAGTATTGTTACTGGGTGCAACACACCCTTAAGACCCATCCCATAAAAGGGTATCTTTGGTTGGCATACTTTGGAGTCTGGACAAAATAGGGCGAGAGGAGAACAAGGGCTGCACTTCTGCCCCAGGCAACCCTGCCATCAGCCAGGGATTCCCTTCCAATCTTGGCAACAAAAAAGATTTTTCTGCTGCTGCTGTTTTGTGACTTTGCTATCTGACATTCCTGCCCTTTCTTGCTATTTCGATTTAAGTATTTACATGCATTTTGATTAAATTGTTAGAGCTTGTGTTGTTCATTTGTTTTCCAGGCGTGCTTTCTAGACTGATCTTTCTTGTCTCTACTGTCTTCTTTCAAACTATACTCTTTTCCAAGTCATAGAGACAACCCTGGGCTTGGGTTTTTGTATACATTTTCACTCTTTCAATACATATGTTTTGATAGCTTTAAAAAGAAAAAAACATGCTCAGATCTCACATGAACAATGAATTCTTTTTAAAAGTAGTATGTTCCTGTTACAACTGTATGCACAAATTTTATGGTGTTAAAATAATGAAAGATGGAATTCTTCCAAAAGACACTCTCGCTTCTATGTATTAAGTTTCAAATTGCTCAACATAAGTTTCAAATCTTCTTCTACCTTTGAAGAGAAAAGGTACTTCATTAACTCTTGGCTTCAAATATTGAAGATGGATTATGTGTTTTGGTTGAATTTGGTTCTTTTTATTGTCTTCCTGTTGAATTAACTCATGCACAGCCTCAAAAATGGCACAGTAAATTCTTATCTGGTTTATTTCACTGAAAGCTTCTCGGTTCAAGGAGTCTGGATTCTTTCAAAATGCATATGTGTAAAAATATGAAAAGTAAAGCACTTAAAGAGAAAAATATGCAACATTGCCTATTGTATTTTCCATTACAAGAAACTGGAAATAAATAAAATACAAATGATTGGTCTTGTACTTCCCCTACAACCTTTGACCTTGTACATGGATCCTAACCTTATGCAACTTACTTGACCCTTAATATTTGTATCTTATGAATTGTAGCCTCAGTATATTCGTCTACAAACCATGCTCAACATGTGGATGAATGTTTATGATAAGAAGCCATGTTCATTGTAGACTCTAGAGATTCAATTTGGACTAAGAACTTATGGTTTCCATTTATGTTAAAGTTTCTTTGGGTTTGTCAGCTTCCCCCATTCATTCATGTATAATTCTTTAATTCCATTTAATTGTTAGTTTACAAGATGCATTAGTTTAAGGAGTCTATAATTTTTATAGGAAACAAAATAAATAAGAGAAGTTGATTGCAGAGATATATTTGAAGGATGGAGTAGTTATTGTTTCTTTGTCTCTGTTTTATTTCTAATGCTTCCATTTTCATCTCCCTTGACTTTGATATTCCTTTATTAATAATTATTGTTTTGTTCCTTGGTTTCCCCTATTTTGATTCTTTCGGTATTTAATATTTTGTGTTCATCTCCGCATTAGTGCATAATTATAATTTATAACTATTAACTTATTTGGAACCGATATTATGGTAGGTAGAAGCACTTACAGTTCAGTTGACACAGAGAGAAGGAGAACTGCTACAAGAAAAAGCAGAAGTGAGAAAGCTGGCTACTCTTTTCAAGCAGGTAAATGAATATTGTTCCTTTTGAACATAATTGTTGTTAGTTTATTCTGATGGATTCTCTCATTGTTTATCTACGAAGTTTTTAACTTCTAGATTCTAGGAATACAGTCTCCAGTATTTATCATTGAAATTGTATGGACGCTCTGATATCATCTCCCAAAGCCAGTTTAAAAAGTGTCCAAATGAAGTTGCTATAATAGGCAAAAATTTGATACAGTGGTTTATAGGCAATTGATTAGGTAGTGCTTGGTGTTTCAAAAGAGCATTTGTTTAATCAGAGACATGCAATGTTTGAAAAGCTCTTAGTTATCCTATCCTCCGAAGTCCAATATTTTGTAGAAAAAACAATATTCCTGATTTTATTTCTTACTGTCTTTTCCCTTGTCTTATAGAATTTTAGAAAAGGGTTATTGTTTTTAACATTCAAAATCATGAAAAATAGTAAAATATTTCTTTATGATTTGATTTTATTAGTGTTCATGTGGGTAATATTAATCCTCAGTTCACGACTGACACTAAATAATCAATTTATTGTGGCCGGGGTTGCATGATCATTCTATGCCTTGCTTGTGTGACCAATGTTAATCATAGTTGGTTTAGGTTCATAACTTCATCTAGTTAAGAAATAGATTACACAATTACTACTATTGAAAGTGCATGATTTCATGCCTAATCATCATTGTCTAGATTCAACATCCATAAATCTGAGGTGTCCTAATAATTCCAGTTTAACTCATAAGAATTAGGTCTACATTAATGCCCTTTACAACTTATAATCAGAAGTACAAGATCTGTTTGGACATGCATAATCTCTAATCTTACTAATTGCATACTATAAATAGTTTCATGTCCCATGTCAACAACAATCAATGACTGTGGTAGATTATAGTTCATCTGATTGGTGCAATGAATACATCATAATGGTTAGATCAGCATAAGCATTATGCCATTAAATGCTGTTTTCTGCTTTCTGTAGAAAGATTTTGCAAGGAACAAACAGTGCATCGTTAATATGATTACAAGATTGAAATAAGATAATAGTTTGTGATATTACATCAAGCTGCCTCATCATTGTAAAAACTGAATTCTTATCATGTTTAATTAACAACCTCAGATGGAATCAGTTACAATCTCAATAATAAGAAGATGATTCAAGTTGTCAGGTACAGTTAATAATGTCTTAATCAAACTATAACAAATTGAGATCTCAAATAAATATGTCAACAATTGAAGATGTCCAATGGTCTGTATTAAGGTGTAGGAGAAGATATTTCGTTGAGGGAATGAGGGAGAGAGGGAGGGAGGGAGCATTTTACCACCAACAATAGAGCTCAAGCAATTCTCTTGCCAACCCATTCCTAATAGGGGATAGTCCGATCTGATTCCTAGGTTAACCAGTGGATGATTCTGCAGATTAGCTAGTAATGCAACAAGATCATAGAATGTGTAATGGAAAACATATATGCATTACCAAAAACACATTCGAGATGCGGAAGGCTTCTGGCAGATATTTCTATTCAGAATGAAAAGGGGAAAATGTACAGAGGGTTTAGATGAGAATCTATGTATTCCTCTTCTAACAATACAAGATGCACAAAACAAGTATGTATACACGATAGTATGGGTAAGCTGTCAGCTACGCTCTACATAGGTGCTGACAAATGTCCAATGTGTATGGCATGTAGTGCATGTGGTCGGGATGACATCAAGTGTCAATTCCATATGATACCAATTGTATAGCTATAGCATGTGGCATAAACACCGACATGTGTTAGATGTGTATGGTGCCAATTGTATGATCATGTTTTGTGGCACAGAGGTTGCTAGGTGGCATGCGAGTATGGAAGCATAACATATGAATGTTGGTGCTCCATGTGCCTCAGACATATGGTATGATTTGGGATCGACATGTGCAACCATGTGTAGGGGCACACTATGCATGTGACCAGCCACACTATGCGCGTGAGTACCGTGTGCAGAGGTGTGTGAACGGTGTTACGTATGCATGAACACTGTGTTGTATGTGTTGAGCAATACTGAGTGCGCTGATGAAGATGGCTTGTGATGCTGCATTCGGATCAGTTGTCTTCACAAGCAACATCCAAGGCAGAAGCTAATATAATAGAGATGGAATAAATGTAGAAATGATTGCTTAGCAACATGCATCAAACAACAACGACAATCATACATGCTGAACTATGCTTGCATAGAAATACCATATGTGTCCAAATAATAATGCTTTGGCCAAAGACTAATTATATAACTTTGACCACAAAACCCATGAAGTTATTAATGTTTGGGATTAAACCATTCCTAAATTAATCTTACTCCATAACCGCAAAACCATGAGTAAACCCCCAAGAGATCCATCTCCTGCTTGGTTAATGTAATATCCCATAATGGAATTTTAATAATTTCAATTTGGTTCAACAAATAAGTCTTCTAATCTGAGTAAGATTATGATCAGATTTCAAATCAGATATAAATATTGTCAGCGAACCACACTATTATTATCACTTGATTATGCAAATTTCAAATCTTCACCATGACTTATATATGCAGTATTTATGGATATAAAAAATTACAATAATATTGCCAAAATTCAGCACTGCAGGAGCAGCCTTTAATACACCTCAAACTGCCTTTTATTAATATTCAGAGTCGGCCTTCAACTAGAATCAAAACAGACCCATAAAGGAGTGGACAGGTATCAAGTGTTTAGTAAGCAAACCTAATGATGAGCAGTCGCACCTTTTTAAGACTTTCTTTCGATTGGATGTGATACCAAACTCAATCGCTGTCCCTGTAGATTGGAATTCGAACCTTAAAACCAATACAACTGTGCTTTGTGACTTCTGCTCAAGGGAGATTATGATCAGCCTTCCTTTTTAATAGATTTGTATAAATTACTGATCTACCATATGCATCTTGCTTCCTTCTTGAATGTTATCACCTTGATTATGATGCAGATATGAATTGCTGGGTATAGGAGTGTTGAATGATATCAATCTGCCTGTTACATGAAACTCACAAGCAATCCCTGCTTGAGATTGCCCAATTCTGAATTAGGGGGTTTTGTCCACAAATTTAGTGATGGAAATTAGGGGGTTTTCATCTTCCAATTCCAGACCTAGAGGGTTTTCATCCTCAGGTTGATTGAACCAAAGTCCAATGCTCCATTCAAGGAGTAGAAATCAGAAAATAGAATTATTCATCAATGCATCCTCCTCGCTTGGTCTCCCTTAAATATACTTTTCGTCCAAAAGACATAACTCTTCGAATTTCCGTCATGACCCTTATTTGAGAGGAATTATTATTTAAAATAAACTTTAATATTTTAATTTTTATATTTTATAATTATATTAAATTTTATATTTTATATTTTGATATTTTAATTTATATTTGAATTTTACTTATTTTTGTTGAACTTTTCATGGACCAACTAGGAGTTGAACCGAGGACCTTCCATTTGCATGCTGGAGTGTTCTACCAACTGAGCTACTAGCCCTTTGTTGACTAGTCCATAGTCAAAGAGCACTCCAGCATGCAAATGGAAGGTCCTAGGTTCAACTTCTAGCTGGTCCATGAAAAGTTCAACATGGTATTAGAGCGGGAAATCGATCTTTGATTTTTTCCTGTGCTTTCTGTACGTGTTCGTACTACCGTACGACGACTGTACGGACGATTCTCCTGCTCTCTGTAAATCGCGTTTTTTTATGTTTTGCTTTGATCGGGACTTCTGTATGAGGGTTTCAAATCCTTGCGTTTTTTTTTTAGTTCTTTTGATCGTGGGTCCTCTTTCATGGCAGATTAAAACCTTTGTTTTAGCGATTCTAGAGTTCGTGGTTTGATCGTGTTTTCCTTCTGGGAATCGTGTTTGTTTTCCAGGCTGCGATTTCTACAGTGTTTCGTTGGCAGCTTCTGTCACTGATTGGTCGCGTTTTGGTTTCTAGGGTCGTGTCTTTCGAAAAACCCTAGTTGCGAATCTTGTGATTGCGTTTTCTTGCCTTTGGGTCGTGATTTCTGTTCTGGCAGATCATTTTAATCGGGAGCGATTATTCTGTTCATGATTCGCGTGTGAAGATCATCGTTTGTGTTTTTAAAACATCTGTTTGTTAATGAAGCAAGGCGTGTTTCTGGGCGGAGATTTCTTCTGGTGCCTTTTTTTTAATCATCTCTGAAGGATGCCGTTTTTTTCCCTTGGTCGTCAAGTTTCCTCTAGCAGCGGGTGTTCTTTGGCTGTGATTTCTAAAGGCGTGATTTGTTTTTTTTGGCGACATTCAATCTCTCTGAAGTTTGCGTCGTGTTTTTTTTTTGCCCTAGTCGTGGGCTTCTGCAAGACACTTTATGGTCGCTGTTCTCTTGTTAAGGATCGTTGGGTTGTCTCAAGCGGTGGTCATTTTTTTTGTTTGAGTGCTGGCAGCGGTTTAAGGATTAATCGCGGCTCTATGTCTTTTCTGGAGATTGGCGGCTCTTCTTACTTCTTGTCAGTGTTAAATCACGGTTTCTGTCTCCCTTCACAGCGACGGGTTTTCTGGGCGCATTCTCTTTGCAGGCGTCCTCTTGTTTGGAAACGTGTTTGGAGTTTTGCGATCTGAAGGTTTCGTGAGTCTTTAAAATTCATGATTTGCTGTTTGAAGTTGCCTTCAGAGGTCGCGTTTTCCATTTGTCCTTTTGGTGTAAGGCTTCCAAATATCTGAACATTGTTTGATGGGTTTCGTGGCATGGTCACCGTTTTCCCTTGGTCATGTTTTGAATTTTCCTGCTAATAAAAGTCTTCTGAATCGGCTTCTCAATATTGGTCGAAGCCTTGACTTTTTTGTAGCCGGCTTCTTTTCTAGCGGGATTCAGTGGAGGATGTTTGACGGTGTTAGTCACCGTTTAGACTCCGTTCTATTTTAATTGCACAAGGGTTCGTCATTCCTGCTTCTGTGATTGATTTTTTTTGGCGGGATCTTGTTCATTGTGGTGGTTTCGACTTCAAGATAGTCGTGTTCTTTGCTGTGTGCGCCAGTGGGTTAAAGTTTTCCGCTTGGATTTGGTGTCTGTTTTCTCAGCAAACTTCTTGATCATTGGTGATTTGATAGCGGTCTCCGATAAACGCTTGGTGGGTTTTGATTCTTCGGATTCATTGGGATTTGTGTTTTGACACCCGTGCTTGGGTTCTGTTCTCTGTTTGTGCCGTCCATCTGCCTCGGAAGGTAGTCTGTTTTAGGGGGCATCTTGGTTTAGTTGATAGATTGACCATTAAGGGGGGGGTATTAAAATATTAATTGTAATATTAATGGTCATCTTAGCTTTAGTTAGTTGTAAGTTTGCTTTAGTTAGCATCTTTCTATTTCTGTTGTAGATAACGGTGGTTGCTTTTTAGAAACATCGTCTTGTAAACTCTTTAAATAGAGCTCTACTCTACTATGTAAATAATCTTATTGAATATTATATCATTTTGTTTCAAATATCAACAATTTTATATTTTAATTTCACTCGAGGCCTTCTTTTTATAATTATTTTTTTATAATATTTTATTATGGGCGTTCTGCGTTTATCTTGGTTTAATTTCAAAGAGGCGACATTATAGTTAATAAAATCTAAGAGACATTGGGTAAAGTCTTGAGGGAATCTCAGTTTTGCCTACATATTTCGTGTTCATCATCTCCAACTAGAAGTAGTAGTTTTAGACTTGAGATTTGATTGGATCAAGAGATAGATCATAATTTTGGTAAGTAATCAAACAACAAGAGTATTACAAAATCATGTTGGCTTCAGAACAGTTATAAATAAGTCATAACTATCATGTGATATGATTCATGATACATAATGCCAAAAGAGAATGCGGTCATCATTCATTAAATCATATGACATTGTTTTAAAATGGTTCATGCTTTGTAGATGTCATCGAAGTCATAACATCACTAATGGAAGAGATGGAGAAGTCTATGGTTATAGCTCCTTCGATCCTTTGTTTCTAGGCATCAAAAAATTTATTAGGACTTTCAACATTCATGCCAAAAAGAATAGTTGCACTTAGTATTTATCAGTTGAATTGTAATGTCCCTTTTTTTCACTAGTGAATATTGGTGAACATTAGCCTTATGATTCTTTATTTTCCGAAGGGTAACTTGGGTGAATTAAGGGAAATGTTTTTTTTAAATGAGATTAGTATAAGTTATCCAATGTTTAATACACAAACCATTTATTTGGTAACTTATATCCTTTTTTATTTAATTGTGAACCACCCCTCTTGTAAGCGCTAGTTGTGGGTGGGCCCCCCTTCCTTTAGTGGATGCCAATCTTAGAGAATGTGGAATGGAGTGCACAGTGGTGGATATGAATTATTATTCTTTATTTGCATGAGCGTGGGGTGTTGGGGGAATCAGATATAAAGACTCATTCGCTCATTTTGAGTTTCTTCATGCTATTTGGATATATGCAATTCATCTGGTGCTGTTTAGCAGAGACATTCTGGAGGTTTTTAGCCTCAGACATCATCTGGTTTCGGTTGTGTAATATCAACCCTAGCTGGGTAATTTGTGATTTTCACCCAGAAAATCAAAAGAGCATTCATGGAGATGATAGATTGTGTTGTCTTTGATATTTTGTAGAAGCTGTGTGATTTTTGGTTTGAGCTGGGAGTTTTATTTTGGTAGTCAGATTCTAAGAAAGTTTAATTTGTTTTTTCTTCTTGCTGTGCATGAAAGCAACTGTCGTACCATACAGAAATGTATGGATATTTACAGAGAGGTTAGGAAGTGTTTTGAGGGCTTCTTTGATGGCCTACTTTTCATATCCCTTATGCTGGTGCATGAATTTTCAGAAGGGTTTAATCTTTATGTTAGTACCATATCTGTTTATGTGGTAATGATTATTGAAGTGCCCAGCCAAGTTGTTTAAGTCGAAGCTCTCCTAAAGTGAATTGCAGCTCTTTCAAGAGTTTCCAAAGAACCACAAGCTACAGTTCACACAAGGAAGGCGCAGTTGTATCTTTGGCGTTGGACGAAGGGATTTATAATATACCCAGCCGCAGATTATTAGGTCTTGCATCTTTTTTTAAAAGAGTCGTGGCTTTTCATAAGGAAGCGTGTGGAGTCTCAATTGGAGACACAACCTTTCAAAGCTTAAACCATATGTTAGGAGCATGTTGTGAATGGTGGGCCCCATTGGAGGGAGGCGTAAGGATTATTTGGAAACGCACATGTCATTGAGAGCCGCTACCCCTTAGTTTCTCATACGTCGCTCATTCTAGGCATCTGATCGACGGACGTGGAATTTTTGAAGCTCTTCTAAAGTGAATTGCAGCTCCTTCAAGAGTTTCCAAAGAACCACAAGCTACAGTTCACACAAGGAAGGCGCAGTTGTATCTTTGGCGTTGGATGAAGGGATTTATAATATACCCAGCCGCAGATTATTAGGTCTTGCATCTTTTTTTAAAAGAGTTGTGGCTTTTCATAAGGAAGCGTGTGGAGTCTCAATTGGAGACACAACCTTTCAAAGCTTAAACCATATGTTAGGAGCATGTTGTGAATCGTGGGCCCCATTGGAGGGAGGCGTAAGGATTATTTGGAAACACACGTCATTGAGAGCCGCTACCCCTTAGTTTCTCATACGTCGCTCATTCTAGGCATCTGATCGACGGACGTGGAATTTCCTAATGGTGCCTTATTGATTTGAAGACTGTGGATGAATCTTAGATGGTGGAAAGGTTTGCTGTCCGCCTAGTAGATATTGCAGGTCTTATTTACCAGCTGCTGCTTTGGAGGAGATTCTAGAAAAAACTGGGTAGTCGCAGCAGTGTAAAAATGATACCAGACTTTGGTAGCAGCAGTCCCAGCATTCTTTCCAATCATTTATATCAGCAATCTTTCATTGGTTGACATTCTATGAACATCTCTATATGAAGACAACGGGTCTGTTGATATTGATGCAATCAGTTTTATGATGCATTTCAAATCTTTAATTTGAATAGATATTCCATATTCATTATCTGCAGTATTGTTGTTGCCAACTATATATCATAGTATGGGTATTTGATCAATGTCAAAGCGTGTGTTTAATTGTCCATTGAGGGAAATGCAGGAAGCAAATAAAATCAATATCAAAACAATCATACAAACAAGCATTTAGACAAGAGAACCTCATCTATTCAGTCATACCCAGCTTGTATGACAACTGTTTGACGAAATGTCAAACCATCAGAAATCAGAAAATTCAGGGCAAAACTAGGGTGGACATTTCATGAATTCAAGATAATATCTTCAGTTCATATGACGATCTGTTTTTTTTGTATATGCTTAGTCCTTGAGTGCATCACCGAATTCTTCGAAATATTGATTGCACTTGTGTTATTGCAAAATATAGTGATAGGATGATCATACTCTACCTTGATATCATTCAATGTCTGCCTCATCCATAGAACTTGAGTACAACAAGATGCTGCTGCAATATACTCTACCTTTGCAGTTGATAGAGAAATTGACGCTTGCTTCTTACTCATCCATGATACAAGATTATTACCAAGAAAGAAAGCTCCCCCACTTGTACTTTTCCTATCATCAACACTGCTTGCCCAATCCGCATCTGTGTATGCTGCTAACGTGAAGTCTTCACCACTTGGATACCACAACCCAAAATTGAATGTTCCCTTTAAGTATTTGAATATTCTTTTAACTGCTTGAACATGTGTTTCCTTTGGTGCAACTTGAAGCCTTGCTACAATCCCAATTGCTTGCGTAATATAGGGCCTTGAGGTTGTCACATATAAGAGGCTTCCAATCATTGACCTACAAAGTGTCTTGTTTGCTTCGGGTGACTCATCATCTTTGCTTAACATACATCCTGTTACCATGGGAGTACTCATAGGATTACACTCCTCCATTCTGAATTTCTTCAACATCTACTTGACATACTTGGTTTGTGAAATAAATATTCCCTTTTCTGATTGAGAAATCTGTAATCCAAGGAAAAAGGATAGCTCACCAAGCATAGACATTTCAAACTCTTTTTGCATCTCCATGGCAAAACCGTGACACATATTGTCATCACTACCTTCGAATATTATATCATCCACATATACCACCACTATCAACTGATCATCATATAGATATGTATTAAAATTATAATATGTATTATAATTATATATTAGTGTTTAAATTTTAAAAGTTTAATATTTATTAATAATTATAATATATTATTATAAAATAATAAATTATATTTTAATATAATACATTACATAATAAAGTATTTTTAATATATATGAATGGTTGTCGTATCTGGCCCTATCCATATTAGGGGGTCTTGAAAATTAGCTGTATCCGTATCGGATACCGTATCCGTGTCCATGCAACATTGCTTTGAACTTAGTTGATGCTTTTGATGGTGTCTTGGTGCTCCTCTGCTCAACTACCTCATCCTCACTTTCCTCTACTTCTTCCTTTAGCTTCCTTCATTATGAAAGTCATCCTCTTGTGGCTCATTTTGACAACTTTTCTCATCAATTTTCACATTTGCACTCTCAGCCATTTTGTGCAATCTTTTGTTAAAACACTTGTAGGCTTTACTTCTTGAAGAGTAACCCAAAAAGATTCCTTCAGTTGCCCTTGCATCAAACTTTCCCAAATCTTCTTCATCTCTTCTTATGTAACACAAACTTCCAAACATCTTAAAATACTTCACCGATGCAGGCCTTCCTTTCCATAACTCGTACGGTGTCTTGTCATTGTTTATTCTGATTTGACCTCGGTTGAGAATATATACTGCCGTATGAACTTGTCAGGAACCTTAGACTCATTCAACATGGATCTAGCCATCGCTTGAATGGTTCTATTTTTCCTTTCCACTATTCCATTTTGTTGTGAAGTTCTTGCTGCTGACTATTGTCTTCTTATCCCATGCTTCTCACAAAATCTTCGAATTCATTTGATGTGAATTCTCCCCCTCTATCTGATCTAAGACATTTGATTCTCAAACCTGTCTCATTCTCCACTAAGGCTTTGAATGCCTTAAACTTGTCTAGAGCTTTAGATTTTTCTTTCAAAAAAGTAACCCAAGTCATTTTAGAAAATCATCAATTAATAACATAAATTACCTTTCTCCTTGTATGCTCCTTGTTTTGGTGGGTCCATGTAATAAGCTGCCCTGATAATTTTTTTTTGAAATAAATAACAACACTGAAAGTTAAATGCAATAATGTCTTCCACACTCTTCTGATCACCTAGATCCCGATTTGGGCAAGGTGAGAGCATACAAGTGTTTCAGAGTTAGCATTCAAAACCCAAATCCAGCAATAGAAACAACATCCACTTATGCAGTGGGCATCCACTTAATTGTGGGAATGAAACATAAAGGGAAACATCCACTTATGCTGTGGGCAACGACTTATTCAGTGGGGTGTTGAAAGTAAACCAGGTGCATCCACTTATTCAACGGGAACCTGAACATAAAATACTGAAATGGAAATAGGCACATCCACTTATTCAGCGGGAAGCCATTACAAAGAAACTAAACATATCTATCTTCATTGGCGGTTGAACCATCCAAGGGTTACAATAACCCAATAGAGAAATTATGAGTATTTATCACAAATGATAGCAAGCTGCAACATACATAATATAAATCTGATTTCAGTCAAATAAACCCTGTTGTAGCAATAAAATCAGATTGAAACTGTTCTAGAAGTCACCCAAACAACATAGGGAATTATACTCACAAAGCTCTACTGCTGAAGATGATGAAAGAAGCTCAAACTACCACTGTAAATCCTCAGAAATCGCTGTATGAGCCAATATGCAAGTCTGATATGCATGATCAACAAACTGAAATTGCTCAGAAAACTCACTAATAACTCCAAACTCCTTACAACTGGAAAGGTTCACTTCACAAACTCCTGCAAACTGATTATAAGGGCTGGGCCTCACCATACAGCCCAAGAGATTCTAGGAAAAGGAGGCGTTTCAGCCTTAAGGACTCCCACACAGCCAACTAGGGTTGATACGGCCTGCAGCAGCAAGATATTTCACCTTCAAAAATCACCAATCAGCATACAAACTTACAAAATCAGCACCCAACCATGAAGTCTGATTTCAATCTGCATTATTCAATTTAAATCTTGAAAAAAGCTTCACATTCAGATCGCCAAAAAGCTACAGCAGCTGAATGAAACCGTGGGACAGCTACAGGGTTCTCACAACATGCTCTATCCACCCCAAAACTTCATCTTTATTCTCCAAGAATGATCTTCTGCAAACATAACATCATTCCACAAAGAAATCTTATCAAATCACATCAAAATCCATTGTAGCACAAGTGTGATTTCTGTATGAAATCACTACAACCAGCTAGGGTGGATCTTTCACCACCGAAACTAGTCTTCTCCAAGAGGGTTTTCGTCCTCAAGACGAAATGGAAGAACACGCAGAGCAGTATAACAATAACAAATCAATAGCATCACCCTCCAAATGAGCTCTCATCCTCTTTTTATAACGTTTTGAGGGAAATAGAATATTATTTTCTTTTTACCTCTTCATATTTCTCCTCTCCAAAAGACTTTTTTTGAAATAATATTGATATTTCATGTGCAAGGCCCCTTTTATAAGTGTCATCTTTTAAAACACTTAATTACCTTTCCAAAGAGCTATTATACTTAAGTTATCATTTAATAATCTCAACTTTAGATAACTTAAGCAAATATATTAATTAAATGGTTTAATAACTCACCCAACTTACAGAAAATCGCAAACTTGAGCGAACTACAAAATAAATCATACCATCGTCCTCCATGATGTTTGGGATGAAGAATGGCGCCCTCTAGGTGACTTTCTAAAAATAGACGGCTTCTCCAAGAAGTTTGGAGAGCAGTCCGGGAAGCTGAAAAAACTTTTGAAAGCATCATAGGATTCTTGAACACCAACTGAGCTCAATGTCATGGAAAATAATCCACTTCAAGAAGGGAATGCCACTTTATAATTAATATTACACTAAGTTGCTAATAATTATTCCCATCCTTAGGCAACCTTAGTGAAATATTAATTAAATCGCCAGATAATAGTCCCAAGCTACGAAAAACATAGAAATGCACTAATCGAACAACTCTGACCATACCAACATGTAAAAGAAGACTTGGGACAAATAAAACAGAGTCTGTCAGGTGATTGTCTAAAAATAGCAAGTGCATCAAAGAGTTTGAAAATGCTTCCGAAAGCGTCACACAAAACCCCTGACAAGTTACAACTCTAAGCTTGATGCACACTTGAGATAGCCAATGGCTGATTGCCAAATCATCGAAAACAGTGCCAAGCTGACAATTACTATAAATAATAGTGTTCTCCAAGGACCAAAGAGAACAAACCTAGAAAACCCAGAAAGATTGTCGCCATGCAAGCACTTACTATAAATAGTAAGTACGGACAAGTTGTCTGAAATGTCATATAGCTCCACTGGATCACTTGAGCATACTGGTGACATCGAAATACTCATTTGATGAAATTGTCACAAACCTAGAAAGTCAGCTCCAACTATGCTGCAAGAGAACCCAAAAATGGGGACATTACAGTCCACATAGGTCTGTATGAATGAGCTCTAGAGGTTTTGATGTGGAATACTCCTTTGACTTGAAACTCACTCTAGTTTGCTTTCTGAGCTGACATTGTTTGCAAATAATGTTTGAGGGCCTTGATATCTTCGACATATCTCTCACTGCTTCCTTTTGACTAATTTTGACAAGGTTGTCAAAATTTAGATGCCCCATTCTTCTATGCCATAGCCAACTTTCATCTTCCTTTCCCATACAACACTTCTCACCACCAATTTCACTCAGAATGTAGAGGTTGTTGCTTGCTCTACTGGCTTCTGCAACTTGCTTTCCTTCCTTACTAATTTCACATCCTTAGGCATGAAATGTGAGGGCGTGCCCTTGGTCACACATTTGACTCACACTTAGGAGATTGTGCTTTAAGCCTTAAACATATAATACATTTTCCACTCTTGTTTTACCATTGTCTAAACTGATGGTGCCCTTTCCAGCTATCCTTGCGGAAGCATTATCTCCAAACTTTACCGTTCCACCATTCATTCTTTTCAAAGTGATGAATTTGCTTTTGTCACCTGTCATGTGTCTCAAACAAACACTGTCTATATACTATTGATCACCTTCATTTCGGGTGTGTAGGGTTGTTTGAACTATCATGGACTTTTCTTTCTTCTTCCAAACTTTTGAACTTTCTTCTTTCTCCTTTATCTTCTGCTCTTCCTCCTTGTTTTGCTTAGGAGGTTTTGCAAAGCTGCTTCTACAAAACTTTGTTGGATGTCCAAAGTTGTTGCACTTATAACATACTATGTTGTGATCCATGAGTGGGGCAAATGAATTGAAGTTCCTGTTCATCATTCTATATCTTCTAATCTTGTTCCTTGTAAGGTTAGTGCTCGCATATGCTCCATAATTCATTGCTTTATGCCGAAAGTTATTCCTAGCATGCAATCTACAATTTATTGCTTTATGCCCAAATTGATTGCAAAAGAAACAATAGCCAAGGAAAGAGTGATAGAACCTGTTTGTGCACGCTTGCCTTGGTGGGAGAGATTTTTTGACTGTGCCGTATATGCTTTGCCATTGATTCTCCTTCGTTTTGTTGGTTTCACTTATGATGGAGCTTTGGACAACTTTTGAGTAGGTCTTCTAATTTTCTTCCTTTGATTCCTTGGGAGGTTGATCTATTTTAGAACTTTGCCCTTTTTCGAATCCAATACCACTCTTGTCACATGTAGGTTTTTGAGAGTTTATAATTTCATGCAATCCGAACTCCTTACATTTTTCAACTCTTTGTTTAGTTGAGCCATAATTTTTTCTAATTCCTTCCTCCAAGAGACAATCTCGGATTCCAACTTTTCACAATTTTCTTCCTTTTCTTTCAAATGGCTTCTTACTTCTCCTTCAATCCTCTTTGCTTCTTCTCATTGAACTTTCAGATCCACGATCATTCTTTTTGCTTCTTCAAGAGCTTGAGTTACTTTGGCTTTGGATTCACTTTCCTCTTGAACTATGGATTTTAGTCGCGAGTTTTTTCTTTGGAGCTTTTCAACCTCACCATATGCGAAGTGGAGTTTTTCCTCAAGATCGGCTTCTTGATCATCCTCGTTCTTCTTGTCTTCTAAATCCCTTTTATCTTCCTTTTGGTTATTTTCATCATTCTTTGTTTCCATCACCATGAAAAGTATCTCTTCTCTATGACTGAAATATTCATCATCGCTTTCCTTCCAAGAACTATTATACTCCTTAGAGTAGAGACTCTTCTTGTACCTCCGGAAGTTCTTTCTCTCAAATTGATCTTGCTTGTAGCCCTTCTTATGTTGTTGATATCCTCTCCCTTTATTCATGTTGTAGTCTTCTTTATCTTTGCTTTTCTCATTCTTACCCTGCGGACACTTAGAAGCAAAATAACCTATTCTACCACAATTAAAACATTTGAAAGGTAACTTACCTTGATACTTACCTGATCCCTTCTTTAGCTTCCTCATGAAATTGGCTTCTTCTTCATCCGTCTCACTTGGTTTGGGCTTGTTATTCTTTCCTTTCCTTGATACTTTGAATGCTGCCTCTTTTTTTGATGGTTGATCTACGGTTCTCATTTCATAGGCAGTGAGAATACCATGCAACTCGTCCTTTGTTAATGTGTCCAAGTCTTTTATTTCATCAATCTCCGAAACCTTTGCATAAAATCTCATAGGAAGAGATCTTAGTACCTTTTGTCCTGTCGTGGATTCTTCCATCGCTTCGCCAAGTCCTCTAATGGTATTAACAATTTCATCCACACGGAGGAGGTAAGCTGCAATATTTTCATCATCTCTCATCTTTAAGCTCTCAAATTGTCTTCTATGGGTTTGGAGCTTGGCCTTCTTAACTTTGTTATCGCCTTCATAAATGTTCTTAAGCTTATTCCACATCTCTTTGGCAGATTTGCAGCACATTACCTTTACAAATTCCGATTCAGCCAAACCACACATTCTTTGCTTTGGCATTGTTCTTGCTTGCTCTATTTTTGTCTTGATCCGTTGGTGGAGTTGCTGGAGCTGTATAACCATTCACAACAGATTGCCAAATATCAAACCCTAGAGCATTTAAATAAGTTTGCATCCTTATGCTCCAAAAGGCATAGTTTGTCCCATCAAATAGGGGTGCCCTATTTGAGGAAAACCCATATCCTTCGTGACCGACCATGTGTGCTTTTAAGATCTACCTTCAAGCGGTTAAGATCTTTCCGAAGAAAACCGCTCTGATACCAATTGATAAGCACACAATGATACTGAGAGGGGGGGGATGAATCAATATCAAACAAACTTTTACTTTTCCAAACTTAATCAATCACAACAACTACACATATGCAAGATCTAGCAATTAAGAACACAAAGAGAACACATGATTTACGTGGAAGCCCTTACGGGAGAAAACCACGACAAAATATTGTTTATATATGTGTATTGATCTTCTTCTGTAGGCACGAACCTACTTCTCTTACAATTCTTCTTTTGTGAGCACCAACCCACAGGAGACACCAATCTCCACTTACAGAATTTTATAGGCACCAACCTATTGGAGACACCAATCCCCACAACTGATTACCAACTCAGCAAAAGATAGGCTTCAACCTATTAATTATTCAATGGCTGATATGAATTTCTCCTTTACCCAAATCTGATCCAAATATAATCGCTATCTTTCTTCTCAAATCTGATCTCTATCATGCACCAATTTTCCTCACAAAACTGATTATAAACATGTAAATATTTGCTCTTAAATCTTCTCTAACAATCACACATACTTCTCAAAATAAATCAGATTTGCTCTTCATAATTCTGCTCCTTCTCTTCCTTCAAACTCAGAAATAAATCATTGAATTGCTTTCTATCAAAACCCACATTCATTCACCTTTTATACCTTCTCAATGGAGGTGTCCTTGACAAATAGATACCTTTTTATGAAAATAGCACCTCTTCATAAATCACAGCTCTTCTTAGTATAAATTGCATCTCCTTAACATAAATCGCACCACTTGATATATTCTTAATCGCACCTCTTATTATCTTAATATGATCCTTGGCGCTTTCTTTTTAAGGGAAGTCGACCACCTTTTTAAATTTAAATCTTTAATTTAAATACTATCTAAACAAAGAAACTCGGCTGTCTCAATGTAGTCGGCCTCTTAAAGGAATTTCATTTATTAATTTTGAATTTCTATATATCACCAATGGTGCCAAGACATATGGGTCGGCCCATATTCACTTGTCTTATATTGTTCTTCACAAATTTTCAACGGTGGCATTAATCTCAAGGAGGTCGGCTAAGTATTCCTCCAACGTCTTTCTCATTATGTTTAAATCTTTAATTTAAACATCCACATATCTCTAAGTCGGCCTTTCAATTTTAGCATCTCTCCAACGGGAATGCAAACGGACTAATCTTATTTTTGCTTTGACATCAATGACTCTATTAATGACTCCATGTCTTTGACATCAATGACAACATATTCCAACAGTTTGCTCATAGAAAGAAAAGAAAAGAAAAAAAAAAAGAAAAAAGAAAAAACTTACCTTCAATCCAAGAATCTTCCTCCTTGATCTCCTTGGCAGTGAATGGGCTTTCGCACACTCGTAAGAATAACAATCCAACCTCTATGGAACCTTGAATGAACAATCTTCAGCTCTATATGTGCAATGACAAACAAGAACGAAAGTGAGGCAAGTGTAATTGGTTTGAGTATTTTGTTTTCAAAATGGGTTAATGTGTTTGTTTTTGTGTTTTAAGTTGCTTTGAAGTTCAATTTAGGGTTTAGGGTTAGGTTTTCAAGTTGACTAGTCAAAATGAGGACCAAAAAACAAAAAAAACTCATGGATTTGCTGCAGATATTTCCATGCATGTACTTGCATGAATCCGGACACCCAATGTAGAATGTTGTCCACACACACAAGGAATTGATTGCAAAATGAGTTGGAACCAAATCCAGGGCTGCAGTTTGGTGAACTGGTAGTACATATATTATATTAAAATAAATTAGATAGTTTATGTTAATGGTCATCTTTGTAATATATTAGATTGTTTCTATTCTGCTGTATAGATTAGCTTTAATCTATTTTAGAAACATCTATACTTTGTATATTTAGAAACTTCAACTTTGTAACTCTATTAAGAGCTCAACTCTTTTGTTAATAATATTCATTCAATTATTTACCATAACATGGTATCAGAGCTTCGGGTTCGAGTGGGCAAAAGTTTCTTTTCGAAATTTTTTTGACGCCTCCTGTATTTTCCGTACATTGTAAGGACGGTGTACCTATTTGACTCCCCTGTTTGGAGTTCTTTTGGTTCATCTTCAAAAAATTGCGATTTTTTTCTTATCGGCGTTTTTATCTCACAGGCATTCCTTTCTGCGACCTGTCCGCCCCTATCCGTGTCCTGTCCGCAACCTGTGCAGACGTCTTCCTCTTTTGATCGCTATTGAAGGTGTCTTTTGGCAGGTTTACCTCGGGATTTGTGTTTTGAAATCCGTGCTAGGGTTTTGACTCTTTGAGCCTGTTTTTTGTTTGTGTCGTCAGTCTACCTTGTTTTTTTGTGCCTTGGAAAGCGTGCACGATAGCGTCTCTGTCTAACATTATGTTGGAAACCCATGTTGCGGAGCATTCTGAGTAGGAGTTTATATTCTACACCTTTATGGCCAAAAGTCCTGCAGATCATGTCAAATCCTCTGCCTGGAACATTGATTCAGGGGCTTCCCGACATTTCACACATCGACGAGATTGGTTCACGGAGTACATGCCATTCAGAGATTCTGTCATTTTTGGAGGAGGCGAAGAGTATATTGCTGTTGGAAAGGGCCACGTGCAGATTCAGTTTGGTGGGAGAAATTTAATATTTCTCGATGTATACTTTGTACCTCGCATGGAGCTGAACCTTCTCTCAGTTAGTCAGATTATGAGGCATTCTCCTCATCTGGATGTTGTTTTCAGCATGCACACATGCAACATAGTGGATTGTGAGACACACAGCACCATTGCCGAAGGACTTGAGGATCATGGTTTGTATAGACTTGTTGATTCTGGGGATTTTCAAGAGCACGCCATGGCAGCCAGGAGTACATCCATCAACAAACTTTGGCATCAGCGTTATGGGCACCTGAACATGCACTATCTCTCTCAGTTAGCTCGGGAGGGTCTGGTTGGTGGTCTTCCTGAGATTCAGACTCAAATTCATGGAGTATGCGACGCATGTTAGGTTGGAAAGCAGCATCGGACTCCATTTTTTGATGGTGACAAATGGAGAGCATCCAAGGTATTGCAGTTGGTTCACGCTGATGTATGTGGACCAATGAACACTCCTTCAGTTACTGGGTGCAGATATTTCCTGCTATTTGTTGATGATTTCAGAAGAAAGATGTGGGTGTATTTTTTGAAAAACAAATCAGATGTGTTTGGTATATTTCAGCAGTTCAAGGCCTTAGTTGAAAAAGAGTCAGGCTGTCCAATAATCACTCTTAGGTCTGATAATGGGGGGAGTTTTGCTCTTCTGACTTCTCTCGTTTCTGTGTTGCACATGGCATCAAACGCCAGCTTACCGCACCTTACACCCCTTAGCAGAATGGTGTCGTTGAGCGTCGAAATCGCACCATTACTGAGATGGCACGTTCTATGTTGGAGCATAGAAGTGTTCCTAAGAAGTTTTGGGCTGAAGCAGTCTACATTGATGTCCATCTTCTGAACCGGTCTCCTACCTATGTCATCAAGAAGATGACTCTGGAAGAACCCTGGTTTGGACGTAAGCCTCGGGTCAACTATCTGAAAGTTTTTGGCTCTATTGCTCGTGTTTGGATTCCAGATGCCAAGCGCACCAAGTTGGACTCCAAAAGCCAGAAACTCATGTTCACTAGTTACAGTGAGAATCATAGGGCATATAGGTTGATTGATGTAGACACAAATCGTCTCATATTCAGTCGTGATGTAGTGGTTGATGAAGCTACCGGGCCTTTTCTTCTGTCTACTCCTTTTGTTACCCTTGAGGATCAGCCTTTGAAGGCTTCAGATTTGGGTGTTCGCCTTCCCCTAGCTCCACCTGATGGGAGGGATTTTGCAGTTGTCCAGGCACCTCAACCTATTGTTCCACCACCCGCCCCTCCTCAGGATGCTTGGGATCCTCTTGACATTGTTCCTGCCACACCAGGTGATGCTGTTCCTCTTGATTTAGATGTTGGTACATCTACTCTCCGGTCTAAATGGTGGGCTAAGACCATTGGTGATCTTCGTAATGATGAATTACTTGAGGGTAGATCTGCTCGGAAAAAGAGCAAGCAACAGAATACTGTCAATTTTGCTCTTATGGCCAACCTTCACATCATCTCAGAGCCTTAGACATATTCAAAGGCTAAAGGCATACCTGAGTGGGACTAGGCTATGGACGTTGAGTATCATAGCCTTCTGAAGAACAATACGTTGGTACTTTTTGATTTTCCACCTGGGAAGAAGCCCATTGGATGCAAATGGGTGTATAAAGTTAAGTACAAGGCTGATGGAACCCTTGATAAGTATAAGGCTCGGTTGGTGGCTAAAGGGTTCTCACAGAAAGATGGCATTGACTATGAGGAGACATTTGCTCCCACAGCCAAGATGAGTACCATTCGGCTTGTCCTCTCTATTGCAACCCAGTTTGGATGGAAAGTCCATCAAATGGATGTCAAGAGTGCATTCCTCAATGGAGATTTCTAGGAAGAAGTTTACATGACGCAACCTCCTGGCTTCAAGGTTGTTCGTAAAGAATACCAGGTGTGCAAACTGGTGAAAGCACTCTATGGCCTTAAGCAGGCTCCACGGACATGGTACATGAAAATTGATATGTACCTTGTGGATCATGGATTTTAGCGGAGTCCTTCTGATTCCAATTTGTATGTCAATCGATATGTTGATGATAGTCTTTTTATAGTTGTCTTGATGATTTGATCATTACTGGCATCTCAGAGCAGTTGATTGAGGGGATCAAACATGATCTCAGTCAATCATTTGACATGATAGATTTGGGACTCCTGCATTATTGCCTAGGTGTTGAGGTTTGGCAGATAACTGATAGCATCTTCATCTCTTAGTCCAAGTATGCTAGAAGTCTGCTGAATAAGTTCTGGATGACAGATTGTAAACCTGCATCCACACCTATGGAGAAAGGGCTGAAGTTATCAGTCAATTTAGATTCACCCGTGGAGAATGAATCAACATTCAGGCAACTAGTGGGCAGCCTCATCTATCTCACTGCCACTAGACCTAATCTTAGTTTTGCAGTGAGCTACATCTCTCGCTTTATGACAACCCCTAAATCTAAACATTGGGTTGCAGCAAAGCGTGTGTTGAGATATGTTAAACGCACTTCCGACTTTGGCATTCTGTACGGAAGGTGCAGAGATCCTAAGCTGATCGGTTTTACAAACTCGGATTGGGTAGGCTCTGTTGATGACAGGAAGTCTACTTCTGGGTATGTTTTTAGTTTGGGCATAGGTGCAGTCACATGGACCAGCAAGAAGCAGCAGGCAGTGGTTCTCTCCTTGACTGAAGCTGAATATTGGGGAGCTATTTAAACAGCGTGTGAGGCAGTTTGGCTTCGAAGGATGCTTTCTGACATGCACATGTCTCAAGTAGGACCTTCACCCTTGTATTGTGACAAGGACAAAGCATGTTGACCTTCATTGTCATTTCATCCGCCAGCTTGTCGAAGACGGATTAGTGGTGTTGCAGTATGTTCCAGCTGAGGACCAGACTGCAGATATTCTCACCAAGTCTCTGAGCCTAGATAAGTTTGTCAAATTTAGGGGGCATCTTGGTGTAGTTGATAGACTGACCATTAAGGGAGGGTATTAAAATAAATTAGATAGTTTATATTAATGGTCATCTTTGTAATATATTAGATTGTTTCTATTCTGCTGTATAGATTAGCTTTAATCTATTTTAGAAACATCTATACTTTGTATATTTAGAAACTTCAGCTTTGTAACTCTATAAGAGCTCTGCTCTTTTGTTAATAATATTCATTCAATTATTTACCATAACATATTAAACCTCTATCTAGATCCTTTCCTAGAGATCCTTAGAGGCAACGGCACACCACTTTCGAGAAATACAAAAAGATACATTTTCTAACATCTAGGGCTAAATAATGGACTGTGGAAGCAAGGCAACTATTTATACACTCATAGGCACATGTGCATGGCAGAGTTTCAGCAAGTGCAATATTTGACAGGCTTACTTATGTTATTATGCATGTATGCACTGGCTGTGGCCTGTGAGGTTTGTGATATTCCCATTCATCCATATGAATTGGAAAAATATGTAATAAATTCAGTGTTATCACCCATGTAAACCTCTTTACAGCAAAGTCATTGTTGGTTCATGCAGAAATCAATAATCAAGATCCTCTTTTTGGCACAAAATGTTAGGTTGGCTATTGTTTCAGCAAGGGCTAACTATCAAAACACATTTGGGAAAAGCTGGTATTTCAGATCTTTTGTGCATTTGGGGTTGGGAGAGGAGTCACTCTTGCAATCTTTCAAGAGGATATTTCTCTCATCAGCCTGGAGAAGTTGAAGCTCTTTTAAGCACAATCTCACTTTCATTTAAAAACCAGAGTTTGCATGGTTTTGGAAAAATGTGGAGTCTTTGCCTTGGGGGCTCAGGCCTGGGGTGTTATCACCTCCTTTCTTTTATAGAAAGATATCTTCTTTGAACTGCTCGTGTTCAGTTGACATTAAGTTTTGTATAATCTAGGAGGCAAAAATTTCAAAGAAAAAAGAAGACCAAAATTTCACTATAAGCAGTAGTCTCTTTGGGAGGTTTGGGCACATATAATTATCACTGTGAGAAACAAGGTATGCTTCTATAACTAAGATATTTGAAGAATGTGGAATCCCTTAAAAGGCAGTAATATCAACTTCATATCTTAATCAGGCATTGAAAAGTGATACGATCCTTTCTGTATATGCCCTTAAAAGAGCATAGTCTATAGATTGTGAGATCTCTGCATTTAGATGGGATTGATGATCTCTCTCAAAACATAATGGTTTGGGCAATTATTGAGCTGGCTGAGAGGAAAGATGAACTGACCCTTAATGCCTCAAATTATCAGGCCAAATAATAATTCCACCTGCTATCTGCAGAAATTCCTGTTTGCTTCTATTCATTATTCAATTTTTCATAATCTGTCTTACGGTGAATGATGTTTTAATTGTATTATTTCATATATAATGCTTCTTTGTACCAACAACTTCTGCAGTTACGTGTCATAAGTTAGTGCTAAAATACCTTTTTATACTTGAGGCAAAGTTGACATATGTTATTTTTTATATTTTCTAATGCTAGGCATCAGATGAAGCAAGAAGAATGGTTGAAGAAGCAAGAGCTGTGGCTCATGCAGAAATTGAAAGTGCTAGAGCAGCTGCACTTCGGGTTGAACAAGCCTTAGTGGAACAAGAAAAGTTATGGAAAAGAACAGAGAAGCAGGTACATACACGAAGGAAGTGAGCATTCACAAATTGTTTTCTTGCAATCTAAGCAATAGATTTTTTTCTTTTACGTCCATGACACTGATGTAATATTAGAAGTTACTTGACTACGATATTTGAATAAATTAGTTTAAGTACACAAAAATGTTCATTATAGATGCCATTTATGTAATTATGATGAGTTTGAAAGAAAGGGCTTCGGTTGATGCTTTTTTACTGGAATGTTTTCACAGCAGGAACTTGGTGAAATCTGGGAAGCAGAAATTCTGAGTATATATTTTGGCTTTCTTTTAATGTTGATTTTTACTCTAGATTTGTGGTATTAACTCATCCCTGCTGATAAAATGTTTATTAATTATGCATGCTACAAATATCAGAATACATAATTGACTTGGGTATAACCTAATGATTTTTGTTAGTGGTTTTGTAACTTTGCTTGTGAAAGACTACCAAGCTAGTGTGGTAATGGTGCATTGTTTTATGTTTAATTTTTATACTCTTTGCTTGATTCTCACTCAGTAATTAAGGACTCGCCGGGTACTCAACAGACTCACCTAGTCCTAAGGTGAGCCTACCAAAACAAGGTCCAGGGACTCAGTCCCAAGTCTTTGTGAGTATGGTCAGACTCACCGAGTCCAGCTACTCAGACTTGACTGGCAAAGTTTAGTCAAAACAAAAAATCAGTAAAAAACTAAAACTGAAAACACCAAAAGGCACCTACAACATGAACACTTCATATGCAAGCATAAAATAGGAGAAGAAATGAGCACTGAAGCAAAATCTAGCAAGCATATTGGCAACAAACGTTGATTGGATTGAGCTTGAGCAGGTTTGTAGCAGCCCATAGTGCATTAGGAGCAGCTCATTGTCAATTTCATCAAATTTGAAGAGGAATTTTCAAATTTTTTTTTGGTGTTATTTTTTCATTTGGTATGTCTTCTACATTTGTTATTATTTTTCATTTTCAATTCATGGAAATGAGAAATAAATAGAAGAGGGAAAAATTAAGAGAACTTAATCTTTTCATTTTTTGCTTTTTTTTTTCTTGTTTCATAATCATTTTATTTTAATTTAATTTTTTTCTCTTTTATCTACAAACCCTAAATGTTTTTCTGATTTTTTATCTCATTTTATCTACAAATGCTAAATGTTAATTAATTTTTTCTTTATTTGCATTTGCAACCTATTTGTAATTTATAAATTGTTATATCAGCAGTAGTTCGAAAGACCTTGCGTTGGAAACATGCCACTTATTGCAAGTTGGAAATTAGTGGGGGAGGCATTAATCCTTCCAACATTCATCTTGCACACATACATAGTCAAGATGTTTATTTTTGCATGCAAGTGCCACTTGATGTTATGCACAAGGTAAATTCGTAGATAGAGTTCTTTGAAGAGAAATATAACCTAAAAATAGGTAAAGAGAAGAGATGATAGTCATAGGCCAAGGTTAAGGAGACTCTTATACTTCTGTGATTCCTCCATTTTGTTAGACTTTGGGAACTAGTGGAATGGTTGGGCCTAGAGTTAGTGGATCTAGATTGGATTCATATATTATACCACACACTACTCGAGGTTCAGAACCATTACTTGAGAGCACGGGTTGGAATAGAGACAGGCATCAAGTAGGGAGGAGTGCAATTGGAGGTTTTTGGTTCTATTGTTTGGTTTCATTTCATGTGGCTAAGTCATTAGTTCTTGTTTTTGTTTTAAAATATGTTTTCTGATTTATTTTTCTCTTTCATTTTAAAATTTAGGGGTTTTCAAAATTTAAATTCAACATTTTAGAATTAATTATTTTTATTATTTTCTTTGTTTAAGGTCCACTTATTGGCAAAATCTAGTAGATGCTATTGTTGTTGTTGAGGTGGGGTTCAAGGCCCTTAATGACGAGGAGCTATAGGGCTTGATTTTGAGTGAAAATGTGGTAAATGTGAAGGTCGGTATTGATGAGCAACGCGAGATATAGTTGAAGGAGGGTTGCACCATTATGTCTAATGGTTGAATAGATAGGCAAAATAGGTATTGTTGAATTTTCTTGTAACTTTCTCTCATGGTACAATTTTCTTAAAATCCATTGATGCTTTAGGGAAGTTAAAAATGTAGATTTCCTCCCTCACATTTTAGGGGGAGTTGTGGCCAAGGTGAGTGAGGCAAATGTTGTGTAGGTTATTATAGATGATGTGACAAATTAAGTTGTTGCAAGTAGACTTTTCAATGAGAAGTGCCCATCTATATTGTGGACACCTTGTTCCACTCAATTGACCTTATATTGGATGATTTTGACAAACTCCCATGAATCAAAGCAGTTGTGGAGCATGGTATAAACATTTGCAAATACATATACAACCATGCTCGAGTCCTCAATTTAATGAGGAAATACACGGACAAGGAGGAGTTGGCTTGTCTTGGTATAACTTGTTTTTGCAAGAAATTTTATCATTACAAGTGTTGCTTTTGTCAAAGGCTGCGCTTAAGTGTATGTTTGTTATTGAGGAGTGCTATCAATTTTTATATAGTAGAACCACTACAAGAGTTGACATGGTTGAGTGGGTTTTCAATGAACTAAACTTCTAGCTTCCTATGGGGGAAATTGTAGACATAAGTTCTTATTTTGTTTCACTTTTGCTCATTTTTCTAGTTTATCATTTATGATACTCTTATTTGTTTATAAGTTTATGTTCTCTTTGTTAATACATTATCTAGTTACTTATGTAATTGTTTAATTGTAGTTCATAGAGCCTTTAGTTGTCCTCTTTTGTGTTGTTGATGGGGAGAAGCTCATAATGTACTATGTGTTTGAGGGCATGTACAGGGCCAAGGAGGCCGTTAGATCCATCTGTGGTGGGGTTGAGGAGAAATATTTTCTCATGTGTGATACCATTGATTGATGATGACACCATTAGCTTCACAAGCCCCTACATGTAGATACTTATTTCTTGAATCCAATGTTCCAATTGTGCGTGGATTTCGAGGTTGATGAGGAGGTTTTGAGTGGGCTCTACATGGTCATAGTTGGATGGAGGCAAATTCTGAATATAGAGCAAGAATCATATCTGATATTGAGATCTTCATATTTTCTCAAGGAGATCTCTTTGCACGAGATCCATATGGCAACTTAGAGTCTCGGTCAACATTGCAGTCAATTAAAAGTTGATTTAAGGTTGTACTTTAAGTTTAGAACACTTAACATTTTTTATGTTAATGTTGAACAATGAGAATGAATTCCATTTCATTTTGTTTTTTCTTATTTTAGATGGATGGTGATAGAGGTTTAATGCTAAGGTGTGAAACTTACAAAGGATTGTTCTAGATGTCTTAAGCCAACCGTCCCGTGCTTCAAAATGCAAGCACAATTGGAGTATGTTTGAGCACACACACTCTAAGACACAGGACATATTGTTGGTGCAAAGGTTAAATGATCTTGTCTATGTTGATTACAATTTTCACCTCTCACAAGTAAATCCCGAGCTTTGACTTTGTAATGTCCCTTTTTTATATTTTTGCAATTTTCTAATTTTTTGTATTTTTTTGAATTTTGAAAACCAAACCAAACTAGAACAACAAATTTAAAATGAAAACAAATGATTGGAAACACTTTAACAAACCCTCAATTGTTGATAGAACACTTCATATCATCAATCTCATCAATTATAATTACTGGTATACTCTAGATTACTTGAAATACTCAGATCTGAATCAAATATCAATTTAGAAACCCTCAGAAGACTGGTTTTATTAATTTGCAATTGCTGGAAATGATTACAAGCCTGGAAACAATATTTTCAGAATTGCAACGTAGCAAATTTGATGGCTTCATTTTCTAACATTGGGTTTAAACAAAGATAGTTATCCAACTTCTGTACCCATGCACCTGCAGTGCATTTAGCAGAACCATTAAAAGAAGGAAGGGATACCTTACCCAACTTCCGCTGTAGATCCTGGTTTTGTCCTCTTTCAGCTCTAGGCCTATTCCTGTACTTCAATTGGAAAAAATCCTGTAAAGACATTGCAGCCTGAAACTCATCCCCAAGTGACTGCCACTCATGTAAAAATCTCTAAAACTCTCACCGGTAACCTGCTGTCCACCACCTTGAGTCAATTGCTGATCCAAGAAATTAGGCATTAGAGGCCTAACTATAGATGCCTGAGTGGTTTTAGTACCAATATTAGGTCTGTTTCCATTATTTGTTGAATTGCTTGCCTCCCCATTACTCCCATTATTGCTCCCATTGTTGCCTCTGTGTTGCTGATTTCCTCTATTATGGTTCTGATTTGCATTATTATTTTGCATCATTTGGGTAATAAGCTGAACCAGTTGCTTCTGTCCTCTAGCAAGGTCATTAAGAATCTGCAAAGTACTAGGATTTTGTTCATCTCTATTGCCCATGGTGTTTCCTTCTTCAGATTCAGAATCAAGAAACTTATGCCTTCTCCTATAAGTGATATATTCTCTATCTTCTGGATTCATAAATCGACATGCAAACATTCCAACTAACATGCAAACCCTCCAGACTGACAAGATCACTTGCTCCAATACCATCGTAAAATCCCCTAACAAGATTTTTGCTCAAAAACCACAAATTTTCTGATTTTTACTGTGCAGACATTTCGTCAAACATTTTTCAATATGCTGTTCTCACTGAAGTTTCTGTGAATGATGATGCTAACAATTTGTTCTTGGAATTTAGATGATATTTCATTCATAAATTCATTATCAAATACAAAGATAGTGAAGAGGCATTTTGTCAAACAGTTTGCACTAACACAATAGAACTGGAAATGCTTTGCAAGCAATACATATGTTGCTGTTTACAACTACAGAAAATACAGATATAATAAAGTGCAAATCTAACCTCAAAATGCTAAATCAGACCCACAAATATAATGACCAGCTCTCAAAGATAGGCATCCAGCTCCAAGAGTACAATCCTCCTTTAAGGCAGCGCTACCTTTTCACAAACTCCACCCTTTCTAAACACAAGAAATGATGCGAATCTTCTAGGAGTGTGGTGTCTAGGAACAACTTAGCATATGCTAAGCCCACGTAGGATTCCAAGAGAGAGATGCGGCTCCCAAAGAAAGTGTCGACTACCAATAGGAGGCGACTCCAATATATTTGAATATCTTTTACTTATTTTGCTGCAGCTAATTGAAGAGAAAGCTGCACTTGTTAAAGGAATAGCTGCGGCTAAAATAGGCAAGGCAGCAATTAAAGGAAAATACTATCTTCAAAGTGACGCTGTTTCAATATTACCCCTCAACATAGCACTGAAATATGGGGTTAAAACCCTTCTCAAATCATTCCAAATCTTCAGTAAAATTTTCAATAAATCTTCAAGGAAATCTTTTTGAAAACTTCAAATTTATATTTGCTTGCAAATCCATAATTTAGCAATGTAACCCTCCTAGAAGCAAATACACAACCTGTGAAATAGATATATCTTTCCACACACAAATCATCGAAACCTGAATCAATTTGTGCACCTGCGATCTCTGAGTGAATCCTCCAAAGATTTGTTGGGTAAGGGTTTTCATCCTAGGGTTTGTTGAACAAGAATGCTCCAGCTCTCAAAGAAACTCCAAGAAAATAACAAGTCAATAATAATTTGCTTTTTGCTCATAAACTCCTTTTATATCCTTCTTTGAGAGAAATAACTTTATTTCTTTATTTCTTTTAATTTCCCACTCAACAATAAAAATTAATTAAATATAAATAATCCTTAGTGACAACTTAGGAACATTTAATATTTAATTAATTAATTATTCCCTTTATCTCCTCCCAATTAGCGTACGGGAATTAAATTGGCTAAGGGTCTTCGCCAAAAGTCTCATTCGAAAGAAGGGGACATTACATTTTTCTTGTTCTCCCACAACTTGTTCAGTAGTTGGTGCGTTCTCTGGGAGGGCTCTTCTTGTTTCAACTTCATCATCACTTTCATCATATATAGGGGTATGACCTCTTCTTCTATCTTCCTGTACTACATTCAACCAAATCTGCACATTTCTTCTATTCTTCTAGCAATATTGACAACACCTTGGCCTCTAACCATTCTTCGTGGAGGCATCATGAGTTTTGGATTTGATGCAAACTACCATGATTTGGTGATTTGTTTACAAGCTCTTGTGTAAATTGCCTCAAATTTGATGTTCTATTTACAAGCTTCCTTTGCAAACTACTTAAAATTCAGTCGCCTTTTTAGAAGCAAAACTTGCTTGATACCTTCTATCTAATATACAATAGTGGAAGATATCTGTTATCACTTAATGTGCTCTCTTACCACTTGATATCTTCTCTTAGGAATCAAAACCATGTTGTGATACCATCTATTGTAATCATGGTTGGAGGTTCTAGTTAGGGATTATCCAATGATGTAGCCTATCATATAGACACTCACAATGGAATTCAATCACAAAAAAAACAAAAATAGAATGTTATTGGATTCATAGTTAGAGTTACATTAAAAAACTTGTCAAAAGAGCTTATAACGTGAGGCCTCAACCTTCAATGAATCATAGGCACAATTAGTGGGAGAATTGCAAATTTTATATGATGTCCCTCACAATGCTACCAAACTTCATCGGTTCATCTGTGATTATTTGTCTTGTGCTAGGGGCAAATTGTCTACTGTCAACTACCTTCTTGATAACTAGCTAACTTCACAATGTATAATGAATGATGTTTATATAGTGAGTGCAAGGAATCGACCAATAAGGTGGTACAATGCTCTATGCACAAGGAAATGTGTGGAAGGGTATGTCTAGAATGAATGCAGTAACATATAAGCAATGAAACTTGATATGGAGCTAATCACGAACCTCCCGGGGACCAATAAGCTTGGATGTATCTTCAAATGTTAGTGCAAAGCTTGTGTGTTTACCGCATGGCTCAACTAGGTCTTCCTTGATAAGGAATTTGACAGGTCGTATCATTGACCAATGACTACTTTGAGAAATCACATTGCATTAATGTAGAATCAAAACGTCATGAGCTCAGGTATTAATTTGGAAGCTTTGGAATCAATATGTGGTGCGGCATAGTAAGATCTCCATTTGAAACTTTGATGTGCTAAAATGATGATTGGATCAAGAATATGTTTCTATAGTAGGAAGAGTCTTCTACGGTAAGAGTATGATGACTAGAACATTATTAGGAAACTTACAAAACAAAGATAAAGGAAATTATTTTTGGGTGATGCGAGATTTTTCTTACACCTTGGATGCTCTTACGTCACTTGTATATATAACTAGGGAGGTCCTAGGCACGTTTGACGAGTTTTTTCGTCGGACTCGCTGAGTTTTGGCACTTAACTCGCTAAATACTCGGCTAAAACTCGTCGAGTCTGCCAACTATGGTTGAGACAACTCTTGCTGATTGGATAGAGTGTTTATAGATCTTGAGTTGAGGCTTTGGTTTTCTTATGGGCACGAGTGAATTTGATCTTGGAACAATTTGTGGACACATTTTATACCCCATAATATTTGTTTTGTATCTTAAAGTTTTGCATAAGCATGATGGAAACTTCTGTTTTTATTTTGGCTATTGGATATAGATCTTGGTGATATTCTAGAAATGGATTTTGGTATATCCTAGTTTGTTATTGTGGAGATGGAGTTGACTACCTTGTGGCTTATTGGAGATTTGTGATGAAAACTTGAAAGGGCATCACTGAGTTATGTGCAATCTATATTTTGTGTACACCTAGGATAATTGAGTTCTTGATTTGGTTTGCATCTTAGACTACCACTTTATGCTTTGGGGGTTCTATGCATGTTTTTTTCCACTCATTTGACAAGGGGAACATTAAGAGGTTACATATCAAATTGAGACATTTCAATTTTTGAGTTGATGTTGAGACTTGAGACAAATCTTGGTGATTAGATAGGGTGTTTGTAGATCTTAGAGTTGAGGATTTGGTTTTCTTATGTGTAAGCAATCACAATCCTAGTAACAATACTTGAACAACAAAATAGCTTGGGGACGTGGACATGGGATAGGGAATTGGGTGTTGAGAGAAAGGGATGCATCAGTCTGAAACACACATTCAAAATTTTTGTAGACATTGTCTGAAAACTAAATGTTGATGGTAATAGAATTTCTGACCTTAAGATGCTAAAACCTACTAGAAAAGAAACTTAGTAGCTCAAGAATGCAATAGAAAATATAAACAATTTGAAACTCATAGCGGCAAGTGATAGGTAAAATCTATAGTGTCTTTGGGGTTTGACTTGAGTTTTATGTTCAGAACTTGGACGAGATAATAGGCTCATGGCGTGCATTTGAGTCATGAGCCTCACTAGCTCAAAATAAAAAATAAACATTAAAACAAGTGTTTTGTGCCAAAAGTCTCTACGAATATTTGGCACACAAGTAAAGTGTTTTAGGAGATTTCAAACATGTTTTGAGAAGAAATGTATTGGAAGGGTCCTTGGATATGGAAATTATTTAAGACTCAAATAATAAGTATTTTGTTTCAGCCTCAAATGATGTACATGGTATGTGGACATGGGATACATGCAGATGGCAGTTACAATTGTGAATGAGAGATTATTTGAAAAGTTGTAATGTCCCCATTTTTGGAATGGTCGCCATTAGGGTTGATTTGGGTCTTTCACTCTGCTCCGGGACATTTGGAGGCTATCACAAACAATGGAGATGACTTGTCATATTTGCATATTACCTTGGTACACTCATCAAGGATATGGTGATTTGTCTTCTTCGGAGCCAACCAATTGGAGGAACTTTCATATGGATTTGTGTTAGGAGTTTGGACTTCATAGTTCATCATATGTTGTATGGATGCTATCATCACATCTTGAGATGCTTTCATATGGATACCTTGCCTTGGGTGACTTGACATCATCATGGAGATCATTACTCACCTTGGGCGATTTGATCATGGAGATCACTATTCACTTTGGGCGAAGAGCAAACATTATTCACATGCCTCTCCTAGGCGTTCATTGATAGATTATCATATGCCTTGACTAGCGCTTGATGTGGAATAATATAATCAATTATTATTATTAAGGTGCCCTTTGCTAGTTGTCCTAATTCATATCTTTAATTTGAATTAGGTGTTTATTCAATGGAGACACAATTCACATGGGTCGACCCTCTTGAGAGGGAAACTTGTAATTTAAACATGAACTAATTACCTAGGTCAGCCATGAGGAGAAGATGAGACAAATTGTGTATATATACTTGATTATTTGGCATTCCAAAGGTATCATTCAAGCATTCACTCATTCATATTTGGAGAGCGATCTCTAAGGGTGACTTGGGAGGAGTTGGGCGACAATCTAGCTTCTTCATTGGAGGATTTTGAGACGGGGATCTACTTGCACTTCAACATCATTAAGGGCAGATTTCATATCAGCTATGAGGGCATTCATGGATGGCGAATTACATAGGTGAAGCGACCTACATGTGAGGCAACCTTGAGCATTCATTGAGGCGACTTTGGCTAGGGTTTACCCTAAGGCTAGAGTGCACTATTTGGAGGAAGAGCGACCTGCTCTTAGGGCAGATTTGAGGAGGTTGTTGACTGCTGAAATTAGGGTTTGGGCAGAATTTGTAACATCAGGCTTGCAGCCCTAATTCGCCCTATATTGGAGTTCCTTTTATGCATATTCTTGGTATGTAAACATTGGCATTTGTATCTACTTTATTTCTGGGCTATTGGCTTCTTACCTTAGCCATATTATGTACTTGCAAACTTTATGTTTCCAGAATTTATGACAGCAGACTTCATGTTGATTATGGGTGTGTAATTGATGCTTACAATGTATAATTCATGGTGAATATCTCTTGCATCATTGGGCCGATCATGTGATGGAATTATGTTGATGTTAGATGTGATTTATGATAATTATATGCAATTGTTTAAAGTCTGATTTTGGAGCAGAAATTAGGGTTAGGGCAGGAAACTAAAGAGCAGAAATTTTAGGGCAGAAATCAGAAAATTAATTTGGGAAAGCCCGAAAATCCAAACCAGAGCAAAATGTCCCCATTTGGGATATTACAAAAGTTAATTATGCCCCTTCTGTGAGTGAACCAGATCAATTATATATGTATTACTTAAGACATGATATTTCCACTTCTCATACAAATTCAGATATTGTTATATTTTAAGTTGTTTGCTTTCCACAATGATTGGGGCCTGCAAAATAAAACTTTTTTATTCATTCCAACTCGTTCAGTTTTTTGAAGGCAGGACTGTAAGTTGATCATTAATCTTTCACATTCAGTAAGCATATTTTCTGATGTATTTTGCCTTTATTTCTCAGGCATTGGTTTAGAACAACAAATGGTTTAACAATCTCTAATTTTTGGTTTGCTGTTTTTCTTATATATTGGTCTATGCTCTCTTTATATACATTTGCAATCCATTTCTTATGATGCAGGATTTTGAAGAGACAAGGAGAGAGGTCCAAGAAGCTCGAAGAATAAAGATGCTACATGAACCAAGTAAGGTAAGTGCAATGCAACTCTTCTATGCCCTGTTAAATCTGAAATTACTGCCTTGAGATTGTTGATGCTGTGCTGCTTGCAGTAGCTTCATAACCTATGATGTCACTTCTGACAGAAGTTAAATATTAATAGCTTGAATTCAAATGAGTACATTGTCCCTGTAGGTTTAATTATTTCTGGTACTTATTTGTGTTTTTGTATTCCTCTTTTTAGTTCAATTTAATGTAGTTGGTAATGCATATGTTAGAATAGTAAGATGGTCTGATATGTTCTCTGAACTTTTTTTTTAGTATCATTCGAATCCCAAATCCAAAGGTGATACTGATATTTGCCAATTTTCAAAGATGTATATTGTACATTGAGCTAAATGAATTTTTTTATACACCACTTTTAGGATTTGTACTGTATTGCTCTGCTTGGGTTATTGAATTCCTTTTCAGTTTGGAGTCACGTAGTTTTGTTGATGGACTTCATTTTGTTTGTGTGAGAATTATGTATACATGTTGGGTTGTTTCTTCTGCTTTTATGCTATATTTTCTATATGAACAAATCATCCCACAATTGCATAATTTCAGTCCATCTTTGTTTGAACCACTAGATTGTCTAGTATGATCCAAAGATTGTATGACCACTAAAAAGTTCTAGATTGAAGGTTATGGGCCATTCAGTTATTTCATGTGAATTAAGCAATAAGTAGATTGATGACCTTGGTTGATGCATGCATTTCATGCGTATCGCGTCTTTAGGAACATCAAAATGAGAGTGAGCGTTTGTCCATATTGGGTAGTGACACAAGTTCATTAAGTGTATAGGCATTTTAGTTTGGAGAGCATTTAATTCAGTTTAATTTTGTTTGGTTTACTGCATCTGCATAGTTATGTTCTTTTTCTCAAGCTTGTAATTACAAATTTCAGTTGGTATCTATGAACTCTGCTAGGGTTCTTGATAACTGCATCAGGCTTTCAGCCCGAGCTTCTTTTCCTTCAATGTTCTTATTGTTTGATGCTTAGGTATAGTTTGTTGTTGGGATTTCCTTAGGAAATAGTTTTCCCATCTTGGTCCATGATTTGATGAAGATGGACAGGAAAACAAGATATGTGGACTCAACCTCCTCCTCCTTTGCAATCTTTTAACCAACTCAAATCATACTATGGCTTCTTTAGGACTTGTAGAAGGCCAAGGCAACTCACATGGTTGGACAGAGTGGGAAGTAGAAAGGGTCTTGGAGAGTTACAATGTTAGAAGAATGAATGCACAAAGTTTGAGAGAATTCTATGCCAGACACTTCAGTGCGTGTATGCTTGTGTTTATAATTGTATGGGGAAGTTACATTGAATTGATGGTGGTAACTTACAGTGTGTAAAATACCTTTTTGCCATAACTAATGTGGTGTTATTACATTATTAACATAAACAATAAATTTCTATGCGTACAAAGTAAAGTCTAACATTAGATTACATCTAATACCCCCTTAATGACTAATCCAGAAACAACTCCAATTTTGTCCCGAAGTTTGACAAAAAGAATAAAATTAAGAAGTTTAGTCATTAGATTAGTACACTACTCTTGAGATGTGTAGTAGTGGAGAGAAATATCATCAATGCCAACCAATGACTGACTTTAGTGATGATTAACCTTAATGAGTTTGGTGCGAGCATGATAAATTGGGTTTTTCACTAAATTCAAGACTCCCCTGATTGTCATTGAAAAAGTGGAGTAAGTGTAATATGAGGAGGTTGCAAATCACTCAAAACATGGCATAACCATACTGCTTTGCAACTGGTGTTGATAACTACTTTGTTCTCTGCTTTAGTGGAAGATAAAGCTACAGCATGCTGAACCTTACTCTACCATGAAACAACTCTTGAGACCAAGGAGAACATATAGCTAGTAGTTGATCTTTGAGTATCAACTGAATCAGATCAATCAGAGTCCACATATCCTATCAGCCTGAAGCATCTATCCTTTGATATAAAATGTCAAAGTTAAGAGTGCTTTTGACATCAAAACAATTGTTTTGTTGCCCTCTAATAAACAAGCTTTGGTTGTGCAAAAAATCGAGAGAAGTAACTAACTACAAAGCAAAGATTTGGTGATGTGGATGTAAGATATATTAGATTGCCCAACAATTGTCTTGAGAGTGACTTATAGACTGTCATGTCCCGTTTTTCGCTACTTCCATTTCCCATAGGTTAAGAGGAAAAATTATGGAAATAAATTATAATATTATTTGAAGTTGGGCTCGGTAATTTTTAATTTAAGGGGCGACTTAAATAATATTATTAAAATAAAATAAAAAGTGTTTTTAAACACTAGTATTAAATAAAAGTATTTTTATATACTAAAAAAAAAGGGATTTTTAAATACTATTTTTTAGGGAATTTAATCATGGGCCCAATTTGGAAATGTTTAAAAGGGGGTGCTTGGCTTCCACTTGATTGTTGAGTTTTCATTTGGCATTTTATTTGCGAGCTTTGGCATTTGAGTTACATAATTTTGTGATATTTTTGGAAACTCTCTGATTGGATTAGTTATAGAATGTGAGAACCCCGAAAGTGGACCAAAAAGACATAAAATCATTTCAGAAAAGAACATTTCATTTAAGGTCATAGATGTGTGTCATGCTTCTAATTCTCATCTTAATATATGGAAAACTCACTTTTTTGCCTTGACTCAGAGATATATCCATGACACTGTGCAAATGTTGGGCCAACCAAATCGGTTCTATGCAAATGCAATTGATGCCAAAAAGGAAATTGATGCCATGTGATTGCAAGATGTCTTTTTGTTTCTTCTCTCTGAGGGTGAGAGAAAACTAATCTTAAATTAAGGACCTTGCCAATTTCCAACTCTCGGTTTTGTTGTTGAAGGTTATTTGGGAAATACAGGTACACAAGCCAGAAGAATACTAGACAATAAATTGTCCTCATACTTTAGAAGGTAGTATCAATCTTATGACATTAAAGGGCTATATTGGCAGTTTGGTTAAGGCAAGTATACTAACAACTCTCCAAGGACATCATTGTAGTACAAAGCCGAACATAAGTAAGACAATGAGAGAAGCATCACTTGGTGTAGAGTTTTCAATTCCTAACCATATCAAAGTGTCGTAGCATAAGCTAATTACATCACAAGGACGATCAATGTCTAGGAATTACAAATCTACAAGGTGGGTTTGGGATCCTGGGAACTCTAGGAGCATCGTAGCTTGTGATTGCTTGAGGACAAGCAATCTTGGGCAGGGCGGACTAATGTCCGGTTTTTAAAATAAAGTCACCACTAAGGGAATAAAGCAAATCGGTGGTATTGCCAAATAGAAACATGGCACAAATATTTACGGTGAGGCCGCTAGCCATAAAGATTTACTGCACTATTTTAAAATTGCAGATATTTTAAATGTGGTGCCTACCAACATGGCGATGTAGTAATAATTGGAAGAACAACAAACATTTAAAAACATGATGGCTTATTGTTAGGTGCATCCATTCATAATGAGGAACAGCATAAAACAATGGCGTGATGGCTTAACATATGGCACATGAACTAAACCTAAACAACAACTATATAGTACCAATGTTGCAGAGATGATTATTCAATTTCATGGCATGAGGATAAAATGGCACATACCAAACAACTATGACTCAACAAATGAAATATGGCACTATAGAGGCCAGAGTTAGCGGTTCTAGCAGGTAGAGAGATTTGAATGCATAAAAGCAAACTTACAAGTCAATGGTGGGATGAGGTGCAACCCTAAAATTGTCAAATACTTCATTCCCAGGAAATCGTGGAGTCTAAGGTCGTGGGATTAAAGTGATTAAACTGCAGTTATAAACAAAAGATAAATACAACAATACACCATGCAGGAGGTACGGCCAACAATCATGTTAGTATTAATTAATATTATAAAATGAGATGATAATTAAAGTTTATCAACCAAGAGGCATTTGAAGAGGTGCGACTATTGAAGGGATAAGATATATAAAAGAAACCAAATAAGGAGAAGGGAATATCAATCAATCAATTGGATATATATATATATACTCCATAGGGAGCATGAAACCCAATCTATAAATCTGAGGACGAAACCCCTCATTTTTATGCCATTAAGGACGAAAACCCTTAATTACTATTGCTGAGTTAATGGACGGAAGCCCATGATTTAGGCAGGCCCAAAGACATTTCAAAGGCAATTTACTAAAGAAAAATCATTGCAGTTTGGAGAAGATAAACAACAGATATAAGGATAAGTTTCATTCTACTAAAAAAGTACATTTTAAATATTAATTCTGAATTACATTAGACTGTTGCAACTACAATTTATTTTGCAATTATTATTGTAAGCCAGGGTTTATTATATTTTAAGAAATAAGTGAACTCTAGAACGAGATATTACAATTGGTATCAGAGCTTTGATCCTACCAGCCTGCGGTGTAAAGCTAAAATGTTGAATGCATTCTAGTCAAAGAGACTTGAAGGTCTACGAAAGGAAAAGGGCATGGACCTTATTCAAGAGTTATTGTACAAACTTTAGGGTCCCAAAATTGTTGACCAATACGAAAGTTTTTCAGATCATGCAAAAGATTGTGTTCCCCTTGATGAGTACTTGGAGGCACTTAGGTACCAATATCCCAACAAAAGAGGTCTATATGAATACATAAGAAAAATGGCTAAGGAGGAGATCAAGGAGCTGGATCCAAAAGAATCATTAATGACAACAGAAGAGAAGTCAGAATCAGAATCACAAGAAGTTGCTAAATCCAAGGGAGAAGAAGAGTTGATCTTGTGTGTTGAAGATGTGTCCGTAATTGTAGATGATGCCCAAGAAACATCTACCCAATTTTCTGGTATGGAAGTAATTTAACCATATAATAATGATTTGCAATGTATGGAAATGTTTGGACCATGTGATGCTGTTGTGAAGAAAGATTTGTCTAAGATTGACCCCCATGAGGAGGAATTGCAAGTATATCAAGAAAACTCCATGATTATACACACCGACTACATGGAGGTTGGCCAAGAAACATTCGAACTCTCTTGTTCCAAGATCAAAGAGTTCGTTGATGGGTTAGTTTGTAGTCATGAGAAGGAGACTTTTGACTTGCACATGATGGGCCTAGGAGAGACCAACCTGGACATTGAAGAACAATGGACGCATTCACCAAGTTGTCACCCCCCCACACTTGAAGGCAAAATGGAGAGTCACCCCGGGGAGCTTGATGCTAAATGAAGTGAAAGATATGACTTGCAATAAAGGACACTTAGAACCCTTTACTCAAATATAAAATTGGCTTTGCACAAAGGAATGGGATCCTGGTATTCACAACACTCCTGTAATTTATCATGGCAGAGGATGCAACATTTTATTGTCATTTTGGATGTTAGCAATGACAATCAAGAGTTTGTATTCATTGCCCTAGATCTTTGGTGAAAATGAAATGATAGAGGAGAAGATCATAACAGCAATCAAAATGTGACCATCTTTGTTGTAAGAGCAAAAGTCTCCTTGTTTTCTCCCTCCTATTGCGAACAACCTCTTGCAAGAAGATGAGCATTGCACTTTTCCAAAGTTCCATGGACTTTACATTTGATCTTGTATACTCATTTGCATCCAAGTGGATTTTTACTCGAAGGCAATTAAACCAACTCCCATGTATGATTCTTCATCAAGGTATCATACCTAACTTGTATGCAAGCTTCTCACTCAGGTAGCCCCTTAGCCTTTGAGCACCATTATGGCTTAGGCATCGGAAAAGTGTCAGAATAAAGAGCAAAATAAAAATTTTCATATGAACCAATAGTATGATTTCTTGCTTGTCGGTGTAATGTCCCCAACTAATTTTTTTTTGAAATTTTTACAATATAGAAAGATGTCAATGCAAGTCCTTGTAGTTTCTGATCACTTTGATCTCGGTGTGGGCAAGGTGAGGGCATACGGTGTTTGGAAACACTACCTAGCAGAATGCAATGCTCATAAAGTAAATAGGCAGCATAGCCGACCAGATCAACACCTTTTCGACAGACAAGTATGCATTATGCTCAAGCCAAATTGGCTGATTACAACTATAGATTGGGTCAATGCGAAAATGGCAGACAAGAAGCCAATTTAGATCAACGCCAAAAATGGTGGATAATGAAATGCAAATGTTGGCGGCTACACTATCCAAACGTTGATTACAATGCAAGTACTGGAAAATTAAGAATCCGATGGAGGACCTTTTGGGTTATTTTATGCATGATATGTGATATTCTAAATTAATTTTGGTTTTTAGACTCTAAATATGTATATATTTATGATTTTTACATGTTTTTGTATGGATGAATCCAAAACAAACCCAACCCCAATTTTTTTTGACCGAATCTGCGAATCAAGCTAGCAAGCCCGAACCAGGATCGGTAACTTAGATTCTATATCACGTTTATTTTATGTTGATGATATGCAGGAAAAGGATGTGCAGAAATTAAATTGAATGTACTAAGTTGATCAAGAAAGATCTTGGTTCAGTTGCCGAATTTAGTAAAGATAAAATGGACAAGTTTGTTTGTGTTGCTTGTTTTGTAAGTATGGTTGAGAAAGAACAGTTTACTTATGGTAATATAATGGTAAATTGTGAGAATGTATCAAGCACTTAGGAAGTAGGGAGAAAATCAGTTAAAATGTCAAATACAGAAGATGTTAAGAAGGCCACTCAAAAATATCAAAAGTGCACAAAGAGTAAAGGTCAAGTAAAAGATACCATAGATCTTGCTGATTATATGTTTTTGTAATATGTTGTCTATTTTTATCGAAGAGAATGTGATTGGTTCCAACTAGGACATCAGTAGACTGAGCTGGACTTACTTTTGTAAGGAGATGCAATTATTTCAGGGTTTGTTAGAAATAAATGCATTTGCACAAGAGAAAGTAATGATAATTTTTGTAAAGTTATGTACAATTTTGTCTTCTAAAGTGTAGAATTATTTTTGTGATTTTGAATAAGACACTGGAACTGAAGAAGCATTTCATATTTCCCTGAACTTGGTGTCAAAATGTATAATGCATTGGATTGTAGTTACTCAGTACTCTACTCTCTATTCCTTGGTATGCAGAATTTTACTCTTTTAAATCTTATATATTTTGATGTTAAGTATATCAGGTTTCCATTGTGTAGTGAGCATGCAATTTTCTGAACTGTACTTTTATTCAGAAATACATGCATTTGTCTTGTTAGTATGAAACCTTAGGAAAGTCAAAAAACAATTTGCATGTTAAATCCCACATGCTGTATCAGCGTGGATCTACTTGTGAAGCCATTGGACAATTCTGTTTGTCATTTATTCTCAAAATGTTAAAAACCCATATCAAGAATCGTGTATAAATTGCTGTCATTTATTAATATATTATCAAAATGTTAAAAAACCCATATCAAGAATTGTGTACAAATTGTAAATATGTTATTTTTATTTGACTAAAGGGAGATTCCTTTATAATATAACAGAGATTTTGACCTCAATCACTGTACACCTTTATCTGTTAACAGATTGTAACTATACCCTAGATGGAACTATTTGGAGTGTTGAAAATGATTCTTTAGGTAAACTGGAATAAGTGCTTTGCAAAATTGTAGATATTTTTGAATTAACTCCGGAATTAGAGTCAGTTAAATACAAGGTTTTAAAGTGGTAAGTTTTCCACAGATTTTTCATAGATAATAATTGTTTAGGATGAGGATAAGCCTTGAAATTTGGACAGGTATGAATTGCTCATTGTGAATATTTGACATATTTTGGATTACACTAAAGATTTAAGCTCAAATTGAGTAGAAGTAAATTGTGAAGTTGCTCCCCAATAGAATTGCTAAAAGATATTGACAAGTAAAATTATTTGATTGTACAACACTGCATTTCTTCCTACGACTTATGGTAGGCAAGAGTTAATGTTTGAATGTGGTATGACACATGCATGAGGAAGGACAAAAAATGAAGTTTTTGTTAACATTTAATACTCTAATCTGAAAATTTTGTTGGGGGGTTTAACATAAAAATAAAGGTACATAAAATAAATGTTAGTGATCTTACATTTAATTTTAGTTTACATTTAATTTTAGTATTATGAGTTAGGTAGCCATAACTGCCTAGCGCATCAGTGAATGAATAATTGTAAATATCTTTCAAATAATTGAACTCATAAATACAAGATATCTTAGTATATCTTATTTATGTTTATTTTTCTTTCAAGTAGGAAATAGCGCTGCCTGGAAACCAAATAATCATGATGTCATCATAATGTAGAAAGTTAGGCAGAATGTCACTGTCTAAAATTGAATTTTTTAAGTTTTATGCTGACAATTATTCATCTGAGATTACTATTGTATGTAAATACTCTATAACCTCTGGAATCTGGATAAACAATCTGTTCTGGATCATCTCTTTGTTTCTTATTCTGTTTACATGAATTTTAGTCTGTATTTTGTCAATCATCATTGCTAATACCTTCTAAAAAATTAGAATTTTTCTGGAGGGGTGGTGCTTTAATGATGAGCTCTGTCTCTCCTTTTCCTCCCTTGGTAGAGGATTGGATTCAGAACTGAAATCCTTCCATCTAAAATCAAATGGTGTCTGACTAGGTGCCTGCAACTTGTCATTTTTATTAACATCACTGTTTAGACAATGGCAAGTCGTGCAGGTTTAAATGCCAGAAATTCTATAATGTAGATTTAATCAGTGTCATTAAGACCAAAAGAATGCAACGATACATATGTTATTCTGAATCTGTGGCAAATTATCAATTCGTTTCACAAAACACAACTCCCAACTACAAAATGTAAGCAAAAACAAAATTTTGTGCATCTGGTTTACTTTTGTCTGAGTTCAGAAATTTAAAAATTTTATACCTGAAGGAATGAAGTTCTATAATGATGCCAAATCCACAGCTCTTTGAAGACAACTGTTTTGCAAATCCAAGGAGAAGCTTGACATTGATGATGGAAATCAAAAGCTTAATAGATAAGACCAGAAATAGCAAGGCGTCCAGTCCCCATGTAATTTGGATTCATGGTTCATTATGTAGACACTCACTATTAAAGAGATGTAAACCTAGTTTGACAAATATATATGGGTGTTAAGCCTCAAAGCTTTCATATTCTATAAATTATTTTCTATACACTAATGTTTTGAGAAAAACAGTTGCCAATGGATTTATTGAAAAAGAATCTTGGATGGCCTTGCATGATCCAATGAATTTTAATATCTTTTATAGTGTTATAGGTGGGTGGATTAATTTGACTAATGCAGGGAAACCAAATGAAGATAAAATCATGAAATGATCTCATTTCAAGCAAAATGCTAACAAATTAGTTTATGAAAAATCATGCACCATACTAAAATTAATGCAATTTATTATAATGGAGTAGAAGTTATTTGGAAAGGTTATAAACCTTGAGATTCTTCCTCATGAATACCTAATAAATGATCAAGATTCAAAAGATCCTTTTAGGAAGTCCAAAGAATTACAGAAATTGCAGGGTAATCCGATCACAAGGAAATCAGAATGTTGCATTGTATGGTTGGAGCTCAAGTAACGAAAGGGATAAGAAATTTATTGTAATTCAAACAAAAAATATGAGCAAGCAAACACTGTGGAGCACAAGTGGACATCTAGAAGATGCAATTCTTGATAACGTATAGAGACGTTAATTTATGAAATGAAATGAAACATATAGAGACCTTTGTTATTATGAAATTCAATGGACAGGCTACAAGCAAGTCTCGACAAGATATTATGAGTTAGAAGGAATATTACAAAGAGATACAGAATTAGGTAAGTTGCTCAATCAATGTGTGGGGATAATGAATTTGTGTGAAGACAAATACTTGTCATTTGTACCAAAGAGGAAACACTATAATACAAAATAGGGCACGCATGGGTTTTATGGAAAGGCCATTATGGGTTTTAGCAGATACATGTGTGATGTGCATTCGTCTTTTGAAATTTATGTTTGAAGGGTGTTTTAAATTACTGTCCAATTATTACGAATCCAATTTTGGATATCTAGTGGGCCAATAATACCAATTATGGCTTGAGTTTAAGTATTTTAGGTATGTGTGTATTAGTTTTAGTTATGAGATACTGGTTAATCGTGATATGGTTCCCAACTTCCTCCATTTGGATGGTCTTCAGGACATCTGAGCGAAGAGTCCATTTTTATTAAAGGTTGATGATGAATTATTTATTGTTTTGTCTTTGTATTTTGCAAATTTAATATTCTGAATGGATTATACGAAATAAGACAACTACAAATTGTGCGATGATAAGAAAGAATGAAATAAGAACAACCAATGTTCAATATGCAAAAGAACTTGTGACAGGAAATTCATGATTAGGTTTTCTACAAAGATCAGTGACATTGCACTATGCATAATAAGCTGCTAAACACAATCTTTGATTAGTGTGTTTTATAAAGAAAGGGCTGTTTTCTGAGATTTCTGAAAGGAAGATCCGGAAAGAGAGATTTTTGGTTGATTGCATTAGTTGACAAATATGATTGGAATGAAATACAGACCAAAAACTTCTTGAATTTGTAAAGTTCATTTAACTGGCTCATCCTATCTGTATGTTTAAACATATTCAAATTATCCTTTGACATCTATTAACATAATAAGTTGACGTAATAATCTTCTATTGGGTGATAATGTTATGTGATAGGCCTTTATATGGTTTTCTGATGTAATTAATGAAACTAGCAGGTCATGGACATGGAACATGAACTTGAAGGCTTGCGACATCAGCTTAAGGAAAAGTCCGCTGAAGCTGTTAGTTTGAGAAAAGAGGTTTGAAAACCCATTTTTATTTGAAGAATAATAAGAGCACAACTATTCATGTTTACTTATTTCCTGATGTTCTTTTCTTTTAGATTGTTGACTCATATTACTACTTAACATGACTGCATGAAATCCAGTTTGCCTCATATATGTTGCTTTTGTTAATAGACTTAGAATCTGGTTGATGATGCATGCCTTTATTCTATCTTATAGTTCAAACTTCATATCTTTGAAGTGGCTAAGGCTAACTAATAGGGTGCTCTATGGCTCCTAGGGTTGTTTGACAAATATGTATAAGGATAAACAACAAGAAAACGATTTAATGTATAATGTTAGATTGTCGTCATTTTGTTGAAACTTGGCATATGAACATAAATGGTTATGTTTATCTTGTCAACTATGCACAACTAACATGAGAAATCATCACAAGAATCTGTGAATGCTAATGCTCTCGAGCAGATCCTTGCCAATCAGACATGCACTCTTGATCAAGTTCTGGCCAGTCAGACTAGAAACTAGATAAAGATGATGCAAGAATTAATGAGATCATTTCAACAAATGCTGTTGAATAAGGCTCCAGTAGCTACAAATCAGGCTCTGCAGACTGGTGGTCATCTTGTTGCCAAGATCAGGATCCCTAGGTGGCAGCTTCCACATTGCAACACCTGCTTCCTGGCTTCACAGCCATGAGACATATTTCAAAACTTACCTTGGGATCAATGATATTGACCAAATCCAAGCCATCTAAGTTTCTATGGAAAAGACTACTCTAGATTTGTGGTCAAAACAATTTGATAATTACTTTTTAGTTTTGACACTAGGATGGCCTTAATCATCAGATCACGCAGTGGGACCAATGATGTTGTAAAGAAGAGGTTTCACCTTGTTTGGTTTCATGAAAATCTATACATTGAGTTTTACACCAAGTTTCAAGTCAAGCTGAGAAATCTTTTATCTAGAAGAGTTGCTTATGGTGAAATTTATTTATAGATTTCTTCCTAGCATTAGCAAGGAAATGGCTGTGAATAAATTAGATTCCTTGAAAAGACAATAAAAACTAGCTATTTATGTTGAAGCTAAATGAGGAGCTTAATTCGCAAAGAAGGCTTTTTTGTACCCATAAGAAACTTTTGTATTGTGTCAAGTTTTCAAACTGAAGTCTATTTTTTTCTAAGTGCAAGTCATGATCAGGTGTTGTTGAGTCTATTTCGTCTTCTTGTCTTTTTGTCCTTGTATGAATGTTTCTAGGATCACGGAATAGAGCTCTTGAAGTCATCCATCTTAGTGGAGGAAAGAAGTTCCTAGCAGAGAAATTTGTTATGGTTGAGAAAAAGAATGTACCTAAATATGAGGGAATCAGAACTAGAGATAGTATTTAGAGGTGTTTGTCTCATACAAAAGGGTGCACTTGAATGAGGAAGAAAGGATTCAAATTTTGAAAGGTTGCCTTGTAGTATTGAAACACATATTCACGTAAGGAGTATGGATGCGATTTTCAAGGGTTCCATGGCATTTTGAAGTGCATGTTTGAAGTGTTGAATCTCATGGCAAAGGGCAAGCCTGAACACATATTTATGATAGTCTTAGTTCATTCATAGGCGTGCACTTGCCTTGTAAGGGTGAGCTCAAAAAGGGGCAATTGGATTCAAATTTTAAAAGAAACAAACTATGGATAGAGGTGCACACCTAGCCTATTGACACACACCTCACCGAAGAAGACGATCAATTTCAAAATCCAAGCTGCATATAAAGGTGTGCACCTGATTTGTAAGGGCACGCTTGGATAAAGACAATCATTTTCAAAAAATCATAAATCATTGATAAGTGTGTGTTTGAGGGGAAGACACATGCTCAGAAAGGGAAATATGAAACTGTTTGTATTGTTAGGTGCACACTTGGAGTTGTGCCATGCACCTAATAAAAGGAATGAAGTCATTTCAAAATTAGCCTGCAAAACCTGAATCTAGGTGCATGTAAGGAAGTAAAGTGTGCACCTAAATATGGAAATTTTGTTTTCAAAATTCAAAACTCACCTTGGTTGAAGGGGAACCTGTGACAAAAAGCAGAAAAATAGCACTTTCAAAAGTTTGAATTCAGACTATCTTCCCTGACTACGAGAAGTCTATTTAAAGTAATTGACGGTTGCCAAGTAGAACACAACCATCAACAACTACTAACAACCGACTCCTAACAACTACCCTCAAGATGAAAATTAAATTATACATTGTTAGATACAACCAAATTAGTGAAACATTACAAAGTCATTTTAACTAACTACATGATCCTCCCCAAAAGGAAAAGTTGGATTCCTAGTTGACAAGTAGAGGACAACAATAGATCAAGTAATATCAGGTAAAGTTTTCCAAACTTTTTTGTAGAGGAAGAAGGGCTTTCATACTTATGCTTTCCTTGTTTAGCTAGAACAACATGATCAAAATACAAGTGTTGCACAATGAAATATGGACGAAGATCTTGGGAATGTTGAGCTTCATGCCTGACAAACTTTAAATCTATAGTTGTTTCTTTAGCTGGAAGTAGAAAAGGCAATTTATGAAGTACACACCATAGTTTAAAAACTCGGACTCGACAATTACTCGGCGGACCCAAAAATTTTAAAAACTCGGGACCCGGCAAAAACTCAGGGAAAAACTCGGCAATAGCTCAGCAAAGTTATCGAACATTAAAAAATACTTTAATTTTTAAAAATATGCTTTAAAAACATGCATATTACTGAATTTATGAATCATAATATCATATTACTGATTTCCTTCATATATAGATCAAAATCATTTGAATAAAAATCATAGTTTTGATCTGTTTACTTCTTTTTCTCTTCTGTGTCTGTATTCCCTGTCACTGGTTTATGCAGGGTCATAGTTTGACTTTGAATAGGATGAACTTGACATAGATTTATAAGGCAATAGCCCATCTGCTTTCTTGACATGATCTGTGAATATGTCATTGCAGTGGTATAGAACCTCTTATTATACACAAGCTTTAGGTCTAGGGATTTATAGCAATTATAGCGGGTTTCAGTTAGGATCCTAATAAATTATAATAGAGTACCCAATATTAATGACCTTAAAATTAAAAAATGTTTAGTTTCTTGGCACCTGAGTTCTTGGATAGGGTACCAATCACAAGTGCCAAACTCAGATATTTATTTGTTTGCAAGGATCATTGGCCACTTGAGAAAGCATAAAAATGTAGCCATAAAGTTTAAACATGCCCAAGGAACAATAAAAGCAATCACAACCCTCTTAATGAGGCCATTGAGTATGTATCTCAGGCTTTAATTGCTTGACATATGTTGTAAGAGATGTATTATGTAAGAATATTGGTTTCAAAATTTGAAGTACCTGATTAACTTGATCATTCATACTTATAGATGTTTGATCATGATGGAGAACTTACCTCTAAATCTCGTCGTGTCAGGAGTCCAGGACCATGAAATGAAAATCGACGCGCAAGGGTTTCTACCACAACAAAATCCCAAAATCGAAACGTGAAAATAAAATTGTGATATCATATTATACCCTAAGTTAATGAGTTTTTTTTGTTATTGGGCGAGTCAGGGTGTAGTTTTCTATTAATCGCTATTTTTTACCCTAAAACTCGTGACGGATTTTTCCATTAACCCATCCATGAGTTTTTTGTTTGAGTACTTGCGATAGGAATTTCAGCGTGAGTACTCGCTATTTCCTGCTTTTTAGACTCTGGTACGCACTAATCAACCTCGCATCTAGAAGGTAGTGCATCATAGGACGAATGCACTCGCTAGTGGCCATACAATTGAATCAATTGTGGTGGAGGACCGTACAAACAAGTAGCCAAGTTTGAATGTTTGACTTCAAAAAGGCTTCAACTAGCTGATTACTGTACCCAGACAATATTTTTGGCACTTAAGGTATGCCCCCATCATGAAAACCTTGTTCAATACTTCCATATGACATAGATGTGCTTGCTCCCAACTCACCAACTTGTTGGAAGGACTCCTGTTTTTTGCCAAATGTTGAAGAGAAAGATTGCACAATTGAAAAAGAAGATTAGATGTTGTTTCAATATGATAAACAGACAAGGGCTATAGATCAACAATAGAATGGTTGGAATTACTATACCTTACAACAATAGGATGATGGGGAAGACCAAACCATACAACATTAGATGATTGATTACGTTGTACAATGGTTATAAATGAATGCTAGATGATCGTACAATAGAATAAGCAACCAAGGGCCATACAATAGAAGCCTAGACAATATGTACAATAGGAGGCAAATTTGATGAGTGTATGGTAAAAAATGAAGATTGAATGTTGTTTTGGACATACCGTACAATAGAGAAACATGTTTTGGAGGGTTGTATGGCTTGAGGAAAGTACATTACCATTGCTTATGAAAACCCCATAGATTGTATGTGAAGAGCAACATAATTTAGTTGTACGACCTGTTCCCTTTTCAGCAATAGTATGGTGGAAGATTGAATATGTATACCTTTGGCTTGATCTTTATGAAGTTTATGATCTTTTTTTAATAATATGCTCCTTCATAGATGGTTGTACAATTGAAAAGTAAGGGACTTTATTAATTTCCTCTTTTATTGCTTGTCATAAAGGGAAGGAATTGGAGACTTCTTTATTATTGCTAACACATTGTAATATATTTCCTTTTATTTTATTATTTTTTTCATTTTTCCATTGTGGGACCCATATTTTATTTCCTAGTTCATTTTTTTCTTTGTATTTTTCTTTCCGACACATTGTAGGGTACTTTTCCTATTTTCGTTATTTTCCTTTGTAGTTTGCTCCAATTGTCTTCATAATTCAATGTCATGTCAAAATATACAACACAAATAGGGTCCCTTGTAACATTTGTTAGCATAACAAGTAGTTGCAAGCTCCAAATTGAATATTTTTTAATTTCATTACTTTGGGTCATACCTTCATTAATTTCATGATTGTCAATTGAATTTGGTGCCTCTATTGGAACATCGAAGTCAATTATATTTATAGCTTTTGGCCTTTGAGAATAAATTGTTAACTACAAATCATGTACTTTGTTCAACACATATGAACTGTTCAACTTTTTAGGCTTGCTTTTCTGGGTTTCCTCCACATTAAATGGTTTTTCCATTTGCTTCATATCATAGTCGTTTCTCTTCATTAATCTCTATAGCTTCGATAAAATTGTAGTTTGATGGAAATACTTCATAGTCCTCCATTTGCTAGTGAACAAGCCATGAAGGAAATCCCTTTCATCTTTCAAACACGACTGTAATTCCCAGATTCCTTCAATGTGTTTGGCACCTCCCAAAATATGCAAAAATTCTAAGTATTGTGCCTCATTGTTGTCTTGGAAATATTTTTACCCATCACTCGATCTGAAAAATCTTAAATGGGTTACCTTGGTCAAATTTTGTGTTGATATGGTGTTTTCCCTTCCCCATGCTCCTATCATATGTTGAAGTCACCAAAAAGCCCAACAATTTCTAGGTGTTAGGGAGTTTTTGGGTCATTTTTGGTGTTTTTTGTAGTTTTCAGAACTTTCCCCTCCTGGATATAGTTTGTTCTTTTGCACATAAAATCCCCACGGATTTCATTTCCCTCCACTTCCTTTCATCTTCCTTCTTTTTTGCCTTTTGCGGAAACCTGAGTGGCTATTAGATGTTTCATCGTTGCCTCCATATCCTGTATCCGATTCCTCACTTATTTCCCCCAAATCTTGCTCCATATCCTGTTCCTACTTTTCTTTCTTTCACCTTTGCATCTATTTTGCAAGAATTTCCTTGTGGATTGGATTTCATGTTTAAGGCTTTGACTTGTTGTCCTATTCCATTTCTCCATGCTGCTTCCAAACCCCTTTCCTTTCTAGCATTCTTTATTTCTCTTTACTTCCATTTATCGAAATTTTGTAATGTCCCCTTCTCAAGCCTAGTCAGTTGTGGGCCCGATAGCCTATTTCTTGGAGTCCTGATAGGCTATGCGGTATGGTAAGGGGTTCCTCTTTGTGAAGATCTTTGGTTTTGTTGTTCTTGTTGGTTTTTGATGTTGGATTTGAGTTCGGTGATGTTTCAGGATGACAATGCAACTTTCAGAAGTTTGTTCGGCTTCTCGGATAGCTCTCCATGATTCTTGGAGGAGTCGTCTATTTTTAGAAAGTCCCCGGAAGGCGTCGTTAATCATCCCAAACCTTACGGAGTATGTTGGTGCAGTTTATTTGGCATTTTGGTGAAGTTTGGGATTTTCCGCAAAAAACAAGTAATTTTAATGAGCTAGCAATTAATTATTTGCACTCAGTCTTATAAGTTGGAAATAATTATAAAGTGCAAGGGTATTATAGCTCATTGGAAAGGGAAAAAGTCAGTCTTTTATTTAGACACATAAAAGTGAGCTAATGTGGTGAAAAGGGTGGAATATTGGAGTTTGAGTGGAAAAGTCTATTTTTCTATTTAATAATTCATTTTATTGTGCAAACTCCTAAAAAGAGCCTATATAAAGGGGTTGAGAGCTCATTTTGCTCTTTATGCTTGATGAGATATTGTTATGTTGCAAGAATGAACCTATGAGATCTTCTTCCTTCTTGAGAACGAAAACTCTCTTGAAGAAGTTCAGTTTTGGTGGTGAAATATAGACCCTAGCAAAAAAGAGGTGACTTCATTTTCAGGAGTTACATAGAGCCAACATGGAGTTTGATGTTTTTTAATGCATTTTGGTCTTGAAGTGTTTTTGCTTATTGTGATAGAGTTTGGTGTGGATTTTTGGAGTGGTCGTGTGAGTTTATTTGAAGTTTTCTGCTTTCCTCTAGCTGGCCGTACAGCACCAGGCCGTACCATGGCATGAGGACATGTTTTGTTGTGCAAAGATTAAGGGGTAATGTCTTGTTTGCAGGTTGCATCTTATTTGTAGAGTGGGGGCAATCGGTTGTGGGCAGTTTTCATGGAGTATTATGATGTTTAGACTCACCTACACCTGTCGTACATATCTACTAAGCCTTACCAGTTAGGGTACTTCGACCTTGGTCTGAAGATATTGTTCAATATTCAAATATTGTTAGTGAAATCTTATGACCTTGCTTGGCGCTCAGTTTTATATCATTAGAGTATACTTCGCTGCAGATATATGGTTTTATGACAGGCTGTACATCATTCTTGGCCGTACCTATTCAAGCTTGGGCGAGTAGACATCTGAAGAAATCGTTTTGCTTTTATTCTTGCCAAATCTTCCCCTTGAGGCGCCTAGTATGGGAGATTTATGCTTGAAGGTTAGAGAAAGAAATAAGGAGTAATGGGGCTGTTGTGAATACTTTGCAACGACTGATATAGAGGTTTTCAGATATGCATTTCCAACAACTGAGCATCATCAAGCCAACAACCACCAGACTTAATTCCAGATGTCTCCTTGTGGTATGCTCATAACAATTTTATGATCTATTTTGTATGACTTCATCTTCCATTCATAGAGTTACTATTATGCTCCATTTGCTACAGTTGTGACATGATTATATAAGAGGGAGGGCTTGAATACATGCAGGGGCTCTTCATTCTAATCATTTTATTTGATGCAAACTTGATGTAATGGCTTCCCACTGAATAAGTCGATGTGCCAGTGTGGATAGATTGCTTATTTCCTTTGTAATGGCTTCCCACTGAATAAGTGGAAGTTGTTCTACTGTTGGATTTGGATTTTGAATGCTAACTCTGAAGCACTTGTATGCTCTAACCTTGCCCATATCGGGATCTGGGTGATCAGAAGAGTGTGGAAGATATCATTGCTCTTAACATTTATTGTTGTGATCTTGTTTTCAAAAAAAAAAAAAAAAAAAACAAGGCTGCCTATTACAAATTTCCCTTTTGGATAGGATATGTTCACCTCTTATCCTATATCTTATCCCTGCGTCATTTTTCACACCTTTTCTCCGCATCCACCTTTCACCTCCACTTCTTTGACGAATTTCCGCATTTGTTCAATTACTTGTTTTGCTTCGTTCCCTTCTTTTGTGCAAAACTTCCCCTACATGCAAGACGTCATTCCCCTCACTTCCCATCTGGTTCCCTCATCTAGTTCCGTATTCATGTCCTGCTTTCCATCATCAAATCATTTGTTTCTTCCTTTGCGAGAATTGATAGGTTTCTAGATGTCATTCACATCTCTACCAAACTTCCATATTCGGTCCTATCTCCCTTTCCCTCATCCATTTGCATTTGTTTCTCATTTGGTTCTAGTGTCCATTTGTACGTCTGGTTCCCATCTTCTCTTCCCTCCACTTCCTATCATGTCTTAGGTCGAATTTTGTCAACTTCGTCAAAAGATCTCACCTACCTCAACTACTCCTCTGTACGTCCCAAGGCCGCCATTAATGGCCTCCAATGAAGCGATATGATGGAGGATGGCCTCCATATGCCTCATAACACCAGTGGACCCTTGAAAGATTTGATTTGGGTGAAGAAGCATGGGTCGATGATCTGATTGGAAATGGTAATCAAGTGTGTGCCATGTGGAGGTGCCGTGAACAAGCATGGGCAGCCATTTCACTTGCAGACGACCAAGATTCATGCCCAAGATTGTGTGCTGACATTGGATGAGCTATATATTGAGGTTTCTTATTCAGAACAAGGAGATAGAAGATTGGTTGTAGAATAGAACAGAGAAAAATAAGTTCAAACATTAGGGTTTTCTTCCAGCGATGGTTTTAGGGCATTTTCAAGTGTAAATCTTCTGGGTTTTCTCCCAAGGGATATGATAGGGCATTGCAATCCGAAAGAATGTCTTCAATTTGTAGATTCAACATCTTTTCGAGTGTCTCCATGAGCATTGTATGAATTTTTGGTGTTTTGACAATTTATCTTAACCACATTTGTTGGTTCAAGCGTTGTTCTTAATTAGTTTGTCATTTGGAAGATTGTGAAAGTCCTTGTAAAGCTTTTGCAAGACATCTTCTCATGATAATACCGTAAATATGTAGGTTTGTTTATGGATTATTAAGGTATGCTTAATTATATGTTTTGCAATTTCTTGTATCTTCTTGCTTATATGCATAGAGGCTAGCTTATGTATGGAGTTTTCAGATATAGTCTTTTGTTGATATCTTGATTGAGGTATCATCTTGTGGATTGCATTGATATCCGCTTTGGTTGATAACTTAAACTTTGTTACCCTCACTAGATAAAGGCACCCATCTGTTGTTTGTTGAATCTTGTTTCTTACCAACACACCAAAACATAACAAAATCAAATCTTTATTTGTATCTTGTGTTGTTTATTCTATCTACTTCTGTGTCTAGATGTATGCAGATCATTAGGGGTTATTAAAGCAACATCTTTAGGGGTTATCTTATTCCGAAGTGAGGTTTCAACCTTTCAATAAACCATCATTTCTTTAGCCCATTCGTTGGTTCCTTTTCCAATCTATTCAGTAACTTTTTGAGCCTAGGCTTGAACATTCTTATGCTTACCTTGTCGGGTATTGTAAATATTTGCGATGATCTCATTAACATCCCTCAGTAATTTAAACTCTTGTTCAAATGGTTTCTTTTGGCTCTCCCATGTTATTTTCTCAATATTAAGAATGTTTGTGTACTAGTCTATCCCTTGGCCAAAAAACATCTCAACTAATAACTATGTTTTGTTTGCTCGTTTGCTACACATGTTAATACAAGTCCTGCAATGCCTTACAGATTCTTTGGATCCATCTCCACTGAATTTTGGGCGTTTCTACCTCTCAACATTTGGAATTGTTGGAGGGGTCACCATTGCATGATGTGACTATGGCGTTTGAAACCTTCTTGTCAAGAAGTTTTGGTTAGGCGGTTTCTTTGCTCATTGGGCACTTTCGGACACATCCAAATCCTCGATCCTTCTAGAGATCAAGGTAATTTGCCCACCACTAGTTCCACCTTAAAGTTTTCTTCTTCCAAGTCTCATCCTCAATCTTCGTGTCATAGTCTCAAGGTTGTCTTTGTTCAATGATTCTTTGATGCTTCAGAGATTGCTCTTGTATTCTTCCCTATCTTCGTCTGCCAAAAATCGTTGGACTTTGTTCAACTCTTAACGGATTTAATTATTTCCTCCAACTGAACTTGGTTTGCAAGATTGATGCATGCTTCTTCAAGGGAAGATGTCTAGCTATCTCTTCCCACTCTTTATTTGTATGGTTGTTCGTAACAGGTTGAATGTTTTGATGTTTTTGCGCTTGACTATGGCTCCAACTCGTACTTCAGCTTGGAGTCAAACTTCAGATTTGAATTTGCATTGATGGAGTCTCTTTGGCTACTTCTTGTAGTCGTCTTCTTTGTTCTCTTTGCTCCACCAACCTTAGAGACCGTTTGATCTCTTGGTCCTAACCATGTTGTGGTCTCTTCCCACCTTTGTTGGGGTCTAAGGGCATTAATATCTTAAATCGGACCCGACTTCTTTAAGGCAACAATGCCAATATGACAAATAATCCAACATCGATAACTTGCTTGATCACATCTATAGGAAGCCCTGTTGAAGCGACCTCCTTTGCCTCTATAGCTTGAAGTCTGCTCACCTTTTGATCTTTGTGTAGAAATTGATTTCGCTAGTTCTTTCTATGTGTAGGTTTGTCTTTTAGTGCCCTGTTTGCCCTTTCCACCTCTCCCCTTTCTGCTTACACTTTGTTGTTTGTAAGACTTCTTTGCTTTGAGTGCTACATGGTAGGCCTTTTCTACGGAATGTGAATTAAGCAAACATATTTTGTCTTCAATTGAAATGTGAAACCCATTGACATACTTGGAGACCTTTTCTCGTCATCATTTTTGTGACTAGCCTGGATGCTATGTCTAGAAATCTGAATACTCTTTCTCAGATAGTCCATTGTGTAGTTCTGTGTGATGAACTTCCCCTTGATCTTTTGGACTGTGCTATCCTAGTTTTGAATCTTCTTCTTATCTTTCTTAATGTGTTCACTTTGTGCAAAGTTTCACAACAATCAACATGTCCCTTCAACTTTGTGCTTGCATACTTGTCTCTTTAGAAGATCTTATACTGATTCAAACTCACAATATTTCTCTAATTTTGTTATCCAATCTATCAATTCTTTTGGATTTGGGCTGCTTGGGTAGGTTGGGAGATCAAACCTTGGTTGTTTCGACCCTTCATGATTGTTCTAGCTAACCTATCTTTTGCCATGACTTCCTCGTCAAAGACAAGGTCTATTTGTCAAACAACGACAATATCTTTTATTTGGTCCTTGTTAATGCTCTGTCACAACTCCTCTCTTCATAGTAACCATGATGTCGAATCTTGCTTGAAGAGCTCTCAACCATAGTTGAAAAACTCGGACTCGGCAAAAACTCAGCAGACCCAAAATTTTTGAAACCTTGGGACTCGGCAGAAACTTGGGGAAAAACTCGGCAATAACTCGACAAATTTATCGAACATTTAAAAATGCATAATTTTTAAAAAATATTCTTAAAAAACACACATTTCTGAAATTGTAGAATGCATTATTGATTTCCTTCATATATAATTTTATAAATCAAAATTAAGAGTTTAATACATATCATAGACAAAAAAAAGAGTTGAACTTTCAAATACATATGAAATTCCAGTGTGATAATACATATCATAGACCAAAAAAAGAGTTCCATTATCACTAGAAATGTAAATCATAAATTTCTTCTACGACTAAAGCTCAAAAGAGTTTTGTTTCTTTGTGTGGGTGGTGTGGAAATGGCTGGTAACAAACAATCGAAATTTTAAAAAGACTATCATATGAAAGGAGAGATTTTGGACGAATTGTCAAAATTTATATAGGATTATGATGATATATTATATATATTATATATTATATTATATTATAATATAATATTAATATTATATAATAAATTTAGCAATATATATTATATATTATAATATATAATATATGATATATAATATATATTATATATTATGATATAGAATATATATTATATAATATATATCATCATAATCCTATATAAATTTTGACAGTTCGTCCAAAATCTCTCCTTTCATATGATTTAGTCAAATATTTATAAAACAATCGAAATTTTAAAAAGACTGTATCATATGAACCGTGACATGTTTATAAATTATAATGTTTTAATTTTAATTTTTTAACACCACAGTTTAGCTTACCATAGGGCCCTCGATGCCATTGAAAGGCGCATGAAATACCAGCAGGGAAAAACGTAGGTATGTGCCTAGGGTTTCCAACACAAAATGGGTGTTTATGTGCCTAGGGTTTTGAAATGATCGAGTTTCGTGTCACTTTTTGTTTCCGTTTAAACCTTTTAAGTTTTAAGTTTTACTTTTAGGTTTTCATGTGCTGCGAGTTTTATAGGAAAAACTCACATGCATTTTTGACTCGCACGGACTCGCAAGTTTCACAAGTTTTAGGCGTGTTTTTCAACTATGCGCTCAACATTAGGAAGATCTATAATGCATGGAACTACTCCCTCTCTGTTGTTTCCTTCTCTTTCGTTTATGGGTCATTGCTTGATCTAGACCACTTGCAATATAAAACATGCACAAATGTACTTTGTTATGGAGTTGCCACATCTGTTAGTCATTGGATTCGACTCTTGTTCTAATACCACTTGATGTAAGTTGCAAGTTGGTGAAATGAACAATTGGGTAATAGTTACCAAAAGTTACATAATGAAAGCACAAAGAACAAGGAAGAACAATGAAGAGTTAGGGAAATTCACAATATTTATTATTTTAGAAGATTTGTGCATCGTATTGGTTTCTTCAAAATTTATGGGTCCCAACAAACGTAGGCTATCCAACCCAATGAGAATAATTAACCTACTTGCAAAGACTCTCTCTAGTACAATCTAACCACTTTTTAGAAGCTTGACTATGCATATGAACCACTTTGTTCTCCCTCTCAGATCCAACTCCAACAATACGCAACGCTCTAGCTTCTCGCGCTTGACTTAAGCTCGACTTTTGCACCCTCTATAGAGGGAAATTCCCCTTTTATCCTCATTTGGGGACTGTTGATGTTTGCTAGGAATAGGGGAACTCACAGGTCCTTGCCACACCATACATTTGTAACCAAAGCTTCAAGAAACCTCATGCTTTAATTTCCATCCTGTTGTTCTCTAGATTCATTTTTGTTTCTATATGCCTCTGAATGCCACTTGATGACTTTTGAGCATTTTGGAGAGTTTGACATAACTCACAAAAGATTGTTTGTTGTTTTCCACCTATTAGCAAGAGAATGGCTCCTTAACATATCCAATGTTCAATGCATGGATTGGATCTTGCATGACTTCCCTAGGCTTGTGTGGTGACATGCGAAACCATGGTGACATGCTTTGGTCTATGTGGTATTGTAAGTGTTGGTGTCAAGCACCTCCCAGGAGCACAACCTCCACAATACGAGAGAAGGATGAGGCCTAAGTAATGTACAGAACCTTGCTTATAAACGCAAGGTGAAAGCTGGTAAAAATATAACCAACAACAACTACCGAATAATAAACTAATATGCACCTAATAATGCATTATGATGCCTAAGTAAAACTTAGCAAATAAATAGATAAAATCCTATTTACTCTAACACCCCCCCTTAAGTGTAACTTAGGGAGTTATTATGCGATATGAGCAAGATGCAATATGGGTCCGGACTACACAACCATGTTAGGTACCCATTTACAATGCAAATGCAATCTCTCACAAGCGGAGAAAAGGAGAAAACCCAGTGGGACGAAACTCCTCTTCAAAAGAGAGAAAAGAAAAAATGATGCATGGAGGACTCACTAATACCCCCGAAGGACTACAAAATGATGCATGGAGGACTCACTAATACCCCCGAAGGACTACATACATCATGTATATACAATCAAGAATCCCCCCATAGGAAGGAAAAGGAGAGACATTATATCCCCCCCATAATGAAGAAGCTCCAATGCCTGGAAACAAAAGATGATCCAATGCCTACAAGCAACACTTCTCCCCTTAGGAAGAAACAAGTCCACCGAATGATGAAGAAGCCACTCCATGTCTAACTGAAGGAAGGAGGGAGGAAGTCTCCAAATAGAAATCTCTAAAGAGTGAGGAGTCTCCAAGCATGAATAATCCACCACATAATCATGACCAAAAACAACCAAGAAATGTGACAAATCAAGTGAAGGAGAAAACTCATCAATGTCAAATTCCAAAGAAGATGTAGATATATCAACTGTCATGTTGGAAATGTCATCAAAGAGGAGAGAAATCCCCTCAAATATGTCTCCCAAATCTGCAAGATTAGACTCTACAAACAAGTCTGAAATACCTGCCAAATACTCATCCAATAAAGCAAAATCTGAAAACTATGATCAATCTGCTCAAGAGTAAGATCCAAATCTGAAGAAGCAAGAGGTGAAGGAGGAGGAAGCTCAACACTAGTCTCAAGAACACCAAGATTCAAATGACCAAACTTCTCACAAACATGATTGACCCTTGATGGAAGGGTATGAACATCAGTCAAAGGAATATCATCATCAGGTGCAAAATGAGAAAAATAATACAAGCGAGATGCATGATCCACAACCCCTGTAGCAATGATCTCTCTAGTCTCTATGTCTCGAATGTATACATGATCAGGAGTGAATTCAACTATCTTACCTTGTGCACCATGAGTAATTTGATAATCTGAAAGGAGATTAGTGGTCAAGGAGGGTACACAAAGAACATCATTAAAACATCCTTCACCCATATCAATAGAACCTTTCCCACAAACCTTCATACGAAACAAGAGAATGTGGCAAATATCTCTCACAATGTAAACAATCAACCCTTTATGTTCACAAGAATTGAGCAAAACCAATATCGAACTTCAACAGAGTAAAAGCACCATCAAACAACAAAATATGAGAGAAATACCTCAACCACTGCAACGGTGACGAAAATACCTTTCTGTCGATATATAGTTTGCAAAAATTGGCCTCTGTTTGCAAAAGTTATGCAAAAATGAAAAAAAGGCCCTATAAAAGGCAGTTTGGAAGCATCAGGCACTTGGTCACACCATATGACCACCACGAGCATAGGGGTTAAAAATTGGGGCCTTTTGGGCCAAGTGGATCTCGATTGTCGAAATATATGGCGGGTTCACACGCCACGTAAGAGCCAAGTCACCACGAGTCACTAAGCCACACCAAGTAAACAGCTTCGATGCGGTCTGCTCAAGGATGGTTCTCCACGCGCAAGAGACAGCCACAACCACACATGGGTGTGAGGCTTTTCCAAGCGCTCACAATAGAAGAGAGAGGTGTTGGGCTATATAAGGCCTGAAGAACTCCTCTGCAGGTGCAATGTGGGACTAAAGTCCCTGATCAATGCCCAAAAGAAACCGTGGTTGGGCCCACGTCTTTGCTACGTACAATGATGAAACCCTGAATTAATATTTGTTACAAACTATAAAGTCTGTTCAATATAATGTATATCGGCTAAAGTTTGAAACCGTATGCGCTGCAGCGTGGCCATTAAGGGAAACCCTAAATATTATTGCTTTGTACATATCGGTTGCAAACTATAAAGTCTGATGCAGATTTATGTATTGCTGCTCCCACATTTTTCTGCGCAGGAGATCAAGACCCTAGGAAATGTTTGTCACAAACTTTATAAAGTATAAAGTCACAAAATATGCCGAGAGTGTGTACGCCTATTTCTTTATTTTGCTCTCTGGTTCCCCCACTCGCCTTCAGCCTCTCTATGCATGGGGCACCACAGACCGCTTTTTGGCATTTAGAAGTGAAATTAAAGCTTGTTTGCGCTTCAATTTTACTTTGTCAACAAATGATGGAGGCGGCATCCAATTTAAAACAGAGCAAAGAAATTTTTCTTCCCATAAAAATCTTACAATATTGAAATGAAAACTAGTTCTCAAACTGCTATTTCTGTCTACTTACAACCTCAACGTCACTGTTGGGATTCGAACCTAGGCCGCCCACATCACGCGAATGGCCTTCCTCTACCGCAGATGGTGATGAGTTTAAATATGCTAACCAAAGGTAAATTCACAGAATATGGATTCTTTCTGAGAACAGTGGCCAGTTCGGCAAAGCAAACAAATCGAATATCAATATGTCGGGATCTCAAAGCCTCTGATGAAAACTCTCAACGGAAGGCTTTGCAGAGTCGACTTTGATGCCATGTTGTTGTCAAGCACCTTATAGGAGCACAACCTGCAGGATAAGCACCTCCACAATATGAGAGAAGCACGAGGCTATTTCACCAGAAGATGAAAAATATTGATGAGAAGAGATAAAAAATGATGTACAGAAACTTGCTTATAAAGGCAAGGTGAAAGCCGGTAAAAATATAACCGACAACAACTACTGAATAATAAAATAATATGCACCTAATAATGCATTATGATGCCTAAGTAAAACTTAAGCAAGTAAATAGATAAAATCCTATTTACTCTTAACAGTAAGAGTTCATTTTGTCTTTGAAAAGGGAAGCATCTGGTTCAAACTGTGTGCACCATGCAGCACCAATGTCACAACCAAAGGATTTTGCAGTAACACCGTAAATAACTTAGATTCCCAAGCACAACGAAAATTGGACACGAAAACTCACAACACACACATTCAATCGAAACGTAACAACTAGTCCACTATGAGGAGTAACCAAAAGACAGCAAAATTAAAGAAAGGTCTTTTTGGCTGATGCAAGATTTCTTATACCCTAAGATACTCTTGCATCAATGTTGGTTGACTCCTCTCATTATGTTGTTCTATTTGTATAAGTTGGCTCTTGTCTTTTAGGCTTTGCAAATCCTAGGTTTTTGTTTTTGGTTGTTACGCATTGAGTGTGTTGTCCATTTGCTAAAGTCACACTTTCAGCCAATCTCTCATTTATGATTGTAAGGGCCAAAGTTCAAAGATGCGAACTTGGCAGCCCAAAAATTTGACTTAAACTTGGGACTCGGTAAATAACTCAGCAAAAAGAAACATAATTACGCAAAAAAATAGAAAAAAATGCATTTAGAGAACACAAAAGTCTAATTTGATTTTCAATTTGTCATTTTTCAAACATTACATATTGGAAATAATAATTGTATAACAACACCATAGCTGTTTACATATGATGATGATATGTCAAAAAATAGCCAAATACAATCTACATCTTCCTCTTCCTCTTCCTATTGTAACTTAATTTTTTGGGCCTAGAACTAGAAGGTAAGTCGGTATTAAAATGATGATTGATTGTTTCCTCAAAAGTGTCATCAAATTCCTCCAATGCAACCGACTTTGCTGCTTTTGCTGATCCTCTCTCTAATTCATCAAGATCTTCATTAGTAAGCAAGATATCACTATGTTCTTGGACAATCCAATGAGCAAAAGGATCAATGTCATTCCAATGGCATCATATGGACTCTCCAACTTTTTGGTTCAAAGGCGAAGGTTGTATGGAACGAAGACAAGGTCATTGATGGACTCCTGGATCAATTTGTTTCTCTTCTTCATATGAATGCTCTCAAATAAGCTTCAATTGCATTCACATTTAGAAGCATTACAGGGCTGGGACAAAACATGAATAGCTAGCCTCTAAAGATTTGGTGTGCCAACACCCTAATTCTCCCAACACAAATCTAAAACTTTTTTTAAGAAAAATATAAGAATTAAGTAAAAAATGTAGAGCTTGTTCAAACTTTCAAGTTTTTAGTTTCTACTTATAGTATTAAGCTATAAATTAAAGGATTATTTTTTTTACCTGACTATTGTTTTTCCCTCCTTTGAATTGCTTGAGTTGAAGAAAAAACCATCCCCTCCGCATCCTTGTAGACCTATAACTCATCAAGAACTTTCTCTCATCTCGTTTTTTGTCATTATCTTTTCAATACATGAAACATTGTCTGCAATGACCTCCTCATCGGCCTTAAATGTATCAGTGAAGTAGAACTTTGGGTTTAAGTAGTATGCCAAAGCATGTATCGATTGGTGAAGTTGGTTTGTCCATCTACGATCAATGATGTGCCAAATGATCTTATATTTTCTTTTGTTTCCACCATAGTAACACAAAATGGCCTCTTTGGCCCTATCCATGGCCTTATAGAGGTAACCCATCGGCATGCCATCCCCATCCACCATAGGAAGAAACTTGACCAAAGGTTTTGTAACCAAAAAAATTGGAAACAAATTTGAAATTATTACAAAGTTAACCGAAAAAACAAAACAAAACAGAACAGCAAATAGATAAAGTTTATGTTTGTATTTGTTACCTACCTTGAGTAACTCCTTTGCATTTTTGATGAATAAATCATCAAAAACTATTCTTGCAGCCTTCTCCCTTTCGATTCTTTTGACATATGGAGACTCCATCTAGGCATTGGACATAAACATTTGCTTGAGAGAAGGAATTGCGGTAACAATACTTTGCAAAGTGACAAACATTATGGCAAAGTGACAAACATTTATCAGGAGAAAATAAAATGCAAATACAATAGAAAAATGTTAGGAAATTGGGGGTGGGTTGGGGAGGGGAGGGACAATATTTCCCCTAGGTTTTCAACTTTTGTAATTTCAAAATTAAAAAAAGAAAAGAAAAAAAAAGATACATATTGGTTTGAATCTTTGAAGGCGCCTTAAAATCTTCTTTCAATCCCTTCTTTTAGCATGCTTTGTCATGTGGCTGCTGAAGACGTCTTCTGCTGGGCGAAATAAGACCATCAAATGTCAAAAAGTGAACTTAAACATTGAAAATCGCATGGGTTTTGTTTTATTTTGTTGTCCGGCGAGTCCATGCTGAGAACTCACGAGTTGCAGCCGAAAACTCGGCCAAGTCACAATGGAAAACTCACCAAGTGCAGAAAAACTCACATGTCAGCGAAATACTTGGTGAGTTTTCAATCTATGGCAAGGGCAATCGCATATATCCCATGTACATGTACCACGTACATCATTTGAGTCTGAAACAGATTAGATCTTATTTTTCGAGTCTTACAATTTCCTGAATATTTGTACTTTACAGTCTTCTTGAATTCCATGTTTTGCATTGACTAGAATACTGCCATGTGTATAAACGAAGCTTTGCAGAGTCTGTGTTTAAATATTATCTTCTTCCCTTACAACTGTATACCAATGTTTTGACATTGCAAATAGGTGTTGTTGCATTCAGAGTTTGAATAATTTGTATTACAAGAATTTGGGACCATCAAATGATGTTTTTTGCTCAAGACATTCCTTGTGGCATTTGCCAAAGACACTGGCAAGTTTGACTTGTAAACAAAAGTAGTTACAGGGTTATTGAATTAAATATATAGTTCTGTCCATTGCTTTCTGTTTTTCGGATATATTCCAAGGATCTGGAATAAGATTAATCTCATGGAATTTATGGAGTCTTTGTTTTATGGAGACTAGCTGCCATATCATAGATTTTGGTCATGTTTTCTCAAAGAGCCAAGGTTCCATTTCTATGGGGGATATTTTTTGCAGTGAAATGGATAATGCGTTTTCTAGTGAATGACTGCCCTTGCAGATGGATGGTTGTTTTATTAAGCATTCTTGTTAATTTGTTATTTACAACACATCCTTAAATTTAGTTTGTCACTTTGGAGATCATTTGTTGATGTAATATTTTGGTTTGGTTGCAGTTGGCTATCACCAAAAGACATGAACAGAATAAAGAACATTTGTATGACTTGGAGGGTGCTGAATCGTTAGGTTCGTATTTGCGAATTATCACTTGTGCAGATAATGCTCTAGACATTTTGAATTGTAGCATTCAGTGGTATCGTATATCTTCGGAAGGAAGCAAGAAGGAACTTATTTCAGGTGAATTCTTTAAAACTTTTGATTGGTATGTACAGATTTTTTTTGACAATAGTGATTGTATTATTAATGAGTATAATATCTCAGTAGTGCTGAATGATTATTTTGCTGGATTTTTGTTTTGATATAAGTAGAACTTAATATTGATAAGTAGTAAAAGTAGAAAAATCCTAAGTTCAGGTTAGTTGGACCAGACAGGAGTGTACACAAAACATCCATTTGGATGAAGAATAACATAGAGGATTAAATATTTTATTTCTAATAGAGACTAAAGATACCTTAAACTAGAACTATTAACCAAAGAAACTAAAGTATAAGATGGTAACATATATTAATTAGAAATATCATTAGAAGTTTTTAATAAAGCACATCTTCAGATGCTCGGCTTTTTTAGAGGACAGTGATGTTTGACGTTTGGCCAGTCACAGATCTTTGTCTAGCATTCCAGGTCCATCCAACTGCAGCTCCCTCTGTTTGATCATCATGGAGTGCATTCTGAAGGGCAACTTGTACCGTGAACTCAATTAGATTGAAATTCTTTGAGTTGGAAGTTCTCTTGGGGACTGTATGCTGCTGAATATATAGTGAAGCTACTTTATATTCTCTTTTGCACTTTCATTGCTTAGGTTCCTTTCAATGGCTTCTGCCTTGTTGAGGACACTTTGCTAACAGTCATGAATTATTGCAAGGCTTTATTCCTGTTCATTTAGGAAGTTAATTATTGCCTTTGGATTCTCCATGGTATGTTGAACATTGCTGAGCAATGTGTTGATGCACTGCTGGTGGTTGCTATACTGCGTGATTTTTGGCTTGCATTGCTTTAATGAGGTGCTGGAGGGAATTATTAATATTATCAAATGCATTGTGGAGAGTGGTTTCAATCGAGTGGGTTATCTTTGTAGAGGTGTCTTACTTTTGTGGGTTTGATTCTCATTATCCAGAACATACAGAGCAACTATATCTTGGGTGACCTGTAACACAATAAAAGGGCAACAAGGAATGCGATGAGAGATTGTAGATTCATGAGTGGCGGTGTAGCCAGTAAGGTTCTAACCTTTGGGGTGATAATAGGAGATTTGGAAAGCAAGGTTTATTGAAAAATAGCTCAGAGGCTGAGGTAACTTTCCTAGGTTGGCCACAAACAGAGTTGAGACTAGAATCTGGAAATGGGAAAGCAGAGTTGAAGTAGTCTTACTTCTTTTGCTGACTGTTCTTGTTGAAGGCATGCTATAACCTATGTAGACTCTGGATCTAATAACATTTTGTTATTGCTGAGCTGTTAAGTTTTGTCGGGATGAGGTAGTGATGTAACTTCTTATGTTCAGTTGTGAAACCGATAACCATATGTATTGTCATTTAAAAAGCAAGTTTATGTCATGGAAGGAATGCAGATTTTGAGCCTTCCTGCACCGAACAATTGTAAAGACACTATCTATATGAGAAAATCTAATTATCTGGTATTTATTGTTTTCATTGTTATCACTGTTGTTTTTTATATATTGCTGCTTCTGGTAGTATAGAGTCAGTCGCAATCATTCTGGCACTGTTGCCTTTATAAAGAACTTGAAGTTTTTTTTGTCGGTTCTAGTTAGGAATTTTTCTGGCAAGAGGTGATCATTCCATTTATCAAAAGCATTAGCAATTGCAGGAATCTCTTTCTTGACAGGGAAATGATTAAGTTCATGACTCTTGAATTTACCCGAATTGTACATAAAGAGTTCTTCATTCCCTCCATTATCTTTTAATAGGATTGCAGCCCAATTATTTTGTGATGCATAGGTTTGAACTATAAAAGGTCCTGTAAAACAAGGTGTTAGTTCTGGTAACATTTTATAGAAAGCACTTCAGCCACTGTCCTCGAGTGAAAAACTCTATAAAGCATTTTTCAGACCAAAAGACATGACCAACCATTCATAGAGATCTTTGGGAGTTGCAAAGGCTGTTTTACACACATCTTCCTTTTTGATTTTGATTCGGTGATAACCAAACTTGCAGTCTAACTTATTGAAAACTTTTCCTTATGGCACCTGCTAAGTTAATTGTTCCTTATTTGGAATAGGCCATTTTATATTAACAGTTATGAATTTTAAAGGAATATAATTGATCACCATTCTTTCTTTGCTCCTTTTTATTTCTGAATGATTTCCAACAATAAAGCAAGAACAAGAGTACTGAGAACAGGATTTTTGAATCAAACCTTTTGCTTCTAATTCATTGGTTTGATTTTTGACTTATTTATCGTCTTCTAGTTTAGCACAATCTACTTTCCATGGACTGGCTTGTTTTGAATTGTTGGGATGTCAGCTTCAGGGCTATTTGCTGACCATTTTTTGGGCGGATGCTCTATGCATGCCCATCTATCAAAGACTGACAATATTGCTTTTGTTCGTGCATACTTGCAGGAGCTTGCAACTGTAATGACTGCATTAGCTTATGCTTTATTCTTTCTACATAAAGCCTTTGTTCTTGCCCAACAATTTCTTTCAAACTAGGTTCAACCCAACTTGCTCTAATTGATTCTTGAATGAATGTATTACTAATTCTAGGAACTGTACAAGGCTTACCTTCAATGGTGAACACTATACATTTTGGAGACACAGTATAAGGACTGGTACTATCTAGGAAAGAAGTTCCTAAACCTATATTTGTTTTTCGTTCTCCATTAATCTAGACAAAATTCGTATATACAGTATGTTTGCCTATTAGAACTGGGAAATCTGTAATGAAATTCAAATAATGCAACATGATTTTCCCGTTCATGGTTTCTATTGGCCTTTGATGTAGATTATACAACCACTCCTTAAATGTTTCTTGCAATGAAATTTATCTTTGTACTTCATTTACATTTTTTGTGCTCATCATCTGCTGTATTTCTAACGTATAAGTGGTTTTATACAGCATCGAGTGTTTACTCATATTTGTATCGGCAACAAATTAGATGTTTGAATTTTATAGCTCGTTATAATTAGCATCCTTAAAAGTATGAAAATTGGAGTCAAGATAGGATGGGCCATGCCTTTACAAAGACCTTAGACCCTTCTTATGTACCATATCTTCAGTACTGTTGATTTCACATTTAGTCTTCTCGAGCAAGTCTCTTGTCTATTTTTGGAGGTGGCATTCAATGGATTCTTTTTGAGGATCTACCATCTTGCTCCATGTGAGCTCATATTTTCTAGTTTCTTGTATTTGATCACTAAGTGAAACTATTGCTTCTAAAATTTGGATTGTAAACTAAGAAATTGCAGCAGTTAGGGATCAGCACACAGAGTAATTTTCTTGCCTAGACGGAAGTGTCAAGAGTCTTCTCAAGGGAATCTGTTGTGCTATTTTGTTTTGCATTCTATGGATTCTTTTTCAGGATCTACCATCTTGCTCCATATGAACTCATACTTTCTAGTTTCTTGTGTTTGATAACTGCATGGAACTCGTGGTTCTGTATTTTGAATTGGAAATCAATAATTTGCAATGGTTGCTGATCAGCATGCAGAATAGTTTTGTTACCTAGGAGGAAGTGTTGATAATATTTAAATGCTTGGACCAGTTCAACTGGTGATCTTTGCTTATGAACAACCCGTTATAATATTTTGACTCCTAGTATTCCATGAGGTTATTCTCGTTCTTTGGTTTTTGATTCTGTAGAATGTAGAAAAGGGGAATGGATCAGTAAATATGCATATGGTCCATGTTTCTCCTCCATCTACTCTGAAGATCCTTTGCTCTCCTTGATTTTCATCTCTACCACTGCCTTCATCTTTGTGGGTTCCCACTTTAATGAGATCGTGGGGTGTTGCCTTTTCTTGGAGTCCTTGTTGGTTTGACTGTCGTTTCAATTTTTTTTGTTCTTATATGTTTTGTTCAATTTATACATTAATCTTAGGCTTATGCAAAACATTGTTCCAACTTCCAAGCAGTTTGTTGCTCCTTGTATCCATGATACCTATATAACTATGTCCGTAAGTCTTTTTCTGTTTTCAGCTGTTATTGGTGCTCCTGATGAAGAGCATTGATTTGAAGTAAGATCTTCATGATATAGAATGATCTCAAATTGAATTGTGGTTGATTTGAGGAAAATATGCAATTTGTTTTTTAATTTGTTTGTAAGCCTGCCATAATATTAGAGTATTTTAGTTATAGCATGTTTCATCAACCTTCAAAACTGAAATAAATGCATTTGCAAAATTCATTCAGTTTTGGTTAAAGTTGCTTCATGTATTTAATTGGTGATTTGTTGACCACGAGTGGTTGACCTTAAGTAACCAGGATGCAATGTTTCTGATGTTATATGCATGGATCACAAAGGTGCCACAAAAGCAGAATATAGCCCTGAACCATTTGATGTTGGAAGGTTTTTGCAAGCTGAGATTCATCTTTCAGATGGACGGAAGGCAATAGTCTCAAGCAGTGCATCAATAGATCCAGGTTTGCATCTAGCCAGTGTGGTAGCTGATATTGTTTGATATACTTTCTTTAACTAATTATAAAAGTTAAGTTATTTGTCATTCACTTAATGTTTTCTAATGTTCATATCTTAAATCTTTTTGCACTTTTGGCTGCTTTTTTAAGCAACCTTTATTGGTTTGGATGTTGTGATAAATGCTTCAAACATTTATAGCATCATTACCAAAGTTTCCTAATTTAAATTTTCTTTGTTTCCTTTTCTTTTGAAGCATGCATCTATATTACAGTAAGAAAGGATAAATATACATGATGTAATATGAGGGGCAACTTAATTTCTGTATTGTGATTTCTTGTGCAACGTTGGTGAGAATACTATGCTCCCCCAAGTTTTTGGGATTGGGACAACAAGGGACGGTGGGATGCGTTTCCGGGACGGGTTTTTTGGGAGGCCATTTTTTAGGGGATGGCAGGGGATGGCTATTAAAAAAATAGCGAAAATTTTAAAATATAGGAAATTTCAAATATTCATATGATAACATTGACAAGGCATTCATCATATACATTATAGAACCTTAATACATAACATTAGAGTTGAATTGAGATTTCACATGAGAGTTGACAAACAAATTAATAAAATTCAGTTGCTTTCATTGTCAATGTCCATATGTAGTGTATAAAAATTACAACAAAATGGCCAAAGGCTGCAAGTTTCAACTACAAAATGGCAAAAACATAGAAAATATGCCGCTGCCCCTAATCAACATCTGCTAACATTGCATCAAAATCGGAATCTGAGCCTAAGTCAATGCCATTCTAAGAGACAACCTCATCCAATGGAACCCCAACCAATCCCTCTTGTCTCCTCCTCACCAACTTGTGTGGCATCTTCAAGATCAACATCCCAACATGTGGTTGGAGTTTGATGATCCTTAGGACTCTATCAATCTTGAAGTTGCAAGGAACCATTCACAACCACCAACTTCTCCAATTTTAGGAGGTAATCTTATTCATCTTCATTGACTATATGAAGTTGTAAGCTGGGTCAAGGGGTAGTGCCACTTGCGGGGGTTTGGGGGTAGTGCCCCCAACGGGGTCAAGGGGCAATGCCCTTGCCCCTCGTAGGGGTTTGGGAGCAGTGCCCCTCGCAGGGTCTGGGGGCAATGCTCCTTGTTGCACTCTTTATCGTGATACAGGGCGGGGTCAAGGGATAGAGCCCTCACTGCCAAGCCTAAATTAAAACCTTTGAAACCACACAAACCTTGTTAGTCCCCTGATCTTTTTTTTTTGAAGTTTGTGTGTTTTTTTTAATGACTAAAAACATTCTTGGGTACATCAGGGATGATGGCTAACTGTCCCCTAATGTACCTTGGCATCCCCTAAAATTTTTTTTCCGCCTTGGGGATGTTTCCTACATTTTCAAAAGAAGGGGATTTGGGGGGGGGGGAATGTTTCCTACCCATCCCCACATCTTTGAAATGTCCCCTATGGGTGACGGGGTCATTTTGGGCAGGGGATGCATCCCTGGGGAGCATAGTGAGAATATCTATTTTAATAGTATCAAGGATTCAATGTCTTTGCTAGAAACATCCATCTTGGCAAGAATGTTAGCTTGAAAGATCCCATAACTGTCAGTATTATAAGTTGCAATCTATAAAATCCAATCCTTACATCATTATCTGGATTATTGGAGCCAATACATTGTGTCTAACTACTGGGTCACCTTGGCATTCATGGTGCATATTCAACAATATTAGACTCTATGAGCATTCAGTTTTTGGGTAGGTACAGTTCATGTATCCACAGGAGGCGGTTTCAAATATTCAGCTTCATCTATCTCAAGATTGACTGCTGAATGTAATATCCCCAATAGGATCTGCCCTAGAATTCTGATTTTCTGCCCTAATTTTCTGATTTAGTTTTCTGCTCAAACCCTAGGACTGAATTCTGATTTTTATTTCTGAAGTATAAGCACTTATGGGCAGTGAATAAACATGTGCCAAACATTCACAAAAATTTGCCAAACATGTAGATAACATCAACCATGATTCCAACCATGTAAAACAACCATCCAAGTGCCAAACAAATGACCAATAAACCTGATTTCTGAATGTAGAAGTCTGCTGCTATAAATCTGAATATTCTGAATTGAGTTTACAATAAATTCATGGGCTCAAACATGCCAAACATATGCCCAGATTTCTGCTTATACAAATCAGACCTAAAATAGGTTTGTACATACCACAAAATAGCAAAAATGTCTTCAAACACCAAACCCTCGATGGACGAATCCTCCATGGCAAGAGCTTAGGGTTTGCTGCTCCAAAATTGTGAAACCGCCCTAAAAAATGGGCGCTCAAATCTGCTTCAAAGAATATGTCATGAATACTCAAAAACTTCTCAAAATCTCCAATGAAGTGCAAGTGTGAACCCTGTGTGAATCCACTTCAAGATGAGTTAGGTTTTCGTCCAACCCACTAAATATTCCTAAAGGTTTTCGTCCTTGGAATATGCTGAACTAAACGTGTATCAAAGAGTAAAAACTCTAATGAATAAATCAGATGTGAATGAATGATGATAATGACCTCCAAATTACTTTCTTTTATAGGCATCCAAATAGACTTCCTCATGGCCGACCTCCAAAAATATATTTTATTTTATTTCTATTTTCTCCTAACTTGGCCGACCACCCTTAGCAATTTATTTTATATTTTTTAATCCTCGAATTGGTTGCCCGCCTTCTTGGCAATTTTCTTTTATTTATTTAATTTCACCAAGAGGCCCAGTAAAATTAGTTAAATATAAATAATCCGAAATAATTAGGATTACTTAGTATTTAGCAAATTAGGTTATTCCCTTGCCCTTCCGGCTTAGCCTAAGGGAATAGAATAGGCTAACCGACTCCGTTAGGTGATCACTTGGAAAAAGAGGACATTACACTGAATAACAGGGCCACATTATAAAACAAAAAAAGTACATTCATTATCTGCAGAAAATGTTGTTTGTCTTTGCAAAATAATTTATAAATGTATTTCTGAATCAATCTTGGACTGCCAGTTTCCACATCACAAAATGTTTGTAGACTATATCCTTGTAAGCAGAGAGGAAATGGAGAGCACCTTATGTTGTATTTATGCACTTTTTGATGCTCATCATGTTTTAATACAAGTTGCATTCTTAACATTTTAAGTACCACTTAGTGGTTAGTAAGTTTCTCACTTCGCACATAGGTGGCACTTGGAGCTTTGTAACTCTTGTATGGGAGGCAACAAGAAAAAAGAGGAAGAAACTCTATTAAGGGTCTGATTCATTTGCATGTAATATCAATGATTTGCTTGTGATTAGCTAAATCTGTGTTTTTTCCTCCAAAGAGTCTTATGTCCTTTCTGGGCATGCTTGAGTTGCATTCTAAATCCAGCTTCTTGCACACATCATTTGTTTTATAGTTCCAACTGGTGGAAATCTTCTCTTATAAAGTATCTCATTTTGAAACCTTCTTCCTGTTTGTTGTCATTACTCACAGCAACAACTAACTTGAATTGGTGTCTCATTCTCTGAAATAATAATCTGTTATTGCACTGGTTCTAATATGCCTTCAGAAGTTCAAAGGATTGAATACTCTATACAGGCATAGCAAGAAATGGGAACACCAGGATATAAGGAGAGAAGGCAGCACTGTTGGGTACAAGGATATAAGGATTGGTCTGAATTATTACACTGTTGGTTAGCTCAAGATGGGTGTCAACATAACTTGGGATGTTTGTCACTCAAATCAATCCTGTTTTTGACACCTAAACAGTATATTATAAATTTGTTACGTTGTTTCAGCCACATAAGGACTCTTAACCCTAAACTGTAACCATGGTCACATGTTACTAACAACACCAACATTGATTCAAAAACACAGCCTCAAAATACGTGATTCAAAAACACACCAACATTGATGGATCTCAATTCTGCCGTTATATGGTAGCTCCCATATAATTGACTACCAATGAGCTCTACTTTTGACTTAGCAAAGAATGGGCCTAGTGGGTGAAAAGTGCTTGCACCTACATCTATCTGTTGTTTTCACTGTGACAAGATATATGCAATTTGCACCACCATTTTTACCAAGCCATGATGAATGTAAATTATGTCTAATCAGGTAGAAGTTTTGTTGCTTTGTACAAACATTTTGGAGTGCTTGTTCTATAAGAGCCCAATCTCTCCAAGGTGTGGAGGTATAATCTTGTGCCATATGCTATGTAGATGATGGCGTGGGGAAATGATCATCAATCAGAACAGGAGTTTATATTGGTCAAAGAAGTACACTAACTTAACAATTTAGAGTGCCCACAATGATTAGACTGGTAAAATATAATCTTAATATTAAAACTAGCAAGGAACTGTTTGGTTAAGGATGTATTATATTTTATTAGTCAGGATGGAGTGTTACTGAGGTGTGGAGAAGAGGGTTGGATAGGGATATAAAGGAATAACATAGTAGAGTATGCAGAGGTCATTATTTCCCCGATGTAAAAACACACAAAATACTCAATCCTCATATGAGGCACCTTTATTGCTGTTCCCTGTAAGTGACGTCCTACGACTTTGTAGTTCTGACTATCAGAGGATAATTTCCCTAGGATGGCTGTAATATAGACTGATGTCCTTAAAGGTATGGGCTTGTCTACATAGTCAACATCAGATTTCGTGCATTAGACATTTATATTTCTTGAGTGGGTCATGAATGTATCGTAAATCTATATATTATTTCATATCTTATTTGTTTGAAGTGTTCAATATGGAAAAAATTGACTCCCATACTGTCTTGGATATTGTCTTAGAATGGTGTGAAGCTGGGTTGGCTCCTATTGTACAGAAAATGTAATCAAGTTGATTGTACCATAGTAGGAAAAAACTTTCTTGGCAATAACTGGACAACCTAAAAGATAAAGATTTTGTAAAAATTGGGTATTCAAAAAATGCAGGGAAAATAAGAAAAAAAGTTAAAGAACTGCTATTTTTATTTGAAGGCAATGTAATTAGTAATTATTAATTGCATAGAGATAAAGAGAGTGATGAGAATGAGAGTTTACACCATGAATCTTTGAATATAATTTTTTCGTTAATTTTTAGATTGCTTATTACATTACACAATGCATAGTAATATACTATGATAGTTCATTACTATATAGTAACATACTGCAAGTACATAGTTCGACTTTGAATTACAAAATGACAAAAAATGGTGTGCACCAATGACTCTTGCTGCTGCAAAGTATGCTACACTAGAGTTCTGCGGGTCTTGTTGATGAAGCTCCAAGTGTATAGCCTCTTCTAATTTGATCAATCTGCTCAGGATCAATCTTGGCGTACCCTAAGATACTAAAATCTTCCCCATCCAAAATTGGCTTCTCATCATTTGCAATTCATTCGGAATTTGGATTGATCTCATCAAGGTCAATGGGCTGAATTTTCTTGATGCTACCTGATTTTGTCAAATTGAATTCATACACTAGTGGCGTACACAATAAGTTCTATAGAAATAGGAATTAACTTTGGAAAATGAATGGAAACAACAATTACAATTTATAAGTAATTATGAATTGCAACATATCTAGCCTTGGGTTTTCTTTAGCTTAAGGTGGAGGTTGTGGTGAAGAAACACTAAATCATTCATCTATCATTGTGTCAAATGGTTGCATTTCTTGGAATGAATTTGTTCAAACACACTCCAAGTAAATTCACAAGTGAATGAATTACATGGGTGGCATAAAAGGCACATTGCCATCAATCAAAGGGTTTTGGTCTCTTTGCCAAAAACATTCCACCATTGTGCTGAAAAAACACAAAATTTATCACGATTTGGTCATCTTTAATTTAGCTAAAACTTCATCCCATAATTATGTAGAAGACAAAAAAGAGAAACTGTCAAAAGTTTTTGGACTCTACCTAGTTTGAATGTGGTTTTGCTTTATGTGGCAGGTTTACTAGAGAAAAACCCCATTACTTGTATATAGTTAACTCCCCATAGTTACATGATGATCCTCATGAGTGAGAAACAATCTCTCCATGTGTGTGAATAGACCCTTGGTGACCTATGCTCCATCTTGAAAGGAGGCACTAAAGAACAACGATGGATTCAAATAATATCCAATAGCATGGAGGGGAGGATGACCAGTCCCATCTATTATCGACTATCTCCCATAACGACATGTACATGTCCTTGTCATTTTCCATTCTAGTTTTGATTGCCTCCTCTTTATCCATGGCCTCATATAAATAACGTATGGGGAATTTCGCCCCATCAATTAGTCTCAAAACTCTTACAAGAGGCTATGAAAATTGGACAACTTGCTTTGCCTTATAGCAAAACCTTGTAGAGAAAACATACTCTGTCATAGTTCTAGCATCCATTTGCTTGGCAAAGCTACACTACATCCACTCATTTGTTTCAAATTCATTTTGTGCTAGAAAAGAATCTTGTAATGTCCCTTTTTTGGCGCATAGATTTTTGTGCGCATTATGCTGGTTCCTAGTCTCTCGGAGGCTATCTGGCATGTTTGGGAGAACTCCAATGTTCTTGGAGTGGTCGTGGTTCTGTCTGCAGAACAAATAAGTGGTTTTCTTTCCGGTAATGGACTAATTTTCTATGGCATTGAGCTCAGTGGATGTCCAGGGTTACAATGATGTTTTCAGAAGTTGGATCAGGTTCCCCGTTTGCCCTCCAAGATTCTTGGAGGAGCCATCTATTTTTGGAAAGTCACCCAGAAGGCATCGTTTCGCATCCCAAACCCTACAGAGCATATTGGTTCAGTTTATTTGGCAGTTGGATGAAGTTTGGGATTTTTAAATACTTAAAAGGTACCTAAGTGTTATAGCTCATTGGAAAGGTAATTAAGTGTTTTAAATGTTAGACACTCAAAAAAGGGGCCTCACACATGATATTTTATTATTATTTCAAAAAAGTTCTTTTTGAGAGGAGAAATATGAAGAGTTAAAAATAAATTAATATTATATTCCTCTCAAAAAGTTATAAAAAGGGGATGAGAGCTCATTTGGAAGGGTTATGCTTTTGGAATTGATTTTGTTTTGCAGATGGATTGAACCTGTGAGTTCTTCCATAATCTCTTGAGGACGAAAACCCTTTTGCAGATTGGGTGTGGTTTCATACAGGAATCACCATTGTGCTGAAGGCGGATTTGAAGCAAGCTCATACAAAGTTTGCCACAGAGCTTCATGGATTTTGATAGTTTTGGCAGACTTTGGTTTAGGAAATGGATATTATTATATTTGCAATGTTTTGGAAGTGTTTCTTGGAAGATTTGTTATGAAATATGATGCTGATCTTGCCATATAGGCCGTACATTTCTCAGAAGGGCGATTTGGGGTTTAAAGTGAATTGTTATTTGCATGTTTTTGAATGTTTCTGGAATGATGTTTCTGATTTAAGCGCCTAATATTAGATTTATAATCCACAGAGATCATTGAAGTTTTAAAGCACTTGGCTGGGCCGTACATCTTGGGCGCCCTTGATTAGAGGCAATTTTGTTTAAGAAGCTTAAACTTGTATGAATGTGGATTCTTTGAAGTAGCTTTTTGTTGCTTGATATAGGCAGGTTTTAATTGACACTGTTGGGAATTTATTGTTGGGTTTCAATAACATCCTAGGCAATCCGTACTCCCAAGGCCGTACTTGGCAGAGGACTGAATTCTCATAGGGATGTTTGGATTTATTTTCTGTTAAATTTGATGCTTAGATGATCATTACCTTATGATGACATATGATACAGAGTATGCTCTAAAACTGTATGTGGTTTTGATAAAAGATTTCCAACAGATGGTACTATTCCTTAGGTGCCGTATCCATCATGAGAAAGCAGATTTTATAACAATATAATCAGATTTAGGTTGCAGCCCTCACGATAATGATGTTCAAGCCTGATTTACTATATTGCAGATTAGTTGTGGGTGTTTGAGTTTCATGGTGAATGATTTATGATTCAACTCTTGCTGGCTGCCGTACAATTGGGAATCTATTGTGATTTTCTGATCTATATTATCATCAGCAATGTGTTGTGTAGAGGAAAGTTCTATTTTGCTGTGTGATTGTCACTATCAGATGTAATTGTTACATTGGGGTTGATTACTCTTTAATTGATTGTTGCTTGGGGTTTGAGGCATGGAACAGGGTGGTCTGGGACTGATATGAATTAATCTTAATGCTGATATGATAACTGCAGCCTTGCTACAGCAGTATCTTGAAGTTGGGGTCATTCTTCATACTCTTCTTATTGATACATTCATGGTGGATTCTAAGACTCTTATGCTGCTTTGTTCTTGTACTCTAGCTGGTTGCAACTGGAAAATTGTACAAGTTAGGGGTATTTGGTTTAGTTTGCCATTTATTCATAGCATTGTAATCTTTATTTTGTTGCAAGCAATATTGTAACCCCTGGATGGTTTACCGCCAGTGTGGAGGAATGAACAATATTTATCTTTCTTAATCCACCCACTGAATAAGTGGAGTATTCCCACTGAACAAGTCGATGAATATTGTATATCTATCTTTACTCACCCACTGAATAAGTGGAGTATTCCCATTGCATAAGTGGATGCTTGCTGGAAAGTGGATGCCTACTCTATAGCGGATGATTGTATTCAGTTTCATTTGAAAAGCATTGTTTGTAAACCAAAGCACTATATGCTCTCACCTCGCCCATCCTGGGAACTTGGTGATCAGAAAGTGTGGAGGTATCTAGTTGGTTGCATATTTGTGCTAACCCTGTGTGATAGATTGCTTAAATTGAAAAAAATTTGGGGTAGCTTATTACAAATCTGCAATGCAAGTAAATGATTAGTGAACCTTGTCACTCGTATTTGGAGTTCTTTGCCCTTTGTGAAGGTCTGCATCATACTCAACATTGCCCTATGATTGTAAATGAACATCATATTGTAGGCCTTTTGCAAAACCTCTTTAACCCATTCAAGTTTTCCAATGCCCTCTAGGATCTAATGAGATAGCGTGCCATGCATGGGCTCCAGAATAGAGTCGGATACATTTGCATTAGTTGTTTCTTAGCAGGAACACTAACATCAACATTATCTATAACTATTAGGACCACATTTTGTGGCCCTAAGTCAATGACCGCCTCATCAAATAGCTCAAACAAAGCATCCATAGATTTGACCCTATGTGACGCATCCATGGAACTTAGGAAGATTGTGCCAATATCACATGAAACAAGGAAGTTGATGAGATTAGGGTTCTTTCTATTCGTCCATCCATCTAACATGATAGTGCATCTAGTTTTTCTCTCTGTAGACGATATTCAGAAACATTACTCACGCCTTTTATTGCATCCTTCAAAATATCGACCCTCAAAGTTGTGTAGGATGGTCCTTTGAAACTAGGACCTGCAATTGTAATGGCATCCACCATACCTTGCCAATATGGAGCCTTAACAATGTTGAATGACAAGCTAGAGTAGTGTTGGAAATTGTCAATGGCCTTTTGCACTTGATTGTGAACATTCTTTCTCCATCCTTTACTCTATAAAATAGGTTGTGATCTAGGTAAAGTATGAGGTGCAAAGAAGGCATTAATGTTGGCTCCTTTGTGTTTAGCCCATGAGCTACAAAACTCAGAGTAGATTGAGACTCTTTATGTTTCTTGTGGTAGTTTTCCTTCCCTTTGTTGATCAGCCCTAGCGTTTGAAGAACTTGATCCAAGCTAGATGTGTAATGTCCCCATTTTGCGCATAACTTGTTTGTGAACAATTAGCCTATTTTTGAGTTTTCTTGTAGGCTAATTGGTGTGTAAGGGAGAACTCCAACATTCTTGGAGAGCACGAGATTGATCTAGCAGTGAGTTTGTTGATGACAATGAGTTCAGGAGATCTTATTGTGCCCTGTGATGCTTTCAGAATACCTTTCTAGTGTTTTGGGACCTCTCCACACTACTCGGAGTAGCAGACTATTTTTAGATTGACGCCAAGTTGGTTCGGGTCATTATCCTTAACCCTCAGGAGCATTATGGTATGATTAGAATTTCATATTTGGCTTATTTAGATGCTTTCTGTGTAATGTCCCCATTTTCGGGTTCTCTTGCAGATCAGTTAGAGTGGGCTTTCTGGGTTGGTGACAGCATAATCAGAGGAATATTTCGATGTCACCAAGGTGTTCGGGTGATCCAATGGAGATGGTTGACACTTTCCTTAATGATTTCAGACAATTTGTCCGTACTTACTATTTATAGTAAGTGCTTGCATGTTGTTAAACTTTCTGGGTTTTTCTGGGTTTGTTCTCTTTGGTCCCCGATGGTCACTGCTATTTTTAGTAAGTGGCAATTTAATGCTGTTTGGGCGACTTGGCAGTTGGCTGTTGGCTCTCATAGACATTGCACTGAGCTCGGAGTTATTAGATGGTTTGTGGATCCAGTTGGCACCCTCTGAGTTGGCTCAGTTTGCTTATGGTCGTTACTATTTTTAGTAAGTTCGGGATTGGCACCGAAACGGGATTTTGAGAGTGGGGTTGGATTCGTCTTGTCAAGACCTTTCCAACGAGCTAGAGATCATTGGTTTCGGACATCATCTTGGCCTTCGTTTTAAAGTCCGTAAATTAAACATTATTATTTCATATTGGACCTTGGTGCCTAGGCTCAACAACTTAATGTTGTTTTAAAAGAGGGGACTTTAAGGGTGATGTTGAAAAAAGAATTAAAGAGAATTATAATATTTTAAAATATATTTTCCCTCTCATGTTTTATCCCATATGCAAGAGGATTTCAGAGACTCCCAATTGAAAAAGTATAAAAGAAGGAAAAGAGCTCTCATTTGAATATGCTTGGTTTATTACTTTCTTCTCTCTTTGAGATTTGCCTTGCTAGGGTTTTGGACCTTTGGCTCTAGGGTTTGAAGGGATTCGAACCAGAGGCTTTTGGAGACGAAAACCTCCCTGAGTAGCAACATTCTACAGGTGTGCAATACCACCCAATGGTGCTTTGATGATGGATACATCCAGTATTCATTCTTGTGCTTCATTGGAGTTTATTTGATAAGATTTTGAGGAGTTATAGCTTTATCTTCTGAAGGTAATTTGTTTCAGTTGATGGTATTGAAGAGTTGCAGATTTTAGAGGAAATAACAGAGGTTTATGACTGATATACACTGCACATGCTGGCCGTACCTCTCCTAGGTAGGCCGTACCACTTCTTGAGGTAGTTTGGAGCTTCCTTCTTGCTATTTCTCCTTCATAAAGGGTCGCCCAATTGAGACTACAGTAGCAGACTGATATCAGAGGATTTTCAGAGGTATTTGAGTGTGCATTGTTGCTGTTCATCACTCCCATTAAAGGCCATACACCTCCAAGAGTGACGTGGGGCATTTTGACTCCCTTCCTCTTTGTGGGTACTTCTTTGTTGTGGGCGTTTGAGCCTCATATCTAGCTGATAACTTTTGGATGTTCATTGTTTATCATTTCTTGGAGATTTGATGCATTTCCAACCATACCATTTGCTGGTGACTTCTGGCTGTTGTACCAAGTTGCATTTCTGAACATGGGTATGTCACATAATTCATTATTGGTCATTTTACTATCTGGGTAGTTGATAGTTTCTTTATATCTATTGTATATTTTCTGGGTTTTCTCTCTATGCTCTATATTGTATGCTCCAGCAACACATCTGTAGGAAAATTGAAAACCCCTTCTGCATTCTTCTGTCTAATCTGAAAGATCACATAAAAATAATAAAAAATCACACATAAAAGATCTTAAAAAATTACAAACAGGTACGGCACATTGCATTCTGCAACTTGGGTGGATAATTAAATGGTTATTACTAAAGTTGTCCAAAAAGCCTTTATTCAAAAAGGCAACTATGTGTGTAACTATTTATTAGAAAGGATTTTAAGTTGTGCAAACAAGGGCGCTAGGCGTTGGGGGCTTTGCTCATGAAAAAGAATTATTATTTTGAAATTAAGTTTATTATTTATTTTCAAAAAGGAGTTTTTGGAGCAAAAGGGGAAAAAGTAATATTTTATTTTCTCCAAAAAGTTATAAAAAGAGGATTGGAGCTCATTGTTGAGGTTATTGATGATTTGATATTTGCTTATGCATTTGAGAGAACCTTGTGTTCATCTCCTTTTTTTGAGGACAAAAATCCTCTTGAAAAAATTGGTTTCGGGGACGAAGACCCCCCTAGTTGGTCATGGTGATTTCATTCTAGGAATCACATTGAGTTACAATGGAGTCCTATGATGTTTTTTGAAGAGTTTTGGGTTTGATATTTTGATTGAAGAATTGACAGTGAAGATTTTGTGCTTGCTTGCTGATATTTTTGGTTTGGTGTGAAGTTTTCCTACTTGCTGGTCGCACTTCCTTTTCCAGGGCTGCCGTATAGTTTTGGGTGTTGTTTGATCAGATTTTGAGGGTGAATTTGTGAGTTTACTTGCTGGCCGTACTGCTACAGCACAGGCTGTACCTGTAGGAGGAGGGCGTGAGAACCCTTGACTAAAGTGCCCCTCTTTTCAAGCTAAATCTTCATTGATGAGAGGCACCTACGATGATATTGCTTGTTTTAATCAGTTTGATGATGAACTTTGATTGATTTGAAGAGTTTTGATGAATCTATATGCTGGTCTAGGGTTTACAGTATTGCAGAATTTATAGCAGATCAGTATTTTCAGTATTGACAGTGTTTTTCAGTGTGTTACAAACTATTTTGAGGCTTCATTCTTCATCTACATCAACAAAGCTTCAATGGGTACGATTTCTTAGTGATATTTGGTGGGTTTTGATGATCGCATAGTGTTGTTAGGGTTTCAGATATGAGTTTTCAGTATTATCAGTGATTATAGTGCTTCTACAGTGTGTTTTTGGCTTCTAACATCATCTACTACAGCTGTACTTCACTTTGGTATGACTGCTTCTTGATTTTACATGATTTACAATGTTATTACTTCATGATATATGTTGCAGTAGTATGTTCAGATTGAAAATCAGAAAATAAAGGTATATTGCAGCCTTCTAATGTTTGTTATATCATTCAATAGTTGCAATGGTTTTATGAATATAAACCCTGGATGGTAGTACCACCATGGGTCATAATATCATGCATAATCATATTGTAAACTGGATGGTTTATTGCCAATATTTATAGCATTTCACTTTCAACCCTTTTGGCATGAACAAACTTGCTATATCAACCATTTTGGTTTGAGCAAGTTTAGACATTCTGCCAGTGGCTTGCATTACACACGTCCGCTGAATAAGCGTTGATAAGGTTGGCCGTACCGCTTCGTGTGTTCATTCTGTTGCATCACGCACTCCATTGAACAAATGTAGCTGTGTTCAGCTTAGCCGCCTAGTGCGTTCATTTGTGTTACATCGGCCACTCTATTGAATAAGCGCAGATTGTGGACGGCTTGGTCACCTAGTGAGTCGTAGTGATCTTTAATTGCATACATCTTTAGTTGTTGTATTGAGCAGTTATTGTAGATCCGACACTCTGTATGCTCTCACCTTGCCCATTTCGGGTTCTGGGTGATCAAAAAGAGTTAAGGATATTGTTTACTGACATTATTTCAGTTGCAAAATTTCAAAAAAAAAAACTAGGGTGGTCATTACAAGCTGTAATTCCTCTGATCATCTTTGCTAAGTTGGCAGCTCTAGGTGCCCTTGGTCTTGCACCTCTTCCAACAAGATTTCATCTATGTGCCATTTCTTTCTCTCACAACTCTTTGCAATTGTAGGACTTTCTCACACCTACAACAATTTCATTAGAGCCTCACAAGACACAACCTAGCAAGAAAAACCTTGCACTCATACCAAATGATGTAGTCTAGGTAGGAAGGTTAGGTTAACAACCACCTTGACCTAGCAGCTTGAAAACTTACCAACAAAATTTGTTTCCCAATGGAAACAATGATTTTTCTATTTGCACTAAATCATTAAAAATCTGCCTTCTTAAGGCTTAGAAAATCTTCTTCCTCTAATTTTTGGATCTAGTTTCTTCATTATCATTGTCCCTTTGTCATCTCAATGACTTGTCTTTTTGTCCTCAAGCTTGTGTTAATAATCTTCTCCCTTGGATGAGTTTTTTAGATCTGCCACATTCTAGGACATGATTTTCACAAAAAAACGGCCTACCCACATTTTTGCACATGTTCCTTGTTGTTGTAGTGGTTTTGGCTTTTTGTCTTTTGACCCTAAATGCCCTCATGAGTGATTGGATAAGTGATTGCAATCATTAAACCCTCACCATGCACCTTCCAAAAAAGGTTTCACTTCTTGTTGGGTAGTTTTAAACAATATTTGCTTGTGTTTGAAATTCCCATTCAGCTCTATTGGGTTCCAAATGAATCTTGCTACATTATCTTCAGATAAAACCCATGAAATCTACATGGTTTGTTTTGGTTGAGTTGACTTGAGGGTTTCCAACTATCACCATGGGCATGCCTAGTGTTTGATGACATGCCTATTGGAAACCTCTCGCACAACCATTAGAAAGTTGTTGTGCAACAACTAAAAGATCTTGTGTAGCAGCTTAGGATTTGTTGCGCAACCGTTGAAAGATCTTGTGTAGCAACAGAGCCCTTGTGTATCAAGTAGGAGCTCTTGTGGAGCAACTAAAGATTTTGCACAACGATAGGGATGTCGAGCACAACAATTTGGATTTTTTTGAATAGCCACAAAAGATATTTTTTTTTTGCATAGCCACAAAAGTTTTATATATATATATATATATATATATATATATATATATATATATATATATATTTTGGTGATGCAAGATCGCTTGTGGACTTGGATGCTTTTGTATCATTGAGGAAGTTGGAAATGTTTGTTCTAATCCAATAGAGTAATGGATTAAGGAAAACTTAGTTCTTTTTCTGAAGAAGACTTGATATGGAGCGTAGAGAGGCATTGAAGTTGTAATTACTTAGTTTACTTGGTTTTCTAATCAATATGGATGAGGTAGACATGCTATTGGCTCCTACCACCTTGCTTTTGCTCCATCAATGGAGGTTTGCTAGGGTATAAAAAGATAGGTATAATTGTTTGTGTGCTTTGAGCTCATTTTTCTAGTTGTATGCACATTGTAATCAGCTTCTGTAAGAACCCCAACCAAATCTGCCCTGTATTTTCTGATTTTAATGGTTTGACATTTTGTCAAACACTTGTCATGCACTGGGACTGAGTTCTGATTTTTGAGTTTAACTGTTTGTTTTGATGCTTGTTTGTGATGGTTATCATAAAAAATACATATGCCAATGTAGTAGAAACATAACACATAACTTTGCATTCATTAAACATCAAAATACCACAATTTTCATCATAACAAGTCTGATTACAATTTATAACAGGTCTGATACACTTATGATAGTGATTAAAAATCCTATTCAAATTAAAGATTTGAATAGTCAAACTTGTTCCACATACCTGGTATTATGTCTCCTTGAGATGTACAAAGATATGTTTTGAATAGCAATGAAGGATGACCGAATATTAGCACTGGAATCTGATATAACAGCAACTTACACAAGTCTGAATTCTCATATGCAAAATGATGGTGAAGATGTCGATGATCCCTCCAATATGGTAGCGCTAGATCCTCCAAGGTGAAGCTCCTAAACCCTAGGCGATAGAGGATATAAAATAGATGATGAAACCTCCTCAATAACTCACGATCTGCCAATATGATGCGCCTTGGTCTGCATAAACATGTCCATTCACCCTTAACATATGCCCATGATATCAATGTCAATCAAACCCTAGCGGTCAACAAGAAGTTGTCCCCAAATCACCTCTATGCCAAATTGATATTTAGAACAAATCTCATCAATTTGGTTCTCAAACCCTAGCCGTCCATGGCTGGTACAAACCTGCAAAAATAATGTCTTTGAAGCTCCAATCTATGCCAAGAACTGGCAAATAAGCTCTATAGCAAACCCCAAATGGATTCACCTCTCAAGTGGCATTGGGTTTTCGTCCAATTCACTAATTTCTAAGGGTTTTTGTCCTTAGAAATGGCTGAACCTGTTGTTGCAGCTCAAAGGAAAATATCCAAAATGCAAAATGACAATACAATATGATGATATGAACCTCCAAACACCTCTTTTTAAAGCCTCCAAGAGGATCGACCTATTTTGGTCAATTTGATATTATTTTGAAGTCCACAGGTGGTGTGCCACCATGTGGAAATAAAATATTATTTTTAATTCACTTTTCCTCCTTCAAATGGGTCAGCCCAATTGTCAAATAAAATAATAGGCTAATCGTCCTCTGCTAGGTGATCACTCTGGAAATGGGGACATTACAACTTCCAAGTGCTTTTAGATAGGTTAAACTAGGACAAGTAATTTTAGTGATTTATAGTTTCCTAGGTAATTGTTTGAGAAAATAGCAAATCATTTTGATATTAGAGCTTTGTAACTAATCATAAGGATTGAGTGGGTATTGAAAAGTATGATAATGACAAGGCCTTTAGGAAATCAAGAGCTATTCCCAAGCAATTTGAAGATTGGAACACAATGGTGGAGCCAAGAAGTAAGAATGAGATATATAACTACAAGAGTTGCAACCTTAGAGAGTTAGATGGAACAAGTAATGGAGCACCAACAGTGGGAACAATTTGCTTGTGAACGAGCCCAAATGACATAAGAATGGTCATTCATGAATGCCCTAATGTGAGCTCTAGCCAAGAAGTTTGGTATTTGAGATGATGGAGAAGAAGAAAAGAGTGACCAAAGGAAAAATGAGAAGAAGATGAAAAGAAAAAGAGGTAAAATCTGGAACAACTCCTTTCAAAGTTGAAATTTAAGTAGAAATCAAGATATGAAAGTCAAGTAGATGCAAAGTTATTTGATACATGGTTGAAACAAATGGAGGTATATTTTAGTGTCCATAACATAAGTGTGGCTCAGAGAACTCCCTTTGCTTACCTAAAAATGAGTGGCCATGTTCTGTTTTGGTGGGAGTGTTACCTAGCTTCGTGTGAGAAGAAAAAGAAGCCAACACAATATAATTGGGAAGGTTTCAAATACTTGATGAGAGGGAATTTTTATCCAATAGGCCATGAATAAGAAAAGGAGGATAAGGGTGGATCCTACAAATAGGGATATGAAGACAAATATCAGTCGAAGAAGTAAAAAGGGTAGTTTAAGAAAGGAAAATAGAAAAGGAAAGAAGACCAATGCAGCTATAAATCACTATAAGGACCCTATAATATAAACCATTGTTCTCATTGTAATATTGATGATCATAATGAAAACAAGTGTTGGAGGTTGCATCTTGAGTTGCACCTGAAAATAAGCCAAAGGAAAACTCTAAAGTAGTCCATACCAGTGCAATTGTAAATCACTATAAGGACCCTAAAACATTTATTCTCAGGCTGACTCGCCAAAAACTCGACCAAAACTCGGCAACTAAAAAAAATGCTTAAAATTTGGTAGAAACACTTTTTTTTTTTGCAAAATTTAATGACAAGATGTATCCAATGAGTCTATAAATGAGTACAAAAGTGTTTTCTATTAGATTTGATTAATTTGAATACAAATTGAGTACAAAATCACATCTTGAGCCTGAACCTGTGTCATGTCCCGATATTAATGCATTGTTTAAATTAAAGATTTAAACATCGTACTAGAAGACGGTGAAGTTACTTTTGTAAATTGATTCGAATGATAAAGATAATTACGTATATTATTAAATAATATTATTATATTTTAAATTAATAAGAATATAATATATTTATTTTGATTAACTAAATATATTATTGTATTTAGTAAATAACAAATACAAATATAAAGATTGATCAATTTATATATTATAATTAATAATTTAAATATTATTATATTATAAATATAAATATGAATATTGATATAAGTATCAATATTATTAATATAAATATAAATGTAATAATAAATATATTATAAATACAAAAATAATATATAATATATACAATAACAAATATAATTATGGACGTAAATATTAAATTAAATATTATTAAATAATATAGAAATAAGTATCATTATCAATATATTCATATAATTATATGGTGTGAACGATTAGTACAGGAAGTCCGCTTCCTTTCATAAAGATAATGATGGTTGCCATCCACCTAAATTGTTCCTTAAGACAAGCCAGTCGAAGATACTATGTGAGCAATGATTCATATTTAAATAAAGGAAATGACTTAGAATAGGGAGTCTTATTCACAAATAAAGACGCACTATACAAAGACCACTTGTGCTACGGATAACACATTTTAGTACGTGTAAAGACCAGTTATGGTGCGAATTGCATGTGAAAGCAACTTTCTTTGCTAAACCGATCATGTCAAAGAAGATTATCATTATAATAAGACAGTGCCTATATTTAAGACAGTTAGCGTGGTCAGCGATCCTTACGTGTTTATCATGAAACAGTGATTACATTAATAAAAGGGAAGTCAGCGAATGAATATATCAATACCCTATCCCATAGACAGGGCTAAAGCAGTATTGAATAGTCAATAAAAGACTGAATTATGATTTATACTATGGCAGCGGTTAAAGTAAGGAAGGAAGACAACAATTATAGTCAGCAGATATAACAATGCCTTGGAAACCAATTTAATTAAGCATTGTTTATGAAAGGTGCTTATGAAGAGATGCGACTGATCAAATTAGATGCAATTGTTCAAGGGTATAAAAGGAGATCGTGGGCATAGTGAGGAGGCAATTCAAAAAATCCATTCGAAGAACAAGTCTTCTAGTCATAAGGAAGAATCAGATCGAGTATCAAAAAGAATATACAGCCATAAATATTAAACAAGAATCTTTGAAGATAACAGCAAACATAGCATACAATAACAAAGGTTCTACTAAGACAATTCACTTCTGCAGATCGGACTTCATCACAGTCACCAGTGATATATATATATCAGCAAGGATTAAAGGTATGTTTACAACTCATACACTAGTCAATGTGAAACTAAGATGTCAAATAATCATTATAAGATATTCCAAATCTGAACTCTTATATTGTATCGAAAATGAATGAAAGTAATGTTATAATTAGTAAGTTTATAAATGGATTTCATTATAGCTATATCATAGAATAAGGATATGAATACTAGTATGTAATTCTTAGATAAGGCATGATTATGGTGAAAACATATATATTGGATATAGAATTATGAGAACAATTGAAAATGATATGAAAGGCTTACTTGAATAAGAAAATGTAACGTATAACTAAGTAAGGCCGGAAGGAGAAATGGACAGCATTGTTAATCCATCACACCAAGTAAGTGAGACCCAGGGTTAGGCAATTGGCCAAGGTATTTAAGGCTCGAGTTGATAAGGCTCTAACCTTACAAGGCAAGTGTAGATTGCTTGTCCTAAACGGGAAGAGTACTCAATCGAGAAAGGCCCTTATCTCATTTGGTGTAGATTGCCAATATGAGGTAAGTGGAAAAAGGCCCTTATCTCGATTAGTGTAGATTGCTAATCTGGGGTAAGTGGAGATAGGCCCTTGACTTAATTAGTGTAGATTGCTAACTTGAGGCAAGAGGAGTAAGGCCCTTGTTTCAATTAGTGTAGATTGATTGATTGATTGAAAGTTTTTAATGATGTCCACGAGACTGGAACAGTCTATGGGACCCAAAAAAGCAGCAAACCCCGCAAACAGGCCGCCATTTAAACCTGACTGTTGCTCTCAATCTCCTTGATGATAGTCAATCTTCTTCTATGGATTCTATCCAAAAAATCAGCCACTCTCACAATCTTTGTTTCAACAAACAAGGCCGCTAAAGAAACAACATTCAAGACATCCTTGAATTTGAAATGAATGTCCTCATAGGCTTTGCACTCCATGATGTAATGCCATTCCGTTTCCACTAACCTCGACGAACAAAGACGGCAAATCCTATCCGTCCACTCTTCTTTGGGTGTCTTCCATCTTCCCGTTTCACACCTAAGATGGTGTGAGCTAGTTCTGAGCTGGGCCAATAATATTTTATATTTCCACTTGATATCCGCCATGATATAACACTTTTGATCGTGATCACATGTGGGGTTAAAATGAATGACATAATATTCTCTTTTTCGCCCGAGTTGTTGAGACCACATGGTAGCTTTACTTTCCCTCTCACAAACTTTTTGATTTCCACATTTGATCTTGGGCATTCTTGAATGTTGATGCCCCACTTGTGCAGCCACTTGGCATTTTGTTGCATCCACGTATTCTTCCTTCTGGTAATCTTTTCCTCCGCTACAACTTTGGGCCAACGGTGCCCCCCCATGCTCTCAATTCTCTTCAGATACCCCAAAAGCCTGGTTATCGCCATCGCCTCAATAGGATAAGCACCTGCTTCAGCCAGGATAATCTCATATGGGACTGAGCTTTTTATTTTAAAGCTGCTTGTGATTAGATGTTTTTGTAATCTTTCTATTTGCCTCCATTTCGAAGTCGACGTGCTGCTGCCCCAAACTTCGCAGCCATACAAAATCACCGGTACAACCAACAGCCCAAAGAGTTTATGCTTTGATTTCCAGTCCCAGAGTTCCGCAGATCTGCATCTATTTTGAAGCATGTACAATGATTGCTAACTTGAAGCAAGTGGAGAAAGGCCCTTGTTCCAATTAGTGAAGATTGCTAATATGGACAAGTGGAAATGGCCCTTGTTTCCAATTGGTGAAGATTGCCAATATGGGACAAGTGGATAGGCCTTTGACTCTAGTTGGTGAAGATTGCCATTCTAGATCAAAGGAAAGGACAATGGCCCTATGGCAAGATTGTGCCCAAGGAACCCTCTCTTGTTGGGTGAATGATTGGATTACCATGTTGGCCCAAGTGTAGTCTCTTCCCGAAGGAAATTATGATCTTGTATAGTAAAATAGAAAAAGGAATAATGCATACAAGTTATGATTACAAGGTCTGAATTTATATAATTGTGATTTATATAATGAGATAAGAAAGATTGAATTCTAATGTACTCTTTTACAAGTTGAAATTGTTTGCAAGGTTGTGGAAATTTTGGCTGGCTAGAAGGGGACATTACATCCTGATCCAGAAGCTTCTCTATTTGCCATTGTATGATGTCTCTAACTTACACATACAAAGTGAAAGCACAACATTTTAATTTTAAATACCAAAAAAAAAACCTAAATTCAACATAAATCACTAAAAATCAATATAAAATTAGTTTAAATTAGTATAAATTTAATATAATCTCAAGATTCTAAACATTTTATTCCAAAAAAAAAAATGAAAATGAAAAAAGTAACTTGTGTATCCAAAAAACAGTGAATTCTTTAAAAAAATCAGAAAAAATGATCATAAAATGGTGATGAATCCAATTTTTTGGAATTAAAATGCAAAAATGCTACTTAGTTTTAGCAAATGATGAATTGTTTTTAACCTAGATGCTGGATTTTGCAGCCAAACTGAAGCAAAATGTTAAACAAAAACAAAAAAACTGTTAACTGACTTGTGCTTCAAATTTGCCTTCCAAATTTGCCCAAAACCCTTTAAAATCTTGTCACTCCACTGTAAGATTGCTGTGTGCAGAGTGGGAGGAGCGTTGGAGGTTTTGGAGAGCAGAAAATGATCCAAATTGATGTTAAAACGAGCAGAAAACACCTTTTAAAAACGACGTGCAAACTTTTTTTTGCACCCGCAAGTACTTGCCTCGGGCTTGTCGAGTTTCTGGCGAGTCCGAGTGGCGAGTAAACCTCGCCAAAACTTGCCATATGAAATACTCCGTGAGTACTCGCCGAGTGTGCCATCTATGGTAATGTTGATGATCATAATGAAAAAAAGTGTTGGAGGTTGCATCTTGAGTTCCACCTAAAGAATAGACCCAAGGAGGGCTCTAAGAAGTCCATGGCTACCATACATGAAGAGATGGAAATTGAGGACAGGTTAGACATGCATGAAAAATTGGGATGTAGAGCCGTAAGGACTGTCATGACAGACGAGGAACTGAAGGCCATGAACCAACTTTTTACTCTCAATCTGAAAGTGAAAAAGACAAGGGTGAGTGCACTTATAGATTCTGGTTCCAAAAATAATATGATTTCAACTGATACAGTTAGAAAGCTTATTTTAAAGACACATAATCATCCTCAATCTTATGGTTACCTATTGAGTTGGGTAAAGAAAGGTGTTGAGTTTCAAGTCAAGAAAAAGGTGTAAATTTTAGTTTGCAATCAATGGTATGTAGATGGAGTAGAGGCTGATGTGATTTCACATGATGTATTTGATATTGTGCTTAAGAATCCATGTTTGTATATCAAAGATGCTATATTCATGGGAAAGGAGAACACATATTGTTGGACCAAGGATGAAGTTAAATAGATTGTCAAGGGACACCAAAGCAAAGAAAAAACACAATGTTATGTTCCGATCAAGGCCTCAAGTTAATTCAAGAGGCCAAGCAGTTTTGCTTGTTATTGTTGAAGGATGAGCAAGAGGATGTAATTGTGATTTCTTGTATGGCTTCTTCTAACAAGAAAGCTAAGGGTTTGGATGAGTTATTGACATCATTTCAGGAGGTTTTTCATGAGCCTAAGGGGCTTCCCCCTAAAAGAGTGGTAGAACATGAATTCACTTGCTTCATGAGTCTCCTCTACCCAATATTGGACTATATAGAGAGTCACTATTGTGGAGCAACATAGTGTAAAGACAGCGTTAAGAGTTGTTAGAAGTTAGAACAAAGTGTAATTCGCTCAAGTACTTCACTATGTTGTTTGCCAATTGTCATAATAAGAGAAAAAGATGGCTCTTGGAGAATGTGTAGAGATTATCGAGCTCTGAATAAGATCACTATAAAGAATTGTTATCCACCTCTATGAATAAATGACTTATTAGATCAGCCGCAACATGCAAAATATTTTACCAAATTGGATTTTAAATTAGGCTACCATTAAGTATAGATGAAGGAAGAGGATAAGTGGAAGATTGCTTTCAAGATGAAGCAAGGTATTTATGGATGATTAGTTCTTCCATTTGGTTTATGCAATGCACCTGTTACTTTTATGCATTTAATGAATGATGTGGAGGGAATTGTTAGGTACATGTGTCAGTGTATCTAGGTGATAGACTGACTTTTAGTGCCACTTAAGAAGAACATTTGATTCACTTACATTAAGTCTTTCAAGATTTGAACTATAAACAACTTCTGTGCAATATGAAGAAATGTGAGTTTGCAAAGGAGTCATCGATATATCTTGGTCATGTTGTTGGAGGAGAGTTGAGAGTGGATGTAGCAAAGGTTGAGGCCATCATAAATTGGCCTACACCAAGAAGTGTCATAGAGACATGAAGATTTGTTGGCATTGTCCAAATTCATTTGATGTTTCTCTTCTTTAGAAGCTCCTCTACACTCAATTGCAACTATGGGTTAGAACTTTATGTGGGGTAAGGTACATGATGAAGCATTTGATAAGTTGAAATACAAGATTTGCCATGTGCAAATGTCATAGAGCACTCTCCTGCCATGATCATATATCCCTTGAACAATATGTTAATTGACTACCTTACTCTCAATGAATCGACAGCGACAGACCTCATGTCTCAATAATGACAGGGATCAGGTAGTAACTATAAGGATTACCCATAAATAGTCATTATACGCAGTTCATACACAATTTAGTTAGGCGATAGAAACTCTACGATTAACACATACAATTTATCTAGAATGCTATAGAAACAAAATTCCACAATGCTTCAAAATTCCTCGATGGGGGACTATGACAATCAAGACGGTAATAGACAACATTTACACATAACAGATCAGGACTCAAACATGTCACCAATTTATATTAAGAAATATCAAAATACACATATCTTCAATTACATTCATCGCCCTGACACATTGGGCCAACGGTGTATCACCAAACTCTTCGAGCGCACTAACTTTTATACCTACCAATCCTCCATTTCGAGGGTTCCTTGCACTACAGACTCGGCTATGCATTCTTTGTTCCCACTCGATATACTTTATCCTCAGCAACCCGTCATCTTTCCTTTCATGGCCTCTCTTCCTTATTTGTTCTCTGCTGTAATTGATCCTATTTCTGCCACATTGCTGGGCAGTCCATCCTCTTTGATAACCGGCGACCTCCTCTGTTCGGTCTTTTTCACCACTTCGCACCTATTACTACTCGGCCTTCACTCCTCCCATCGATCGGCCTACCTCTTGCCTTATGTGCAGCCTCCTACAGATCGACTTTTTCCAAATCGGCCTTCTCTCCCTTCTTTACACACGACCTTCTCTATTTCTATGCGCGGCCTCTTCCAGACTCTTCTACCAAATTTTTGTGGCATCTGACCATTTCTTGCCTCTGATTGCTCTGTAACTGCCCAAGGAATCAAGATTGACGGTTTCTAATATAACTGAACTCTTTTCCCATCTAGCGACAAATATCTTTGCAACTTCAACCTGGCGACAGGAACTCCTCTTCTCATCTTACTTTACATAAAAGGACAAGAGTTACAAGAACCACAAAGTCACCATTTATTGACAAAGATAACTACCAAAAACTAAAACAACAAAAGAAAGAAAACCAAAACTGAAATGAGCACGATGCCCCTGCATCAAAATGTTAGCATTGCCTATTTTGTGTCTTCTCTTTGAGGTTGAGACTGATGCTAGCAAATCTGTTAAGGGTGTCATCTTGTTGCAAGGTGGCATAGTTATATGTTATCATTCTGAGGTGTTCACTTTAGGAGTAAGGGGCTATCTAGTGTATGAGAGAGCTCCATGCACTAGTCCAAGATCTCAAGAAATGGAAGCATCATCTACTTGGAAAAGAGACCATAGTGTATAGGAATCATAAGCCATTGCAATGCCTACAAGATCAAAATTAGTCACAACAAGGGAGACATTATAAGTGGATGGGGATTTTATTACAATTGCATTTGGTGATAAAAAAGCAAGAGGTACAAATGTTGTTGTGGATATGTTATCTAGGCGGTCAATTTCAAAGCCCATATTGGCTCTATCAATGATGGCATAGTTGGAGCCATTCACCAAATATGCCTATGAAGAAGACTATGAACAAGACTTAAATTTGGTGGAGAAGTACAAAGAACTCCAGGTGTAGGAAGTTTGCAAAAATAAAGAAGACTTCTACCTCTAGGATGGGCTGCTCTATAGGTTCAACAAATTGTGTGTGCCAAAGGCATATTGGCTTCTACTCATGAGGGAGATGCATACCTCCAAAGTTGTGGGCCATTTTAGTCTTGGTAAGATAGTGGCCCATTTGCAAAGATATGTGCATTGACCTAGAATGCAACTAGAAGTAGCAATATTTATTAGAGGATGCATGTTGTATTGTACTTGCAAATCTAAAGCTAGGAAGGAAGAATTGTGTACACCTCTTCTAGTACCTACTAGGCCTTGGGAAAACATTTCAATGGATTTCTTAGGTCTTTTGCCAATGAGCAAGCATGGGGATGATTATTGTTTTGTCGTTGTTGATAGATTTAGCAAGGTGTGTGTTTTGACCCCATGAAAGAAGACTATAACTAGAAAAGAGACGACTGATTTGTTCTTTGCTAATGTTTGGGTACATTATGGGTTGCCTAGGTGCATTGTTTCAGACATGGATGCTCAGCTTTTTGGCAGATTTTGGTCCACTTTGTGTTAAAAAATGGACACCAAACTCCAAAAGAGTGCTGCCTTCCATCTTGAAACAGATAGGAAAATAGAGGTTGTGTATAGAACACTAGTGCAATTCAATAGAGGTTACAACAATAGGTTTCCAGAGGCATGGGATGAGTCTTTGCCATTTATACAACATGTATATAATAGAGCAATTAATTCCTCTTCTAATCAGTCACAATTCGAAGTGTGTTTCAGCTATTTGCTTACTAGTCCACTTGATGTTGTTTTGGAGCGGTAGGATTAGGAAGAAGGATTAGAAACAAAAGTGGCTAAAGAAAACAAATTCATTGAGATGATTCACTAAACCCAATTGAAAGTAAAAGAACAACTAGAGAGGACTCAATTGAGATATAAATCCAGGCATGATTAACATTGTCTGGAGCACAATCTCAAAGTAGGAGATAGGGTGTGGTTGTCTCTAGGCAACAAATGCATGCAAGTATAAGCCAAGAAGACCAAACCTCTAAATGTATGGACTATTCACCATCTTGGAGGAAGTTGGTGAGAATGCTTTTAGATTAGACCAACCTCCATTCATGAGATTCCATTCAGTGATCAATTGTGAGTACCTTCAATTGTATGAGCCATCCATGTTGGATGATGAAAAAGAAGATCCAATGCTACCTTGATTGGAAGACTCAGTGTATGATAAACGAGTAATTCTATCTTGGGATGTGGTGTTATAATAGAAGCAAAGAGAGATTGAAAGGGAGTCCAAGAGTCTTGGCAACTAGGGCTCAAAGGACAAACAAACAAGCCAGCCCAATGGTACTCCAAGGAGAAGGTGGGGAAATTGTTTTTCTCAGTGACTTGAAAAGATTTTGCGGGACCAAAAGCCTCTATAAAGAGAGAGGTATGATCCATAAAGGATCCTAGTGACATCTGGAATGAGAATTGAGAGTTTCTTTTCCAAAAAATGATAATTGTAAGTACTCACTATTTAAGGACAGTCTAAACCACAAGCAATCATCAGGTGGCAGTTTTGAAAATGAGAGTCGAATCTACAAATGCGGGGGTGAGCCAATTACTCACTATGTTGAGTTGAAGTTGAAGCAATGATCTCTAAACCATAGCGGCAGTTTCAGAATCAACACGGTGAATCTGATTGAAGAAATTGGTGGTTTTGATATGTGTGATAGAGCAATAGGGGAAGTGAACAATCATGACTTTTGCTGGTCCAATTTCACAAGGGAAGCTTCCAGTGCGTGGGAGGATCTTTTCTAAAAGCATGAAAGAGTGTTAGGAAGCTTGTAGACAGGTTCTGAGAAGTTGGAAATGTTTGTATACATCCATCAGAGTAAGGAAAACAAATACATTTATAAAGAGCACTTGATAGGGAGCATAGAGCAGCATTGAAGTTGTATTCACTCTTTGTACTTGGTTTTCTAATCCATATGGATGAGGTAGACATGCTATTGGCATCAACCACCTAGGTTTTCCTCCATTACATGAGGTTTTCCATGGTATAAAAAGCTGAGCGTGATCTTTTGGGTGATGTTGACTTCTTTTTTCTAGTTGTATGACTAGCTTTCAAGGGCTTTTAGATAGTTCAAACTAGAACAAGTAATTGTAGTGATTTGCAGTTTCCTAACTAACCGTTTGACGAAATTATAGATCAACAATACTCAAGTAAATAGAATTCAATTGTTGGTTTGCAAAGATACTCAATACTTATTGAGATTGATCTTGCATGGATCAAGCCCAGTTCTGTTCGTGGTTACTCTTGTTATTTATCCAAGCCACATATTGGTTATCATATTAATTTTTCAAGGTCAAAGCCTTTCGAACACAAGAAGGCATGTAATGGACCTAATTAAGCCTGATTAGTGATTAATAGTTGTTACCAAAATATGCAACCTATCACCTTGATGGGACACATCCAATCAAACATGCCCCGTAATTTGCATAAAAATAGTCTATTATCCATTCATTCATTCTCACCTATCAGATTATATATTCTGTTTTATTGTTTCAATATGTAAATATATTCTACTTTTACTGTGTATCTAGAAAGTATAGTACACATTGACATCTTCATTTTAGTTAGAGGTTTCACTTGTAGACCATGTACAAGCTCAGCGTGAGTTCTCATGCTAAACAATATGTGCTAGCTTATGCTATGACTTAATGTTAGTTTTAACGTTAATAAAATATTGAAATAGGTGGTTAATGAGACTTTGATTCTAAGGGCGGAAGGCTTTGGATTGTTACATATCAATCTGTATTTTTGTAACACTAGATCTAGAACTTATGATTTATGATGATTACAGATGTTTTCGACTAATTTTGTGTGCTTTCCACTGAAGCTTGAAGGCATGTAACTTGGGGTAGGTATATGTCTCAGAGATTGGGATCTCACTGACAAGGAGACTTGGAAGACATCTCTGGTTCAAATGGGATGCCCTTGATGTCTCCAAATGCCTCAATGGATATCTCCTGCTACAAAATACGAAAGGAAGGAGAAAGAATACATAAGTGAATGAAATATTTAATTCCTACAAGGTTAAATACTCCTTTCAAGCTGTTTTTCTCTCATTTAAAGAAAGAGTAGGATATTTGTAGGGTATGGATAATGTCATCAGAATTTTTATTAAAATGCAGAGCAAGATAATAAAAAATACAGGCTGTGTAGCATTTATATGCAAGGGAAGGTTATCACATAGTAGATGACAGCTAGGAGCCTAGGAGAATGACCTCATTTTAATTAATCATTTACTACTAATTACAGTTCATTTTATATTTCACTCCTTTAAAGAAAGAGCAGGATATTTATAGAGTATGCATAACATGTCATCAGGATTTTGATGAAATGCAGATCAAAATAAGAATAAACACAGGTGGTGTTGCATAGATTTGCAAGGGAAGAGTATCACACAGCTTATGACAGCTAGCAATGACCTCCTTTTCATTAATCGTTTACTACTAAATTACTAATTACAGTTCATTTTAATTTTATAGTTTTTTTAAATTCTTGTTTTGAAATGTATTTTGTAGCCTCAAATTCCTGTACTGTGATTCTGAAAATGGCATGCCTATCCCTGGACCTGCACCTGAACCTGAACGCATCCACATCTCCTGATGCCTGTTTTCTCATGAAATTGTCAATGATAAACTTTTTCATCTTTGTTTTAAAATAAAAAATAAAAATTAATGTTGTGTATTTTGCTGATCAAAGATTAATGTGTGTTGCTTGGAACAAATATTTTGCAGCTCCAGGTTTAGGAAGCTATGTGGAAGCTCTTGTAAGAAAAGCTGGCGCAGAGTTCAATGTGAGTATGATCTTTCTACGATTCTCTGTGCTTTTATGTCATAATCACTATGGTCGAGATTAACAAAAGCTACACGCTTATAAGTGAATATTTTTCATCAAATCTAATAAAAACAAATCTGGGTTTAAAAATAAACTAAAAAATTACAAGAGGAGCAAAAGGAAACTTCTCTTGAATGATAATGATGAGAAAAAAAAGTTATGTAGAGATAAGTTTGAGGTGAGGAAAAGCTGGTACTCAGTCTCAGCTAGAGTGTTTTCAAGTCACTTGGCAATCATTATGAGCACACGGTTGTACTGAGAGAGGGGGGGAGAATCAGTATAACCCAAACTTTTACATTTCAAACTTAATCAATCATATCAATAACACACATGCAAGATCTAGCGATTAAGAGTACAGGAAGAACACACGATTTACATGGAAACCCTTGCGGGAGAAAACCACGGCAAAATATTGCTTATATATATTGATATTCTTTTGTAGGCACCAACCTACTTATCTTACAATTCTTCTTTTGTGAGCACCAACCCATTGGAGACACCGATCCCCACAACTGAGCACCAACTCAGTAAAAGACACCAATCTCTTATTTTGATAGGCACCAACCTACGAATATTTTAATGGATGATATGGTTCTCCTTTACTCACAATCTGATTACCACTTCTGATTCTGAATGATGTAAGTCTTATCTTTGAAAATCAGATCCACACACATATACCTTCCTTCCTTCACTAATCTGCTATAAATGATGTACACTTTTCTTTCACAAAATTGATCCAATCTATATCAATATCTTCATTCAAATTTGATCACTAAGTATATCAATATTTTTCCTCACCAATCTGCTCATATCTTTTTCATGCAACCACTCATACTTCCTTCTAAAATAAATCAGAATTACACTATATTTCTGCCCCTTCTCTTCCTCTGTATCTGCTCTTATATTCAAATGATATTAATTACTTTCTTGCTTTCAAAACATATCTCCTCTCTCCTTTTATTTCCCTGAAGGGAGGAGTCTTTTAGGAATTGTTATGTCTTTTTACAAGGAGAAATGACTCTTCAAAGAGTCACACCACTTCCAAACAAATCGCTGCCTTTAAAACAAAACTCTCCTCTTTAATAAAATCTAAATCACACCTCATATGACAATGCTTTTGTCTTATTCCAAATCACTTTTTTTGTTTCACTAATCGCACCTTCCTTTTATATATGTATGGGCGCTGCTTCACACATGTATCAAATGTATTCGCTGCACTTTTTACTACAGATCGCACCTCTTACCATCGTTTATTAACAAGACCTTTTCTCATTTACAAATCGCACCACATTTCATTCATAAATCAGACCTCTTCATAGTTGTTATAAAACATAAGACATTTGTCTTATCGTATATATAGCTGTATATAGAAGGAGGTCAGCCTCGGTAAGGATTAAATTTAAATTTAAACTTAAACTTGGGCGCCGATTAGAAAGGAGTCGGCCAACATCATTCAATAAACTAATTCAATCTTCTTTTAAATGAAATTGCTGCTCCTTAGTCTTTATATATATGACAATATTGTATTTGTCTTTGGTTTCTTTAATACATTGATACCACAATGAGGGTCGGCCTCATACAATGCTTGTTTATACAAACCAATCTCTGCCTTAAGAAGTCGGTCATAGATATAGTCACTGACTTATTACATCTTAATTCTGCCTCATACATTTGACTTAATCACTTCTCTCATATTGTGATAGCATCAATTCACCGTTGACATTAACGACAATCTTCAACAATTTTATCATTCTTCTTTTGACATCAATTACAACAAGCTTATTATCATACACCTTTGACATCAATGACAACCACCTTGTCCATGCACTTTTGACACCAATGACAACATTTCCAACAAATCAGCCACTTCATGTTATAATTTCGAGTTATAACAGGTACGGGGGCATGAAGTATATGACACAGTATGTCATCACATGCACAAAAAAAATAGAGGAGATTTATGTGATAAAGCTAATACTCATTAAAGTGGATTTTGATATAATTATGGTTCATCACAGTTTCAATTCTAAGCAGTTGATATTCAAATATCGATAATTTATTTGAGTGTTATATGTTGTTTCATATTTTAGTGCTGGTCCAAAATATGACTAGAAAACTTGAATGTCTAGAGTCTTCAAACAAATAGATTTTAGGTTCATTTCATTTTCATTAAACATGTAGTAGACCCTTAATATCGTGTTTTATTAGCATGTTGATACATGCTAGCTAGTGTGTCTTGAGCGTCTTCTCAAAAGCATATTAGCAAAGAAATCAAGGTGGGTAGAATTGAATTGCTGGGGCTATGAAAAATTCTCAACAGATTTCATCAAATAATGTCAACAATTAGCTTAGATTGACAATCAACAGTGACAATTTTTGATGGAACAAGCATAGACCCAAGAGTGTGTGTGGAACTACAACAAGAGCTGAAATACTACTGTATAATGATAATAAAGCACACACACAAAAGAAAATATACACAAAACAAAGATTTTTATTGATGGAAATTCTGCAGCATAAAGGCACTCTCTATCCTTTTTCTTCTTCTACTACTGCGTTGCAACGATGCATATATAATATGTGCAATATACATAACTTGAATTTTGAGTTTCACACTCCATGTCTCTAACTTCACTTGACATGACATGACTTTATTGTAACTTGACTTGTACTCCAAGTTTCAAACCTTACTTGATGTGACTTGTAATCAACTATCATTAATATCTTTGTACAATAGAAAACTTGAGGGGAAAGATTATTTTTCTAACACCCTCCCCTAATCTTGATTCAACATTTCTATGCATTTGATCTCGAAATAATTACCTCAATATTTCATTTTAATCTTTTAAAATCTTCTTTTGATAAACCTTTTGTAAATATGCATGCAATAATTTGTTGATTTGCAAGACTCTAAATATATTTCACCATTATTGACTAGTTCTTTGATGAAGTGAAGTCTTGTATCAATATGCTTACTTATTTTATTAAAAACATGACTTTGTGATAAAGCTATTGCCGAATGATTTTCACAAAAGATTTTTGTTGGTCCTTGCTTTTGTTTCAAGTCTAATAGCATTCATCTCATCCATACTCTAAATTAGATTGCCACCTAATTGTTCCTAAAACTGCTTCTACAACAAACTTGTCATTTTCTAAGTTTTATTCTCCAAGCAGTTGAGTTGTCTAACCACTCTCCAACAATGCTTTGTTTGTTATGAAACAAACAATACATCTCTTGGAACTTCTTGCACCCAACTTGGAGTGTTTGTTGTGCTGAATTTTGTGTGGATTTGGTTGCTCTATTCTCTCATCAACAAGTTGGTTTTGATAGCTCATCACCCCTTTTGTGGAGAATGTTTGTTTTGCGTAGCAATCGAAAGAGGTTGCACAACCAAGGAAAAGAGGTTGTGCATCCAAAGGTGCTAGGTGGACAAGAAGATTGCTTGTGCAACAACTAGATTCTCTTACACAACCACTAAGTTCTCTTGCGCAACTACTAGACTGCCCTGCACAACCACTAGGTTCTCTTACATAGCGACATTAATGTCTTGCATGACCACTAGGTTCTCTTACATAGCGACAATAATGTCTTGCACAACCACTAGGTTCTCTTGCACAACAATGAGAGATCCTTACGCAACAGTAGGAATGTGTTGTGCAGCAATATAATGATCCTACCAAAAAAATTTGCGAAACACTTCCACTCTTTCTGATTTTTAGTTTATTGACGTTCTGTCAAACATTTTGCATGCAACCAAATATGAAGAATTTCTGAATACTAACAATTATAATAGCTGAAACTAAATTCTGAATCATATATTCATCATTAAACGATGCCAATGTTAAAAGGTTTCATAGAGACATTTGGTCAAACAGTTTGCAAACTCTCTATATAGCTGAAAATGCATACAATGAATAACAAAAAGTGCTGTTCAGAAAATCAGAAGTATACATACAGAGAAGATTCAATTTCTGACATCACAATGAAGCTGAAATGGTTTGCAATTGGTACTTGACTGTTGAAGGAATGCGAACAACTTTGTAATTAGCAGATTTTGATCTCTATCATCCTGTTACAGCATCTAAAACATCCTTATCACTCCTCAAATGACAGCAACGTACTCGTCATTCACCAAATACAATCCAAAAGTGAAGCGACTAGTGATATAGAATTTAAATCATTTGTTTGAGGCAGTGCCTCATTCCTTAATACTCAGTATCTCTTCAAACAAACCTTACGCACCTTTTTTGAATGTTCAAAACATGTTATAAGTCTTCAAAAGGCTCATGTCTCACCACACATACCTCACACACCCCCTCACACATAAAATAAGACTCTAAAGAGCTGCGACCACCTTGGGGTATCTTACGTCAAATTTGTGAAGACTTTTCAAGCTCAAATATATTATTAAAACCTCCTTAATGAAGCGCTTCCCTCTTGATGCTTTGTACGACTAGCATTAGGTGCTTTGGTGGTATGGCTGCCTTGGGCCAACTCCTCAATACAAATATTGATATTACTCTCTCAAATTTAAATAAACCAAACTCACTAAAATTTATTATTTGCTTTTGCAAATCTTAATAAATTTCTATGTGGTAATTTTCGAAAAAACAAATATAAAACTTAGTAAATGATTTGACTCTCCAGTAGTAATTCCTTCGAATCTTCAATGCAAGTGTGAACCCTGGATAAATTCACTTTTGAATCCTTTCTGCACAAATTGTGACTTTGAATGAATCACACAATATTGGCTAGGGAGGAATCTTTCACCACTGAAACCATTCTAACCTTAGGGTTTCGTCTAAGGTGGGAGAGATGAACAACGTTTAACCTCACAAAGAAAAGAAAGTTTCATAAAATTATTCAACATGAATCGAATGACTCCTCTCAACCTCCTTTCATAACCCCAGTGGAACTTTTCAAAAGTTATATTTTAAATTCATTTTTAATAATAATCCTTCAGCGCCAAATAAGTGATTTTATTTTACTAATGACTTTTCGAGTCCTTAAGTCACTTAAAATTCACCTTTATAAATAATTAAAATAAGTTGTTTTTTAATTCACCTTTTGACAACTTAAATATTAATTATATAATATTTTAATTATTTTCCGCACATCCGCCCAAAGTTGCAAAAAATACAAAAATATCCCGAAAGTGAATTTTGATAACGCCAACATACTCTGAAGCTCACTGGAGATCCAACTTAATGAAAATTGATACTTTTCAAAAATAGAATACTTCTCCAAGAAGTGTGGAAAGCACCTAGAATGTTGAAACTGCACCTGGAAAGAGCCAACAGACTCATCTTGATCCTCTGAACATAATGCCATTAATTGAAATCCATTTCAAAAAGGCCAGCGTTCTCCAAGAAAGTTGGAGCTCCCAAAGATGTTAGAAATGCTATAAAAAGGGGAAATCATAGTCTTCCCTCCCCAAGATTGCTTGTCCTCAAGCAATGACAGCTCAATCTCTGATTGATCCGAATAGAACCCAATGAAATTCCAGGATCCCAAATCAATCTAGGAAGTTTGTGTGTGCTTTTGCTTGAAGTATTGAATTGCAATTTTCCTCCAAAACAATTTTCCATTAACTTCTTTGATAGTAGTATAGCAAACCTCTGTACTAAATCAACAAACTCCACCCAAGTTTACTTTGCTCTACCACGTTTCTATTGCACCACTCTGATAAATTCTGGAAATTCCGTGTGCCAATAATTTGTTTTTACTTCTTGAACTGTTGCATGATAGTTACAACTGTGTGGAAATCTGTTGACCCATGTTAATATCGAAGACAAATTTCTAAAATCCACAACACATACCTTTGCAAAATGATCTTCATTAATGATGTTGTAGATAGTTTCTTCCAAGATAGGACACAAATCAGCTTGTGTGCAAGCTGAAAACAAATCATAACAGCTCTTTGGTGCTTGAATTTTACCCAATACAGAGCTTGGTTAGTTTAAATATTCATCCTCTCCAGCTGAAACGATAAACCTACCTTTTCTAATGATTGAGTGGCCTGAAAATGCATATTCTTGTAGCTGTTCAAGTCTGAAATCAGCAACTTTGTAATGTCCCCTTTTTTCGAGTGATCACCCAACGGAGTCGGTTAGCCTATTCTATTCACGTAGGCTTAAGCTGAAAGGGCAAGGGAATAATCTAATTGGTTAAGTAATCCTAATCATTTCGGATTATTTATATTTAACTAATTTTGCTGGGCAAATTTGAGATGTGAAATGACTTCTAATATTTTTGTGAGCCACTTGGTGAAATAAAATAAAATAAAGAAAATTGCTAAGGAGGTGAGCGACCTAGGGAGGAGAATAAAAAATAGAATAAAATAAAATAAATGGAGAGTGCAGGGAGGTCGGCAAAGTGGAGAAAAAAGAAAATAAAAATAAAAATAATAGTGCCAAAAGGATTGGCTAGGAGGAAGTCGACTAGGGTTGAATTGGTCAAATGTTGGCTATAAAAGGTCATTTGGAGGTCATTTCATCATTCATTCACATCTGATTTATACATTAGAGTTTTTACTCTTGGCTGCACTTTTAGTTAAGCATATTCCAAGGACGAAAACCCTTAAGAATATTTGGTGGATTGGACGAAAACTCTATTCCATCTTGGAGGTGAATTCATACGGAGTTCACACTTGCACTTAATTAGAGATTTGGAGGAGTTCTTGAGCATTCAAGGCATATTCTTCGGAGTAGATTTGAGTGCCCATTTTGGAGGGATTTGGATGAAGATAGCTGCTAGGGTTTTTACCCTAGGTTGAGCGCCACTTCCCAAGGAGGGTGATTTCACCATTTTGGAGTATAAAGCCAAAGTTATCGGATATTGCACCCCTCCTTGTCCTGGTATGCGTACCAGCATACCTGGTACGGATTCGGGGTACTGTACGGCCTGGGTACGGCTTGGGTACCGTGCCCGTTCGTGCCCAATAAACCCTAGCTTTCCAGCGGCGCTAGATACGCCAGGATTCAGATTTTCTAAAATGTTTCCTTGTATCCAATTAAAAAGCATTAAAAATTGCTTGTATTTGAGTTGAAAACCCCTAATAAGCCTCCACAATCAGTCGGCCAAGTAGAAAACGTACAAAATGAAGGAAGACAGTCGGCAGTTTGTAAAAAAACCAATCGGAATAGAGGCATATTTTTATAAATAGCAGTTTGTGGAACTCCATTCGGCATCAAACACCCATCAATTCATCCGATTTGTTCAACGATTTCTCCTTCTGGGAGTTTTATCTTCTGCGATTTCTCCTTGTGCGATTTCTGTCTTCTATCTTCTATGATTTCTTGTTGTGCCATTTCTATCTTCAATGCTTTTACCAGTCCGTTTTTTGCAACGCACACATTCGCCGTTCGAGTATGGTCTTTGATTTTAATTCAAATGTATAGTTGTAGTTTTATTTAAATGTTTTATATGTGTCGCTTTTAGTGACTTTGTATTATAATTTATAGTTTTAAATAATTTTTTTTTCTAATTTATAGTTTTAAATCAAAATGTTTATAATTTATAGTTTTAAATTAAATTTGTTTATAATTTATAGTTTTAAATTAAAATGTTTGTAATTTATAGTTTTAAATTAAAATTTTTATAATTTATAGTTTAGATTACTATATTTTCTAAAAAATTTATAATTATAGTTATATAATATATTTTATTAAAATTAAACGTTTGTATTTATAATATTATAGTTTATGGTTATATTTATATTAAAAATTAAAAATAAATAGAAATATTGGATTTATTAAATATTTCTATATACTTTTAATTGCGATAAATAAATATAAAAATTATAAATGTGAACATAACATATATATAAATTAAATATAAACTACATAACATATATATAAAGTTATAAACTATAATACTATATATAATTAAATGTGAAAGTGAATTAAAAATTTAAATGTTAAACAATTAATTTAATTGTAAGTTTTTTGTTTGTACTTCTTATTAAATTTTTATTGTTCTAGTTTTCTATTTCTAGGATATTATCATGGCATCATCATTGTTTGATGTTGGAGTTGCAGAAAATAATAGCAAGTGGTTCAAACCAGACCCTAGATCTCCATTGTGGAAATATGTTAGCATTGTTGACAAAATTCAAGGTGGTGGAGGTTACAGATGGATATGTCAAGACTGTCTAAAAGAGTATAAAGGTTCTTATACCAGGGTTCGTGGGCACCTTTGCCACATAACAGGGATAGGGTGTGCTGTATGTCCCGGTCCGAATGTTGATGGCCAATCGGGGAAGGGGTTGTCACTTGCCAAAATTGCAAAACATCAAAAAGAAGAAGATGAAGCCAATAATCTTGCTCAAGCATCAAAACAAAAGTCAACTCTAAATAGACCCCCTTTGCATCCACAATCAGCTTCAGGGACATCTATAGGTCACAAGAGGAGCAATTTAGGACCTCTTGAAAAATCATTTAATTTGCAGAGTCGAGAGGATACGGATCAAAATATTGCTCGTTTGTATGCAAATGGGATTGCATTTAATGTGGTGCGCTCTCCATATTGGCAAGAGATGGTTAGGTCAATTAATGAGGCCCCAAAAGGATACAAAAGCCCAGGCTATGAGAAGGTCCGTACCACTCTTTTGGCTAAAGAAAAAGATATTATTGATAGACAATTGCAGGTGATTCAAGTTTCATTGAAAATCTTAGGAGTTTCTATCATTTGTGATGGATGGAAGGATGCTAGAAATAGACCATTGATCAATGTGATTGCAATGTCTCGAAAGGGGGCAATGTTCTTGAAAGCAGTTGAATGCAAGACCGATGAAAAAGATATTGAATTTATTGCCAATATTCTAATTGAAGCAATTGAATCAATGGGGCCGGAAAATGTTGTTCAAGTGATCACAGATAATGCGAAGGTATGTAGAGCAACAGGGTTGGTCGTGGAGGCAAGATTTCCAAACATTTGGTGGACTCCATGTGCAGTTCATTCTTTGAACTTGATGCTACAAAAAATTGGCAAAATCCAATGGATAGAAAAGATTTATGAAGAAGCCAAAGAAATTCAAATGTTTATTTGTAATCACCACATGCCACAAGCCATTTATAGACAATTTGCTAAGTTGGAGCTATTGAAGGTAAGTTGGTAACTTTTTTATATTCTAATTTCTAAACTATATTTTGTATTTTGAAATATATTCTAAAATCTAAACTATATTTTGTATTTTCTTTTTCTTTTTTAATTGAAGGTGGTAGAGACTTGCTTTGCAACACACTACATTGTTCTTAAAAGACTTGTCCCTGTTAAACAAACCTTAAAAAGCATGGTGATTAGTGATATTTGGGTAGTTTGGAGGCAATCACAAACAGATAGAGCGAATAATATCAGGACAATCATTCTTGATGATGATTGGTGGGCTAAAGTAGACTACTTGCTCTCTTTCATTGAGTCGATATATGCCCTCATTTGTCGTTGTGACACAGATAAGCCAATATTAGGTGACATCTATGATTGCATAAATACAATGGTGGAGCAAGTTAGAGACATAATAATAGCAAAAGAGCAAGACCCATCTGAATCTTTTTATAACCAAATATATGACATAATCAAGAAGAGGTGGGATAAAATGACAACTCCTTTGCAACTTTTGGCATATGCTTTGAACCCCAAGTGTTACCATGCCGACATCTTGGCAATGCCAAATAGAACAACACCAAATATGTATCTTAAGGTAGTTGATTCGAGATGAGTTTGGGAGATTCGCATCCTCTAATGGAACTTATGCAGATGTTGATGCAATGGCAGATAAGAAAATAATGGACCCTGTGAAGTGGTGGAACTTCCATGGTGCCATGACCAAACATTTGCAAAAATTGGCTATCAAACTTCTATCACAGGTTAACATTATATGAATTATATTCTAATTCAAGTTATTTCTTATTTTATTTTTTAGTTGATTGTATTACTCTTTGTAACTTGTAATATCAAATTGTTTTTACAGGTTTCAAGTTCTTCTACATCTGAGAGGAATTGGAGCACATATGGCTTCATCCATTATGTGAAACGAAATAGGTTGGCAGCTAGTAAAGCAGAGGACCTTGTATATGTCCATTCAAATCTTCGTCTCTTGTCACATTCCTCCACAGACTACAAGAAGGGACCTAGTAGACTTTGGGATGTGCAGCCCGAGATGAGTGACATTGATGTATCCATAAATGCACTGACACATCTCAGTCCCATTGTTGAGAATTTTGACACAGCAGGGGAATCCTCTAGTGCATCTTCGTTTGGTTTTGAGAGTGTAGTTGATGATCTAGAACTCCAATATTAGGAGAATAGTGATGATATTTTTGATAAGATGTGATTCTATCAATATATCTTCATTTGGTTCGGAGAGTGCAGTTGATGATCTAGAACTCCAATATCAGGAGAATAGTGATGATATTTATCATATTTTTGATAAGATGTGATTCTATCAATATATATATATATATATATATATAAATTTTTCTTTGATGATGACACTATATCTATATCAATTATGTGTTTGTATTGCTTCTAAAGTAAAGGAAATATATTCTAATAACTTATAAAATTGTGTTATATATATGTGTATATGTTTTTTATGAAAGCCGTATCCATATTAGGGGCTCTGAAAAATGGCCGTATCCATGTCCATGCAACTCTGCATAAAACCCTAAGCGCCTACCATGGAGGATTCGCCCATCTAGGGTTTGCTGTTTTGATGTCATTTTCACCATTTTGTGGTATGTATAAACCTATTTTAGGTCTGATTTGTATGAGCAGAAATCTGGGCTATGTTTGGCATGTTTGAGCCCATGAATTAATGGTAAATTCAATTTAGAATATTCAGATTTGTAGCAGCAGACTTCTACATTCAGAAATCAGATTTATTTGTCACATGTTTGGCAATTGGATGGTTGTATTCCATGGTTGGATTCATGTTTGATGTTGTCGCATAAGCACACATGTTTGACATGTTTATTTGAGTGTTTGACACATGTATATTCGCTGCCCATGTTTATGTTTACTTCAGAAATAAAAATCAGAATTCAGATTAGGGTTTGAGCAGAAAAAGAAATCAGAAATTTAGGGCAGAAATCAGAATTCTAGGGCAGATCCAATTAGGGATATTACAAACTTATAATTTGATTTTCTCAAAATCAGCTCCCTGAAAATGGAACTATTGCTGTGAAATCGTTATCTTTCAGCTGAAACAAGCAACCTGAGCATTCTATTAGTTGAAAATACCTTTCATAAAGTCACCAATTGAAAAGTGTTCCAATTCTTGACTAAAATTTCTCTCCAATCCACTTGTAAGAACACAAATGGAATCATTTGTTGGCTGATTGAAAAGAGGACAGCAACATTAATTCCATAATTTTGATCCATAATCCTCCTTGATTGATTTCTTTCTTCTCAACTAACTCCAACAGATTCAACAACGAAGTAACTCCACAACGCTTATGCTGTGCTACTCTGATATTCATGAGCACTTCTCCTAGTGATCTTCTGATGGTGCTAGAGACATCATCTCTAAGAAGAATGCTTTCCAAACAATCAAACTTAATCTCATGGTAGTGTTCAATTTTCTAAGGTAATTCTATAAATGCGAAGTCTATCAAATCATACTGATCTAAATTAAGTAACTTACCACCATGAGAAATTCTCTTTTCTAATTCCATAAATCTGCACTAATGTTGCTCATTCCAAATGCAATCAACAGACTGAACCTCCATGATTCTGTATTCTCTGTGCAAATTTCCATTTTCCTTGTACTCCTCTTCATGTTCTCCCATCTCATTTTCTTTCCTATGAGGTTTTGAGACTTGATAAAGAAGTACACCTAGTTGTTTCCTGAAAACTTGCTTTTCATGAAAATACCTTTCATAAAGTCACCAATTGAAAAGTGTTCCAATTCTTGACTAAAATTTCTCTCCAATCCACTTGTAAGAACACAAATGGAATCATTTGTTGGCTGATTGAAAAGAGGACAGCAACATTAGTTCCATAATTTTGATCCATAATCCTCCTTGATTGATTTCTTTCTTCTCAACTAACTCCAACAGATTGAACAACGAAGTAACTCCACAACGCTTATGCTGTGCTACTCTGATATTCATGAGCACTTCTCCTAGTGATCTTCTGATGGTGCTAGAGACATCATCTCTAAGAAGAATGCTTTCCAAACAATCAAACTTAATCTCATGGTAGTGTTCAATTTTCTAAGGTAATTCTATAAATGCGAAGTTTATCAAATCATACTGATCTAAATTAAGTAACTTACCACCATGAGAAATTCTCTTTTCTAATTCCATAAATCTGCACTAATGTTGCTCATTCCAAATGCAATCAACAGACTGAACCTCCATGATTCTATATTCTCTGTGCAAATTTCCATTTTCCTTGTACTCCTCTTCATGTTCTCCCATCTCATTTTCTTTCCTATGAGGTTTTGAGACTTGATAAAGAAGTACACCTAGTTGTTTCTTGAAAACTTCCTTTTCATGATCCATGTGATCATTCTTTCCCTTAATTTTCAGTAAGTGTTGTTTTGCTTGAGTAGCAATTATCTTAGCTTCCTTAACCCTCCTTAGCCATTCTCCACCCATCTTTTGAGTCCTCACTAAATCTTCTATGTTTGTCTGCAATGTGTTCAATTTCTTTCTAGCATCAAGATCATGATGGGAAGCCTTATCCATCTGCTTGGTAATAGCAATCTGTGGTCAGTCTTACCACCAGGCACTATCTCATATCTGAAAGTTTCACCTGGGTCCCATATCTTGTTTTTGTCACCATTTGTGTTACTTAATTCAGGAAATGTTTCAGCACTAATCATAAAAAGCAGATTATCAAAAGATAATTTTGCATCCATTTCAAAGAGTGGGTTATCAAAAGATTGGAAGTTATTTTCATTTTCCTGTTTAGACCAAACCTCTTGCTGCCCCATATCTGAACAAGCAATCTTAGGAAGCTATTTCAAATCAAAGTCTTCTTGAAGCCTGTCAAGCTCATTAATCACCTGCTTGATTACTTTAGCCATCTCTTCATTCTCTTGCTCCATGAATTTTGTAACATCAACTAGCTGATCTTCTGCTTCTACTAATGCCATTTGAGTGCTTTCCAAAGAATTCTTAGTTGATTTAAGCTCAAAGGTGAGCTCATCAACTTTCGTCATGATTTCATCTGCAATTTTGGTAGCCACAACTTTATCTTTGAGTATGTGCAAGTATGCTAATTTAATTTCTTCCATTGTGCTCTTAACTGTTTGTAAAACTAAATAGGTGGCAATTTGTTCAAGCTGACCTCTCCGCTCTTTTTGCATTAGTTCTTCAATTAACCTTTTTGTATTATCCAACCTTGATAGGGTTGCACTTCATTCTTAGTTGTCACCAATAATTGTTGTTTCCAATCTTCCTCGTGAATGCCAGAATCATGCAAAGATAATGAATTGCTATTAGAAGACATGTGAAATTCAATATTTTCTTCATACCTTGTAATAGTGTCATCATGGGAGTCAGAAGTCTCATGTGCCTCTCCTTCAATTTCTGAATTAACTTCACTGGATTGATTTGAATTAATATAAAAGGTTGTTTTGAAATTTCCAGCAAGCTCAATTCCGTCATTTCTAGCCGCATATCCTTCTATGAAGTCATTTTGGAACTCTGCCATACATGCCTCTTTGAAATAAGGCATTTTCTTCTTCATAGGAAAGTTCTTCCTCAAATTCAGGTCTTCTAATATCTTCTGGAATTTTCAAAGCTAACTTCTTATCATCATGTACACTCACGGATGCATTGCGTGATTCTTCTTTCTCTATCCTGTCAACTGATAAGTAAGGTTTCAACCTCTTCGGATTTTGTAGCAATGCTATTAGATTCTTTTGATATTTTTGAAATTTTTGCAGTATTTCTATCACGAGTTCTTGATCTATCTTCATCTTTTTGCATATAAATTAGTTTTCTACCCTGCAGGCTGGTAGGATCACTACTCTGATACCACTATAATGATCTTACTAAGAAAATTTGCCAAACACTTGCACTATTTCTGATTTTTAGCGTATTGGCATTCCGTCAAACATTTTGCATACAACCAAATATGAAGAATTTTTGAGTACTAACAATCATATATTCATCATTAAACCATGCCAATGTTTAAAGGTTGCACAGAGACATTTGGTCAAACAGTTTGCAGACTTTCTATATAGCTGAAAATGCATACAATGAATAACAAAAAGTGTTGTTCAAAAAATCAGAAGTACACATACAGAGAAGATTCAATTTCTGACCTCACAATGAAGCTGAAATGGTGTGCAATTGGTACTTGATTGTTGAAGGAATGTGAACAGATTTATAATTAGTAGATTTTGATCTCTATCATCCTGTCATAGCAGCTAAAACATCCCTGTGACCCCCCAAATGACAGCAACATACTCCCATTCACCAAATACCATCCAAAAGTGAAGCAACTACCGATAGAGTTTTAACCATTTGTTTGAGGCAGCGCCTCATTCCTTAATACTCACTATCCCTTCAAACAAACCTCACCACCTTTTTTGAATCTTCAAAACATGTTATAAGTCTTCAAAAGATTAATGTCTCACCACACATACCTCACACACCCCCTCACACATAAAATAAGACTCTAAAGAGGTGCGACCACCATCGGATATCTTACATAAGATTTGTGAAGACTTTTCAAGCTCAAAAATATTATTAAAACCTCCTTAATGAAGCACTTCCCTCTTGATGCTTTGTACGACCAACATTAGAGGCTTTGGTGGTATGGTTGGCTTGGGCCCACTCCTCAATACAAATATTGATATTACTCTCTGTAATGTCCCCTTTTTATAGCCTTTCCAACATCTTTGGAAGTTCTGACTTTTTTGGAGAGCGCCAATCTTTTTGAAATGGATTTCAGTTAATGGCACTGTGTTTAGAGGATCAAGATGAATCCGCTGGTTCTTTCCGAGTGCAGTTTCGACATTCTGGGTGTTTTTCCACACTTGGAGAAGTATTCTATTTTTGGGAAGTATCGATTTTCATTAAGTTGAATCTCTAGTGAGCTTCATAATATATTGGCGTTTTCAAAATTCACTTTGAGGCTATTTTTGTACTTTCTGCAACTTTGGGCGGATATGTGGAAAATAATTAAAATATTAAATAATTAATATTTAAGTTGTCAAAAGGTGAATTAAAAGACAACTTATAGTAATTATGTAATGTCCCCATTTTTAAGATAAGTAATGATTTCTAGTTTGAGCTTATTTCTATACATGGAGAACCTGAATGTTGGCTCAACTAGCATTTTGGCTAAGTATTTTTATTGAGTTAGCCAAAATTGTGTTATTTTGGAAAATGCAATATTGAAATTGTATTTTCAATTATCTGAATGGATCGAATTAAGTTATGGAATAAAAAGGAAAATGAAATCTTTAATTACATTTTCCTCTAATTGATTCTTGTGAAGTTTGCATTGTTTTAAGTGCCAACCGCCCAAGGAGTAATCGATTTGTATTGGAGGTGAATTTGCATTGTTTGTAGAGCCAACGGTTATCAAGGTGGAACGATTTGCATCAAATGAAACATTGTTACATTGTCAAGTGTGCCAACCGCCATAGGAGAAGTCGATTACATTGCTAAAATCCCAACGGCCAAGAGGAGAATCGGCGCTCAAGGTGAAAGTATATTTTAAATGCTAAATGCTATATCTACATGGCCGCCGTCAAAGGAAAAAGGCATTTAAAATATTGTTTTAAAGTTTTTAAATACAAAACAAGAAGTTGTTAGTATTCGCCCAGCTGGAAGGATCGATTAGCAAACAAGAGATGTTTTTAAATGCAAAATGATAAGTTTTAAATGTCAAGCAACACCTCATCCAGCCGCTGCCCAAGGAGAGAGTCGATTTGCATAGAGGTGTAAAATTGAAGGAGAAAGCATTTAAAAAATGATCTAGATTAATTTTAAATGCTTGTGTTGACAATGTCATGCATTTAAAATAGTTTGTTTGGAAGCAATGCTATTGGACTTAAAAATATTTACAAAATTGCTCGAGGAATGGATGTCCAGCCATGAAGTAGATAAATAGAGGCTTCCAACTTAATTTCAAAACTATTGATGCTTTGGTATGTTTTCCATTACTTTTGTTTATAGCTGGGAATTCCGATTTTCAGTTGTTTTGCAAGGAGATATGACCCCTTGTTTGATATGGTGATGGCCCCATATCTTTGTGTGAGGTGTATCATTCAGATTTCACCATTAGTGTTTGAATTTGCAAGTTTAGGAGAGCAATTGGAGTGTGTTTGGTATCATATTGAAGCCCTTGATTCATTGAAGACACTACCAAGGTAGTTATTGGGGCTTATGGTACAATTGGAGGGGCTTTTACACATTTTGCAGGGCCTGATATTTTATGACAGCGAGTTATTTACATTGTTACAGGGCTTTTGAAGTACATTGGACAAGTCTACAAGGGCTAGGAGAGTTACAAGTGTCAAAGGTGCAATCTGTGACTCTATCGCTTGGCTTGGGAAGAAGACTTTGATGCATTTGTGGTGTTTGAACATTGGCTGGGCGAAATACACACCTACAGCAGTCATAACAGCCTGCTGTACCTTTACATCAGTCAATTATATTTGCATTTCCAGGGCTGTAACACTCAATCCAAGTCTAGAGGATCATTGTCTATTGTTTGTATATTGATGTTGAAGCTATAGAAGACATTTGGCAGCTATTTTCATGATGTTATCAAGTCTGATATGATTGGAACAGTGACTGTAATTTCATGACAGCAGTATGTTATTTGATGTTATTTCATTTCTAATCAATGGAGATGCAAAGAGTTTGATGGCTTTCATATATGTAGATGTGTGTTGATGTTTTACATTGATTTGTGCAAGAAATCTTATCTAAAACTTGAGAAAATTTTCAGTCATTTGTAGTAGGGTCTTTACAAATTATTTATAAAGGTGAATTTTAAGTGACTTTTTTCTTTGGTTGGTGAATGATTTTGACCGGAGCTATGAACCGGTGAGGCCACAACATGGGGGACCTCATCCCAAGCATGAATATTTTTTGGGATTTGAAGCTTGGTGGCCGCCACTACAACCAAGCGACTTAACCACCCAACCACGCCCTTAACGGCATGCATTTTAAGTTATTTAAGAACTCGAAAAGTAATTAATAAAATAAGTTACTTATTCGGAGTTGAAGGATTATTATTAAAAGTTAATTTAAAATATAACTTTTGGAGAGTTCCACTGGGGTTATAAAAGGAGGTTGAGAGGAGTCATTTGATTCATGCTGAATATTTCATGAAACCTTGTTTTCTCTATGAGGTTGAACGCTATTCATCTCTTCCGCCTTAGACGAAACCCTAAGGTAAGATTGGTTTCGGTGGTGAAAGATTACTGCCTAGGCAATACTGTGTGATTCATTCAGAGTCACAATTTGTGGAGAAATGATTCAGAGATGAATTCATCCAGGGTTCACACATGTGTTGAAGGTTTGAAGAATCAAAGGTTTGGTGTTGAATAGCTATATTTTTTGGTTGTTAGAGCGAAGGAGAAATTTATTGTAGATTTGAAGACAAATAATAAATTTCTGTGGAGTTAGGATTTGGAAATAATATTTTGTGTTGAGCAGTATTTTACCTTCCAGATTTGAATCTATTTGCAGGTGCCTGAAAGAGGAAATCTTTTATAATTTGCAATCAAATTTCAAATATGCTTTTGGTGTTTGAGGGTTTCAAACCCTACTCTTGTTGGGCGATTTAAGAACTTTGCTGTTGGGATTTGTGGTTCGAATTAAGGCTTGAAAGCCTTCCATACATCTAGTCGCAACTCTATTTATACCAGCCGCAGCCCATTCTTTCAAATTTGTTGTTGGTTTGGGGAGTTGCAGTCCACATTGAGGGGCGTTTGCTTTCAAGAAGGATTAGGAGGAGTGGGTGTCTTAGAGGAAGGTGCTATGCTTCCTTTGCATCATTTCCTGCCATACTAGAGCTGGCTGCCCAGTCCTATATCAGTCCTGTACATTTTTGTAGAGTTTATAGCTGTTTGGAGGAGATTTTTGGAGTTGGCATAGGGGTTTATATTGCTGTCCACAGTCTTACCTCGATCCAAAATTTGTTGCAAACATTTCTAGCTTCATTAAGAGGTCAGAAATCAAGATTTTCCTCAATATTTGTATTTCTGATTTTATAACAGCAGTTCCTATTATTCATTGTAAGACAATTCTAGCTCAATAGAAAGATTGCCAACTGTTTGACGGAATGACATTAAGAAATTTTTGAATATTGTCATGTTTATGTGATGGATAAATGATTTATATTTATAGTTGTGGCCATTCTAAATCATTGCATTCAGAAAAACTCCATAACACCTTGCATGCTAAGTGTTTGACAAAATGTCTACAAGCTAAAAATCAGAAATAGTGCAAGTTTGGGTTCAAATTTGTGGCAGGGACATTATAGCGGTATCAAAGCTGGTTTTCTTGCTAGTCTATTGGAAATTTGATAGATTGATGCAGAATGATGAAGACAAATGACCTCATGATAGAAATATTGCAAGAATTTCAAAAATATTAGAAGAATCTAATAGCATTGCTAGAGAATCCGGAGAAGCTAAAACCTTACTTATCAGTTGAAAAGATAGTTGAAGAAGCATCACTATAGGAAGAAGATAAGCACTCCACTGATTTCAAATCAGCAACTAATGATGAAGCTAATTTTTCAAGAGCATTTGTAGAGGAAGAGGAGTACTTGAGCCTTCCTGAAGAAATTGACTCAGAGCATCCTTGTGAAGAAGAGTTGGGTCAGTAGGAAGATGGGCCTAAACAAGGTGCTAAAAATAACTTTCGAGTTTTTGATAACCCACTCTTTGAGATGGATACAAAGATACCTTATGATAGCCCACTTGTTGAGGTGGAGTTCCAGGATGACCTTGTTGTGGAGCATGCACTTGAGCAGAAGGATGGGATTGAGTTTGATGGAAATGTCAGAACAACAACCTTGGTTACAAATTCAGATCAATCCATTGAAATTTATGAGACCTATGGCTACCTTGATGACACTAATGGAAGGTATGCAAACGATAATAATTTTGAAGTCACTAATGATGAAATAGAGTTGGCTGAATATTCTAGATTAACAGGTAATGTTGAGCACTCATATAAATCTAGTGAAACCTTTTCAGAAAAAGGGCAAGATGAATTTGAGGATGTTGATGTTTTCAGATCAGCATATAGTGATGAGTACATACATCACTTCAGTGATGATAGTTCAGTTGGTGAGAGGGAATCTCTAATGCCAAATGTGTACCAGATTGACTTCCAAACAAAACCCAAGGAGAAGACTGTTTCTGGTAGTTCAAGTTTGTTTGATTCAGATCAGTTTGAAAGTGATTTGATGAAAAAATCAGCCATTCATGGAGAACACAATGAGCCTACTCTTCCATATGAAAGCTATCAATTCACAAGACCATGGGATCCAGGGGTTTTGACACTGAATTACAATGAAGAGAAAGCAAATGATAATTCTCTGTTTGAGCATAATCCTGTCCTAACTTCAAATAAGAAAATATGCAAAGAGAATGTTAGAGAGGTAGCTGATTTTAAAATTGTGCTCTTGAAGACCAATCAAAAAAATTGTTGTGTGAAGCTGATCTTGATCAAAGGCCTAGAGAGTTACAAGTGTTAAAGAACCAATTAATGGTCACGGAAGAAAAGGTTGTGCAAGCCTTAACACATAATGATAGCACTTGGGAAAAACATCATGAGTGCAATCTCTCTGGGCTAGAAAAGCAAATTTTGCATGATGAGACATCTTCTATTTTGGATGCAAAATTATCTTTTAGTAATCTAATTTGTGAGTGTTGGTGTTGGAAATAAGCCACACTCGAACCGATGATGGACTGGTCCAAGAGGGGTCAGTAGCTCAATGGTAGAGCTCTCCAGCAGCGAATGGAAGGTCCTAGGTTCAAGTCCTAGCTGGTCCATGTCTCTACATGGTATCAAAGCCAGTTCCAGGCTAGGAGCCCCAAGCACATGAGAGGTGTGGCTTAAGGGGGGGTGTTGGTGTTGGAAATAAGCCACACCCGAACCGACGATGGATTGGTCCAAGAGGGGCCAATAACTCAGTGGTAGAGCACTCCAGCAGTGAATGGAAGGTCTTAGGTTCGAGTCCTAGCATTCCATGTCTCAACAGTGAGACACTTCTTGATTCAAGAGACACAAATGGTAACAATAACAAGGTATGGGATCTTGGTGATTGTTTGTTCACTTTGCTAAATTCAAAATTGGAAGCTCACACTTGTAGCTTGTTGAGGTATGCCCATCTTTTTGCTTTCAGCCCACATGAAAATAATTTGGTCATGTTTCTGATGACTCATAAGAGTGGGATAGATAAAATATTTCATAGAACACTCTTGTATGAGGTACTTCCTTCTACACAAGAAGAATCCAGAGTTTGTGAGTATTTGAGCTTGGTTCATTATCTTGGGATATGGGAAATGAAAATAGAAGACATTTACATTGATACCACTGAGTTAATCAGAGTAGCATAGCATAATCATGATGGAGCTACTTCATTATTGAGTTTTATGCAGAAGTTCACCAGCTAAGTATTTTGGAGATTTATGGTGACAAAACGAATGGACCATGGAGGATCATGACTCAAAATTTCAGACTTGGTGCAGCTGTGAACATTCCTATCAACCATCACATGTTTTCAGTTGCTTACATACAAATGGTTTGGCAAGTAATTTCTATCAAGGGATGGAGCATTTTTCAGTCGATGATTTTGGGGAAGGAATTTTTGGCCTTAGCAAAGGAATTCTCTGTCATTAAAATGCTCATATTTCTTGTTAGTGCAAGGAGATTATACTTTTGCAACTGTTGTTCCAATTTCAGGTTAAAATAAGATTTTAAGTTGATAAATTCAGTCTTGAACAACAGCAAGTTTAATTCCTTTGAGGTCATGGAACTTTTAGAGAATGATGGAAAATATTATCAGCTGAAGAGAATGGATACTCTAGCTAATACAAATCTGATTTTGGTGATTTGTGGCTGTCATAATTTGCTTTCAGCCAACACCCATGCTAATTTTCAGGACAACAGACTTCTGCATGTTTATGACCATCATCAAAGACTCTTGGAATGGAAATAGTGAGTGTTTACACAAATCTTCGAGTTAATGTCAGAATAGTGTAGTGGAAACAGGGTTAAACCAAGTAGATTTTCAAAGAGTTCACAGAATTCTTGCAAAAGGTTATTTTTCTTTTAGCAAGAAGGGTGAAGGAGGTTTCATTTGCAAGTGTGATGTAGCATAACATATCAAACAAGAGGACTCAAATCTCCTAGACTGATTTGGGATCCTAGAATTTCATTTGGTTTATCTAGGATCAAACAGAGGTTGAGTTGTGATTGCTTGAGGACAAGCAGTATTGGGGAGGGAAGACTGTAATGTCCCTTTTTTATAGCCTTTCCAACATCTTTGGAAGTTCCAACTTTCTTGGAGAGCACCAACCTTTTCGAAAGAGATTTTAGTTAATGGCACTGCATTAAGAGGATCAAAATGAGTCCGCTGGTTCTTTCCAGGTGCAGTTTCGCCATTCTAGGTGCTTTCCACACTTCTTGGAGAAGTATTCTTATTTTGGAAAGTATCAATTTTCATTAAGTTAGATCTCTAGTGAGTTTCAGAGTATGTTGGCATTTTCAGAATTCACTTTGGGGCTTTCCACACTTTTTGGAGAAGTATTCTATTGTTGGGAAGTATCAATTTTCATTAAGTTGGATCTCCAGTGAGCTTCAGAGTATGTTGGCTTTTTCAGAATTCACTTTGGGGCGATTTTTGTATTTTCCACAACTTTGGGCGGATATGCGGAAAATAATCAAAATATTAAATAATTAATGTTTAAGTTGTCAAAAGGTGAGTCAAAAGACAACTTATATTAATTATTTATAAAGGTGACTTTTAAGTGACTTAAGGACTCGAAAGTAATTAATAAAATCTTATTTGGAGTTGAAGGATTATTATTAAAAGTGAATTTAAAATATAATTTCTGGAAAGTTCCACTGGGGTTATAAAAGGAGGTTGAGAGGAGTCATTTGATTCATGCTAAATATTTTATGAAACCTTGTTTTCTCTGTGAGGTTGAACATTGTTCATCTCTTCCGCCTTAGACAAAACCCTAAGGTAAGATTGGTTTTGGTGGTGAAAGATTCTTCCCTAGCCAATACTATGTGATTCATTCAGAGTCATAGTTTGTGCAGAAAGGATTTAGAGGTGAATTCATCCAGGGTTCACACATGTGCTGAGTGTTTGAAGAATCGAAGGTTTGGTGCTGAATAGTTATATTTTCTGATTGTTAGAGCAAAGGAGAATTTTATTGCAGATTTGAAAACAAATAATATATTTTTGTGGAGTTAGGGTTTGGAAATAATATTTTGTGCCGAGCAGTATTTTATCTTTTAGATTCGAATTTGTTTGAAAGTGCCTGAAAGAGGAAATCTTTAATAATTTGCAAGCAAATACCAAATATGCTTTTGGTGTTTGAGGGTTTGAAACCCTACTCTTTTTGGGTGATTTAAGAACTTTCTATTGGGATTTGTGGTTCAAATTAAGGCTTGAAAACCTTCCATACATCTAGTCGCAGCTCTATTTATACCAGCTGCAACCCTTTAATATTAGCTGCAGCCCATTCATTCAAATTTGTTGTTGGTTTGAGGAGTCGCAAACCTCATTAAGGGGTGTTTGCTTTTCAAGAAGGATTAGGAGGAGCGGGTGTCTTAGAGGAAGGTGCTACCCTTCCTTTGCATCATTTCCTGCCATACTAGAGCTGGCCACCCAGTCCTATATCAGTCCTGTACATTTCTGCAGAGTTTATAGCTGTTTGAAGGAGATTTTTGTAGTTGGCACAGGGGTTTATATTGCTGTCCACAGTCTTACCTCAATCCAGAATTCGTTGCAAATATTTCCAGCTTCATTAAGAGGTCAGAAATCAAGATTTTCCTCAATATTTGTATTTCTGATTTTATAACAGCGGTTCCTATTATTCATTGTAGACATTTCCAGCTCAATAGAAAGATTGCCAACTGTTTAACAGAATGACACTATGAAATCTTTGAATATTGTCATGTTTATGTGATGGATAAATGATTTATATTTATAGTTGTGGCCATTCTAAATCATTGCATTTAGAAAAACTCCATAAGACCTTGCATGCTCCAAATAAGTGACTTTATTTTATTAATTACTTTCTGAGTCCTTAAGTCTCTTGAAATTCACCTTTATAAATAATTAATATAAGTTGTCTTTCAATTCACCTTTTGACAACTTAAATATTAATTATTTAATATTTTAATTATTTTCCACACATCTTGCCCAAATTGCAGAAAATACAAAAAATAGCCCGAAAGTGAATCCTGATAATGCCAACATACTCTGAAGCTCATTGGAGATCCAACTTAATGAAAATTGATACTTTCCAAAAATAGAATACTTCTCCAAGAAGTGGAAAGCACCCAGAATGTTGAATCTGCACCCGGAAAGAACCAACAGACTCATCTTGATCCTTTGAACACGATGACATTAACTGAAATCCATTTTGAAAAGGCTGGCACTCTCTAAGAAAGTTGGAGCTTCCAAAGATGTTAGAAAGGCTATAAAAAGGGGACATAACAAGCAACTGCATCTCCTTCCTTTGCCTTCAGCAGTTTCACAAATACAACTACACGAATACTTACTCATGCCAATTTCAGTTTCTTAGTTCATTTCATATACTTTCAAAAAGCAATCAATTTATCTACAATAGTTCTAATATAAAACATAAATCATTTAAAGGGTATATTATGGATGAAATGAATGAAAAGTATGAGTTGGTTGTATATTAGAGTTACAAAAGTGTATCGAGATTTAGAAAAAGGTTATACAATCATTTACATTTCTAGGGCACATCACTCCCATGAATTTGTTCATCAATGCTTTATCTTTTGTTGTCTTGATTCCATGGTCCATTTCCCCCATTGAAAATGTAACTTTCTGATGTGCGTCTACTTTGAGATAGCTTCTGTTTTCCATTTTGGTAGGAAATTTCAATCTAATAGTGGTTATGAAAGTATGCTATTGTAAAAAAAAAAATTATTGACAATGCCTTTTATATAATTTGGACTGACTGGGGGAAGATGTGGGTGAGTGCATTACCTCCTCATAGAGGTGGATGTCAGATCTTCAGACCAAGCTGAAAATCTAGTTTTGTAATAAAAAGGATGGTGAGGTTTACTGATGCACACACATTTTATATTTGAATTTGTAAATCAAACTTCTGGATGATTGTCATGAATGATTGATCTCTCTAATGCATATCTAGTATCGATTTAAAAACATGAACAATTCTTGATGGAGAAAGCATACAAATCCTTATCTTTGCTCAAATGAATTGCTTTATAAGATCTTGTAAAGCTTGTTATTGTCCTATTTCATTGGCTTAATGAAGGCATAGAAAGAAACCAATGAGTTTGCTGGTTTGACATTCCCAAGTTGTATATGTCATGTTCACTAAAGGCTTTTTCATATACCTTTTAAAGAGGCAAGTGACCTATAAAATTTTGTTGATGGCTTCTTCATGATTTTCATGTGGCAATTACTTTCTCATTCTCATGTTGTAGGCTTGCAGAGTCAGTCTTATGAGTTACATAACACTTGTGTGTTTGATTTTTAGATAAATTCTTTTCCTTTAACATTCAATTTTTTTTTTTTTGGTATTAGCATTTAAAAACAAAATTGTTGACGTTTTAATTTGCTTGCTGGTAGACAACTGAAATTAGAATAGTGTGTACAATATAACTGTTCAAATTTTAAGGGGAAGCTCCCTAAGACCTAACTAAACCTAAAGCTATTGACAAAATTTACAAGTATGCACACTATACATGATTTCAATGAGGATTTTGTATAAATGTAAATATCTAAATGACTATGTTTTTGTTGTGGATGCAAGCACCAAACTGTCAAAAATCAAGTCTTGCAGTGAGATTTTCAGATTAATGAGAATAAACAATTCAAGCTATAATATTGGGTTTTGCAAGTTTTGGCCCCATCACCGTACCAGATGGGAATGCAGGTCAATTTGTGTTTGGGATGGCCAAGGCACGACCCTGTTGTCCCATGTATCTTGTGGGTACATCAGAGCCATGCCTTGACTGAACCCAAGCCATCCAAACTATAGAAAACATTGTTTTAAAATTAATAAAATGCCAACAAATTAGAGGATACCATTGCAGTGCTCGCTAAAGATGTGCAAATTTGAAATTTGCTCAATGATAGTCTAGTTGCAAATTTAAAATAAAAAAACACCAATGGATTAGAAGATTCGCTCCATAAGCTTGAAGTGCATTCCATAGAGCTTTGAGCAAATGTACAATTTCCCGTACAATATTTTTTGATAGGATATTTGCTCAACAATAGTCTAGTTGCCTCTGTCTTGTTGTCGACTATTGTTGACATCCACATTGCCTCTCTACTCTTGTTTGCCATAACAATAAAGTTTTTTAAAGTTGTTTGAAATAAAATATAAATTGTGGTCAATTTTTTTATGGAATGCATGATATATTTTCGAAAAGGCATTTTAAATGTTATACTTAAAAGGGTATTTTAATATATTTTTAACATTGTGGGTACTATAAATATTAAAATATTTTAAAATATAGAATAATATTTTAATAAATATATACTATAATATAATTCTAATGTTATGGGTATAATAGATAATAAAATAATATTTTTATACTTTAATTACATATATATAGTAAAGCCATAACCCCAATAAATTTGTTGTGACAGTGTACTTGAACCCCAAACTCATACTTGATCCTCTACCCGAACCGACAACTTAGAATTCAAACACAAAACAAACACAACTTCTTACTGGTTAAAGTAGATACCAATATTTGATTGTAAACAAAGATTTGAAAGAAAAACATGGATGCCGACTACTAGCTAAATTAGGCACCAATAAATCTACACTAACAATAAAGATTTACATGAGTGAACACCACACAATTTCATGAAGGAAATCATTAAACTACATTCCATGTTGCAATTTAAATAAATAGATTTGCCAATACAAAGTTTGACTCAAAACAATCTATTTTTTATTTTCTTTAGGAAATTACAAACATGCAATCATAGTTACACAGTCACTTCTGCTGAACAATGGCTTCTGCAACATAAGCATGACTTACACCAACATTCGTTCACTTACATGAAAATACAACAATTTAACTAACAATTTTTGCAGCATAAGTCTGCTCTCATCTATCCTTACAAATTATGTGCTCAAGGCACTTAATAAGGTCTCCAGAGAGCTTTAATGGAATAAGAATAATTAAATAATCCCAATAAAACTCTTCATTAAAGAAGCTCTATCCTATCCATTTGGAAAGAGGAAATAAAAAACTTAAACATCCCAAAATAAACTCTTTCCCACCTTAAATCTGCTTTCTCCTTAAAATAGGTTAACTGAAATAAGGTGGCATTATCCTTTGAATGAGTTTTTCTTTAGTCCTTCATTAAGGCATTTGAATGGAACTTGAATGACTTACTGTAATGTTCCCTTCTCATCAGTGATCAAAAAGCTAAAATATGTTAGCCTTTTTGTTATTTTCCAAAGACTAGCTCTTTGATAAGGGGAATGAGACTTTTAAAAGGTTATTATAAGTTATGGAATGCTTTAATTATATAACTTATATTTCTTTTAAAAGTAAGTATTTACTGCCTAGTGGGCGCTGGTTTTGGTGGGACCCTCCTTGAGTGGGTGCCTATTCTGAGGTATGTGTAGTGGAGCGCTCCAAATTATGGGCATTAATAATCTTTTATTGTTGGCATGAATGTGGGGTGTTGGGAGAAATAAAATATATAGACTCATTCGCTCAAAAAAATATTCATGCTATTTGGATATATCAAATTCATCTGATGCTGTTTAGCAGAGATACTGTGGAGGTTGTTTGCCTCAGACATCATCTGGTTTCGGTTGTGCAATATCAACCCTAGCTGGGTAATTTGTGATTTTCACCCAGAAAATCAAAGGAGCTTAAATGGAGAGGACTTGCAGCTGTGTGGTGTTGAACCCTTTTTGATATGTTCTGATAATCTTCAGTCAGATTTTGGTTTGGTATTGAATTCCTGTGTGTTTTTATGTGGGTTCCATGAAGAACATCTAAATCTGTATCAAGAATGATCTTATCACAATTTCCTTGTGCAGCTGTACCTCTTGTTAGGGGCTGTACCAATGAAAAATAATATATCAAGTGCAAAATCAGACAATAGGAGAGTTTGAAGTAAGGTTTTGTCTTGTAGTGAGAAGAAGAGGACAAAATGTGCTGAATGAGCAGCTTAAACACTTTTTAGGAGCCTTAAACAAGTTGCCGTACATTTCCTAGCTGCCGTACAACACAGGAAGTATGTGGGAGTCAAGGAAATAATTCACTGCCTTTGTGCATGGTTTAGAACACTCTTTGGAGTTGCCTAGGGTAAGAGCATCTGTTGCAAAGGGTCCTAAGTGAGAATCTGATGTATTTATTGAATTATGGTCAATTTGGTGGTTCCCAGGCATCCGTACCAGCACTGACTCTTGTAGGGCTGCATCAGAAACACTTCAGGATAGACTTGTTGGGTCATTGCACTTTGAGCACCTAGGTTAGTATAATCCATTTCAAGCCCTTGTGTTAGGCAATCTGCATTCTGGGAGCAATCTGAGCGTTTGTATGGATTTCTGGGCATGTACAGCAGTCTAAAACTGTTACCAGACTTCGTAGCAGCAGTCTCAGCATTCTTTCCAATCACATATATCAGCAATCTTTCATTGATTGTCATTCTATGAACACCTCTATAACGGGTATGTTGATTGTCATTCTATGAACACCTCTATAACAGTTGTATTTATGCATTCAAATCTTCAATTTGAATATGACTATTCTAATGAACAAACTGCTGTTATAAGTGCTGCACATATTTTACATCAGTCACTGGATATTTTGTCTTTTGCTTGGTATATGAGTGCTAAGTGTTTGAACTAATGTTCATTGAGTTATGTATAAGACAAACCATCTCAGACAATCATTCAGGAAAGCATTCAACATCATAAACTCAAAAAACAGTGATTTAACAATAGGCCTGCAAAGTGTTTGTTGAAATGACTGCATGATAAAGGTCAGAAATCATCCTGGTGTTTGAGAGAAGGCTTGCTCCAAACTAGGGTGGACATTGCAGTGGTATCAGAGCTGGTTTTCTGCCAGCCTGTGTGCATTTTCTAAACCCTGCATGCAACAAAAGTGCTAGAGAAAAAACCAGTCATAGCGGAGGAAGATAAAGGAAAGTGGCAACTTCATGTTTCAGGTGATCGAATGGAGAAGAAGTTGGATCAGATGTCCGATATGATATGAGCAAGATGGATCAGAATCTAATTCAGGATCCAAGACAAAGTAAAGGAGCCAACAACTCCCAGTATAAGGGTATTAGAGCTATAGAACCAATTCAAGAGATAGTGGAGAGAACACAGAATTATGAACAAGAGGCCACCAAAGCTCTTGACCAATATCAAGCACTTCCTGACAGGTTCAAAAATGAATACTCCTTTGACAGGTACGTGGAATTAAGTGTTATATTAGATCCTAACAAAAAGGGTCTTATACACTACATCAGAAGTACAAGGGAAGAGGAAGAAGATTAAAGGAAGAAAAAGGAGAAAGATTGTGGAAACAAAGAAGAATCACTCAGTGAAACTACAAGTGAGAGTCTCATTGATGATAATGAAGCTGATATGGAATTTGTCAAATCAGCAACTATTGATCAAACATATGAAGACATAACCACTCCTGAAGAGCATGCATCTACTAATGCTGAGAAATTTCAGTCTGATCAGCTTGTTGCAAAGTGTTTGACGAAATGTCAAACCATTAGAAATCTGAAATTCAGGGCATAATTGAGGGTGGACATTTCACTTACTTTCCTTAGTCATGATTTTTTAGGTGGAGATGCCAGATGAAAAATAAGACTTCGTTCATGCCTCTAAACTGTCTTTGATTGGGTGGAAATGCTTGCTAGTCAAGCGAGCAGAAAATTGTGATTGTTGGGGTTTTATGCTGGTTCAACATTTAGAACATCACGCTTGACAGATTTTATGCCTGGTCGAGTCACTTTACAAGCATGCAGATGGAAAAATGCTAGGGTTTTGCCATGAATGGTGTGCACATACTTCACTTAAATTTTTTCTAGGTGGAACATACTAATGGTTTAACCACAGAGGAAACTTGCCAGTAGGATTGTTGAAGGCTCAAAACCATGTCTAAAACAAGAAGCAGAAATTATTGATTGCTTTGCCATGTTGAGGGCATGCTTTTATTGGGTTATGCCAACCAAAAGTTGTGACTTTCTTTATTATCTTTCATTCACCTGCTGATTGCATTTTCCTCTTTGTCTTGCCTCTTAACAAGTTGCAGTTTTCTCATGGAAAAATCACTTGAACCGACTTTAACTTGTCCATTATCACTTAAAACATCGCGCGATTTACTAATAAGTCTGCCACTTTTCAGCAGAGTTTTCTAATGGTGTTCCCACTTGAAAAGTGTGAGTTTCACTGGGTTACTTGTGGCATGGTTAGGTCATTGCCATGTTTGGTCTGAGTTTCTCTTGGTTTAGTCACCTAAAAAGGGTACCAATTTTATTGTTGCGGTTTTCTTATCTCTTTGCCATTATTTCATTGTGGTTTTGTTAAACATCTGCCACCTAGGTCACCATTTTGAACTCGCAAAGCCACTTGAATGTTGTGATTCTTTGTCATTTCACTTAAACCTTTCTCCTTGGTGGAATTTCTACTTGCCTTTGCCAAATTTTCAAACATCGGTGCTTTTTGTACTTGTTTATAATGTTTCAAATGTGCATGATGGAATTCTTTGTTGACCTTGCCACTTGAAAAGTGCGCTCTTCTAAAACTTATCCCTGAATACCGCCTTATGCTGATATTGCCACTTGAAGGGAATCTTGGATGAATTTTCATGGTCATTTGCTAACCTTGAGGATTTCAGATTCAAGCATTGTACATCTTCATCTATCTTTTTATGCTTGAGCCTTCAATAGTCTGGAGTTTATGTCTTTCGCCTTGGCATAGTGCAACATTGAACAATCTGCAAGAATGTTAGTTAACTAGACTGGGACAAGACACTTGACAAGGGAGGAATTTAGCTGACATTAATAACATGACAGGAAATACATACTTTCAAGACTACAAATCTGATTGTAGGCAAAGTTTTGCAGGGGTACCATCAAGAATTAAATCATTTAGAAAAGACAATAGCTGAGAAATTTTCACCAATTATAATTTATGGGGCTAAAATAATGTTATATTTCTCTTTTACCTTGTTGCATGGTTGGCTTGATCTCTGGGTCCCAGAGTTCCATACATTGATAGGCTTTATGATAGATGGGTTTCATCCCAGAAAGTAACTTTTATACCATTATTGGTTCTATGTGAAATGGGCTGGCGATGATGACTTGGAGAGCCTTTTACACAGATGTTCCTGAATGTAACCTTGGATAACTATGGGCTACCTGAGTTTGCTGACATTGTACTATCTGTTTTTCTAGTAGTTAACAACCCTCTTCCACTTTGCTTCATTTTCTAGGTTTTGTTTTAGGATCAAGTGTAGCAGTGTGTCTGCTTTTCTTTTAGGATTGGATGCCTCTAAACATGTATATTCAACTATTAAGCAAATACCAGTTTGGCCTGATTTTTCATAGGCTTTCTAATATGTATGGTGTTGGCCTACTTTTCCTCTTTTTTTCTGTGATGCTCCTATCCATGAATTCAGCAAATTAGGGTGCAATAAATTATTTGTTGATGTAATCCTTTGTTATTTGAATTGTGTTTTAAACACCTATCCATGGTCGAACCATATAATCATCTAAATGTCTAAAGTAAATGAAATACATTGTTTTGTCTTGATTATCATCATCCCATATTGCCTTTATTCTGAATTGCAGATGGATCATATATATAAGTCCATGAAAATGAAATAAATTAATCCGTGCTTTCTTTGTCTATTTTACTTGCAAAATTTGTACACAAACATATAATTGGAACTTTCCCAAATTTTATTTGTCAAAATTTCCAGTAATATACTTATCTCTGTTGGGGATTTCTGACCAATAGCTTTGTTTTTAATTGCCTTTCAGGTAATTACTCTTCAGATAAATGGGGAAGATGTTTCATCACAGACAATCCACATTTTTCATGTGGGTAAGGTGAGGATTAAACTTCGCAAAGGAAGAAGCACAAAGGCGAAAGAACCATACTCAGCATCAATGCTGGTATTTTGTTCTTCTACTTTTTTTTTTGAAGCAATTATCTTCTGTTCCTGACTCCATGTTAGTTGCAGCTAGTTTCAACTAACACACAAAAGATTAATATTGATTTTCAATTAAGGAGACTATGAAGTTATTAGGAAATGCTGTAGGACTTTCCTACAAATGTAAAATTGCATACATCAGACAAACTAAGTAGTCGGTCACAAGAATTGCTTATTATGGCCTGCCACCCTTCGCATATTGAGCATAAAAAATGTGTTTTTGACCCTTCTTCCATTCATGATACACTCCTTTTACATGGTATTGACACTGCAAACTGAAAGTGTAAGTGGAATTCAATTACTGTAGTTTAAAATAGGAAAAGCTCAGGAAAAATCATGGAAATTAATAAATGTTGAAATACAGGAGAGAAAATATTTTTTGCTATTTCATAGTGCATAGAAAGAGAAACAAACATAAAACATAAAAAAAATCCTATCTTTAACCCTAAACTAAAAAGAATAGTTTAGTAGTTAGGGTGAAAAAAATGGGTTAGGGTTGCTAGGCTTTCAACTTTTGTGTTTAATCACTTTAAAGTTTAAACATTAATTTTAGAGGTTCAAAAACCCTGATCCGCAAATTCCTTTCATTCTCCTATGCTATGAAAAAGGTGAAAATTTGTAAAAATGAAGGGTAAAACGAAAAGACCAACATATATAACCAAGGAGGGGCTTTGAAAAAAGAAAGAAAAAACCATGGATTACTCTATAACCCATGAGTTATTTGTAGGTAATTAAATAATCTGCAGGCTTTTCCCCTATTTTCCGGAAGCCGTTAGTGTTTCATGATGGAACCTGCTTTTAAAAAAAAAAAAAAACAGGCTGGCAGTTCAAATGACCACGGTCTTAGAGCTGGGCCATGGTTAACATGTTTGTCCTCTCTTTTGCCACTATGGTTTAAAGTTTAAACCATAGCTACCAGATTTGAAAAATTCGATTAATTCAGAAGGTCAAAAAAATCAGTAAAATTTCTGCAGCAATTGAAAAATCCAGATGCAATTGGACAAATCCAACTGGTTCAAAATATCAGGGTGAAACCCACAATCAGCCACAGCCACAGACCTCTCGAGCAGCCACAGGCCTGGAAGAAGGGGAGCTCCTTATCAGCAAGGCTGGTTAGAACAAGACATCAGGCATGCCAAAGAACAGAAAGGCTATAATACCGATAGAAAGACTTAGTAGAAGAACTCCAAAGAGAGTGGCAGTCATCAAGCATGCTCCACATCAGACAATTAAGGGGAGTTTCAGATTTGATCATTATGAACAAGGAGAAGCTGAGAGGCTTTTTCAAGAGATAGAGACCCCCACTCAGAGACGTTCCAGTTGCGATTTTCCTCTGTAGCCCACTTGGCAAGACAATCGGCAACCGAGTTCCATTCCCGAGGGATATGAACAAAGGAAATGGCATCAAATTGAGGAGTAAGCTAAAGAATCTGTTCAGCAAATATCGCCAGCCCCCAGAGGGTCTCATGACTCCTTTCTCTATTCAGAAGAGAAACCATGATTCCTTAAGGAGTCAGTTTTACAAATAATCTCCTTTTAGTCCAACTTACAAGCTCTTTCAAGAGCCAAAAGAATAGCATGGGCTTCCATCTGATTGTTGGTATCGATCCCCATAGTAGCAGAGAAGAAAAAGCGAATAGTCCCATCTTCAGCACGACCAACCCCTCCAAGACCAGTAGCACCCAGATCTCTATGTGAAGAGCCATTAGTTTTTATTTTCAAAAAACCTGGAGGGGAGAGACCATTTCCCAGACCTGTTCCCCTTTCAAGGAGCCCACGAGGCAAGGTGGGAACAACAAGAGGAGGGACCATCAAAGAAAAGCTCGAGGCTTCTTGAAATATGAAGATTAGAGGGAGACATGCTTTCATCCATAGAGCACTTGGCACCAACAGTCCCTTGACAAAATCCATAGCATTTAGCTAGATTTGTGAGATAAGACTTTGATGACCTTGAAAGATTCAATGATTCTGTTCAAGCCAAATCTGCCAGAGGATTAAAATAGGATCAGGTTCCCAGGCCACCTTGAGAATGCTAGCTGAAGGAGGAGGTCGACCCATGTTAGCCTAGAACTCAAACAAGGAACTAGCATTAGATGATAAGCCGGTTCTAGATCTGCCACCATTACCCCCAATTTCCAAAAGTAAAAGAGCATTGGAAGAATAAGTGAGCAGTAGTTTCTTCCTCAGTACTACATAGAACACATTTTGAAGGGCCTTGGAAGCCACACTTTTTAATATTATCCCAGATTAGACAATTATTATAACAAAGAAGCCACATGAAGAAGTTGCATTTAGGCCAGCTGAATTTGTTCCAGATTTTTCTCCACCAAGGAAAGTCTCGATTCCCACCATTTTTTCTGTCAAGAGAGGAGTATCCAAGAGCCACTGTGTAAGTTCCTTTAGGATCATGGCCCCATGCAAGAACATCAGCATCCTCAAGAGAGCAGCATGGCCGAGCTGCAAGAATAGAAGAGAGAGTGGCCCAAGCTTCAGGGGAGCCCTCTTCAGGCCAAGTGCTAGGATCTTTCCAATGATAGATCAAAGAACTCCACAACTTTAGACCATCCAGCCATTGTGGAATGCCTGGATATTTTTATATTTACATTAGGAAAGCATTTTATTTCATCATACATACGTGTTCCATTACAATTTAGTAAATTAGTATATTTTTACTATTTAACAATTTTAACTTTTCTGAATGCTAGAAAAGTAGAAAGAGAATAAAATAAAATAGAAATCGTTGAGTTCAGCAAGGGCAGTCATGAACAGGAGGATGTAAAAGCCAGGAATAACAAGGAGGATGCGTGCAATTGGTCAAACAGGTGTGCAAAGGCCAAAGCATCTTTTTCCTTCTCTTTTTCATCTATTTTTGGCTCATCGTGGATTTATTAGCATAAACAATTCGTTTGGTTCTAAACTTGATCTTATTACAATGTCTTTTGTACACAAAAGAATGGATTGCATCACTAATTTCTGTACAAATTTGATGCACAGAAAAGTTGCATTTATTGTTTGATTTAAATGCAGGGAAAAACAAGAGTTTATAGTTCAACCAGATTAAAAATAAATAAATGGGTTCGTTCTAGTCAATAAAAGTCGAGGCTTAAAATAATTAACAAAAAAACAAAATAAAAAGTTGTCAAAATCCTGCAGATTTGTTTTGGGTCTGTAAAATACTGCAACGTTCAGTCTGGGATTGCCTGGGTTTGTTCGGGACAAACTCACAGACAAAAAGCAGCACCTGGTGGAATCCCAGGCTGGATTGACCCAGACTCTGAACTGGGTTCAAACTGGACCTGGTTCCATGGTCTCGAGGGAGCGAACTGGTAACTTATAATTGATAAGTAGTGGCCAGTTTTAATGTCCAGCCAAATTTGAACATGTATTAATTTACTCAGCACCCAGCAAGTAAATAGTATACATATTGTGTTTAACTGAGCATCCATAATCAATTTCTAATATGGCTGATCCATTATTCAGTGCATTATTACTAAGTTAATATGCAAAGTATGATATTTTTCCTGCAAAGTTGATAAGTTAATATGCAAAGTATTATTTGGAAGGAATACTCAAAAACTAAAAATATACATCACATTTGCACTTGTTAGCATGTTCTTTAAGGCGAGTTTATGGATACCTTACATGTTCTCAGTAAGGCGAATGGGTGTATGCATGGTAAATGCCAGGAACAAGTTGCTTTCTTTTCCCTAATCTCAGATACCATTTACAATGTTTTTTGGTAATTTGTAGCTTTGCGGAGCTCGAGGTGGTGGTAAGGCAGCTGCACAGGCATTATTTTGGCAGGCCAAAAAAGGATTGTCATTCTTATTGGCTTTTGAATCAGAAAGAGAGCGTAATGCTGCAATTATGCTTGCAAGAAGATTTGCTTTTGATTGCAATGTAAGGTTGTTTTATCTAAGCAGTTATAGTGTAGTATTTTCAAACAGCAAGAAATTCCTTGGTTTTATGTAGCTCTTCTAGCCAAAATGCATGATATAACAATATGTAACATTCCTTTTACTTTCTGACAATCTGCAGCAAGATTCATTTGTTTTATGTAGTTCTTGTAACTGAAGTGCATGACAGAACAATAAGCAACATTACTTTTAGTTTCTGACACAGTCTGTGATTTCAGATAATGCTTGCAGGCCCTGATGATAGAGCTCCATTGGGAACATAGCTCAAGCTTACCTGCCAAGTTGAAGTACTTGTATGGTATTTGATTATTGATTATTTATGAATGGCCTCTTTATTTGAGATTAGAGTGCCATTGGAACTGATGTCAAAGGTCGATAGTTTGTAAGCTATTAAATAGAAGATGGTATCGGTAAATCATAGTTTCTTCATTTGTTTGTACTTTTCGAAGCAGGTGACTCTACCTTACATTCTGGAATTTTTGTGTTCACATTACGTAGAGTTGAGTAATACTAAATGCTTTGTTGTAAGTTATTTTGCCATTGTTTGGAGACATATGTACCTTCCTTTATAACACGAGATTTGATGGAGGTTTACTAAAGCTTAGTGTAATATTCACTCATCTGTTGTGGGATATACACGGCTTGTGAAGAATGCTGACTACTAACCTAATCAAAGGCCATTCAATGTTTGGACAATGAAGAGGCAGTTATTTCACACAAAAGTGGATATTGGTACTGGTGTAAAGGGTATGAAGTACAGAAGCAGACATAATACAAGCAACAAGTGTTATACTCGCTATCTTGTTAGATACAAGAAAATACGAAGTAACGAGGTAAAACGAAAATAGGCATATGCTAGATGAAAAGATACTGTACCAAATACTGCTTTAAGTGGAGCTGTTTCTCTGTTTTACATTCTTTCATGGTTGCCAATTGTTCTGGTGCCTGAGAAAGAACGCCTTATTTTTTAGTCTTAATTTAAATCTTTTGTTGGTTGGCCAGGGCCTTCATTGCCAACAGACAATGCTTCAATTATGTGCATGGGTTAACGCTACTAACCCTCTTTGCAAGAGAGACAGACATACGTTTGTCTGCAGCTGTGTATGTTTGAAGTTGCATTACAAGCTTTGACTGGGACATCTATCCTTTAGAACATTACTGGAGAGGTGCATGAATATGGAACTTCTCACAAGTCAAAGCAATCGTTGGGAGTAACTTTAAGCACCATAACATGTGAGTTGTGAAGAGTCGAACTATTTTTGTTTGGACAGCTGAATGACCTTGTTCCTGTGTTAATCATATATTAAAGACACGGGGCTTCATTACTTGAGCTTGTACCCAAGGATGTAAATATTAACTAAGTGGTGAACAGGTTTTATATTGAGAAAGTATTGATCCACAGATGAGTCAGATGCCATGGTTTTAAATCTAACTGAATCATTCTTTCATGCCATTTAATAGGAATGCGTAATGAACCTATTTATTATCTAATTAACTATTACCATTCCCAGCTACACTATCACCCTTGCACCTTTTTTTATATCCTCATTTTTGCTCTTCCGTTATTACATTGTTGGCATTTATGATGAGCCGATATTTAACTAATAGTTGTGATAGCAGCTAGAAACTAAGGATTATTATTGTTTAAATAAAAGTTAATTAGTCAAATAAAATGTAGTCAATCACAAGTCACTTAAGAAAATAGGATTATCACATGATGACACGTGCACAAAAATAAAGACGTTATCTAATGTATAAGTTATGGGCCAATTAAATTTCGTTTGTTTTTAAACTTAACTTTAAATGCCTATAAAGAACATTCTTCCATAGTGATATTTGAAAGGAATGTTGTAGCTTTAGCACATTATTAGTACTGCTATAAAAATTCTGTGCACTAATATGGCTTGAAATGAACATAATGAATAGGCTAACAAAGGGTGTCCAACTATTAACTCCTTCCTACATATAAGGGCACGTTATGCATTATTGCAACATCATGATGCAGATTTATGATTATTTATATTTTCTTTCTTTTCAATCCTTAGTTCTATCAGCTTAAAACTGATCTTGAAGAATTTTGATGCAAATTAAATTTAAATTAGTTGTCAGCTTGCAGGAATTCTTGAAATTCGTATGAATGGAAGACCCAGCCATTCTATGCTAGAAGAATCGTATTGAGGAACCGAGCATGCTTGTTATAAAAAGTTGCAGTAAATATAACATCATTCAATTGCAAAGAGTCTATCTAAAGCCTCTGCTCTTCTACTTGGCCTACAACTAGTCAAATCATTTGATCTTGACATGGTTGAGGTTGAGGGGGATCTATGTTTGTCATACTCAGTATTCGTAATAGAAAATTTAAAAAATGGAGAATAAACAATACTTTAGTTGAAGCTTGGATCATACTAGACTTGATCAATAATTTCAAAATAAATCATTGCTACCGCAAAGGCAACAAGGCGACTAATTTTCTTTTGAATCAAGTGATCAATAGAGATGAAAACTTAATAGTTTGCAATTATTTTGAAGACTGGCCAAGGCTTCAAAGTGTGGGAGTAATGGCTGTATCGTTGATAGTTCACTCCAAATCTACGATGAGTGTCAACAAACTTATTACATCTCATGTGACGCAAAGTCGGGCAATATATCTATGCTTGTTGCCTCCATCTCAAGTCCCCTGACTCGACCCTACATCCCCATTCACCACTTCAAGCACATTGCAAAGATGGACACAATGGTTACCCTCTCTAGTGAACCTTGCAAAATGGCTTTCATTGGTAACATCATTGATCTAAGAATGAAATGGGTCTTCTTTCAAGGCGGCGATATAATTGAAGTTATTAAAGAGGTTTGGGGAAATGTTTTGTAGAGGAATCTTTGTGATTTCCTCAAGTACGTCTCAAACATCCTATTCATTATTGGAGATAAGGATATGGCAAAAGGCACTCGACAAGCACTATATAAGGGAAAACATAGGAAGAATTTGGAAGCGGGGAATGAGAATGCAAATTGGGTCCTTAGTATTTCGTTGCCTATAATTGGGAGGGAATTCTTAGGCCTTGCATCAATGGGGTTGTCAAGGAGATTGAGAGAATGGTGGCTTTGATGCATGAGGTTGCAACAATTCGTGAATTCCTTATAGGTAGATGGACGTTTTGGGTCTTTTAGTGATTGAACTTATACAAATTGGAGATGGACGTTTTGGGTCTTTTAGCGACTTTCAAACATAATGTAGAATAGGAGCAGTTCAACATGGCTAAGAGCAAAAAAGGCCACCAAATTCTCTCTACATAGCGTTGGGCTGGTCAAGGGCAGATGAGATGTACGAGCATTGCTTCATCGAGCCTGAGCTTGAAGATATCGATATCATATAACTGCTAGATATATTACTAAAAATAGAATGTTGTAAATATACTTTTACATGTTTTGTTTGGTTAAATAGCTTTTATTTATTTTTGATAGCCTTTTGAAATGACCTTTTGTGCTCTCAGAGCCCCCTATTCACATGGTGTAAAACTTAAGAAATATTTGATATTATGTTATTAATGAAAAGGGTGAGGGCCATAAACCGTCTTTTGATTGATTAAAAAAAATTAAGAAAGGCTTTTAGAAGTTTGATATTAATTATCTAAAAAAGGGTAAAAAATGTGGAGAAAACTTTAAAAAGGAAAAATGAGTTGAAAATAAATATGAGTTTAAAAAAAAATTATTTGAAAGTTTTGGGAAAGAAATCTTGGTCTTTGGAAAAAAGATAGATAACATAATTCATTAGGAAGATGACCAATGCTTTGTTAAATGACTTGTTAGCTTTTAAAAGTTAGTGGCTTATAATGATCATGTGGGTAACAATATATCCAATGTAAACCCGTCATACAAAAGCATAGTGGTTGTGATCAAATAATCAAATCAATTATGTAGTGAGCATTATATGTACAAGTCTAGGCAATAATATTAACATCATGTTGAATGAAATTCATGAGTGCGCAATTTTCCTTAGAATAAGGAAACTCTCCTTTGGATGGCTTGCAAATTGTGTTCAAATCTAAATGGACATGAAATTAAACATTTGCAACTAGTAAGTGATAAGAAGCATGGATGGGATGAGTGAGTTGAGTATCATATTCCTCTGCTTATACAATATATTTTAAGATAGATATTTCTAAGTACAATATTATTTTTATTTGAGGCTATTGATTGATAAACTAAAAGTTAAACATCATTCTTATTTGAATTTTGCATAGATTGAACATACTTCAAGAAAGTGGTATGATTGAGGATGTCAAGAAAAGGAAAGATTCCTTAGTGGCTAGGATGTGTATTTTGGGAAATTTTTTGAAAATATTTAAAATAATTATTTTGGATATAGATTAACGATATAAAAATGATAACATCATTTCTCTTTTTACATCAACAAGAAATAAAAAATTATGGTTGTCTAGATGGTAGAGGTGTCACATGGAAGTGGTACACTTGATGATGTCAAAAAAAAACAAAAGGATTCATTATTATTGGTGAGTTTTTGAAAGAAGAAAACAAAGAATCCTAGGATGGTGATCACAATTTTAATTGATTGGTATGCTTTACTAGACTATCTTAATCAATTAGTATTTCTCGGTTTGGAATACCTTGCAAAACTTTTATAATGAATTTCAAAACATCTAGTATTGGAAGCTTATCTTGGAGGTCTTTCATTTGGTGTAAAATACAAAATAAGTATGCATAAGGTTAAAAAAATGTGACATGCAAGGGTTGAATTGTTGAACAAGACGTGATGTACAAGAGTTATATCTCTCATCTTTTTTGATGGGTAATGATTTTAAGAATGATTATCAAAATCTTAAATTGTCAAAGTTTTTTTTTTTTTAGGAATGACAATAAGAACAAAACAACTAAAAGGAGTACATCAATAAAATTTGGTGAAATGATAAGAAAGATAATAATCATTTCAAACAATAGAGCTGTAAGAAGCTATGCTTTATGAGGGAGATCACTTAGACAAAAGTGAGAATGACATAGGTATTGGTAATATTATGTGATCTAGCAATTTTGATCTTGTTAGTGCACAATCGACTCAAGGTGAATTTCAACTAATAATATCACTAACCATATCACACATCCTCAAAGATTTTAGGAATGAAGGGTATATAAAAAGTTGAAAGCAACAATTCTTATTAATTATGGAAGCACAAACAACTTGATTAATTCAACAACCACCTCAATGTTTATCTACTTTGTAAAAGAGTATGATGTCATGGTAGTCTATTGCATTAAATGTGTCAAGAAATATGTTGTAAGTCCAAATTAATTGTGCAAGATTCAACTTTCAACTCAAAATTCAAGTCTTTACCTATGATTGGGGATGATATAATATCAGGGGTTAAATGGTTACAAAAGCTTGACACATTTTCACAAAATCTTGAAGTCGTCTAGTTTTTAAATGGCAAATTTGACAATTTGTAAACAATTCAAAACCTCATTCAACAAGAATAGTATCATTTCATAGAATTGGAAATAATGATTTGGAGACAATGGCTACAAATTGGATATTATGCTATTGAAGTGGTTAACATGAGAAAAGGTGAAAATGAAAGAAAATAATGTAATAAGTTACACAAAGAAGTGGATAAAAAAGCAATGAATGAATAATTTTTAAAGGCTTTTTGATTAAGGATACTTTTAAAACAAGATAATAAACACATAATTGAAAGTAAATAAAGTTATGCTTTTTTTAGTCTCAAGTGTTTGATATCCTCGTCTTCATCACCTATATTGGTTTTAGAGGAATGAATATGACAACTATTAAAGAAAAAAATTAGAATACCATCTATTGATGATATCTTGGGTGCATTACATAATAAAAGGTATTTACCAAGATGGACCTTTAATGTGGCTATTGTAAGATTCATATCCAACCCAAAGATGCACTTAAAACAATATTTAACGCACATGAAGGACACTCTATGTTTAATGTTTTGTCCTTGAGACTTACAAATCAAATCAATTGACTATGAATAGTATTTTTTAGCCTTTTAAAGAAATTTATCATATTTTTAGAAGATACATGAACTAGTCCTTTTCTAAACTAGATTTTTCCAAGTCAGGTTTGTTTCTTGAGCCCACTACTGAGGTGAGGACTAGCCATCTGCCTTACCTCTGGGTGATCCATCTGCCTTACCGTTGGGTGCCTATAGACCAGATGCCCGCCAGGCCGAGCCCTGTACCATATTATCCTATCTATGGATGAGAGGTCATAGAATGTGATCCTTTAGATTCAATGATTGAAACAATGAGTATTCAAGATTTCAACCCAATAGATTTTGATAATTGCAAACTCATTTCCAATGAGAGATTGTGATCCATGTATGCTAGAGATGCTTGCCATTACATATGCTTTGGCCAAGTGAAGGCATGTTAAAGAGATGCTTGGTGTTTATATGCACTTGTTAGTAATTCTCTTGTTAAGATTGATCATAATAATTTTAAATATTTGGGGAAGTTAGAAGAAGCCTAATAGATATTCTAAAAAGATTTTGAAATAGGGGGAAATTATGATGGATTTCAAGGCGTCGAGCAAGAAATGCTTGGAAAGAGTAGAGGAAAATGGAGAGGATGAGGATGACAATGAAGGTTTTGTAGAGGATTCTGTTGGGGAGTTTGAGGACGTATGGAATCATTCTCTAGATGAAGAGAAGGAAGAGAAACTACTCAACATTTGGTTGGAGACCAAGCAACATTCTATGTCTCCCTATAAGGCAACATTTTCTAGTGTGTTGGTTCAAGTTTCGCGAGGGGTTCTTGTCTTTCATTAGATCCTTCAATTGGGAAGGATTTTGGAGGCTTTGGCAAGGTTTGAGTAGGAGTTTTCTCCTTCCCCCTACCTTCCAAAAGAAAAATGTTGTAGCTATTGAGGGTCATCAGTCATGTTTGGAGGTAGGGACCCTTCTTTCCCTTCTGGTGACTAAGATTCATACTAGCCCCTCTTGTATGCGTGTCTTGAAGGTTGAGGTGGATTCTTTTGAAAGTCAAGAGGTGTTTGATGGTTAGAGGACTACAGTGTTAGGTGTTGATGGTTCTATTACTCAGTGCCTAGTGCCTGAGGAGGAGGAACATGGAAAGTTTGAGGCATTGCCAAATATGGATGTTGTCTATGAAATTCATGGGCTAAAGTTGTGTTAAATAGTGTGTGTCTTTGCCCTTATTCTCCATGCTAGTTGGGGTGAGTCAAGGTTTGTCTCTTAGCCATTGTCAATAGAGCTACTTAAAGCTTGAGAACTCTCTTATAGTGAGGCTTATGGGAGTGAGGTCAAACATTGATGCTTTTAGGAACATGGGTAAAAGTTATTTCTATTAAAAAGTGTGTGGCACTGCCCTTATTCTCCATGCTAGTTGGGGTGAGGTAGGGTCTTTCTCTTAGGATTATGGACTCTGTTATTAATAGAGTTGCCCAAAGCTTGAGAACTCTCTTATAGCAAGGCCTATGGGAGCAAGGCTAAACCTTGATGCTTTTAGGAAATGAGCCAAAATATAATGGAACCACTACAACCACTTTGAGATTGTACCTATGGTGAAGATCTTATTTTTTTATCTCTCTCAAGCCATGGAGATTGTTTTTGAACTTTGTTGGATGACCCATGGTTTATAGGCAAGTCTATAATTTTCCTTAAGAAGTGGACTTCATGCTTTGATCATAAGAAGGAATGCATGATAGAGTTCTTATTTGGGTGAAACTTGTGAGCTTGCATTTGGAATTTTGGGAGGCAGAGGTCTTTAAAGGTATAACGTTTAAGTTAGTTAGCTCATTGCTTTTGACCTAGTGACCTTTTCTAGGAAATATTTGTTGTTTCCTAGATTTTGTGTGTATGCAGACGTGGGTAAGGTTCTTCCATATTCAATGACCTTGTCCTACAAATTGGGTGAATGGGTGCAACATATTGTTTATGAGGACACAATAATGTGTCAAAATTCCCATATCACTGGCCACTCCACCTTTTAGTGCTTAGTCAACAGGTGGTAAAAAAAAACCTAGAAGAAAAAGGATCATAAGGCACTTGGTCATCCTTGGTGTGATGTGGAGCCATTGTTGGATATTGTTGTTGTGAGTGAAGAAGACTTTGGTGAGTAGGTCTCTAAGGTAGATTATAGAGAACAAATCCCAATCATTAAGGATAGATGTGTGGAGCTTCAGATTGAAAAAGCTTGCATCCCTTCTTGTGATCTCTAGTACTCACCCAATGGACCTTCTCCTAATAGGGATAAAGGGAAAATGAAAAAGGATGTGAGCTATTTTAGTCAACCTAAGGATTCTTTTGAGGTAGGGTCAACACCTAAATATGAGTTTCTAGCTAGGAAGTAAAGGTGATGCACAATTTCTATCAGTGGAAACAATGGTAAATTTCAAATCTCTCTAGAGTGGTTCAATTTTAAGCCACCTTGAGTTTATATTTCTTTGGTTTTTTACTATGTTTGGGTTGTTTCTTACTCATTTTCGGGAGTTGTGTGTGTTGTAGTATGTTTTCAACCCTAGTGTTGACCACTCCTTGATGTTGTTTCTTCACTATTTGTAGTTCTTCATTGATAGATCTTTCTTAATCTTTGTATAAGGTTGGGGACCCTTTCAAAACCCTCTCATTTACCCTTAATAAAAAAAGCAATCTTAAATATTTGCTCAATAGAGAACCTTGTTTCGTAAACAACAAAATTTGATAAAGAAGATTCAAGGTTTTTAACTTTGGAATTCTAATGTAATGGGGAAAGATAATGCTATTGCAAATTTAATTGATTTGGAAAACATTCAAGCCATCCAATTGGTAGCCTTGTACAAATTTTTAAAATAATTTTTAATAATTTTTTACATTTTTGAGGTCCTTTAAAATTGAATTTGGAGATGCGACAATTTGATTTTACTTATGTTTCAACCTAATCTAGATTAATTAGTTCATAAATTAATATTCTTAACACAAATATTAACTTTGATTTTTGAGTAACATGCTAGGAGTTATGACCCTGCCAAGTAGGGGTATCAAAATTAAACTCTTAAGTGTTTTCAATTTTCTAGTAATTTTGTCCTAAGCTAGTTTATTTCTTCCAAAAAGTACACAAGTCACAACTACCAAGTGTGGTGACTCTTTAGTTCTCATCAAGAACCCTAATTTACTATTTTTAGTATGTTTTTAGTTTCTTCTATGAAAAGCTTAATAATGGCTAGATTGAAAGCATTTAATCAAAGTAGAAGAAGTAAACATCTCCTATAGAGTTTTCTTGTTTCTATAAGCTCCGAGTTGAAAAAAATCTATTTTGTTCAATTATTTAGTAATTATCAATCTAGTGTTGTTTGAGTTTTGTTCATTATTGCTTATAATACATTAAGTTCCTCAAATAGTGCATTGTCCTCTAAATTGTTATCTTAATTTAAATCAGTAGTAGTAAAACTTATTTGCTCCCTTATGTACCATTGAATGTGATCCATGTTGGGACCTAATTTGAAAATTTTAAATCCATCTAAGTCCTTTCCTATTTTGTCTGTATTTTGCCTTTTGTTTTCCCCATTGAGCTTATTATGTGTTTGAAAAGCTTCAAAAAAGCCTCCAAAAATGTTTAAGTCCTTCCAAAAACTTCTAAGTATAATCCTTTTGGCATGTTCACCAGTTCACGAACCCATCAAAATCTCGAAGGGCATTGTAATTTGGCTTTTTAGAAGGTTTGTGAACTAGCAAACCTACCGAAAAGGTTCACGAGTTCTTATATTGCCTAAATGTCAAAAGGTTGAATACAAAGCAAAGGTGGATGAACATATTTGACATTTCAGCAGGTTTGCGAATTGGTGAACCTATCAAAAAGGTTCTTTAGTTCGTGAAAAGCCCAAAAGGTCAAAAGAAGAGAAGGAAAGAGAAAGAAAGTGAAACATTTTGACAAGTTCACTAGTTCACTAACTCGTCAAAACCTCGACAAAGAAAGAAGTGACACTTTTTGGCAAGTTCATAAGTTTGTGAACCTGCTGAAACGTCAAAAGGGGATGAAGAGACTGTCGTTTCGGCAAGTTCATGAGTTCGTGAACTTTTCAAATTGCTGAAAAAGAGAGATGGAAAGAAGGAAAGAGGACAAACATTTTGGCAAGTTTGTGAGTTTGCAAACTCCCCAAAATATCAAAAGACAAACAAAAAGAAAAGAAAAGATGAATGTTTTAGCTAGTTCATAGGTTCACGAACTAGCTGAATCATCGAAAAACAAAGCAAATTTTTAAATTTTAAAACATGCTAAGAATAAAAAAGAAAAGGGACATCAAAATAATAAAGTAACTTGACATAATGTAGTGCCAACGTGCATTCAAATGCCCCACTCACCCGGGTGCACCTCAATAAATTTTCAAGAACGCAATGAATGTAGTAGGTGAGTTCTCAACTACCTATTGTACTTGTGTGCAATCAAGGTGATTCATTCTGAGCGGAAATCATTTCAAACATAGATCTTATTCAATGTATATTACGGCAAGATCAAAGAAGATATATATTGTCTTGTTATTGACTTTTAGTTGTTGGTGGTGTTGTGTCATAAAATGTGAACACCACCGTTTTACCCTTAGTTTAGCTTCTAGATGGGCCTCAAATATTTACCCTTATTTATTAGGACCCATTTCAATACCTTTTTGAGTATTAAGCATGTAGTTCTTGATCCTGACGTGCAAAACTAGGAAAAGAATCATAAGGCGGGGCTAAGCATACTTTAAGTGCCCTCTTTTTGGATTATGTGGCTAAAAGACTAGGGCACCCAAGCACCCTGGGCCCTCCTTTAGCTTTCCCTAAATTGTGGCCTTGTTAGCTTAGGTCCCTTAAAACATTCCTAATGTCGGCCTTATGTGGTTTAACTCTCCAGAAATCAATGTGAATGCATATAAAAGTAAGTTATTCCATTCATTTGAACATCTAACTCTCTTTAGCGAAATCTTGGCACTCTCTCTCTCTCTCACACACACACTCTCTCTTTCTCTCTCATGCTCTCTACAACTCTCTCTTGTGGATTATTGTTGCGGCATTAACATATTGTAGGTATTGTGAAGATCTTGGAGGCTACACCAACTTCTTGAGTCAAGTTGTGACACTGTCTACAAGCATACAAGTGTTTCCATGCTCATGGTGACCTCTTTCCTTCATGCTTTTCTCTAGCATTTTGTTCTATTTCAGATTTGCCTTTTCCCTCCTAGGGCACGCACTCTTTATCAATCATATTTGTTCTTGTGGAGGTGGAAACACCATTCATGGGGCTTGACTAATGCAAGCTCCTAAATAACACCCAACCTTTTTCCCACTTTTCATGTGTGCAGATCAAATAGATATGTTTCAAAAGGTGATCTCTGGGAAGAAGACTAAGGTTGATGTTACAGATTTGACAGAAGAATCAGTTTCTGAAAACCCTAATTTGGGACCAGGGCACTCAAGCGCCCTTGTCCTAGGTATTCTAATCTCCAAAATCAGGTTCTAAATTGTTCACTAATCTCTACTATCCATTTGGTAGCTGGGTTTTTTATTCTGATAGTCTGTTGTACACCGATCTTTGTTAATTAGGGTTTCGTGTCATCATTGTAGCTTGATTGATTGGATTTGGTTAATTCCTCCTATATACAACAAAAGGGTAGAACCCTTGTATTTTGGCTCTCCTTCTAAGGTAGAAGCTAAGCTCGGTTGGTTCCCCAATGTTTTGTAGAAGAGGGTTTGACCTAGTTTGATCTATTGAGCCAGTCTCTCTTTTCTACATAACATTTTGGTGAACCCATTGTTTCTTACACTTTGACAACCTTCTTGCACCAGATCTGAGATTTATTCTACCCTAGATCAGATTACAATTCATTCATTCATCATTTTGCATAATTATATAGCTTAATCTTGCATTATTTCATTGTTAGGGTTTGAAAAAACCTTGTATTTTAGGAAATTTGGCTAATCTTCAACCTAGGGTTCTAGATTGGCGTGTTGTTGTAAATCTTGTTGCATTATTGAATTGATTAAAGGGTTTTAAGTTGCTGTACCTTATCATCCTTGTTGTTCTAGGGCATTTTGCATATTTTGCAATGAAAAAAGTGAAAAAATTAAGCATTTTAGTCTTAGAGAAAAGCATATTTGTGCATTGTTTCATTGCATATGTTGTAGATCATCATAGAAAAATTTAAATCTCTAATTTTCGCATCAGATATGATTCATTTTCAGTAGTTGATCATTTCATGGTGTTGCATCTTGCATTTGAAATTCTCATTTGTTAGGGTTTTGTTGAAAAGCTTGCATTTATGAAAAACCTAGTCAAATTCAAAACCTAGGGTTTGTTATTGAAACCTTGCTTCAGATTTTTTTGATGTCAAACATTTCAAATCTGATCTTGTATTGCTATATCATTTCATAAATTTCATTCATGTTCAAAAATAAAGCTTGCATCGAAAAATTTTGGTCTAGAAGTGAGCATTTAAGATCTAGGGTTTGATGGTAAAACCCTAGCTAGTCTTGCATTTAATGATTAAATTGGAAATCTTATTTTTAGATTTTTTCCATGTTGAATGATTGTTAAATCTGATTTTAAGTTTCTGTAACTCATCATATGTGTCATATTTGATTAAATGTGAAAGTAAGAACATTCATGCATTCATTTTCTCTTTGAAATTTCAAAAGAAAAAAAAACAAAAGTTGTCTAGATTCATGTGACACTTGTGCATCTTCATCAAAATCAAAGTTATCTAAATCTTTGTGGACACATCATTTAGGCACTTCATTGGCACATTCTACACATCCTATATTTGCAAGACTTAGTTGTTGTGGTTACCAAGAATATCACAATTTTTGGAAGACCCTGCTTCTCTTGCACTTTTAGGTTTTTGATTGCAATCTCATTTTCACATTTGTGGTACTTGATTAATGAATAGATTTGATTGTGGTTCCATATCATATTTGCATATAATAGACAAAAGACATTCCATCATGGACGCTCCTGGTTGGCCATCTTTGGAATCTTTGTACACATACATTACAGATTTTGAGACTTTTGTTAAATTCACTAATATGCATCCTTATGTTTTAGATCACATAGCATCCATGTATGATATCAACATTTCTAAATGTTCCACATATGAATTCCTTTGTTATATATATGATTTTGATAGCTTCACAACCCTCATGGATGTGTATCCTTTGATATTAGAGGATCTAACCAAATTCATCTCCACAGATAGTCATGAGAAAGATGACCATGATAGTTCTTCTTCTACTTCTACTACAAGTCATGATAATGCCATGTCTATTTCTATAGATCTACTTTCTAAAACATGTGATGGTGACCTATCCTTGTCTATTTCACCCTATGATTTGGATCCCTCTCCCAAAAATTTTCCCACTTGTGAGGATATTTTGGCTCAAGAGGATGAAATCATTGATACATTTATTAACATCACTCTACCCTCTCTTCTTTCAATTCTCTCGCTTCAAAAGATGAAGAATTAGTGGATGAAGAGCCTTTTCCTACAAAGGATCCTCCATGGGTAGATAATGGGCATTCACCTCATCATCCTAAATCTTCTATTTCTAACATAGCACATGAGGTTTCTATGGCTCATCCTAGGGATCTTCCCCCTTTGGTTGAATGTTCAAGTACCTTGGGCATCACTAAGGATGTGAAGACCTTGGATGTTAGTCCTTTGGCTGCATGTTCAAGCCCCTTGGACATCACTAAGGATGCAATAATCAACAATTTTAAAAACACTTTACCCTCCCTTCATTCCAATGCTCTCCCTTCAAAAGATGAAGCATTAGTGGATGAGGAGTGCTCTCTCACATTAAATCCCTTGGGCATGGATTTTGAGCTTAATAAAAAAGAAAACAATGTCAATTCAATCCATTAATAGACTTATTCCACCCACTAAGGGGATAGTGGATAAGTGTACTAACGTTCCTAAAGTTATTGTGCATAAGACACCTAATACACCTACTCGCTTCAAATCAGTGATTACGGTTCAAGGTGATCCAACACCACCTTGACCCCAGGGTTATTCTCTCAATTATGAAAAATAAATCACTCAAAGAAATCACGGTATTCAATATGTGTCATAGCAATCTCATTATGATGTGGTTTTTCACACATACAACACCTGTAATAACAAACAAAGTAAGAAAGCACCGAGTGTGCCCATTTCTCTCCCACCTTCTTAACCTATCCTACCTGAAGCACCTCGTCTTCCTACTCATATTGGTAAAGAATATGATCTTATCAAGCAGCTCTGCGCTACTCTAGCTAAGATCTCTCTATGGGATTTAATACAAACATCACCTACATACCACAAAATGCTCCATGAGGCTCTACAAAAGGTGAGTGTTTCACCTATTGTTCATCTGAATGATGTAGCATCTCTGTTAGATTGTATGGAGGCGACAACATCCGATATATCATTTCAACAACATGAGTTACCTCCCATAGAAGTTCAAAACCAAAATGAGCCTCTCATGATAATCATCATATTTGGTAACAAGAGGATAAGACACACTATGATTGATGGTAGATCAGGTCTTAATGTTTGTGGAATAGATTTGTTACTTAAACTTAATGTTAATACATCTTTAATTCAACAAGATAAACTCAACATTTGTGGCTTTGATGTAGTATCTACCTATATTTTGTTTAAATGGATAATTATTTGAGAATTATATTTTGGTTTGTGTAGTGGTTAGTTTGATAATCAAACTATGAACATTAATATTGTTATTATTTCGATTAAGAGAAAACTAAATGCTTTATGAAATTAATAGATATTTAATTCTTTATTTAAAAGTTATTTTTGGAGTATTGATAAAATTATGCATAGATATTTTGTAAGGAATATTTTGGTTGAATTGAATTGACTAGTTAATGTTTAAGAAAGTTTTAATTATTGATTTAGAGAAAAGAGATTGTGTGGGAAATATAAATATAGTTTCTTTTTATCATGATATTATAGTATTTTATTTGAAAGGGAAAGATGAAGAGTTGGAAAAATTTTATTTAAAAGGGGAAAAGTGATTCATTTGCACACACTCTTTCACTCTCTCATTCTTTGGAAAAAAGAAAAGGTTAAAGTAAACTTTGTAACTGAATCTTTCTGTATGAAGAATGGTGTCTTTCTGTAAAGTTTGCTGGTGGATTTTGTGAAGAAGAATTAGGGAGAAAATGGAAGAATGGCTGGAAAACGACAAGGGCTGCTCCTAACTTGGACAACCAAGGTAGGAAAATATTTTTTTATGTATTAAATTTTTCTTATATTTGTGTTGAATGTGTGTAAGTGTTAAGATAAATGTTATAATTTGTGAACAAGTGTTGAAGAATATAGGAATGTAATTGATCTGAAATAATAAGAGAATGGAGGAATGCCTCTTGGGGATTATTGCATATAAAAAATAGTCGGTGTTGTGAATTATGGAGTTGGGATCAGAATAAATGAGAGTATTGTTATTATTTGGGAGCTACTGTGTTTTGAATGGGAGTACTGGGTATTAATTATGTGGGAGCTACCGTGTATTATTGGGAGTGCTGTGTATTAATTATGCGGGAGTACTCTTTAATCTTTGGGAGTTACTGCGTATTAATTATGTGGGAGTACTCTTTAATCTTTGGGAGTTACTGTGTATTAATTATGTGGGAGCTACTATGTATTATTGGGAGTACTCTTTAATCTTTGGGAGTTACTGTGATGTTTGTGGGAGCTACTGTGAATACTGTATGTGGGAGCTACTATGATTGCTTGAGGGAGCTATTGTGTGAAGAATATGTAAAAGAGGAGCTACAGAAAGACACCCAATAGGATTCCCCATTTCTCTATTGTATACTGGAAATAAAATTTGTGTTTAATTTTTTGAGGAGCAACATAAATTTGTTATAAATGCTTGGGGGTGGATTTGACTGGGTTGATTCTAAGGTTGGGAGGTGAGCTGATTTGTGTTGCTCTGCTTCTTTACAGCATGCAAATTCTTTTTGATACTTCTTTAAATTGTGCCTATGAAGTCATGTAACTGTTTATCTCTGATTTATTTATTCTGAATGAGGAAGTTGTTTGAAATAGAAAGTAGAAGACATCTAATTTTTTCGGGTAAAGAATACAGACAACCGCTTCAATGCAAGTAAACTATTATGTATTCTAATCTTATGTTGATTTCATTATTAACACTGTTACATTATTTGAGGATAAAAGAATTATACAGTAGATGAAGAATGATAATATTTGATTAATCTCCAAAGGATATTATATTATTTTAGTTTTCAAAACAATAAATCCATCATAACACTGATTCATGGCATCATCAAGAAATGATAATTGTTATTGATTATTTAGTATTGAGATTTTCCAGTGGCGTTATTTCATGATAGGAGTCACAGCAAGGAGACAAGAAGACCATCACTACAGTGATCTACTTGTAATGCATGATTGGTGTGGTCATCTAATTTGTTATTTAATATTTGTAACGCATTATTAATGTTTAATTTAATTAAAAATCATTTGTTTTCTTCAATAGAACCGAGTGATCCCTAATTTGAAAGATGCTCCTCTTGAAAGAAAACTTGGATTATTGCATTTCGAGCTCCTATTACAATTTGTGTTGAATGAAGGATTCGCGACACGCAAGTCTATCATCTTGTAATTATTTTGCATCTATGTTTTAACATTATTGAGCCTTTGTATAAGTTTAGGGTAAACATTTTTGTATGATCCATTATCTGATGAATCAACTGCAATAGTAATGAGTCTGTGACATAATTAGAACTTGTCATAATTTCCCAGCGATACTTCCATTTTGTAACGGATGGAATTTAGAAATATATATTTAAAGTTAGAGTTCATGGAGTCGTACATAAGGAAATGTATGATCAATTTTATCCAAGGTTTGTTTTATGTGATTGTAATTCTATCCTATTATGTGATCATTGTTGTCTTCCATTAACGTATTTAACTTAGATCTTTATGAATATTTATTATCGTGCGTTAGAATGGATTTAAAGCCTTAAGCCTCAATTTCCTTTATCTTTGTTCGTCGTCTTATAGACCCGTTGATGTCATTACTAAGTTAATGATTTTGTGTAGTTTGTTTAATTTTGTTTTTATGAATTGTTATGATAAATAATAGCAGAAGTTAGATATCGTTTAGTGAATTATTATTTCATGTGATTATTTAATATAATAATATATTTTATTTCTGTTATATTTCAGTGGGAATGCAAGGAATAAATAAAACCAGTTGCTTATTCTCTTAGAGAAACATTTAGAAAAAAAATCTAATAAAGTAAGTGGTGTATTTTTGAGTCTATATAGTAAGTTAGAATATAAGATATCTTTCCTTTTGATATCATTATAAATGAAATTGTATTTTATTATTTCTTAAAATAGACTTGTGTCTCTAAATCAGATAGCTTAATGAAAATTTATATTTCTTAATTGGAAACAAATTGTTCTTTTTCTCACAAACTAAATTTTTCACTCAGCTGATGCTTATCAAGTTTCAAATAGGAGTTGATATCCCTTTTGGTTAATTTACATCATTAGCAAAGAGAGTGTTTTTTTTAGATAATCTTTAATTATTACAATTATTTATTTCCTGTAGGCATTACATAGGTATCAGAGCACCAGGTTGCAACACTTGGGAGCTTTGGGGAGATAGTACTAATGGTAAATAAACTCATTTCTCTTATGTGTATCATGTCATCAAATCAATCTAGTGGGCCAGTTGACCATGGACCCAAATTCTTCAGGCTCTACAAAATCTGGTGAATGTAATTCAAGAAAGATTACCTGTGCAAAGTCAGCAACATACAGAGGGACAACAGTCTATTCCCCAAGATCGTAGTAGAAGTCCTCGATGTAGTAGAGAAGATCATATTGAGGAAGGGGAATCAGGACATTATTCACCACCTCCTCGTAACATTCAAGTTGAGAAACAGTTTTCCTTGGATGTTGAGAAATTAGTTCAAGATTTTTTCTGATTACAACCACAACCATTTTTTGGATCTATTGATGGTACGGAGGTAGAATCTTGGTTAATCAGTCTTGAGAAGAGTTTTGCATTAAAGACCTATGGAAGCAATCTCAAGGCCAGACTAGCTATTCATCTACTCAAGGATAGTGCAGGTACTTGGTGGTGACAGGAGGAGAGAAAGAGGCATTTGACTCTGGAGAGTATAACTTGGGAAGTTTTCTTAGAGATTTTGAAGAAAATATACATTTCTGATCATTTCTGACAACAAAAAATTGATGAGTTTCATGATCTCAAACAAAGAGGACTCACTGTAGCACAATATGAGAGTAAGTTCTTTGAATTATCTCAGTATGTTGACTATATTCAGGATGAGAAGCTGATGGTAAACCTCTTTATCAGAGAACCCAATTATAACATTGTTGTTCCAGTCCGGTTATTGGAACCTACTACTGTTAAGCAGGCAGCGGAGAAGGCACTTATTGTGGAAGAAATTTAGCTAAGACACCATGATCACTATCAGAATTCATCCCAATATCAGAACCATAATCAATCTCACTCTTTTGCTAAGAATGGAAACAAGTCTAATTCTTATTCTTCTAGATTAGCACAGTCACAACATAATCAGAAAGCCAAATCGACTCAAGGAGGCCCAGCCAGGTCTTGGCAGAATCCAACTCAAAGAGGAGATCAGAGGACCCAGACACATTTTATTGATTCAGCTTGTCCACAATAAATTTCTCATGGTAGTAAAGCTAGCACTAAAAGATCAACTTTTCAATTTATGGCTCCTCCGAAGGGACCTTGTTTTAATTGTGGCAATAAGGAACACTATGCACAGGTATGTTTTTAAAATAAAGCAGCTTTAGGGGTTTAGCAGTCAACAGTTTCAGAGCCTACAGTGGGAGATGTGGGTAGATCCCATCGAGTCCTTGCAGCTACTAAAAATCGGCAAGTAGATCATCAAGCTTCTGTGATAGAGGTTCCCAGAAAAATTGGTAAGGTTTTTGTTTCTATTCTTTTTGATTCAAGTGCTATAGATTCCTTTATTTCACCTTCAGTACTGGAAAAGTGTGGGCTGGTGGTTTCTAAGCAAAATGTTAATTAGGATGTGGAATTAGCCTCTGGTGCTAGGATGTCGGTCAATTCTTTAATTAAAGATTGTCAATTAGAGCTTAGCCCTTTTTCTACCAAAGCAGATTTTAGGGTGATACCTTTGGGGTCATATGAGATAATTTTAGGTATGGATTGGATGAATGCTCATGAAGAAAAATTAGATTGCCGACACAAGTCTGTTGAATGTTTAGATGATTTGGGCAAAAAGGTAGTTGTTTCAGAAATTAAAAGACCAGTATCTCTTAGGATGATTTCAGCTATGCAGCCCAAACGATGTATGAGAAAAGGATGTCAATTCTTTGCTATTTCCATTAGTGACCATTTAGAGGAGAAGCCTGATACTTACTTAGATGATCATCCTATTCTTTGAGAGTTTGTTGATGTGTTTCCCTCTTAGCTTTCTAGTATGCCACCTAAAAGGGAGATTGTTTTCCATATTGATTTGGTTCCGAGAGCACAACCAATTTCTAAGGCTCCTTAAAGAGTGACTACACAAGAACTGCAAGAGCTCAAGTTACAGTTGGAGGAGTTGTTAGAAAAAGGCCATATTCGTCCCAGTGTATCTCCATGGGGAGCACCTGTAATTTTTGTTAAAAAGAAGGATGGCACTCTTCGTCTTTGCATAGATTACAGGCAGCTTAACAAGCTCAGCATCAAGAATCATTATCCTTTGCCAAGAATAGATGATCTTTTCAACCAGATTCAGGGAGCAAAGATTTTCTCCAAAATAGATCTTAAATATGGATACCATCAGTTGAGGATTGTTGAAGCTGACATTCATAAGACAACATTTCGCACAAGATATGGTCATTATGAGTTTACTATTGTTCCTTTTGGTTTAACTAATGCCCCAACAGTTTTTATGAGTTTGATGAATGGTGTCTTTAGAACTTTTCTAGACCAGTTTGTGGTAATTTTTCTAGATGATATTCTGATCTATTCCTACACTGTGGAGGAGCGCAAAGAGCATTTGCGATAGGTTTTGTAATTTTTAAGGGAAAATCAGTTGTATGCAAATATCTCAAAGTGTGAATTTTTCCAAACAAAGATATAGTATCTAGGGCATATTATTTCAAGTGATGGCATTTCCGTAGATCCTTCCAAGATTCAGGCTATTCTAGAATGGCCTGCTCCCACTAATGTAGCTGAGGTCAGGAGTTTTATGGGCTTAGTCGATTATTACAGAAGGTTCGTAGAAGGTTTCTCCAGGATTGCTAATCCTATCACTTCTCTCCAATGGCAAGACAAGAAATTTTTTTGGTTTGAACAATGCGAAAGAGCTTTTCAAATCCTAAAAGAGAAGATTACTAGTGCACCTATTTTAGCTATTCCAGATCCAACTGGCGATTTTGTTGTTTGTACAGATGTGTCTATTGAAGGTATTGGAGTTGTTCTTATGTAGGAAGGTCATGTGATAGCCTTTGAGTCTCACAAATTGAGGAATCATGAGCTTAATTGATAACACATGATTTGGAGTTAGCTGCAGTGGTTCATGCTTTGACCAAATGGTGACATTTTCTTCTTAGGCATAGATTCAAGTGGCACTCTGATCATTGAAGCTTACTGTATATCTTTTCTTAGCCTAATTTGAATGCTCAACAACGTAGGCGGATGGAATTTCTATGTGAATATGATTTTGAGATCCATTATATCAAGGGAACAAAAAATGTTGTAGTTGATGCTCTTAGTAGGCGACGACATGAGTTGTTATCTTTGATTGTTAAGACAGATCTCAGAGGACATATTTTAGAGTTGTTTTCTTAGGATGATTTGTATTGTGAGATTATTCAGTTTCAGAGTCCTTTGAAGGACAAGTTTGAGGGATATTCAGTGGATGCTAATGGGTTACTTTAACATCATGGTCATATATATGTTCCTTATTTTGGTGATCTTAGAGGTTTAATTCTAGCTGAGGCTCATAGAGCACCTTATGTGGCTCATCCTAGTGTAAAAAAATGCATGTAGACCTATGAAAGCTGTACTTTTGGGCAGGTATGCAGAAGGATATTATAGATTTTGTTGCTTGCTGTTTGGAGTGCCAAAGAGTAAAAGTAGAACATCAACATCTGGTTGGTCTTTTGTACCCTCATGCAATTCCAGAATGGAAATGGCATGTGATTTCTATGGATTTCATTATGGGATTACCATTGACTGCTCGTCAACATGATGCAATAATGGTGACTGTGGATAAGTTAACAAAAGTAGCACATTTCTCTGCAATGAGTTCTTCCTATAATGTTGCCTCAATAGCTAGGGTCTTTCTTCACGACATAGTTCGACTCCATGGAGTGCCAAAGAAGATCATCTCAGATAGAGATCCATTTTTCACCTCATCTTTTTCGACTGCTCTTCAGTAAGCTTTAGGGACTCAACTCAACTTCAACATTGCCTATCATCAAGTGACAGATGGACAGACTAAAAGAGTGAACCAAGTTTTGGAGGATATGCTTAGGATGTATGAATGGATCAACAATCTTGTTAGGAGGATTACTTGCATTTAGTTGAGTTTACATACAACAATGGGCACCACAGTTCACTCAGGATGGCACCTTTTGAGGCTCTTTATGGTAGACCTTGTAGAACTCCTTTGAGTTGGGATCGATTAGAGTATCAAGTCACTGTTGGGCCTGAGTTAGTTCAAGATATGGAGTAGCAGGTGAACCGGATTCATGATCAGTTGCAAGTAGCTCAAGATCGACAAAAGTAGTATGCTAACACCAGGAGAGTTGATCGCAAGTTCTAGATTGGGGAGAAAGTATTTCTTTGAGTGAGACCCTATAAGAGCTCTATCCGTTATGGAAAAGGCTCTAAGTTGGCACCCAGATATGTTGGCCCTTTTGAAATTTTAGAGAGGATAGGCCCAGTTGCATATTGTTTGGCTTTACCACCTAGCTTGTCACGCATCCATAATGTTTTTCATGTATGTTTGCTTAAGAAATATGTATCAGATTCTTCTCATGCATTGGAGTGGGATGCTTTACAGGTGGCACAGGATGGACAACTAATACTAGAACCAATTCACATTTTGGATCAACGAATAATGGTTTTGTGAGGAAGATAGCTGGATTAGGTTAGGGTCCAGTGGGACCCCTAAGATGAATCTTCTGCTACGTGGGAAGAAACAATCAGGATGAAGTGTTTGTTTCCTTATCTATTTGATAGCTTCCAGGAGGAAGCCTGGATCTTAGAGGGGGAGAATGTAGCACCTACCTATATTTTGTTTAGATAATATTTGAACATTATATTTTGGTTTGTGTAGTAGTTAGTTTGATAATCAAACCATGAACATTAATATTGTTATTATTATTATTATTATTATTATTAGGAGAAAACTTATGCTTTATGAAATTAATAGATATTTAATTCTTTATTTAAAAGTTATTTTTGGAGTATTGATAAAATTATGCTTAGATATTTTGTGAGGAATATTTTGGTTGAATTGAATTGACTAGTTAATGTTTTAAAAAGTTTTAATAATTGATTTAGAGAAAAGAGATTGTGTGGGAAATATAAATATAGTTTCTTTTTATCATGATATTATATTATTTTATTTGAAAGGGAAAGATGAAGAGTTGGAAAATTTCAATTAAAAGGGGGAAGGTGATTCATTTGCATGCACTCTTTCACTCTCTCATTCTTTGGAAAAAAGAAAAGGTTAAAGTAAACTTTGTAATTGAATTATATTATATTTATTTGGGAGCTACTATGTTTTGAATGGGAGTATTGTGTATTAATTATGTGGGAGCTACCGTGTATTATTGGGAGTGTTGTGTATTAATTATGTGGGAGCTACTGTGTATTATTGGGAGTACTGTGTATTAATTATGTGGGAGCTACTGTGTATTATTAGGAGTACTTTTTAATCTTTGGGAGTTACTATGATGTTTGTGGGAGCTACTATGAATATTGTATGTGGGAGCTACTGTGATTGCTTGAGGGAGCTACTGTGTGAAGAATATGTAAAAGGGGAGCTACAGAAAGACACCTGAGAGGATTCCCCATTTCTCTATTGTATACTGGAAATAAAATTTGTGTTTAATTTTTTGAGGAGCAACATAATTTGTTATAAATTCTCAGGGGTGGATTCAACTGGGTCAATCCTAAGGTTGGGAGGTGAGGTGATTTGTGTTGCTTTGCTTCTTTACAACATGCAGATTCTTTTTGATACTTCTTTAAATTGTGCCTATGAGGTCATGTAACTATTTATCTCTGATGTATTTATCCTGAATGAGGAGGTCGTTTGAAACAGAAATTAGAAGACATCTAATTTTTGTTGGTAAAGAATATAGACAACCACTTCAATGCAAGTAAACTATTCTGTATTCTAATCTTATGTTGATTTAATTATTAACATTGTTACATTATTTGAGGATAACAAAATTATACAGTAGATGAAGAATGATAAGATTTGATTAATCTCCAAAGGATATTGTATTATTTTAGTTTTCAAAACAATAAATCCATCATAACACCGATTCATGGCATCATCAGGTAATGATAACTGTTATTGATTATTTAGTATTGAGATTGTCCAGTGGCGTTATTTCATGATAGGAGTGACAACAAGGAGAAGAGAAGACCATCACTACAATGATCTACTTGTAATGCATGATTGGTGTAGTCATCTAATTTGTTATTTAATATTTGTAACGCATTATTGATGTTTAATTTAATTTAAAATCATTTGTTTTCTTCAATAGAACCGAGTGATCCTTGATTTGAAAGATGCTCCTCTCTAAAGAAAACTTGGATTATTGCATTTCGAGCTCCTATTACAATCTGTGTTGAATGAAGGATTCGCAGCACACAAGTCTATCATCTTTTAATTATTTTGCATCTATGTTTTAATAGTATTGAGCCTTTGTATAAGTTTAGGGTAAACATTTTTGTATGATCCATTATCTGATGAATCAACTGTAATAGTAATGAGTCTGTGACATAATTAGAACTTGTCATAATTTCCCAGGGACACTTCCTTTTTGTAATGGATGGAATTTAGAAATATATATTTAAAGTCTGAGTTCATTTAGTGGATGGAGTCATACACAAGGAAACATATGATCAATTTTATCCAAGGTCTATTTTATGTGATTGTAATTTCGTCCTATTATGTGATCATTGTTGTCTTCCATTAACATATTTAACTTAGATCTTTATGAATATTTATTATCATGCATTAGAATGAATTTAAAGCCTTAAGCCTCAATTTCCTTGATCTTTGTTTGCCATCTTATAGACCCATTGATGTCATTACTAAGTTAATGATTCTGTGTAGTTTGTTTAATTTCATTTTTATGAATTGTTATGATAAATAATAGTAGAAGTTAGATATCATTTAGTGAATTATTATTTCATGTGATTATTTAATATAATAATATAGTTTATTTCTGTTATATTTTAGTGGGAAGGCAAGGAATAAATAAAACCAGTTGCTTATTCTCTCAAAGAAACATTTAGAAAAAAAATCTAATAGAGTAAGTGGTGTATTTTTGAGTCTATATAGTAAGTTAGAATATAAGATATCTTTCCTTTTGATATCATTATAAATGAAATTGTATTTTATTTTTTCTTAAAATACACTTGTGTGTCTAAATCAGATAGCTTAGTGAAAATTTATATTTCTTAATTGGAAAGAAATTGTTCTTTCTCTCACAAACTAAATTTTTCACTCAACTGTTGCTTATCAAGTTTCAAACAGGAGTTGATATCCCTTTAGGTCAACTTGCATCATTAGCAAAGTGTGTTTTTTTAAGATAATCTTTAATTATTACAATTATTTATTTCCTTAGGGTTCGTTAGAGTTTACACCTTCTTTTGCGGGTGAATATAAAATCTCACCCTCACACCCAAAGACCTCGAAGCTAAATACAATTTCTTCAATACAATCTCCTACTCCTACAAAGTTCAAACTCAAAATAAATATCGATGGAACTTTTGATATTAATGATGATCTGCCTCCTTTAGAAATGGCGGCCATTTGTGATAAAGTATCATCTCAATCAGATGAACCATCTAATTCTAATGCATGTCTTGGTAATGAAGTGGTCTCTTTAGATTTCAACCCTCATGGGCTTATTGAAATAAAGGTTGACCCTCGTCACCATGATAAAAAGAATAATCTGTCTTTATTACATGATAACAATTCTTGTTTCAACAAACCTAGCCATACGACCTCTCTTCGTCCTTTGGTCTTAGAGAAGCGTTATGGGCGTGGATTCAAAATTCTTTCAAAACAAGGATACAATGGAGATGGGTTAGGATGTAAAGAACAAGGACTTAAGGAGCATGTGGAACCAACACCGCACTTGTCTAAAGTAGGTTTCAGTTTCTGACCTTCTCCTATGTTCTCTCCACCATGTTCACAACAAAAAGGTTTTCTTCCTACTCCCCCTACATCTTCTCTTTTATCTCAAGAAGAGTGTATTTTTTTGAGTCTACTCCAAGACCACTTAATCACTCTTCCTACTCCAAAATGCAAAAAGATTCAACAAAATAATCATTCAACACTTTATTGTGCATATCATCGAGCACTAACGAATGCCAAGTCTTGGGTGACAAAATTCAACAACTTCGAACAAGGTTTGGATTTACTTCAAAATATACATCAGATCTTGATTAAATTTACTTCATCAACAATTAAGAAAATCAAACATAACCTGGTCTTGGGACTAGGGTGCCCAGACGGGTCTGGGGTGCTCAAGGAGGACCTGAGCACCCAGCAGGGTCTGGGGTGCTCAGGAGGGACTAGGGCATCCAACAAGGTCTAGGGTGCCACAAGAGGATAGTGGCGCCCCCGAGACCACTAAAAAGTGTCCCTCGAGCACATTTTTGCCTTAGAATGCGATAAAATCATTAAATTAATCACCTTTCTTCCATCTGTACGGCACCTTGTAGCAATGCTCAGTGTCATACCATGACTATGTACAAGCCATTGTGTATCATTCATGTAAGCATCGCCTTGGTTTTCTCATCTTGGGGGCAACCCCTTGTCGCAATGTAGCTTTTGTAAACACATCTCATTTGGGTATGTGCTTTTAGAAAGCTCTCATTTCTTCATCACTCTACCTTAAAGGCAATTGCTCCCTGATGGAGTTAGCAATCACTTTAAGGTGGCGGCATATATAGTGCTATGCACCTTACTTTATTCTTGCTATCTAGGTACTTGTTGATCATCTTGGTTACTCCACTCTCTATGAAAGGATTATGGAAAGCTTGGAAGCAAGAGTCTATCTTGTTTTCGTAAGTTGGAGCTCCTTGCATGTTTGGGAGAAGGTTTGCGCCACCAACTAGAGTTTGGTAGTAAGGTCTCTTTGCCTTCTTATTCTACAAGGCTTCATATAAATCCTCTTGCGAGAGGTGGATTATATATTCCATTGAGTGGAAACACTTTTCTTTAGACAGGTTATGTGTTTGGTGTGTTTGTACTCCTCGTGCTTCTTATCTTTTCTAACTAACCCATTAGCATTCTTGTTTATTGCATCTTCAGGAATGATGCATGCTGATTTAGACACCTTTTAGATCGAGGTCTCTCTTAGCATGTTAACTCAAGGTCTTTTGTTATGTGTTGCTTGTGTTACATTTTGTATGTTTTCCTTGTATGTACTTCCTTAAGTGCTCTGCGTGTATTCCATGTGTATTCCTTGTATACTTTGTGCCTTATATGTGTATGCTTCGTGTCAAGCGTGTATACTTTGTATTGCGTGTATTCATTGTGATTTATCAAGTGTATGCCTTGTTTTATCTTGTGTCTTCTAAAATGCTTCATGTATGTCATGTGTATTATGTGTATGCCAATCATCATAGACTCCTAGAATCCTAAACTTGGGGGCTTGTTCACCCTTCAATTTTGGCAGCATTCTGTGGCTTCTATGTTGTTGTGTTTGAATTGTGTCTTCTCCATCCTTTAGTATGAGTTCGATGTAAGTTCGTACCCACACTAAAGTGGGGGTTAAATGTCATGTCGTAAAATGTGCATGTCACCATTTTACCCTTAGTTTAGCTCCTAGATGGGCCTCAAATATTTACCCTTGTTTATTAGGACCTATTTCAACACCTTTTTGAGCATTAAGCATGTAGTTCTTGATCTTGAGATGCAAAACCTGGAAAAGAATCATAAGGCAAGGCTAATCATACTTTAAGTGCCCTCTTTTAGGATTATGTGGCTAAAGGACTAGGGCGCCCAAGTGCCTTTGGCCCTCCTTTAGCCCTACCCTAAATTGTGGCCTTGTCGGCTTAGGTCCCTTAGAACATTCCTAATGTCGGCCTTATGTGGTTTAACTCTCCAGAAATCAATGGGAATGCATATAAAAGTAAGTTATTCTATTCATTTGAACATCTAATTCTCTCTAGCAAAATCTTGGCACTCTTGCTCTCTCTCTCTCTCTCTCTCATATTCTCTACAACTCTCTCTTGTGGATTATTGCTACAACATTAACATATTGCAAGTCTTGTGAAGATCTTGGAGGCTACACCAACTTCTTGAGTCAAGTTTCAATGTTGTCTACAAGAATACAAGGTTTCCATGCTCATGGTGACATCTTTCCTTCATGCTTTGCTCTAGCATTCTGTTCTATTTCAAATTTATTTCTGCCTTCCTATGGTACACACTCTTTATCGATCATATTTGCTATTATGGAGGTGGTGTTTTTCTGTCTGTGCAGGTTAGACGGATAGGTTTCAGAAGGTGATCTCTGGGAAGAAGACTAAGGTTGTTGTTACAGACTTGACAGAAGAATAAGTTTCTAGAAACCCTAGTTTGGGACCAGGGTGCCCAATTCCCTTGTCTTGGGCATTCTAACCTCTGGAATCAAGTTCTGAATTGTTCACTAATCTCTGTTGTCCATTTGTTTGCTGGGTTTTTTATTCCAACAGTCTATTGTACTCCGATCTTTGTCAACTAGGGTTTCATGTCTTCACTCTAGCTTGATTGATTGGATTTGGTTAATTCCTCCTATATACAACAAAAGGGCAGAACCCCTATAGTTTGGCTCTCCTTCTAAGGTAAAAGCCAAGCTCAGTTTTTGCCCCAATGTTTTGTAGAAGAGGGTTTGACTTAGTTTGATCTATTGAGCTAGTCTCTCTTTTCTACATAACAGGTGGTTGAGCTAATTTTTGGGTCTGCAAGTGCTTCATGGTGATTCTAAGGCATCAAAAAAATCATGTCTAGTTTTTAAGGGTATGGAATCCATCTTGTAACTTGTAGGGAGGATTTTCAATGCACATATTTATGTAATGATATGTCTCCATGGCTATTTGTGATTATTTATAGGAATGTATCATCGTAGATATGTATTATCCATCGCCACATTTGTTGGTGTTATTATAACCATGGTTTGATGTATTTGTGACAATATATAATGGAATACAAATCTTTTGTGTTGGTCTTTCCTTGGTTGCATATGGGTTATTATAGTTATGCTTGGGATTATTAAGTACATCCATTGTATGAGATGTAATCTTTGATTTGTATGTAAATGCATATCTAGTTCTGTAGATGTTCTATTGGATGTGTCTCTTTCATCCCTATATTCTATGAATCTATTACCCAATGGAGTAGGCACCATTCAATATTGGTGAAGGGCCAACACTCTTTTTAATCAATCCTTTGTTCTATTAGTTGTACAAGTAGATTAGGGTGAGATTAGGTTTCACATGTTGTTCATGATTCAATATTATAACCAGGGAATAATCATAGTAACCTTCAATATTTAAATCATCAGAGAATCATGTTATTGCATGCTTGCACCTTGCAAGTTGTGTATATAAAGTAAGTGGATTCATGTTGTGGGGATATCATGTTATTATGTGTGGGTGCATTTGCAAGGTGTAGTAACCACCTTAATTTGAGGTTATATGTGCAGTAGATTAGGTTTTGGCCTAGTGACAACTTTTGGGGTCCAACATACATTGGATACTACTGAAATGTTTCATATTCCTTACCTTTCATTGTGATCAAACCTTATTAAGGGATACCTTTAGGAATACCCTCTCGAGTCTAATTTAGCTCAAATTGCAAGAGAGATTATCTACTATCTTCAATTGGCCTTTAACCATCCTCAATTTGTTGATGAGTCCTTGTTTGTCCTTCTTAATGACATCCCTGACAGGCTGTCGTAAGGTCCTAACACTTTAGTTAAAATATGTCAATTATGTCGACCGGGTAGTGTCCAAAGGTTGTATGCAATAGGGGATCCTTTGGCCATCTCTCTTAGTAGGGTTTTCTAAATTTTTAAAAAGTGTGAAAACATAAATGAGACTAGAAAGCATGAAATTGTTTAAACTAGAAAGCATTCAAATTCCTATTCTAGAAAGCATGTAAACTATCTAAGAATCAACACTTGCAATTTAACTACGAAATTAAAACAAAGGCAACTAAATACTAACTGAAAGTACACCTAACATCTTTTAATCAATAGCTAACAACAGTTTTATGGACAGAGTGGATGCTCCAGAAATTTGAAGTAGATAAAATTCAGAGATCATTAACTTAAAAACACAACCTGCAGGGGCAAACAACAAAGCTAATCACAAAGTCAAATTTATCTAAATATAACATGCATAAAATAGAAATAACAACATTAACGATAAAAATACTTATCTACTCTACAATCCCTCAAGTGGCCAACTCTTGGGCATTCCTACTATCAATTCAAATCACATATGGTACCTTAGCAGCATCAAAGTAAATTCCATTCACCATACTTCCATTATGCAGAACAAATTACTCAAAACAATACTGGCGATATTCATTCACTCGTGGCATAAAAGTGTAATAGTACAAAGAACATAACATAATAGTATTCAAAATATATTATAAAAGCATATCCTTGTTTTGAGCAACTACATATATATACTGCACTACTACAAAATCCTAATTTGTAAATGGCAGGTAAATGCCATTGAGAAAGTCTTAAACAGAATTACAACTAACTGGTGTTCATGACATAAAACATAGTAAAGGTTCTGAGTGGAGCCATAAAGTCTCAAATAGTCTTAACAGAAAATAACATAATGCTTTAAGAGAAGTCTTCCATTATGCATGCCTAAATTTCTGGCGCCCCAACTTCCGACGCTCTGACTTCAACTGCTTGAAGTCCACTCCTTTCATCGGCCATGCATAAGTCCTACACAATTACTCAAAGTCTATATCATTATATCAACATTAGTAGCTAATTCAAATCAATTTGAGAAATAAAGATTTATACACCATTTCATTAAAAGTAGACAATTATTGCTTCTAAAAAAAACAAATTGGCATGGCTAGAGTGGTAGGCAAGAACAAAGAGGGGTATTGAGCTCATCAAAAGAATGAGGTTGCTTATACCTCATCAACCCCCAGCCTCGAAGGTGACAACATACTCTAGGATTGTGGACCTACAGCTTTGGGACCCAACAGTCATAATATTAGAAACTTGAGCTAAAAATAAGAGATCCATCAAATTATCTTCTTGATAGGCACACATGATTAAAGATGGGTATTGAATAATTAATGCCTCCTTATATCCAATCCAAGGTGTTGATGAATGTGTCTTGAGAAAGGGATATCAAAGATGATCCAATTTGTGTAGATGCTCCAAAATGCCCCAATTATGTTGCACAATCCTACAGAAAATTAGTTGGTGGTCAAACTCCTTTTAAGGTCTAGGTAAAATTTGATATCCCCACCTTTGAGGGAAATTGATGTTGATGCTTCTCAAGATTGGATTTATAAATTAGAAAAATATTTTCCTATAAAAAATTTCTTAGATTGAGAAAAATCACATTGCACTCGTGAAATATGAGTCATATGTTCAACAATTGTTAGGAGGCTAGCTATCTAGTCTAGGAGTACTCATGGGAGCTCTATTTTTATGAGGTGATGAAGGAGAATCCCACATAGATATATATGCTGGAAGACATAAAGAAATAATATTTTATTGAAGATACATATATGAATAATAGTACATCCAATGGTAACTATTGTGTCAAAATATAGATCAATCTATAGAAGATTATATTAACATTTTCCATACATTGTATGTAAAGATCATCATCAAGGAAGTTGAAAAGCATCAAGTCATTAAGTAATGCATTGACCTTCATTGTCACTTTTAAATAGAGAATATTTTTTAATATTAAAACCCTAAGGACTACCTACTAGTATGTGGTGAAGTTTGAAGAAAAAATCCATCCCAACGGTAAGAATAATCTTTTGTAGGTGTCAAGCTAAAGTGAGAAAATAGAAGTAGGTTCACAAGAAAGAAACAAAACAAGGATAATTAACCACATAGGAAAACATTGAATAAAAATGGAAAACTCAAAAGGATATTGGTATTTGTTGTGAAAGCTATAAGAGACCATGGCATGAACAAAAGGATTGTTGTTCTACCAAGCCTCTTTGATAGAGTCACATGCTATAAAGGAATAGTACACATTGTAGACACCTAAAATTGCCCATGTCTTACGACATTACCTTGCGACATATTTTCTTCTAGGACCCTTTCATGACCCCTTCCATTATTTCCATTAGTTAAATAAATTATATTTATTTAACTAATCCGTTTTATCCATTAACCTCCTCTTGCACCAAGTTAAATAAATTTTATTTATTTAATCCCTTTTCCCTCCATCGTCCAATTTAAATAAATTAAATATTTATTTAAATTCCACGTGTCTCATAATTTAAATAATTTTATTATTTAAATTATTTATCCCCACTCACATCCCTATTTTTAACCTCATTCATTGTGCGTCATAAGCACTTCCTCTCCAAAATCAATTAAAAATCCTATTTATTCCCACTCTCCTTATTTTAGTCACCTATCATCCTCATTGAATGTGCATCTTAACCACTCACATTCTAATCTTAGCCATTCATTTGATTCCCTCCCCTTCTATAAATTGAACTTCCTCTTCCATTTCAAACCCTCGCACACTCTCATCAAATTTCCATACGCAAGTTCATATCATATTTTCTATCATTTTCATATCAGATTTATGATGGTTGTGTGAGTAGCCCACAAAACATCCAAAGGACAAATAAATGGAGATTGGGTTCACTTCATTCTTTCCTATCCGAAGTCTGATTTTGTGCAAGGTTTGAAGGTATATTTGCATTGTTTATCTTTATGTTATTTGCCTTGCATGAATTTCTAGGTTTCACACATTACTTATAGATCTATTTGAATAAGGTGAAGGAGATAAGATAATTGATGTAGAACCACATGCAAATGTTGCAACTAGGTCAGTCCACAATACTATGTTCCACTTTTTGGCCAAAGTGGGACATTGGAATCAACATTTTTAACCAAATTTCACTTTTTGACACCCATAGTAAGTTAAGAATTTGAAGATGATGTGAACTAGTGATTTTTAAGATTTTGTGTGTAGATTTTAAATGTATTAAAAAAAAATTAAGAAATAATTTATGATTTTTTTAACGTAACTTTTAATAACTTAGTTTTTTATAGTTAACAATATTTTTTAAAAAGTGATGTTTATACCGTACAACATAACTTTTTTTATAGAAAGGATAAAAATATAAATTTTTAAACATAGATTTGTAACACGAATATCTAGTGTGCGGATATTTTTTCATAATTTTTTGTTGCATTTTTTTATTAATTTTTGAAATGAGATTAATTATAATTCAAACATATGCTTATACCATACAACATAACTTTTTATATGTATCCAAATTAACTTATTTTCTTGTTGAAACAAGGACATCAATACCTAGTGTACATTTTTTTTTTTTAAATCTCTATATTTTTATTTTATTGTGTGTGGAATAGAGAGCTTGATGTTTGGTGAAAAACCTATGTTCACTAGAAAATAGAAAATAAATATAATAATAAAATGAAATATATTCAAAATCATACTTTTTGGAAAGATTATACTAAGGGCTACATATTTACAAAATAGAATATCTAAATGGCTTCATTTGATCCCCAAAAGGTGAAGCAAAATTGGTCTTTTGTCATCATTTTGATAGATGCAAAGGAGACTCCATGGAGGGTTTGATTTAAGACTAGGGGGTATTTCCAAGGGGGTTTGATCTAACGGGGTTTGATCTAACCCCCTTCACTTTAGATGGGACCCCTCAAGGCTTAAATCATTAAGTTTTCTAAAAAATATGTGATTTTAGACAAAAATTAGGATGTCCCATAAGTGGGACACACTATTGTGGCAGCACCCAACTACAAAGATCCCTTTTCTAAAGGATATCAACTCATATATGTGGGTAAATTTTATCATTGATGGTGGAAGTTAAAATAAATTGATTCCTCCAAAATAGTTAAGGGGTTGAACCTACAAACAATACCTCACACTTATCCATAGTTCATTAGATAGACAAGTCAACATAGAGACATTTATGTTAGCTAACAATGTCATCTCTCCTATTCTATTAATCCCTAAATATGAAGTAGTCTATGGAATGACACCTCTATATGGTTGTGATGTTTATCATGGTGTCTATGAGGTTAGATTTTGGAGTGTCATAATCAAAATATACCAAACAAATGTGTAGGATACTAGAAGTGGCTCCCAAATAGCTAGTGTTTGATCAACTTGAAATAGTGTTGATGCATGATTGCCCATATCAAGACATTTTTCCTACTCGTGATAAAATATATTACTAAATACAAAATGGTGCAATTACCAAATCTATTGTAGCATCAACTCTGATAGCACAATACAAGTAGATGGACCAATGCTATCAAGATACAAATATGTGTTCAATTCACTAATAGGTGTACCTTTCCATTTCTAGGTGAAGCATTTAATTTATCTCATCATTGGTACATAATTACCAAATAAGCCATTATACATGATATGAGTACTCAAGAGTGATGAGATCAAGTGGTAGATTTGGGAGTTGATTTAAGAGGATGATATTTGATTGAGTGCTTCACTTTGTTAAATTCTAATTTTACTATCTGAAAAGGATTGGACATAATGAATGTGCATCAACTATCATTTCATAAAAAAATATTTCATGAATAGGTACCCAATCCCTTGAATTGATAACCTCTTCAACTATCTTAGGACAATGTTTTTCACAAAAAATGATTCAATCAGGGTATCATCAATTTCTTGTCTATCTAGATAATATTAGAAAGGTTGTCTTGATGAAATATAGCATTAAGATCACATGGGAAGCACAAGATGGAATATCACATAAATATTGATTTTTATGTCAATATTACTATGTAAGAGTTGATCAAGGAACATGTTTAGCATGCACCTTATGTAAGCATAAAAAAGCCAAATGAAATTATGAAGAAAAATATCTTACATTGAGATGAAAATCTTATTCAAATACTTCAAAAAGAGGTGCAATATGCTAAATATATGGAAACCAAAATAAAAGAAGCCCAAGAAAAGACCACACAAGAAATTATGGAATTATCCAAAGTCCTTGGTGTTCTAAAGATACGAGTCTTTCCTTTATTTATTTTTATATTTTATGATAGTCTACAAATATAGCTCAAATGAGAATATAAGCCAATTAATACTAATACTTAACTCCTTAATATAAACAACTTAGAAATTACTACTAGAAGCCAAACAATGGAAGACTAAGTGTCTCCACACTTGAAATTTGTAGGCACATATATTGCAAAACTAAACCATATTGAATTAGAGATGACACTAAATGTGTAAAATACTATTAATGTTGATCAGGATAGTTTTTACATTCATATGCATTAGATTATAAATCCATTTAATCCTATATAAAACTACCCAAACTATCATGGGAATGTAACTTGAGTACTATCATTTATTACTAATAAATAACTTCATTTATTTACCTAACCTATATATGCTAAGATGTAATATAAAATCACAACATTCCCCCTTATTACATCAATTCAAACAAAGGATAGAACACTACAAGGATTGAACACAATAGCACATATGAAAATCTAATGAAGCAACTCCACTAAATCTCCCAACTCACCCAAAAACACCAAATTGATTACATTGGTGGATTTCCTTACTGTCAAACTTGTGAATCCTTTGTAACTGATGAGAGAATAAATCCCAACCTCCATGTACAATGAGAGTATAACTTTTCCTTGAGAGTCCACCCTCCTCTAAGAGTGTTAAAATCCCTCCTCTAGTGTTGTATAGGAATCAAATCCCTCGTCTAGTGTATAGCTTGAATAAAACTGATAAATGTAGATACACTAACCAAACCTCTTTTAGTGATTATAAAATCCAGAAAACCTATAAATGTAGATACACTAACCACACATATTTTAACGATTACTCTATCCACAACTACTACCAAGAATTGCCAACCTACCCCTACTCCAATAAGGGACACAAATGTGGTGGTCTTTCTCAAACAAGCTACCATCTCGAGGTGAGAAGCTAGCTTGAGATGGGGAAATTCCTCCAACCTCTAGCGCCTCTAGCTTCCTATTTTTTTGTTTTGTTTACTCATTAGATGCAACATTAAAATCTTTGATATCTTTGTCATGTGTAGCATGGATGTCCCTAAGAGTACAAGCAATATATGCATCCACAATTAAAGGCAAGAAATTGGGCATCAAATTCAATCTATACTTTACACCCTTACAATGATTTCTCTATTTATTAAAATTGTTAGAAAGTATCACAAAAGCTATACCTCCAAAAAAACACACTTAAAATTTTTATAGAGTGTCATAAACCCTATAAGGTTCCAAAAATACACCATTATCTCTCAAATTACATAGAAATTATTTAATATAAAATCTCACCTACCTTTTCAATTTTCAATTATATTGTACCCTTTTTAAACTTGCAAATATACCATGCCATTTTTAAAATTTTAAAGTGCTTACCTTAAAATCACATGCAATATTCACCAAAAAAAAGACTTCTTCATATACATTATATCATGACCCCTTTAATGACTTTGCACTTTACAATGAATAAATCAATAAACATATATGTAATTGTATTTAAATCAAATTGTACTTGATTGTGTAGGGGATAGTGTGTATGATTGTGCAAAGGATGGTGAAGGCAAAGAATAGAGTATGTCCATAGGGAATCTAAGCATAACAATCTAGTAGAGATCCATAGGTGTTAGATCATTGAATAGAGAAGAATGAGAAAAACATGATCTTGAACTCACTAATGTAGACTACATTAAGTGATAATTTGGGAAAACTACCTCTCGATTTGTATCATCAATCCCTTGTAAACATTATTGTAGGATGGATGCATGGTGGAATTTTTTTTATCCTTGTCTCCTTTTGGACTTGTGGGTTACTAATTCTACAACAATATAATGGACATGATATTTGCCATTCTAAAACTAAGAAATGGTTTGACGATTCTCCAACAATCTCAATTCTCAAATTTGGTTTTGATGGGAGCCAATAATGGTTTCCTTTTTTCAAGTCTAGTTTTGTTGATTCCATGTGAATCTTACATTACTAGATTACCTTTCTACTAATCTATATATATTATTCATGATATGCTTCTCTAGCTAGATCACTTCTTATTATATGAATGGTAGTTCCTTCTTCGTTTTCCTTCAATCTCTCTCACACCATTTTCTAATACCAAATTTAATTTTGTAGGCACAAATATTACAAAACTAAACCATATTGAATTCATAGATAGCACCAAATATATAATTCTCATCAAGATAGATTTTACATTCATATGCATTATCCCATATAGCCCAAAACTACCTGAAGTATCTTATGGGACTGTTTAACTTATTTATTAATAGTAACTACTAATTAACAACTTTAACAAGCCAAGATGTAATATAAAATTTTCACAACCACTTAAAATTCCAAGTTAGATGTCACTTTTGGGATTTTGTTAGAAATGAAGACACAACTACTGAATGAAAATTTGATTCAAATAAGTTTAATGATCTCAAACAATGTATTATTCAATAGAGATTGCATCGAAACAGAAAACCCACTACAGAGAAAATATCAAGCATGAAGAACTGAACACAATAACACAGTGTTTACGTGGAGAAAACCCTTTCAATTAAAAAAACTCCACCAGGAAAGAGGCACAAGTTTGTATTAATTTGCAAAATACTGTATAATACATCAACTACACAACTCTCTCCACTAGTATTCAATCCGACAACATTCCCGCAGCACCTGAATACTTGTAAATCTGTATATTACAATAAATACATGGAAAAATACTTATAGAAGTGCTCTCACACCAATCTAGGCATCCACTTTCTCTCTCCTAAAATCTCCAACATGCAAACATTAAATGCCTCCTTACAAGCCCTTGCCACTTGTCCAAAGTCAACCATGCAAGGTTAGGCGCACAAGACTAAATATAGACTCTTACAGTATCTTATGACACATCATAACCGTCATAGATTCCACCAAAGAGTATCTTCTCAAGATGGGCATCTTGGGCTAAACATAGCAACTTATAACTAATAAATATCTATCATAAGCTGTCAGACTGTCATAGAATCTTATGACAACTTACAGTTGTCATAGATTCTCTTATAATATCTCACCAACCTATGACAACATGCCATACATGCTAAAAATAGAAGATTCTCCCAAGGTGGTTCCTACACTCATTTACTCATGATTTTTACAATTGCCAACTGTAAATGTCACTCCATAATTACCTCCGGTGAAACTACCTCATTCCCTTATGGGCAATTACAAATTACAATAAATAAAATGGAATAAATACAATATTGGGATTTACAAGGTTAATGGCACCTTATCCCAACATTCTCCCACTTGACATTATACATTGTAAATCAACCCATAGGAAATCAAATGAAAAATAATCAGGCACTAGAAACAAGGCCCATGGCCTCTCTGCACCACACAAACTTCTCTATGCTCACAAGTTTGGTCAATGAATCACAACATTCTCTTGAGTGTCTATCTTCTTCAGCTCAATCTGTCCACTTGCAACCAATTCTCAAACAAAGTGATACTGTACATCAACATGCTTAGTCTGAGCATGATATTGTTATGTTAGAAAATGTCCCCTTGGGGGCTTTTCCCTCTTAGGATTTAGCTCTGGGTCCTTCAGGTGCATTTAGGGCATCTTGCATGATAATTTTAACTCCTGATGAGAAAACCCTGAAGTCTTATGGCAAATAGGACCTAGGGGTTCTATTTTGATTATCCCTAAATAGAAACAAGAGGGTGGACTTGGGTGGTAGTGCCCTAGTCCTACCCTATTTTGGGTCTACCCTAAATTTAAATGTCAGTTTTATGACTGTTATTTAGGTCCTATGCCAACATCTCAAGTTTGAATTACAAAATTCTTAGCCGAAATGTTTGTAGTTGCATATATAAGCATGATTAGGTTTCATTTGCAAACTAGATGGAAACTAGATGAGCATGGTGATTTTGTAAAAGTGATTCAAGACATTCATTGTGTTGCAGAGGAATACTTTGTTGTTATTTTGTTTGTATTTGTAGATTTGACTCCATCTCCTCACATGGCATGAAAAGCATCTTCCTTCCATGAGATATACACTACAAGGTGATATCTATTATGTTTTCAATCATTTATCATTTAAATTTTTGCCTCTATCCTGTTGGGCTACGCACTCTCATCTGACAATGGTGTTCAGAAGACTTGAATGTCCTTCCAAGGCTTGACCGAGGTAAGCCTCTAAACACCACAACCCCCTCCCATACTCCTTTGTGATTACAAGTTACAGGTACTGAGTTTCACAAAGTGAAGTTGTAGAAAGGAGGTTGCAGGCATCAAGGATTCATGATCTGACAATCAGAGGACAAAGGTGAACATTTTGAGACAAGGGTGTTAGTCCCTATGTCCTCCACTTTTTTTGGGGCAGAAACAGAAGATATAGTGCAGATCAGTGTCGAAAGCAGATCTAGATTCTGTGACAAAAATTGTACCTTAGACTAGGGCGTTAGTCCCAGTGTCCCTAACTGTTTCGCATTCTAGACTTTGAAAAATAGCGAGTTAAATATCTTTGTCCTTTGCCTTAGTCTAAATGGATTTGTCGTAATTCGATAATTTGCTTACTATTTTGCATATTTAGGGTTTTACGTGAAATTGAGCATTAAATTGAGATATTGTTTGATAAATCTGAACTTTCGCATAATTCCAAGAGGCAGCCCAACCTGATAGGTGAATGCTCCTACTAGTGGAGATTCAACTCGATTGATATGCCCTTGAATATTTAGGTGAGAAGGGAGGATTTGCCTTTGAAACATAAACCACAACATCTTTTCATCCTTCCTTTTTAAACCATAAACATTTTGGTGAACCCGTGATTTTTGGCACCTTGCTGAGTTTTGTGTGATAGATTTGCATTCATTCATTTCATTGCATTCAAAAAATTACAAAAAAATTGGAAATTTTGAAAATTTTGAAAAAAATTAGCATCTTAGGCTTGCATTAAAATACAGAAATTCATCATTTAGTATTCATTTGCCTTGCATTTTGATGCTTAAACTATCAAAAATTGCTTGAAATTGTGCATTTTCATAAAAACCTAGTTTTGCATTAGCTAGGATTTGTAGTCAAAATCTTGTTTCAGATTTTACTACCCTTTTTGAACACTTGTTAGAAATAATTTCTAATTTTAGTGTTGCATCATAGTGGTTTTCTTGCAAAATTTCATGTCTAGGGTTTGAAAACCTTGCATTTTCACTAGATTTGGCCTTATCGTCTCTCTAGGATTGCATCACAAGCATGTTGTAAGGGATTTTTCTGCACTAATCGGCTGTTATTAGGGTTATTATTTACTTGCCCTCCTTAAATTCCTTACAACACCCTTTCTATTAGGCCTTTGCATTAAAAATTTGTGAAAAATTACATATTTTAGCCATATTTTAACTAGGGTTTGACTTAGATTGGCACTATAGGCGTATTGTTATGGATTTTATGGCATTAGGTGGCTAATATTACTGTTATAATCTTATGTCCATCACAATTTTCTTCACAACATCCTTTCTCTTACTCATTTACATTGAAAATTGTTGAAAAATTACATATTTTAGCACATTTTTACTAGGTTTTGGCTTATCGACTCTTTAGATTTGCATCAAAAGTGTGTTGTGAAAGATATTTCTGCATCATTGGTCTATTATTAGGCATATAATTTTTCTATCCCTATTGAAATTCCTCACAACACATCTTCTCTTAGTGAGTTGTATTGAAAAAAGTTAAAAAATCTAGCATTTTAGGTCATATTCGTACATAGCTTTGCATTCATTTGCTTACAAATATCATGGCTTCTCCTCGTCATTCCTCTTTGGAAGATTTATTTAAGTACATTATGAATTATGATAAATTTTGAAAATTCGCTGATAAACATCCTCAAGTCTTGCATTAAATAGCATACATATATGGTATTGACATATCCGTAAGCACTACCTGTGATATCCTTCGAACAATAGCCTACTTTGAAAGCTTTCTCACTATCGTGGGTGTTTTCCCTTCAATCCTAGAAAATCTCACTAATTTCATTTCTGAAAATAACCATGGGGAAAGTAGTAGTGAAAATATCATTATTTCTCTCCCTTCATTTCATGATGACATAATGGGCATTCTTTCTAAGACCTATGAGAATGATATAGCAATGTGGTGCAGGAGCACCTAACAAGGTTGTCAATTTGAGTTTGTCAAATGATGTAAATAGGTGTCAAAGTGGTATTTTGGAGTGTCAAGACATGTGATGTAATAAGGTCTAACTATGTGATGTAATAAGGTCTAACTAAGACCATCTTGATGTATATGTGTCATTTTAAGTCCTATGAGTATAGTTTTGTCAAATAATGCATTGTAAGGTGATGTCAAGTGGAAGGTGAAGAGTCATATTTTTTATTTTCAGCTGGAGACCATTGGGATTCATGAAAAACTTGTTTAAAAGGATTGGAAAACTTTGAGGGAAGGTTGTTGAAGGCTGAAAAAAGGAAATAAAGAACAAACATTTTAGTTTACCTTGTTTTTCTGTTAAAAACCTGTGTTTTCTGTTGTTTCTGACAACTGTACGGCCAGGTACGGCCCAGTCAAGAGCTACAACTCACATGGTTGGATAGTATGGTGAATCTACTTTCATTTACATAAGGTTTTGTGTGTTTTTGTCACTGTAGAAACATTTTATTTGCACGTGACTGAAAACAGTTAGTAAAGGTAGGGTTTAGGGCTTTTGTGTGGACAGATTGAATTTGCAAGCACCTCCTTCAACGAAATCCCTTGAAACTAAGTACAATGAAGATATGAAATGTTTACTTGAAATCATTTTGGTTAATTACCAAGGGTAAGAAGTTTTAGTGGGTTTTGAACAAACCCTAGTTGTATTTTCCTAGTTTTTAGGCTTTTTGTAAGGGTTTTAAGTTTAAACTTGTAATTCAGAGACTTGGTGATTGACCCTGACCACAAAACCTACATATTCCATTCTTTGCCAATGTTTTGAAGGTCCTCAAATGTTTTTTGGAAGTCTGGTAGTGAATAATCATACACTTGCTTTGGAAAAGAGGCCTAATTAGGCCTAGGTGTAGATTTGACAGTGAATTATTGAGTGGATTGGTCTGAAACACCTATACCCTATTTCTTGGTATGTTAAACAAGAGCTTAAAGGGTACTCAAAAAGGTGATTAGGTAGTGGTTTTGTGGTATCTTTTGAAAGTTATGTAGAAAAGACCCCTTTTGGAGGGCTAGTAGGCATAGAGGAGCTATTGAAGAACATTCATTGATCATAGAGTTTTGAGACTTGTAGGTTAGTTTCCTTGAAATTTGAACATCATAACACCTTATTGTATCAGGTGGTATCAGAGCTTCAGGTTCTGATTGGATGTGGGAAAGTGAATAAGAATTGATATAAACAAGATGTTTCCAAAGACCAATGCGATGGCCAAAAAGATACAAGAACTGAAAGAGCAAATGCTCCATAGAGAGAGGCTCTATAAGGAGTCTCAAGAAACAACCCTAGCTAGATTAGTAGCCCTGGAGAAGAATCAGAGAAGAGGAATGGTCAGTGATGGCCAAAGTGATGAGGAGGATGAGGGTGAAAGTGAGAACCCTCCAGTTGGAGTCCAAGATGAGGAAGAAGAAGTGGACCATGATGAAGCAAGAATAATCAGGATGCTAAAGGTAGTCAAGGGTGACAATACTCCAAAGGTGAAAGTTGAAGTGCCTATGTATGGTGGAAAGATGGACAGTGAAGAAGTTTTGACTTGGATTGATGCTTTGGACAATTTCTTTGAATTTGAATACATAGAAGACAACAAGAAAGTGAAATTTGCAAAAAACTAAATTGAAGGGACCAACTCTAACTTGGTGGAATTTTGTTCAAGAAGAAAGAGTCAGTAAAGGCAAGCCTAAGATAAGTTCATGGGATAGGATGGTGGCCAAGGTGAAGGCCCAATTCTTACCTGTAGATTATGCCATTCAAACCTTTATGAAGCTGGAAACTTTGAAGCAAAGGGAGTTGGATGTGATGTCATACACTAAAGAATTTCATAGGTTGTGCATTAGAGCAAGTCACAATGAAGATGAGGTTGAAAAGGTAGCCAGGTATCTAAGTGGTTTGAGATTGAACATTAGATATGAAATTAGTTTAAATCCCCCTAAGACAGTGGAAGAGTGCTTTCAAATGGCAATTAGGGCAGAGGAGAGAATCAAATGAAGGCAGGAGCAGCAAGGCAGAGGTAGGGGAAAAAGTTTTAGAGGCAGAGGTAATTTTGGTGGAAGAGGACAGTCACCAAAACCACAAGGTGAAACAAGTAACCAACAAGCACAAAGGGGTGAGTCAAGTGACAGAGGTAACTTTAGAGGAAGGAGATTTGGAAGTAGAGGAAGGTTTGGTGGACAAGGGAGAGGATCCAATGTCTTTTTAGGTAGATGCTATAACTATAATTAGTTTGGACACCCAACTTGGAAATGCCCGGACAAGCAATCAACAAGTTCTCGTGGAAGTGAGAGGAGGACTCAATTTGTGAAAGAAGAGGATAAGGAAAGTGTGAATTCATCCTCTCTACATGTTGTCCCAGAAGTAGGTGAAACCTTGATGCTAAGGAGGACATTGATCAAAGTGCCAACCACCAAAGAACCCCCACAAAGGAAGGCATTATTCAGGACAACTTGCAAAGCATAGGGAAAGGTATGTAAAGTAGTAGTAGATTCTGGTTCTACTGATAATCTTGTGTCATTAGAGATGATAGAAAAATTGAAAATAAAGAGGTATCATACCCTACAAAGTTTCATGGCTCAATAAGGGTCAGCAAGTTTTGGTAAATGAGCAGGCTTGGATTGAATTTAATATTGGTGTCTACAAGGATAAAATATTGTGTGACATCATCCCTATGGCTGTGTACCATGTTCTCTTAGGAAGGCCATGGCAGTTTGATAGGAAGGCCAAACATGATGGGCAGAAGAACATATATGTGATAGAGAAGGATGGGGTGTCATATACCCTCACACCCATACAAGAAGAAAGCAATGTTGTTCATGAAGGACCAAGTGTGATGGTAGTCAAGGAGAAAGAGTTCTTGAAGAGTTTGAGTGAAGGAAATGTTGGTTATGCCATCATTGGGAAGCGTACATCAACCATGACAACAACAGATAAAGAAGAAATACCTAAAGAAGTGTAGACCCTGTTGAATAAGTATGAAGACATAGTGGTGGAGGAGCTCCCTAATGCATTACCACCCATAAGAGATGTGAGTCATCACATTGATCTCATCCCTGGTTCAAGCTTGCCAAACAAGGCAGCATATAAAATGACACCCAAGCAAAAAGAAGAGATTAGAAATTAGATTCAAGAATTATTAGACAAGGGTCTCATAAGGGAAAGTTTGAGCCTTTGTGCTGTGCCTAGTGTCTTGGCACCCAAGAAGGATGGTAATTGGAGGCTATGTACTGACTCAAGGACAATCAATAAAATTACAATCATATATAGGTTCCCTATACCCCAGATGGAGGACTTGATGGACAGTCTAGCAAGTGCATGTTATTTCTCTGATTGATTTGAAAAGTGGGTGCCATCAGATCAGGATAAGGGAAGGAGATGAGTGGAAAACAACTTTCAAGACCAATTGTTGATAACTGAGAGGGGGGGTGAATCAGTTATCTTAATTATTTTAGCTTTCTGAACTTTCTTAATGATTAACGCATCATCAATTGAAATAAGAAAACATAACCATGAAATGGAAATACACATGACACAATATTTTTGACGTGGAAACCCTGTTAAGGGAGAAAACCACGGGGTGATTAACCCAAGATTGTATTCTCTATTAGAAGAATAGAAATACAAAATGGCACTTGCCAATTAGGGCTCACTGCCTAAGCACACTGCTCACAGGAGGCTCACTGCCTACAAGAGACTCACTGTCTACAAGTTGTAAGAAGAATAACAAGATCCTTGAATTGATGAGAAGCATCCACATATGCTGGAGTTCAGTTCTGGTTAGGCTCAATAAACTAACCTGCTGCACTTCATCCTTCCTCTTCTTTTGTACTATTGTCCTTTCACATACTGGACCTTCCCTTCTGCTTTCACACTGTTCTTCTACTTTTCTTCGCACTACACATTGCACCACACACACCTTCACATCTAAATCCATCTTGTATATATATCCGCACAAATGATTTCATCACCTTTCTAGTCGACATCCGGAATAGTCAATATTTTCCTCAAACTCTGATCTGTCGGCTGAATCCTTGCATACCAAGTAATGCGGATCAAGGATATACTTGTAGAAGTCATCAATCATGTTGGCCAATCATAAATTATGCCTTGAGAACCTTTACTGTCATTAGTAACACATCTGGAATAATGTCTGATGTTTTGTCAGTCAGTTCTTCCTTTGTCCACACTACCAATCAGGAACCTGACACTCAAGTATTCATATCTTTTCATCCTTTCAACACCGGAGGCTAAATCCTTGGATTCTATTAGTCAAGGTACTCCTCTTGACTTCCCCAAATCCACATTTTACTGAGATACTCCTTCTGAGAGATCCGGACCTTTCTGCCGGACCTTACTGACTGCTCTGTTCTTACTTACCGGACCTCAACATTTCTTCAATCTAACTTCCAGTAAAGACTCATCATGTCCTGCGGATGTGTGGGATAACCTTTGTTTCCATCAATGACAACATTCATGAGTCCATATAGTGTCTCTTGCCAACAATCTCCCCCTTTGGCATTGATGGCAACACTTAGTGAAAAATGACTGTCATACTATACTCCCCCTTGGCTGATGCTCTATTTTTATGTACATTTTCCGGAGCTCCCCCTTAGTTGGATTCCTCATTTTTCACTGCTCCTCACTCCCCCTTTGACATCAATGGAAAAGGGTGGGGTCCACAAATCAAAAATTTCTCAAAAAAGATTCTATACTTAGCCGCATAAGTATTTATACATGCTATACTTTACATAAACTGAAGGATATCTGCAAAAGATGTCTTCAACTGGACAAATTTTGTTGCCCAACTCTACTTCATTCTATCCAAAATTGTGATGTGACCACTCAACAGGAATGCATAAGCTTCTGCCTTTTTCAGATATGTCAGATCATTTGTCCTGGCTGTAGTTTGAGCATCACTTAGGGCCTCATGCATGGCCTCCAACTTGGGGATAATTATTCCTCTAAGTTCATTCAACCTACTGATTCTATTTTTCTTCTCTTTTTCAAGCTTTTTAATTTCATTCAAAACTGCAATCGTCTGACATTCTTGATTTATTATGGATGTGGTAAGTGGATCAAAATTTTAAGAAAGTTTTGTTAGTTTGTCCTCCTGTTCTTTCACTTTCTTCTCAATCTCCACTGTTGCTTTAGACCAGGTTATACAAAATTTGTATACATCTCCTCCATCCTTGAGAGCATTTTCCAAGCTCTTTATTCCAATACCTATAACTCTCCTATCATTTGTTATTATCCCTTGTAGCTTAGAGTATCTCTTATCCAAAAACTCTTTCCTGACCTTCTCCTCAGCTGATTTCTCTAGAGAGTAGAAATGTGTACTAATACTATTAATCAGAGATTTGAGATTACCGGATGAGGAGGCTCAGGGATCCTTCTGAAAAGATGGCATAATCTTTTCTAACACTCCGGATGCAGCTTCTATTAGCTCACAGTCTTCCATGTGAGACTTCAGGAGTTTTTCTTTTGCCTTTGCATTGGCAAATGAAGCTATCTTCATTGTTTGAACCAGGGAGAGAGAATCAAAGTTAAATGGACCTTGAAGTAACTCTGGTTCATCAATCTCCATCATTTCTTTTGTCAAGAAGTCCTTGACAGTTTCTGTAGTGTCTCTTGCCGGAGACAGAGATTTCTTCCCTTCTGCACTGTCACTTATGTTCTTCTCAGCTTGACTTTCTTCTCTTCCTTTCGCTTCTTCTTCTTTCTCTTCTATTCTTTCTTCTCCTTTAGATCCAGAGATTGCAGGGGAAACCGGAGGAGAGATGTTTGCTTGTTCAAGGATCTCCACTTCTGGAGCAGAGGATTCCAAATCCTTATCTTTTTCTACACTAGTGTCCATTACTTCTTCTGCCATTTTCTCAGTAGACTCTTCCTCAACACCCGTGGTCGAAGGATCAACACCTAAGTCCTCTAAGACAAGAAGATTGAATCTTTTGAAGCCATTTTGGAGGATCTCTTTAGTTTCGTTTGCCACTTTATCAGTTTCTCTAAGCATAAGCTGATTCATTCTAGCTTTACTTCGGAACTCATCCTTGCAATCTTTGAAGATCATATTCATTTGTTTCTGAGTGATTGAAGGATAGAGCTGAATAGCTATCTGCCCCCAGATCTCAAGATCTTTTTCCATGGCATTATTCTTTCTAACGTCTAACTCTTTTTCTAGGCTTTTGGGAATAAGGATATAATTTCAATAAAAGCCTTATTATATATATTCAGATACTTAATTGCTGCTTCCTGCAAGATCTTTTGGTTAGCTTCATTATAGTCATCATAGAATTCAACCATTGGTTGAAGGTTTCCATCCACAGTAACTGATTTGATGACATCATCTAAAGACAGAGTGGGCTTTTCTACAAATTCCTCTGCCTTTTCTTCTTCACCTTGACCGGTAGAAGGTTCACCAGATGTTTTCTTCTACTTCTTCATTTTCTTTATCTCCTCATCTGATTCAGTTTCTTCGTCATCCTTCTGACTGACATAAGACCTTGTGGCCTTTGTTTTAGTTCTTTTCTCTCCTCTACCAGATGATTTTGCTTCAGGTTTTGATGCCCTTGAGCTCTTAGCAGTGGCAGGTGCAGATTTCTTTGATGATCTGGTCCGGGTGGAAGATTCTACCAAAGCACTTTCCTTTTCTGCCTCTTCCTTTTCTTTCTCTACTCTTTCCATCTTTTCTCTATTGGCATCAAGCGCCTCTTTTGATATGCCAAAGATTTTGGCAATGTTTTCAACCTCTTTTCTTGCTTTCCTCTTTATTTTCAGTTGTCTGAGTTCCACATGAACTTTTACACTTAGTTCTTCAAAGGTTCCAAATCTTTCTGCCTTTGGATCCTTTGGCTGGCTTAGCATGTGTTGGATATGTAGCTCCACAATTTGTTCAACTTCATACCCCATAGGCATGATCCAAACTGTCCTTGGCTCCACTGCCTCCATTAGGCATTGATCAGTGTCTACCATGAAGCACACTGTATCTTTATATTTCTCAACCAATGATTTTGGGATTCTTTCTCTGATTTGCATAGTATTTTGGAAGTTCTTAAAGTACCCCCACAAAGCTGTATTCCTTGCCTTGGCATCCCCAAGTTCATGCAAGTAATCTCTGATTTGAATTGCTACCGGTTTGTTATTTTTCCATACCCATCCATTGGATCCAGGCAGCTCATTCATGAAGTAGAAAAATAAACACAATATCAGTCCACCATATTTAAAGGAGTTCTTCTTGTCCTTTTTGATCTTCTGTATGTTTTCCATCAATTGACTCAGGAGTTCACAGAGATCATACTCTGCATTCTTTCTCAACATCTCATAGGCAGTATACACTGCAGTTCCGGATACTAAATTCTCCCTACTGGAGTGATATATCTTATACCCTATTATCATAGATGCAAACTTGATATCTGGGTCAGTGATATCTTCAATGGTCATTGCCCTCTTATCAAATTTTGATTCGGTGGCCTCAGTTACAATGTGGTTTTTGACAAATTTGAGGACAGGTATCCCTCCAGAGGAGTGTAAACCAGTTACTGCCCTAATTGCTTCCTTAGTGATCTTGCAAGGCCCGTTCAACCATAAGAAGTTATCATGCACCCTACTCAATACATACCAGACCCATTCATCTTCTTCAAAGGAGGGGAAATGAATGTACTAATCAAAATGTTTCTCCTGGATGCCCTTATATTGTGGTTTAAGTTCAAAAGCATCATCTATCAATTGTTTGTGATAGATGTCTCTTAGTTTGAATTCCCCAAACTCTTCAATATTCATGTGTATGTAAACCCTAATATCTTTTGTATGCAACACACCATGCGGAACACTGGAAAATGCTCCTAGGGGATCTACTTCCAAGGATTTGTATGGATGTTTCTTGAATTTGGGGCGAGGCCTATCAAAGATCTTCACAATATTCGTAGTACCCATCATTCAAGGATTTATAGAGAGATATTTGATAATGGAAAATACCTTTTGCGCCTGTAGGGTTCGCGGAGTGAACTTGAATAATTTGTTGATTGAATCTACTCCAATGGTTGGCCTTTGAGAAGTTTGAAGCAGTTTGTTGCAGAGCTCTCCTTTCTTTCCTTTCGAATGCAAATGTGCAACTGACGAGCGCAGGAACCCTTTTATTTGCCAGAGAAACCCTAAATTCATACTGCAATAAATGCGCAACTTAAGTTATTCCGGTTGCATTGTTCTTCTTATTTTGAAGTAGATCTCTTTCTGGATCACTGTAATATGCTTAGAGTTGTCCTTGGTGATTAACAATGAGCTTTCTTACTTTCCTCAACCATTTGATCTATCCACAGATCAAGGTATCTCAAAATTTGAATCGTACCAGATTTAACTGTGAAAGTTCTATTCATACTGGATGATTGTTAAACCAGATCAATCTTGATAGATTAAACTTTTCAAATTTTCTTGCGGATCTTCCCAATCTTAACCAAGCCTTCTTTTGATGTTTCTCTGAAAATCCTTTTGATCCGCAACCTTTCAAGTGCCAATTTCAGGCACCAATTGACTGGTTGGGGGAATTAGTTTTTCTTTTGTTACTCCCCCGGAGCCAAAGCCCATCTATTCAATTTTCAGAAGGAATGTCAGCACCAGATTCTGGTGCAGATCCAACCCCTACATTCTCTGTACTTCTCTTTACCCAAATCTTGTTCATTTCACTCTTAACTTCATCCACATTCACTTTCCCTTTTCCTTTGTCTTAATTCTAATTATGATGCACCGGACCCCTTTTGTCCTGATTCTTGCTTCTACAGATTTTAGCAATATGACCGGATCTATTGCAATTGTAGCAAACAACATTTCTTTGCATATTTGACTGATAACCTCTTGATCTACACTGAATAGCCATATGACCTACTCTATTGCATGTATAGCATCTACCATTAAATGAATTATTCATTTGCATATTTCTACATTCATGAGATTTGTGACCATACCTTTTGCAGTTGAAGCACTATCCGGAGAAGGATGAATTAGTTTGATTCATTCTCTTTCTGTATTGATTAGCTTTATGACCAAAGTTATTACAGTTGTGGCAGTATCCATTGAAAGATGGATATCTTTGAGCATTGGGCTATCTTACTAGAGGTCTTCTAGGTTTGTTCCTTGGATTTCTTGATCCAAAATTCTTCTGACCGGATCCGGAGCTTTCACCTTTCTCATATCCTAAGCCATGCTTGTCATCTACCCTCTTTTGGCTTTCAAGAAGAACTTCAAGTTGAGCAGAGCTTATCTTGAATTTCTCTTTGTATTCATTTGCTGTTTGAAGATCCTTTTTAAGAGAGTCAATTTGATCCTCAAGTTTTTCTTCATTATCTTTGGCATCTTCAAGATCAGATTCAAGATGTCTAATTATTCTATCCATCTTGTGGTAGTCTTTTGATTTTTCCTTGAGAGATTGTCTTAGATTATCTTTAGTCTTTCTTTTTTCTTCAATTTCTTGGGTGAGTTTCATAACTCCTGATTCCATTTCATGTCTTATCATAATAACCTCTTTTGACAATTTTTCACATAATTGAGTTTTCTCCTTTAGCTTTTCATTTCTATCATTTGCTTCACTTTGACTTGTTAATTGCTGAAGAAGTTCCTTTCTCTTCTTCATAGAGATGCTTAGTTTCCCTTTTAATTCATTTATGAAATCATCAGCCTGTTTAAGTCTTTCCTTCAATTCATTGACTTCAGAGTTGGAATGTTCAAGATCATCTAGGGCAGACTGAAGTTGTTCCTTCAAACCATACATATCCATTTTAATTCCCAGATCTTCCTCAAGCTGTTAGGCTCTGTTTAGAGGAACTTGGCTCTGATACCAATTGTTGATAACTGAGAGGGGGGGTGAATCAGTTATCTTAATTATTTTAGCTTTCTGAACTTTCTTAATGATTAATGCAACATCAATTCAAATAAGCAAACATAACCATGAAATGGAAATACACATGACACAATATTTTTGACGTGGAAACCCTGTTAAGGGAGAAAACCACAGGGTGATTAACCCAAGATTGTATTCTATGTTAGAAGAATAGAAATATAAAATGGCACTTGCCAATTAGGGCTCACTGCCCGAGCACACTGCTCACAAGAGGCTCACTGCCTACAAGAGACTCACTATCTACAAGTTGTAAGAAGAATAACAATATCCTTGAACTGATGAGAAGCATCTACATATGCTGGAGTTCAGTTCCAGTTAGGCTCAATAAACTGACCTGCTGCACTTCATCCTTCCTCTTCTTTTGTACTGCTGTCCTTTCACATACCGAACCTTCCCTTCTGCTTTCACACTGTTCTTCTGCTTTTCTTCGCACTACACATTGCACCACACACACCTTCACATAGAAATCCATCTTGTATATATATCCGTACAAATGATTTCATCACCTTTCTAGTCGGCATCCGGAATAGTCAATATTTTCCTCAAACTCTGATCTGTCGGCTGAATCCTTGCATACCAAGTAATGTGGATCAAGGATATACTTATAGAAGTCATCAATCATGTCGGCCAATCATAACTTATGCCTTGAGAACCTTTACCATCATCAGTAACACATCCAGAATAATGTCTGATGTTTTGTCAGTCAGTTCTTCCTCTGTCCACACTGCCAATCAGGAACCCGACACTCAAGTATTAATATATTTTCATCCTTTCAACACCGGAAGCTAAATCCTTGGATTCTATTAGTTAAGGTACTCCTCTTGACTTCCCCAAATCCACATTTTACTAAGATACTTCTTCTGAGAGATTCAGACCTTTCTGTCGGACCTTACTAACTGCTCTGTTCTTGCTTACTGGACCTCAACATTTCTTCAATCTGACTTCCGGTAAAGACTCATCATGTCCTACGGATGTGTGGGATAACCTTTGTTGCCATCAATGACAACATTCATGAGTCCATATAGTGTCTCTTGTCAACACCAATGAGGTTTTGTATGAGTGGCTAGTAATGCCATTTTGGTGGATATGGTGTTGAAGAGGTTGGATGAGGAGAAGTTAAAGATCAATCTCAAGAAATGTGAGCTCATGAAAGAAGAACTTGTCTACCTTGGCTTTGTGATCTCCAAAGGTACCTTGAAGATGGACCCCACCAAAGTAGAAGCCATACTCAATTGGCCAACCCTAAAATCAGTAGGAGAGGTAAGGAGTTTCCATGGGTTAGCCACTTTTTATAGGAAGATCATAAAGAATTTTAGCCTAATTTGTGCTCCTATCATAGATACAATCAAGGGAGGTAAGAAGAATAAGTTTAAATGGACTGATGAAGCTGAGAAGAGATTTGAGTACCTAAAAACTAGAGTGCCTCAACAACCCATACTCACATTGCCTGATTTCAACAAGGTATTCACAGTGGAGTGTGATGCAAGTGGTTATGTTGTGGGTGCAGTCTTGAGTCAAGAAGGGAAACTGGTGGCATTTTTCAGTGAGAAGCTCAATGAGGCTAAAAAGAAGTATTCATCATATGACCTAGAACTCTATGCCATGGTATAGTCACTCAAGAAGTGGAGGCACTACCTCTTGCCAAAGGAATTCATTGTCTTCACAGATAATCATGCATTGAGTTTCTTGAACAGTTTGGATAAGTTGATTCATAGGCACACGAAGTGGATGGAGTACTTGTAGGCCTATACCTTCACCATCAAGCATAAGAAAGATCAAGCAAACAAGGTTGCTGATTCTATTAGCTGGAGGTCAATGTATGTACAAAGATGACAGTGATTTCAAGGATGCATTTACTGTTTGTAATCAGTTTCAAGATGCTTTTCACAGTGAGTATTCTAATTTTGTATTGCAAGATGGGTTACTATTCAAAGGGGCTCAGTTATGTGTGTCAAAGTGCCCTATGAGAGCAAATCTGATAAGGGAAAAACATTGTGGAAGTCTTGGTGGACATTTTGGGTTTGATAAAACTTTAGAACAGGTCAAGAGGTTCTATCATTGGCCAAGGATACATGTAGATGTCAAGAAGTTTGTAGAGAGTTGTGTAGTGTACTAAAGAGCAAAAGGCTCAAGTTCCAATGTAGGACTTTATCAACCTCTACCAATGCCTAACTGCCCATGGGAGTCAATCAGCATGGATTTTGTATTGGGTCTACCCAAGACACAAAGAGGAATGACAGTGTTTATGTTGTTGTGAATAGATTTAGCAAAATGGCTCACTTTATTCCTTGTTGGACAACAAATGATGCATCTCATATTGTTGGACTATTTTTCAAATAAATTGTAAGGATTCATGGACTTCCCTTAACCATTGTGTTAGATAGAAATTCTAAATTCATAGGACACTTTTGGAGGACCTTGTGGAAAACGTTGGGTACAAATTTGACATTCAGTTCTGTCTACCATCCACAAACAGATGGGCAGACTAAAGTTGTCAATAGGTCACTAGGGAACTTGTTGAGGTGTCTTACCAAGGAACATGGTCAGCAATGGGAATTGATACTCCCTCAAGCAGAGTATGCATATAATGATTCCATTAACCGGAGCATAGGGAGGAGTCCATTTGAAGTAGTATATGGTATGAGCCCAAGAGGGATACATGAACTTAGAGATTTGAAAGGAATGGAGAAGAGGAGTGCAGATGGGGAAGATTTTGTAGTGGCAACGAGGGACATCCATCAGCAAGTGAAAGAAAACCTTCAAAAGAGTGTAGAGAAGTATAAAAGGCATGCAGATTTGAAGAAGAAGGACATCCAATTTAAGGTTGAGGACATGGTACTTGCACACATAAGGAAGGAGAGGTTACCCAAAGGCAAATACACCAAGCTGATGATGAAGAAGATTGGACCTTGCAAGGTGGTCCATAAGTTTGGACAAAATGCTTATGATATAGAACTCCCTCCTGTAGTTGCTATCTCACCTATATTTAATGTTGTTGAGCTCTACCCCTTCAAGGGATTGGTGGATGCAAGTACAGGTGTTGAAACTGATGATGTTGATGATGATTGGGTTAGAGATCTACCTCCTTCTGAACCTTTAAAAATTGAAGCAATCTTGGACACTAAAGAAGTGAAGAGGACTAGGCATAAAGCCTACAATGAGTATCTTGTCAAATGGCATGGTTTACCACCAGAGGATGCAACATGGATGTCTAAGGCAGACATTGAAAGGCATGGAACTTTAGTATAGGAGCTCATCTCAAGTGGAGCCTGAGATTTTTCTCTCTCAGGGTGTATGGTACAGGAGTACCTAACAAGGTTGTCAATTTGAGTTTGTCAAGTGATGTAAATAGGTGTCAAAGTGGTATTTTGGAGTGTCAAGACATGTTGTGATGTAATAAGGCCTAACTATGTGATGTAATAAGGTCTAACTAAGACCATCTTGATGTATAGGTGTCATTTTAAGTCCTAGGAGTATAGTTTTGTCAAATAATGCATTGTAAGGTGATGTCAAGTGGAAGGTGAAGAGTCATATTTTTTATTTTCAGCTAGAGATCATTGGGATTCATGAAAAACTTATTTAAAAGGCTTGGAAAACTTCAAGGGATGGTTGTTGAAGGATGCAAAAAGGAAATAAAGAACAAACATTTCAATTTACCCTATTTTTCTGCTAAAAACCTATGTTTTCTGTTGTTTTTGACGACTGTACGACCAGGTACGGCCCTATCAAGAGCTGCAACTTGGATGGTTGGATAGTATGGTGAATCTACTTTCATTTGCATAAGGTTTTGTGTGTTTTAATCACTATATAAAGATTTTATTTGCACTTGACTGAAAATAGTTTGTAAAGGTAGGGTTTAGGGCTTTTGTGTGGATAGATTGAATTTGCAAGCACCTCCTTCAACGAAATCCCTTGAAACTGAGTACAATGAAGATATGAAATGTTTACTCAATGATTTTGGTGAATTAGTGAGCAGGGTGAGAAGTTTTAGTGGGTTTTGAACTAACACTAGTTGTATTTTCCTATTTTTTAGGCTTTCTGTAAGGGTTTTAAGTTTGAACTTGTAATTCAGAGACTTGATGATTGACCCTAACCACAAAACCTGCATATTCCATCCTTTGACAATGTTTTGAAGGTCCTCAAATGGGTTTTGGAAGTTTGGTAGTGAATAATCATACACTTGCTTTGGAAAAGAGGCCTAATTAGGCATAGGTGCAAATTTGACAGTGAATTATTGAGCGGACTGGTTTGAAACACCTATACCCTGTTTCTTAGTATGTTAAACAAGAGCTTAAAGGGTACTCAAAAAGGTGATTAGGTAGTGGGTTTGTGGTATCTTTTGAAATTTATGTAGAAAAGACCCCTTTTGGAGGGCTAATAGGCATAGAGGAGTTGTTGAAGGACATTCATTGATCATAGAGTTTTGAGACTTGCAGGTTAGTTTCCTTGAAATTTGAACATCATAACACCTTGCTCTACATCACAATGGGTGATTCATCTAATAAAGAGACTTTCCCAACATAACCCCACTTGGTGAGGATATTTTGGCACAAGAAGAAGATATCATTGACACATTCCTTAACACTACTTTGTCATCCCTTCCCACTCTCCCTGACCAGGATGATGCTTTGGATGATGCAGATTCCCTTTGTGAACATTTGCCTCAACATGTTGAAACTAAAAATTTACCAACTGATGTTCAAGAACTTCTCCACTACATTTTAAACAAAGAAACAGAGCATGCACCTTTACCTGAACCCTCACATACCTTGGAAAACAAAGAAAACTCACAAAACATTGAAGAACAAACTATTCCTTACAACCAAGGTATTCCAACACCCTACATACGGAATGACATGGGCACTTTTTGGGTTCCTTCACAGCCTCACTCAACGGGAATGGGTATTATAAAAGCTCCTACATCACCCCATTTAAATGACATAGAAAACTGGGATATCCCCTCTCTACCATCATTAATAGACAACTTCCTACATGGATAACCTCACAAACTCATGAAAATGTGGAAGAGAGAAGAAGAGATAACACCTTAACCATTAAAGTAAAGATCAAGATCCATGACGACTGCTAGCCCGGTTGTCCCTACAAGTAATTATTTCTAACCCTTCACTTCCGTGTTGTGTTTCCCCCATGATGTGCTATGTGTTGTTTAGGCCTCCTAGGATGACTCTTGATTCTCTTGTAAGGTCAAGGATACCGAGAGACCACATCTGTTGTGACCCTTCTATTTGTATCATCATTCTTCTATATTGCTTCTCTATTTTCATTGTTGTGTGTTGTATCTTATGAACATAGCGTTGTGGTTGGTGACTTGGGGGCACCCTCCTACGTGACTGTCCCTAAGGCACTTATTTCTCCTATCTTGATTTATTGTTTACCTTCCTCTAGTGGTTCTATCTAGGTGGTGGATGACGAAAAACATATTATACTAATGTGGACCTAGTGTCCCTTCGGCGAGAAATTAAAAAATGGACCTAGTCCATACATGACGACAGGGTTGATATATATTATCCGACGCTTGGCTAGTAGAATCACTCCATGTGCTATTTGGATGTTGTCTTATCGCACTTACAAAACGTAACAATGTTGCTGCTCCGAGCACTTTGTCTGTCTTGGATCTTGCATTCCTTGACTTTCTATGTGAATGATCATATGCATTGTTGTTTATCATGATTATATGGATGCTAACATCTTTTCCTGCAGGGAATTGTGTGTTTGTGGGAATATTTGGCGATCGTAAAGTACATGTCACCTCTAGGGGGCATGGGCTTTGTGAGAGCTGGTGTTCCCTTGTGTGTTTTCTTCCTACCTTAACGTGATTGATATCGGTGCATGATATCAACCACCTTAAGGTGGGGGCATATATAAGGTAAGCTGTCTGATTTTAGATGCTAGCAAAGTGTGTTTGTAAAATTTGAATCTATTGCAATCATCTAATCCCTCTGTGGGGGTGGGATATCACGTATATCTTTTTTTATCTTAAGCCCTTTACAGAGGCGGGGATGGTGTATTTCTCGAAGAGATTGCACATCCTATCATTTTCTAAAAGTCCTCTGTGGAGGTGGGAAGCGGATCTGAGACTATCCTAACCCTTAAGTGTGTCTTCGACGATTGTTGTGGTGAAGCACAATTGTCAGTGTGTGCTTGTAATGTGCCTGAGATGGCTGCAATCTTAGCAATAGGTTTCTTCCATCGCTTGTCTGTTGTGTTTTCTCTGTGTCTTGTATGTGTGTATGGCGTGTTTGTTCCCAAGCATAGTCTAAAGACTAGTGGTGATGAGTCCCTCCTATCTTTGGGATTTGTATGACATGTTTGTTCTCAAGTGCAGTCTAAAGATTGATGGAAATGAGTCCTTCCTGCACTCTGAGATTTGTATTGTGTGTCTGTTGCCCCATATGCAGTCTAAAGACTGGTGGCTATGAGTCCCTCCTACATTATGGGTTATGTGTTTACTTTACTTGTACTTGCATTTGCAATCATATATGAGAAAAAAGAAAAAGAAAAAAAATAGTAATCACTGTATTCACTGTGTTTTGTGTGTCTTCAATGTTGTCTTCTCCATGTTTTACATGATTGTAACTGTCTTCTCTGTGTTTTGCGTGCTTGTTACTATCTTTAATGTGTTTGGCATGTCTTCACCATGCTTGGAATGTTTGTTGTGTTTGTTGACCTTACTTTAATGCATGTATTGGCCTTACGTTTATACATACATTAAAGTGGGGGCTAAATGTTATGTCAAAAAATATTCCCTTGGAGGCTTTTCTCTCTTAAGGTTTAGTTCCCAGGTCCTTAGAGTGCATTTAGAGCATATTGCGTGATAATTTTGACTCCTGATGAGAAAACCCTGAAGTCTTATGGCAAATAGGACCTAGGGGGTGCTATTTTGATGATCCCTGAATAGAAACAAGGGGGTGGACTTAGGTGCTAGCGCCCTAATCCTGCACTATTTTGGGTCTGCCCTAAATTTAAATGTCAATTTTATGACCGTTATTTAGGTCCTATGCCGACATCTCAAGTTTGAATTATGAAATTCTTAGTGGGAATGTTTGTAGTTGCATATATAAGCATGATTAGGTTTCATTTGTAAACTAGATGGAAACTAGATGAGCATGGTGATTTTGTGAAAGTGATTCAAGACATTCATTGTGTTGTAGAGCAGTACTTTGTTGTTATTGTGTTTGTATTTGTAGATTTGACTCCATCTCCTCATGGCATGAAGAGCATCTTCCTTCCATGAGATCTACACTACAAGGTGATGTTTACTGTGTTTTCAATATTTATCATTTAGATTTTTGCCTCTATCCCACTAGGATATGTACTCTCATCTGACAACGGTGTTTGAAAGACTTGAATGTCTCTATGGGGCTTGACCAAGGCAAGCCTCTAAACACCACAACTCCCTCCCACACTCCTTTGTGATTGCAGATTATAGGTACCAAGTTTTGTGGAGTGGAGTTGTAGAAGGGAGGTTGCAAGCATCAAGGATTCAGGATCTTACAAGCAGAGGACAAAGGTGAACATTTCGGGACAAGGGCGTTAGTCCCTGTGTCCTCCACTTTTCCTGGGGCAGAAATGGAAGATATAGTGCAGATCAATATCAGAAGGAGATCTAGATTCTGTGATGAAAACTGTACCTTGGACTAGGGTGTTAGTCCCAGTGTCCCTGAGTGTTTTGCATTCTAGACTTTGAAAAATAGTGAGTTAAATATCTATGTCCTTTGCCTTAGTCTTAATGGATTTGTCGTAACTCAATAATTTGCTTATTGTTTTGCATATTTAGGGTTTTAAGTGATTGAGCATTAAATTGAGATATTTTTTGATACATCTAAACTTTCGCATCATTCCAAGAGGCAGCCCAACCTGATAGGTGAATGCTCCTACTAGTGGAGATTCAACTCAGTTGATATGCCCTTGAATGTTTAGGTGAGAAGGGAGGATTTGCCTTTGAAACATAAACCACAACATCTTTTCATCCTTCCTTCCTTTTTAAACCCTAAACAGATACATAGGATTCTTGGCCAAATGGATAGCACTTTGGTTATCACAACCAATTTGAATTCTCCTACAATCAAAACTAATACATATACATAGTCTCCTCAACCAAATTGCCTCCTTAGAGACATGAGTAGCAACCATATACTCTACTTCAATTGTGGACAAAGCAACTGTGGGATGCCTCTTACTCATCCAACTCACTGCTCCTCCAAACAAAGTAAACACATAGGGCCTCCACTAGTGGACCTTCGACTATCCAAGTCACCTGCCCAATCTGCATCAACAAATCCTTGTATGTCTAAAGTTTTATCAGCACTATCAGTACCAGAATAAACCAAACGTCAATCAGGAGTACCTAAAAGATATTTAAGCACCCTCTTTGCATAATTCTAATGTTGTCTACCAAGGTTAGACATAAATCTGCTCAAAAGTCCCACTACTTGGGCAATATTCGGCCTAGTACAAACCATTGCATACATCAAACTCCCTACAACACTAGCATATGGCACATTAGACATATCCTTAAAATCATCCTCATTCTTTGGACACATATCTAATGAAATCTTAGTACCAATGGGTAAAGGAACTCTAACTAGGTTACAGTCCTGCAAACTAAACCTCTGCAAAATGGTATTCACATACTTAGTTTGTGACAACCAAAGATTTTTGTTACCTCTGTTCCTCCTAATCTCCATACCCAGAATATACCTGGTAGCTCCAAGATCTTTCATATCGAATGCACCTAAAATTTGGGCTTTCAGCTCAGCATAGGGGCATACAAGTTATTTTTAACAAAATCTTTACTATCAAAATGCCTCCTTAGAGACATGAGTAGCAACCATATACTCTACTTTGATTGTGGACAAAGCAACTGTGGGCTGCCTCTTACTCATCCAACTCACTGCTCCTCCAAACAGAGTAAACACATAGGGCCTCCACTAGTGGACCTTCGTCTATCCAAGTCACTTGCCCAATCTGCATCAACAAATCCTTGTATGTCTAAAGTTTTATCAGCACTATCAGTACCGGAATAAACCAAACAGCAATCAAGATTACCTAAAAGATATTTAAGCACCCTCTTTGCATAATTCTAATGTTGTCTACCAGGGTTAGACATAAATTTTCTCAAAAGTTCCACTACTTGGGCAATATCCGGCCTAGTGCAAACCATTGTATACATCAAACTCCCTACAACACTAGCATATGGCACATTAGACATATCCTCAAAATCATCCTCATTCTTTGGACACATATCTAATGAAAGCTTAGTACCAATGGGTAAAGGAACTCTAACTAGGTTACAGTCCTACAAATTAAACCTCTGCAAAATGGTATTCACATACTTACTTTGTGACAACCAAAGCTTTATGTTACCTCTGTTCCTCCTGATCTCCATACCCAGAATACCCCTAGCAGCTCCAAGATCCTTCATATCGAATGCACCTAAAATTTGGGCTTTCAATTCAACATAGGGGCATACAAGTTGTTTTTAACAAAATCTTTACTATCAAAATGCCTCCTTAGAGACATGAGTAGCAACCATATACTCTACTTCGATTGTGGAGAAAGCAACTGTGGGCTGCCTCTTACTCATCCAACTCACTGCTCCTCCAAACAGAGTAAACACATAGGACCTCCACTAGTGGACCTTCGACTATCCAAGTCACCTGCCCAATCTGCATCAACAAATCCTTGTATGTCTAAAGTTTTATCAGCACTATCAGTACCAAAATAAACCAAATAGCAATCAGGAGCACCTAAAAGATATTTAAGCACCCTCTTTGCATAATTCCAATGTTATCTACCAGGGTTAGACATAAATCTGCTCAAAAGTCCCACTACTTGGGTAATATTCGGCCTAGTGCAAACCATTGCATACATCAAACTCCCTACAACACTAGCATATGGCACATTAGACATATCCTCAAAATCATCCTCATTCTTTGGACACATATCTAATGAAAGCTTAGTACCAATGGGTAAAGGAACTCTAACTAGGTTACAGTCTTGCAAACTAAACCTCTGCAAAATGGTATTCACATACTTACTTTGTGAAAACCAAAGCTTTTTGTTACCTCTGTTCCTCCTTATCTCCATACCCAGAATATACCTGGCAGCTCCAAGATCCTTCATATCGAATGCACCTAAAATTTGGGCTTTCAGCTCAGCATAGGGGCATACAAGTTTTTAACAAAATCTTTACTATCAAAATAGCTCCTTGATCCATATGTTTGGAAGTGAAAATGATTAAGTATTCTATCTACATTCTTGGCATCTTCAGGCTTAGCACAAGTATAGTCAGTCAACTTCAAGGGAAATGGGTACCCTTTCTTCTTTGCAGTATAATATCTCTACCCTGCCAAATAAGCTTGTTTGCATACTTCCAAAAATATGACATAATCTGAAGCATACCTTGGTAGTTTGAGTGGGAGATACTCAAAACCTCCAATTGTAATGTATGTGAATTTATCATATTGGATGAAAACCTTTGTCTCAGCAGTCAAAGGACCCGCTACTTGTAGACCTAGCCATCTAGGTTGAGTAGTGGCTAATAAATAAATTAGGTATGAACACATATGAAACTTCCCATTATTCTAGAAATTTATCAAATGCTCATGCAATTGATCACTTATTAGTTGGGACCAGTCAATAAATTGTTTTCATGTATAAATTACCAAAACATATTGGCACATCTAGTTTTCAAAAGTATCACACTCTTGGTTGTCTATGAATCTGTACAACAGGGTAATGATATCAAAGATTTCATCTTGGAAGTGGCCCCTAACAAGATTATGAGGCAACCAAGACCCCCCTTTCTTTTCTCTTTTCAGATAAGTAGTGGCTATCATGTTTTTACACTTCTTTTTTCCCATCTATATAAAATTTAGTGGCTTTCTCCAAGGTTATTTCTGCATAAACGTCATGAGGTGCCAAGCCTAATCTAACAGTGATAGAATCAACATTTACCAGTAGGATAGTATGGCCACTAACTATTTTAACTTCTTTGGCTTTGGGGCTATAGTTCTATATACATGTCATTATCAAATCTGGGCATTTAACTACTAGGGGGAAACCCCCAGCATGGGCCAATCCACTATCAAAAACTCTCTGTGTAATTGTTGGCCTAGGGTTAGTGTTCATTCTCAATCAAAATTCATGAAGATTCACATGCTTGAAATTTGTGTCTCTAACCCCAGACAATTCATTCTTGATGATGAAAAAATATCCAACCCCTTGTATTTATACTTCATCTTGACAGTTCCCAGTAACCAATGTAAAGGAATTGGGGCCTCGATAAGGGATGATAATTTCAAACAGGAGAATGGAAGACAATAGCATTTGATGGTTGAAATTAGGGCTTCAAAATTCATGAATAGGAATGGGACAAAATTCAAATTTTACCCCCCAAAATTATTCAACTAGCAATTATCTTCAAATTGGAGAACAGGTGACCGGGCTTACCTGGGTGCCGACACTTTAATGAGGAGATGAAGACAACTAGTTGTGCTTAGCTCCCGGGGTTTCCTCTTTAGGTAAATGATAGAAAATAACTTTTATAAAGGGATGTTGTCTTTATAAGGAAAATAGATAAAGTGAGGTCATTTAATGCATTTTGTATTTAATGTAGCCTTTACACCCACCGACTTACCCGAGAAGTATGTTCTTCAATTGACAACTTTTTAGCTTCCACAGAAGCTCTTTATCAAAAAAAATTCTCTTCGATGAACCTTCCATTATACGCAGTCGACAAAAACAAATTTTGATGACACTTTTTTATTTTATCAATATTGCCCCCTTTTCTCTTTTTCCCCTATCTTCTACTTATCGACAATATCATCATCCTTTGAACTTTCTTGAGTATGTGTCTTATAGTTCGAAAAGTGCCACACTAATGAACCACCGCTTTGTTGGCAATTAGAGGCATCCATGACCCAAAGGCTTCCTTATCGGCAAAATGAGGCCTTTACAAACCTTCTAAATGTCTTGAGTCATAGACTTGTCGGTGAGTTGGAAAAATAGGTGGTATTCTAGAACAAGCACAACTCCACGACATCAAACATGTTTAACATACTCAGTCAGGAAACTAGAAATCTAACATTCTCATGACCTTAGGCACTTAATTGTTGATTCAACGAGTGGTAAGTTCACAATCATTTTACGTAGTATTACCAGATTATCAGCAAATTGGGAAACTCATGAACTTGGGAACCAAAACAAAGTTCTAAGATATAATGAAAAGCCAACCAAAATAAAGAAAGGAGTACTTTGAGGCTTGTCAGGGAAGTGACTAGTTCAAGGTACTCAACATTTGTTGATAAAATGAGAGGACGAGTTCATTCGCCGGTAGGTTCACCAACTAAGGTTTTTCCCGATAGATAAGGAAATACTTGAATTTCTTGACATCTCACTTTTATTGATTGAATAGACTATAACAAGGAAATGACAAACAAAGTTCAAGAATGGTAAAATTGTTGACTAAAAGGATATGAGACTCACATGACACTTAAATGAATGTAAAAAAATACACAAGACCACAAATTCAGATTTGAGGGAAACACAACTGAAATCATCTGTAAACTTCTTGGTCCCAATTCCCCTTGGTACCAAGATATCTATGATTATCTCCATACCGACACCAGCCCCTCCATCCTTACATCTACCCAATGCAAAACCTTCATCTATTGAGCCTCTCATTTCACTATTCTAGGTGATACACTATACCGTAGGAGTCTCGATGGTATCCTTTTTAGATGTCTTAACTTGGATGAAGCTAACGCTGCCTTAAGAGATGTACCTGGAGGTGTCTATGGATCTCATTCCACTAGTCCTACTCTAGCTAAGAATCTCCTTCGTACAGGTTATTACTGGCCCACCATAGAACAATATGCATTCCAGTTTGCCAAAAAGTGTCTTCAATGCCAGCAGCATGGAGATTTGATACATGCACTAGCACATGAGCTACAACATGTTACTACTCCATGGCCTTTTTCATAGTGGGGACTCAACCTCGTGGGTAAAATCCATCCATCCTCTTCCAATGGCCATAAGTTTTTCATTACTGCCACTGAGTATTTTACAAAGTGGGTGAAAGCTATTCCCATGACCTATATCACCGACAAACAAATAGCCAAGTTTATCCTAAACTACCTCATTTGTCGATATGGTATTCCCTAAGCTATAGTATCTGATAATGGTAGACCATTCAAGAATCAAGATGTTTGTTCCTTGTGCACATAGTAACATATTCAGTATCTCTTTTCCACTCCATGTTATACCCAGAGTAACGGCCAAGCTAAGGCTTCCAACAAAACAATACTAAAAATCCTAAAGAAAATGGTCAATGAAGCTGGTCGTGATTGGCACTTACAACTCAACCCCGCCTTATGGGCTTATTGCACTAGTATCAGAACACCAACTAGTGCTACCCCATTTGCCTTACTCTATGGCACTGAAGCCATTTTACCCATCAAGGTCGAGATCTCATCTCTTAGAGTATCTATGAAGCATCTTATAGATGGAGAGGAGTACAGCCAGATTGACTGAGTTAGACTTACTGGATGAGAGGCATCTCCTAACACTTAATCATCTTCATGTCTATCAAAATTGCTTGCATCGTAACTACAATAAGAAGATCAAGAAAAGACAGTTTCAGATTGGTGATCTTGTCCTTAAAGAAAATCAATGAAATCAATAAGATAGAGACAAGAAGGGCAAGTTTGAGCCTAATTGGTTGGGTCCTTATGTTTTCATAGTAGTCTATGGATCAGGAGCTTTTACTTTGTCAACACCTGAAGGTATCCCCTAAGACAAACCCATCAATAGTGCTCATCTCAAGAAGTTTTATTCTTGATCCTCAAAGTATCCTTATAAAATCCAAAAAAAATTTAAAAAAAAAGAAATAATCTAAAAATAATCCATCCTCTAGTGAAAACCTAGTAAACAGGCACCTTGGATAAGTACCATAGTGAAAACCTGGCAAACAAGCACTATGGGTAGTGTCAACATTCACCATCTCTTAAGTCGTACATCCATCTCATTCCATATCAATTCATAATAGCAACCTTCATCCATCCATATTGACTTTGCATTTCCACTTTCCCATCTATCATGGCTTGGAAATTGTCAGCGTCAGTTCATCCATTATCATCATCCATAGTCAGTTCATCCATGGTTATTTCATCCATTAGCATCATCCATAGTTAGTTCATCCATGGTCAGTTCATCCATTATCATCATCCATAGTCAGTTCATCCATCGTCATCCATAGTAAAACCTCTACCTAAATGGGGGTACGTTTTCCTTAACCTAGGTCTAGGAATGGATCCGTGTTCGCGAAATGACCACATCATCAATCACTATCCTATATCATCAACATCAACAAGAACTACATATCATCATCACCCTCATCTTAAGGTGCCTTGATCCCATGGATATAGGGTATGTAGGTAGTCTAGAATATGAAGGAAGTATCTAGTACTCAGGTACATAAGATGAACTCATCCTCCATCTCAATCCATAATCATTTTCGACATCTCACGTCATCCATATATCACTACCCATCCTCTCTATCCTTCACTCCCAAACCATCCCACATCATCACCAACCAAAACTACATATTATCATAATCATCATCATCATAACGTGTCTTGATCCCATGGATACAGGGTATGTAGGTAGTCTAGAATATGAAGGAAGTATCCAGTACTCAAGCACTTACAATACACCCTTTCTCCATCTCAATCCATTAACACTTCCATCTCTCTCTTCTTCCATCGATCACAATCTGTCCCATCCACCTCGACTTGACTAACTCAAGTAGAAAATTAACTATGCATCCTTTGAAAGCTCGAAGTACTTATCAGACCAGAAGCAAAAGAATACTCCTAATGTAACACGCTTGCCCACATACTGCTTGCCACATATGCTACAACAATCCATCTATCCTAGATCAACAAATCCTTTAACAGATATATCGTTCCTACAATAAGGCCCAATCTACACTGAGCAACCTCTTTGGAAAGAGAATATGTCGGTTGTGTTTTTTATTTTATCAGTCGATCAATTTCTTATTTGGTTTATCTTTTGTTCCTTTCTAATACTTATTCAAGACTACCTTGATTTTTCTATATCTTGGTGTGTTGCGATGCAGTATGGATTGGGGCATAGTCATTGCTTTTGTATGTTGTGTTTGTGGGATGAGCTTATTATCCTGCTACGGCTAATATGAATCTTGTTTGTGTTGGAATTAACATCTTGCATATCAATATCTTTTGCACTTAAGGTTTTGAAAAGGCTTGTGTGCATTAAGATTATTCTACACTGAAACTATTTTCCATTCACATTTTCCAACAAGATTCTATTATGTCTAGTAGATAGAAGTTCAAACCATGTCTTTGCAGAGTCAACATCCTCGCATTGGATACATCAGCACCTTGGTCTTATATATCTTGGTGCATAATATCCATATGCTATAACAAAAATAAGGATTGCTCTTTATATATTTAAAGCATAATTGTTGCAACTACCTATCCATACACTTATCCATCTATCCTAATAAAATTATATCTTTCATACAAGATCGATCAATTTTCATTCTTCTCTCTATTTCAAATCATTTCTTTTATCCATGCTAACATCATCAGTTGTCTTCTGCATACCTACAAAACCATACATGTTAGGCATCATGATCATAAACATCATAGTATATCATCACATAAATCCATGATCCTAATATCTATCATCTCATCTATACATCTACAAGCATATACTTATCATTATGATACATCCATAGCATATAAATCATCATATAAATCCATGATCCTAATATCTATCATCTCATCCATACATCTATAGGCATATACATGTCATCATGATACATCCATAGCATATAAAACATCACATGAATCCATGATCATAATATATGTCATCACATCCATAGCAGCATCATAACATGTCATCAAATATAAGCATCTACACATCCATAGCATATAGAAATACATCATCATCATAAAGCATATAGGCATCCATAACATCATCATGAATCATCAAGAACATCACAAGTATATCATATATATCCCATCAAGGTCATCATAAATCGTGTCTCATATATACATCAAAATAAATGATATAGTACAAAAAGGCTATCATGAGCCATCAAAATATACATCTAAATCTCGCAGGCATCATAGTCTCAATAAATACATCACTAATACAAAAATGGTACAATATATATAGATATACAACATGTTGTAGCCTTGACTATGTGTAGAGCTCCCTGCAGGATGATGTCCCTGTGATCCACATGTACTAGGTGGAGGTCCCCCTGATAATGACCTCCTAGGAGGCCCCATAATAAATGATCTTGATCGGCATGAAGCTGAGGCTCCCGATCTACTCCTCTCTCTAAAACTTAGTTGTCATTGCTCAATCGGCACAACCCCATAGTATAGTTCGTGGTAATACTTGGCCTCTCTCACTACTACTACCAGCTCACCCTGTACATGGGTTAGCTCTCTGACTAGTGTCATGGTCACTTGATCAGTGCCCAGTGCCACTCTAGCCATGTCTCTCTCTATGGTCACTCTTTGTAGTGATGCCTCTGCACTCTGCCTAGCCTATATAGTAGTATCTCTCTCTATCATGAGTCTGGCCATTGCTCCATCATCCACCACTGGTGCCAGCATTTGTACCTATACCTGTATCTAGGCTTGTACTTGTCACACCTCAGTCCTAGCAATATCTCTCCTACCTCAATCTGATGCATCAGAGCTCTATTTGTGTGCGTCGTGTGGTCTCCTCCTATAAGAGCCTCTGTATGCACTCTATCTCTATCTCTACCTATGGGGCTACCTGTTACAGTGCCCCCACATCCTACCCATCCTACACCTATGCTTGCACTTGTATTTCTATTGGTACCTATCTCTGTCTCTGTCACCCTGCTCTATGAGCTCTCACCTCCTGGCCTCTCCTAGCCACCTCTCCCATGGCTCCCGCAACACCTGGCACTATAAACCGCACAGGCCTATGCTGTAACAAGTATGCATCATTCTCAGGTGTGGTCCTAGGATCCACCTCCCCCAAAATCTAGTGTCATACCACTGGGGCAAGTCCTCTGAGCTCTGCGAGAGTTGTAGCTACAACTATCTCAGGACCCCAATCCAAAATCTCTCGTCAAGTCTATGCATATATCGCATCCCCTACTGGCTCAGGTTGGGGTAGTCCAAACTGGCATAGTACCCACTCTGGTAGATATCTCTCTATAGTATATATGATGCAGCCAAACATATATCTCACCTGTCTATAGTAAACAAGTTGCTCTGCATTATCTGCCCATGACTCACAATCTCACCATGGTCTCCATACAAAAGTGTCTAACTCATCAATCTGGCATCTCTAGTACGCTAGCACACTGAGATGTCTCTATGTCAGTGCCCCATCATAAATGTGGATAAAAGGCTCACCACCCTATCACACGCGAGGGGAGATAGGCCTCATGACATGAATTTTCTCCCACGCCCAAACATGCAACAATGTAACCCCTGCCGACAAACTCATACCATATATGTATGTGTAGTCGTGTAGATCATGATATAACTACCCCAAAACACAGGGCCCCCAAGCATACCTGATACCATGTGTGAACATGCCCTCTAATACAGTACCCCATCCAACTGAAAGTCCCCTTGAGTGTCTGTCAAGAACTAAGAATCTGCTAATCAGTGCAACCACGATCCACTGCATCCTGTCGCATAGTCAGCACACACGTCCCCATCAGATCTCGTGCTCCTCCACACCTAGATCGGGAGTCATGAATACGTCCCTAAGGGCTAGCTCACCTCGATCCATATCATAATCAACTCATGTGCCATATATCAGGATCCTCAGTATGCACCATACATCCTCTACCTCTCTAGTCAAAAATAGGAATGAGATATGCTCGCTGCGCCATCGTTCTACTAATGCAGTCATCAATGATAAATGAGCTCAAACTGGTGTCATATGGCCCACATGCCATAAACCCATAACCTCTAGGAAAACATCCTCCTCCCACTCTAGGTTGACCACCATGGCCGCATCAATGAAGTGACGCTCCCTAGATATCAATGATAATAAAATGACCTGCATCCACACAAGTCACTCTTGTTATCCTTTGCGCACAACTTAGTCAAACCAACTTGCAAAACCTAATTCAAACCCTAGTTAAACCAACTCAAACTAAGTCAAACACTAGGTCAAACACTTGCTAAACCTAAGTCATACCCTAGTCAAGACAAGTCAACTAGGTCAACCATATCTAGCATGGTCACACTGGTCAAACACCCCGTCTATGCCAAAGGCACTTCATTTTGCCACAAGTGCTTCACTGCATACCAAAGGCACATCATTGCACACCATAGGCACATTTTTTATCACGCCAAAGGTGCATTTCTATCCACCAAAGGCACATAACTGCACGCCAAAGGTGGGTTATTATCCCCCACATGTGCTTCACAAAACCCTAACCCTAAACTAGATCACTAAAGGCACTTCATTAATGCAAAAGGTGTAGTTGTACCCTTCAAAGGTGCTTCATCTTTTCAAAGGCGCATGATCACTAGCCATATGCGCATTTTTAACCTACTACTCGCCTTTGGCTAAATTATTTTTCTACCTCATTAATGTGCCTAATAAATGCACTTAACACAAGTTTTAGACTACACATTGGTGCTGGAGCTCTCGTTGGTCAACCGTAGGTCCTGACGTGCTCACCTCGGTGCTCGTGGAGTGGAATAGGTGCCATCTCTGTTGTCAAGGTCTCCTCTAAGGCTCTGAGCTCTATTTAGCACAAGAAAGCAAATGGCTCTGAAAATTCTAAAATCTGAGTGTGCAAATGAGTTGAAAGTGACCCCTTAGGCCCTATTTATAGAGTCCCAACCCTAATTCTTCCCTCCCATTATCCATTTTTTCTTTGTGTCAGCTTATTTCTCCATCGTGTCAGCCTTCAATATCCAATCTGATCCTTCTTAGCATGTTTCTGTCGTGTCACTATCCCATTCTTCTAGTCACGAGTCAACCCAGTCCTTCTGTCGCTTCCCTGTCTTTCCTCTTGAGGGGGCATCTTATGTCAGTTACACTGGGGCATAGTTGTAAAATCACATCTTCATCACTATTTTATTTGAAACAACGTTGTAAAAGACATTGTCTCAAAGAGGGGCAAAATGTAGACACCTAAAAATGACCTTTGCATATTTCACCATGCATACATCAAATTCATCTAAACCACTTGCATCTAACATTAATTAAATAATCTAATTATTTAATTAATTTCATCAATTTGTTCTAATTCACCTAAATCCAACATTAATTGAATAAATTCTATTTATTTAATTAATTTCATTAAATTCCACTTTATTCTTCCAAATTAACTAATTTTAATTGTTTAATTAAATTATCCCTTTTCAATCCATATTAATTAAATAAATCAATTATTTAATTAATTCATCATTCTAATTCCTCTTATCCACAATTAAATAATTTTTAATTATTTATTTAGCTAAATATTCTTCCAAATCTATTTAAGTTGATTTTATCTTCTAAAAATAAATAAAACTAATATTTTATTTATATTCCTCTATCATGCAAAATAAATTAAATGAATTTATTTGTTTAATTTACTTTAAATCCTCATATCTTCTTGTTCTTCTATCATGCAAGATAAATTGAATAAATTTATTTATTTAATTTGTTTTTATCTTTCAAATCGTCTAAAAATAATATTTTCTTCTATGTGCACAATTAGTCTTATTTTTAGCATGTCAAAAAACAAAATCTAAAGTTGAGTTAATTGGCTTTAATCTTATTGTTCTTATCAATCAACTCATAAATTAGAAAAAAAATATTCTAAATTTATGAAACCAAATCCTATCTTTATCCAAGCAAGTAGTTAACTCAATGAAACTCATTTTTTGCATGGACACTTGTTGTGTGCATGTTCATCATAATCTCTTGATTTATCTCATCCATCGATATCATTGATTTATCTCCACCATTGATTGATCTTCTCCTGAAACCTATATATACCTCATTCATCTCTTCAAAAATCCTCTTCGATCATTTAAGCTTTGGGCATTCATACAACACTTTGAGCATACTACGCATCGTTGAGCACATCACATCTTTGAGTGCATTATCATATAACCGCTTGTTGCAACCATGGTTATGCAATTGAAAGAGCAATCCACATAGAACCAAGGAATACATACAGTCATGGGTGGTAATGTTCTTTGTTTTTTTTTTACCTTTGAATCTTTGTTATCATCTTTTATTGATGAGGAGCTACCAGCGGATACCAAAAATTGATGTCCTAATCTCTCACAGCCGACGAACTAACAGAAAAGCTCTCGTTTCAACTCCATCGACCAAGTCCCTCGGCATTCTCCAATGCCCCAATGGCATTCACTTTTGCAGGGATGCGTTCCATCAGTGAACGCCCGTAATCCTTAGCTGAATCGTCAAAAACACTGTCGTGCGATTTTTTTCCCTCCTGCGAGCCCTAGCACGTGAGGATGCTAGGATATTTTACTGCGCAAAACCCTCGATCCGGATCATCTGCACTATCAAACAGGAAAAACAAAACAAAGAACAAAATGAATACTGATACATTGAAGCCATTCCACTGATTTCGACAGAAATCTCACCAGTGGAATGCTTCACGGCGACATATGGCAACAATGGAAAATATATAGTGAATGGAAAGCTACAGCTGCATGATTTACAGTGGTAAGAGATGGAAATCAGATGAACAAATAGAAAAGCTTTATTTCTCCCAAACACAATGCAATCACAATCGATCTAGTTACAATCATAATGCTCATTCAGTTCATACTTCTGAGTATTTAACAATTCGCCCAGAGTAGTACCACACAACCTCCAAGCGGCTAGGAGAACAATCCAAGCGGTTGGGAGACAACCAACCAAAATTACCCTACTACCTTATTTTGACATTATTGCTATCTTTAGTATTATGCTATTACAATTTGACAACTGTCCCCTAAGTCACTTGGGACTTACAAAATAGACCTAGATACAACTGAAATGAAAATGCCTTCGTCAAATTGACCTTATTACAAAAGAAAACATGATTTTCGAGGTGTTCCTACACCATACTCCTCGGGTGAAAGTTGTCTCAAGTCCTCTTAGAGACTAAGTGCTGCAAATCACCACCCTGCTTTTTGATGTCTTCTTCCAGTATCCATATAGCTTCTGAGTTGGGAAGTCCTTGCCATTTGACTAGGTGCTCAAAATATGTCTAATTTCTGGTCTTCTTGGCTATCCTGCTATCCAAGATACATTCTATCTGCGGTAGTTCCTTAGATGGTGAATGCTACATCCATTCGGCATTGTATTGGACCGAATTTGCTGTCCCTTCGTCTATATTAGAACTCCTATATAATGTTAGATCAGCAACATTGAATATAGGTGAAATAGAAATATCATCAAGAAGTTCAATTTTGTAAGCATTAGAACCATATTCCTCCAGGATCTGACAAGGTCCAATTTTTCTCATCATCAACTTGCTGTGGCTTCCCTTGGGTAGTCAGTTCTTATTGAGATGAACCATGACCATATCACCTATTTGGTATTGCACATCCCTTCGTCGTTGATCCACTCTAGCCTTGATCTTCTGACTGTTCTGTTGTAGAGTATCTTAGACGTGTTGATGGATCTCTGTCATAGCCTCTGCAAATGTATCAGCATGTCCACTCCTTTTGTCCAACCCTTGAACATCTCTTAATTCAAAAAGTCCTCTAGGATGACTACCATAAACAACTTCAAAAGGACTTAGACCTGCACTTCTATTTGTAGAATCATTATAGGCATTTTCTGATTGTGGGAGTACCACATCCCAACTACTACCCTGTTCTCTTGTCAAACATCTCAGCAGATTACCTAATGACCTGTTCACAACCTCAGTTTGACCATCAGTTTGAGGATGATAGGCTAAACTAAAAGACAAATTTGTACCCAATCTTTTCCACAAGGTTCTCTAGAAATGTCCCACAAATTTGTTGTCTCTGTTAGATACAATGCTCAAAGGCAATCCATGAATCCTAACAATTTCCTTACAGAACAAACCTGCAATGTAACTAGCATCATTGGTGGTTTTACAAGGAATGAAGTGCGCCATTTTGCTGAACCTGTCTACCACAACAAACACACTATCATAACCTATCCTTGTCTTGGGCAATCCCATCACAAAATCCATACTCAAACTTTCCCAAGGTCTGTGTGGTATGGGCAAAGGTTGGTACAATCCTACATTGGTGGAGACGCCTTTTGCTTTCTGGCAAATCATACAACTCTCAACAAACTTTCTGATATCAGATTTCATCCTTGGCCAAAAGTAAAACCTTCTAACAAGATCTAAGGTCTTATTGAGTCCAAAATGTCCTCCTAAACCACCACTATGTTTTTCCTTCACTATATTATCCCTCATTGAACATTTAGGGATACATAGTTGACTACCTTTAAACAAAAGTCCATCTTGCAATGTATAATCTAAAAAGTTGTTGTGAAAAGCATTGGCAAACTCACTGCATACTTTTTAAATCTCCTTAAAATCTTGATCCTCTGCATACAATCCTTTGAGTGACTCAACACCCATACTTTGTAACTGCACTTCTTGCACTGTCAACACCCTTCTGCTTAGAGCATCAACAACCTTATTGGTTATTCCTTTCTTATGCTTGATGATGAAGGTGTAGGCTTGAAGACTTTCTACCCATTTCATGTGTTTATGACTGAGCTTTTCTTGTCCATTTAGAAAATTGAGAGCATGATTATCCGTATACACAATAAATTCTTTAGGAAGCAAGTAGTCCCTCCACTTTTTCAGAGCTTGGACCATAGCATACAACTCTAAATCATAAGAGGAGTATTTCCTCTTGGCTTCATTTAACTTTTCACTAAAAAAAGCTACTGGTCTGCCTTCTTGACTCAACACTGTTCCTATGGCCAACCCACTTGCATCACATTCAATTGTGAAAATCTTATTGAAATCAGGTAACACTAAAATAGGGAATTTAGCAACTTTCTGTTTCAGATTCTCAAAGCTTATATCTGACTCTTGTGTCTACACAAACTTCGTCTTACCTCCACCTTTGATGGTTTCCAACATAGGTGCACAAATGTCACTGTAATTCTTAATGAATTTTCTATAAAATGTGGCCAGCCCATGGAAACTTCTGACCTCTTCGATTGTCCTGGGTGTAGGCCAATTCAAAATAGCTTCTACCTTGGAAGGATCCATTTTCAAATCACCCTTAGAGATGACAAAACCCAAGTATACCAATTCTTATTTTGTGAAGTCACACTTTTCCAAATTTATCAGTAATTTCTGATCTTGCAGCTTCTTCAAGACTATCTCCAAATGTTTCAAGTGTTCTTCCTTGCTCTTACTGAACACCAAGATATCATCAAGGTAGACTACCACAAATTTACCTAAAAATTCCTGCAACACCTCATTCATCAATCTCATAAATGTGCTAGGGGCATTTGATAGACCAAACGACATCACAAGCCACTCATACAACCCTTCATTAGTTTTGAAAGTTGTCTTCCATTCATCCCCTTCTCTTATCCTTATCTGATGGTACCCACTCTTCAAGTCTATTTTGGAGAAATAAGTAGCACCGCCCAAACAATCCATTAGATCTTCTATTCTAGGAATAGGAAACCTATACCTGATGGTTATCCTATTTATTGCCCTAGAATCAGTACATAGTCTCCATTTCCCATCCTTCTTTGGGGCTAAAACCGTAGGTACTGCACATGGACTAAGACTCTTCCTTATCAGCCCTTTGTTTAAGAGTTCTTGAATCTGTTTGGTTATCTCTTCATTCTACTGTGGTGTCATTTTATACCCTACCTTATTAGGAAGTACTGCTCCTGGTATGAGATCTATCTGATGGCTAATGTCTCTGATTGGTGGTAGGGAATCAGGTATATCCTTTGTAATCACTCCTTTGTAACTCTCAAGTAAATCTCTAACCTCTTTAGGCCCTACTTCTCTCACTCTTTCCTTCTTTTCCCCCTTAGGCTTCACAATCAAAGCAAAACCTACTCCATCACCTTCCTTTAATGTGTCCATGAATTCTTTCTCTCCTACCATCATTACACTAGACACTACATGTTGTGGATCCTCTTCTACCAATGACTGTATCCTATAAGTCACACCATCCTTTTGGAATGAGTAAGCATTCTTTTCTCCATCATGATGAGCCTTGCTGTCAAACTGCCATGGTTTGCCCAATAATAGATGGCAAGCATCCATTGGAAGGATGTCACACAAGATCTTATCTCTATATCCACCAATACCGAATTCTACCCAAGCCTGTTCGTTTATGAGTATGTGATGTCCCTTATTCAACCAACTGACTTTATATGGACTGTTATGGGGTATCTTTTCTAACTTCAACTTATTCATTGCTTCCAAAGATATAATGTTGTCGATAGAACTAGAGTCAATAATAACTTTACAAACCTTACCTTGGATCTTGCAGTTGATTCTAAACAAAGCCCTTCTTTGAAATGGTTCAGTCTGTACTGGTTCCTTGAGCAGCGTCCTTTTGATCATCAAATTATCTCCCGTCTTTGATGCTAGACTCACTTCAGGAGAAGTCACACTCCTTGCATCTTCTTGAATCAAGGTGGTTCTCTTCTCACCACCATGAGAAGTTGAGGCCTTCCCTGGACATTTGTATGCTAGGTGCCCTATTTGATTGCAGTTGTAACATCTCATATTGGAGAATTTGGATCCTCTACCTGATACATCTGTCCCACCTCTTCCATCTGTCCCACCTCTTCCATTAGGCCTTCTCCCTCGATAGCCTCCTCTGCTACTTGAGTCCCCAACTTGCTCTTCTTGGTTAGACTCACCACTAGGCCTCTGGTTAGGACTTCTTCCCCCAAAACTACCTCCTGCTTCTGAAATTCCTGCCACCTCTACCTCTATTATTCTGCTCACTCTTTCTCTTTATCTTCTCTTCAGCCCCTAAGGCCAATTGGAAACATTTGTTCACTGTTTTTGGTGCTAAGATGCTAATCTCATCTTGGATGTTCATCCTCAGGCCATTCAAATACCTAGCCACCTTCTCTGACTCTTCTTCTTGTCTCTTTGATCTGAGACTAAGTTTATGGAACTCTTGTGTGTATGCATTCACATCAAGGTCTCTCTGTTTGAGATTCTGCAATTTCTTATACATCTGCACACTATAATCCAGGGGTAAGAATTGTGCCTTAATTTTGGTCTTCATCCTTTCCCAGGAGGTTATCATATTCTTCCCCTCCTTGATTCTCTCTCCTTGTTCGTAATTCCACCACGCAAGAGTAGATCCCTTCAATCTTGCCTTTGCCAACTTAACCTTCTTATCATCAGGAACTTCTTTGTATTTGAAGTGATTGTTCAATGCCTCAATCCAATCAATCACCTCTTCAGCTTCCATACTTCCACTATACATAGGTAACCCATCTATGGTGTCCCTATTGACTAACTGTAGTGCATTTAAAAATGCCTTATGGTCTGCTACTATCTCCTCTGTCTTTTTGCTAGTTTCACCAATTTCTGTAGCGTCTTCATTGCTGTCACTGTCAGTTTGCTTATCTTTGTTTTTGGACTACTTGAACTCTCCCAACTTGGATTCAAGCATCTCCTCAATCAACTTCTTAACGGCGTCCTGCAACATACTTTTGGGAGGCATCCTTGCCACCTCTGTCTCACTTTCTTTGTCTGACATAAACATTCACAGACAACACCCAAACACCAACACTCCTGTAAGTTCTCAATTTGACCTACCGCCCAAATCTTTAACCTGGCACTGATACCAATATGATGAGGAGCTACCAGTGGATACCAGAAATTGATGTCCTAATCTCTCACAGCCGACGAACTAACAGAAAAGCTCTTGTTTCAACTCCATCGACCAAGTCCCTCGGCATTCTCTAATGCCCCGATGGCATTCACTTTTGCAAGGACGTGTTCCATCAGTGAACACCCGTAATCCTTGGCTAAATTGTCAAAAATGCTGTCGCGTGATTTTTTTTCCTCCCATGAGCCCTAGCACATGAGGATGCTAGGATATTTTACTGCGCGAAACCCTCGATCCGGATCATCTACACTATCAAACAGGAAAAACAAAACAAAGAACAAAATGAATACTGATACATTGAAGCCATTCCACTGATTTCGACAGAAATCTCACTAGTGGAATGCTTCACGGTGACATATGGCAACAATGGAAAATATATAGTGAATGGAAAGCTACAACCGTGTGATTTACAGTGGTAGGAGATGGAAATCAAATGAACAAATAGAAAAGCTTTATTTCTCCCAAACATAATGCAATCACAATCGATCTGGTTACAATCATAATGCTCATTTAGTTCATACTTCTGAGTATTTAACAATTCGCCCAGAGTAGTACCACACAAGCTCCAAGCAGCTGGGAGAACAATCCAAGTGGTTGGGAGACAACCAACCAAAATTACCGTACTGCCTTATTTTGGCATTATTGCTATTTTTAGTATTATGCTATTACAATTTAACAACTATCCCCTAAGTCACTTGGGACTTACAAAATAGACCTAGATACAATTGAAATGAAAATGCCTTGGTCAAATTGACCTTATTACAAAAGAAAACATGATTTTCGAGGTGCTCCTGCACCATTTATATATTCTTTGAAGGCTATAGGATTGGGTTTAATAGTCATTGCTTGATCTTTATTAATATGATTTTTACATATACACACAGTTCTAGAACCGCATAGCCATAATTATTAATAGGGAGGAATGTGGAGCATTCCATTGCCCTACATAGAATTCCATCACAGAAACAATACTGTCTTAAGACTGTCAACAAAAAAACACTCTTCTGGTAATCCAATCATCATGAAACTTGGATCAAGCCATCAGTAACATCTTCTTAACATTAGAAACTCATCTGATCATCTTAGTGCTTCTAATTCCCATATTAATATAGCTTCATGCTCAACTCTGCACTGATCAAGGCATGACATCCAACCATGAACACCATCTTCTCTGTTGGATAGGACATGACATCCAACCATGAACTATACCTTCTCTACACATGACATTCAACCATGAACACCATCACACCTCCATGATATTTTTGACATCAATGACAACCTAGTGACATTGTTGACATCAATGACAACCCTAGGAACCATTAGCATTGATGGCAACACATATCTGCACATTTCTCCTCCTTTGACATAAAATACAAAGGGCAACCACTACCTACTCATCAGCGACCATATACCTGCACATTCTTTCTTAGGGCATAACTTCTTGTAGCAAATAGACTCCCCTATCATCAGCAACCAACCTGCTCCCCTTGAGAGGTAGCCACCACCAGTCCAAGAACAAGATATAACATGAACTCCCCCTGGACAAATGCGCCATTATGCATCTAGCAAGAAGAAGGAGGGGCAATTACCACTAACCTCTGTCGGAGATCCTCAAAAGTATCCTTTGCAAGATCCTTTGTGAAAATATATGCCATCTGATCCTTTGTTGGAACATATTCCAACTTCACTTCCTTATCTGCAACTTTCTCTCTCAAAAAGTGATACATGATTGCTATATGCTTGGTTCTTGAATGCATCATTGGATTCTTAGAAATATTGATAGCATTTACATATTGTCACACAAAATAGGAATAGTCTCATCATACAATACCTTTATATATTTTAGGGTTTTCTTCATCCATAACACTTGTGTAAAATACGATGATGCTACAATGTACTATGCTTATGTAGTTGATAAGGACACTAAATCTTACTTCTTACTCTATCATGAAACCAATTTGCTTCCTAAAAAGAAAGCACCACCACTTGTACTTCTTCTATCATCAACACAACTAGCCCAATCATCATAAGTGTAAGCACTCAAATCAAAGCCATTTCCTCTTGGATACCATAAGCCATAATATGGAGTTCCTTTCTGATGAAATGGGATACTCTCCCTTTCAAATATGCAACATAAACCTACACAATAGCCTATGCAAGAAGATTGCAAATGAAGTAACACAGCTGAAAATTGAAGAGAAATCTGCAACACAATATTTGATTTAAATCTGAAAATTTATTACATCAATATGAACCTTATGAGCTTCCTGGAATCATACATGCAACACATGCAACAAATAAATTTCTCAACATCCTAGACTCATTCTCGAAGCATCTGGGTATGTCAAAATCTTCTTCCCCAAATCCCCCCTTCACCAAATGAGCAAGCATCAATATATAGAAATTGTGTGAGAAGAAACCACTATTTGTTTCTCAAAACAACCTCCACTAACCACCAAGAAAACCCATCACTTTCATCCTATCACGTCTCCCTCATTTTTCATAATTTTCTAAAACAGTTTTTAGGTTTCGTGCCCCTCCTTCCTAGATTTACATAACATTTTAAATTTATTTATTTAGATAAGAAATGAGAAAGTTATGCTCATTTTACTTAGACTAGATTTCATAATTACGACCCAGACATGCAACAACATGCAAAGCTTGTGGCCCACATGGTTTCACTAAAACCATCAACTAGAACCACCTCTTGGTAATCCACACCCTTCTTGGAGGTTACAATTTTGTAAATAAAAATAGGAGTTTTGACCCACTTATGATGGAATCTTCCCACCAAATCAACCCCACCAAACATAAATTAATGCATATCTCCAAGTGGATGCCTAGGAAATATTGTCCCCACTAATGGAGGAATTTACAAATTACCGAGATATTTTACATCAAATTTTGCATTTATTAATATATCCCAAGAAAATATATTTGTTGCAAATTTAAATATTATTTCCCAAGCCCATAAACCTTATTGAAAACAAACAAATAGAAATTAATATATTTTTGGTGATGTAAGATTGCCCATACTCCTTAGATGCTCCTGCATCTAACACCCAGGGTAAAAAGTTTGTGAGCATATACTCACAAATATGTGCACAAATATGCTCTCTTTTTCCTCTTTTTCCAGCATCTACCTGGAACACTTTCCATACTCCACCAACTCTTCTCTGCATTCCTCTTTCTCAACATGGAATCATTGTAATTTGACCTCCTCCACCAATATGTATTTGCACTGGCCTCTGCAATATCACACTAATATTTCTTTGCATACAAATCAGCACTAACAAAATCTAACTATACCATCTCTTCTGCATTTACACTCATTATCTTATTCATTTCAACATGCAAATCAACTTTCACAAATTCATAATGGTATAGCTTTACCTCTTTCAAACGTTCCTCTATCAATACTACTGCAACATTTATCTTATCACTATCTACTGCAACCTTTTCATCTTCATACACTCCACTCTCATCTTCATCGTAAAAATAGAACATAATATGCATTACCTCTTTCTCTGCAACACTTTTTTCACCATTGTCTACTGCCCCATCTTCTTCATGCTCATTCTCTACTGTTGCAACCTCATGATCTGCAACAACTGTTGGATTTTAGGATAGACAATTGAGAGGGGGGTTAATCAGTTGTTACAAAAATCATGTTCTTTATTTACTTTAAGCCTTCTTATATTTCAACAGCATATCAAAGGATCAATCATGAAAGCATAATGCAATAATTCAAGAGCAGAAACAAATTCAACACATATAACACCAGGATTTTGACATGGAAAACTTGGTTAAGGGAAAAACTATAGGGTGACTAACCCAGGATTGTATTCTCTATTAGAAGAATAAAGATGAATAAAATGGCACTTGCTAATTAGGTCTTACAACCCGAGCACACTGCTCACAAGAGGCCCACTGCCTATAGGAGACACAGTGTCTACAGAAGAATAAATATTACATACTTGAACTAGAGATTAGCATCTTCACTATGCTTGAGTCAGTTCCATTTAAGCTCAACACCTCTACTCTACTTTTCGCTCCTCTTCACTACCACTTTCTCATCATTGCTCTAGACAAATTTGGATGACTTTGCAACTCTTATTTATACATGACATCGACTTTGGAATGATCATCAAAGTCGACACAACATATACTTATTTTATTACAGATCAATACAAAAATACAACTTGACCTATTTCAAAAACTTCATGCGCATTACTCCATTGTCGGTCACACATAACTGGGACTTCAATCTTCTTCGATGAACACGCCATGCTTCACAAAACATCTTCAAGATCATCTGCAACATGCGTAAATCATCCGGACACCATCTCTCAAAGGTAAGTCTTCAATTACAAGCTCAATCTTCAATGTGGATCGCCAACATGAACTGGACACAATCTAGAGACCCCACAAGCTTGTTTGAATCACCAAGAACATCCGCACCACTTCTGCTTACTGTAATCAATCACATCTGCATCCGGAACCTCAATAACACAGTTGCCCATCACTTTCACATTAGAAGGATTGCTTGTGGACCTCCAAACCACGAACCAATTGAGTTGTCCATTCACATTAGCCTCCCAAACATGCCACCAGATCTGTAGAGCATGATATTGTATTTCCAAATCTCACCGGACCTATTTGAGTCACTCTATCACCTCTGAACAGTTGATAGAACTAGTTTTACTCTCATGGCCATAACTCCTCCACATTTTCATGTGGACCTCTCAAATCTTGACTGGATCATCTTTAGACACATATCTACAAACCCTTTGATGCACATTCTTAGACCTTCATCTAGCTGGGATCTTTACTTCGTAGAGCTTCACTGTCTTCACTGATCTTTTATGTTTCTGATGGAACTAATTTTCTCAATATCCTCAGCATACAACTTATCCAATCCTTGACATCAATGCAACAGGAGTATGTTGACCAGTTAGGCCCATACTTGCAACAACAACTACATCCTTCTTCTCATCCTCAACCACTATTGTAATCTCTTCTCTTTTCTCTTTCTCAACCTCTTACTTTGTGCCTTCCTCAAATCATACTTCTATAATATTTTCTCCTTCATGTTCACCTGCATACACAACTATGACAAACTTTTTGCCTTTCTTCTTTAGTATTCTATCAAACATTTACCACACACTCTCAATTTTCAACCTCTCAGGTATAGACTGCCTCACACTCGGTGATTTGTCTACACATAAATCACACACACACCACCAACACAAGTCCTACTACAAGCTACCTCACATTCGGCAATCTATCTGCAGACTCGAGAACAACTCGCTCTGATACCACTAATGAAATGGGATACTCTCCCTTTCAAATCTACAATATAAACCTACACAATAGCCTATGCAAGAAGGCTGCAAATGAAGTAACACAACTAAAAATTGAAGAGAAACCTGCAACACAATATTTGATTTAAATCTAAAAATTTATTACATCAATATGAAGCTTATGAGCTTCCTAGAATCATACATGCAACACCTGCAACAAATAAATTTCTCAACATCCTAGACTCATTCCAAAAGCATGTGGGTATGTCAAAATCTTCTTCTCCAAATCCCCCCTTCACCAAATGAGCAAGCATCAATATATAGAAATTGCATGAGAAGAAACCACTATTGGTTTCTCAAAACAACCTCCACTAAACCACCAAGAAAACCCGTCACTTTCATCCTATTATTTCTCCCTCATTTTTTAGAATGTTCTAAAATGGTTTCTTGGTTTTGTGCCCCTCCTTCCCATCTTCCCAAAACATTTTGAATTTATTTATTTCAATAAGAAATGAGAAAGTTATGGTCATTTTACTAAGATTTGGTTTCACAATTATGACCCAGACATGCAACAACATGCAAAGCTTGTGGCCCACATGGTTTCATTAAAATTTCCCATGGTTTCACTAAAACCATCAACTAGAACCACCTCTTGGTAATCCACACCCCTCTTGGAGGTTACAATTTTAGAAATAAAAATAGGAGTTGTTGACCCACTTATGACGGAATCTTCCCACCAAATAGAAATTAATGCATATCTCCAAGTGGATCCCTAGGAAAGATTCTCCCCACTAATGGAGGAATTTACAAATTACTGGGATATTTTACATCAAAATTTTCATTTATTAATATATCCCAAGAAAATATATTTGTTGCAAATTTAAATATTATTTCCCAAGCCCATAAACCTTCTTGAAAACAAACAAATAGAAATTAAAATATTTTTGGTGATGCAAGATTGCCCATACTCCTTGGATGCTCCTGCATCACTTTCAAGTATCTGAATATCCTTTTCACTGCCTTCTCATGTGTTTTCTTGTAATTATCTTGATATCTGGTAGCCACACATATTGCATACATAATATCAGGTCTAGAATCAGTTAGGTACAATAGTCCTCCAATCATAGATCTATAGACAGTCTAGTCCACCTTCGAAGACTCATCATCCTTGCTCAAGTGACATCCAGTGACCATGGGAGTACTCATTGGTTTTGAATCCTCCATACCAAACTTCTTTAGCAACTCTTTGACATACTTAGCTTGAGAAATAAAGATACCACCATCTAGCCGAGTAATTTAAAGTCCAAGAAAGAAAGACATCTCACCAATCATAGACATCTCAAACTCTTTTTACATCTCCTCTGCAAGCCTCTTACACATATCATCATCTCCACCAAAGATGATGTCATCAACATATACTACAAATATCAATATCATGTCTCCTTCCTTGATGTAAATATTACTATCTATAGTACCTTTCTTGAAGCCTTACTGAAGTAAGTACTTGTCCAACCTAGCATACCAAGCTCTAGGTGCTTGCTTGAGACCATATAGAGCCTTCTTGAGTTTGCACACCATGTCTGAATCTTTTGATATCTGGAAACCATCTATTTGTTCAATATAAACCTCTTCCTCTAGACCACCATTCAGAAATGTTGACTTAACATCCATCTAATATACCTTGAAGTTCTTATGAGCAGTAAGAGCAAGGAACATTCTAATTGCCTCCATCTTGACTACCAGAAAAAAAGTCTCTTCAAAATCAATACCTTCAACTTGTGTGTATCCTTTGCATACCAATCTTTCTTTGTTCCTTAAAACTTCAACTTCTTCATTCACTTTATTTTGGAACACCCAGTTTGTTCCTATAACATTCTTATTTGTTGGTTTGGGAACCAATATGGCCTTTATCGATCCATCATCTTTGCTAGCATCAGTAAAGTTTTTGGGTTCTACATTTGATAACAAACACAAGTTTACTTGCTCATGTGTCTTAGCAAGCCTTTTCCTTGTCTGCACACCTTCATCCTTATCTCCAATGATCTGATTTGTTGAGTGGTTCTTCTGAACATACTTTGCTAGAGTCTTAGGCGTATGCTCTGGTTCTTATTCCTTTTCTTCTTTCACTTCTTCTTCTTCATCTTTAATGCATGGAAAGATATCAAATTTGGAGTCCTTTGATTCATATAAGATCTGATACAATTCTTCATCTACCTTGGCATTTGTTCTTTCAATCATCTTTCCCAACCTCTTATTGTAGCATCTATAGGCCTTACTTCTGGTTGAGTAACCAAGAAAGTTTTCCTCATAACTTCTTGAATCAAACTTTCCTAGGTCTTCTTCATCTCTTTTGATATAGCATTTACTACCAATGATCCTAAAGTGTCTGACTATGGGAGGTCTTCCGTACCATATCTCATAAGGGGTCTTAGTGATGTTGACCCTTAGTTGCACATTGTCAATTAGATATACAATAGTATGAACTGCTTCCTTCCAGTACATATCAGGTAGATCTGCATCTTTCAACATTTCCCTAGCCATCTCTTGCATAGTTCTATTCTTTCTTTCTACTACCCTATTTTGTTGAGGGATCCTAGGAGTTGACAGATGTCTCCTAATACCATGATCTTCATAAAAAATTTCAAATTCATTTGAAGTGAACTCACCTCCTATATCAAACCTGAAGCACTTGATCTTAGCATCCACTTTATTTTCAACCATAGCTTTGAACACCTTAAATTTATCAAGGGCATCTGATTTTTCTCTTAAGAAAGTAACCCAAGTCATTCTAGAATAAGCATCAATAAGCAACATAAAATACCTCTCACCTTGTAGACTCTTTACTCTTGTAGGGCCACATAGATCAATGTGAATCAACTCCAATATCTTTGAATAAGAATACTCTTTGATTTTGAAACTTGTCTTTGACTGCTATCTGATTTGACATTCCTTGCATATTGTGTTTGCATGTATGATTATCTTGGGCATGTCTCTCACTACATGAGTAGAACTGAGCTTTACCATATTATCAAAATTGTTGTCCCATTCTTTTGTGCCACAACTATCACTCACTGGATTGAGCCAACAAACATGTTCTTCCATTTACCTCCTTCAGATGATAGATATCACCATATGTCTTGATACCTTTTGCAACTATTTTTCTAGACCCTGCCTTCCTGATTTCACAACCCTTGGCATGAAAGGTGAGATTATACCCTTTGTTGCACATCTGGTTGACACTGAGAAGATTATGTTTTAACCCTTTGAAATAGAGGACATCCTCGGTCCTATTCTTCCCATCAATAGTTATAGCACCTTTTTCACATATTTGTGTTGACTCTTCACCACCAAACTTGACTACACCACCATCCCACTTCTCAAGGTTGATAAACTTCTTCTTGTCACTAGTCATATAATTTGAGAACCACTATCAATAACCCAATCCTTAGCTTCTTCTCTTGCATTAAAAGCAGTCCATACAACCATTGATCTGTCATTGTTATGATTTGTTTGCAAGGCATCAATCTTATCACATTTTCCAACATCATCCTTTTTATCACCAACACTCAAGGCCATGAAAAGTGTTTTATCATTTGAATCATCATGATCCTCATCTTTTGAAGAGTAACTGCTCTCTATGGAATATAGACTTCTTTTGAACTCATCTCTCTTGTTACTACCCCTTGATTCCTTAAAAGGACATTTAGAAGCAAAGTGACCAACCTTTCCACAATTGAAACATTTGAAGGGTAACTTACCTTTGTATTTGCCAATGCCTTTCTTTAGTCTTCTCACAAAATTTGCTTCAACTTCATCAGAGCTCTCATCTTCATCAGCAACTTCTTCCTTTGTCTTCATGCTGGCTTTGAAAGCAACTTCTTTCTTTGGAGTATCATTGCGAAACTATCTCATTTCAAAGGCAATAAGGGAACCAAATAGATTGTCTACAGTGTATGTATCTAAATCAGCATTCTCCTCAATAGCAGATACCTTATGACTTTAATATTTGGGAAGATATCTCAGAACTTTCTTCACAATTTATCCTCTTCCACTTTTCCACCAAGACCTATGATGTCATTGACAACTTCATTCACCCAAAGCATATATCTAGCAAAGTCTTCATCCTCTATCATTTTTAGGGTCTCAAATTTGCTTTTGAAGATTTGCATCTTTGTTTGCTTTACCTTCTTATCTCCTTCATAAATGGTTTCAAGTTTAACCCAAACATCTTTAGCTCAACTACAACTCATTACCTTTGAAAGTTCTGAATCAGCTAACCACTCGTGATAGCAAACTTTGCCTTGGCATTGTTATCATATTCCTTAACTTTATCTGGATTTGTAGGAATAGCAATAGGAACTTTGTAACCAGTCTTGACAGATTGCCAAACACCACATCCTACAGAATTGGTAGAGCCTTCCATCCTTAGCTTCCAAAAAGTATAATTTGTTCCATCAAACCTAGGTATCTTGCTGGATCCATTACGTGCCATCTCAGACATTCCTCAAGTGGTTAAGCTTCCTTCAAAGGAATGTGGCTCTGATACCAATTGTTCGACACACTAGGATACTGAGAGGGGGGGTGAATCACTATCTAAACAACTTTAACTTATCTGGAGTAGATTAAAACTTAAGCATCATAGTATTAACATAAGCATGAAAGATTAACACAATGCACACCAACACATAACACTAGATATACGTGGAAAACCCAAGAAGGGAAAAACCATGGTGAGGATTAACTCACAATATATGAAGCTCAAATAATAACTTTGTTTTAGGTCTACAACCCAAGGAAGCTACTACTCCCTAAAAACTTTGATTTAGGATCAATCCCAAGAAAGCTACTACTCCTTGAAGACTTTGTTTTAGGGTCACTCCCAAGGAAGCTACTACTCCCTGAATTGAGAACACACTTACTAAAGATTATAGTATGACAATCCTTCTACTGTCTGAAAACTGACATTGAAACTCGTACCTTTTCAATGATTGCAATACTACCTCTTCACACTTCCTTCTGATGATCAAATTAGTTAGGCACACTGTAAGGCCACCTAAACCTTATCTCATAATTCTTAGAATAAATTCTTATATCGACATTTATTGGATACGGTATTGATAAGAATGTATTGAAGTTGGTTGAACAATTACTTAACTAATATGTATGCATTGTTGATTTGTATTTTGTTAATTCAACAATTAGTCGCAATAATATTAATTGTTATATTTCGTATTAATTACTTTAGATATTTAAATATCTTTTTTATTTAATATGAAATATAAGAATTAATATTATTGCGACTAATTGTTGAATTAAAAAAATACAAATCAACAATGCATACATATTAGTCAAGTAATTGTTCAACCAACTTTAATACATTCTTATCAATCCCCTATCCAATAAATGTCAATATAAGCATTTATTCTAAGAGTTATGAGATAAAGTTTAGGTGGCCTTACACTACCAGAAATAAGGCTCTTCATTTCACAAGATTGAATGCTTGTGTTGGAGGCTTATTATTTTTTTTATGACTGAAATTTGAGTTTCTGCAAAGGGGTAAGAAAGCTAATAATAAGGAAAACTAATCATAAGTTTATTTTATATAACCTCAAATAGAAATTTGCAGCATGCAATAAGGGTGGAAGGAAGGCTTGGTACTTGGTCGTACCCTCCTACAAGGGTTGCCTTCACTTAAATATTTTTTTTTGTTTTTTTTTTAAATTTTCTCTACAAAGATTTTTAAATTGTTTAGCATGAACGTGAAAAGTTATTCACAGGTAAATTGATGGCAAGGCTAATGAAAGGCATGCAAAGAAAAATAAGCATTTTAGCAATACTATTGGTTGCATGATTGCTACCGTGGAGGGTTTCAATAAAAATCTGTAACAACTCATCTTCCAGAAAGCATTGAAGGGTGCCATAACAGGTAGAATAGCACAACAAAATGTATAGCCTTTTATGGGTGAGGACATGGCATAGGTAGTAAAAAAAAGATATCTAACAAAGAGGGTTATCACAGAGAGGATCAACAGAAAAATTTCTTGGCAAAGGAAGATAGATCATACAGATTGAGTAGAAGAAAACCTACTGGTAAAACAAGAACATGATGATCTTGTCATCCATTAACCGTAGGGCCTCTCTAGAAGGGTTTCACTAATAAATTAGAATTCCCAAAATCTAATATATTTCAGAGAGATTGGACCTCAGGAATAATTTAAGAATTCTCAAATTTACAATGTAACACTATATAAATTTTCCCTAAAAGAAATTAAATCAATCATTTAATTATTTTCCGCTGAGTGAAATCTCAGAGTGCATTGCACCACAGAAGGGGATTTAACTAGAATCTATGAGGGATAAATACTTAGTAGGGCTTCAAATAAAGAGATAGATTAAGTGCACCAAAATAATTTTCAATTGGTAAAACTATAAGCTAACAAAATCAAGATTATTATCAAGCCTAATTGTGTACCTGGAATATCATTACTTACTGCTTCTATTTTCTATCTAACCTTCACAAGAATTTCCATGCTTCGGCGTATTTTCTCAAATCCTCCTTCTCTGTTCTCGTCTAGATGTTTTCTCCTACCATTTAAAATTTCCCTCCCACAAAACAATAGTAAACCCCATTAATTTCCCTCTCTCTCCATATTTAATTTCCCCTCCTAAATATATCCCCACTCTCTTTAAAAAACTGACATGTTAACTATTTCAAGATTCCTTCACTATTTTCAAGCAGGTAAAAACATTAAGAAATAATAAAAATTTAAATCAAGCATTAAAGTATTTAAATCTTAAGTAAATCCATTTCAACTATTTCTTTTCATAAAACTTTAAATAAATAATTATTTCTATTCACACATGCAAATTCACTATGTGTGCAATTAAAAGCATATATGTATCATGATTCCTAAGTGAGTGTGTACATGGGTTCCCTCAATCATAGTTATGAAAATAAATAAATATTTTCCAAGATTCCTCCGTGCCCACTTCTTCCTTGTGGTAAAATAGAAGACAAACATTATTTTTTTTTTCAAAAAAGATATTTAAATATCTAAAGTAATTAATACGAAATATAACAATTAATATTATTGTGACTAATTGTTGAATTAACAAAATACAAATCAACAATGCATACATATTAGTTAAGTAATTGTTCAACCAACTTCAATACATTCTTATCAATCCCCATCCAATAAATGTCGATATAAGAATTTACTCTAAGAGTTATGAGATAAGGTTTAGGTGGCCTTACACTCTGCACTAGATCACTGTCACAAATAATTCTTCAAGATGAATTCAAATAGCATCTACAACTTCTGCTCTTTCTCCTTCAGTCGCACATCATAATGCAGTCATTCTGTTCTTTTTCTTGCTTGTGAACCTTATCAATCACTTTGCAATCACACTTCACCTAACTCAATTTGATTTAAAATTTATACATATATTACATTGCTTATCATCCAGAGACAACATGAAAAATACATTTACAAGTCAGCCAGACAACACACAACTGAAACGTGTAGAGAACAAGTCCTAAACAAGACTACACGCTACACCAGTAGAAGACCCATGCCTTGCGGAAATCAACACTTGCTTAGTTAGGTCCAAAACATCCTTCACAGCATCAAACAACAAAAAATTACATTTGCACACTTTGCTCATTTGAACATACGATAGCCTTAAGTAAAACACATGAAACTTGAAGCATAACGGCCACAACAACTTGAAAACCTTGTGCAGTACTGGAAACAAGAAAGATCTTCATAATTTTACAGATGAGTCTACAAGACTCATACAACATCTACAAACACTCCTTTACCTCCTCACATAAAAGATTTTTCACTGCACATCTTCAATCATGAACTTTGAGAACAACTTGTCATCTAGAACACATTGCAACATACTGTGTTACAAGTATGTGCCTAACCGGTGTTGTCATTGATGTCAACATATCAATGTTGTCATTGTTGTCAACTGTGCTCTTGATTTTGATGCTTGCTTGTTTTCCTATGTAATATGTAAGTGATCCTGATATTGAGTTTCCAAGTGGTTTTGAGAAAATTTGCTTCTCCGGTGGAAATAGTGTATAGAAGAGTATCTTTTTTACAGCAGAACAGTCCAGTAGTTTTCTATGCATTTCTTGTACAATGAATATCTTTGTCTGTGGATTGGAAGTTATTTAGAGGTATGTCTAAAGATGCTATGTTCCAAGTTTGAGCCTCCAATATGAAGATTTGAGAGAGTTATGATCACTAAAGTAAAAACTACTTTTTCAGTGCATTCAGTGGTGACAGGGAGAAAGCATTTTGCTTCACATTTCTCCACATTGAAGTTTCACAGTCTACGATTCTGGAATCAAGTTTTGAATGATGATAAGTGCCTTCAACTCCAATGGTTCATGATTTGGTAGTCTGCAAGCAATATTTTCTTTATGATAGTGGATAGCAGTTATGTTCAAGTGCTACGGATTGAAGAATCTTCTTGACAAAGGGATTAGAGGTTGTGTGGATGTTCTTGGTGATTACAATGTGCTTGTGGATGTCTCCTAATTGTGTTCCTACCTTTGGATTGGTCCGCAAAGAGAAATTTGGATCGTGGATGAAGACTGCTCTTAAAAGACTTAGTGTTAACACCAATCTTGGCCGAGTTGGTTGTTTTCACTACTTGCGGAGATGCATCGAAGATTGTGGATGCGTGTCATGGTGTGGAAGATTGCATTTGAGTCCTAGCTATAACATGATCCTCATACATCTTTACCTTATCAAATTTAGTTTAGGTCCAAACCTATTTCTATGTATGTTTGTAATGTTGACCTTGGAGTTTGTTCCAATGGTTGATGTATGTAATGTCGACCTTGATGTACATTCCAAGGTTGATGACTTGTATAAAAACATGTAATGCAGTTGCAAAAAAGATGTCCTTGTGTGAAAAATGCAAAGATAAAAAAAAGTGTAATAAGACCAGAGCGAAGGAGTTATATTGTGCTTCAATGGAACTAAACTCAAGCATGGAGTAGATGCTATCAAATTAGTTCACCAACACTTGATAGTGAGCCACTCCTTGGCAGTGAGTCGATTTTGGCAGTGAGCCCTAACTTTTGCAGTGAGCATTTTTGGTAGTGAGCCTCTGTTTTTCAGTATTGCTATAACATATTTATTTTTGTGGGCTAACACCCATCATGGTTTTTCCCTTATAGGGTTTTCCACAAAAAATATGGTGTTTCATGTGTTGATTATGTTATTGTGTTGAGTTTCTTATTTCATGCCTTCGTGATTAAATATGAATAACAGTTAATAAGTGTTTGATGTGTTAATGTTCATAAGTGGTCAAAGTTTTAGAGACAACTGATTCACCCCCCTCTTAGTTGTCTGGTGCATTTCAACAATTGGTATCAGAGCCAAGTTCCTCGGAACAAAGCCTAATAGCTTGAGGAAGATCCAAGATGTCTTATTACAAGAAGGAAGCTCTGCAGTTTGATGGAACGAATTATGCTCTTTGGAAGGTGCGAATGAAAATCCATCTCCTTTGTCTTGGTTATAGAGTCTGGAAAGTGACAGAGAAAAAGTATACAATATCGCAGAATGGTCTAACAACTAAAGATGAAATCAAAGAATATGAGTTAAATATAAGATTCAGAGATGCTTTGTTAAGTACTTTATCTAACACTGAGTTGGTAAAGGTTTTGGATCTAGAAACTGCTCATGAAATTTGGGAAAAGATGAAAAATCTGTATGAAGGAGATGAGTCTATAAAGAGAGCCAAGTTATAGGGCCTAAAAGCGAAATATGATGGTTTAACGATGAGAGAATATGAGAACATAACAGCCTACATGCAAAAGGTTGATGAAATTATCAATGGAATAAAAGGTATGAGAGGAACTATTGATGAGAAGGAAGTTGTGATGAAAATTCTTAGGTCATTACCTAAGTCCTATAGTAACAAGGTAGCTGCAATTGAAGAAGTAATGACTGTGAAAAAGTCACTAAGGATCAGTTGCTAGGAAAGCTTACAGCTTTTGAGATGAGAGAGTTTGGTGATGCTCTGCTGAAGATTGATATTGCTTTCAAAGATAGTACTTCAGAGAAGATCTCCAGAACTAAGAAGTACAAGGTGGAACCTATTGATGACCTTGATGAAATTGAAGCCAATTTTGTTGACAGGCTGCAAAGAGGTACTGGTAAGCTCAAAGGCAAATTACCTTTCAAATGTTTTACATGTGGTAAAGTAGGTCACTATGCTTCTAGGTGTCCGGAGAGAATTGAAAGGAATAGAAAGAGATTTGAAAATAGACCTAGAGTTTCAAATAAATGCTATTATGTTAGAGATCTTGATGATGAAGGTGTAATAGATGATGAATCTAATGATGTTAGTACTAGTGCAAATGAGTGCTTGTTTATTTATATTAAAGAAGAACCTATGTCTACTGATCCTGCTAACTGTGTGAAGGAAGAAAAACCAACAGAAGAAAGTGCTTTGGTTGTTCAGGTTGAAAAAGACAACGATGAATGGGTTATTGACAGTGGATGCTCACATCACATGACTGGTGACAAAAGTAAGTTTGGAAAAGTATGATGGTGGACTGGTTAGGTTTGGAGATGATATAGCTAGTAAGATTTGTGGAAGGGGGTCTATCTCTTTTGATGGAAAGCACAATATTGATGATGTTCTATATGTAAAGGGTTTAAAACATGAGCTTTTGAGTGTTGGTCAGATGTATGACAAAGGTTATGATCTGAGATTCAAGGACAATGGATGCAAGATCATGGAAAGCTCTGGAACAGTGATTGCTATTGGTAAGAAGACTAAAGGTAATGTTTATCATTTGAAAGGAACTAATGACTACTGTTTGTTGTCTCAGACTAATGAGAGTTGGTTGTGGCATAGAAGAATGTGTCATATCAATTTTGACAATTTGGTGAAGATGAGTTCTACACATGCTATTAGAGATCTGCCTAAGCTTGTGAAGCCTGCTAATACCATTTGCAAGGAGTGTCAACTTGGGAAACAAACAAGAACAAGATTCAAAAGCAAAGAACAATTCTCTATTGGATTGCTTGAGTTGGTACATACAGATTTGTGTAGCCCCACAAGAACAAGAATTTTGCAAGGAGATAGGTATTTTATGTTGCTTATTAATGATTATTCTAGAATGACTTGGGTCCCTTTCCTAAGAGAAAAATCAGAAGCCCTAGACAAGTTCAAAGCTTTCAAGGCAATGGTTGAGAATGAAGTAGAGTCGAGAATCAAATGTTTAAGGTCTGATAGGGGAGGTGAGTTTACATCAAATGAATTCAATATTTTCTATGAAGAACAAGGAATAAAGAGACAGTTGTCTGCACCTAGAACTCCTCAGCAAAATGGGGTTGTTGAAAGAAAGAATAGGACAGCTCAAGAGGCTGCCAGGACTATGTTAAAGGAAGCTGACCTACTGCAAGTGCACTGGAGAGAAGCCATACATACTATTGAATACATCCTAAATAGAGTTCAAGTCAAAGGTAATAGCTCTAAAACTCCCTATGAATTATGGTATGGAAGAGTTCCTACAATAAAGTATTTCAAAGTGTTTGGTAGCAAATGTTATATCAGAAGAGAAGAAGAACTAGGCAAGTTTGATGCCATATGTGCTGAAGGAATCTTCCTTGGGTATTCTACTAAGAGTAAGGCCTACTGGTACTATAATAAGAGACTGAAAAAGATCATTGAAAGTGCTAATGTAAAGGTTGATGAAGAAAAGGAAAAAATGTCAGAATTGAGTGGATATGAATCAGATGAACTTGCTGTTGTAGTGAATGAAGAAAAAGTTGAACAAGAAGAAAGTCAAGATGAAGAAGAAAAGGCTCTGGAAAGTGTTGCTAAAACTCCCATGTATGTAAGGATTAATCATTCTGAAGATCAGATTATAGGTGACAAAAACAAAGGGGTATTGACAAGAAAAAGAGTTGTAGAAGAACATGTAAACTATTGTTTGCTTTCTAAAGTTGAACCTAAAACTGTGAATGAAGCTTGCAATGATGAAAATTGGGTAAAGGCTATGGAAGAAGAACTGATGCAGATAGAAAAGAATCAAACTTGGGAATTGGTCCCTAGACCTGCTAACAAGAATGTGATTGGAACTAAATGGGTTTTCATAAATACGTTGAATGAGAATGGAGAAGTAAGTATGAACTGAATTATTCACAATTTGAGAAACATGCTTACGTGGTGGTCAAAATAGTGAAACATTTTAGGTTCTATATATTGCACTCTCATTCAACTATGTTTGTTCCTGATTCGACTGTTAAAAGCATTCTAATCCAACAAGATTTGAGATGTAATAGAAGAGAGGCATGGGTAGCCAGAGTACAAGAGTATGATATTGAGATTAAACCAACAAATCTCATAAGGGGTAGAGGGTTATGTCAAACAATTGCTGAAAACAAGGCAAATTCAGAAGACTTACCTCTTATTTTTTCGTTCGAGTCACAGATGAGTGGTTTTCTAAAATTGCTTATTACCTGACCTATGGAGATCGTCCTTCTCATTTGTCTACCAAAGAAAAGAGGAATATCAAACTTAAAGCAGCTAAATATGTATTGTGGAATAACGCTCTTTATAAAAGAAGTATTGATGATTCTTTCCTTAAGTGTGTTGATAAAGAGCAACATGTGAGCTTACTTAAGCTTTTTCATGATGAAGCCTGTGGAGGTCATTTCTCTTCTTCTATCATATCTTATAAAATCTTGAGACATGGGTACTATTGGCCAAATATGTTCAAGGACACATGCAAATGGGTTTCCAAGTGTGAAAAGTGTATTAAGTTTATTGGTAAGCCTCAGCTAGCGGCTTTACCCTTAAGACCAGTCATTATTGATGAACCTTTCTAGCAATGGGGGCTAGATTTTATTGGGCCCATCAATCCCATTTCCAGTGCTGGTCATACCCACATTTTAATTGTAGCTAGGGTAAAAATCAGGGCTAAATCATAAACAACAAATCATCAAACGCTAACAAGCACAATGAAGTACAAGATAGCATAGAAATCAAAATAACAAAGCAAATCAAACCCAAATCTCTACGCTAAACTTGGCTCTCCTACATTGCTCTTCTCAATCTTACATAGGAATGCATGATTTTGAAGGATGAATGTTGGGTGCTCATTATTTCAGAAACATAACAATGGCATGAGGATGAATGATGAGAGGCTCTAATGTCATTTCGATAGCATGAGGATATTTGAAAGCTCATTGATGCAAATGGCTTGGTTGAGGGTTGATTTATAGGAAGTGGGTGATTTGAATGAATGGCTATGATTGAAAGTTGGTTTCAACAATGTGCACAACTAGGATTGAATAGGGTTTCCCACTCCATGAGGAGTTGTAATCATGTGACAAGTGTAGGGAGGACCTATTTTAAATAATGTTTTATTTAAATTAGTGGGACATGTGAAGTGTATTAAATGAAAAATGTAGTATGTGACATGTGTTTGAATGTGATGAAAGGTGAGGACAAATTCAAATATTTTATTTGAGTTAGTTGGAACATGTGAGAGGGAAATTAATTAAATAAATAGGATTTATTTAAGTAATTGTTCTAGTGGGATAAATGGGATTAGGAGTGGGATTAAGACAAAATGCTACAAGATGTCTCCAGTAATGTGTCGACAAGGTGATGGTCAAGACATGGACAAATTTAAGTGTCTACATTTTGCCCCTCTTTGAGATGATATTCGAGATTATGAGATTTATGTTAAGTAACATCATTTCAAAGAAGATAAGGTATGGATAGAGGAAAAGGATAGGATGATGTAAAGATAGGATGATGACGCCCCCTTGAGAGGATAGGCGGGTTGGAGAAACATGTGTAGGCTCTCGAAATGAAAGAGGATTGGTCTAAGAAGAAAGATAAGGAAATGGATAGAAGAAATAAATAATGCGTTATGCTACATGAAGGTGATCAACCATGGAGTTTGATATAGCACTAGACGTTATGCACCAAGGTATAAGGACCGAGGTGACGGTGTGTCTTGTGCACTAGTGTAATACAACCTTGTCTAAACATATGAGGAAGAACACTTAGAGCATTAAAGTCCTAATGCACAAAAGGTATAATATTACCTTAGATGCAAAGGATAGTGCAAAAAGCCATTCCAACATATACAAGATATGAATATTAGTTGGAATGAAAAGGATGTGAAACAAATGCAAGATGAAAAGATAACACACACAAGCAAGCATGCACAAATGATTCAAAAATAAACAAGGTATTGCCCCTGTCAAGTTGTAAACCAATGATTAAGTGATTGATCGATGATGATAGTTGATAATGATTGTGTTTCATTTCAGGAAATGGAACATGTCGTATAAGACATCTGGTCTGGTTTCGATGATGCAACATCCTATATAAGACAATTGATTGATTGATTAACACTAGTTTTGTTGGCCATGCAAATCAACACTAGGATTTTCTTAATTGATTGGTTTACATCAAGATTAGGATCAAGACCATTGATGTAATTAGATAATTTGACAAGATTGATTGACTTGATTGGTATGGATTGATGATGACTTGCATTTGAGATTGTTGCTTAGATTTATTTGATTTTATGGATTGAATTTGATGATTGAAGAATTGATTTTGACTTGATGTTTGGATGAATGATTTGAAGGAGTGATTTGATGAATTGATTTGAGGAATTGATTTGAAGAAGTGAGGAATTGATTTGATTGATTAGAAGAATTTATGGAATGATTTGAAATGATTGAATTGAATTGATGATTGGATTGAGTGATTTGATTGGATGAGTTGAATTTATTGATTAATTGATTTGACTTGATAGGTTGAAATGATTGGGTGAAATGATTTGATTGGAAGAATGATGACTTGATGTGGATGAATTGAATGGATTGATTTGAAGGATTGGATGGATTTGATGTGATTGATTTTATTGCTTGGATTTTTTGTTGGATATTTAATTTTTTGAATTTTTGGGGAATATTTTGATATTTTTGTATTTTTTGAATGTTTTGATTTTTTTGTATTTTGAGGATATTTGGTTTTTTTTGTGATTTTTGAAATGTTTTGATTTTTTTTTTGGATTTTTGAAAATGTTTTGGTTTTTTTTTGTGTTTTTGGGAATATGTGATTTTTTTGTGGATTTTTGACATGTTATGATTTTTTTGTATTTTTGAAATGTTTTGAGAAATGACAATGGATGAACATTTTGATAGCCTTTGTGGTAGATACCAATGACAAGGGAAAACCAAGTCTAGGTGCAAGGATAATGTAGGTGGGATTGGATGAATGGATCAAAGGATGGGCGATAGGATGGAAGAGATGAATGTATGCATAAGAGGGCAAGAATGTGATCTCAAAAGGCTATGTCGCATAGGAATAACATGCCCCATTCTAGGTGTAATGCTTAGGATTTTTCATGACAAGGCTTATGACAATAGGATGATGATAGGATTGATTGGATTTGGTTGGAAAGGATGAGGTATAACAAGAGATATCCAAAGCATTTGTCAACATTGTGCCTTAATCTTTATCAAGATCAAAAGGAGTAAGGGAGGATGAATGGATTCCATAGGATATGTGTATGTAAGTGTAATGACTGAGTATGGTAAGATAGGATATGATAGGATGGGAAATGATAATTTGGATGATGGATTGGATGAGACAAGGTGCCACCAAGTGTAAGTGACATAGAAGATCAACCTACACATGACGCTTGTTTGCTAGGTTTTCATCATGGTACTTATCCAAGGCACCACCAAGGGTGGTTTTCACCATTGGACGAAGGGATTTCTCTTTACTATTTTGATTTTTTTTTTTTACTTTTTTGAATTTATGGATGGAAGAAGGGAAATATGAATAGGAGGGACTCAAGCGTCTAGTTCCATGAAAGGTGATAATCCCATTAGAGATGGATGTCATTGCATGTGGACCATGTCAAATTTCATTATGCTCATAGATATTGGTAAGGGATGGAATTTCATGAAAGGGAGATGGAGTAGGTAGATAGTGGATTATGGAGGGAACGATAGTGGATTATGATGTGGATTATGGAGGAAAGGATAATGTATCATGAAAGGTTTATGCAAAAGCATGGACCATAGGAAGGTGATGACTGAAATATGTAGGATAGTGGATAAAAGATGGAGAGATGGAGGTATGGAAAGGAATCATGACCAATGGTTGCACACACCATGATAAACATTGAAGCTTTTGATTTGGTGGAGGTGTAGGAAGCAATGGCGATATTTCTTAGGAGATGGGCGATGTAGGAGTTTAGGTACCCACATAGACTTAGTATTTTTATGATTTTTTGTTTTGGATGTGGGATTTGTATATGGAATGCAAATTTTGGATGGAAGAGGATGGTTGGGATTTTTGAGATGTGGATGCCTCATTTGACTTGACTTCTTTTTGCTTAGGTACCCAAACCATTTTAGTTTTTGACTTTTCTTTTGGAGGTATGGGCTTGGAGGGCCTTTTGAATGTACTTGACTTTAATTCTTTGCATTTGTATCCTAAGGCATTAGGATCCTTAGGATTTTTAGCTTTATAGGTAGAGGCATAATTTTTTTTATTTTTGAATCCCATGGACATGGTGGAAGCTTCATGTTTAGACGATGTGTGCATTGATTGGTCATGATTAGGAATGTGCTCAAGGGAATGTGTAAATGGATTTATTGGGCATTGGGAGAAGTGGTGGCAAAGTGGATGGAGGGATATTAGCAGTTGGAAGAAGTGGAGGTAAAGTGGATGGTGGAAAGTGTATGGTCACATGCTTTTGGCACTTATAGGATAATGAAGGTGGAATGGCAACATATATTTTGGGTATATGATAGGATTTATGATGGAAAATGGTGGACTTAGGAGGCATGGAGGAAGTACTAATATCTTGAGATTGTTTACCTTGGGGTGTATATCCGAGGCCATATGAGCATGGAGGAATGATGACATGGATAGGCTCCAAAATTCCTTGTTCATGAAGGCCTAAGCCTTTACCTTGATAGTTCATGGTTTGGAGTATGTGATGGACAATGGGACTAGGGGTGTTTTTGACACTAGACTTGAGTTCTTTATTTGATGGAGATGGTAAAGTGGATAAAGGTTGTTGTTGTCCTAAGGAGGAACATTCATGAATGAAGGTGGTTAGGCAAAGGGGATATGATGGTGGATTTGAAATGGGGTCAATAGTGGATGATGATGAAAGATCATTAGGATCTTGATTAGCATTGTGTTCACTAAGATCCAAGGTATTGGTTTGATCTTCTATGTTTGCTTGGGAGGCATGTGTCTCATCATGACAAGTGGATGTTGGCACATCATGGGTAGGGCTAGATGGAGAAGAAGTTTCTTTGCTTTGAAGGAAGGCCAAGAAATGGGGTGAATGCTTAATTTGATCAACAAGACTTTAATTAGATGGAGTATGTGGATCTTAGGTGTCTTGCTCATGAATGGTTATGGGGGTATGAATAGGATCAAGTTGCTCATGGATAGGTTCTTTATCATGAATAATGTCTTGATCATGGAAAAGATATATGTTATGAATGGGTTGAATGAAAGTGATTTGATCTTGATTAGAATGATGGCTTGATGTTTCCACAGTTTAGGATTATACCCTTGACATAACTCTTGACTTGCTTGAATGGAAGTGGAAGACTCTTGATGGTTAGTTTCAAGAGGGCATGATGGAGGTTGACTTGGACTTATGGGGGGAGACTCTTGAATTTGTTCAAGGGGTTGTGGACCATATGAAGGGGTTGGAAGACTAGGCATGGTATTGGAAGGTTCCTTGGTAGGATCAAGGATAGGACTTTGATGACATGGCGATTATTGGTTCCTTGCTAGTAGCCCTTGGATCACATCCTTTTTAGGTGTATGGGTGGATGAATGGGTAACGAGGGAGGAAGTTGAAGGCTTAGGATTAGGATTAGGTGGAGTGGAAAGATCCCATGGTGGAGGGATAAAAGGGGTGTTGGATGGATTAGACTTAGGGCTTTGACTTTGGTTGGATGGAGAGTTAAAGGGATTGAATGGATTGGTGGGTTTGGATAACTCCATAGGTTTACTTTGTAATGTTTGAACTTAGGGCGTGAAGTTGATGGAGGATTAGATGATGGTAGGGGTAATAAAGGGTTCAATGGATTAGAAGGTGGAGGGACCAATGGATTAGTACTAGGACATGGTGGCTTTAGGATAGGCATTCGATTGGATGATGGTATTATATACTTATAGGTCCCACAAGCTAGAGTGGTGTTCCCCTTATCAAAGATAGAATTAGAATTTGAAGGCACTTGATCTTGTTTCAAGGGGCGACTTATGCTTACATGTTCTTATTGTGGAATGAATTTATAGGTTGATGTAGGATTGACATGATAGGTGGATGGATTTGATTGGTATGAAGTGGAGGGGGTGATGATAGGGGTGACACATAGGATTTGTTCATGAGACTTGGATCATCACTAAAATTTGAAGTAGGGCCCCCTTGAAGTATAAGTTTAGGTTTTGGATTTGTCTCATCATTAAAACTAAAAAGATGGCCTCCTCGAAGTATGAACTTGGGATTAGGATTGGGCATAGGCTTGCTAAGGATTAGGACCATTTTGACAAATGTTTGACTAGGACTGGGATGATGATGTGGAATGATTAGATTAGGATGAAATTGATTGGATTGGAATGAATGGTTAGGATATGATTAGGGTATGAGTAGGGATGCAATGATTAGGATATGATTAGGAATGGACAAGTAGGATGATTAGGATGTGGATTAGGTGAATGATAAGGATGATTAGGGTTTCTGATTAAGATGGAATGACAAGGATGGATGTGATGGAAAAAATGTTTAGAATGATGTGCTCATGTGTTTGTGTTGATAGCTTGATTTGGCAATTTGCAAACAAATGATTACACATGTACATGCATGAATCACACACACAAGACACATAAGTGAGTTTGATTTTGAAATTTGAAGAATGTGATGATTAAGAAAGCACTTGAAGACACATCAACAAGCCCTAGATTAGTCAAGTGGGTGTGGCTAAATTGGTCTTACACTAGGATGTACAAGTTGACTAAGGATGTCCCCAATATACTCAAGGTATGGGGGGCCCAATTCTATGAAATGCAAGTGAAACAATGCCACACAGTTGGGAGAAAGGGGTAACCCACCCTTCACCTTCACTTCCCAAAGGTATAAATTTCTTTGGGGCTTAGCCCAAATGGTAAGATTTAAACTTCCAAAGAGGGTGTCTTTCGATTCACACCTCACTATTTAGACTCCGCTAGAACGCTAGAGTTGAGGTCGTCCCTTGGAGTGGTGTGTCTCCAAGAAGGCCTCCTAGGAAGGGTATGACAAAAGCAAACCAAGTGGGTGTTTTTGATCTCCAAGATGACCTTGCGGTGCAAGGAGAGAGCGTACACACAGACACTTGATTCACACTCGCACTTGTTAATTTCCCTTTAAGAAATCCAAATATGTGGTGTGAAAATGAATAGATGAGAGGTGTTTTTGATTCTCAAGTTCACACGAAGTGCATGAGAAGAGCATACACACCTTTAATCTCACTCAAGTTCACCAAAAAATGAAAGCAATTGTTCTTTTTAAACTAAAGCCAAATATGTGTGAAGGAAGACAATGGTTTGTTTTAAGCCTGATTTTGATGTGTGAATGTAGTTTGGGAGTTATTTTATTTAGTTTAATAAATTTACTTACCTTAGAATAGGTGGCTTTGAATTTCCTCCTCTAAAGCTACCCAGATATGCTTCTGGCTACCTTGTATTCCTGGAGGTATGTAGACAGACATCTCTTGCAAGCAAGAGATACTATGATTACAAGAAGGGATACCCCTTCCATTTGAGGTTGACTTATTATACATGTACTAAACTAGAAAATGCTAAGAATGTTGATAGACTCCTTGCCAAGTTTCACTTGTCATCATTCATCTCCAGAAGCTTCTTTGACAACAAGTGTTTTGTGAAGAAAAAACTTTATTTTCCCATGTTAAGAGAACATTGGCCTCATTTGGAGGATTTTTGGGTTGACTATGTGGATGAGTATTAAGTAAGGAGAAGAGATTGGTCAAGGTTGACCCTAGACCAGACGAGGATCTACAAACTTGGTTGGGATCTTCCTAACCTAGTGGATGATTATGTTGATTTAATTAACCTTATTTTTTTGCTAAGAATTCTAAACCCCTACCTGATATAGACTAGACTGTAAATTAAGTTACAGATGTTAGTACTAGGTCTTATGTTGTGATGAATAGACATCAACAATGGTTAATATTTTAAGTGAGTGGTCATGGTGTAGGTTCTCCTTCTCACAAAGAGCAGATCATGGGGGAACAACAGGTTTCTGCAAGCACTTCCAACCAAAATACACATGTCCCTATCCACAACACAATCTCAATATCTCCAGTCAGGGATGGAAATGATGATGGGGAAGATCCTAAAAAGAATGCAGAGTTGAAAGCACAATGTGAAGGGGACAGTGAAGCCCCTAGGAGGAAATTGAAGACTAAAAGGTGTTTGAATCCTCATGCCAATAGGCTGTCAAAGCAGGAGTAGTTGTTACAGGATGAAGAAGATGAGGAGACAACACCTTCTCCAACTCAAAATCAAACCCCTCCTCCTTTTGCACAAACTCCTCCTCATGTTTTTCAAGATGGGGTATCTTAGACTCCCCCATCCTCTCAACAACAAGGGGTAGATGGTACTCCTAAAACATATAGTATACATCATGCTACTGTAGATGACTGTTTAGCCTGCTTGGTTGAAAATTGAAGTTGGCAACAAGAGAGGTGTTGGTTTTTCTTCTGAATCAGCATTAGGGTTTGCCAGTTCTAATGCACAGGCAGATTCAGCCAACTGAATATAGGAGGTTGCGTGAGCTCCTCCCCTTCACTTCTGGTTCTGCCGCACCAAGGGGGGTTTCCCTACTTGATAAAAGTATAACCTTGACTAGCTCAATGACAGAGAGATATAACTTGACAGCAGCAGGCAGAATACTCTCATGTATGGACCAAGATTTGTGTAACAAATTACAAGGCTGGCAACATTCTTGGACATAATGTCTGGTTAGGTATGAGAGCATGCAGAGGTTCCTAATCCTAATCCTACAACTAACAGATGGAAGGATGAGATGGTTTGAAATGGTGTTTGGAGTTATGGGACTTTCCTAGACCCATTGAACAGACAGATTCCCAAACTAGTGCCTTATCTGGGCAGCAGAGTCATATCTAAAACTGTAAATGTCTCCCCATGACAACATAAATTCATATCCAGAGGACCTAAGAATAATGCTACCGCCTAACAGCAACATGTCCAAGAAAGAGTATCATTAATGATCATACTTAACAGATCCTATGATGCAATCTATTTCCCTTTGTATCTGATCAAAAGCCTATTTAACCACTCCTTGAGCAGACGCAATAAATCAGACACACAGTATGCACATACTGAAAAACTTGGAAGCCCTTGACAACCTTGTTTGAAAGGAAAACAAATGACATACAGGAGACAATCAGAAACAATACACACACAGGTGTTTTTCATTTAAAATCAATCTGCATAGAAGGCCATCACAGAGAAAATCATCATTTACAAGCCAAGATAGATTAGTACACCAGACTAAGGACCGAGTCTGTAGCCAAAAAATGCCTTTCAAAAAGTGAACACCTTATGTTCAGAGTCAGAGCAGAAAGCCCAAAAACATCCAACCACTAAAAAGTAACACAGCCAAAACCATTTATACAGAACCGTGTACATTCAGCAATTAATTACATGGCCAGAAGTCAAAAATTTGCCAGATACATTCCTTCCATTTGAAAATGGCCTTCACAGATTAAATGCGACAGACAGGGGGAATCTCGAGCTTTGCGCCGCCATCTGAAAGTCTTCATCCACGATCAGGCAGCTTCACCATTTGTACTGTCGCCCATACCCCTGCACGACCGTCATTGATGGCTCAACCACCTGCACTTCACTTGGAAACTGTCGCAACCTTCAAACGGAAGCCTCCCGCCAAAATGTGCTTCACTAAAAGTTCAAAACTGTAGGAAGAAAAATCCCACATTGGTGCCGCGGAGACAACTTTATCATTTTAAAAACATGGCCGCATGGATACTAAGTGTCGAGCGTTTTGCCGTGCTCAACACACGACCCTTCGCCCACAGCCCATCGCCATGACATACATTATCAGCCTACTCGACAGATCTCCTGCCGACCACAGTGGTCTCGCTGATCGCAACATCTCCACAAGTCACCAACATCCCCATCGGCCAGAGGAGAACCATCGGCCAGCTCCACAAAACTTACCCCGACCTCACTAGTCTCTCCGATCACACACATCCTCTGTCGGCGAGACCCTCAACCGTCGGCCAAGCAGAAACATCCTCTGCCGATGATACCATTCACACCGATGACCACTCCATGCTCCCCTCTCAGTGTGACCTACGCCGATGACACCCTCATCGGCCAAACACTTTCCATCGGCGGACCCTCCAACGGCTAGCCCGACAGCCAAAGTCTTCCCGATGCTCACCTTCGCATCCCTCCATCGGCGAGACCTACGCCGATGACATCGCATCGGCCAAGCCTCCCACCGTCGGCACAATTCAAAATACCTAGGCCGACAATACAACTCTCGCCGATGAACCATGGCTTCATCCCTCCGTCGGCCAAACACACGCCGATGATTCTTCATCGGCCAAGCTCCTCACATCGGCAGATCGAAACAATGCCAACCCGATACACCAAATCTTGCCGATGAACACTTGACTTACCCCCATCAGCATGACCAACACCGTCGGCGGAACCACAATATCCTTTGCCGATAGGCAATAGTCTTGGCGATATACAAAGAACACACCATGCTATTGATACGATCGCCAAGACACAAGTAAACTTATGCCGATAGGCAAAACATGATGACCCCTTCCTCAAGAAAGATGATGTGGATGCTGCAAAACACTGAAGGGGTGCCAACACTTAAAATTTTTTGGATTTTAGGGAAGGTGCCTGCATGAAAAATTGCAGTCAATTCAGGCACCAACAAGAGGTATTCACAAATCATAGATACAAAGTTTGACATTGTTGCAAGGCTCCTTAAGCGGGAGTCAACCCCTAAGAAAACTAGAAGGATGTCAAGGCTCATGGTTGACTTGGTCACTAAGCACCAATATGTAGAGATTGTTGAGCCAATGGTGGACAAAGAGGAGAGGGAAGTGTCTGTTGACGATTTTCATGTTAGTAAAGTGGACTTGGGACCTCCTTCTGTTTAAGGGGATATTCATAATGCTAAACTCTCTATGGAAATTCTGGCTACTAGGTTGGAGGAAAAAGAAAGGGAAAATGAGCTCTTGGAAGACCAAGTGAATATTTTGACCACCTTTATCAAGTCTATTGTTGATACTACATCCCAACCTTTGGATGCTACTGTAGACACTCCTAAGGGTGTGAGTACAGAGGTAGTAGATTAGATTAACAGGTATAAATTTCTAGGTAAAGTAATAGAAGAATGGGTGGAGAAGCTTATTATGAATGGACTTCTTTTCATTCATGATACTATTCTTTTATATACTAAGATATCCAAAAAGCAAACTAAGATTTTGAATGATTTCAAGATAATTAAGAAGGAGGAGACTATGTTGAATGTGGCAAGGAATGGACTAATGGAAAAGGTGAAAATTGTTTCCAGTGTCTTGGTCATAGAACAGATCAAAACAAGCTAGAGGAGAATGAATTAGTCCAATGGCTAAATTCAATGGAGTGGAAACTAACCATGGTGAAACAGTGCTTGAATGATTTAAAGAATGTAGCTAAAAACAATAGATCTTACTTGATGGATCTCAGGAGCTCCTGTGTTTCTTTAGGGGTTGACATTGATGATGAAACTGAAACCAACCTGTTTTATGTTGCTATTGTCAAATAGGCCTTCAAATACCTATTGGTTGAAGAGTTAAAGGTTAAAGAAGATTCAACTGGTAATCCCATGGAGAAACTAAATAATGTGGCTGCCTATCTCCTAAATTTCAAGAAGGATGTAGTATGAATGCACAAGAAATATGAGGAAGCCAACAACATGTTATAGATGTGGAGGACAAGACTAATGATTACCAACATTCCTAATGCTAAGGGTATCATCTCAATTCTGAATAAATTTAAAGTTCTTCAAGCCAAATTGGATGCTTCACAAAGGTCAAAAAATCCAGCAGAGAAAGATGGTATTGATGGACAAGTACTCTAGGAGGAACATGCAGGATCTGATGCAAGGGACAACGAAGACAAAGAAGTGTCTCCCTAAAGTTTCTTTAAACTTTTTCATGCTTTTTAAACTTATGTTTATTCGAGACTATGTCTCATTATGTTTCAAGAAACTTTTTTGTATTTCAGTTGTTAGTTGTGAAAAATAGTTATACAGGAAAAGTTAGTTCCCACTCTTTTACTATAAAATGTATGAGTAAAAGAGAGTTGGGATCTTTTGGTGAAATTGTTTCATGACTAGATCACTTGAGAAGAGTTGTTTTACATGTTTTGAAATATTGTGTTTTAAAACATTTGGGGGTTTTGATATACATATATTGGTTGCGTAATGCTTTTGTGGAAACAAAGTATTGTGTTGTGTTTCTATTTCATTAATACACAAGAAACTTGGCATCGAGTCAAATCATCTTGTTGTTATGTTATCAATCCTTCTTATGTTGAGTTGGCAGCAAATTGGATAAAAAGAAAGTCTTACATGGTGTACATGTATTTGCATTGTTGAAAGCCCATTTATTTCATACTTATATTGTTAGAATGCTTGCATTCTTATGTCTGTGAAGTGTTGTGATAGTATTGTTGCAGTTAAGTGGTTTAATATACACCACTTCACAGACATAATTAAACCACTTAATTATGCAAAAAGAGTTCACATAGAAAATTTTAATCATCAAGAGTACTGAGCCTATATATTCTCATGAAGTCATATCCATTTTCAATGGAATCTGTAAGATCAGAGATGGTTTGTGAAAGTCTCCAAAGAAACAATCATTTCCTTATGAACATAATATAATTGCCACTAGGTGGCTTACATGAGAGTACATCTAAAGCCAAAGTTAATAATGTGGTCACTTTTTCTTCTAACATTTTGACTTTTTCATTGAAGGTAGAAATTGTTTTCTATTGCTGAAGCATCACAGTATTACCCACTAAGTCATTACATCTCCTCTCCCAATTATACAAAGCCATAGGAATATTCAATTGGAATGTCCTTAGGGAAACATCTGTTTAAGTACTTTGATCCGATGTAGGTGGTTTGACAGTCAATTCCTTGATTAACTGCTCTAGGTCAAAAATTTTGTTGTTAGCCCTAGTTATTTTGTAGTTAGCTTTGGTTATTTCCAAATCGTGATTGTTAGCCTTCTATTTCAATGCCTCCATCAAAGTAATGCAGTTGGTTGTGGCTTTTGTAAAGTTAGTTTCCTTCTCTTTGAATTTATGCTTTGCCTCAACGATCTGTTTTTCCTTTTGTTTTATCTCTTCATCTTTTCCCAAAACTTCTCTTTCTTGATTTCTAATGTTTGAATGTGTGTAAGGATAGACAATGTTTACAAACACCTTTGGGGAGTTTCCTAATTTGCAAGAGTCAAGTTTCGTCTCAATGAGATCCCTAACAAACTGACTTTACAACTCTAATTGAAAGGTTTGAAAACAACAAGCAAGCATGCAATGGAACTAGAATGACATATATTGATGTACTTATCTATTAATGCTACTAGATTCCTCTTATCTTTTTGCAAGTCGAATTCTAGATGTGCTTAGTAGATTCTAAGGTTATCCTTGCATATTTTCAAATGAATGAATGAATGTCTTTAAATACCATAGTCAAGCATACAAATTATGAATTTTAAAAGTTAAGAGTTTAGATACATAATTATGAAAGTGATTTGGGTCAAGTCTATATGTGCAGATTTATTCTAAAGTGATGAGAAATAGATCTAAAGACTAAGAATAAAATTCTACAAATTAGTGATTACGAAATAAAAAATATAATAATATCATGAACCAAATTAACAGAAAAATATACCACTTATAAACTAGTTATTATATTTATAACATTCTAATCAACATCGACAAATTAGGGGCAGTGTGTACAACCTAGAAGTTGTAGGGACAAGATGAACCAAATTAACATAAAAATATACCACTTATAAACTAGTTATTACATTTATAACATTCTAATCAACATAGGCAAATTAGGGGCAGTGTGTACAACCTAGAAGTTATTGGGGCAAGATGAACCAAATTAACATAAAAATATACCACTTATAAACTAGTTATTACATTTATAACATTCTAATCAACACGGGCAAATTAGGGGTAGTGTGTACAACCTAGAAGTTATAGGGGCAAGAAGAACTAAATCAACATAAAAATATACCACTTATAAACTAGTTAGTACATTTATAACATTCTAATTAACATGGACAAATTAGGGGCAACGTGTACAACCTAGAAGTTATAGGGGCGAGATGAATCAAATTAACATAAAAATACACCACTTATAAACTAGTTATTACATTTATAACATTCTAATCAACATGGACAAATTAGGGGCGGCATGTATAGTCTAGAAGTTATAGGGGCGAGATGAACCAAATTAACATACATTTATAACATTCTAATCAACATGGACAGATTAGGGGCAATGTGTACAACCTAGAAGTTATAGGGGCGAGATGAACCAAATTAACATAAAAATATACCACTTATAAACTAGTTATTACATTTGTAACATTCTAATCAACATGGGCAAATTAGGGGCAGTGTGTACAACCTAGAGTTATAGGGGTGAGATGAACCAAATTAACATAAAAAATACCACTTATAAACTAGTTATTACATTTATAACATTCTAATGAACATGGACAAATTAGGGGCAACGTGTACAACCTAGAAGTTATAGGGGCAAGATGAACCAAATTAACATAAAAATATACCACTTATAAACTAGTTAGTACATTTATAACATTCTAATCAACATGGACAAATTAGGGGCAGTGTGTACAACCTAGAAGTTATTGGGGCGAGATGAACCAAATTAACATAAAAACATACCACTTATAAACTAGTTATTACATTTATAACATTCTAATCAACATGGGCAAATTAGGGGCAGTGTGTACAACCTAGAAGTTATAGGGGCGAGATGAACCAAATTAACATAAAAATATACCACTTATAAACTAGTTATTACATTTATAACATTCTAATCAACATGGACAAACTAGGGGCAACGTGTACAACCTAGAAGTTATAGGGGCAAGATGAACCAAATTAACATAAAAATATACCACTTATAAACTAGTTAGTACATTTATAACATTCTAATCAACATGGACAAATTAGGGGCAGCGTGTACAACCTAGAAGTTATAGGGGCGAGATGAACCGAATTAACATAAAAATATACTTATAAACTAGTTATTACATTTATAACATTCTAATCAACATGGACAAATTAGGGGTAGCGTGTACAACCTAGAAGTTGTAGGGACGAGATGAACCAAATTAACATAAAAACATACCACTTATAAACTAGTTAGTACATTTATAACATTCTAATCAACATGGACAAATTAGGGGCAGCGTGTACAACCTAGAAGTTATAGGGGCAAGATGAACCAAATTAACATAAAAATATACTTATAAACTAGTTATTACATTTATAACATTCTAATCAACATGGACAAATTAGGGGCAGCGTGTACAACCTAGAAGTTGTAGGGATGAGATGAACCAAATTAACATAAAAATATACCACTTATAAACTAGTTAGTACATTTATAACATTCTAATCAACATGGACAAATTAGGGGCAGCGTGTACAACCTAAAAGTTATAGGGGCGAGATGAACCAAATTAACATAAAAATATACTTATAAACTAGTTATTACATTTATAACATTCTAATCAACATGGACAAATTAGGGGCAGCATGTACAACCTAGAAGTTGTAGGGACGAGATGAGCCAAATTAACATAAAAATATACCACTTATAAACTAGTTAGTACATTTATAACATTCTAATCAACATGTACAACCTAGAAGTTGTAGGGACGAGATGAACCAAATTAACATAAAAATATACCACTTATAAACTAGTTAGTACATTTATAAAATTCTAATCAACTTGGACAAATTAGGGGCAGCGTGTAAACCTAAAAGTTATAGGGGCGAGATGAACCAAATTAACATAAAAATATACCACTTATAAACTAGTTATTATATTTATAACATTCTAATCAATATGGACAAATTAGGAACAGCGTGTACAACCTAAAAGTTATAGGTACGGGATGTGATTAGAGGCTGTAGTAGTGGGCTTGTGATTCCTTTAGGTAGTTAAAAAATAAAAATCATGGTGGACAAAACATATATAAGAGGACATGTGTTCACAATTTTCACAATTACAGAGTCAAAGGGTGGTGAAAAAAGTGAAGTGGTGTCGGAGGAGCGGTGGAATATTAAAGCAAGAGAGGGTTTGGAGAGAGAGATGTAAGCATAGAATAGAGCAGAGAATGGCGGGGATTAGAGGTGGTCGAGGGGGAGGAGGAGGATGTAGCAGGATGTTTGCACCCACAATGTTTCTTGTGCTCTTTGCCACTGCTGGATCGCTTCTCTACAGCGGCAACCAGGGTATGCATTCTGTTGAAATGGGCAACACCAACACGGAAACCCCATCACGGCAGCAGCAACAGCAACAGCTTCACGCCTATGTAACGCGGACATTCCTCGCTCTGAAATCAGATCCAGTGAAGACGCGTGTGGATCTCCTCAACAAGCAGGCAAACGATCACCTTTCCCTGGTGAATGCTTATGCCGCGTATGCCCGGCGGCTGAAGCTGGACAACATGAAACAGGTCCGGATCTTCACAGAGCAGGCGAGAAACTACACGGACCTCATGAGCAGAGCGGCGGGAGATATGGAGGAAGAGGAAGTGAGGCAGCTGGAGAAAGAGCTCAAGGAGAGAATCAAGCTTACGCGTCAGCTCATTGCTGAGGCCAAAGAATCCTTTGACAATCAGCTCAAGATCCAGAAGCTCAAAGACACCATCTTTGCTGTAAATGATCAGCTCACACGGGCCAAGAAACAGGGCGCATTTTCCAGCCTCATTGCTGCCAAATCTATACCCAAGAGCATTCACTGCCTCTCCATGCGTCTCATGGAGGAGCGCATCGCCAATCCGAGCAAGTATGCCGATGCTCAGCTTTCCCCTCCGCCTCAGTGGGAAGATCCCAATCTTTACCATTATGCCATCTTTTCAGACAATGTCATCGCTGCATCTGTCGTAGTTAACTCAGCCGTCAAGAATGCCAAGGACCCATCCAAACATGTTTTCCATGTCGTCACGGACAAGATGAATCTCGCAGCAATGCAGGTCAGTAACCCTTTTTAATTTTGGAATTCGGTTAACAATCCTTGCTCGCTGAGGGGTGAATACCCTAGCAACATTCTTTTTGTGTGGGGGTTTCTGTGAGCCAAATGATATTACCAGTAGTGAATACCCTAGCAACATTCTTTTTGTGTGGGGGTTTCTGTGAGCCAAATGATTTTACCAGTAGACCAAGGGTTGCTTCATTTAATTTTACATTTGACACTAATAATCAGATTTCTGTGGATAAACCCCAAGGGTTACTTCATTTAAGTTTACATTTGACACTAATAATCAGATTTCTGTGGATAAATCCCAAGGGTTACTTCATTTAATTTTACATTTTACACTAATAATCAGATTTCTGTGGATACGTCTCAAAGATTGAGATGTATCTATTCTGTTAAATAGACATTTCCTTATAGTATCAGGCCAATACACTCGAACAATTTTTTTGCTGGATTCCTTATGGATCAAGCAACTTTACCAGTAGGACCAAGAACCGCTTGACCCAAATTTTTATTTTAAATTTGCTAACTAAGAAATTCTAGGCAAATTCTATTCACCTAAGTTCTGTTGATATTTGGGCTCCCTATGAGCCAAGCAACTTTAGCAGTAGACCAATGGCCACTTGACCCCATTTCACATTTTAGGTTTGCCAACTCAGAGATTTTGGACAAAATCCATTCTTCCAAGTTTTCTTATAAAATGTGCTTACAGTTGCTATATTCATCAAATTGTACATTCACAACATGTAAGGTCCATGCGTTTTCATTCACAGAATTTGCATACAATACATGTAATTCTTACTTTCCCATTCAGTACTTGTAAAATTTCCATTTTTCCCCTGTGCAGGTATGGTTCAAGATGCAGACGCGCTCACTCAAAGGGTCACATGTGGAGGTGAAGGCTGTGGAGGACTATGCCTTCTTAAATTCTTCCTATGTCCCTGTTCTACGCCAGCTTGAATCTGCCAATCTGCAGAGGTTTTACTTCGAGAACAAGCTTGAAAATGCAACGAAGGATGCACCTAATATGAAGTTTAGGAATCCCAAGTACCTGTCTATGCTGAATCATTTGCGGTTTTATTTGCCTGAAATGTATCCAAAGCTGCACAGAATTCTGTTTCTGGATGATGATGTGGTGGTTCAGAAGGATCTGACCAATCTGTGGAAGATAGACATGGATGGCAAAGTGAATGGAGCAGTGGAGACCTGTTTTGGCTCCTTTCATCGTTATGATAAATATATGAATTTCTCTCATCCACTCATCAAGGCCAGGTTTCATCCCAAGGCTTGTGGCTGGGCTTATGGAATGAACTTCTTTGACTTGGATGCTTGGAGAAGAGAGAAGTGTACCGAAGAGTACCATTACTGGCAAAACCTTGTAAGTGCCTCACCTTATCGCACTGGTTCTCAAGCACTGGAAACTCTTAATATTTTGTGTTCCTCTTCTGCTACAATAGGGTCATTTGTTCATAGACAAATATTGGTAAATTGTTTGTTTTCGTTGTCTATTTTTTGATGAATAGAAGAATATCAGAAAATTCACCCAGTGCTAAAACATGCAACTCTAAGGATTTTGTGTAGTTGGACAGATCTCATTATGCAATGAAAATTGCTTCAGGTAATTTTCTAGAGAACTGAAGAATTCCATCATCTTTCAGAGCAGTCCATACAACAAAATATACTCATATGTCATAAACCAGCCACAGGAAACTTTACTAGTGTCCACTTCTTTTATAGAAATGATAGAGTAGTCAAAATGGCCAACAACATCAATGTCTTTTAAATTGCATTTGGAGATACGTGCCTTGCTTCTAGAACAATATAATTTTCATTGTTCTGGTTTCTTTCAGTTACATTTTTTAGTTGTTCTGACTTTTGTGGATCTTCTGTGCATATCAATTTCCTTACTGTTTTTATTATGCTGCATTAACTTTGCAGAATGAAAATCGTACCCTATGGAAGCTGGGGACGTTACCGCCAGGTCTAATCACATACTATAAAACAACAAAGCCTCTGGACAAATCTTGGCACGTTCTTGGTCTTGGATATAACCCTAGTATTAGCATGGACGAGATCCGTAATGCAGCAGTTGTTCACTTCAATGGAAACATGAAACCATGGCTCGATATTGCTATGAATCAATACCGAGATATCTGGACTAAATATGTAGCCTATGATATGGAGTTTGTGCAGATGTGTAATTTTGGTCACTGAAAAAGCATTCAAGTAGCTGGAGGTAACTTCACGTTGGCTTGATACCATGGCTGCAATAATGCATGACTTTACGATCAGCTTTTTCATCAAACAAATGCTTTGTCATCAAACAAATCTCATAAGTTGCTACGAAGTCTCACAGGCTGCATAAGCAGATGTTTGAGAATCTTGTCTTCCAATTTAAATTTGGAGGCATGTTGTGCGCTTTCTGTAATATTAAGCTATTATAAAACAATTTCTTACTACTAGCTGAACTGTTAGTCTTGTTCCGCTGTTTGTTTTGGTTTATTCGAGCTTGACCTCAAGTGAAGGCCAATAATTGTTTGACATAAGTTTATCAAGAGCAATAGCAGAGTTTTCTGGGTAGGCAGATTGGGTTATCTTATGTTAGAACCATTTGAGATGTAAATCTCATAATCTGAAAAGGGCATGTTTTAGTGACAAAACAACATATTCCTTTTACATGTTTTTGTACTGTTCTGCTTCTTTATATGCTTTTGGTGATTCTGATTTTAATAGAACTCAGATTTTAAGTCTTGAGACAACTCTTTATATATATTTGCAAGCAAATATATTTTTTTGTTTATAGATGATTTTAAATATTTTGCATATTGAGTTTGGATAATTTGATTCATTTACTTGTCATTAATTAATACCAGAGGGTTCTAGGTTTTCACCGAGTTTATTCAATTGTAATTGCAGATGAGTGAGATTTTCTAACTGGAGAGACTTTAGGTTTTGTCCATGTTAATATAAATTTCATGTTCATATACTCCTTTTGGTTTATGCTTCATTGAAGATATTCTAAAGTAATTAGTCTCAGACTGCTCTCTTGAAATGCCTTGACATTTGAAATGTAGAATACACCTATTGGTGTTGTTCTTTGGAAGGCTACTTTTACTTGAATGACATTACATATTAAAAATACGAGTTTCCCAATCTTATTTATGCCCTCAAAATTTTCTCTTGTTCTTTACAAGTTGGCACCTTCTTCCTCTTTTATATCTGCTAAAAGCCATTTCACTTTACTTCTGGAGGAAAGGAATCTTGGTAAGATGAAATGTCAAGGGGATTGTGGTCAGGGTTCCTGGTCCTCGATGCATTTGGCAATAGCAGAGATACGGAGAGGAATATGTCCACTAAGTACTTTGAGGGATTGAACTAGTTGTTTGCTTTGGGTACCACTCTATATAACGAGTCACCAAGCCACTGTGCACGCTATATACAGTATGTTTCAGAGCTTATGAATGTATCCACAATTCTGACAGCAGCTCCTTCTAACTGTACCAAATGCGAGACACAGAAGTGGCAACTTAAATTAACAAATTGATTCATAAACTGAAAAAACTATGGCTATTTTTTATCGTTTGAGTGGGGTACAAAAGATCAGTTTTAATATCAGCTCAACATTCACAGTTTTATGCTTGTTGATTAATTCAGAGGAAGCAAATGGAGTGAACTAGCCTATAGCATAACTATGGTTATTTTTTATTGAGCGAACTAGCCCATGTCATAACATTGCCTAAATTGTCTTCTGAAGTCCTTTGATGCAGATGAACCTTTGTTACCCTGATCCTGCAACTCGTAATCAAATTGGGAGCTAAAAAGACAAAACTGAATTCAAAATAGGGGAACACTCTAGATAACATGCAACCAATGCGATGCTTCTCATAGCCTTACCTTTTCAGGATTTAAAAACATTACACACAGTCTCTCCCCTTCCGGCAAACTGAATCAAACTTTGTTTATAAAGAAATGCACTGTTCTGAAATAATGCAGAAATTCCTTCTGTTTCTGTGACGCGAGCTCTGTTCTGCAATCAGATAACTCAATAAAGATTTTAAAATAAACGCAGCAGACAGAGAATAAGTTATTAGCAAGGAATCATGAAGCACAGATGCTAAAATTAAACCCAGCAGGTAAATACAGAAGCCACGTTTCTATTAGCAAAGAAACATTTACAAATCTTATATTCTCTCCTTTAACAATATAAACCAATGTGTTCCTAATTACAGCCTAAAGGCATCGGTGAGAAAAAATGTGCGCCTCTCCTTTGACACTAAACATATAGATAATAATTGTTTCCCTAAAACCACAAAAATTCTTGTTTTGGCATTTTAGTTTTCTTGAAAGTTCATTTTTAATACGCTAGCTTTCAAACAGGAGATTCAAATAAAACCACGAAGATTCTTATTTTGGCATTTTAATTTTCTTGAAAGTTCATTTTTAATACACTAGCTTTGAAACAGAGATTCGAATTTTTGAAAACAATAAAAGAATGGCGTGAACTATTTAATGACTCACCACCAAATCAGGGGCTGATTGAAGATTTCTTTATTAGTGTTGGCATAGTTGAGAAATTGAAGCAAATTGTCTTTTCTAATAACCACTCTATTTTTGTGGTTTTAGGGAAACAATTATTATCTACATGCTTAGTATCAAAGGAGAGGTGCACTAGCATGTTCAAGCTATCTAATAGCTTGTACATCATTTCTACTATAATTTATTAGTTCTCTATAGTCTATAGGCTCTATGATCAAACACAATTTCAATAATATAAGCAATAATAATTTATTAGTTCCCTATAGTCTCTAGGCTCTTTTATTAGCTCGGTTGGTGAACACAACATTGCAACCTCCATATCTTAGGTGTGGGAATACTAGTTAAATTATTTATTTTGTTTGTTTTGGATTAGTTTGCTTTCAAAAAATTAGATTAAATTAATTTTGAAGTAGTACTTTGATTGCTCTAAATTTGTTTTTGATTAAGGTAAAAGTGGGTTTTTGAAAGGGCTCAAACCGTTTATATCATATTCGCTGAAGACAAACAAAACATGTTCCATGAGGAATGGAACAATCAAGAGGAGAAGCCAATTACAAATAGGAACTACAAAAAGAAATAGTATAAGAACAACATAGAGATAGACCCAACAAAAGGAAACAACACAAAACAACACCACTAATTGAGGTCAGTTAATTTCCTAAGGCTCGAAGCCACTTGCCATTCATTTGTGAGGAAGTTATTCTAATCCTCAAAGGAAATCTCCAAGCTACCCTTATCAAAGTCGATGACATTAGTGGTGGAATGAAGTTCACTCAAGTTTTGTTAGCAGGTCCTTCATTAGTAGTGGGTTTTTTCCTCTTTTAAAGTTCACTTTGCAACACAAACAAGCTAGTAGTAGAATTCTTGATGGTGTTCTTGCTGAAATTGATCACATTGACAAGATTATCATTAATTTCCTCTTGTTTTTTTTGGAGCATCGATATTCTCCTATTCAGGGTATCCCATTTGTAAAACATAGAGCAAATCTTCTTAACCTCCTCCCATTATCTTTCATCAAATTGAATTTTTCCTTTGTCACTGTACGCTCAAAATCGTGATGTCAATGGTCTGGGGCTACCACGGGGTGGACCACCACGTCACTCTTGCTCTCGTGGAAGTAGCCAGTCGAGAGGAGGTGAGACACGGGGGTGGTCTGGGTCATTGGAGAGCTGGACTTCGCAGAGAGGGGTCGGCACATCCTGGGGCCTATGTTGTTGTGTGCTTGTGTAAAGATAACTGTATGATCTGAAGGGTCACTAGTCACTATTCACCTGTTGGGGTTTCTGATATTCCACCTTTGTGTGGGTAAGTTGTTCCCTCTGATTATTTGTTGTCTTTCAAGTTGTTGGATGAATGCTTGTTATACTAAGAATTGCCTATGTTCTTGTTGGATGACTAGTGGGTCTTGTTGCGGTCTTGGGTGGATTTCCTCTATCTCGTCAAGGATTGCTCTCAACCACTCACCTCTTAATTCTGGGCACATTCGTCAGCCGAGATGAGAGGTGATTGTGAGCTAACCTTGACTTGACCTAGGGTTTGACTTAGCGTTTGACTTGACCTAAAGTTTGATTGTGTGTTGATTGTGGTTGACCTTGTGATGGAATCAAGGGTTTGTAAATTTTTTTAAGTCTGTAATGTTTTTATGTTTTTTGGGGTTTTTATGAATGCAAGCTTAAATGAAATGCAAAACTTCTTTTTGTACTTTTTTTATGTTTTTGGAATTGAAGATGCTTTTATTTAATTTAGGAATTAAAAGATGTATGCAAGCTATAATGAATTTACCTAATGCAATGTAAACTATGTTTTTGGGGTTTTCTGAATATTTGAAATGAATTAATCTAAGAAAAGGGAAATTGCTTTTAGATGAATTAATCTATGAACTTTGAAAGCGAATTACTCTAAGAATGCAAGACCTATCTATCATATCAAGGAAAAAACAACAAGATTACTAATCCAAAGAGCAATTTTAGTTATCTAATTACTACAAATTGAAAGAAAACATAAAGGAACTTGGAGATGCGTGAGCCTCCACTACTTTCAGAAATCCTTGTGATGGCAACCTCGTATCCTCTTGTAGTAGTGGGAAATCCTCTTGGCGACAGATGACAATGGAAGTAAAAGAAGCTTTTGAAGCATTGCAAAAAGAGCTCAATGAGAGCTTTGTTGAGCACTATGGCTTGATATGAGCAATGTATGGACGCATGATGAGTTTTATATGAAAGTTAGATGAAACAACGAATGAAAACAAAAGGCTCCCATGTCCTGAATGAGGATAAGAATGTTGAATGTGGAGAGCACTAACTTGCAAGAGCTGTGTGCACAAATGAAATTGCCTCCTCTAAAAATGCCTTGAATCTATGCAACAATGAAAGATTTGAAGCTTTGGAGAACTAAACAAAGAAATGAAGAAAGAGGCTCAAAGGCTAGTGAAGAAGCTTGAAAAAACTTGTGAAGATGAGAAGAGTATTCTGCAACTTGCTCAACCTGGAAAATAATGAAGAGGTGAGGGGTATTTATAGGTTTGAAGAAGGGATGAGAGATGAAGAAGAAATGGAGTTAACTCAATTTGATTGGAGAGTTAATTTAGAAAATTCAAGAGTGATTTGGGCTAAAATTGGAGTGATCTACTCAATAAAAGCTTATCACTCAAGAAGAAATGAAGGAGTGCATGAGAATGCATGAGTTGTTAATTAAAGATAAAATAGAGCTAATTATGCATGTGTAGGCGCATGAAATAGTTAACTCTATATTTGACACGAAAATCTATGCAAACAAGAAGAAAATCAGGTGAAAATGAAGCTTTTTCGAGTTTGAAACTTGAGTTTTTCTGCGGTTGAAAACATGACAGGGTCGCCCCTTTCACCAGTCAAGTCGCCCGGGGGGGGAGATCTGGATTTTCAGCAGGATCTCTCAGGGGGAGATTTGGAAAGGAAGGGGAGATCCAGAATGGAAGGGGTCTGGGTAAAAATGCATGATGGGAGATGGTAGAGGAGATGAAAAGGAGGAGATTTACCTTCGGAAATAGGTTAGTCATGTGTGAAAATCCAAATCTCCACTTGCAAAATAGGATCTCCCAAGGGGAGATCTGGAAATAATAGGGGGAGATTTGGATTGGTTGAGTGAAACTGAAAATCAAAAGTGGGAGATGGGTAGGGGGGACCTCTAGAAGGCTTCTAGGAGGTGGAGAAGATGAAAAACACTGGGGAGAGGTAAGAACTCACCTACAAGACGCATACAAGGCTTAGGAATAGGGTTGCAAGCACAGAAAATGCAAATCGACAAGCGTCGAAAAGTGTCAAAAAGCGTCAACAATAAAGAGAGGGAAAACGACAAAGAGGAAACAACACAAGATGAAAGAAATGACACATCACCAAGAGAATTGCTGCTGAGATGTTGTTATTTCATGCTTACATGTACGTGACAAGGATTAAAAATCATCATAGGGGTCCTCGTGGAGGCTGTGCGTGATTTTGGTGCTTACATATTTGCCCCCTCGGAGACGGTAGTCTACATGAAAGGTAGGTATTGTTCCTAAACTAGGCCTTACCTATTGTCAATTTTCCCGCAATTGTACCTACAATAACTACTATTAGTTTAGCATCTAAATATATCAAAACAAGTAATGAAAATTGAAATGACAGACTTACCATAGCTCATGAGAGTTTGACTAGTTGTTTGGCTTTGTCGGTGACCTGTAGGAATGAATGCATGTAAAATGATGCATGAGAGATGCATAAAAATAAAAACTAATCTAAGAATGCATAAAAGAAACTAAGCTAAGGAGGAGGAATGAGCAAGCAAATTAGTGAAATTTGAGTGAATCAATGAGGGAATCGATTGTGTAAGCAGTCGTTGGGTAGATATCGCCGAGGAGATTGCGAAGATGGCTACCACTTCTTCTGCCACTGAGAATCAGGGACACAAACAATGAAAAACTCTTTTCTAAACCCTAGGTTGAATTTGGTGAAAAATTTCTTGAAATTGTCTATTTTTGATGATTTTTTCTGTTGCATTGTCTTTGTTTAATCATTTAGAGTAGGACCAGTCTTTCATTTTCTGAAATTGGCTAAGAAACAAGGTTTTTAGAGCATTTTTAGTTTGGGGGATCTCCACATAGGGTCACCCCTTTTGTGAGGCAGGTCGCCCGGGGGGAGATCCTGCTGACATCTGGGTCGCTCGGGGAGAGATCCAGACTAATGAAAGGGGTGACCCTAACTGATCATTTCTAATGGAGATTTGATGCTCTCGGATGTTCACTAAACTTTGTTTCGATCTAATCGGATTGCTGTATTCGCCTATTTATTGCAATTTTGATGGTTTATACACTTTTTTTGCATGATTTTCTTATAAGTTTTACGATTTTTAGGATTTTTGAGATTTGACGAGATCTAATCTAAAGTTCTTTTCTAATTTGCAGGATACGCGCATTTGATGGAATGCTTGCAAAGAGCAGTTGTGGCTCTCAGAGATGTTTGCAACACTGAATACTGATAAGCTAGCCATTCTGAGGAGAGCAGACTTAGCTAGAGTTTGCCATGTGCCAGTTGTTCATCTTGTGGCATGCATTTGTTGTGATATACTGACATATTGGGATGCGGATAGGAACACCTTCAAGTTCTCACAGGTTTCAGGAGAGTGGACCATCACTCTGTTCAATGTTTACTGCATTCTAGGGGTTCCTGTGAGAGGGCACCCTCTTGTCCTACCAGCTGGTGAGTCCCTTGAGGACAAGGCTTCTTAGGTATAGTTCATGGAGGTGAGTCGTCCTGAGGATCAGACAGGTTTTTGCATTCCTCGCTTAACGAAGTTTCTGATCGGTTTGATTGCATCGAGGCTGTCTGGAGACAAGGCCTTGACTCGTTTGAGATGGTGTTGGGCACCAATTATATAGGGTCTTGAGCAGAGCAAAGTTTATGCTTGGGGGCCAAACATTTTGGCCATAGTATACAGGGATTTCTATTGTATTGCGTGACGAGGAGCTCTTGCTTTCAGCCATTCCTCCTTGATTATGACTTGTATTTTTTAGCACATTAGGCCTTATCAAAAACCTGTTCCGATTCCTGACAGACGACTATCGAGAATAGCTAGATGGATTCAAGTGGGCCACTTTGATGCTTCTTTACACACTATGGCTACTCTTACCGATGTGGATATGATTTTCGATCCTTACCTAGATATGGAGGGAGCATGGTCACGTGATGATGAGATTAGGGAGCACTGCCGTGGTGTATCAGAGATTTTAGATCGTAATGGTCTAGTTGAGGCTCATCGTGCTGAGCGCATCCCACAATAGTTTGGCTAGGATTTCCCTGAGGAGTTGCCCCCAGTACCTACTTGCTACAGATTTGTCCAGGAGATGGGTAAGATTAGCCAGAGAGCTGTTACTTGGACCCCCTTGACTCCCGGAGTTTTCATTACCAGAGCTTCTAGGACTTCGAGAGGAGGACAGAGGGGAGGGAGAGGGACTCCTTCCCGAACTTTGATTGTGGTTAATGATTTAGACTCTACTGATGAGGACTATGTTCTTGATGGGGATGATTCGTCCGACGAGGGGCCGACAAAGGATGCACAGGATAATGGTTCAGATGATGCTGATGATGCCGATGATGCTATTCACAATTCCTAGACCTCCTCACTATGATGAGGTGATGTAGCAACTTGACCTTGCCTGGTAGCCTGGTGACCCACATAAGTCTACATTTGCTTTATTGTTTTCGCATTTTGTCCTTCCTTTTCTCTTTCCTTTTCGTCAAGAACTAACACATTTTTGTCTTTTGGTTCGCTTTGCAGGTACTGTTGAGGAGTGGAGGCCTTTTGTTCGTGAGGTCAATATTAGCTTGGTTGCCCCCTTCACTAGGATGACTCAGGAGATGCTTTTGACTAATCCTGGTGTGCCCCCTATTGTTGGGAAACACACTGACATTTTTTCTCCTACTTATCATGGATGTCAGGCGAGTGCTAATTTGAAGGCTGAGAATCTCGTCCTTAAGGGTAAGAATCAGGTGCTTCGCGAGATGGCTTGCCTTGGGTTTGGACAACGAGATGTTAATGCTACAGGGCCTTCACAATCACGTACTCATAGCAGGGTACCTTGCTCCCATAGGTCTCATGGAGCGACTAGTGGCACACATAGGCAGAGGTGTAGGAGTCCTCAGGGTTCTGTTGGAGGGAACCGTCCTTGAGTTTACCTTTTTTCTTTTTTGAAACTGTGCCCCCTTGCATGGGAAGCCTTTACTTTTCTCGAGAGCATTTTGTCTTAGCTCTTGTACTCCTATACATGTAAACTTCAGATGTATCAATTAAAGTCTGTCTTTTATGGTTTTAGCTATCGTATGGGTACTCATCTTTTGTGCATTTTGGAGGTTTAAGAACTCTTTGATTATGTTTTTGACCTTCAACTCTAACAATGCAAGTATGATTATGTTTTTGACCTTCAACTCTAACAATGCAAGTATGATAACGATGACATGTTTTTGTAATTTCTTGGCATATATATGAAATGTAGTTTACAATATGCAGATGCAAGAACACAAGAGATGCTTGAAATAAAACTTTTACTTCTACAGAATGTCATGAGTTATGACATTAACTTTATTGCTTTGGGACTCTTTTTTTATTTTGATATGAATGCAATGCGAAACAAACAATATGACTGCTCTTTAATATGATTTTCAATCTAGAGGATTGCAAGTTGTCCTGATATAAGAGACCTATTTAAGGCTGTGAGATAGGAATTTAGAACTCAAGTGGGGAACGAGAATGAAATAGAGTATTTTTGAATTTGGGCTTTGTTAAAGGCTAAACACTGATCCTTATCTAGATAAGACAATTTGACAAGCTTTCAACTTAGACAAGTAACAAATTTTATTAATGTTCGCTAGACTTAGATCATAGATGGCAAACAAGATAGACCCGGGGTAAAGGATAAATGGGAAAGGACTAGGGTCCCTAGATAGAAGATGATCCTAAAGACTACTAGACTCTTGGCTTTGTTTAGCTAGTGCGTGTGTGTGCTTTGTACCTTTCTCTTTTATTTCCTCTGTTAGAATGTCACCCTTGAAGCTTCAAGTTTAGACTAATCTCCACCCAAGAGTATGCACATTCAACAATCTTCTCTCTTTCACTCTTTTTTTTGTATCTTTTTTTTTTTTGCTTTCTCTCTTTTTTTTGGATTTTGACTTTTTATGAAAATGAATGCTTTTGAAACTTTGGTATGCAGTAGTTTGATCTCTCAATACTCACTTTTCTCAACACTCTTATTTTGATCACTCATTTTTTTTTATTCACTCAGATTTTAGATTGCTTTCTTTAAAGTTTTGATCCTCTTGACGTTTTTGGCTAGGAAAGATAAAGGGCTGAGCGCCACCTAAAGTTTTTGTAATCTAGTCAAACTTCTCTTCTACTAGGGAAGAATTGGGAAGACCTACTTGCAAGCTTCCTTTGAACACTGTAGGTTTGAATACTAACTTTTCTTAGACCTAACATCTTAGCTCATTAAGACTGGGATCACTATAAAGCTAAGAGCTAGGCTTTGATTAGAATCATTGGGAATGAAAAGGGATATGGTGATTGTGAAAATGGGGAATCTCTAGGACCTAAAAGGATCACATATACCTAGGAAACCTTAGACTCCTTATTGGAAAGAAAATAATACAAGAGTGAGTCACTCATTGTAATTCAAGACGAATAGAATGATACCGAAATGCAAGAAATAGAATTCTTTTTGGTATTTTGATTTTTTTACTTTTTTTGTATTTTTGGAATATTTGATTTTTTTGGTATTTTTATGTTTTATGATTTTTATGATTTTTAGACATAGTATTTCTTGAGGTGAAAGGCATTGATTGTTTCGCCAAATTCTTCCCCCTCCATTGTGCACAAGAGATAGGGACCATTTCTGACATCTTCTTTAACCAGGTAAGGATCGATCTAGTTGGGTCTGAACTTGCGTTCTTCACCAGCTCTTTTATCAATCAGGTTGTTAATTCTGAGTACTAAGTCTCCCACCTGAAAAGGTCTTGGGACAACCTTCTTGTTATATTGTTTCTTCATTCTTGCGAGATAGGAATCATGTCTTTGAACAACTCTTAATCATTTTTCATCCATCATCTCTAACTCAGCTAATCTTACTACTCGATATTCGTCATTATCCAACAGGGCTTGCAACGACACTCTTAAGTTGGGCAATTCCACTTCCAATGGCAACACTGCCTCTGACCCAAAAGTGAGGGCATAAGGGGTGGTTCCAATCAGAGTTCTTACACTTGTTCTGTAAGCCCAAAGAATTGGGTATAACTGTAAGTACCAGTCTCTTTTGGAGTCTCACAATTTTGACCAGTATTGATTTCAATGTTTTGTTTGTGGCTTCTGCTTGTCCATTCACCTGAGGATAATAGACTAAGGGAAAGTTATGATTGATGTGGAATCTCTCACATAGCTCTCTCACTTGTATATTTTTGAATGATGACGCGTTGTCTGTCACTATCACTTGGGGAATCCTGAACCGACATATAATTTGATTTAATATGAATATGGCGATTACGATCCCTAAAACTGTAGTGAGAAGCATGGCCTCTACCCATTTGGTAAAATACTCTTTCGCAGTGATGATGACCAAGTGTCCATCCGTTGATGGGGGAGATATTTTCCGCACCAAGTTTAAGCCCCACGTGGAAAAGGGCCAAGGGGTAACTATGCGCTGCAAGTCCCTTCTTGGTGTGTGATGGACATGTGCGTAGGCTTGACATTTTGGGCATCTTTTTATGAATTTGATTGCATCCCTCTGTAAACATGGCCAGAAATAACCCAACCGATGTATTTTTCTTGTTGTAGCGTGACCACCAAAGTGTTCTCCATAGATTCCACTATGACATTCTTCTAGGATTTTATGTGCCTCTTCTTTGTCAACACATCGAAGCAACATCCCATCCAAATCTCTTCGATATAATACATCATTGATCAAGACATATCTTGCAGTGAGGACACATAAATGTCTTTTTCCTAAGGGAGTCATGTTTTCGAGGTAGGTTTTATTTGCAAGGTAGTTCACAATATCTCTGTACTAGTATGAAGCAACATATTTCTCAAGATCAATTATGCAAATCTCTTCATCAGGGAAGTCTTCATTTATGGGCTCCTCTTGAGGAATCAGATTGTCTGCTAGCCAATCTGCTATCACTTGTCCTTTGACCAAATTTTGATTGACGTAAGTTAATTCAAACTGACTTAGTAATGTTATAAACTGGCTAGCTCTTCTTGACAACATTGGTTGGTTTAAGAATGTCCTTAATTGTTTAGATCGTATCATGACTTTAGTTTCCTGGTTCAACATGTAATGTTGTAGTCTCCGAGTTGTGAAGACTATGGCTAGACATTCTTTTTTGGCTTGAGTGTAGTTCTTCTCATATTCTAGTAAAGTTCAACTTATGAAATATATGGCCCTCTCCCTTCCACCTTCATCTTCCTGAGCCAACATGCAAGCTACAGAGATGTCACTTGCTCTGAAATATAAGATGAAAGGTTTGTCATGTTTTGGTGGCATTAGCGTAGGTGGAGTCAATAAGAATTTCTTTACTTGCTCAAATGCATTTTGACAATCCATGATCCAAGTTATTCCGACTTGCTTCTTCAGTAATTGATTGATCAGGTGAATTTTAAAGGTCGTGTCTGCCATAAAACGCCCGATTGCACCTAATTGTCCCAAAAAAGTCCTTACCACCATCTCACTTGTTGGCAGGGTTGTGTGTAAGACTACTTTAACTTTTGCTGGGTCTACATCAATCCCTCTTCATGAAATAATGAAACCCAACAACTTACTTGTTCTGACTCTGAAAACACACTTCTTAGAATTTAGTCTTACTTTATATTCTCGAAGTCGATTGAATATTTTGCAAAGATCCTCCACATGTGTTGATCTTTGCTCTGATTTAGCCAAAAGATCATTGACGTATGTCTCAACTATCTTGTGAATGTAATCGTGGAAGATGTGTGTCATTGCTCTTTGATAGGTAGCCCCCACATTTTTCAGTTCGAACGACATGACTACGTAACAGAATGTTCCCCAAGGGGTGGTGAATGTTGTTTTGTTTTGGTCTATTTCCAAGATTCTAATCTAATTGTATCCTGAGAACCCATCCGTAATAGAGAGTACTTCATATCCTACAGTTGAATCGACAATTTGATCTATAGATGGCAAGGGGAAGTCGTCTTTTGGGCAAGCTTGATTGATATCCCTAAAATCGAGGCATATCCAAAATTTTCCATTTTTCTTTAAAACTAGTACAATGTTTGATACCCAACTTGAATAATCCACTGGTTTGATAAACCTGACATTCAACAATTTCTTCAATTCTTCCTTTACCATTCCAGCTACTTGATGCTTTATGGGTCTCAATTTTTGTTTTATGGATTTTGTGTTAGGTTCCGTTACTAAGTTGTGCACCACAATTTTTGGGTCTAATCTTGGCATGTCTGAGTATGTCCAGGAAAAGACATCAGAATATTCGATCAGGAACTCAATGTATTCTTCCAATTCTTCATCATTTAACTCCCCTCCCAATTTTAACATTTCTGGTTTCTCGGGAGTTTCTACATTAATATCAATGGTATCTCCAGTTAGTGATAGATGTCCCTCCTCGAATTTCTAAGGAGTGGATGGTAAATCTGAATTTGCTTCAATCTAGAGGATTTCTTTTTCACTTCCAAAATAATCTTCTAGATGTGGGAGGAGCATGTATCCTTTCTTGTGGTATACTCTTGAGAGGTCATCATAAGCATGTAGATATTCTAAGATGGATTCATCGTTCTCAACATAGTCTTGAGTAGGTTTCTCCATTTGATCCACAGCGTAACTTAGAATGCTTGGTAATTCTTCACTTTCCAACAATGGTTCTCCACGAACTGACACAATGTATTCCACGTTTTGAAGTTGAGCATGTGGCGAGAATAGTGTAGCCGACGTAGCCATTGAGTCTGCTACTTGGTTCTCTTCTCTAGGTATGGCTTTGATGGAAAAAAAAGTCAAAGAATTGAACCAATTTTATGATGGTTTCCTTGTAAGTTTGTAGTCGTTCTTATTTCGTTTCGTAATTCTCTACAAATTGGTTAATCACCAATTGGGAATCTCCAAAGGCAGAAATTCTCTTGATTCCCATTCTCATGGCTAACATGACTCCTAAGTTTAAGGCTTCGTACTCAGCAATATTGTTTGTGCAAAAGAAATCCAGCCTAAAAGCGAAGGGGAAGACTTTTCCTTTGGGAGAAGTAAGGATTATCCTCGTTCTTGCCCCTGTTTTACAACTGGCTCCATCAAAATGTAATGTCCATAGGTCTTGATTGCTTTGTGATTGAGATGTTTCTCCAAACTCGTAAGTTGATTTTCACTTTTCCTCTTTTTCTTCCCCTTCTTCAATGATTGCTATTGTTCCAATTGAAAGATTCTTAACGTCATACTAGTTTATGTAGGGGATGGCTGCTAGGGCAAATGGAGCATGAGGCTTGGTGGTATGAGGATCAAAGGGGAATTCTCTAAGGTCGTCCATGCTTTGATATGATATGTTGAGAGTACTTGTGTTTGGGTGAGGATTTTGAGTTTCCTCTTTTACTTGCTCTTATGTTTTTAGCTTATTATCCTTCTCTTCATGTTCCTTCTTGAAAACACTGAAAGGATCAGGATCTACTTTAACAATACATATTTTTCCCAAGTGGTGGAAATGTATTTCTCGGAACAATGTAGAGGCCACAACTTTCATGGCATGGATCCAAGGTCTTCTGAGGATCATATTGTAATTTATTTCTTTATTGATGACATAGAAATCCATGGAGATGGTTTTGGGTGTGAGACTTGATTGGTAGACTAATCTTTCTGACTGTTTGAATGTCATGGCTGTCATGTATCCTCAAGGTGGTAGCCCGTTTCTTTATACCTGTCTTTCTATATCCCATCCTTCGCAAGAATGACATTGGCAAGAGATTGACCACTGACCCTTCGTCCACCACCACTCTTTTTATGATGACCTCTTCAACTAGAGCTTGTATGTATAACGACAAATCCCTTTGTTTACTTCCTTCATCTTTAGGGATTTTTGAGATATCAAAGGTGAGAGGAGTTGGCTCCTCTTGTGTTGAGCATCCCACTTTTAATACTTCCAAGAATGTTTTTTGGTGTGTGGGGGAAGCTCTCAACAGGTTTATTACTTGCAAGAAGACATTTTCTGTTTGGTCTGTTTGTTCTTCCTCTTCAATCACAAACACTTCTTGGTTCAACTCCACGTGATTGGAGCTTTTCTAGTTGGCCTTCCATTTTTCATTTTGAGGTTCCTTCTCGATTCTTTGGGATTGAAGGAGTGTGAGGAAGTTGCGTTGTTGGTCCAGAGTAAGTTTTGAGATGGCTTTGTTATATCCATAACAGGTTTTTGTTTCATGACCTTTTGTCCCATGGAACCAATAGTACGTATTGGGATTGTAAGAGTAACGACTTGATCCGTGATTTCCTTTTTGTCGCCACTTGTCATTATTGGGAGTGTTCTTCACAACATTGATAGCTTTGTTTGGGGAGACATTTGACATAACCTTTTCAATTGCTTTCGGCATTTTGAGTCTTCCATTAGTGTCGTAAGTTTTTTGGCCACTGTCAATGGCAGCTTGATCGATCCTCAAATCACTTTCCAATGCTTCTTCATAGGATTTGTATGGTAATTTCTGAATGTCTTCTCTCATGTCCTTGTTAAAGGTGTGTAAGAAAAGATCACATAACTAGCGATGGTCCATGTTTGGCGCACTAGTTGAGGAATAGAGGACTTGTCTCCATCTGGTAACAAAGTGCGCTACAAATTCTTTCGGCTCTTATTTCATGGTCAAGAATTCTTTGATCCCTTTTTTGACGAGTTTGTTCATATCAAATGCCATGACAAACTCTCCAATCAGTTGTCTAAATGAGTGGATTGAAGCTTCTAGTAAATGATAGTACCAATCTAGAGCTATTCCTTCGAGGGTCTTTGGAAAGATCTTAGCGATAACCACATCCCAAGGGAGGAGTTCTCTTATTGTAGTGGTATAGCTTTGATATGGGAATCTCGATCTCCTTTGAACTTTGAACTTTGAACTTTGGGAGATCAGGTAATGGTCGAGGCAACTAAACACTCCTTATGTTTAAATCGAGTGGTTCTTTTAAGTACTCTAGACATGTCCCAAGAAAGGCACTTTGCGATTGGGGGGTTGACATCAACCCCGTAGGAGGGTTTTGGTAACCCACTGTCTGATTTGTTTGATTTCCCAACATTGATGGATTGTTCTGAATAGGAGGGTTCCCATTTAGACACGTGTCATTACTTGCATTTCTCGAATAATAGTTGAGATAGGGGGGATTCTGAGATGCCCCCTGGTCTTGTTCATTTTGAATGTTGTCATAGGACTTTTGCCTTCTTTTAGGAGCAACTTGCTCTGCTTCCAAGGTTCTAATCCTTTGCACTAGAGTTGCGATTAGGTCTGCAGGAGTGGTAGCTCTAGGTTCTTCCACATTTCTAGGGTTTTCTCTTTGAGTACTGTCATGGTGCGCTTCTCCTCATGCAACATTGTCTCTTTGTTCTTCTCGTAGGGCAACTTTCAATGCTTCTTGAGTGTCTCTTGCCTCTTGCAAGTGTCTTTCTAACCTTTTTGCTTCCTCATCAAGATGAGTACTTGAGGTACTTGTGGAAGGTTGATCGGGTTGATGTATTTCTAACCTTAATTGAACTCTCCTAGCTTTATGAGGTACATTTGGTATCACAGGGTTGTGTTCCCATGCAGGGTTGTTAAAAGACAAAGAACACTTGGGTTCTCTTTGGTCTTGTTCATAGTCAAGGTCTTTGTAATTGTAACAATTTGTGATTGGTGCATCTGAGTGAGACGACACATACCTATCAAAGGAAGGAGTTTCTGGTTCTTTAGAGGGAACATTCCCTAAGTTTAGGTCGGGTTCCATCATATTCAAGGGTGCTATAGACACCACATAATAAATGGAATGGATGATGGCGAAGGTGACAGAGGCTGAAGCGATGGAAGCGGCTATGAAGAATAAAGTGAAAATGCTCAAAGATTGTTGTTTTGAAGTGTTGAATGTTTAGGTTTTTGATGTGATCTACGTGTTTGGAACGTGAAAAGCATAAACAAAAGTTTTTGCTCTTCATGTTAGGTTCACCAAAATATGTACACTCAAAATTGAGACGTCAGTGGCCTGGGACTGTCGAGTTGGATTTTGGCACACACATGGACCCTTCCCTCCTTGCCATGGGACGAACCACCACTTCACTATTGCTCTCATGGAAGTAGTCAGTCAAGAGGAGATGAGACATGGGGGTGGTCTGACTCGGTTGAGAGCTGGACTTCACGAAGAGGGGTCGGCATGTCCTAGGGCCTATGTTATTTCACACTTGTGTAGATATGTTGTTCAATGATTGTAGTTGTAAAGATAACCGTATGACCCAAAGGGTCACTAGTCACTATGCTCCTGTTGGGGTTTCTGATATTCCACCTTTGTGTGGGTAAGCTATTGTTCTCGTTGATTATTTGTTGTCTTTCAAACTATTGGATGAATGCTTATTGTACTAAGAATTGCCTATGTTCTTCTTGTTATTGGATGACTAGTGGGTCTTGTTGCGGTCTTGGGTAGATTTCCTCTATCTCATCAAGGATTGCCCTCACCCATTCACCTCTTAATCCTGGGCACATTTGTGAGCTGAGACAAGAGATAGGCGATTATGAGATAACCTTGACTTGACCTAAGGTTTGATTGTGCGTTGATTGTGGTTGACCTTGTGATGGAATCAAGGGTTTACAAATTTTCTAAGTCTATAATGTTTTTGTTCATTTTTGGGTTTTTATGAATACAAGCCTAAATGAAATGCAAAAGTTCTTTTTGTGTTTTTTTTATGTTTTTGGAATTGAAGATGCTTTTTTTAATCTAGGAATTGAAAAATGTATGCAAGCTATAATGAATTTAACTAATGTAATGTAAACTATGTTTTTGGGGGTTTTTTGAATATTTGGAATGAATTAATCTAAGAAAAGGGAAATTGCTTTTAGATGAATTAATCTATGAACTTTGAAAGCAAATTACTCTAAGAATGCAAGATCTATCTATCCTATCAAGGAAAAAGCAACAAGATTATTGATCCCAAGAGCAATTTAGTTATCTAATTACTACAAATTGAAAGAAACCATAAAGGAACCCGGAGACACGTGAGCCTCCACCACCCTTAGAAATCCTTGTGATGGCAACCTCGTATCCTCTTGTAGCAGCAGGGAATCCTCTTGGCGACAAGACGAAAATGGAAGCAAAAGGAGATTTTGAAGCTTTACAAAAAGAGCTCAATGAGAGCTTTGTTAAGCACTATGGCTTGATATGAGCAGCATATAGACGCGTGATGAGCTTTATATGAAAGCTAGCTGAAGCAATGAATGAAAAAAAAGGCTCCTACATCATGTATGAGCATGAGAATATTGAATGTGGAGAGCAATAACTTGCAAGAGATGTGTGCACAAATAAAATTGACTCCTTTGGAAATTCCCTGAATCTATGCAACAATGAAATCTTTGAAGCTTTGGAGAACTAAAGAAAGAAATGAAGAAAGAGGCTTAAAGGCCTGTGAAGAAGCTTGAAAAAGCTTGTGAAGATGAGAAGAGTATTCTCCAACTTGCTCAACCTGGAAAATAATGAAGAGGTGAGGGGTATTTATAGGTTTGAAGAAGGGATGAGAGGTGAAGAAGAAAGGGAGTTAACTCAATTTGATTGGAGAGTTAACTTAGAAGATTCAAGAGTGATCTGGGCTGAAATTGGAGTGATCTACCCAATAAAAGCTTATCACTCAAGAAGAAGTGAAGGAGTGCATGCGAATGCATGAGTTGTTAATTAAAGATAAAATAGAGAGAATTGTGCATGTGTAGGTGCATTAAATAGTTAACTCTATATTTGGCATAAAAATCCATGCAAACAGGAAGAAAAATAGGAGAAAATAGAGCTTTTTTGAGTTAGAAACTTGAGTTTTTCTATGGCTTAAAACATGATAGGGTCACCCATGGGTCGCCCCTTTCACCAATCAGGTCGCTTGGGAGGAGATCCAGAAAGGAAGGGGAGATCTAGAAAGGAAGGGGAGATCCAGAATGGAAGGGGTCTAGGTGAAAATGCATGATGGCAGATGGTAGAGGAGATGAAAAGGAGGAGATTTGCCTTCGAAAATAGGTTATTCATATGTGAAAATCCAAATCTCCACTTGCAAAGTAGGATCTCCCAGGGGAAATCTAGAAATATTAGGGGGAGATTTGGATTGGTTGAGTGAAACTAAAAACCGAAAGTGGGAGATGGCTAGGGGGACCTCTAGAAAGCTTCTAAGGGGTGGAGAATATGAAAAACACTGGGAGAGGTGATAACTCACCTACAAGATACATACAAGGCTTAGGAACAGGGTTGCAAGCATGGAAAATGCAAATCGACAAGTGTCAAAAAGCGTCGACAACAAAGAGAGAGGGAAAACGACAAAGGGGAAACAACACAAGATGAAAGAAATGACACTTCACCAAGAGAATTGTTGTTGAGAGGATGTTATTTCACGCTTACATGTACATGACAAGGATTAAAAATAATCATAGGGGTCCTCATGGAGGTTGTGCGTGATTTTGGTGCTTACAATCACTACTATCACCCTCACTATAAAGCTAATTTTCTAAACACTAGAGTTTGTTTTCTAGGCTTTTGTATTGAACATAAATCACTTCTAGATATTGTGTTGAAGATTAAAATTCTCTTCCAACATATCGACCTTGTTTTTTAGGTTGTCACAAATTTGACACTAGGGAGTATGGTCTCTCATGGACTTATCAAAAGTATCTTGGGACTCAACATACCCTTTCGAAGAAGGGCCCTCAATGACAATATCCTCGCCTTTGTTAATGGTGTGTTGGGACTTGACGTCCTTTTCACTAGTCAAATTAGATGTAAGCTGTGAGGGTTCAAGAGCATCAAGGGTAAAGGGAGTTGGAGGGACAATGATTTTCACCAGTCTAAGACCCCCACTCAATTGGGATCTTAAGGCTTGTTGGAAGAGTTTTTTGGGGTATCCACCACTACCATGTTGATTGGAACATGGGGTAGGGTTATCTTTGGAAGGTAGGGGATCATTATTAGGGGGAATTAACTAGGGTAGAAGCAGGGGAGTTGGCAGAGGCTTGCATTATCTTAGAGGGAACCTAAGAAGGGTTAATGATCTTGGGGTATGTTAGGACAGGAAAATTTAAAATTTTCTATATTCACATTTCTCCATATTTGACCAAATCATAGAACATTTCCCCCCCAAAAAATCATAATAAAATTGATGCATCCAATAAAAGGTCCATGACAAAAGCAATGAAAAGGGCTTAAATTTCATAATATCGGCAAGACTTTACATTACTTATGCCGATCCATGTTGAAATAACTATCGGCGTGAAAACAAGGATCGGAGGGAAGATTTTGAAGATCGCCAATAGAGGAAACTATATCGATGACCTTTCATCGGGGAGAAAATTTACCGGTCATACCAATCGGTAAGACTAAAAGCTATCGGGTAGCGCTTTGAAGATCATCCTGACGGTATACATTATACCGATGGGGCATTTTAGCAAAACTCTCACCGAACATCCCTTAGAATCAAATGAACTAATGGTCATTGACAAGAAACAAATATCGGAGTGAAAGATTATTAAGTCTCCGATGCTCTGGTGTCTTGGCGAACAACATAAGGTGCTTCGGTATAACTCACACCGATGCATGTGATAAATAAGAACCATCGGCAAAACTAAATAGGTCAGAATGAAACTTATATCTCTCACCGACTCACAAGTCACAACAATAAAGGTGTCGATGACACTTCGTCAAGTTCTCGCCGATAAAGAATATAAAATAGCCATCGGAGAGATAACCATGATCAGGTGACTTAAAAAGGATTACCCCGATGACATATCTCACCCTGATAGAACTAAGTATTACACTCACTCATCGGTGACATATTTTGAAAATCTTTCCGATCTAGGATACAAAGAGCCATCGGGGAGATAACCATGATTGGGTAACCTAAAAAGGATTATCCCGATGGCATAAATCACCCCGATAACAATTGTGGTCAGACATATCGATGAGACTCTCACCGATAGTTATATCGGTAACACTTGATATATCGGAGGGAAATATAAATCACATAGCGATGAAAGAGGTCATGCCGATAGTAGTTTCGCCCACTTTCACGTCGAATAAAGTATAGATATCTCCTGCCGATATAACTTAATACAACATCAAAGAAACAATTGAAGGGTTACAACGATTGATTGTTCACGCCATAAAGAGATATTAAAGTCGCCCAGACATTATGAAAGTTATGCCGATGAAAGGAGTTATGACGATGTGACATTTCACAGCAATGAAGGACATTGAATTGCTCAAACAAATAAATGCAAATGGCGATGAAATCCTCTAAGATCATTGTAATTAAAATTAACAGAGTTGTTTGAGAAGAGAATACAGGGGAAATCTTGAAGCGCAGACAGAGGATTTCGATCGCAGCCATAGACGACAGGTACATATATACAAACCATTGTGTTATAGCCTGTATTTTGATTTTCTGATGGAGACTCCGGGAAGGGGAAAAAGCAGAAAATCACAAGGAGAAACAAGTAAATCTAAGAAACAAAAACTAATAAAACCCCCGAAGAAAAGATAAAATATAGAAAGCTCAATCAAGATTTGATTGATCAATTGCTAGGGTCAACTCCCAAGGCTAGAAGGTCTGCTCAACTCAGGGCAGAAGTGGAAAAATTAGAAGACAAATATAAACGCTTAGGAGATATTTAGACCCCGATCAGAGGATATGAACTCTTCAGATTCCACTATAACAGGAGATTTAGGAATGCTCTAGTGTCAAACCCATGGCATTTAAATTTGGGTAAAATGGTTGTGCCTAATGTATTCCTGAATGTTGAACTCCTGCAACTTCTTGCCAAACAATACAATCCAAGTCTGAAGGCTATATGCAACCCACAAGGGGAGCCTATTATTTATTTGTCAAAAAACACCATCTGTGAAGTATTCAATTTGGATGATTTATGCACTGTCCCTATTATTTATGAGGATCTAGAAAAGGAATACTGGAGAATGGATACAACTTACGATGGATAGGCCTAGAATTGAAGGAGAGTTAGTGCCTCTGAATGAGAATGATGGTCCTCCTTTTCAAGTGGCAATATTTGAACCATATATACAACATACTTATTATTCTGTGGGTCAGGTATTAGGATCAGAGGTCCCTGAATTTATGACAATCCCTTTGATGGTCATAGCCATGGACATCCAATGCCATAATGCAAGGCAATTTGATTATGCTGCTTATGTTGTTACTAGAATTGACTCTAGCCTAACTGTAATAAAAAATAATGCCCCAACTGTTTCTTTTGAGCATTACTCCCTTCTTATGCACATAGTGCTATATTATGGCCAAGAAATGGGGTTATGGCCAACTGAATTTAAGGTTGTTCCAACAGACCAAAAGGGGCAGAGGTTACCAATACATATATGGACCAGGGTTTGGGACACCAGATATGCCTTTTCTAGTTATGTGCAATTTGAAGAATATTATGTAAAAGTACTATATATGTATTTCAATCACCCTTGTGAGTATTCGGTCTCAACTAAGATAAAGAGGTTCCTCAGACCGAAAGATTTTGGTGGCCCTCCCACTGTTATTCATAATTGGGGAGATTGGTATTGCTTTGAAGATGCCACCATGGTTAGAGTGTATGGTTTTGAAGACACTCCCTTTATCTTACCCAAAACTGTCCCTGACAGAATTGTTTATTTAGAAATAGTTAGGCAAATGCACTGCTCAAATGTAATGCATCTGAGCTCACATGATAAATAATCTTTTATGCCCAACACTTTATGTTTTGGAGATTTTAGTGTGGTGTCCAAATAGGGTTACAATCTCATCATAGATAAATTGATGCATTACAATATGAAGTGCACTGAGGTGAGGAAGGGATTTGACCCTGAAGGCTTTATTGACTATGCTCGAAGGAAACAAAACCTCAGTGGATACATACACATCCCTTATCCACATGATGATGTTATTAGAAACCTAGAAGAGGCTGAGGTAGAATTGGTGGTAGAAAAATATAACAGGGATCTAAGTGAGAAAAGAAAATAGCTAGCAGAGGTTGAGGTTGTATCCTCTGAAGATGAAGAACCGACAGGGCAAGAAGAGCCACAGGACAAAACAGTAGAAATGTCCAAAAGAAAAATGCTACAATATTAGCCTCCTGTCATAATACATGATGAGGAGGGGTCTGCTGAAGAAGACCCACGTCAAATAGGTTATGATTCTTTTATCTCTGATGACAAATTTATTCATTCAAAAGAGTTTAAGTCATTTTTGTATAAATGCAAAGGGAAGGAAATCAGAGAGTCAGTAGATGATGTTTCTACTGACAATGAAAGACAATTAATAGATATGCTAAAAATAACAGTGGATAAGGAGATGCAGGAAATGACCCCTAGCAAGGGGAGATAGTTGCTTAAAGATGCAGGGGTGATGATTTTTCCTAGCCTTGATTTAAATTCTGCTTTAGTCTTTGACAATTTTTTAAATAATACAGATGATAAGTATAAGCTCACTCCAGAGGGTGTCAATGAAGTATATATGGGCACCAAATATAATAATGATGAAAATTCATTAATGATATGGGCCCTATATCCTCCTCATAAAAAGACAACAATTATAGACACTGAGAAAACTTTTGGCCATGTCATGACTTTGAAAGCAGGGGAGATTGATCCTTTGATAACTGCAGACATTGGCATCAACGTTGCAAAGTTAAATAAAGCACAGGCTCAGATGTTGATTAAGGAAAGAGATGCGTATAAAATGAGCTGTGAGAGGTTGACAAAAGAAAATGATTATTTAAAGGATGCTATTAAGAGTACCTTCGGAGGATCAACAAAAAGGTTAACCCAGGGTGAAAGTTCACAGAGCACCAAAGCACTATCCACAGATCAAGTAGCACAAATTTAGATGGATACACTGGTTACAGTACTCCAGAGCAGGCATGCCAACATGGTGCATTGGTTGAATCAATTCTGGGATAATTTTTCTCAAAATTATAAAGCAATTCAAGAACATGAAAGGCTTGAAAAAAGGTTGCAGGAGAAGTTAAATGAGAAGCAAGGTAAGGATACTTCTGATATTGCAGGCGCCTCCAATGTGATAGAGTTGATCGAGCAACATCAAAAATATTATGATCAACTTAAAGCTGATGCCAAGGAATGTGTTGAAGCTTCAAAAACAGGAGTGCCCTCGTTATTCAAAAATGATAAAGAACTAAAAAGCAAAGAAGAGTGGAGCAGTGACTGTCAGGCTATATTACATGAAGCCTTGGTAACTCTTAAAGACAAAGATTCTATATCCGGGGAGGCCTGCAAACATTTGGAGAAGATGGTCATGATGGATGTGGTTACAAGGAATGCAATTGAATTTACCGATTCCCATCGTGGCCAGGAGTACATAGATCATGTTGCTAAACTTTACCTGTGGTTGAATAGAGCCTAATCATGGTTATGTTATGATTGTTAATCTTGTTAATTTCCCAAAAAACTTCTTGAAGAGTTATGTCTCTTCACAAGAATATCTATATAAGTTCAAACATTTGATGCTGAAAGATCATTAGCAGTAGAATATAATATATACAGTTCACAATGTTCTCAAAAGACCATGTTGCAAGATTATTATTGAAGAAGTAAATTAAAGTTCTTTGATCTTGTGGTTTTATTCTGGCATCAATTGTTTGTTAAACTTACTCAATTGTGTGGTTGTCTCCAGTTCTGTATTTCCTTGTTATTCAGATTAATATATCAAGTATATATTTAATTTGTCAATACACATTTGCTGCAGTTGTGTGGTTTGATTAATTGATTTCCATAATAGGAATTAAAATCCTCCTGATTAGTCACAGTAACCTGGAAGTGTTATTTTGGATCACTAAGAAGAGCCATATAATTAGGATTGCCATTTTGTCTCCAAGTTAATATTATCTGTTATTCTTACATATTCCACTCAATTGGTTCCTTCAAGAAAGGATTAAAATACCTTCTGGTGAATTATAAGATATTTGATTATATTGGTTGGATCAATAAGAAGAGTTTGTCAGTCATCTCCCTGCACATTTATACAAGTTATAGACTAAAATTGTGCCAAATAGTTAGAATTATTGCCCACTATAAGCCACTAGTCTTAGTCCTTCATTTGACTCTGTTACCCAACAAGGCACTGGTCTTATTTCTATTCATTATTTAAATCCTTTTTACCTTGATATTACTTATACAATTTATACCAACCACTAGTTAGATATAAGAATTAGTTAGCAAGCTTTCATCTATCCTGCACCATATGCCATTGTAGATAGATTTAATTAGTCAATACATTTACATTTAGTCTGCCTTAATTCCCAAGGTTCACCCACCTAGGTGTAGCAGGACCTAAAGTGTAGGAAATCATCAAACCCTAAAGGTTGATTTCGTTAAGTTAGTTCAAAAACGTTGCTAATCTAAACATAGAGCCTGGCATCCTCTTAGGATTAGCAACCTGCATTTTTGAGACCTAACAGGGTATAAGATGGGGGAGAGGGGGATGGGGTGTGGCTTTAGCAACCTCAAATCTATACAATCTATATATGAGACCTTGGTGTAGTGGTTACTCAGTCTTCTCTAAGAGAACATTAATGATATATTGTTCAAGAGAATTGAAAAGAAAGAATGAAAATGTTTCCATGAAAATAATTATAAACTTTGTGGTAAGATATGCAACCCAAGGCATCACTCATAAAATATACAACACAATTCAAGAGGGACCCACTACAAGGATGACCATCTTAACCATATATGAGATGGTCGTATAAGGCAAGGAGTTTGAATTTTATGAGGTTCTCTAGAGCAATTAATGGAAACCTCAACAGGAGGAAGGGATTTGACCGCTACCCATTCTAGTATGTCTCTCTCATTATATGTTTATCATTTTATTTCTTGAATACACTTCTAGGATATGCAAGAAATATATGGCAACAAGATTCCATAGTTGTAGCACAAATAAATGACCATGTCAAACATTTCCATACTCCCTACACTGAAATATACTAGGGTTTCTTCAAATCCTTCCAAGAAAAGATACAAGAAATGGATCAAATTTCCTACAATGTGGTGAGGAAATATGCAGAGGATCTCACTTTTGTAGTGGACAAAGATTAAATTTTCATGGAAGTGGTAGAGCAAAGGAAATCTAACTACTAAAACTACCATATGAAGTTAGTGATGAGTTGATACATGCTAATGCTAGGGCATTACTAGCTCTTCCTAAAGACAAAAATGCAGAGAGATTCAACATGTATAAAGAATTCACATATAGACAACCAAAGTAGAGGGTCAAAGAACACTTGGAGAAGAATAAAGAAAAATTACACAAAAAGTGGGGGATGCCAAAGGATCCTGCCCCAATAGAGGTTACAAAAAATCTTTGATTCACCACTCTCACTTGAAGTAGGGCCATCACAAGTGCAGTGCTCTGAGCACCTAAAATCAGAATCTCTAGGGTTTAAGATAAGAGACTCAAACACACTAGGTACTAGGAAAAGAGGAGCTAGAGATGCATTCACCACACATCACCACAAGGACAAAACTACGTATTTTATCACTATAAACACAAACAGAGGAAGCTAAATCATTGGTGAGTGAAGCCATATAGGATTTATTGAAAATGAGCAGTGAAAAGAAGAGAGGTGAGTCATCCTATCCTAGAAGAAGAAACAAGCAAAGATGAAGTATATTGTGGAAACAACAAAAATAATAGAAACAACACAAATTCATATGGAAGCTATGATAGGTAAAAATTAGGTTAATAAGATCAAGCATGCGAATGAAAACCTAATCCTACCATCATCAAATAATCGAATCCAAGTGAAATCAAAAGCATGCAATTCAAGAACAAGATCACCTAGATTGTATGATTCCTTGTTTGTGATGTGGATTGCTTTCTCAACAATGAACAATTATGAAGACCCAAGCTGCCATGATGGATGGATGATAATGATAATATGCTAGATGGATGCTAAAATGCTCAATATGCTCAAGATGATAATGTAGACGCTATATGAAAATTGATGGATAGATCAAGTATGAAAGGAGAGGGTGTTTATATAGACCTCAACCAAAATCAATCAACGGTAGAGATTTGGTGGCTATATGAATGGCTAAGATGATTTGATAGTCATAAGTGAATGTGTAAATGACAAGTGGAGGGAAGATAAGGCTCATGTGTGATTGTGTACATAAAAAGTACTACATGTGAAAGATATTAAATAAAAGATGTAGTACCACACAAGTTTTTAAATAAAAGAGGCACACATGTCGGCTCATGATGAAAGATGAAGATAAGTGATAAGAGAAATTAATTAAATAAATAAAATTTATTTAATTAATTGGAAAGTGGGGATTATGAAAGGATTTTTAATCAAATAAATAAAATTTATTTAATTAAAATAGATAAAATAGAGAGAATTAAATAATTAAAGATTAATTAATTATAGATCAGAGGAAATAGATAATGAATTAATTAAATAAATATAAATTTAGTTAATTAATAGAAGAAATAGGTGATTTTGATGAATAAAGAAATTGCTCAAGTGTGTTAGACAAATGCAGATGATAGATAATGCAATATTTGATACTAATGATAATTAGGTCAATTTTGGGTGTCTACAGAACCAAAAAAAAAGATGTAGGTACAAAGTGGCCACCTCTAAAGAAACATAAGGCATCTCCTCAAATAAAACCCACCATAACAAAGAAACAAGAAGGGATAAAGAAAATAGAGCAGCAAGTAGACCAACAAGACAAAGGTAAACAAAAGGAAATAATGGAGGAAAAAGAGGATTTTTTTGATGAAGAGAGATTATTCAAGTCATTATTTAACCCAAACATGCTTCTCACTACCACACAGATGTATTCTTTAGTAAGTACATAAAAGAAATAGATAATTGTAAAGGAAATGATACAATATATCCTAGCTTCACTAAAAACACTTGTGAAAATAATTACAAACTTCCCTAAGGAACTAGCAACAATTCTAAGATAGAAAAGGGAAGAAACTATGAAGACTAAAGAGGAAATAAGGAAACAAGCCCTAAATGTAGTTGTGAAAAAATTATCATTAGGTAAAAAAGTAAAGTTGAAACAACTATAACAGGAGGAGCTAAGGTCAAAGCAAAAAGTGAAACAAGAAAATGTAGAGGCTACAAAAAAGGCCCACACCACTTTGTTGTAGAAATAAAAGGAAGAAAACTTACAAAAAGAGTAGGAGGATAAGTTGTAAGAAGAGAAATTGTAGAAAGAGAAGGAAGAAAAAGTAGAAAAGAAGGAAGACAACTTATAGAAGGAAATGGAGGAAAACAAAAGAAAAAGAAAAAGAGGCACAACAACAAAAAGAGAAGAAAGAACAAGAGAAACAATAGACAAAACAACAAGAAGGACAAAAAGCATTGTAAAAAGAAGAATAGGCTAAACAAAGGGTACCACAACAAGGGCCTCCATCACCTACATCACCATCTCCATCTCAAGACATGATGAAGAAAATCAAATAATTTTTGGCAAAATAGAAATAATTGTAGCCACTCCCACCTCCTCCAATCCTACAACTTCCAATAACCAACCTAGCACAAATCTCACCTCTATAGATATTTCAACTAGGAGATATGTTGCAATCAACAAGGGAGGAACTACTCAAACAACAAGTTGATATAGTTAACATAGTAGAAGATGTACTAAGCACATTTCAGGAAGGATCTCCACAACTTATTAGAGATACCTCAACCACTTTGGGCCAACAACTTAAACAATTTACAGAGGATATGGTATAGAGGGTATAGAATCAAGAAGATGTAGTGAGAGAAAAATTGATGGTGGAGATTAATAAGAAGTAGATTGAAGAAATATGGAAGAAGTGTACTACCACATGCACTAAATTAGAAGTAGAAATAAGAAATATGCAAAGAACATAGTCAAATGCAAATTATTTATATCAAATTTGTTTAGGATGGCCTACTACAAAAAAAGATTTAAAAGTGTAGCTTGAACAAATTGAGAACCAAATTATGTAGCAAGCATCAACATATGATGTTCAACCAGATCAAGATGGGAGCCAATGAACATTAATTCAAACCTACGTAATCAGTACCAACAAATTTAAGATAGCAACTCAGAGTAGTTATCTTCCACCTTGCTCATCTAACAACTCTACTAGCAAAAGCAAACAAAATCACAACACAAATACAAATAATGAGATAGTAGAAGAAGGAGAGTAGAACCTACTAAACATCAATGGTCAAACAATGTTGCTACAACAAGGGATCATCCAATGGGAGAATATATACACTCAACTGCAAGGAATATACAAGAACAGTCTACCATAAAGTATAAAAGTCTTCCACACTTTAGTAAGATAGAGCCAGGATGTCTTGAGGACAAGACATCATTCCAAAGGGGGAAATGATTTTAGAAGGATAGAGTTGACATTGGAGCAATAATCACCCACCACAAAAGGATTGTGGCAAAAACTCAACCAAAAGACACAAGAAACACAAGGAGACACATCCTTTACTTGGGTATAAGTAAGGGTTCCACAAATGTAAAATATAACATGATGAAGATGATATACATTATATATAGAACATAAATGGATCAAGTGTAACATGTATAGAGCATATGTAATAGATAGGATATAGAACAAATAGAAAGAGATATGAGTATGAGTATGAATGTAAGAGGGAACAACAAATGATACAAATGTATTATACTATCTAAATGTAACAATCTTGTTGATAATATATATACAATATCACAGATTGGTGGGACTCAGTTATGATGTGTTATGGTTATTAATAACTTTATTTTATTGTCTACACATGTTCTTTCCTGTTGTAACCTTTTGTAATATATTGCACTCACTTTGACCCTCTTATTATCCCAAACACTAGGCTATAAATACAACATTTCAAGTACCTAGGCATAGAATCTCTATTCTATGCCCATACTTGCCAATAGACATCATAGCATATGCAAGATGATGGATGAAATATCGGTATCTGTGCCAGTCTAGCCAAACCAGCTCACTAGAGAGTGACATGGTCTATAACAAATAATGCATCCAACATGTCCATATACCAAGCCTATTCATGAGTGGCATTCCACCATATGTAGGTGTCCTTCAAGGAAGAAGCAGTTAGTTAGACCTTAGAAAACTCTTGAAAAATTAGAAAAGTTGAAAAAAATAGAAAAAGTCATAAAAAGTTAACTCATAAAAATCAAATAAAAACTTTAGAAAATTAATTATAAACTAGGTAAATAATCAATCACAAAGTAGCCTCAAAGTAGTGAAATTTCTCATCATCCTTGTCCACAGGGGTGATCAAGAGGATCTCTCCAATGACTTATAAAGTAGTTCAGGCAACCCGGGTTCAAGTGGCAAGGTCACCTAGGTGACCTACCTTGGTAAAAGGGGTAACCTAGGCCATGCCCTAATGAGACCTAGAGGGCCAAAATAGTAAAAATCACACAAATAGTAAAATAAAAGAAAAAAGTAACCTAAACATAAAAACTAGTTGTAGTAATGAAAATCATAAGTTCAATAGGCATATTCAACGAAAAAGATCAAAAGTTAAAGCTAGGGTTTGGAAATAAGTTTTTCTTGTTTCTCACACCTAAGATCCACAAGAGGCTAAGAGGTGGTCATAATCTCGATCTCCTCATCATAATCTCTCTCATTTGTGATTTTTTTTATTGTTTGATTGTGTGATTGTTTTCCCTCTTTTTTCTCTTTTCTCTCTTCTCTCCTATTTGTTGTTGCTAGTAAAAATGACCTTTCTTTTCCTCCATTTTTACTTTTGTAGGGTAGGTTTTATTTTTGTATTGAATTTTTATTTCATTGTCATTATATCTCATCAAGGTGGAGCAAGGCAACATAGATAAACATCAAACCATGCATTAATGGTACATCCTCTCATTTTTATTTCCCACTTACTTTGAGCTAATCGTTTATAAAAAACACTTGAGTCAATTCATTGATCTTTATTTTGTAGGTTACAAGCAAGTAATGGAGGTAAATGATAGAGGTTGTATCTCTCAAACCATACACCAAAGGTAAGTTCGCTTGTCATTTCTTAGTATCATTTTCTAAACTATCATATTATGCATGATTAACCAATTTGTTTTGCAGGTCTAGATGTGGGACAATGACAAAGGTAAGTACAAGTAAGTGTAGGTCCCACAATTATAATATTTAGGAATGATACCCACCTTATATATAGACCACCATGCCTGGTGCAGGGGCACCTAACACAAGTCATTTAAGTTCATGTTTTGTTTTATGTTGTAATAAGGTCTATTGACCAATGCATTTTCATTTCAGTTTATGTCTAGGTTCATTTTGTAAGTCCTAAGTGACATTTGACTATTGTAATCGCCTAATGCTAAAAATAGCAATAATGCCAAAATAGGCAGTAGTGTTTCCCAGCCACTTGGGATCAGCCTCCCAGCCGCTTGGAATGGATTTGGTACTACTCTGGGCGAATCTATAAAAACCATAGAGATGAATCGAATGCATATACAGATTAGGGATTGAGATTGTGATCAATCATATGATATTGTGATTGTGCGAATGTAATCAAGTATTGTGAAGGAGAAATTGATCTTTTCTGTGTTGTCAATTTTGTTTTCCATTCTCTGTAAATACGAATTGCATAGTTGTAGTTTTCTTTCCTTTCTATTTTCCCATTGTTGCGGTATGTCAATTTGAAGCATTCCACTGATAAGATTTCTGTCGAAATCAGTGGAATGACTTTGCTGTATATACATTTGTTTTCATTTCCTGTTTGTTTCATTGTTTTGGTGGCATAGATGTTCCAGTTCGCGAGTCACGCACAGTAGTTCGCCTAGCATTTTGCATGTGATAGGGTTTGATGAAGGAAGACTGTGTAATGGTGTATAGGAGTAGCGGCATAAGAAACCCTAATGTTCACCGTTGATGGAAATCTGGTCGACGCATGTGTTTTCAGCATGATTGGTAAAATAGCAACCCCGTGGTAAGCTCGACCGATAATCCAAGTCCCACCAACAAGTGTGCTTCAAATGTACATTGTGGATGTACATTGCAAGCAGCGCGCAGGAGAATGTATGTTGCGAATGCATATGAGGTATGCATGTTGGGAATGTATCTTTCGGCAGATACAAGCAAGTGACCAGTCATAATGGTGAATCGGGGTATAGTAGCCAGCTATAGCAAGTCATGTTATGCATGTACCACAGTTGGTAGTTTATTGTTAAGTTTTGCCCGCTTCCATTGTGCGCTCTGCATCAATACCTAATGGGGAAAATATGTAAGTGCCCAAAATTGCATGGGCCAACATGGCAATCCGATGATGACTTGGAAGTCTAGCTCACGACCCACATGACATGAAATACACTTCCTCTTAGTGTTTTCTAACTCAATGATAGTTCCCTAATCCTTCTTATCCTCTTTTGTACACTTAGTTCAACCCTCAAACTAGCTTCCAAGTTCTCATGCATTTCCAAAAGCCTTTTGAATACCTTTAACTATAGTGTTGCATGAGAGACCCTAGGATTGCCCAAGAGACCTTAGGTTTGCTTGGACAACCTAGTTTAATTTGTAGGGTCACTCAGGTGACTTGCCCTAGCAAAAGGGGTGACCTAGACCTTCAAAAGGGTGACCTTGTCATCTTTTATGGATGTGTGATTGCTTTAGTTCTAACCATTTTTCTGCCATTTTTGCTTGTGATTGATAGTTCTTTACAATCCTAATTGAGCCTCTACTCCCTCTAACTAATTCTCCTCTCCTCTTGACTCTTAATCAACTCTTCAGTTATCTATCCATCATCTCTCCAATCTTTTTCCAATCACCTCCCCCAATTTGTGAAGATTCTCACCTATAAATACTCCCCTTGCCTTTGGCATCCAGGAGGTTGTTAATTTTGAATTATTTTCTTTAGAAACCCCCATAGAATATCTATTCTTAGTATAGGACAAAAGTGCCTTTTCCCATCTTTCTAGATGGGATGTTGTCCATTTTTGTATTTCTAGCTAGCTCCTTTCTAGAATCTCTCATTCCATTCCTTGTCTATGATGATGAGGATTGTGAATCACCTTAGAAGAATAGGCTATCCTTGCACAACAACCCCCACCCACATCATTTTCATGCTATTATAGGACTTATGTGTCTAATCTTAGTTCTTTCTCAATACACTTATGAAGCTTCCCTTAACCATCTAGATAATTTTCCAATCTCCCCAAATCTAGTTTTGCTTGTATCCCATTGTCATCAAGGAGGACCGCCCTACTACTGTAGAGGAAGATATAGAGGCTTGACCTCCTAAGGACATATGCCAACGAAGGCTTATTCAAAGCTTCTTCTTTTACAAGTTCCATTGTTTAATTAGTTTTCTTTAGAAAAAGATTTAGATTATTTAGTAATTAGAAAATCCCTCTTGCACAGGAAAAGTAACAATTGCTTGCATTTTCTTGGTTTAGATTTAGAAATTTCTTGCTTTTAGTAGATTCAAATTTAAATTAGTTGCTTTGCATTTATTCTATTAGGTTAGATCTCGCCAATAAAATGAAACACAATAATATTTAATCACATTGCACATAGGAAAAGCCATATAATAGCATCTATATAGAGAAAGATTTATTTTGTGCAAGTACTTTAATTAGATAACATTTAAATTGGGAAAACATATAATTATAGAGTAGGTTACTTCTACACATAAATTAAACTCCATTTATAGACATCGACCAAAACTAGAAAAACACCAAAAGTAGAGAAAGCGTAAGCCATTGGTAGCATCATAAGACACATGAAAAAAATCAAATAAATAGTGCAAAACAAAGTTCAACATCCAACAAAGAAAATCAAAATAATCCAATGGTCAATCAACCAAACACAAATAGGATCAAGCAAAGCACTAGAACTCTTCATTTTGATCCCTATTTTTTCACATTCAACATTTTGGGTTTCATATGTCCTAAAATAAAGGAGGATTAGATTAAAGCAGTGCTAAGTGAGATCAAAGAAAACCATCCCATTCTTAGACAAATCTAGGAAGAAAAAAAAGGTGCATAGAAGAAGAGTCATGCATTGAAGAGCTCATTCTTTTAGAGGGACCCATTAAAATCATTGATGCTAGAATCGATACAATAGAATTACAATGATTGACACAAGAATAGCTAAACACACCAACAATTCAAACTCCACCTCAATGCATAAACACCATGGTCCACCACTAGGAGCTCCTCCCTCGAGAAGTGAGTGAACCTATAGGTGCAAATCTCACTCAACACAACAACTTCTCTATCATTTGTGATGCTCTTCTTCCACGTGAAGAGAGTAATTAATCTAATTCACCCCTACTTAGCTCACTTTTCTCAGAATAATAAGAGTGATTTGACTGATGCCTCTAGCAAGGGTGCAACACATGTGTTGTCCTAGGTTTGACTCATTGGTGTTGTGCTTGGGTACATTTTAGACATCACAATCACTACCATTCCTTCCAAATAAACATCTTGATCATTAAAATCATCTAGTACTTCACATTCCTCTAGTGTAATACATTAATTTCTTCCTCTTCTTTATTTAAACTTGTCTCAAGACTTCTTTTATTCTCCTCAATACCTGATAATTTGTCTAGAATATTTTTTGTACCAAATATTTCTTCTACTTCATCAACAACATCACCATCTACAATATCATGTTGATCTTCTTCATTTTTATATTCTTTCAAACAATCCTTGGTTACCTACAAGGGAACTTATCTTCCACTTTTCTTGATGATGGAGCTTTTGCTATGCATCCTTTACAACTCTTTGTATTACCACACCTTAAACTAATTTGTTCCGTAACATTTACTTTTCCCTTTCTAGACTCTATTATTCCTTCCCCATTCTTTTTCAAATCTATGTCTAGACCTTTCTTTCTTCACATTTTACTAGTTTTTGCTATAAATTACCCACGATAGTCATCATCAACTCTAAATTTTCCCATTTCTTGTCTAGGGCTCTTTCTACACTAGCAACCCTAACTCTAGTATTCATGTTCGTTTCTCTAATCTTCATTACACCAATTTGAATCACAAAAATACTTGTTGATTTCCTCAAACCTCAAAACTTGATCTGTTCACCTTGCACAACTTCTATTCTTCACTAAATTCTTCACATTTTCCAAATTGCCTCATAGATCGATGATCTATCCACCTTCTCCTTTCATAATTACTCATGTATTTTCTTTTTTATACACCACTACTAGACTGTCTCATTGTGGTCTTCTTGCATTATGTTTACTTGTTCACTCTTACATATTACCTCTTAGTTGATCATTTATTTTCTCAAACTTCTCAATATTTGTTCATTGATATGATGTTGATTGCCTCACACTCAACATTATGTCAACAACCTTAATGACCTTGGTATCTTCTATTTAACAACACAATGTTAGAAGACAACTTTGTTTTCCTCTCTTTTAATTAATATCTTGATACATTTTTCCTAACAACCTAGTGTTGGAAGATATTCAACACTTTGTATGAACTTTGTCACTCTGATACCACTTAATGGAGTCATGGAAGGAGGGTCTAGTAAAATTATATCCAACCATGCAACCTTAACATAATTACCCACAACTAATACACAATGAAACTCAATTATCAACAATCTTATGGCAATGAATTGAAATCAATATATTATCACTTCACTATGGAAATTACATCTAGTTTTTGTTGTTAGGGGTTACAACCAAAATAGACCTTAATCTTAGATTACAATACAATTCAAGAACCCCACATGAGTGCATCGTCAAACTAGATTCCTTGCGATGATCTCACTATCTTCACTCTACTTTGAGCTATTGGACACTACTTAGTCCTTAGATCTCTTACTACCCTTTGTTATCCTTAATGAATTAGACCTCCTTTTATAGTGAATAGTTGATGTAGAAGGTTATGGATTGACCCAAAACAAGAAATACCGTTCCAAACTTAATGCAACTCTAAACAAAACCCACCATGCAACCAATTAGGCCTCTCAAATGATTATCCCTTAGCACAAGGCTCTAAGTCTTGGTTCACATCTCATAGACCTTCTTAAGTTGATATGGAAAGGCACCATGTATAATGAACATCAAATATAAAATCGACATGTGGACATACTTGCAATGTTCTATTGATGATCACAACATAATCTCATGGTGCTCTAGAACAAATGTGCTACCTCATAGATGATTTTGTTGGCTAGTTTGAGTGCTCAACTAATGATTATGTTTGGAAAATACAATTACAACAAACCAAAATGACTAGAAAGGAACTACTAAACTACAAAACTAAAACAAACTAAAAGGAAATATTTTTGTTTGATGCAAGATTGATTGTTGGCTTGGGATGCTCTTACATCACTCTAGGTGGTGCAAGGACACCATAGTTGAGTTTGGATGCCACCATTGAGTGGCACTGTCATAGAAAGTGCGCTATCAAAAATCCATGTAGTCTAGAAGATGGTAGTGTTGAGAAACACTTGATAACCTACTGTTAAGAGGATGAATCCACTCCTTGTCTTGAATGTAGTTAGACCCTTGTAAGGACCAATTTAATGGCTTGGGAGAAAATGTTGAATACATGCCACACAAACATGCAAAATGCCTACGTATCTATTCTTGAATGAAAGTATTGCTACTAGAATGATCGCTACTAATTCTAGAATGCTCAAATAATTATTTGAATTCTTGCAATAAGATGTAGAATGATGTCTAAAATGAAACTAAGGGTTTAATTTAAATACAACTTCCTTGCACACCTAATTGCACAATTCACACACATGTCAAGATAAAATAGAAGGAAAAAAAGGGAGTTGACTTGGGGTAAAAAATAAAAAAAGATTAACACATTGAAGGAGGAAACTATTACCCACATAGGACTCTACCACCTTGGGGTATTCTCCTACGCTGATGGTAGTGTCTAAGCAAGTGATAACTCAAATTTGAAAGTTGGACCATGGTCATTGACAAGTATTGGTTCAAAAAATGGGATATTAATAGCTCATGTAATAACATATGTGCAAAATAAAGTGAAAAAGCAAACTTAGTCATCATATCAAAGTCCACTACCCGAAGTGAGCACAAGTGAATGGGGAAAAGTGCAATTGACACAATTTTCTCCATGACATTATTACACTCAAGAAAAAAACAAAAGGGGTTTAGGTTTAATTGACCCCAAGATTCAAGGTATTTGTTTAATCTCTATATGGATCACTTAAACTGTTAGTGGCAATGAACCTTGGAAGATACTTCTTCACCACATAATCACTATGGCTAAGGAAACAAAATAATTGACAAGGGTTAGCCCACAATAATGTGTCCCACTTTTTGGCCAAAGTGGGACATTGAAATCAACATTTTTAACCAAGTCTTCACTTTCTTACACCTATAGCAACTAAACCATTAAGAATTTGAAAATTATGCGAACGAGTGATTTGTGAGATTTTGTGTGTAGATTCTAAATATATATATTTTAAAAATTTAGATTTATAATTTGTAAATTTTTTATTTAATTTTTAATAACATTTTTTTTATAGTAAACAACATTTTTAAAAAGTGATGTTTATGTCGTAATGCATAACTTTTTTTATACAAACGATAAAATTCTAATTTTTAAAATATAGATTTGTAACACCAATATCTAGGGCATGGATATTTTTTCATAATTTTTTGTTGCATTTTTTTTTAATTAATTTTTGAAGTGAGATTAATTATAATTTGGACATAGGTTTATGTCGTAACACATAATTTGTTTTGTATATATCAAAATTTATTTATTTATTTATTTTGTTGAAACAAGGACATCAATACCTAGGGCACAAATATTTTTTAGAATTGTTTTTCTCTATTTTTTAATTTTTTCGCTTGTGTGAAATAGAGACCTTGTTGTTTGGTGAAAAACTTATGTTCACTAGAAAATAAAAAATAAATATAATAATCAAATTAAATTATTCAAAATAATAATTATTGGAAAGTGTATACAAAGGGCTACATAATTAAAAAATATAATTTATAAATCACTTTATTTGACCCCCTCAAAAGGTGAAACAAAGTTGGTTTTTATCAGACTCCATTGAGGGTTTACTTTAAGACTAGGAGAGTTCTATCCAAGGGGGTTTTTTCTAACTCCTTTCAATTAAATCCCTTTAGATGGAACCCCTCAAGGCTTAAATCATTAATTTTTTTTTTTTTAAATGTGATTTTAGGCAAAAATCAAGATGTCCCATAAGTGAGACAACCCACTATAAGTTAATTGGTTTGACAAGATCATTATGGATCTTTCAATTGTAGGCTTCTTGTCGAGTTCAAAGTATATGGAGAGCTTGTAAACAAGTCTCTAAATTTCTCAATTGGAATGATTTGTCCCTTAGGGATGGGTTAAGTTCACGTACATCTTCTATTTAGTGGACTAGACATTTTCAAGTTGGCAATAAATCTTTAGCTATATCCTTTTCTTCTCAGGGCTCCAAAATGTTTAAAAGAGGTATTTGCCTACTCAAAGATATTTGGTACTTCATTACCTCTCAATGGTGTCCTTAGAATCATCTCAAGATCACCTTCAATCTTTCTCCTAAGGTCAAACAAATGATTACCTTGTCCATTCCCTTGTTCCACCTTGACTTCTCATCAAACTCTTTAGACCCTCATCCTTAAATTTCTTCAAAGATTAGCATTGGTATTCATTCACACACTTTTCCCTTTTCCCTCTCAAACAAATCTACTTATCCTTGCTTTTTAAGATTTCCCTTTATCCCTGAACTCAATGTTAAGTGGGAGGGTAAGTTTTTCAATAAATTCTAATCTAAACTCAACATTTAATGGAATATATATCTTCAAAGTTGAAGATAAACCATTTTAACTTTTCCTTCTCTAGCCTCCAAAATGTCTAAAAGAGGTATTTGTCTGCACAAAGATATTACAGACTTCACTGTCTTTCAGTGGTGTTCTTGGAATCATCTCAGAATCACCTTCAGTCTTTCTCCTAAAGCCAGTTCCATTGAAAATGCTCCCAAGCGTATCGCTGGCAATGCCATTGTGGTAGACGTAGACTGAATAACACTGGACAATTTCCACCCTCAAATTACAATTTTATTCATAAAATGCTATTGCCATCTACTACTCATCTCAATCTCACAGCATTATGTAGAGAGGGCAAGTTGAAGGAGGTGCTGCACATTCTGCTTACCACACACAATCCCCCTGGAGACTCCTCTACATATCTTCAATTATTGCAGACCTGTATTCTGAAGAACGCGCTTTCACAAGTGAAAAAGGTCCACTCTTTCATAGCTCACAGGCGATTTGCATTTGCTACACGCACAACTTTTCAGAATACCCTTATTAACATTTATGGCAAGTGCGGAAGTTTAGTGGATGCTCGTAAAGTGTTTGAGCACATGATAGAACGAAACAGCGTCTCATGGAATACGGTTATTGCAGCATACCGAAGACATGGGTATCCTCACGAGGCAGTCACACTGTTTCACCAAATGCAACGAACAGGCTTCCAACCCGATCAGTTCACATTTGCCAGCATATTCCCAGCCTGTGCAAATATGGGAGCTTTAGAACAGGGTATGGACATTCATCAAAGCATAAAGGATAGAGGAATTTTGTCAGATGTTGTAGTTGCAACTGCCCTGGTAGACATGTATGCAAAATGTGGAAGCATAGACAAGGCAAGAGAACTGTTTGACAATATACCTCAAAGAAATGTGGTCTCATGGAATGCCATGATTGCAGGATATGCACAAAATGGATTTGTTGAAAAGGCTTTAGAAACTTTCAAGCAAATGCAATTGGCAGGTGTAAAGCCAAATTCCACAACCTTTGCCAGCGTCCTCCCTGCCTGTGCCAAAATGGGAGCTTTGGAACAAGGTATGGACATCCATCAAAGCATAACAGAGGGGGGATTTTTGTCAGATGTTGTTGTTACAACTGCCTTGGTAGACATGTATGCAAAATGTGGAAGCATAAACAAAGCACTTGAACTGTTTGGCAAAATGCTTCAAAGAGACGCGGTCTCATGGAATGCGATGATTGCAGGATATGCACAAAATGGGTTTGTTGCAAAGGCCTTTGAAACTTTTAAGCAAATGCAACTGGCGGATGTAAAGCCAGACTCCACAACCTTTGCCAGCATCCTCCCTGCCTGTGCTCAAATGGGAGCTCTGGAGCAGGGTATAGCCATCCATCAAAGCATAATTGAAGGTGGATATTTTTCAGATATTATAGTTGGAAATGCTCTAGTAGATATGTATGCAAAATGTGGAAGCATGCACAAGGCACATGAATTGTTTGCCAGAATGCCTCAAAAAGATGTCATCTCATGGAATGCAATGATTGTAGGATATGCACAAAATGGGCTTGTGGAAAAGGCTTTAGAAACTTTCAAGCATATGCAATTTGCAGGTGTAAAGCCAGACTCCACAACCTTTGCCAGCATCCTCCCAGCCTGTGCCAAAATGGGAGCTTTGGAACAGGGTATGGACATCCATCAAAGCATAACGGAAGGGGGATTTTTATCAGATGTTGTAGTTGCAAATGCCCTGGTAGACATGTATGCAAAATGTGGAAACATAGACAAGGCACGGGAACTGTTTGACAAAATGCCTCAAAGAAATGTGATCTCGTGGAATGCCATGGTTGCAGGATATGCACAAAATGGATTTTTTGAAAAAGCTTTAGAAACTTTCAAGCAAATGCAATTTGCAGATGTAAAGCGAGACTCCACAACCTTTGCCAGTATCCTCCCAGCCTGTGCCAAAATGGGAGCTTTGGAACAGGGTATGGACATCCATCAAAGCATAATGGAAGGGGGATTTATGTCAGAAGTTCTAGTTGCAAATTCCCTGGTAGACATGTATGCAAAATGTGGAAGCATAGACAAGGCAAGAGAACTGTTTGACAATATGCCTCAAAGAAATGTGGTCTCATGGAATGCCATGATTGCAGGATATGCACAAAATGGATTTTGCAAGGATGCTCTTAAAGTCTTTGAATTAATGAAGCACTCTGGAACATATCCTGACATTGTAAGCTTTGCTTGTGTTCTATTTGCATGCAGCCATGCAGGTTTAGTGGATGAGGGCTGTAGATGCTTCAATCACATCAATAGCCTTTATTACTTTACACCTACAGTTGATCATTATGTGTGCATGGTTGACCTTCTTGCCCGTGCTGGCTATCTTGAGAACACCCTAAACTTTATCATTAAGATGCCAGTTAAACCTGTGGTGGTTGTGTGGATGTGTTTTCTTGGTGCCTGTAGATCACATATGAATATAGGCTTAGGAGTATTTACAGCGACCCTGATTTTTGATGTGGATCCTAAAAATACTGCGACTTATGTTCTTCTCTCAAACATCTATGCAGAAGTGGGCAGGTGGGGTGAGGTTGAAATGGTAAGGAGATTGATGAGAGACAGAGGAATTAAAAAGATCCCTGGATGTAGTTGGATTGAAGGCTATAAAATGGTACATGCTTTTTGTGTAGGAGACAGATCACACCCACAGACACAGGAGATCTATTCAAAGTTGGAGAAATTGGCTTGGGAGATGAAGGCAGCAGGGTATTTTCCAGATTCAAGACATTCACTTACTGATGTTGAAGAGGAGGAAAAAGAATTATTCCTCTGCCACCATAGTGAAAAGTTGGCAATTGCATTTGGTTTGTTAAACACACCCCCTGGAACAACTATTAGAGTTGTTAAGAACCTTCGAGTATGTGCTGATTGCCACATTGCAACGAAATTTATCTCCAAGATTGTTGGAAGAGAAATTGTTGTGAGAGATGCAAACCGTTTCCATCATTTTAAACAGGGACAATGTTCTTGTGGAGATTATTGGTGATTCTGAATGAAGCAATTTGAAAAATAGGCTTTCACTATAATGATGTGCACTTTTTTTTCAGTTTCTAGATTTCTTTTTAATTTTTTTTTAATCGAGTTTTTGGCAATTTAAACCATGCTTTTAAAAGGCTTTGTAAAATCGGATGCATAGAGCGTAATGGAGATCATTGCTTATATACATTATTGGGATATCTGCCAAAGACCCGTTTTATGACAACATGGATGTTTCATTGAATTGTTTCCAGGAAACCTGCATATGTATGAAATGAAAAGCTGGAGGACGAGGTGGAGAATGGGGCAAAAGCAAAAGGTGAGGAACACTCCAAAGTAAATGGAAAGATGCATGACCAGCAGAAAATGGAGAGGAATCACAATCAACCCTTGCCATTTTGTATAGTTCTTTTGTTGGGTTAATTTTATTATCTTTTGCCTATGTCATATTGACTATTTGAGATTAAAATACACATTCCAGATTAGATATATAATTTTATATAAGTACTTGTAGATTTTGTTTCATTTATGGTTAGATATTTCTAATGTTTTTGATTATGATAAGCAGCAAACAAGGGTGCTAATCCCTCTAACAAAAAGCCACTAGGGCAGAGAAAGCCAGGCTACAGACATGCCGCCAATAGCACACAAACATCACACTACCAACCGAAAGTCATTAACCAGTTCTTATGAACAAAACCCATAACCAAAAACAAGTAGCAGAACCAACATAAAAACTAAACAAACATCTGCCCCCAGTCCTCTATGAGGAACTTATACATGTCTTCATAATTAACAAAAGTTTTTGTATCCAAACCATGTCTATTGAGTTCTAAATCCTAGAGAACAGACAATGTAGTAGCGGATTTATGCATCACCTTCATGCTGAAAGTAGCTAGCACCATGTTTGTATTGAATACAGTCCTTTTGAGCAAGGGCAATGTCTTTAGTTAGGTCCACATCCTCTTCGTCTGATTCAGAATCCGAGGCATTCAATTCTTCAAATAGGCTTGTCCGCTCCTGAAGGTCCTTAGTATCCGGGGTCTCCACCACCTTCTGGAAATCAACATCATCCTCAAATAGAGTGTCACTAGAGTCCTCCACTTCAATAAGTTTGTGGGTGAGTCTCCCCACCAGCCTATTAGATCATCTGATACTCGGCCTTCTGCTTTTGAAATCCCCACTCTTGCTCTTACCAGTCTTCCCTTCCTTTTCCGCCTCCTTCACAACCAACCCATCATCAGTACTCTCTTTAGTGATTTCCTCCTCAGCGCTGGGTTTCTCCTTGGGTTTGACAGCAGTCCCAACAAGGTTACTCTCTCCCTTTGCTTGGTGAGATAAATAATAGAATTGTGAATTCACAAATAATTTTTAATTGAATTTGATTTCAATTTGTTTGGTTTTAATTAAAAATAAACTACTATAATTTATGTATGAACAAGTAAAAAAATTATAATTGTGTTTATGTTGTAATTAGTAGATATACATGGCACTTGAAAAATAGCATAATGAGGTTTATATATTGATGTTAGGAGAAGAGAATAAGACTTGTATATGTAAAAATAAAACACAATTTGTATTGTATCACAATTGCACACTCATGGTACTACACAATTGTGAATGATGAGATTTAGAAATTGATACCAATGATATGAGGGTTTGAAGGTGGTTGGGAGAGCTAAATATGGAATTTCCTTAGTATTTGGAGTGACAATAGGTTTAAAACAAGAGGTACTCAAAAGGATAAGGGCTATAAGAATTCATAGAGAAACACAATGGGAGACATCCATAGGATTAAAAAAATATCACAATTATATTTACAATATGGTCAAATTGTCTGTTTTACTCACATGAGGTGAATCTAACAAATGGCAGTAAAGGTTAGATTCCGTACGATAACATAGGAATTGAATAATTTGCATTAGTTGCACACCTAGCAAATGCTAGTGAAGACTAAATTCTATACGCCACATCTAAGGTTTGTTTACAATCATTAATCACAACTACATTATGAATCTTGACTTTTTGTACTTGTTTCATGTCAAAATTTTATAATAGGGGATTCAATTCAAAATGTTCTAAGACTTATGAGTCATGTGGATAACAAATTTTGTTTAGTCAACTTTAAAATGTTGGAATGTTATCATAAGCAGACATGTTTGTATACAACGAAGGCAATAAAAGATAGTTTTTAGAAAGAATCTTGAATAATGAACTTCAATTCTTCATTTAATGCAAATGAATTTGATAACTTTATGGTTATAAGGAAACATACATTTATAAGTCTTTATAATAAGTTTATTTAATGTTAACAAGAGAAGAAGGGGATATGTTATGAAGTACCTTCTATTCTTTAAAAGCTAAATCACTTTGTAACTATCACTAATAATATCACACCCAAGGTCTCAAGATACATCTAAAAGTATAAACAAATATTTTTGTGTATGCATTATAATAGTATGGAACATTTGAATGGAAACAAGTCAATTGTCATTAATTATTAAAATAATTATAAAATAATCCCATAGATTACATAACAAAAGTGGGCAATATGGTAGTGGCTCTTTAAATCATAGGATATATGTGCCATCACCAACAAAATTTATTATTAAGAAAATCAACAAAATTCTAGGCTACAAGATAGGTTCATATTTAGGTCATAAAAAATGCTAATGTCACAAATATGTGGAAATGTCTACCAAACATTCACATTGTAAATCACAAAATGTACGAACCACATTAACATGCCAAAGCTCTACTTGAGTTGTCTTAAAAAGTTCAAAATGAGAGATTGTCATTTGCATTTTTTCCTTGACACCTAACAATATGAGTATAAATGAGGATTGATCCCATTCAATGCCATGTGTGCCTAGTGCCTTAACTTTAATCTCCCAATGCTTAGGCTAAGTGTCCTAATATGAAGCTCTACCAATGAATATGGGAATTTCGTATTGATGATTTTCCTTAGGTACCAGACCAATTTGTTTATTGGAACAAGGGGGGACCATTTGCATAAAACCATCCTACAGGATGATTGTGTCTCCTAGACCTATTGTGCTTGCCTCTATTACCATATCTTTTGCATGGAGAAGTAAGGCCATAAGGAGGCACCTTGGTCATAGTTCATTTGCTTAGCCCTAGCATTCGAGGAAGTCTAGAGATCTTGCAAGTGTTAAGACCCTAAGGCCATTTTGGATATTTGATGTTGGAAATGTGAATAGGCATATGAAATCACATAATAGTCTTTCAACTTAAAATGAAAACATATTGAAAAAATTAGTATAATGATAATATTTGTACTTTCTCCTAGTTAATATAAAAATTTATATGTCAAAACACGCTTTAGATGGTAATAAGTTGTCTTCAAAACATGGAGAAATCCAACATATAAGTTGAAGATAAAAGCGAGCTAGAATAAAGAATGGTTGACTCCCTTTAATGTATTTTATAATACTTTACATTAAAAACTATATTTTATGTAACAGTCCAAAGCCCAACACATCTTTCTTGGAGTAGTTTGATAGGAAGGCCTAATAACTACCTAAGTCATGGAACTTTAAAATTTACCATGCTTAATGCATTTATTAGACTATAACCTAAGTAATCAATTTAAATCAATATCTTTATCTAACTTTGACTATGTATTCAATCTAAACTAAAGACTTGTGTGAGTGATTTAAACTAGGATTGTGAATTCTGATTTCTAAGGTCGTTTATGAATTTTGAGTGTCGAATATTTAGGAGTGTGAATATAACTGTGTGTTCAAAGGTTAGTTGATGATTAAAAATGTGTAAATAATTTGATTTAATCCAATGTATAATGTTTAATTTTATCCAATTAAATGTCATGATATTTTAATTTAAGTGTGTAGATCACACGTGACATGGAGAGTCAAACTCTCATGTAACTCTAATATGTTGCGAACAAGAAATACCTACACACACAATTGCAGAAGAGACCATACTAAATTTTGTTGTTAGTCAAGGAGTTTAACTTATTTTATATATCTCAAAAGGAAAATCTAATGTTTTTGATAAAGATAAGCTGCTAACCCAAGAGCAGACCCTGATAACAAAGCCAAAAGGCAACAAAAAAGGCCAAGGGCCACCCACAGCTGACAAACAATCGACCAACAGTCAACCAAAAAATATTAACAAAACATATATCGAGTTTAAAACAAGTCTGATAAAAGCATAAAGCAATAACCAGCTAACTAAGCAAGGTCTTCCAATCATCAGTTAACATATTAAAAAGTTTTTTCTAGTCCTCCATCAGTGAATCCACGCTGTTCGTTCAGTCCACCTGTAGAACAACAAAGACATCAACAGTCTTGAGGGAGGTCTTCAGCATCATCTGGATCATCTTCTTCACCTTGTCTTCCATGACAGCTAGACGAGACTTAACTTCGGCCACTGTCGCTTCTAGTTTCCTGTAATCCATGTCTCTCCTAGCACTCATAAACTCCATAGCCGGGGTCTCCTGCACTTCAGTTTCTTCCTCATTGGTGTCATAGAAAGAATTGTTCATTGACGTGAAGTGACTCGCGCCCTCCTGATCTTTCTCAGGGGTAGTCTTGATTCCCTTCTTTTCCACCTCCCGCCCAATATCTTCACCCTCAGATGCAATAGAGTAATCCACTAATTTAATTCCCTAAGAAGGGCCTCCCGCCAACTGAGAAGATCTCCTCAAAGAGGGCCTTTTGGGTTTACCATCTTTGCCTAAGGCAATTTCTTTGACAATAACCATCTCATCTTTCCCTGGGGTCCCCTATTTTTTGCCTAAATCTTCAACTTCTTTCTTTTCATTCTCGTCGCTGCATTTCTTTTTGGTAGTTTTACTCTTTGCAAGGCTACCACCTTTATGTTTTTTGCTCTCTTACTCTGGAAACTTACATTTTAGGTTGCACAGGCCCTCAACAGTGCCAACATGGGATTTATCATGGGGGGTTTCAAAGGTTTGGGCCTGGCCACGACTACCCGAAAAGGCTTTTGAAAAGGAGGTGTTCTTAGACAAAGGCGGGCTGGACAAGGGCCCTGAGGAGCCACTTAAAGGCTAGTTGGATGGGGAGGCAGGCTGGGAAGCCATCAAAGTGGAAGTCTTAACAAATCTAGTGCTTAAGGGAATTCTGTCCTCAGAGTCATCATTAGAGCTTTCCTCCACAGGGTTGGTAACAGGGGGTTTTGCAGGATTTAGGGCCAAATGATAATGAAACAGGTAGAAAATAAGGCCTTGATGTAGGGGCACTGGTATCGCCTCGAGGTTTCCTTCACGGACTTTCTTAGAATGCAGGATAGAGATTTCAAGGCTAGACAACAAGAAAGAGGGGAAATTCACCAGCGCCTTATGACGAAAGTGGTTTAAAAAGGCGAAGTGGTAATGGTAAAACACTCTATACCTACCCTCAAGAGTGAAATACTTCATAATAAGGAGACATACCTGGTTCCAAGGCACAACCAGGCTCTCCCTCTCAAAGCCACCTTGTATCTTGACTTGTTTCTCCCCCACCTTGTAGAACAGCTTCAAACCCTCCATATCTGGGACGTGGGTCTTTTTTTAAGTCTATTTCCTTTGCACAACAAGCCCGCCGCAACAGCTATCGAGGCCTCCGAAACAACGAATTTAACACCTCCGATATCCACTAAGCGCTTCCTATCCCAAGACTCAGCAAATTGGGTCGACAAATTTTCATCGTAGCCATTCAAGGACTCCATGGAAGCCGTAATACCTCCCTCAATAAGCAATGCTCCACACTTGCTGATCTTCTTTGAAAACATTATAGTTCATGGGTTCCATCCTCACCTTATCACCCCCCATAATCTTAACCCTCTAGATCAGAAAGTCAAGGACTCCGCCACACACAAGAACATCACTCCTTCTATGAAAACAATAGCAGAGGGTAGGGAGGAGACAAGAGAAAAATTTGAAAGTGTAGAATAAAAGAAACTTAAGTTTCTTTAACATTATTTGCACATCCATCCAAATCCTGATGGCGTTCAAGTCATTAATGTTGTCAGGTCTTGGCTCGTGCGAGCCACTCAAATCCAACCCATTTTGTGCAGGTTGACAAGACAATCCATATATTCATCCGCCACCCATGATTAGAATTGATTGTCTCAATGTGCACAACCTAATTATTTTGCCACATAATATTTGAAAAGTGAGTAGGATCTCTACTACTGTCCTTCATGCCACGTCTTCCCATGCTGACAGGAAGGCACTCCACAACACTACACCTATCACTAGGATTCATCATTTCGCCTATCATGGAAGTTAGGGGTCTCCTTTTGTATACAATCAATGATGGAGATAGGCAAATTGTTTAACTTCCTCCAACATCTTAGTAGATGAATATTAATCCCTAAGTTTGCCATTAGATCTGCAGCTTTGTTTCCTTCCCTGTAGGTATGGATCAAAACTTTATCTTCAAACTTTAGAAGAAGACTCTTTATATCCTTGATGACATCCTCTAACTGCCAACCAACACTTCCTTTCCCTTTAACAGCTTCCAAAACCACCATAGAGTCACCTTCAACAATTAAGTTTTTTATTCCTATAGCCAAGACAATCTTTAGACCCCAAATGAGGGCCATTGCTTCAGCAGTATTATTAGTATTTTCCCCATTGCTCCCAGTAAAAGTAGCCATCATAGAGCCCTTCTCCGACCTTATAACACCTCCACCACTAGCTAACCCTGGGTTGCCTTTGGTAGCACCATCAAAGTTGAGTTTTGACCAGCCACATGGGGGAGGTACCCAAAAGGTGTTGGCTCTGGCCTTTTTCTTTTTATCATCCACTCTGCAAATGCTTGCAGGTATTGTCCATTGTTTGATTATGTTGATTTCTTTAGCATTGGGGGGGTTTTCAATAGCTTTTATGGAGCTATTACTGATGTTGTCTTGTAACAGTCTAACAGCCAAACTGAAAACTTCGTTAGGCTTCCTACATTTTTCTCTGAAGAGTCTATTATTTCTTTCCTTCCAAAGACACGAGGACAAAATAGGGGGGGTCTGTTTCCATATTTCACAACAGACCAGATTTGAGAAGTGGGGAATCCAGCTTCTAATAAGGTCCTCCAAGTTACCATTACTGCACCAAGGGATGTCCAAGAAATTCAGGGCCATACTCCAAACATTCCAAGCAAAATCACAATGTAAGAAGATATGGGAGACAGACTCTTCTTCCTTCATGCAAAGAACACATCTATTTGGGATTTGGAATCCCCTTAATTGGAGATTATCAATTGTGAGGATTTTGTTTTGGACAGCCACCCACCAAAAATGATTCGTTTTTGGCACAAGGTTATGGTTCCAAACTCTCTTCCACAAATTGTCACTACCTTGAGGGATGGACAAGCTATAAGCAGATTTCACAATAAACCTTCCAGTCTTATCCTTCCACAATACCAATCTATCATTCTATGGAAAGAGGGGGATTCTGCATCCTTTTAGGAGTAGTTGTATTTCTTCAGCAACATTACTCAGGTAGCATAACTTTGGCAGCACTCTGACAGCTGAACCCAATCTCCATAGCCAAATAGGAAGTAATCTTTCACCCAGGCACCAAAGTGGTTAACAACAAGTTTCATCAAATGCTAAATGTTTTGGCATTTGCTTAGGGGTCCACCATTGATCCAAGTATCCTCCCAAAATCTTATGGTTTCCCCATCTCCTAGTTTCCATTTGTTGCCTTTTAGGAGCAAATTTCTACATTTCATGACATTATTCCAAATAACCGAGCCTCTGGGAAAATCAGGAGAAAGAAGAATGTCTTCTGGGGTTGAATTCCCCATATACTTAGCTTTTATGATTTTGCCCCAATCCTTCCCCCCAACAATGAGATTCCAGCCTATTTTGGTTATGAGTGCTTTATTAAGCAAGTTCAATTTTCTTAAGCCTAAGCCTCACTGCACTTTAGGTTTACAAACTTTATCCTAGGCAACAAGGGCCAATCTCTTTTTGTCTTCCATTCCTGTCCAAAGAAAAGTTCTTTGTATCTTCTCAAGTCTCTCAGTTAGGTATTTAGGCATTTGAACAGAGATAGAAAATACACAGGAATTCCTTGTAGAGAAGCTTTGAGGAACTGAAACTTATTGGCCTGGCTTAGAAGTTTACCTTTCCATCCTACAAGTTTTCTATGAGTCCTCTCCATTATGGAGTTCCAGTACTCTGGGAAGGCATCCCTGACAGAGAAAGGTAAACCAAGATAAATCCCGGGGAAGGAGTCTGCCGCACAACCTAGGATATTCATGATTTTTTGTTGTAAATCCGTCAGGGTGTTGAAAAAGTAGATATGACTCTTATCAAAGTTTATACATTGGCCAGCTGAAATGACATACTCCTGTAGCACTTTTTTCCAATTCTTGGCCTCCACCACAGACGTAGCTCTAAAAAGGATAGTGTCGTCAACAAATTGTTGAATGACAACAAGTTCAGCTGTTGAAGCAGGCTTAACCCCTTTTATGATTTTGGAGTTGAGCAAAGAAATGAACCCCCTACTCAGAGATTCGACCAAAAGAATGAAGAGGTAGGGGGAGAGAGGGTCTCCCTGTCTTAGCCCTCTACCCGCGTTGAAGAAGCCTCTTGGAGTGCCATTGACCAAAACAGAGAATCTAACACAATTCCTGATTAGCTGCAGGAACTTACCTTGGAATCCCATCTTCCTTAGGATAGTGAATAGGAACTCCCAACTAACTCTGTCATAAGCTTTTGAAATATCCAGTTTAAAAGCCATTCCTGAGATTCTACATTTTTCCATAGAATGAATGATTTCATGTGTGGTGATTGTCATGTCAGTTATCTGTCTACTAGAGACAAAGCCTTTTTTACAGCTGCTGATCAGCTTTTCAAGAATGGGTTGGAGTCTCAAGACCATGATTTTGGAGAAGATCTTATAAACCGTATTACAAAGACTTATGGGTCTAAAGTCTCCCATACACAACACATCTTGCTTTTTAGGAATGAGAGCAATGAAGGTGTGATTCAGTTGTTTTAGTAGCTTACCCATTCTAAAGAAGTCCCTAGCAGCATCAATGACATCCTTCCCTACAATCTCCCAGTACTCCTGAAAGAAAGCAGGGAGGAAACCATCAGGTCCTGGGGCTTTAAAAGTGCTCATAGAGAAGAGACTGGCCCAGACCTCTTCCTTCGAAATACTTTTGCCAAGTTGAGCATTGTCATCCTCATTCATAAGGGTAGGGATGATATCAATAAGCTTCTGATTAATACTACTATCTTGGGCTTCAAGAAAGTTTTGAAAATAGGACGCCACCACTTCCCCAATCTGTTGATCAGTTTCTACCAAAACACCTCTGCCATCCAAGAGTTTGGCAATATTATTCCTTTTCCTGTGCCTCATCGTGGATTGATGGAAGAACAAAGTATTTCTATCTCCCTCTTTCAACCATTGCATCCTTGACTTTTGCTTCCAAAAGATTTCCTCTTTTCCTAGAAGATCTTTCCAATCCTTTCTCACTTTCTCTTCTTCAATAGTAGTAGCTTCGGTAATGTCTCCCTCTTCTAATCTTCTTTGCAGATCTTTTAGTTTCACATTGATTCTTCTCTTTTCCTTAAAAATGTTCCCGAAGTTGAACTTATTCCATCCTCTAATGTTATGTTTAATGTCAACAAGTTAATTATATAGTTTAAAATTATACATCTACAAGCCTCATAACACATTGTTTCAAAGGTAATAAAATTTAAAAAAGTATAGTATTTATTCATGATTAAACAAGTACTAAATGAAGTAAAGCAACTGTCGATTATATAGAATTTAGACACCAATACCAAACCATCTTTCATTTAAAATAACTTAACATAAAAATAGCTATTCCTTCCTCAACACACACACACACACAGATATATATATTTCCCATTTATAATGATATGCAATAAAACTTATTTTCTCATTACACGTGATAAGTCATAATCATGAACATACCCATCTTTCTCAAATAATAAAATAGCATTAGATATAATATATTAAGATATGGACCTAAAACAAGGTAGAAATCATAACTACTTCATGGATATAATACAACACATTCAACTAACTAAATCATTATCAACTCAATACAAACTTATACCTTCGTATATATATAAAATCATGTTGGATTGAAATTGAAAGGTAGAAAAGAGAGAATAATGAGAGCACTTTTCCACCTACCATAGAGCTATACAAACTCACTTGTACATCACTCCAAAAGGTGGTACCCTTCACAAATAGGGTCACATAAGTGTACCACATAGGAAGAAAGAGAACCAAGTGCAAGACATTAATTGTGACTTTTACAAAAGCATAATAAACCATCTCAATAAATTCATCCCCTTGGCTAGGGTTTAGACCAATATAACATCAAAATTTTCATCTCATAGTAATAATATTAGGTCCACTTACCTCATTTCTAGATATGTGTAAGACTGTTGATTTCTTTTAAGGCCTATTTGATATATCTACAACATGACCCTTGAATTTGCAACAACGCTTTTGCTTCATCAATGTATATTCCAGAAACTTCCTCTATTTTGGAATAGATAACACCTCCCACAATGACACATTAACTTATACTTCTTTAGTTTCTCAAAAATGTTAAATGAATCTATTGACTACATAGTTTAATGGACATTTAGTGCCCAATGTCCTCTTATCTTCTTTACTAGTGGATAACTTTTTCTAGGCTACCTCAGTGGAGCTTTAGGTGGCTTAGAAATTTTAGTGCCATTAGATTTGGTTATCATGAACATGTTTTATTTAGATGGAATCAATACTAGGGATTTCTACTAAGGGACTATGTGTTCCTTTTGGACACTAGGTCCTACTCAATCTTCTCTTACTTATTCCTCTACAACTCTCTTCTTGGACTTGGTGAAGTGATCAAATTGGAGTAATGGCCTTCTAGAGGTCGAGGCTTTTGTATTAAGAGTATAAGCTTCACTATCATCTCAAATGACCAAAGTTTGGTCTAAAGTAGATAGATGTGTTTTCTCCCAGACACATATCTTGTACTTTATCACTCAAAGTATCTACAATAGTTTGATCTTGTGCCACTAAGATTTATTGGTATTTGAATATAGGAAAATCACTTGGAGCATGTGTTGTTGAGCATGGATAACACTAATTTTTGGATTCTTCCATATAGTTTCTCTATAAAGGGATCATGTCTCTAGGTGGGTTGAGAGGAATGTACTAAAGAGGCATATCTATAGGGACTAATTAGTTTTGGGGTTGATGTTGATATCTATTGGGATAAAATGGAGGTCTTTATTGATAGACCTAATTATTTTCTGGAGGTCCATACCCATAACTTTCTTAGTTACTATGTGGTTGGAAAGGAAGCATATAGTTATTTTGATAAGGTGGCATTTGGTTGTTCTACTATCTTTTGAGGGCTATAACTTCATTTGAGGATTAGGAAGTTGCAAATTGATATTCTAGAATAGGATTAGGTGCAAATGCAAAATAGGGTTCACAATAGGCTACTAAAAAGTAGTAAGGTAGATAATTAGAAGTTGGTAAGTTACAACATGGGTCATTAGTGGGGGTTGTTAATGTGGATGGATATTTGGAAACAAAGGCATTAGAGGCCTAAGAGCTAGTCTCCCTATCTAAATCAAATCATTTTTAGATACTATAGCCACCTCATAAGTATTAGGAAAGGCATTTACTCCCTTAGATTTAACCATTACTGTAATTTCATAGTCTATTGCCTTTAGGTAACAAATATAGGCCATACCTTGTGGCGACCAAACCTCATTTGGGATTCTTTACCAAGTCTTGTTAAATATACCATTAAAATCATCTAGTTTCTCCATTGGCTCCTCTTGATAATGGTAATATGTTGCATATGATGTCATTGATGTCAACAAGTTGTGATGCGGAAGGCATACTGCTACATGTGATGTCAAAGGAGCAGGTCAAAGGAGAGATGAGATTAGTATCATCTGTACATAGTTGTAAGTTAGCAAATAAGAGGAGCAGTGATGGTGTAAGATAAGGAATAAGCTAAGGGATCAGTATCATATGTACACGGTCATTCCTTATCTTCTAAAGTTCATGTTATCAATATCTTTGATGAGTTATACTGATAATGAATGGCATGGAAGTTATGCTGGTTGAATCTTTGTTGTATTTGGAATGATATGAAGTCATACCATTTGGCACTGGATGAGGAAGGTTGCAGAAAGTTAGAAAATTTGTCTAAGTGTTTGTTTAGTCAAGAAAGGTGTCACAGGCTCAGAAGAATGTACCACATATTTCCGTATTTGAAGATTGGCCTTGCAGTTTGGAAGATAGGCAAAGATAGGTGTGAAGAATGTATATTCCAAATTTTAGAGCATGAAAGTTACTGCAAAGTGTTTTAGAGTTAACAAAGTAAAGGCGATGTTGAAATAGAGTAGTTACAGTCATAAAGGTTAAGGAGATTGCTCTACACTTCTCTACAGATGAAGATACGACATTACGGTTTGGAGGATAGCTGGATTTAAGTGCAAGGTATGCATATTTCAAGTTTCAAGTGATAATATGTACAACAAAAGTTTCTTCAGGGTCAATTGTGTGAAGACATGTCTAGTAGCTGGTTAAGGTAAGTAGAGGGAGATAGTTAAGGCCACATCATTTCACCGCATATTAGTATTTGGATTAATTGATGGAAAGACAAGCTCACTTGGTTAGTTGGATTGCTCAGTTCAAGTTTCATTTGTCTTTGTTTACCACAAGTATGACTTTTCAAGGTTTTACATCAAGACTATGTAAGCAGAGTGTGTTAAGGATACCGTCATCAGAGTTCAAGTGTTTGCGCCAGTATGAAATAGATTGAAATGATAAAAGGAGTGTATAAGGATGATTTGTAAATTATATAATGCTTATTGTGTGGTCTGCATGATATATTCTTGTCTCCTCTGGTACCGCTTTAGGTCTGGAGCTAATGAATAGAAGGTTAAGTGTATTCTGGGCTGACTTGTTGTATGCTGATGATTATGCCATGTGTTTGAAAGTGTGTTCTAGCATGGAGATGTGTGCTAAGGTAAATAAGGTCTTGATTAACTCTTATTTGTGAACTGCATTGGATTTCTACTTACTGCAAATGTTTGAGAGTCAATTGTTGTGGTCATTGCATGTTCAATGTTACACATTTCATCTTGGCTGACAAAGGAGAAAGTTTTTGAAGCTTGCAGAGGATATAAATGTAAGATCAAAGTTGTTGAAGGATGTATGTGTATGTGGTGTGTGATAGCATTGATATTGTGTGAACAAAATAACTGCAAAAGTAGTTTTGATGATGAAATGTGGAAAGGATCAGTTTATGTAAAAGTAATGTTGTTGCGGAGGTATTGGTAAGAGTTGTGATGATAAAGAAGAGTTTCTAAAGGTAATTTGATATTGCAGAGCTTGGTATTGTGATTATGAAGAGATGAGATAGTTTTGGATAGTTTGGAAAGGTCAGCAGAAGGTTGAAGCAGTTAATTTGTGAAAGAATCATATGAACAAGATAAGTACTTTTGTTGCAGAGGTTGAAGCCTCTTTTGTAAGTTTTGTAAGTGTTGTAGCACTGTAGGGAGTTGTAGCTTCCTTTGGTTGAAGCCATAAAAACTATGATTCAGGGAGTTGTAGCTTCCTTTGGGTTCTAGCCCATAAATGTTAATGTAATCTTATTTTTATTTGTGAGGTTGGATTTGGATAGTAGATCCAAGCAGCTTGCTCACATTGGTTTTTCCTTCCTAGGGTTTTCCACATAAATCTGGTGTTATGGTTGTGTGCTTATGTGTTATCTTTGTTTATCATGGCTTAAATGCTTACATTTGATTAAATGTTGTTGGAAGAAAAGAATTGATTAAGTATTGATTCACCCCCCACTCTTAGTACTTCTATGTGTTCAACAATTGGTATCAGAGCTAAATTCCTTGATGTAGTCTAATAGTTTAGGTAGATCTTGGAGTGGAACACATGGGAACTGGAGTACTGTTTAATGATAAGAATCCTCTAGAAGATGATAAATAATTGACAACCTTTAATGAAGAAGACTGTGAAGTTGATTTTGAAGGAGAAATCATTTCTGTCCTAGAAGATCTGGAGTCTGCAAGGAAAGAAAATGAAGAATATAAGGCCAAGCTTAAAGAATCAAAATAAACAATTGTCAAAATGAAAGCTCAAATTGTTGAATGCTCCAAACTTAAATAAGAAGTTGTCTTTATGAGGAAAGAATTGGAGAAAGCAAATGATTAGATAGACAAGGGTCTAAAACTTAAGAAAAGCACCAATATCCTTAATGAGATAATTAGTAATCAAAGACCTCTAAAGAATAAGGGTGGTATTGGATTTGAGAAAGGTCAAAGCTCAAAAATAGATATACCTGAAGGCATGTTTGAAATGAAAGAGGAAGAGGCCTACACTGAAGATTCTAAGAAGATAGAAGATGAGGAGCAAGAGTTGGATGATGATGACGATGACTTCATAAAGGTCACTAATCTGAAGAAAGGTTTGAAGAGATCTCCTCCTAGACAGGATGCTAATCCCAGGTTCTCTCAATCCTTTTATGGTTACTGATATTCTTGCAATAAATTTGGTCATAAGGCTATTGATTATAGAACTAAGGTAAAAAGAAATGATTACATGAGGAAGAATTTATTTGTACCTCCAAAGCATAATTCTATGATCTGTCATTCCTTTTATGGTTATTGTTATGCATGCAATAAGTTTGGTCATAGGGTTGTTGAATGTAGAACCAGAGTAAGGAGAAATGGTTATTGTTATCCTATTTTGCCCCCTTGTCCAAATAGTCTAAGATCCATGGGAGTTTTCCTTGTGTCTTTCTGTCTTGTTGGGATGTCAAAGTTCAGGCTTCACCTCTTCACCGTTGTCAAGCCCAAGGTCCCGAGCTCCACCTTGTTCTTTACAATTTTCTCTAAGTGTTCAACGTTCATTAGAGGTCGGTGTTCAGACCTTCCCTCTTCTCCCTTCCTCTTTGGAAGGCAGAAGACGGAAGGCCCGATAGCTGAACTCTGACTCTCCCCTTTGCAAAATTGTTCAAGTATGGAGGCTTTGCGAGACATCAAAGGTCAGAGCTCCACTCTTCCATGTTCTTCTTTGAAAGGTGAAAAGCTTGGGGCCCAAGCTTTGATCCTTTTTCTTCATAAATTTGGCTAAGTGTGGGTTGGTTGTCGAACTTTAAAGTTTCATTCTTCTTCCTTCTCACTGAGGGAGGAAGGACGTGTTGGGACAAGAAAATTTCAAAATTCTTCTATACTCTTGTCCACCCCCTGTCCAACCAAATCAAAACATTATACCCCAAAAATTATAATAATAGTCGATAAATTCCAAAAACATAACATGATTTGTATGATAAGATCCCTACCATAATTATTTGTCTCACCTCCCAAACCATAATCTGAAAAAAACCTTCAGTTCACTGATTTCAGCAAGACTTTGGTTTTTCATACCGACCCATGTTCCATTTGAAGCAAACTAGGTGTGTATTGGCATCAGAAGTAAGGTCAGAATAAGAATTTCAAGAATCCCTGATGAAAGAAGATATGATGATGACCCCTTGTCAAAAGGAGAATCCTCAGTCACACCAAAATGATCAAATACAAGGGCCATCGGGATGAGAAAGCATTGTCAGAGAATACTCTGAACATTCCCCTGATAGCGTAGATCACACCGATGGGAAATTTGACAAGAGTCCTGCCGAACAACTTAGGCAACAAATGGAACTATCGACTCATCGAGAAGAAATGCACATCAGAAAAAGAAACTAATGTTTCTCCGACTTTATGATGTCTCAACAACCATAAGGCATTTTCAGCCAAAGTCATACCGATATATGTGAAGGATATAACTCATCGGCAAAAGGAAACAGATCGAAGTAGGATTTATAGGTCATGCCGAGTTTATAGTCACGACGACAAAGGATCTCGGTGACATATGACTGTGATCATCCTGATGAATAAAGAATAGAAAGGAAGGCATTGGGGAAACAACAAGGATTAGATAAATCAAATAAAGTCATCCCGATAGCATATGTTGTTCTGATGAAGATAGTAACCACACACATCAATGAGACTCTTTCTGACAAGTCATATAGACAAGTGATATCGATATCAATTTTTTGGGTCTTACCGATTTCACTAACCTGCCCTGTGAAGAGAAATTGATAAATATTTCAGGAAGACTCACACCAATATAAATAATTAATATCAAAGAGATTTAAAATATCAGAGTAGGATGTTGTTCTTACAACGATAGTGTAAGTCAGGCCGACAACAGCTTCTATGCTCATTTTTTATATCGGATAGGCATTGAAACATCTCGCCGATATAAACATATATATGCTTTCATGAAAAGTGACATCGAGGAGATGAAACAAAGGGTCACATCGATTGAGTCATCTACAAATATTCACGCCATTAGAAACATTTAGATCACACTAACATTACAAAAGTCCTGCCGATGAAGGACGTTATGATGATGTGACATTTCAAAATGATTATGGACATTAATGCACTGGAAGTATTAATTACGGGATGAGAAGAAATCCCCTGAGAGGTCATTCTAAATCATTGCAATTGTGTTCGAAAGAATTGTCTGAGAAGAGCACGCAAGTGAGAATTTGGAGGGGAAACCAAGGAATTCGGTGATCGTCTTAGGCAAATAGTAAACACATAAAACCTCTATGTGGTCACTTACCATTTGTATTTGCTATTCAGAATTATAACAAATGGAGACACCAATAAAGGGCAAGGGTAGAAAACAACAAGGTGAAATCATTAAACCTAAGAAACAGAAATTTGATAAAGGTCCTGATGAAAAGATGAAAAAGAAAAAACTAAATCAGGATTTGATAGATCAATTGCCTGGGTCTACCCCTAAAGCCTGAAGGGCTGCACAACTCAGGGTGGAGGTAGAGAAGTTAGAAGACAAATGCAAATACTTGGGAAATGTATGGACACCAATCAGAGGCTATGAATTGTTTAAATTCCATTATGATAGAAGATTTAGAAATGTCCTAGTGTCTAATTCATGGCATTTGAATTTGGGCAAATTGGTCATCCCGGATGTGTTTGTGAATGTGGAACTCCTAAAACTCTTGGCTAAATATTACAATCCCAGCCTCAAAGCCATATGCAATCCACAAGGAGAGCCTGCTATACACTTATCCAAAAATGCCATTTATGAAGTATTTGATTTGGATGACTTATTTACACTTCCCATAGTATATGAGGATTTAGACAAAGAATACTGGAGGATGGACACCACATACAATGGATGGAGATTGCTTCTCCACAAGCCTAGGGCAAAGGGAAAAATAGTGCCTTTTGATGACAATGATGGACCTCCATTCCGTGTGTCCTTGTTTGAACCTTATATGAAATACACATAGTATTCCATTGGCCAAGTCCTAGGGTCAGAAGTTCCTGATTTCATGAAAATTCCATTAATGGTGATAGCAACAGATATCCAATGTCATAATGCTAGGCAATTTGACTATGGTGCTTATATTTTTAGAAAGATTGAGTCTAACTTAATTGTAATTAAGAACAACGCCTGAACAGTCTCTTTTGAGCATTATTCACTCCTCATGCACATGGTATTATACTATGGCTAGGAAATGGGAATATGACCAAATGAACTCAAAATTGCTCAAGTAGACAAAAGGGGACAAAAGTTGCCTATACAGATGTGGACAAGGGTATGGGATAGTAGGTTTGCCCACTCCAGTTACATTCATTTTGAAGAATATTTTGTAAAAGTGTTGTATAGATATTTTAATCATCCCTGTGAATATTCATTGTCAGATGAAATAAAAAGGTTTCTCAGACCAAAAGACTTTGGTGGTCCCCCAGCTATCACCCACAATTGGGGAGATTGGTACTGCTTTGAGGACTCAACTATGGTAAGAATTTATGGTTTTGAAGATACCCCATTTATATTGCCCAAGATAGTTCCTGATAGGATTGCTTACTTAGAGATAGTAAAGCAAATGAACTATTCTAATGTGATGAACTTAAGTGCCTATGAAAAACAATCCTTCATGCCTAGTACGCTATGCTTTGGGGATTTTACTGTGGTGTCTAAGGAAGATTATGGTCTCATCAGGGATAAATTAATGCATTACAACATGAGGTGTGCCGAGGGAAGAAAAGGATTTGATCCCAAGGGTTTCATTAATTTTGGTAGGAGAAAACAAAATCTTAGTGGATATACACATATCCCATATCCACATGATGATATTATTAGGAACATGGAAGAAGCTGAAGTTGAATTGGTAATTGAAAAATATAATAGAGAATTAGATGAGAAAAGAAAACAACTTTTAGAAGTAGAGTTGTTGTCTTCTGGTGATGAGGAATCCGCAGGTGAAGAGGAGCTCCATGAACAAACAACTAGAATCTCTAGATGAAAAATTGAATGCTATCAACTTCCTAATAGAGAGCAGAATGAAGAGGGGCATGATGATGAGGATCCTAGACAGTTAGCATATGATTCTTTCATTGCAAATGATCAATTTATTCATTCTCAGGAATTTAAATCATTTTTGTATAAATGCAAAGGAAAAGAACTCAAAGAATTAGTTGAAGATGTCACAGTTGATAATGAAAGACAATTGATAGATGTGTTAAAGACAACAGTAGATAATGAGTTGAGGGCTATAACTCCTAACAAATGCAGACAATTGCTTAGAGAAGCGGGTGTCATGATATTTCCTGGACTTGACATAAATTTTGCCTTGGTATTTGATATTTTATTGCACAATACTGATGATAAATACAAACTCACTTTTGAAGGTGTAACAGAGATAGACATGGGTACCAAGTATAACAATGATGAAAACTCACTCATGATATGGGCCTTATACCCTCCTCATAAGAAGACTGCCATTATAGATACTAAAAAAACCTTTAGGCATGTTATGACTTTGAAAGTAGGAGTAACTGATGCTTTGATTACTGCAGATATTGGTATAAATGTTGCAAGACTGAATAAAGCACGGGATCAAATGCTGATCAAGGAGCGAGATGCATATAAACTAAGTTGTGAAAGATTGACAAAGGAAAATGATTTCCTAAAAGATACTGTCAAGAATGCCTTTGGAAGATCAATTAAAAGATTAACCCAAGGAGAAAGTTCACAAAGTGCCCAATCACCATCTGTCGATCAAATAGCCCAGGTTCAAATTGACACACTTGCAGCAGTACTACAGAATAGGCATATCAATATGATGCATTGGATGAATAAATTATGGGATGTCTACTCTGAGAATCATAAGGTTATCCAAGAACATGAGAGGTTAAATAGCAGGCTCCAAGAGAAACTCCACAAGATACATAATAGGGATACTCCTGATAGTAGTGGTATCTCCAATGCCAAAGATTTGATCGAACAACATAAGAAATATCATGACCAGCTTCAAAATGATGCCAAGGAATGTGTTGAGGCTTCAAAGACAGATGTACCTATGTTGTTCAAAAATGATAAGGAGTTGAAGAGCAAAGATGAATGGATTAAAGAATGCCAGGTGATATTACACGAGGCTTTAGAAGCTCTCAAAGATAAAGACTCAGCATCTGGGGAGGCCTACAAGCATTTGGAAAAGATGGTGACGATAGATGTGATTACAAGAAATGCTATAGAATTTGCTGATACACATCGAAGCCAAGAGTACCTGGATCATGTTGCTCAGATATACTTGTGGCTTAGCTGAGCTTAGGGTCATTATCTTTGTTTATTGTTATGTTAATCCTTTTAATTCTCAAAAGACATTTTGAAGAGTTATGTCTCTTCACAAATATTTCTATATAAGTTGGACATATGATGATCAATCATCATTAGTAGTAGGAGATAATAGAAGAAGTCCATAATATTTAAAAGACCATGTTGCAAATATTACTGAAGAAGTTAATATGAGATCTTCGATTCTATGGCTCTATATTGGCATCAATTGTTTGTTGAAATTATTTAATTATTTGGTTGTCTCCAGTTTATTATTTCTTTATTATTCAAATTGATATATCAAGTATATATTTAATTTGTCAATGCACATTTGTTGTACTTGTGTGATTTGATTAATTGGTTTCCTTAAAAAGGAATTAAAAATCCTTTTGGTCAGTCACAGTAATCTGGACGTATTGATTTGGATCATTAAGAAGAACCACATAATTAGGATTGGCATTCTGTCTCCAAGTTGATATTATCTGCTATTCTTGCATAGTTCATTCAATTGGTTCCTTCAAGAAAGGATTAAAATTCCTTCTGGTGAATAACAAGAAACCTGATTGTGTCAATTGGATATTAAGAAGTTTGTCAATCATTCCCCTATATGTTTATACAAGTTATAAACCAAAGTATTGTGCCAAATAGTTAGAGTTATTACCCAATATAAGCCACTGGTCCTAGATTTTCACTTAACTCTATTTACTCAACAAGGCACCAGTCTTACTCATTTCAATAGTTAAATTCATTTATCAGTTTTTACCTGATATTGCTTATATAATTTATACCACATTATCTTTCAGATATTAGAAATAGAATTAGTTAGCAAGATTTCATCTATTTGACACCATTTGCCACTGTGGGTAGATCCATTAATTTAGTCGCAACACTTACACTCATTTAATCTACCTTAACTTTCAAGGTCTACCCACCTAGGTATAGCAGTGCCTAAAGTGCAGGGAGTTATTAACCCAATAGGTTAACTCTGTTGCGTTAGTTCAAAAACGTTGCCAATCTGATCATAGAGTCTAGCATCCTCTTAGGATTTGCAACCTACCTTTTTGAGACCTAACAAATTGACGACTCTGCTAGGGAGTAATCCATAATTTGGGTGAAGATCATCTTATTATAGAGCCATTAAAGTCTTAAACTCAAATACAAATTGGTAACTCTGCTAGCAAGAAGAACCCAGAAAAATAAATTATAACCTTTTCCTATTTACAAAAATAGGTGGCGACTCTAGAACCTGTTATAGTAGAAAGTTAGTACCAAATGGATGGGAGAAGATCCAAGATGGAAGGGAAGAAGTTACAATCATCCCCACCAATTAGAGCCCTTTCCAAGAAAAATGAAGCATCAAGTTATTTTCATCAAAGTAATAATCAAGAGGCTCAAAAGGATAATACAAAACAAACTATCATAACTCACAATAGTTTTACCCCTCTGAATGAATCAAATGAGAATTTGTCTCAAATCAACGAAGTAGCTGATGATATATTGGCAAAATACAAACCTGATCCTCAAGAACAACTTGAGTCCAAAGCACAGGCCATGAAGGAAATTGATTAGAGGTAGGCTAAATATGATTATAAAATATCACTACAGTAGGGAGAGGGGGTAAAATATGGATTCACGAATCAAGAGGTGAATAAAATTCCAAAGAATACAAGGAATATGAATAAAATGCAGCAGAATGTGCTTAAGCTCCAGGAAGAACTTGAAATGATCAAGATAGAGGAAACTGAGATGCTATTAAAATAAGAGATTCAACAGATAAAGAATAGGACTAAAATAGCTGCCCCAAAATATATACCTCCACATAGAGGAAATACTTTGAGGAACCCATAGCAAAACTTGCACCAAAATACAGGTGGTGCTTCCAATCCACAAGCATCCGGAAGTCATATTCGTCAAAATACCCTCCCGAATAATCCTAGACCACCTCTCATACATAACACCTCTCAACATATGGCTAATCCATACCCACCCCCTGGCCAACAGTATTGTAGACCACAATATCATCATATGAACCCCCACATGAACCCACAACAACAACATGCTTATCATCAGCCTCCATGCGGAAAACTTACTACCCTAACCGACCACTCATGAATGCTCCTCCACAAAACCTCACAAACATATGCGGGCAATTTGATTTGACTAGATATCAATTGTATCCATACCCCATTGACAGTAGTTGGAGGAATATAGTTCCCAAGTTCACTGGAAATAATGTAGTATCAGTTGAGGATCATATCAGAAGCTTCAATGCCTTTGTACAAGATATTAGTATGGAATACAAAGATGTTAAAATGAGATTATTCATGATGTCTTTGACTCAAGATGCAAGAGACTGGTTCAACAGCTTACCAGATGCCTTAATCAGTTCCCTAACAGATTTCCATAGTTAATTTAAGGAGCAGTATGGCAATCAGTATGCCCCTCAGTTTGCATTGCATGAATTAATAAGTATCCAAAAGTACCAAAACGAGTCAGTATATGATTTCAATATGAGATTCTCCAAATTCCACAACAAAATACCACATGGATCTAAATTGACCAACCCAACAGCATTAAGTACTTACCTGAAAGCATTTGATCCTAAGACAGGTTATGAACTTAGAAACCGGTGCCCTAGGACCTTAGCTGAAGCACAGAAAGTAGCGTTGATTATTGAAAACAATAGAAAAGTTGCAGGCATGGTCAACAAAAGAGATAACCTTAGAATTCCTCAAAGTCCAAATACTCAACAGAATAAACAAGAAAATCAACATAGAAATGAAAGACCTAGGTTACATGATATGCCATATAATACAAATTGGAAGGATGGGAGACCTATTGAAAGCAACAGAAAGCAACATTATGGCAAAGATACTCTTGATCCTCTAAAGAGAAATGGGGCGCATATGGTAGAAGATAATCCCTAGTGTTTGGTGTGCAATTTACCACACTCACCTAAATATTGTGTAGTGGCTAAAACAGTACACTAGGAAGAAGCATTATATGACTATAACAGAGACAACCACACAATAAACATGATGCAAGATGCACCATACTTGCTAAATGAAGACTATTCTTCTATAGAAGAAGAGGGATATGAGTATGTTGTGGGGAACCAGAAACATCATATCAACATGGGAAAACAAGAAGTATTCTCAGATGAGGAGGACAGCTACAAGGGACCTACTTGTTATCATAAAAAATCACCATATGATCAATGGAGAAAGCCCACTGAAAAGGAAAGAGAAATTCTTACAATAGCTGCAGTAGCCCAAGCTAAAAATGCCTATAATCTAAGGAACGTGACAGTAAGTTTAGAACAGGGTACACCTGGGAGTGTCTTTATAAAAGATCAAAATTACAAAAGGAATAATGTAAAGTCCTTTCTTAAAGAACTAGAAAAAATTGAGCAAAATAAAACAAAAGACAAATCCCCAATTCAAGAAAAAGAACATATAAAAACATAAAGGAATGATCAGACTACAGCCCATTCATTTGACATTTCTCATGTGATATCCTAGGTGAAGATATCAGTACCACTTTTGGAAATGATGAAGATAGATAAATACAGAAGTACAGTGGTTAAACTGATTTCAGATATACCAAATCAAAAATATAAGGAATCAGAGAATAGAACAAACAATGTTCAGCAAGAAACAATCCAAGTTCCTAAAGTATATCTGGGTGATACCCTAACAAAGAACCCCTCACAAGTGGACCCTTTCTACACCATCTTATTAATTAGAAATAGGGTAGTGAGGAACTACATGATTGATTCAAGCGCAGCCATGAATATCATGCCAATAGCAGTCATGAAAGAACTAGGAATGTGTGAGGACCGCCCTTTTTACTACTGTTGTCATGACTCTTTACAGTGCTGTTATTGTTACTTTCATATTTGTGGGATAGCAGTTCCCGAAATTTGTCAGACTATTTAACTTTATTATGTTTTCGGAAAAACTAATTGGGTGATGTTTGGATAAGTTACTTTTCAGAAAAATGAATTAGAGATGTTAGAGATGATGGAAAATTGTAATATGATTTTTAATTATGTTAGATTGTACTAAGGCATGAGAATGCATGTGTTATTTAAGTTGCTTCGGCTATGATGAATTTATGTGGTTACTGATCTTGTAATTGAGTGTGCAGGGACTACTAATCAAACCACAGATTTCGGAGATCATTCCACACCTTGTTAATTGTTATTCCCTGTTAAGCCGATCTGGTTCCACGATGAACCAAGATCTCTTTGTGTTTGATGTCATGATGTAATGTGGTCTTTCGTATGGTCGAGTGGGTTAGGTTACCCTCATGTAATATTATTTTTATAAGTAAGTGTTGTAAAGAGATTGAATTTGAAATTTCTATTTTTATTTAAATTATGAGGCCCTTTTTCTTGTGCTTTACCTTGACCTGGGGTGTCTTGTATGGGTTAAAATTGACCCTGGGTTCTACCCCATGGGTCCAGGGGCCCATTTGGCATGGGTAACCCTTGAGTAACCTCCATCTAGTCAACTTAACCTTTCCCTGAAGTTAAGTGGCGAAAATTGGAGGTAGGAGGGGACATGATGGGTTGTACCAACACTCAACCCATCCCCTCTACTTTTCCCTAGATAAGAGATGCCATCCATTAGTAAAAGTTACCTCTTCTTTAGTAAGATTCCCCCATGTACTATGGGGACACCCATGTGAAGAAAGAAGAAAGAGGCATGGGTCACCTGTCTTGTTCCCATTTAACTCTTTTTTTTTATTTCTCCTATGAGAAAGTGGAGTCACATGAAAGGAATAAGGAGTACCCTTGGGAATGGAGAGTGACATAAGCCACCTGGACAGAATAGTGATTTTTGGGAAGGGTGAGGAGGTGACAAGTGTCACTTCCCCATTTCTCAAAAATTAGAAAGAAAGAGAATTTTGGGTTATTTATTTTCAAATTTTGGGATGAGAGGGAGTTAGTTGAATTTTGGGGAAAAACTTTCATTTTGGCCTTACCAAATATAGAGAAGTTAGTTTGGAAGATAGAGAAGGGGGAGGGAGTTGGTGGCTAAGCTTGGAAGTGAACTCTGTGGACTCTGCAACAACTTCATTCCAGGAGGGCTTTGCAAGGTTGGTCTGAATTTTACCTTTGTTTTGGTAGAACTGAAATGTGTATGAAATGTGTTTGGAATATGTGTTTAAATTTGTTTTCTGTGGGGTTCTTGTCGGGTGTTTGACAGAGCGTCTCCCACTTGGGAGAAATGCTCATCAAGTTTGGGGTAGGGGAGGAGAGATCCTCCTCGGGTGCATACCTGTTCCATCTTTTGGGATGTTGAAAGCCTTGAGGGCATGTATCTGTGACTGTATTTTGACTTGAGAGTCAAATACAGATTTCTTACAAATTGTGATCACACTTGGTTGAGACCAAGAGAAATTTATATGAGTTCATTTATCTGTCAGGGTGACACTCTGGAGTCGAGTGTATCCACTCTCCTGCCCCTTATGAAACTCACTGTAGTTGAGTTTCCGTATTGTGTAAAATAGCCACGGGTGTATGTGTGCTTTGGGATTGTTGTTGTTTCTGTTGTGAAGTGGAGTGTTTGAGTACCCAGGTGTGAGTATGGTCTCCCTAGCTCGGGGGTGACCCTCTTGCGGGTCTACGGTAGGGAGGAGAGCTAGACGAGTGGTATTTTTCTTCTTTGTTTGTCTTTGATACGCAGGTTTTTTTTTTTCTCTTGGAGCTTCTGGTGGGCTATTTATGAAGAAACAGATCATCTTCTTGTCATGAGAATTAGGCCTGGATTATTTCATAGAAATGAAGAGAGAACACCTCTCTTGTTATTGTTGTAAATTACTGATATTCTGGGAGTGAAGAAAATCACCTCCCTGGTCTTGTTATTATTGGACTTTTATTGGTTGTCATAAGTTTTCAGTTGTATACTGTTTGGGAGGAGAAAGTTCATATCTGGGAAGTTGGTATTCATGTTTGAGAAGTTGTAATATGACTGTGCTTAAATTTTAAGTGGATGTTTGCAACCTTTGTTCAATAGCAATTTTTGTGTTTCAAGTATTACTGAAAAGAATAAGTTCGTTTTTGCAACTTAATCTGAGTTGTTTACATTTGAAAGTTTGGAATGGCTTCTTTAGTTGAAATGCTAGTTTCCTTTTCAATGTTGAAATGGAAAAGACAGTTTTTAAATATTTGAGTTTTCTCCATAATAATGGATTCTGTTAATTTAGAAGAATTAGAGGAAATCTAGCATGTAAATATAATCTGTTTGTAAATTTACAAGTCTTATATGTTTATAACAATGGAAAATTTATACTTATAATAAGGGAAGAACTATTTATCATTTGGTGAAATTGGGATATATATATATATATATATATATATTTATATCTAATTGTTATGACAATTTCTTTATAATAGGTTGATTTGGAGAAAATGCATAGAGTAGTGAATTTTAAAAAAAAATTGTCGAAATTGGAATTATACAAATATAATATTTTTCTCTAAATACTTTATAAATATATATATAGAGATATATATATATTTCTCATTTTGAGTAATTATCATTTTAGAAAATAATAGAGAAATTGAAAGTAATTATAATTGTTATATAAAAAAAAAGGGGGATATATATATATATATATATAAATATATTATCGTTGTTATGTATATACATATATATATATATTTATATATGAATATATAAATATATATATATATATATTTGAAGATATTTTATTATTGATAATAATCAACGAATGGTGAAAGACTGTCAAAAAAAATTAAGCCGCGGATAACAAAATACACAGTCGTTATTTACAATGGGCGGTGGGGAAGAAAACCCCACCGCAGGTTTTATGTTATATTTGGAGGTGTGGAGTGGGGCGGAGCCCCACCCACACCCCACGTCGTGGGAATGTGGGTGGGGCTCCGCCCCACTCCACATCTCCCCCCTCCTCCATACCCTTATGCCTCCCGCGGATCTTGTCTGCCGCTTTGCGGCCACCATAAACCCCCGTCCGCCGCTCTGCGGCCACCATAAATTCCCGTCCGCCGCTCTGCGGCCACCCCGACCCCGCTCCTCTGTCACGCCGCCCATGGCCGCCGTCGGCTGTGGTAACTCCAGCACATAAAATGTTAGGGCTTGGCCCTAACATATGTTTGGGTTATTTGGAATTTAAATGCTGTTTATTTTTATATAGCTCTATATATAGGCATATATATATTCTATATGTCTATGTATATAGCTATATATCTAATATAATAATGCGTATATATCTGTATATATATATATATATATATATATATATATATATATATATATAGGTTGTGGTAAACCAAATCGTCCTTTTCATAGACATTAAAATAAATATTTTATATATATGTATGTATGTATGTATATATATATATATAAATATATCTATATATATATATATATATATATATAGATATATATAACATACAGAGGAGTAAATCTATGAACCAAATTATTGGGCTCTCGTTTAAAATCGTTATAAACTATGTTTCATGGATATGGAGAAAAAAAAAATATATATATATAAATAACAATTATATTCTCACAGGAGATGTTATTAAGTGTTGAACACAACAACCAAAGAAGCTATATTACCATGAACAGAGTTTTATAAAGTGGTGAACCACCTACATCTATTGACAACGTCATACGAGTTACAAACAGTGTATGAATCGTAATTAAGAGTAACAGTAACAACAGTAATTCTAAACAAGAGAAAATAAAATTATAATGTAAAGAGAGTTTAGGAATATTCAGTGATACTCTGAAAAGAGTTTCTCGGAAGTTTCAACTAAAAACATACTAACAATCACCTGGAAAAATGAAGAGGAAAATTACACAACTCCTTACTCAAAAGAACACTGGAAATAAACTTAAGAAGCCACCACTGACAATCCTTGTGGCCATATTAATCTCAACTGTAGCAAACGATCTCATATGTAAACCTGTAAGAGGTTCCGAAGAAGGAAAAACCAACATTGGAAAACACAGAGGAGAAAATGCGCGACATATCTCACACGGGATAAGAGAACTAAGTTGACGGACCCCTTCTGTCAATTGTGCTTAGGTACAAGTTGACTAAGCATTTACGAAGAGGAGGAACCTAGATCGGGGAAGATTAGGAGACCGAGTCCAGCGAAATAGTAAACCAGCCTTTGTGACCGAGATCATCCTGAAATTAGGTTTGATATCAACAATAGCTGCAGTAATAACCCTGATTGACGTAAATCACGAAGAAAGGACAGGATGCACATAAAGAAAGTATAGAAAATGAAAGAGAGAGAGAGACCGAAATATAAACACACTAAATGAACTAAGAGATAGTTAAGGTAAGGGCGATAAAGATATAATCCAACTTAAGAACTTGTGGAAAGGGAAGAGAGGGCAACCAAACCGCCTTGTTGAAAATGCTAAGTCATAGGAGGGGTATGTTTCAGGAAACAAGAGAGGAGACAGACAACCGTGCCTGGCTGAAAAATGACTAAATAGGGAGATCACTAGCTGGTTTAGTCAGAACAAGGCGTCGTGGGGAGTGGTTTTTCTATCAGCAAACCACGTGCGTAAATGAGTGCAGCGTAATTCCCACTAACGCCGTAAGGCATTCTGCTACCGAACATTGCCGAGGGTTCGATTTAAGAACTTGGGTAATCTCACTCTTGCAATGACGTTAGCAGCGTTGTAGCGACCCTCTTGTTGATCTATATGTTTCCGTTTGCACGCCATTGTACTTGTAATCCGCCGATGAGTATAGTGTTTCGCCATGAGAGAACACCGTTGAGCATGCGTACGCATGCGAAAGGGGTTTTTAGGACGGTGTGAGAAAAGTTTTTCATATCTCGTGTCATAACCACATGACAGATGTGGCTATGACACGTGCGATGTGTGTTGTGACCACAAGGAAAATGTGGGCATGACATTTGGTATCAGAGCCAGGTTTGTAAACACTGGGCGTATTTGGGCACGTTATTATTCTGCAACTTTGGCTAATTAGTTTCTACCTTGTTTTGTAGGATGCCTCCCCGACGTGTTCGACGAGCGCGATCACGCCACACAGCGTCAGTCGAGGTGCACAGCGATTCCTCAGCCGAGGGACTGGCACCCGCAGATTCAGCAGCACCACCTGCCCCACCTGTGCCACAAGCACCACTAGTACCACAGGTGATACCAGTAGCGGATATAGGTCCACAGATCTTACAGGCACTACAGACTATGCTAGACAGGTTACCACCAGTGATTCCTGAGCCACGTATAGAGCCTCGTGTTGCTCCGCGAGAGGAGCCACGTGCCGAGTCACGTATTGAGCCACGTATGGAGCCCCGCGTTGATCCACTAGCGGTGAGACGTGTGGAGCCCTTCGTTGAGATTCCTGACACAATAGTAGAGGAGGTAGGGTCGGCCTCCCGAGCACGGAGCAGGAGTCCTCCGAGACTTTTGAGACAAGAACAGGTTCAGCAGGGAGTATATGAGGATGGTGTGGAAGAGCCACTTGGGAGACTTAGAGACAGAGGGGACCCTATCAGAGATCTACTGAGGCTCAACCCACCCACCTTCGCAGGAGCTACAGAGGGAGCTGTGGCCGAGGCTTGGCTAATTAGCTTAGACAGGTGTTTCGCATTGCGACCGTATGAGAGCAACACGAAAGCACGAGTGGCAGTTCATCTTCTTAGGGATGCAGCAGCCACCTGGTGGCGTACAGAGGAGTGCAAGCGCCGACTCTCCGTGGATACACTCACATGGGACACCTTCATTGAGCGCTTCAATGCGCGGTATTTGTCCGAACATTATAGACAGCGCAGAATTGATGAGTTTCATGATCTACAGCAGAGGGGACTCACCGTTACTCAGTATGAGAGCCGATTTATAGAACTTTCTCGTTATGCGGAATACCTCCACGACGAGAAAATCTTAATACACAAATTCATCAGGGGGCTAAATCACGGGATATCAGGACCAGTTCGTATGGCAAATCCCCAAACCATGAGCGAGGCTGTTGAAAAGGCCCTTATATCAGAGGAAATTCAGGGACGAGGACAGAATTCACGCCCACAGTACCAGGAACGAAATCCCCAACAACAGCAGAATTTCCGAAGGCCTCAAAACACAACACAGAGAGGAGGATATAATCCTTCATCATTACCTCCTAGGCCTCCACAGCAACAGCAACATCAGCAAAAATCCAAATTTCAACAGAGGGGACAGGGAGGACAGAACCGTGGATGGCAGCAGCAGGGACCACGCAGGGATCAGAGACAGCAGGGTTCATCGGCAGGACCCGCAAGGTCCCAGCAGTCTTACAGAGGCTCACAGGGATCCACCGAACGGACCGGGCAACAACAGTCGGGCAGAACACAGTCAGGGCAGTTACAGGTTAGAGGACCATGTTATGTATGTGGTGGGGCAGGGCATCTGGCTAGAGAGTGTCCGCAGGGATTTACTGCAGGGGGTCAGCCCCGATCAGGAGGGTCTGAGCAGACCGTAGGTGACGTGGGCAGATCTCACCACATGTTTGCAGCGGTTGATAACCGCCAGGCTGATTTTCAGGCTTCTGTCATCGAGGCAGCAGGTACGATTAGAGACTTTCCCATCTCGATCCTTTTTGACTCAGGAGCTACTGACTCTTTTTTGTCTACATCGTTAGTGGAGCGTTGCAGGCTGGTGGCTTCTAGGCAAGACATTAGGTGGGAAGTTGAGTTGGCCTCAGGGGCCAGGATGTCAGTAGATACCTTGGTTAAAGACTGTGAGATCACATTGGGACCCTTCACCACAATATGCGACCTTAGGATTATGCCATTAGGGTCTTACGGAGTAGTTCTGGGTATGGATTGGCTTGCGGCACATAGAGCCAAGCTTGATTGTCGCCAGAGAACGATTAGCTGTTTAGATGATCATGGTTCGTCGGTTGAGATAGTGGGCATTCAAAAGCCCACGGCGGTTCGTATGATATCCGCACAACAGCTTAAGCGCTGTATGCGGAGGGGATGTCAGATGTTTGCCATCACAGTCAGTGATAGAGCAGAGGATGAACCTGAGGCTACTTTAGATGATCACCCTATCCTTAGAGAGTTTGCCGATGTATTCCCGCCGGAATTACCTGGTATGCCTCCACGTAGAGAAGTGGACTTCCACATTGACTTAGTGCCTGGTGCAGAGCCGATATCCCGCGCACCCTATAGAATGACGACCCATGAACTCACAGAACTTAAGCTGCAGTTGGAAGAATTACTTGAGAAGGGACACATCCGACCTAGCGTTTCACCATGGGGCGCACCAGTGATCTTCGTGAAGAAGAAGGATGGGTCTCTTCGTCTATGCATGGACTACAGGCAGTTGAACAAGGTGACGGTGAAGAATCGTTATCCTCTACCTAGGATTGACGACCTTTTTGATCAGATGCAGGGAGCCAGAGTGTTCTCAAAAATCGATCTAAAATCTGGGTATCATCAATTGCGCATCACGGAGTCAGATATTCATAAAACTGCTTTTCGAACCAGATATGGCCATTATGAATTCACAGTGGTACCTTTCGGGTTGACGAACGCTCCTGCAGTATTCATGAGTCTCATGAACGGGGTGTTCCGTACATACCTAGACCGGTTCGTGATCATATTCCTAGATGACATTCTGATTTATTCACGGACTGAGGAGGAGCATGTAGAGCACTTGCGTCAAGTTTTGCAGAAATTACGAGAGCAACAACTTTTTGGCAACTTGACGAAGTGTGCCTTCTTCAGGACAGAGGTGCAGTATTTGGGACACATTTTATCAGGCGATGGCATCTCTGTAGATCCATCTAAAATTAGAGCAATCCAGGAGTGGCCGGCACCCACGAACGTGATAGAGGTCAGAAGCTTTATGGGGTTAGCTGGGTATTATCGTCGGTTTGTCGAAGGTTTCTCCAGGATAGCACATCCCATTACTTCCCTTCAGCGAAAAGGGAAGGGTTTCACTTGGACCGAGCAGTGTGAAAAGGCTTTTGGAGTCCTCAAAGAGCGTCTTACGAGCGCTCCTATTTTAGCAGTTCCAGATCCTTCGGAAGAGTTTGTAGTTTGCACGGATGCATCATTAGAAGGTTTGGGAGCCGTGCTTATGCAGGATGGACGAGCGATCGCATACGAATCGCGGAAACTAAAGACACATGAGTTAAACTATCCTACGCACGACTTAGAGCTTGCAGCTGTTGTTCATGCCTTGGTTCGCTGGAGACACTTTCTTTTAGGGCGACGCTTTGAACTCCATTCAGACCATCATAGTTTGCAGTATATTTTTACACAGCCTAATTTGAACGCCCGCCAACGACGTTGGATGGAATTCCTATGCGAATATGACTTCGATGTCCATTATATAAAAGGGAAGGAGAACGTGGTCGCTGATGCTCTGAGTCGAAGACGCCACGAGAACCAGACCCTGACCTTGAAGATGGACTTGAAGGATCGCATCTTACAGCATCTGCCGGAGGACGAATGGTTTCTTGAAGTGCAGCAGGCAGTACTAAATCAGAAGGCCCTTGAGGGCAAATTTACAGGATATACCCTTGATTCTGATGGAATGCTTCGACATCGGCAACGCATCTATGTACCCCATGCGGGTAATCTTCGTACAGTAATCCTATCAGAGGCTCATAGAGCACCCTACGCAGCACACCCAGGAGTGAAGAAGATGCATGCTGATTTACGACAGCTTTATCATTGGGCTGGGATGAGGCGTGACATTGCCGAATTTGTTGCTCGTTGCCTGGAATGTCAGAGGGTTAAGGCCGAACATCAGCATCCAGCGGGACTGTTGTACCCTCACGAGATACCTGAATGGAAATGGGATACCATTTCTATGGATTTTATCGTTGGTCTACCTATGTCATCACGTCGCCATGATGCTATTATGGTGATAGTTGACAAGCTGACCAAAGTGGCACATTTTTCACCAATATGTACAACATACAATGCACCATCAGTGGCAAAGGTGTTTCTTGATCAGATTGTTAGACTTCATGGGATACCTCACCGCATTATATCTGACAGAGACTCCGTATTCACTTCATCGTTCTGGAAAGCCTTACATCAGGCGTTGGGCACACAGCTCAACTTCAGTTCTGCCTATCATCCGGAAACCGATGGACAAACAGAGAGAGTTAACCAGGTGTTAGAAGACATGCTTCGCATGTATGTGATGGATCACCAGTCTAGATGGGAGGAGTACCTGTATCTAGTTGAATTTGCCTACAATAATGGGCATCATAGCTCGTTGGGTATGCCTCCTTTCCAGGCATTATATGGCAGACCATGCATAACACCTTTGAGTTGGGATCGTATAGAGGACAGAACAGTCATCGGACCAGAGATAGTTCAGAATATGGAACTGCAAGTTAAACAGATAAGACAGAGGCTTCTGGAAGCACAGGACAGGCAGAAAAAGTATGCTGATGCTAAGAGGACAGACCGAAGCTTCTCTGTGGGGGAAAGAGTATTTTTGAGAGTGCGGCCGCACAAAAGTCCAATCCGTTACGGAAAAGGCTCTAAACTCGCACCTCGATTTGTAGGACCTTTCGAAATCTTGGAGCGGATAGGACCAGTAGCCTATCGTCTAGCCTTGCCACCTAGCCTGTCACGTATCCACGATGTATTTCATGTATCAGTTTTACGTCAATATATTTCTGACTTATCTCATGTGTTGGATTGGAGTGCTCTTCAGGTAGAGGCAGACGGACAACTGGCGTTGGAGCCAATTCGCATATTGGCTCGACGAAAGCTGGCCCTTCGAGGTCGAGAGCTGGACCAGGTTAGAGTCCAATGGGACTTATACGACGAAGTCACTGCAACATGGGAAGATGCAGAGAGATTGAAGACCCTGTATCCTCACCTTTTTTACGACTTCCAGGAGGAAGTACCGTCTTAGGGGGAGAGGATGTGAGGACCGCCCTTTTTACTACTGTTGTCATGACTCTTTACAGTGCTGTTATTGTTACTTTCATATTTGTGGGATAGCAGTTCCCGAAATTTGTCAGACTATTTAACTTTATTATGTTTTCGGAAAAACTAATTGGGTGATGTTTGGATAAGTTACTTTTCAGAAAAATGAATTAGAGATGTTAGAGATGATGGAAAATTGTAATATGATTTTTAATTATGTTAGATTGTACTAAGGCATGAGAATGCATGTGTTATTTAAGTTGCTTCGGCTATGATGAATTTATGTGGTTACTGATCTTGTAATTGAGTGTGCAGGGACTACTAATCAAACCACAGATTTCGGAGATCATTCCACACCTTGTTAATTGTTATTCCCTGTTAAGCCGATCTGGTTCCACGATGAACCAAGATCTCTTTGTGTTTGATGTCATGATGTAATGTGGTCTTTCGTATGGTCGAGTGGGTTAGGTTACCCTCATGTAATATTATTTTTATAAGTAAGTGTTGTAAAGAGATTGAATTTGAAATTTCTATTTTTATTTAAATTATGAGGCCCTTTTTCTTGTGCTTTACCTTGACCTGGGGTGTCTTGTATGGGTTAAAATTGACCCTGGGTTCTACCCCATGGGTCCAGGGGCCCATTTGGCATGGGTAACCCTTGAGTAACCTCCATCTAGTCAACTTAACCTTTCCCTGAAGTTAAGTGGCGAAAATTGGAGGTAGGAGGGGACATGATGGGTTGTACCAACACTCAACCCATCCCCTCTACTTTTCCCTAGATAAGAGATGCCATCCATTAGTAAAAGTTACCTCTTCTTTAGTAAGATTCCCCCATGTACTATGGGGACACCCATGTGAAGAAAGGAGAAAGAGGCATGGGTCACCTGTCTTGTTCCCATTTAACTCTTTTTTTTTATTTCTCCTATGAGAAAGTGGAGTCACATGAAAGGAATAAGGAGTACCCTTGGGAATGGAGAGTGACATAAGCCACCTGGACAGAATAGTGATTTTTGGGAAGGGTGAGGAGGTGACAAGTGTCACTTCCCCATTTCTCAAAAATTAGAAAGAAAGAGAATTTTGGGTTATTTATTTTCAAATTTTGGGATGAGAGGGAGTTAGTTGAATTTTGGGGAAAAACTTTCATTTTGGCCTTACCAAATATAGAGAAGTTAGTTTGGAAGATAGAGAAGGGGGAGGGAGTTGGTGGCTAAGCTTGGAAGTGAACTCTGTGGACTCTGCAACAACTTCATTCCAGGAGGGCTTTGCAAGGTTGGTCTGAATTTTACCTTTGTTTTGGTAGAACTGAAATGTGTATGAAATGTGTTTGGAATATGTGTTTAAATTTGTTTTCTGTGGGGTTCTTGTCGGGTGTTTGACAGAGCGTCTCCCACTTGGGAGAAATGCTCATCAAGTTTGGGGTAGGGGAGGAGAGATCCTCCTCGGGTGCATACCTGTTCCATCTTTTGGGATGTTGAAAGCCTTGAGGGCATGTATCTGTGACTGTATTTTGACTTGAGAGTCAAATACAGATTTCTTACAAATTGTGATCACACTTGGTTGAGACCAAGAGAAATTTATATGAGTTCATTTATCTGTCAGGGTGACACTCTGGAGTCGAGTGTATCCACTCTCCTGCCCCTTATGAAACTCACTGTAGTTGAGTTTCCGTATTGTGTAAAATAGCCACGGGTGTATGTGTGCTTTGGGATTGTTGTTGTTTCTGTTGTGAAGTGGAGTGTTTGAGTACCCAGGTGTGAGTATGGTCTCCCTAGCTCGGGGGTGACCCTCTTGCGGGTCTACGGTAGGGAGGAGAGCTAGACGAGTGGTATTTTTCTTCTTTGTTTGTCTTTGATACGCAGGTTTTTTTTTTCTCTTGGAGCTTCTGGTGGGCTATTTATGAAGAAACAGATCATCTTCTTGTCATGAGAATTAGGCCTGGATTATTTCATAGAAATGAAGAGAGAACACCTCTCTTGTTATTGTTGTAAATTACTGATATTCTGGGAGTGAAGAAAATCACCTCCCTGGTCTTGTTATTATTGGACTTTTATTGGTTGTCATAAGTTTTCAGTTGTATACTGTTTGGGAGGAGAAAGTTCATATCTGGGAAGTTGGTATTCATGTTTGAGAAGTTGTAATATGACTGTGCTTAAATTTTAAGTGGATGTTTGCAACCTTTGTTCAATAGCAATTTTTGTGTTTCAAGTATTACTGAAAAGAATAAGTTCGTTTTTGCAACTTAATCTGAGTTGTTTACATTTGAAAGTTTGGAATGGCTTCTTTAGTTGAAATGCTAGTTTCCTTTTCAATGTTGAAATGGAAAAGACAGTTTTTAAATATTTGAGTTTTCTCCATAATAATGGATTCTGTTAATTTAGAAGAATTAGAGGAAATCTAGCATGTAAATATAATCTGTTTGTAAATTTACAAGTCTTATATGTTTATAACAATGGAAAATTTATACTTATAATAAGGGAAGAACTATTTATCATTTGGTGAAATTGGGATATATATATATATATATATATATATATATATATATATATATATATATATATATATATATATATTTATATCTAATTGTTATGACAATTTCTTTATAATAGGTTGATTTGGAGAAAATGCATAGAGTAGTGAATTTAAAAAAAAAATTGTCGAAATTGGAATTATACAAATATAATATTTTTCTCTAAATACTTTATAAATATATATATAGAGATATATATATATTTCTCATTTTGAGTAATTATCATTTTAGAAAATAATAGAGAAATTGAAAGTAATTATAATTGTTATATAAAAAAAAAGGGGGATATATATATATATATATATATATAAATATATTATCGTTGTTATATATATACATATATATATATATATTTATATATGAATATATAAATATATATATATATATATATATTTGAAGATATTTTATTATTGATAATAATCAACGAATGGTGAAAGACTGTCAAAAAAAATTAAGCCGCGGATAACAAAATACACAGTCGTTATTTACAATGGGCGGTGGGGAAGAAAACCCCACCGCAGGTTTTATGTTATATTTGGAGGTGTGGAGTGGGGCGGAGCCCCACCCACACCCCACGTCGTGGGAATGTGGGTGGGGCTCCGCCCCACTCCACATCTCCCCCCTCCTCCATACCCTTATGCCTCCCGCGGATCTTGTCTGCCGCTTTGCGGCCACCATAAACCCCCGTCCGCCGCTCTGCGGCCACCATAAATTCCCGTCCGCCGCTCTGCGGCCACCCCGACCCCGCTCCTCTGTCACGCCGCCCATGGCCGCCGTCGGCTGTGGTAACTCCAGCACATAAAATGTTAGGGCTTGGCCCTAACATATGTTTGGGTTATTTGGAATTTAAATGCTGTTTATTTTTATATAGCTCTATATATAGGCATATATATATTCTATATGTCTATGTATATAGCTATATATCTAATATAATAATGCGTATATATCTGTATATATATATATATATATATATATATATATATAGGTTGTGGTAAACCAAATCGTCCTTTTCATAGACATTAAAATAAATATTTTATATATATGTATGTATGTATGTATATATATATATATAAATATATCTATATATATATATATATAGATATATATAACATACAGAGGAGTAAATCTATGAACCAAATTATTGGGCTCTCGTTTAAAATCGTTATAAACTATGTTTCATGGATATGGAGAAAAAAAAAATATATATATATATATAAATAACAATTATATTCTCACAGGAGATGTTATTAAGTGTTGAACACAACAACCAAAGAAGCTATATTACCATGAACAGATTTTTATAAAGTGGTGAACCACCTACATCTATTGACAACGTCATACGAGTTACAAACAGTGTATGAATCGTAATTAAGAGTAACAGTAACAACAGTAATTCTAAACAAGAGAAAATAAAATTATAATGTAAAGAGAGTTTAGGAATATTCAGTGATACTCTGAAAAGAGTTTCTCGGAAGTTTCAACTAAAAACATACTAACAATCACCCGGAAAAATGAAGAGGAAAATTACACAACTCCTTACTCAAAAGAACACTGGAAATAAACTTAAGAAGCCACCACTGACAATCCTTGTGGCCATATTAATCTCAACTGTAGCAAACGATCTCATATGTAAACCTGTAAGAGGTTCCGAAGAAGGAAAAACCAACATTGGAAAACACAGAGGAGAAAATGCGCGACATATCTCACACGGGATAAGAGAACTAAGTTGACGGACCCTTCTGTCAATTGTGCTTAGGTACAAGTTGACTAAGCATTTACGAAGAGGAGGAACCTAGATCGGGGAAGATTAGGAGACCGAGTCCAGCGAAATAGTAAACCAGCCTTTGTGACCGAGATCATCCTGAAATTAGGTTTGATATCAACAATAGCTGCAGTAATAACCCTGATTGACGTAAATCACGAAGAAAGGACAGGATGCACATAAAGAAAGTATAGAAAATGAAAGAGAGAGAGAGACCGAAATATAAACACACTAAATGAACTAAGAGATAGTTAAGGTAAGGGCGATAAAGATATAATCCAACTTAAGAACTTGTGGAAAGGGAAGAGAGGGCAACCAAACCGCCTTGTTGAAAATGCTAAGTCATAGGAGGGGTATGTTTCAGGAAACAAGAGAGGAGACAGACAACCGTGCCTGGCTGAAAAATGACTAAATAGGGAGATCACTAGCCGGTTTAGTCGGAACAAGGCGTCGTGGGGAGTGGTTTTTCTATCAGCAAACCACGTGCGTAAATGAGTGCAGCGTAATTCCCACTAACGCCGTAAGGCATTCTGCTACCGAACATTGCCGAGGGTTCGATTTAAGAACTTGGGTAATCTCACTCTTGCAATGACGTTAGCAGCGTTGTAGCGACCCTCTTGTTGATCTATATGTTTCTGTTTGCACGCCATTGTACTTGTAATCCGCCGATGAGTATAGTGTTTCGCCATGAGAGAACACCGTTGAGCATGCGTACGCATGCGAAAGGGGTTTTTAGGACGGTGTGAGAAAAGTTTTTCATATCTCGTGTCATAACCACATGACAGATGTGGCTATGACACGTGCGATGTGTGTTGTGACCACAAGGAAAATGTGGGCATGACAGAATGTCAGTTGATACTACATTTGGTAAGTGTTATGCGATGGACAATAGGTCTATCCCAGTTGTGGGCATTATGAAGGACGTGGAAATAAAACTAGCTTCCTACCCTGAAGCAACCTACAATATTGATATCACTGTGGTTGATATTCCACCATATTATGGAATGCTCTTATCAAGACAATGGGCTGCAATGGCAGGAGGAAATGTCCAATTAGATTTATCATATGCCACAATACCAGTGGGAGGCAAAGAGATCAAGCTATGTAGGGAGCCAAGAAATGAGAACATCATAGAACACCTAGATCAAAATCAAATAAATCTTTTCTATGATATAGATTTGGGAACCTTCAAAATTGAAACAAATCAGCCAGAGTTGCAAAATACTGATCCAATGTATCTAGAATCTAAGAAAGAGGAAAATGATGTGTGGAAAATATATTTTGATGGTGCATGTAGCAAAATGGAAAATGGGGCAGGAGTACTATTTATTTCACCAACAGGTAAAACTTTCAAATACTCGTTCTTATTGACATTTGAATGCACAAACAATGTAGCGGAATATGAGGCTCTACTCATTGGTTTAAATATTTCCATCAAGCATAAGATAAGAAAGCTGTCTATATACGGGGATTCTGAATTAGTTACTTCTCAAGTAAAAGGGAAATATTTATCCAAAAATAAGAGGTTGAAGCAATATAGAAATGCTGTCTAGGATGATGTTGAGTTGTTTGATGCCTTCTGAATCAACTGGATTGATAGATCAAAAAATATTATGGCAGATTTTCTAGTGAACATTGCATTAAAAAGGGATGATATCACACTGGAGTGTATTATATAAATTGAATTCAAAACCAAACCCACTATTCCAGATAATGTGCATAATTGGCAAGTGTTTAATAATGATACCGATATAATCAAATTCTTACATTGTATCGATTACTATGAAGACCAAGAGATTGATTTCAATGTGTTTATGGAGGAACATGATGGAAAAGAAACTCTCTTTGGTCAAGAGATAGTTCAGCTAAAAACAAACAAAATACCTAAGGGATTCATAGCATTGGAGAAAGTGTTTGATGGATGTGACAGATTTAAAATGAAAGACACACCCATAGTACATAATGATCTTGAAGAAATTAATTTGGGGATGCAGGCAGCCCCAAAGAATGTATACATTGGAAAGAAGCTGAATCCTAAAATCAGGAGCATGCTCATCAACTTACTCAGAAAGTATAGACATGTGTTTGCGTGGTCATATGATGACTTGAAAGCATATAGAGAGGATCTTTTTTAGCATGAAATACCATTAAAGCTAGATGCTAAACCATTTAGGCAAAAGCAGACGCCTATTAATCCCACACTGGCCCCTAAAATGTTTGAAGAACTCACAAAGCTAAGGGATGGAGCTATTCTCAAACCCATTAGACATTCTTCTTGGGTTTCTAATTTGATGCCTGTCAGAAAGAAAAATGGTGATATTAGATTATGTGTGGACTTCAGGAATCTAAATAAATCCTCTCTTAAGGACAACTATCCCCTTCCTAACATCGAAGTAGTACTGCAAAGGTCACAGGGTGTGAACTATTGTCCATGATGGATGGTTTCTCAGGATATAATCAGGTGAAAGTCAAAGAATCAGAACAATATAAGACTACATTCACCACATAATGGGGAACATATGTGTATTTAAGAATGCCATTTGGACTTACAAACGCTGGAGCAACATTCCAAAGGGCGATGGATGTAGCCTTTGCAGAACTGATTAACAAAATCATGGTAGTATATCAAGATGACATGACAACATATTCCAAAAAGGCCGAAGATCATTGTACACATTTAGAGAAAAATTTTATTAAAGCCTTAGAATATGGAATTTCATTGAATCCTAAGAAGTGTCGTTTCACAGTGACAGAGGGCAAGTTGCTTGGTCACATAGTCTCAAAAGATGGAGTAAGAATAGATCCTGAAAGAGTAAGAGCCATTGACCAAGTTCCCATTCCTAAGAATGTGAAAGCTATACAATCATTCTTTGGCCAAATCAACTTTGTCAAGAGATTCATATCAAATTTTGCAGAGATTGTTAGTCCCATATCAAAAATGTTAAAGAAGAATACAGAAGTGAACTAGACAACAAAAACATTAGAGGCATTTGCCACCATTAAGAAGGCAATCAAGGAAGCCCCAGTTCTGGTATCTCTTGATTTTAGTAAGCCATTTCAGTTGTTCTCATTTGCCTCATATCATACAGTTGCAGCAGTAATGTTGCAGAAAAATGATGAGGGACATGAACAACCCATTTCATTTTTTAGCAAGTCTCTTTAAAATGTAGAGTTAAAATATGACATAGTTGAGAAATAGGTGTATGCATTGGTGAAAGCAGTCAAAGATTTTAGGCCATACTTGGTGGGAGATGAAATAATAGCATATGTGCCTAATGCTGCAGTGAAAGATGTATTAGTCCAAACTGAGGTCACAGGCAGAAGGTGCAGATGGATTAATAAAATTTAGGAGTTTAATATTGAAATCCAAATCACCAAACTAGTAAGAGGACAGGGTCTTGCTAGACTAATGGCCGAAAAAAATCTTAAGGCTTCTCAGATATGTAATACTGATGATGTTAATAACATGATTTCTAGCATTGAGCATACTCCATGGTATATTGACATCATATATTATCTAAAACATATGAAATGTCCTAAAGGATATGATAATAACAAGAAAAGGGCACTTAAATTACAGGCTTCAAAGTATGTATTTATCAAAAAAATTCTATACTCTTGTCCACCCCATGTCCAACCAAATCAGAACATTATACCCTCAAAATCATAATAACAGTCGATAAATTCCACAAACATAACATGATTTGTATGATAAGATCCCTACCATAATTATTTGTCTCACCTCCCAAACCATAATCTGAAAAAAACCTTCAGTTCATTGATTTCGGCAAGACCTTGGTTTTTCATACCGACCCATGTTCCATTTGAAGCAAACTAGGTGTGTATCGACATCAGAAGTAAGGTCAGAATAAGAATTTCAAGAATCCCCGATGAAAGAAGATATGCCGATGACCCCTTATCGGAAGGAGAATCCTCAGTCACACCGAATTGATCAAATACAAGGACCATCAGGATGAGAAAGCATTGTCGGAGAATACTCCAAACATTCCCTCGACAACGTAGATCACACTGATGGGAAAATCGACAAGAGTCCTGCTGAACAACTCAGGGAACAAATGGAACTATCGACTCATCGGGAAGAAATGCACATCGGAACAAGAAACTAATGTTTCTCTGACCTTATGATGTCTCAGTGACCATAAGGCATTTTTGGCCAAAGTCATATCGATATATGTGAAGGATATAACTCATCGGCAAAAGGAAATAGATCGGAGTAGGATTTATAGGTCATGCCGAGTTTATAGTCATGACGCCAAACGATCTCGGTGACATATGACTATGATCATCTCGATGAAGAAAGAATAGAAAGGAAGGCATCAAGGAAACAACAAGGATCAGATAAATCAAATAAAGTCATCCCGATAGCATATGTTGTTCCGATGAAGATAGTAACCACACACATCGATGAGACTCTTTCCGACATGTCATATAGATAAGTGATATCGGTATCAATTTTTTGGGTTTTACCGATTTCACTAACCTGCCCTGTGAAGAGAAATTGATAAACATTTCAGGAAGACTCACACTAATATAAATAATTAATATCAGAGAGATTTGAAATATTGGAGTAGGATGCTATTCTCACAACGATAGTGTAAGTCAGGCTGATAACAACTTCTATGCTCATTTTTTATATTACATAGGTATTGAAACGTCTCGCCGATATAAACATATATATGCTTTTGTGAAAAGTGACATCGAGGAGATGAAACAAAGGGTCACAGTGATTGAGTCATCTACAAATATTCGCGCCATAAGAAGCATTTAGATTGCACTAACATTACAAAAGTCCTGTCGATGAAGGACGTTATGATGATGTGACATTTCAAAATGATTATGAACATTAATGCACTGGAAGTATTAATTATAGGCTAAGAAGAAATCCCCTGAGAGATCATTGTAAATCATTGCAATTGTGTTCGAAAGAATTATCTGAGAAGATCACGCAAGTGAGAATTTGGAGGGGAAAACAAAGGAATTCGATGATCGTCTTAGGCAAATAGGTAAACACATAAAACCTCTGTGTGGTCACTTACAATTTGTATTTGCTATTCAGAATTATAACAAATGGAAACACCAGTAAAGAGCAAGGGTAGAAAACAGCAAGGTGAAATCAGTAAACCTAAGAAACAGAAAACTGATAAAGGTCCTGATGAAAAGATGAAAGAGATAAAACTAAATTAGGATTTGATAGATAAATTACCTGGGTCTACCCCTAAAGTCTGAAGGTTTGTACAACTCAAGGTGGAGGTAGATAAGTTAGAAGACAAATGCAAATACCTGGGAAATGTATGGACACCAATCAGAGGCTATGAATTGTTTAAATTCCATTATGATAGAAGATTTAGAAATGTCCTAGTGTCTAATCTGTGGCATTTGAATTTGGGCAAATTGGTCATCCCAGATGTGTTTGTGAATGTGGAACTCCTAAAACTCTTGGCTAAATATTACAATCCCAGCCTCAAAGTCATATGCAATCCGCAAGGAGAGCCTGCTATACACTTATCCAATAATGCCATTTGTGAAGTATTTGATTTGGATGACTTATGTACACTTCCCATAGTATATGAGGATTTAGACAAAGAATACTGGAGGATGGACACCACATACAATGGATGGAGATTGCTTCTCCACAGGCCTAGGGCAGAGGGAAAAATAGTGCCTTTTGATGACAATGATGGACCTCCATTCTGTGTGTCCTTGTTTGAACCTTATATGATTCAATACACATATTATTCCATTGGCCAAGTCCTAGGGTCAGAAGTTCCTGATTTCATGAAAATTCCATTAATGGTGATAGCAACAGATATCCAATGTCATAATGCTAGGCAATTTGACTATGCTGCTTATATTTTCAAAAAGATTGATTCTAGCTTAATTGCAATTAAGAACAACGCCCCAACAGTCTCTTTTGAGCATTATTCACTCCTCATGCACATGGTATTAGACTATGGCTAGGAAATGGGAATATGGCCAAATGAACTCAGAATTGCTCAAGTAGATAAAAGGGGACAAAAGTTGCCTATATAGATGTGGACAAGGGTATGGGATAGTAGGTTTGCCCACTCCAGTTACATTCATTTTGAAGAATATTTTGTAAAAGTGTTGTATAGATATTTTAATCATCCCTGTGAATATTCATTGTCATATGAAATAAAAAGGTTTCTCAGACCAAAAGACTTTGGTGGTCCCCCAACTATCACCCACAATTGGGGAGATTAGTATTGCTTTGAGGACTCAACTATGGTAAGAATTTATGGTTTTGAAGATACCCCATTTATATTGCCCAAGACAGTTCCTGATAGGATTGCTTAATTAGAGATAGTCAGGCAGATGAACTATTCTAATGCGATGAACTTAAGTGCTTATGACAAATAATCCTTCATGCCTAGTACTTTGTGCTTCAGGGATTTTACTGTGGTGTCTAAGGAAGGTTATGGTCTCATCAGGGATAAATTAATGCATTACAACATGAGGTGTGCCTAGGGAAGAAAAGGATTTGATCCCGAGGGTTTCATTGATTTTGGTAGGAGAAAACAAAATGTCAGTGGATATACACATATTCCATATCCACATGATGATATTATTAGGAACATGGAAGAAGCCGAAGTTGAATTGGTAATTGAAAAATATAATAGAGAATTAGATGAGAAAAGAAAACAACTTTCAGAAATAGAGTTGTTGTCTTCTGGTGATGAGGAATCCGCAGGTGAAGAGGAGCTCCATGAACAGACAACTAGAATCTCTAGATAAAAAATGGAATGTTATCAAATCCCTAATAGAGAGCAGGATGAAGCGGGGCCTAATCATGAGGATCCCAGACAGTTAGCATATGATTCTTTCATTGCAGATGATCAATTTATTCATTCTCAGGAATTTAAATCATTTTTTAATAAATGCAAAGGAAAAGAACTCAGAGAATCAGTTGAAGATATCACAGCTGATAATGAAAGACAATTGATGGATGTGTTAAAGACAACAATAGACAATGAGTTGAGGGCTATGACTCCTAACAAAGGCAGATAGTTGCTTAGAGAAGCGGGTGTCATGATATTTCCTGGACTTGACATAAATTTTGCCTTGGTATTTGATAGTTTCTTGCACAATACTGATGATAAATACAAACTAACTCCTGAAGGTGTAATAGAGATATACATGGGTACCAAGTATAACAATGATGAAAACTCACTCATGATATGGGCCTTATACCCTCCTCATAAGAAGACTGCCATTATAGATACTGAAAACACCTTTGGGCATGTTATGACTTTGAAAACAGGAGAAACTGATCCTTTGATTACTGCAGATATTGGTATAAATGTTGCAAGACTAAATAAAGCATAGGCTCAAATGCTGATCAAGGAGAGAGATGCATATAAACTGAGTTGTGAAAGATTGACCAAGGAAAATGATTTCCTAAAAGATACTGTCAAGAATGCCTTTGGAAGATCAATTAAAAGATTAACCCAAGGAGAAATTTCACAAAGTGCCCAGTCACCATCTGTCGATCAAATAGCCCAAGTTCAAATTGACACACTTGCAGCAGTACTACAGAATAGGCATATCAATATGATGCATTGGATGAATAAATTCTGGGATGTCTACTCTGAGAATCATAAGGTTATCCAAGAACATGAGAGGTTAAATAACAGGCTCAAAGAGAAACTACACAAGATACAGAATAGGGATACTCCTGATAGTACAGGTATCTCGAGTGCCAAAGATTTGATCGAACAACATAAGAAATATCATGACTAGCTTCAAAATGATGCCAAGGAATGTGTTGAGGCTTCAAAGATAGGTGTACCTATGTTGTTCAGAAATGATAAGAGTTGAAGAGCAAAGATGAATGGATTAAAGAATGCTAGGTGATATTATAGGAGGCTTTAGAAGCTCTCAAAGATAAAGACTCGGCATCTGGGGAGGCCTGCAAGCATTTGGAAAAGATGGTGACCATAGATGTGATTACAAGAAATGCTATAGAATTTGTTGATACACATCGGAGCCAAGAGTACCTGGATCATGTTGCTCAGATATACCTGTGGCTTAGCAGAGCTTAGGGTCATTATCTTTGTTTATTGTTATGTTAATCCTTTTAATTCTCAAAAGACATTTTGAAGAGTTATGTCTCTTCACAAATATTTCTATATAAGTTGGACATATGATGATAAATCATCATTAGTAGTAGGAGATAATAGAAGAAGTCCATAATATTTAAAAGACCATGTTACAAATATTATTGAAGAAGTTAATATGAGATCTTTGATTTTCTGGCTCTATATTGGCATCAATTGTTTGTTGAAATTATTCAGTTATTTGGTTGTCCCCAGTTTAGTATTTCTTTATTATTCAAATTGATATATCAAGTATATATTTAATTTGTCAATGCACATTTGCTATACTTGTGTGATTTGATTAATTGGTTTCCTTGAAAAGGAATTAAAAATCCTTCTGGTCAGTCACAGTAATCTGGAAGTATTGATTTGGATCACTAAGAAGAACCACATAATTAGGATTGGCATTTTGTCTCCAAGTTGATATTATCTGCTATTCTTGCATAGTTCATTCAATTGGTTCCTTCAAAAAAGGATTAAAATTCCTTCTGGTGAATAACAAGAAACCTGATTGTGTCAGTTGGATATTAGGAAGAGTCTGTCAATCATTCCCCTGCATGTTTATACAAGTTATAAACCAAAGTATTGTGCCAAATAGTTAGAGTTATTGCCCAATATAAGCCACTGGTCCTAGATTTTCACTTAACTCTATTTACTCAACAAGGCACTGGTCTTACTCATTTCAATAGTTAAATTCATTTATTAGTTTTTACCTTGATATTGCTTATACAATTTATACCACATCATCTTTTAGCTATTAGAAATAGAATTAGTTAGCAAGCTTTCATCTATTCCACACCATTTTCCACTGTGGGTAGATCCATTAATTTAGTTGCAACACTTACACTCATTTAATCTACCTTAACTTTCAAGGTCTACCCGCCTAGGTATAGCAGTGCCTAAAGTGCAGGGAGTCATTAACCCAATAGGTTAACTCCGTCGCGTTAGTTCAAAAATATTGCCAATCTGATCATAGAGTCTGGCATCCTCTTAGGATTTGCAACCTGTATTTTTGAGACCTAACAGGATGGAAGGCCCAAGCTCTGATATCCGATGATCAAAAGTTTCTAAGTGTAAGGTGGAGCTCAGGAGGTGGACTTTGTTTCTTCTTCCTTCCCTCCTCGAAGGATGAACACTGAAGGCTCAAGTCCCGATCTCTGCCAGGGTTAAACTTCCAAGGGTAAAATGTTAGAGCTCAGAGTTTTTGCCTTCCACCTTCTTCCTTCTACAAGTGATATGGCGGAAAGCCGGAGACTCAAACTTTGGAACTCCGATGGCTTTAGTTTTCATTGTGAAAGTCATGATTTGATGGCTCAGCGACCCTCCTAGTTGCCATCAATGCATTTTCAGAGCCCATTTTTGTGTGGCAGATGGTTTTCCTTCCTCCCCATGTCACTGTTCCTCATTTACATTGAATTTCATATGCAAAGGTATTGGCGAACCTCCTGATTTCATAGATTTCCTGGACAGAGCCATGTGGGCATGCTCCCAGGGATGCCAGTTTGAGTGATTGTAGCATGGGCGATGGTTCTTGCTTGTTGACCACTCTTCCTTCTTCCACTGCTGCTATAGTGAAGATGAAATGCTATATATGCATGTTTGAAAGATGTAAAAGGGGGTTGTTAGTTATTTTCTAGGCTGTTATGTTGGGCAAATTTCTTTGTTACTTCCAGACCTTGTAATGCACTTACATAATGATCAGATTTGATGTATTGTGCTCATTTTTGAGACTTTGGTGTCTCTGGTTCACCATTCAACTATGAATGTATGTGATTATTTTGTGTCTATTGCTCTGTAATAGGGTATTTACTCTTTGTAATGGTCATTTGGCCTTCATGATCAATATATCTATGATATTTTGCCTCTCTCACACTTTGTCTCTGTGTTTCATTTGAAGTTGTGATCTATTTTATGAGTAGAATGACTCCTTCATAGATTATAGTCTTCTATTCGAAGCCTTTGTCAAGGTTTTTAGGTCTTTGTGAGTTCTTTTAGGGAGTGAGATCATTGTTGTGTTGGTTCAGTTCAACTAATACACCTTATAACTCTGATGCATCACCTTTTCCTTTTTGTATCCCTTCTACCCCTTTTTCCCTGGCAAGTCTAGCATTAGAGTTAGTTAATTTCACTAGGCCTTAAGCTTAGAAAGAGGAACCAACCTTTTATGGAGGTCTGATCTCAAAATTGCAAGGTCCCACACCTTGAGATCATTCCCATTGTGTCATTAGAATGCTTGGAAGTCTCCAAGCAGGGTGCAATTCTAAGTGATAACAGTTTCTAGCATGCCTGGCGGGACACTTTTCTTAGAGTGAGAGATAGACTGAGAATTTGATGCCATTCTTGGTTCATTTGTTGCTATGAACATGTTCAATAGGCACCTGGTGACTCTACTAATCTAGTTCCTACATAACAATTCAACATTTCATGCCTAGAGTGCAGACAAGATCATCTTCTAGAGGTAATCCTCACTTTGTTGAACTTTCTTTTACTAAGTCTAGAAGAAGAAGTAGGTTATCCAAGTCCCTTGTGAGGGAAAATAGGAGTGCAGAATCATCTCCATCAAGAGCCCAGTCCACTCCTCCTCCAGCTAGATTTCAAGTTAGGTTTCAGTATTCTAGAAGAATCTTGCACATACCTAGAATCAAATTAAACATCCAAAATAGGGCAAGAAACCTCTCATTTGTTGCTTTTAATGGAGGTATCTCACTGGACCTAGCTCAATATGACAATATCCCCACTTCAACCTTAAAATCTATCCCATTTTTCACTGGTGAGAAATCCACTACCCCTGCCGAACACATTCAAGACATTGCCAGTGTCTGTTTTGTCCATAATGTCACTACTGACAATGTGGCTATAAGACTTCTAGCCTCTTCATTCAAAGGAAAGGCCCTACAATGGTATAGAGGTCTCCAAGCAAATTCCATCCATAACTAGGATGAGCTGGGCACTAAGTTGTCAACATTTTGAAGACAGAAGTGACCACTTGTCACTAATGGAGCAGTTAGCTACAATCAAGAGAGCTCCTCATGAATACATGGTAGACTTCAATTACCGATTCCAAAAAACATGGGATAGAATTCCCTTGCTGGTAAAGCCCTCTCCAAACACAGCATTCATCTATTACTTAAGGTCTTTGAATCCAGATATTGTTGTCATGATTCAGTCCATGGGAGGGACTGTATTGCCTGATGCCTATGACACAACAATAAGGGTAGAAAATTGCCTAATTCAAGCAAGGGAGATTGCTCCAAGGCCATCAATGCCTATATTTCTAGAGGCCCCTATTATTCAACCTGCTCTAGCTTCGATTCCTACAACGGTCACCCCTTTACCTTCTTCATCAACGTCCCCAAATGAATTGCATGAGGTCAAGACTCTATTGCAAAGCTTTAGCAATGAGTTGGTGGCACTAAAAAGGTAGAATGCACAACCTAGCTAGCCATATCTGTTGATAACTGAGAGGGGGGGGGTGAATCAGTTATCCTAATTATTTCCCTTATTGAACTTTCCTTTTAATTGATGCAGCATAGAATCAAACACAAAAACATTAATCATGAAATAAGAAACACATGACACAGTATTTTTGACGTGGAAACCCTGTTAAGGGAGAAAACCACGGGGTGATTAACCCAAAATTATTCTCTGTTAGAAGAATAGGAAATTACAAAAATGGCACTTGCCAATTAGGGCTCACTGCCCGAGCACACTGCTCACAAGAGGCCCACTGCCTACAAGAAGACACACTGTCTACAAAGTGATGAGAATCACAGTCTTGAACTGATTGGAAGCATCTGCATATGCTGGAGTTCAGTTCCGGTTAGGCTCAGTACACTGATCTGCTGCACTTCATCTTTCCTCTGTTCTTTATTCTGCTATCTTTCACATACCGGATCCTTTTTGCTACCTCTGCTCTTATCTGGACTTATTCGCATATATCTACACATCACCACACCCTTCACAACTAAATCCATCCTCTATGTATATCCGCATAAGTAATTTTATCACTTTTCTAGTCGGCATCCGGAACAGTCTAGTTTCTTACAAACTCTCATTCTGTCGGCTGAATCCTTCCTCACCAAGCAATGCGGATCAAGCATATACTTGTAGATATCATTAATCATGTCGGCCAAACATGATTCATGCCTTCACAACCTCTGTCATCAACAGTAACACATCCGGAAAGCAGTCTAATACTCTGCCAGTCAGTTCTTCCTCTGTTTTCACTGTCTCTCAGGAATCCGGTACTCAACCATTCATATCTTTTTCCTTGTCCATCACCGGAGGCTAAATCCTTGGAATATACCACTCAAGGTAGTCCTCTTGACTTCCCCAAATCCGCACTGCACCAAGACACTTCCTCTGAGAGATCCAGACCAATCTGTCGGACCTTGCCACATGCTCTGTTCTTCTTCACCGGACCACAACATTCTTTATTCTGACTTCCGGTAGAGTCACATCATGACTTGCGGATATGTGGGATGACCTTTGTTGCCATCAATGACAACAACCATGAATCCATATAGTGTCTCTTGCCAACAATCTCCCCCTTTGGCATTGATGGCAACACTTAGTGAAAAATGACTAAGTGTTTTCACTATGCTCCCCCTTTGCTGATGCTCTGTCTTTATATACAATTTCCGGAACTCCCCCTTAGTTGGATTCCTCATTTTTCACTGCTCCTCACTCCCCCTTTGACATCAATGGCAAAGGGTAGGGTCCGCACATCAAAATTTTCAAAAATTTTCTATATATAGCCGCACATTTACATACTCACATGTACTGAAGAATGTCTGCAAAGGATGTCTGCAATTGGATCATTTCTGTAGCCCAACTTTGCTTCATTCTATCCAAAATTGAAATGTGACCACTTAACAAAAATGCAAAAGCTTCTGCCCGCTTGAGATCTGTCGGATCTTTTGTTTGGGTGGTGGTCTGAGCATCACTGATGGCCTCATGCATAGTTTCCAACTTAGGGATTATAATCCTTCTAAGTTCTCCCATCCGGTTAGTGATGTTCTTTCTTTCCTTCTCAAGATTCTTTATTTCATTCAAGACTGCAATAGTCTGACATTCTTGATTTATTATAGAGGAAGAGAGAGGATCAAAACTTTGAGATAAGCTTTGTAGCTTATCCTGTTCCTCTTTTATTTTCTTGTCAAATGCTGCTGTTGCCTTTGACCAGGATATACAAAATTTATAGATGTCACCGCCATCCTTAAGAGCATTCTCTAAGCTCTTTATTCCAATGCTTACAATCTTCCTATCTTTAGAGATTAATTCTAATATTTCTGAAAATCTCTTATCCAAAAATTCCTTCTGGACCTTTTCTTCAGCTGATTTTTCTAGAGAATCAAAATGTGTATCAACACTGCTGACTAGGGTTTTTAGATTACCGGAAGTGGAGGCTGTCGGATCTATTTGGATTGATGGCATAATCTTTGCAAGTACTCCGGAAGCAGCCTCTATCAACTCACAGTCTTCCATATGAGACTTCAGGAGCTTTTCATTTGCCTTGGCATTTGCAAATGAAGCTATCTTCATTGTTTGTACCGGAGAGAGAGAGTCAAAGTCGAATGGGCCTTTTAGAAGCTCCGGTTCATCAATCTCTAAAGTTTCTTTGCTCAAAAATTGTTGAACAGTTTGTGCAGTGTCTCTTGCCGGAGACAGATGTTTCTTTTCTTCTGCAGTCTTGGAGCTGTCAACCTCTTTGTCTTTCACCACTGCTTCCTTCTCCTGTAATTGCTCTTCTTCTTTGGATCCGGAGACTGTAGGGGAAACCGGAGGAGAGATGCTAGCTTGTTCATGGGCCACTTCTTCTGGAGCAGAGGGTCCCAAGTCCTCAGCTGTTTCTGTACCTAAGTCCTCTACAACAGGAAGATTGAACCTTTTGAAGGCCTTCCGGAGGATCTCTTCTGTTTCTTGGGCCACTTTTTCAGTCTCACCAAGCATGAGTTGATTCATCCTGGCTTTGCTTCTGAACTCATCTTTGCAGTCCTTGAAGATAATGTTCATTGTCGTGGGATCAATTTGAGGATATAGCTGAATAGCTATCTGCTCCCGGATCTCAAGATCTTTAGCATGAGCATTATTCTTTCTTACTTCCAATTCCTTTTCTAGGCTTTTAGGAATAAGAGATATTATTTCAATGAAAGCCTTATTATATATGTTAAGATATTTAACTGTGGCCTCCTGCAGAGTCTTTTGGTCGGCCTCACTGAAGTCATCATAAGATTCAGTCATTGGTTGAAGGTTTCCATCCACCGTGACCGACTTGATTATGCTCTCTAGAGACAGAGTGGGCTTTTCAACAGATACCTCTGCCATTTCATCCTTGTCTTGGCCTGTGGAGGGCTTACCGGATCCTTTCTTCTTCTATTTCTTTATTTCTTTTACTCCCTCATCTGACTCTGTTTCCTCTTCATCCTTTTGGCTTCCATAAGCCCTTGTGGCTTTTGTCTTGGATCTCTTACCGGATGCCTGGACTTCCGATTTTGAACTTTTGGTTGTGGGAGGTGTAGATCTCTTTGATGATCTGGTCCGGGTGGGAGCTTCAACCGGAGCACTTTCTTTACTTTTCTCTTCTTCCTCGGCCTTCCTCCTCTTTTCCCGGCTGGCATCAAGTGCCTCCTTTGAGATGCCTAGGCCTTGAGCAATGTGCTCTACTTCTTTTCTCACCTTTCTTTTAATCTCAGGTTCCCTGAGTTCTACATGTATTTTTACACTCAGCTCCTCAAAGGTTCCAAACCTTTCTGCCTTAGGATCTTTGGGCTGACTTAGCATGTGTTGAACATGCAGCTCCACTATCTGTTCATCCACTTCATACCCCATGGGCATGATCCAGACAGTCCTTGGTTCTACTGCCTCCATTAGGCACTGATCAGTGTCAACCATAAAGCACACTGAGTCTTTGTATTTTTCAACAAGAGACTGGGGAATTCTCTCTCTTGCTTGCATCATGCTCTGAAAGTTTTTGAAGTATCCCCATAGAGCTGTATTTCTCGCTTTTGCATCCCTAAGTCCATGCAAATAGTCTCTTATCTGGACTGCAACAGGTTTGTCATTCTGCCATACCCATCCACTTGTTCTGGGTAGCTCATTCATGAAGTAGAAGAATAGACATACAATAAGAGTACCATACTTAAAGGAATTCTTCTTATCCTTCTTGATTTTCTGTATATTTTCCATTAATTGGCTTAGCAGTAGTTCGCAGAGATCATATTCTGCATTCTTTCTTAGCATTTCATAGGCAGTGTATACTGCAGTTCCGGATACAGAATTCTCCCTGCTGGAGTGATAGATCTTGTATCCTATTATCATTGATGCATATTTGATATCCGGATCCGAAATATCTTCAATGGTCATTGCCCTCTTATCAAATTTTGATCCGGTGGCCTCAGTTACAATGTTGTTCTTGACAGATTTGAGGATAGGTACCCCTCCGGAAGAGTATAGACCAGTTACTGCTCTAATTGCCTCTTTTGTGATCTTGCAGGGTCTATCTAGCCATAGAAAGTTGTCATGCATCCTGCTCAGTACATACCGGACCCATTCATCTTCTTCAAAGCAGGGGAAATGAATAAATTGCTCAAATTGTTTCTTCTGGATATCCTTATACTCTGGTTTAAGCTCAAAAGCATTGTCTATCAGTTGCTTGTGATAGAGGTCTCTTAATTTGAATTCCCCAAATTCCTCAATGCTTGCATGTATGTAAACCCTAATGTCTTCGGTATGTAAAACTCCGTGAGGAACACTAGAGAAGGCTCCTAGTGGATCTACCTCCAATGATTTGTAGGGATGTTTCTTGAATGAGGGGCGAGGTCTATCAGAGATCTTAACTATGTTTGGAGTAGCCATTCTTCAAAGATTTGTAGTGAGGTAATGAAACACGGAGAATACCTTATGCGCCTTTGGTTTGCACGGAGTGGTTGGATTGATTTCTTTATGCAATAACTTCGGCAGGAGATCCTTGGTGTGCTTGATGAACCTTGTTGCAGAGCTCCACTTTTCGCTTCTTCTCGAGTGCAGAATGAGCAAATGACCTTTGAGAAATCCCTTAAATTACTCCGCAAACCCTAATATCTGTCTGCAATAAATGCTTCACCTACATCATTCCGGTTTGCCTTGTCTGGATAGTTTGGAGTATCCCGGATTAGTCCTGATCTGTGGATATCATCCGGATCTTTCAATCATGAATAAATCGAGGTAACATATTACAAGAACATCCCAAACACTCTGTCCAATCCGCAGAACAAGATAGTGCATTTCCGGATCTTTCCGGACCTTTTTGTAATCCTTTATCATACCGGAGCATCTCCCTGAACAGGTCTTATTTGATCGATCACAGCTTCTTCATAACTCCATGCGGACCTCTGAAAACTTGACTGAAGTATCTCAAGACTCATATCTACAAACCCTTTGATCCGCATCTTGTGCCACATCCGGCACCACTTGTTTGGCTAGGGGAACAAGATTTTCCTTGAGTCTCCCCCTGAGCCTGAGCTCACTTTTTAATTTCCGGAAGAAATATCAGCACCAGAGTCTGGTGCGGATCCAACCTCTACATTCTCTAAACTTTTCTTCACCCAAATCTTGCTCATCTGATTCCTAACCTCATCCGCATTCATCTTTTGTTTACCCTTGTCTTGATTCTGATTATACACCGGACCTCTTTTGTCCTGATTCTTGTTTCTGCAGACTTTAGCATTATGACCGGACCTATTGCAGATTTGGCAAATAACATTTCTTTGCATATTTGACTGATATCCTCTTGATCTGCATTGATTAGCCATATGACCTACTCTATTGCATGTGAAGCATCTACCTTTGAATGATTTGTTTACTTGCATAATTCTGCATTCATGGGATTTGTGTCCATACCTTTTGTAGTTGAAGCACTGTCCGGAGAAGGATGAATTAATCTGATTCATTCTCATTCTGCACTGATTAGCTTTGTGACCAAAGTGGTTGCAGCTGTGGCAGTATCCATTGAAGGATGGATATCTTTGAGCATTTGGCTGTCTTACCGAAGGTCTTCTAGGCCTGCTCCTTGGATTTTCTGATCCAAGATTCTTCTGACCGGATCCGGAGCTTTCTCCTTTCTCATATCCCAAACCATACTTGTCATCTGTCCTCTTTTGACTTCCAAGAAGAACTTCAAGTTGAGCAGAACTTATCTTGAATTTCTCTTTATATTCATTTGCTGTTTGAAGGTCTCTTTTGAGAGAGGCAATTTGATCCTCAAGTTTTCCTTCATTATCTTTGGCATCTTCAAGATCAGATTCAAGATGTCTGATAATCCTGTCCATCTGGTGGCATTCTTCTGATTTTTCTGTAAGAGATTGTCTTAGATTGTCTTCAGCCTTTTTTTTTTCTTCAATCTCTTGAGTAAACTTTATAGTTCCTGATTCCATTTCATGTCTTAACATAATGACTTCTTTTGATAACTTTTCACATAACTTGGTTTGCTCAGTCAATTCTTCATTTGTATTGCTTTCTTCACTTTGTCTTGCCAACTGTTGAAGCAGCTCCTTTCTCTTTTTCATAGAGAGACTTAATTTGTCTTTTAATTCTCTCATGAATTCATCAGCCTGTTTGAGTCTTTCCTTTAATTCACTGACTTCAGAATTTGACTGTTCAAGATCCTCAAGAGCAGTCTTGAGTTGCTCCCTTAAACCATATGCATCCATTTGAAATCCCAGATCTTCCTCAAGCTGTTAGGCTCTATTAGGAGGAACTTGGCTCTGATACCAATTGTTGATAACTGAGAGGGGGGGGTGAATCAGTTATCCTAATTATTTCCCTTATTGAACTTTCCTTTTAATTGATGCAGCATAGAATCAAACACAAAAACATTAATCATGAAATAAGAAACACATGACACAGTATTTTTGACGTGGAAACCCTGTTAAGGGAGAAAACCACGGGGTGATTAACCCAAAATTATTCTCTGTTAGAAGAATAGGAAATTACAAAAATGGCACTTGCCAATTAGGGCTCACTGCCCGAGCACACTGCTCACAAGAGGCCCACTGCCTACAAGAAGACACACTGTCTACAAAGTGATGAGAATCACAGTCTTGAACTGATTGGAAGCATCTGCATATGCTGGAGTTCAGTTCCGGTTAGGCTCAGTACACTGATCTGCTGCACTTCATCTTTCCTCTGTTCTTTATTCTGCTATCTTTCACATACCGGATCCTTTTTGCTACCTCTGCTCTTATCTAGACTTATTCGCATATATCTACACATCACCACACCCTTCACAACTAAATCCATCCTCTATGTATATCCGCATAAGTAATTTCATCACTTTTCTAGTCGGCATCCGGAACAGTCTAGTTTCTTACAAACTCTCATTCTGTCGGCTGAATCCTTCCTCACCAAGCAATGCGGATCAAGCATATACTTGTAGATATCATTAATCATGTCGGCCAAACATGATTCATGCCTTCACAACCTCTGTCATCAACAGTAACACATCCGGAAAGCAGTCTGATACTCTGCCAGTCAGTTCTTCCTCTGTTTTCACTGTCTCTCAGGAATCCGGTACTCAACCATTCATATCTTTTTCCTTGTCCATCACCGGAGGCTAAATCCTTGGAATATACCACTCAAGGTAGTCCTCTTGACTTCCCCAAATCCGCACTGCACCAAGACACTTCCTCTGAGAGATCCGGATCAATCTGTCGGACCTTGCCACATGCTCTGTTCTTCTTCACCGGACCACAACATTCTTTATTCTGACTTCCGGTAGAGTCACATCATGACTTGCGGATATGTGGGATGACCTTTGTTGCCATCAATGACAACAACCATGAATCCATATAGTGTCTCTTGCCAACAATATCAACCCTCGAACTAGATATATTAGCCATTCAATCAGGGTTATCAACAAAACATGCCACCATACCAAGGTAATATGCAAAGGCAAGGGAAACCTAGTTATATTAGACTGTTAAATGCTATCCATCCTAATGTTGCTAGCACCTCTGGACCCCTTGTGCCAATTCAAAACAACTTGGCCCAAGACAGTGACTGGTGTTATCCTTGCAGTCAACCACACGACCAAAATTTGTGCCAAAGTGGATAGTTTAGTCATGATTTGACAGTGTAAGAACAACCAACGAATTCAAAATAACAAGTTAACAGCAATTAGGGAACGGTCGGAGGCCAAGAACAAATGCAAATTGATTCTACCTTGGTGAATTGGACCCCTGATGACTATTGTGGTGTTAATCAAGGTGCTGGTCCAATAGCATTCAATACAAGGGCAAAGAGAAGAGCTACTAAAGATACATCAGTGCCTCTAGTTGGTCATATGCCTACACCCAATGTGTCTCTAGTAGTTGCAACAAAAGAGAAGGTACCTAAGGCTCCTTCAAGGTAGGCAAATCAAACTGTTGGCAGGTTAGATTTAGTGCCAACAGTGCAATTGCAATCTAATCAACATTCTAAAAGTGATCCAATTGTCACTAAAACATCATAAAACGGCAGTCAAATACCCTTTAGCATAGTGGATTAGATGAAGAAGACAAATCTAAGTGTCACTATGTGAGATGCATTATTAATCCCAACTCAAAGAGATTTACTTCAGGAAGCCCTAATAAGCTTCAGTCAACCTGCTGTAGAGACAACAAAAGAAAAGATAATTACCCTAGCAAACCTATGCCAACCCAAAGAGGAGGAAACAAGCACAAGCAAAACCAGTAAGCCCTCCATTTTATGTTTCCTTAATCATAGGTGATAAATTGTTACATAACTGTATGATAGATTCTGGGGCGAGTACCTCTGTCATGCCTAAAAATATTGCTGATAGGTTGGGTATAAAGTATGATCCTGTGAATAAGGGGGTAGTGAAATTAGATAGTACTGTTGTTAAGACAGTAGGTGTCATTAAGGGTTTGGAACTCACTTTGCTTGCATGCCCTAGCTACTCCATTTCACAAGATATCTCAATCATAGACCTCCCTGCATACTTTGGCATATGCTTATCTAGGAATTTCACTGCTAAAATAGGTGGGTATTTATCTTCTGATTGGTCCCACATGTTATTTAGAACTAGATATGGCACCAAAGTAACTATTAGGGCTGAGCCTATTGCAAATGATTATATAGAGCCCTACTCTCCCAACCCAAACAACATGAATTGCACAATCCATGAGTTAGAGGAGGATGACAACAATAGGCATGAGGCTGCAACACCCGTGGAGAAGATCCCTGATATCCTGCTAGATGAGTGGGCTAATTGCTTTCAGTTTGAGACTCCTAATCACATAGAGAATACATGGCTGGGTACTTATTGTATCCATGAAGAGGATACCATCATACCCAATATTTAAAAAGGAAAAATCAAACCCAAGTGGGATATGGCAGATGTATTTTGATGGCTCCAGAAGCAAAAATGGAGTAGCTGCTGGGGTTGTACTGATTGCACCCCAAAAGGAAAGTTATATCTCTTCATTCAGATTGCACTTTAACTATACTAACAATGTAGTTGAGTATGAAGCCTTGATTCAGGGCATACAACTAGCACAAAAAAGAGGAATAAAAGTTTTACAAGCATTTGGTGACAGTGAACTTGTTGTCCACCAAATCAGATCACAAAGTGCCTCAAAGAATGACTTACTCAAGTCATATAAGCACAGAGTCTAGGACCTAATTGAAGACTTTGATGCCTTCAATATTCAGGCAGTGCCCAAACAAAAGAACAAAGATGCTAATAGATTAGCTACAACTGGTGCTCAATTTGACATCCGTCAGAATGTCAAATAGAATTCAGATCAGCATGTGAGGATAGTTATTAGATCTGTTGTGCTTGGTAATGTGATAAGCTATCAAGTATTTGAAAATGACCACCAAATTGTGAATTTTTTGCAAGATGAGGCAAAGTTTGCTGCCAAAAATCAGTCAGTATTGCAAGAGAAATTTGGTGACCAGGTGATCCATCTAAAGACCAATAAGTTACCTAGAGGGTCGGTCACCTTAGAAAGCATATTTGGTACTGATGATCAACCTAAGAAGGAGAAAATGAACATGACAGTCAGAAAAGAGGACTATGAAGAGGTGGAGATTGCACAGGGTTGATTTCTAAAACATGGCAAGGTATGTGATCAAGCTGAGAGGCAAGGTTTTATTGAACTTTGTAATGAATTTAATGATTTAATAGCTTGGGATTACAGGGATTTGAAATGCTTTGACCCTGGATTAATCCAACATACCATTGATTTAGACCCTAATGCAAAGCTTGTCCGATAGACACAAAGGCCAATCAATCCCAAAATTGAGCCATTAATGAGAAAAGAGCTATCCAAGCTTATAGAGGCTAAAATCATTTATCCCATTAAACATCCCTCTTGGGTGGCTAACTTAGTTCTAGTTAGGAAGAGGAATGGGTAAATCAGATTGTGTGTGGCCTTTAGAGACTTGATTAGGGTCTCCCTTAAAGACCACTATCCCCTTCCTTCCATGGAGGAGATTTTGCAAACAGTAGCGGGCGCTAAAAGATTTTCACTCCTAGATGGCTATTCAGGCTACAATCAAATTCTTGTAAAAGAATTAGACTAGTATAAAACAACCTTTACCACCAAGTGGGGTACTTTATCTTACCACAAAATGCCTTTTGGATTGACAAATGTTGGGGCAAATTTTCAGAGAGTAATGGATTGGCCTTCAAAGGCCTAATCAATGATATTTTTTTAGTGTATCTTGATGATCGAACTATGTATTCCAAGCATGCAACTGACCGCTTGGGTCATTGAAGAAAAGCCTTTGAAAGATGCAGAGAGTATGGCATATCATTGAATCCAAAAAAGTGTGTATTTGTTGTCCCATAAGGCAAATTGCTGGGACATGTGGTTTCCAAGGATGGGTTGGCCATTGATCTTGAAAGAACAAGTGCCATTTTAGCTCTTCCTCTCCCCATTTATACGAAAGGTTTGCAGAGCTTTTTGGGAAAGATCAACTTTGTGAGTAGGTTCATACCTAATTTTGCTTCAATAGAAAAACCCCTCACAACTATGCTTAAGAAGATTCTGCTACCTTCACATGGTCAAAGGAAGGCAGAGAAAATTTTGTAGCTGTCAAGCAAGCCATTGCACAAGATCCTACACTAATAAACCCTAATTATGATAAGGATTTTATCCTTTATGTCTTTGGAGGAAAGGAAGATATATCAATAGTTTTAACGCAACAGAACAAGGAAAAACTAGAGCATCCAATTGCTTTCTTCAGCCAACCTCTCAAAGAATATGAACTAAATTATGATTTTGTTGAGAAGCAGGTGTTTACTATGGTGAAATCACTAAAAAATTTCAGACATATGCTTTCAAACAACAAAATACAATTGATGGTGAACCACCCTGGCGTGAAAGAGTTCCTCTTGAGTAGGGATGTCAATGAAAAGAGAGATGGGTGGATAACTAAAGTAATGGAGTATGATGTCAACATCAACATCACTAAGTTGGTGTGTGGCAAAGGCCTATGTGAGCAGATGGTTGTAGATCAAGAAATCAGAAGTGATGTTGTATGCATCCAAGGGCAGATGCAACCAACTGACTCCCACACTCCAACTGACTGGTATCATGACATGGTCACATTCCTATAGTCAGGTAGATGCCCATATGGATTGAATCAGACCAAAAGAAGGTATTTCAGGCTCCAATCCATTCCCTACATTCTTATTGATGGTAGCTTATTTAGAAAAGACATCCATGGAGTTCTTCTTAGGTACATTACTTAAGATCAGACCTCTAAGGTCTTAGAAGAACTTCATAATGGCCCTGTTGGTGGCCATTATTGTCCAAGGATGACTTCAATCAAGATCATGAGAGTTGGTTATTATTGGCCTAGTTTATTCAGTGATGCACATAGATGGATAAGCAAATGCAAAGGGTGTGCATTATTCACTAGAAAGCAGAGACTGGTAGCTCTTCCTCTTCAACCAATTCAAATAGATTAGCCATTTGCTCAATGGGGTTTAGACTTCATTGGAGTAATCAATCCACTTTCTATTGTTGGCCATAAGTGGATTCTAACAACCACTAATTATTTTACAAGATGGCTAGAGGCAGTTGCATTAAGGGATGCCACAAAGGCATCCATTGTTGACTTCCTTGAGGGTATAGCTACAAGGTTTGGTGTGCCATCCACCATCATCTCTGAAAATGCCAAGTCCTTTGTGGGTACAAAAGTTAGTGAATGGGCATTGAACTATGGGGTTTACTTGAAGACATCATTCAATTACTATCCTTAGGGAAATGGCTTGGCTGAGTCCACCAATAAAAACTTGATTAGAATCATCAAAAGGATGGTGGAGGATAACCAAAGAACCTAACACTCTAGGTTAAAGAGCTTTTTGGGCTAACAAAATTACTCCCAAAAGAGCCATAGGCAATTCCCCTTTCATGCTTGTTCATGGAAGTGAAGAAAGGGTTCCATTATCATTAGAATTGCCTTCTCTTAAGTTGGCACAACAACTAGAACTTATGGAAAATGGTGCAATGACAATTAGACTTGCAGAACTGATGGAACTTGAAGAACAGAGGGATGCTGCTATGAAGACCCTTGAAGCCCATCAAGATCAAGTCAAGAAGACCTTTGATAGAAAATCCACTGGCAGAATATTTAGTGAAGGAGAATAGTGTTGAAATGGGATGCAGATAGGGCCAAAGCTGGAAGACATTCAAAGTTTGATGCCATGTGGAGTGGCCCTTATATTATTACCAATTGCAAGAAGGCCAATGCATTTCAACTTTCCAGGATGAATGGAGAGGTTATGCCCATCCCAGTCAATGGGATTCATCTCAAACCTTGCTTTTAGTATGGTTGTGAGACCTTGTAAATAGGTTAGATGTTTGCTTTCAATAAGTGCCCTTACACTCTGCTGCAATCTCATTAGGAGAATGCAGGCTTGGTTTGTTTTGTTTTGTTCCTAGAGGCATGCTCAGTTATATTGACCAACCCTATTCTTGTTGTTGTGCCCTTTGACTCTGTACCCAATGGATTGATAAGACCCCTGGATCCTAGTGTTTAGGTAGGCAAACACCCTTGCAAAGTCACCAAAATGTTATCCTATTTTCCCCCTTGGTCAAATAGTGTAAGATCCATGGGAGTTCTCCTTGTGTCTTTTTGCCTTGTCAGGATGTCGAAGTTCGGGCGTCACCTCTTCACCGTTGTCAAGCCCAAGGTCCTGAGCTCCACCTTGTTCTTTGCAATTTTCTCTAAGTGTTCAATGTTCATCAGAGGTTGGAGTTCAGACCTTCCCTCTTATCCCTTCCTCTTTGGAAGGAGGAAGGTGGAAGGCCTGATAGCCAAACTCTGACTCTCCCCTTTGCAAAATTATTCAAGTATGGAGGCTTTGTAGGACATCGGAGGTTAGAGCTCCACTCTTCTACGTTCTTCTTTGAAAGGTGAAAAGCTTGGGGCCCGAGTTTCGATCCTTTTTCTTCGTAAATTTGGCTAAGTGTGGATTGGTTGTTGGACTTTAGATTTTCGTTCTTCTTCCTTCTCACTGAGGGAGGAAGGATAGAAGGCCCAAGATTTGATCTTCGATGATCAAAAGTTTCTAAGTGTAAGGTGGAGCTTAGGGGGCAGACTTTCTTCTTCCTTCCCTCCTAGAAGGCTGAATACCGAAGGCCTGAGGCCTGATCTCTGCTAGGGTAAAATGTCAGATCTCAGAGTTTTCACCTTCCACCTTCTTCCTTTCGCAAGTGATAAGGCGGAAGGCTAGAGCCCTGAACTCTAAAACTCTAACGGCTTCAATTTTCATTGTGCAAGACACAAGTTGATGGCTCAACGACCCTCCTGGTTGCCATTAATACATTTTAAGAGCCTAGTTTTGTGTGGCAAAAGGTTTTCCTGCCTCCTCATGTCACTATTCCTCATTTGCATTGAATTTCATATGCAAAGGCATGGGCAAACCTCCTAATTTCATGGATTTCCTGGGCAGAGCCATGTGGGTGTCCTCCTAGGGACACCCGTTTGAGTTATTGCAACATGGGTGACGATTCTTGCTTTTGACCACTCTTCCTTCTTCAATTATTGCTACAGTGAAGATGAAATGCTATATGAGCATGTTTGAAAGATGTAAAAGGGAGTTGTTAGTTGTTTTCTGGGCTGTTATGCTGGGCAAATTTCTTTGTTACTTCTAGACCTTGTAATGCACTTACGGAATGGCCAGATTTGATGTATTGTGCTCATTTTCGAGCCTTTGGTGTCTTTCGTTCACCATTCAACTATGAATGTATGTGATTATTTTGTGTCTATTGCTTTGTAACAGGGTATTTACTCTTTGTAATGTTCATTTGACCTTCATGATCAATATAATCTCTTGGACTTTGTCTTTGTGTTTCAGTTGAAGTTGTGATCTATTTTGTGAGTAGAACGATTCCTTCATAGATTATAGTCTTCTATTTGAATCCTCTGCCGAGGTTTTTAGGTCTGTGTGAGTTCTTTTAGGGAGTGAGATCATTGTTGTGTTGGTTTAGTTCAACTAATACACCTTATAACTCTGGTGCATCACCTTTTTCTTTTTGTATCCCTTCTACCCCCTTTTCCCTGGCAAGTCTAACATTAGAGTTATTTTATTTCTCTAAGCCTTAAGCTTAGAAAGAGGAGCCAACCTTCTATGGAGGTCTAATCTCAAAATTGCAAGGTCCCACACCTTGAGATCATTCCCATTGTGTCATTAGAATGCTTGGAAGTCTCCAAGCAAGGTGCAATTCTAAGTGATAACAGTTATATGGTTGAAAACTCATACAATGTTGTCTGCTACAAGTGCAACAACTTTGGGCATAAAGCAAGATTCTGCAAGAGTAGTTATGTGAAACCACCTGTTCGACACAAGAAGATAGAGGAAACTGTGACTCAACAAAAGATAGAAATGACAAAGATATGGAGAAAGAAGCCAGGACAAGATAATGAGAAGAAAGAAGAACCTAAGCTTCTGCCTCAGGCAAAAGACTTCACCGTTGATTAAGAGAAGGCATAGGGTCAGGGGGAGCTAACCATTGTATATCTATTCTTTCCCTTGAATATTTGTGGCTTCTACAAATGGAAGTTAGGCATACAGATGAGTTGGCATGAGATTGATAGATGAGTTTGTTGACAAGGCAAGATAGTTTCATTTCCCCAAATTTCTAGAACAAAATCACAAGATGCGGAGGATTGCAGAATGGTTTTGGGTCTCTATGGATTTACAAAGCACTTCAACAACAGTTTACCTAACCAGATAAAGGTGCATTAATGTGGAAAGTTAGGGAAGATGTAAGCTACTTATGCTTCATTTGCCCAATCTAACCTGATTAGAAACCAAAGCATTTGCATCCAGAGCTGAGAAGAGAAGAAGACATTCAACATATTTGGCAAATTTGAGAGGAAAAGAGCTAAAGGTGAAACCCTAGTGACATAGCACAAAGGTATTTCTCAGAACTATTATTTCACTGAACCCTATTTCCTGAATTTAGAGAAAATTGAAATGGCGACTCCTCAATTGGTGGATGTTACTAAGAAACCAAGGCTAAAGTATAAGAAATTTCCTTACAAAGCCATGGAGGTTGACAAAGAAGGGGTGTTTTCCAATGTTCCGACATATGTTGTGTACATAGAAGATGTGAGGTTTTACATTCACTCCAAGCTAGATGAAATCAATTATGTGAAGTTTGAAGTGTTGAGGGATACCCTCCTGGATGAGGACAACTACAAACTAGAATATACTAATGTGGGAGCCAAACAACTGGATATATGGAGGTATACCCTGAGTTTTGCGATGAGCATGAATGGGTGAGGTATATATTGAGTAGAATTCATGATGAATTTATGTATCTTGATAAGCCCTATAGGATCACTAAGGATGCAATCAGGGCAGTTACTAGTTTGAGTTCAACTAAACTAGTTTCGGTGATAAAATCCATCAAAAATGAGAAGGTCGTCGAGTTAATAGGTGCCAAATTTGACAAGAGGACCCTGAGTGTGAATCACATAACATATCTAAGGGTTCGGTATGCTTCTATAGGCATTGCATATAAAGTATACTTCACAAATAGAGAGGGATCCACCACTGGTATAACAATTCACACTGCTTACCAAATGGTAAAGGAAAAGACTTTTACCTCTGTGAGGTCATGAGAGAGCAATTGCTGGAGAACTTGTAGAGGAAAAAAGAAACAGGATACAATTTTAGGTATGGTACACTTATCATCTACCTTGAATTTTATTTCTTGAATGAATTACCTGGTTTTAAGGGAAAAGTCTAGCAACAACATATTCTTGTTGCTGCTCAAATCAAAAACCATTTGAGAGGCTTTGGAGAGGCAAAGAATTGTAATACAATGTATTGGGGCTTCTTCAAAACCCTACAATCTGATATGCAAGCAAGGGACATAGTCCCATCTAGCATTGTATGGAAATATAGAGATCAAATCACCTTTCACCTATATGGAAGCAATTGAGCCCAGGACTGCATGGATTCCAAGGTTGCCTTATGAGGTCTTTGCAGAGGAGATAAAGACCTATGCGGATATTTTTCTTAGTAAACCTAAAGACACAACTATAGAGAGATTTGGTACCTATGATGAAATAATAAATAAGAAGAATAAAAGAAGTGTGGAGGAGCAGTTTGAGAAAAAACAAAGAAGAATTTTGTAAAAAATGGGGTATTCCATCAAAACCTACACTAGAAGCCCCTGCAAAAGATCCTCAACCTAATCCTATTAATCTGCCAGCAGCCCAAGGGCCAAGAAGGGCCAGTAGGTCCACATTTGTTGCTACAAATGCTCTGTACCCCTTCGGATCAGCACAAAAAGTATCCACTAAAATAAGAGTAGCGTCTGAAACATTGGCATAGATGAAGACTGTAGAGAAGAAGCATGCCAAACCAAAACAAGCTGCTAAAAGAAAGAAGACTCCAGTAGTGGAGGTTGAAGAGAAAGAAGAAGGAGAGGAAGAACCTCTCAACCAAATAAGAAAGAAAAGAAATCTAAGCAAACACCTCTAGTGGTGCCTCAACATGAGCTTCTACAGTTAGATGCAATCTTCAATGCAATTGTGCATTATGGTATTCTGAAAGAAACAACAGAACTACATCCAGATATGCATCCTGTAGACCAGAGCACCATAGAAAAGGTTGTAGTGATGTATATGCTCAATTACAATGTGGCTTTGAGTGACATTATTGAAAAGGTTCCGAAGAGCCTAGCTCAAGCTCTAAGTCAGAGAAGAGAAAGAGCCATAGAAATGGATGATGAGCTAAGACAACAAGCTCTTGATAAGGCTGGAACTACTGTCTCTCAAGAAGAAAAAGATAAACTTTCTCAAATGCAGGCTCAGGAGTTAAGGACAAAGCATAGGGTAGAGACCCTCATGAGCATGGAGGAAGATGATAGAGATAAAATTCAAAAAGACACTAAAGAGGTGATAAGGAAAATTCTTGAAGGAGTGAAAGTAATTGATAATGTGGAGCAACCACAAGTGTCTCCACTGCACAACACTAGTTCTCCACCTCACATTGCAGTATCTCCTCTGCATAACATAAATTAGCAAAATCCACAAGAGGAGTAAGAGGAGTAAGTAGCACAAGGTGAACGAAATGCATCTTTTGATCATAACATTGTGCAAGATAATCCTCCTTTGAAGAATATAGAGCAGCAGGGTAACCCTGATCAGTAAGAGGAGAAGGAAAATGTTGATGCAAGGGAAAGTTTAGAAAAAGCACAAGATACATCTTCCTCCTCCTCTCCGGTAGACTCAATCAAGGAGTTTTTGGATCAAAAAATGCAAATCCATCCAATGGTTACTCTACAACTTTTACAGTTGACATTTTTTGATGGACAAGTTAACATGTCTAGTATATCTCCTCTCCACAAGTTGCAACTTGGAGATATATTGAAATCCTCAACAAGACAAGTGATTTTACAAGTTGAAGGAGTTGAGCTATTAGAAGAGGCAATTAAAATAATTCAGGAGGAATTTTCCTGAGGAAAAAAGAGACCCATCTTTGCCTTTTACATAGCAAATGAAGCTTCTACTAGAATCTTTCAAAGCACACTCTTCCTATTTAAAGAAGCAAGTAGAGCAAAAGATTACTGAGCAGATAAATAATAAAAGATTGGTTGATGCCTCTGGGAGATGTGCTAATGCACATAATAAAATTTAGGAAAATGTAAAAAGCATTCAAAAATGTCTGGAGGATGCTAAAGTATTGTATCAATTTTATTTGAATTGGCCAGCAACAACAAAGAACATAAAGGATCGAATTGACTCTATTGAGTCACAATTAACTCAAGCAGCCAAAGTATATGATCCATTGAAGGATAAATATGGTGCTACTAGGCACAAATAGAAACACTACATTCTTAGCTGAAGCAACTTCTATAATAGAGGGGCAAATAAAAAGTGAGATTGGTCAACTAAGGGAAGTGGTGATTATGAGATTAGTATCCTTAACTGGCAATTTGTTAGAGGTAGAAAATGTTGCACAAAAAGTAAAGGTGCCAGCTACTTTGGAAGAAGCAGAAGACTTGTATATTCAGCTTGAGAACTAATTATCCATTCTATCTTCTATGAAAAAGAACTGGGATACAACTCTTGCCCAGTTGAAGGTAATATATAATAATGTTCTACCTTCTAAGTAAAAAGAAGCATTGATGAAGGTAAGACAAATTTTGATGATTGTATAGATATACAAAGAATGAGATAAGAATACATAGTGCTATTTTGAGTTGAACAAGGCACTATGTATATATTGACTATGAATACGATAAGAAAGTTGGAGAACAAGTTTTGAGTGATAGAGGCTACTTCTCAGGGGGAGCTAACTAATATATGATGATAAGGATTGTTTAGACAGGGGGAGCCTATATGTTTTTACCAGGATAGAGGAAGACCACTTGCCCTTTGACCTTGATGTCAAAGGGGGAGAGATTGTATATCAGGTTGTGTTGCCATTAATGACAAAGGGGGTGATTGTTGCATATGTTGTCATTGATGTCAACAAGTTATGATATGGAAGGCATACTGTTGCATGTGATGTCAAAGGAGCAAGTCAAAGGAGAGATGAGATCAGTATCATCTGTACATAGTTGTACCGATAGATAAGAGGAGCAGTGGTGGTGTAAGATAAGGAATAAGTTAAAGGATCAATATTATATGTACACAATCATACCTTATCTTCTGAAGTTCATGTGTAAGTTCTTGTTATCAATATCTTTGATGAGTTTTGTGGATAATGAATGCCATGGAAGTTATGCTAGTTGAATCTTTGTTGTATTTGGATGATATGAATTCATACTGTTTGGCACTGGATGAAGAAGGTTGCAGAAAGTTAGAAAATTTTTCTAAGTGTTTGTTCAGTCAGGAAAGGTGTCATAGGCTTAGAAGAATGTACCGCATATCTCTGCATTTGAAGATTTGGCCTTGCGGTTTGGAAGATAGGCAGACACAGGTGTGAAGAATGTATATTCCAAATTTCAAAGTATGAAAGTTACCACAAAGTGTTGTAGAGTTAACAAAGTAAAGGTAATGTTGAAACAAAGTAGTTCTAGTCATAAAGGTTCAGATGATTGCTCTGCACTTCTCCGCAGATGAAGATATGACATTGTGGTTTGAAGGACAGGTGGATAAAAGTGCAAGGTATGCATATTTTAAGTTTCTAGTGATAATATATACAACAAAAGTTTCTCCAGGGTTAGTTGTGTGAAGACATGTCTAGTTGTTGGTTAAGGTAAGTAGAGGGAGATAGTTAAAGCCACCGCATTTCACCACACATTAGTATTTGTCTTAGCTGATGGAAAGACAAGCTCACTTGGTCAATTGGATTGCTCAATTCAAGTTTCATTTGTCTTTGTTTACTGCAAGTATGACTTTTCATGGTTTTACATCAAGACTGTGTAAGAAGAGTGTGTTAAGGATACCGACATCAGAGTTCAAGTGTTTACACCAATATGAAATAGATTGAAATGGTAAAAGGAGTGTATAGGGATGATTTTCAAATCATATAATGCTTATTATGTGGTCTACATGATATACTCTTATCTCCTCTGGTACCTCTTTAGGTCTGGAGCTAATGAATAGAAGGTTAAGTGTATGCTAGGCCAACTTGTTGTATGCTGATGATTATGCCATGTGTTTGAAAGTGTGTACCAGCATGGAGATGTGTGCTAAGGTAAATAAAGTCTTGATTAACTCTTGTTTTTGAACCGCATTGGATTTCTACTTACCGCAAATGTTTGGGAGCCAACTGTTGTGGTCGTTTCATGTTTCATGTTAAACGTTTCATCTTGGAGGACAAAGGAGAAAGCTTTTGAAGTTTTGGGAGGATATAAATGTAAGATCAAAGTTGTTGAAGGATGTATGTGTATTTGGTGTGTGATAGCATTGATATTGTGCGAACAAAATAACCACAAAAGTAATTTTTGATGAAATGTGGAAAGGATCAATTTATGTAAACGTAATATTGTTGCAGAGGTATTGGTAAGAGTTGTGATGACAAAGAAGAGTTTCTAAAGGTAATTTGATGTTGCAGAGCTTGGTATTGTGATTATGAGGAGATGAGATAGTTGTGCAAAGTTTGGAAAGGTCAGCAAAAGGTTGAAGCAGTTAGTTTGTGAAAGAATCATATGAACAAGATAAGTACTTTTATTGCAGAGGTTGAAGCTGTTGGAAAGAGACACTGCTATGCATGACAGGTGTTGTCATTGATGGCAATTAAGATTATTCCACCCATCCGCATAACACGATTTGATCATACCTGAAGTCAGAATTAGAATATATCTAAGTTCAAGAAGTCAGAAACAGAGAAGGCAACAGGGTCCAGTATCTTGGTCTGGATCTCTCCGGTGGTAAATTAGAGTTTGTTGCAAATTTAAGGGAGTCATAAGCATTGTCAGGATAATCTAAATCTAGAGTTTTGGCCTCCGGTGATGAAGGATTCAAAAGTTATTAGCATCTGAGTATCGGGTTAACAGTTTGATAGAGCAGACAGAAGAAGAACAGGCCAACCTTGTAATTGATCTTGATTCCGGATGTATGGAAGTTGTTGGTTGGACAAGTTGTGATGATCAGTGATAGTAACTGACCTAATTGCTGATTTGTGAGTGCAAGTTTTGGTCCGCATTACAAGTTGTACATGGATTTAGCCGACAGAGTAGAATCTTCAATAAAGTTCTAAGTGTTCTTGAAGCCAGCTGAAAAGTGGTTGAAGATCAAGATGTGGATATATATAGTCGTTGGATTTGAATGATTTCAGTGTGGTGAAAAATGCGACTATGGACTAAGAGTGAAAAAGAGCAAAGATCTAAGGTTTGAATGTTAGCAGAATAGTAAACAAGGTAGAGTAAGGATGAAGTGTATCAAGTTAGTATTCTGTACTTAACCGGAACTGAACCCTTGCATTGGTAGATGCTATTTATCAGTTCAAATTCATTGTAATCTTCTTTCTATAGGCAGTGAGCCTTCTATAGGCAATGAGCCTTCTGTAGGCAGTGAGCCTTCTTTTGAGCAATGAGACCGAATGCATGTACATTCCTCTTTGTAATACTTTTAACAAAGTATAATCTTTGTAGGTTAACCACCACCGTGGTTTTTCCCTTAACCAGGTTTCCACGTCAAAAATCTTGGAGTCAAGTGTGTTATTTATGTTTCTGCTCATGTGTTATTGATTGATGTTGAAATTTTTATATCATTAATTTGATTATAAGTTGTAAAAGAAGATTAAAGGTAGAAAATTTTAAATTGTGAGACAACTGATTCACCCCCCTCTCAGTTGTACGGACCAATTCCAACAATTGGTATCAGAGCAAGGTTCCTTGAAAGAAGCCTAACAGCTTAAGGAAAGATCTTGGAAGGAGTTTCAATGGGTTCACTCAAAGATCAACTTTGATTGGCCCTAGAAGGTCTTGGTCAATCCAAAGCAGAAGTATCAAATCTGAGAGATGAGCTTACAGATGCTAATGATGCCATTGAAATGTTAAAAGATAAATTAAAGTAATCTATGGAAAAGAGAAAGGAGCTACTTCTGCAGTTATCCAGTTTAACTGAAGAAAATGGCATGAATGAAGCTTTGGAAGAAAAGACAAAGGAATGTGAAAAGCTGTCAAAAGAAGTTGTTGTTCTAAAAATTGAGATGGAATCTGGGGTGATGAGGCAAACCAAAGAAAACTAAAGAAGACCTTAATCAAAAACTAAAAGAAAGAACTGAAGAATGTTGTAGATTGGATGGAATAGCTGGCCATCTAGAGTCTGATCTACAAGAAAGCAGAGACAATGAGAGAGAACTTGAAAGGCAAATTTTCATTCTCAGACATGACCTAGAAGTTACAAATGAATACAAGGAGAAGTTCCAAATAAGCTCATCTAAACTTGAAGCACTACTCGAAGGACAGAAAAAGGTTGATGACAAGCATGGTCTTGGATATGAGAAAGGTGAAAGCTCCGGATCTAGACAAAGAAATTCTCAATCAAGAAATGGAAGAAACAGACCTAGAAGACCTCCGGTAAGACAGCCAAATGCTTAAAGATATCCATCCTTCAATGGAAATTGTTTCAACTACAATAAATTTGGCCATAAAGCTACTCAGTATAGAAGCAGAGTAAATCAAAATGGTCCATCCTTCTCTGGTCAATGCTTCAAGTGCAAGAGGTATGGTCATAGATCCAATGAATGTAGAAGTATGATAATGAATAACTCTAATGGCAATTCTTTCAATGGCTACTATTTTTCTTGAAATGGATTTGGACACATGTCTAATTAGTGTAGATCAAGAGGAAATCAAGTATATAAGCAAAGAAATGTTGTGTGCTTTAATTGCAATAAATCTGGTCATATCGCAAGATTCTGCAGAAGCAAGATCAATGAAAGAAGGGGTCCGGTACACAGAAAATTGGATGAGCAGAGACAAGACAAAGGCAAAGAAAAAATTGATATGAATGAGATCCAAAATGAAATAATCAAGACATGGGTCAAGAAAACATTGTGAACAACAGTAATGGGTCTGCACCGGAATCCGGTGCTGATAATTCCTCTGGGAATTGAATTAGGAGCTCTGGCTCAGGGGGAGCTGCATTGAAAATCAAATTCCCCCAACTAGTAAGTGGGTGCCTAGATATGACACAATGATTGTCTCAAAAACCTTGGAAGGATTTCTAGAAGAAAATATGTTGATATGGAAATTTGCGGAATGATTCATGAAGAACTGTTCAAGAAACAAAGTAATTGGATGAATTTAGGGCAACACATTTATTACAATGCCAAATTAGGTTTTGTGGAGGATGAAAGGTCACTTGGTCATGCATTTGAATCACTTTACATTCAAAGGAAACAAAAAGAAGAGCATCTGAGCTACAAATCTAGAAATTGAAGCATGAAGAGTGAATTCAACTAGTAGTTGACCAACCCTAACCCCGCAGAAGAAAAAGGTACTTCTCTTTAAAGCCTTGAATCTAAAATCTGTTGAGATGGCTACACCTCTAGTTGTTGATGTAACTAAAAGCCCCCGACCAATATTTAAGAAGCATCCATACAAGTCAGTTGAAGTTGAGCTGTTAGGTGCATTTTCTAATGTCCCATATGGCGTAATGCATGTTGAGGATATTAGGGCATACATCCACTGTAGCATTGATGAATTTGGAAACCTAAAACTCTTGGATTTGTTTAACAACTACCTAAAGGATGATAGCGATAAATTGAAACCAGAATACAAAGCCCTAGAAAGCAAAGACTTTCTGCAAGTCATTAAATTTCTGACATTTGATGAGAATGAGTGGGTTCGATATATCTTTAGTTGAATACATGATGAGTTAATATGGCTATTGAAACCATTCAAGATTACAAAGGATGTCATCAGAATTGTGATTGGGTTAAATTCAACTGGTGGATTACCGATGCTGAAAGTCGTGAAAAACCAAACTGTTACTAATGCAACTGGTGCAAAGTTCAATAAGAGGGCTATGACCATAAATGACATTATAGAACTGGATGTGAATTTTGCTTCCATGGTGATTGGCTACAAGATCTATCACTCTAGCAGAGAGAATTCAGTTTCTGGAACTGCAATTTATGCAGCCTATCAAATGTTGAAGGAGAATGTTGATTATGACCCATGTGAACTACTACAAATTCGGTTGATTGAAAATCTGAGCAAAATAAAGAAAGATAAGAAAAAAACCTTCAAGTATGGTTCCTTGATCATATGTTTGTTCTTCTATTTTATGAATGAAGTGCCTGGAGTTCAAGGTGTGCACTGGACAAATGACAGGCCAGTTGCATGGCAAATAAAAGATCATCTACTTAGCCTTAGTGATTCCCAAGCTCAGAAGAAAGTCATTTGGGGTTACTTCAAAAAATTTCAAAGTATAATGCATGCAAGAGAGAGAATTCCTAAGTCAGTTGTGGAGAAATATGAGAATGAAATATGCTTTATGGTTGACATTGATCAATGCGTGATGGAGGCTGTGGAACCCAGAACCATATGGATTATGCCAATGGGCTATGAGGTTGATGAGAAAGTTTTGGAAATGTATGCTCAACATCTCTTGAGCAAATCAAAAGACACATCTGTGGAAAGGTTTAGAACTTACAAGGAGCTAACTCTAAAATTGCACGTGGAGCTCAGACGGCCAGAGACCAAAAGGAAAGTGCAGAAGCAAGTTGAAAAGTATGCTAAGAGCATTGGACTAACCAAGGAAGCAATAAAGCAAAACAGAGAAAGAATTGAAAAAGCTGAAAAGGAAACGCAGGAAAAGAAACAAGGAGATGCTTCAATGGAACCATCCTCCACCTCAAGGACTACTAGAAGCTCTACAACTGCTTCTGTTCCCCCTAAATCTGTAAAACTAGAAGACAGATCATCCGGTGAGGGAAGTAAGAGAAAGAAAACAAAGGCTGCAAGAACGTATGTGAGAACAAAAGATGATGAAGAGACAAAGACAGATGAAGAAGTTAAAGAGATTAGATCCAAGAAAGCCAAGACTTCAAAGGCTTCTGAAGACAAGCCTTCCAGAAGCATTAAGGCAAGTAAAAAGCAAGAAACTGGTAAGGTTGCTATGACTGTTGATGAAATTGTAAAAACAATTATTGTTCATGGAAATCTAAGGCCTATCAAAGTTTATTATGATAATTTTGATCAAACAAATAGGAAAATTTTGGAAGATGCCACCATCACATACTTGAATAAATTCAATAGAGCTCTACTAGAAATTTTACAAGAACTTCCTAAAAGTTTAAGGAAAATACTAGAAATGAGGAAGGAAGCAGCCAAGGCTAAAGATTTAGAACTCAGAGAATATGTCCTCTCTACCCTATGTCTAGTAATGACCAGAAGGGAAGCAGATAAAATCCTCAAGGGAGTTAAGGAGAAATTCAGAAGCAAGATCCAGATGAACAAGTTAATGCTTGGTTAAACTAAGGAAGTTGCAAAGGAAATAGAGGAAATTTTGAAGAAGGCCCTAGATAAAGATAAATGCTATATTGTTTTAGAGGAACAAGTTGAGGAAGACAATCCTTCAATTCCGGAACAAGAAGCTCCAGAAGAAGAGATTGAAAAAGGAAATGGTGACCAAGGTGATACTTTAGATCCTCTAGAGCAAACCTATGTGGAGACAAATGATGGGATTGATTCATCGATTCTGGATAACATCAGTGAGCAACAAACTAAAGTTAATGACTCCTCTATTCTAAAAGAGGAGCAAATAAGAAAAGAAGACACAGGGATGATAGACAAAACTAATGATGCAGGAGATACTCTAACTCCACCTGGTCAATCTGAAAAAGAAGATAATATTGCTACTACTCAAAACCCTCCAGAACAAGTAGCAAGTGGTGAAGACAAAGAAAAGATTCCCCCTATAGATGATACAAAAGAAGGTAAAGAAGACAAGGCAGAAGAAGATGGTGCAAATGTTAATGCACCCACACAATTAAATTCTGATGCTGAATAATCTCAAGAGAAGGAAGGTGGTTCAGGAATTGCAGCAAGAGACACTGCAGATGCAGTAAAAGGTTTCCTAAGTAAAGAAATGCTTGAGTTTGATGAACCAGAGCTGTTTCAAGTATCGTTCAATCTAGATGCTCTCTCCAGTTCAAGTAATGAAGATAGCATCTTTCACTCAAGCCAAGGCAAGAGAAAAGTTGTTGAAATCTCACATTGACGACAGTGAACTGCCAAGCCTTGCAACCGGAGTACTAGAGAAGATAATGCCTACCCTCCAAAAGAATCCATCTGACTCTCCCTCTGGACATCTAAAGAATCTTGTAAACTCTATAAGTACACATTTTGAGTCTTTTGAGAAGTCTGTAGAGACTAAAGTCAAGAATGAGTTTTTGGATAAGAGATTTAGTGAATTAAAGAGCCTAATAAGGTATGATAGGATGATACTTGGTATCAATATAAAGAGTATTCAAAATTCTCTAAGTGATGGAGGTGATATATACAAGTTTTGTCTATCCTGGCCCAAAGTTAGTAAGGATATTGAGAAGAAGATAAAGGAGCAAGACCATAAGTTGTCAAATCTATCTCAAAATTTTGATCCTCTAACAGTTTCTCCTATAAGTCAGGAATGTCAAGTAATCAGCGTGACCGATGAGATAAAGAGGCTTGTTAAAGAAAAGGGTAATATTATGAAGAGAATGTGTGAGCTCCGAGGATTGATTGCCCCCAAGTTAGAGATGATGTATAATGCCTTATCAAAAGCTTAGACTACAGTTCAGACAAACGATCCTTCAGATCTAACAAAGGCAGAAGCATATGCATTTTTACTGAGTGGACACATCTCAATTTTGGATGGCATGAAAATAAATTGGGCCTCTGAACTTGAGCAATTGAAAAATAGTTTTGCAAACATTCTCAAGTTCATGTAAATATAACTTAATGATTGGTTGTACATATGCAGCATTATTTATAGAATTTTTGGGAGAATTTTGGCTTGCGAACCCCATCATTTTCCATTGATGTCAAAGAGGGAGTGAAGAATAGTGAAAAATGAGGAATCCAGCAAAGGGGGAGCTTCAAAATCAGTGGAGAAGCATAAGAGTATAGAGTAAGGGGGAGTAAATGTGTAACACTTAGTCATTTTTCATTAAGTGTTGCCATCAATGCCAAAGGGGGAGATTGTTGGAAAGAGACACTACTATGCATGACAGGTGTTGTCATTAATGGCAATTAAGATTAGTCCACCCATTCGCATAACACAATTTGATCATACCGGAAGTCAGAATTATAATTTATCTAAGTCCAGGAAGTCAGAAATAGAGCAGGCGACAGGGTCCAGTATCTTGGTCCAAATATCTCCGGTGGTAAATCAGTGTTTGTTGTGGATTTGAGGGAGTCATAAGCATTATCAGGATAATCTAAATCTAGATTTTTGGCCTCTGGTGATGAAGGATTCAAAAGTTATTAGCATCTAAGTATCAGGTTAACAGTTTGACAGAGCAGATAGAAGAAGAACAGGTCAACCTTGTAATTGATCTTGATTCCAGATGTATGGATATTGTTGGTTGGACAAGTTGTGATGATCAGTGATAGTAGGTGACCTAATTGATTATCTGCGAGTGCAAGTTTTGGTCTGCGTTACAAGTTGTACATGGATTTAGTCAACAGAGTAGAATCTTCAATAAAGTTCTAAGTGTTCTTGAAGCTGACTGAAAAGTGGTTGAAGATCAGGATGCAGATATATATAGCTGTTGAATTTGAATGATTTTGGTGTGGTGAAAAATGCGACTATGGACTAAGAGCGAAAAAGAGCAGAGATCTAAGGTTTGAATTTTGGCAGAACAATAAACAAGGCAGAGTAAGGATGAAGTGTATCAAGTCAGTATTTTGTGCTTATCTGGAACTGAACCCTTGCATTGGTAGATGCTATTTATCAGTTCAAATTCATTGTAATCTTCTTTCTATAGGTAGTAAGCCTTCTTTTGAACAGTGAACTCTAGGTAGTGAGCTCGAATGCATGTGCATTCCCCTTTCTAATACTTTTAACAGAGTATAATCTTTGTGGGTTAACCCCCACCGTGGTTTTTCCCTTAACCAAGTTTCCACATCAAAAATCTTGGAGTCAATTGTGTTATTTATGTTTCTGCTCATGTGTTATTAATTGATGCTAAAATGTTTATATCATTAATTTGATTATAAGTTGTAAAAGAAGATTAAAGGCAGAAAAGTTTAAATTGTGTGACAATTGATTTACCCCCCTCCCCCCCCTCTCAGTTATCCGGACCAATTCTAATAGAAGCCTCTTTTGTAAGTTATGTAAGTGTTGTAGCACTGGAGGGAGTTGTATCTTCCTTTGGTTGAAGCCATAAAAAATGTGATTTAGGGAGTTACAACTTCCTTTGGGTTGTAGCCCATAAATGTTAATGTAATCTTGTTTTTATTTGTGAGGCTAGATTTAGACAGTAGATCCAAGTAGCTTACTCACTGTGGTTTTTCCCTCCTAGGGTTTTCCATGTAAATCTGATGTTATGGTTATGTGCTTATGTGTTCTCTTTGTTTATCATGGTTTAAATGCTTACATTTGATTGAATTCTGTTGGAAAAAAAAAGTTTGATTAAGTACCAATTCACCCCCCTCGTAGTACTTCTATGTGTTCAACATAAGCTACTCCAAGAGAGGTAGCATCTCCCTTTTCTTTGAACTCAACAATCAAGGCCTATCCTAGCTTATCCTAGCCATGAATTGAATGGGATCTAGTCCTCTAAACTTATCTAGAGATTTTCCTTTGAATGAATCAAATAATAGCCTAAAGGCAACATTTTTCTCTACAATATCGTGCATAGCATAATGATTCACTATATCATGTAAGTGTTCTATAGGTGTGGTAGCATCTTCCCCTATGAAATAAGGGAGTGATCTCAAGGCAACACCTAGGATAGGGTCCCATGTAGCAAGGGGTACTGGTGCTATTAGGGGCCCTCTGGTTTTCTAGGCTAGGAACTATCTAAGAGCTTTATGCACAACCATTAATTGATTTACAAGTGTTACAAATGAAGGATTCACAAACTAGGCCTATATTAGACAAATGTGATTGTTTGCAACAAGATGTGTGGATTATCCCTCAACACAAACCTTGTAGTAGGTCCTAGGGTCATAAGACTCTAGGTTTTCTATAGTAAGTAGAGTCGTTAGGTGATCATAAGGATGCTTTTATCAAGTAGAAAACCAAGAATTCACTAGATTCTTGATTAAAATGGTATGTAGTCTCATTGGGCATGCTATAAAATTGTTGGCACACAAATGCTATAGTGACCTACTATAATAGCTAGGTGCACCCAATATCTACACCATGAGTAGAGTGAAATAATGGAAAATTCTATAGGTGTGGGACTTGACCTATAGAGTGACCTCTAAGATTGAAAAGGCTATCTCCTTGTGAGATGCAATAACAATTGATCATAGGTAAAATGGAAAGAGAGAATTGCATGAAAATAAATTCTAAAGGAGTAGTGCACTAAGAAGGGAATTTTCCTTCTTCTACCTATAATTGTAGAAATGAGATAGAAAATAAATAATAATCAATAGAAAGCTAAGCATAAGCACATAACAATGAATTCATATTAGAATACATTCAATCACATAACACAAATACATGACATAGAGAATATAGCCATAGTTATTTGTATTAATGCTCATGAAAATAAAAAATCTACATATATAAGAAGGATTGAGTGCCCTAAAAACATGAAACAAGGTCTAAATATCCAAACTTAACAGATAGAAACAAGGAAAGATAGTATGACATACTTTTAGATACAAGGAATGTATGAGAGAATGAATAAATAAAATTCTATCATCCATAAGTGTTGGGATTAGCTAAGATCAACAAGCAAGAATACTACCACAAGCAAGAATCTTAAATCCATGTGTAGAATATATGCATAATTACTTATTAAATAATAAGTAATATTATTATTTCTACACTAAAACCCCCCCTTAAGCATAGTTTAGATGGGTACAAAGAAGGATGGGTCCCAACAACTAGGCTTGATGAGGCACCCATGTACAAAACAATCTCTCATAAAGTGGAGAAACAAAGAGAACCTAGTGGGAAAAAAACTTTCCTCCAAAAGAGAGAAGAAATAAGAAAGTGTTCTAGACACTATTACAAAGCATATAAAGATGATAATGATGATGTAAATATATTGTAAGGAATTTTTGGAAGCCCACTGTGAAGCATCTCTAAACTCTGAAGTAGCAAAAGAACAATCATCAAAGAATCCATCTTCCAGACTCAAGAATTGCAAATGCAACAAGAGCATGGTACTTATATGTTTTTGGTGTTGCTGAGGACTCTTGGTTAGATTCAGGATCCCTTATATTATGCTTCTCAAGAAGATTTGTGAGATGATTAATCTTTTTTCAAACATTCTGCTCATTGTGCCCAGTTTTCTTGCAAAAATGTACACTTAGCTTTTTCTTTCATAGAGTTGCCTTGATTTGAAAAGATTTGATTGTTTGATTTTGAGGATTCAAATTTCTTATCTTCCTTATTTTCTTTGTCATTTTTATTATTATGTTTATCCCCTTTGTTTGAAGCTTGTTGTTCCCAATTCCCAACAATAAGGGCTTGAGATTTATTTGAAGACTTCATGGTGCCCATTTGTATCAACTTATCTTGTTCCCTTGTTAAGTCCATGATGAATTCATCTAAACTAGGCATTTTCCATGTATCACCAGAAGCATTTTTGGTGGAATAAAAAGTAGATACAAATACAAAGTATCCAATACGTAGTTTGGAAAGTCTAGAAAGTATGAGTTGAATCTCTTTTTTTTCTATCCCACATTCCTTTAATTACAATCTCAATGATTTGAATTTTGTGAAATAATCTTCTAAGGTATCAAAATATCTAGAACTCAAACTAATTAGCTCATTTTCTAGTTCTCATGAATTTTTAATTCATCAACCTTCCCAAAGAGTTTATCTAAGGCTTTCCATACCTCATTGGGTGTTTTCAAGGCTTCAACATGAAACAAAAGCTCAAGAGATAGATTTAGACATAAGAACCCGAAGGCTTGATCACACTTATTAAACCATTTTTCATTGTCTTTTATGACATTTGGCTCTTTTTCAGTGCCCATTGTCACTCTATGTACAACCCTTTATCCTTTAACATAAGTTGAATATTGAGTTTCCATTCATGATAGTTAAAGGGTGTTAGAGGTTTGATAGGATGATTTGGCTTCATGCTTTACTTAGATTATTTCTAAATTTTTAGAAATATGGAGGAAAATATTAAGAGAGAAATAGAAGTACTCATAAGACACGACTCAAGACACCCCCTATAACTCAATATTTTTATCCCCCCTTGAATTTGGCACTTGATAACTGCAGTGTATAAGCAAGTCTATTTGGAATGAAAAAGGACACTTTATAATGATAGTGTGAAATTGTTTCAAATAGATCAGGCTCAAAAAACTATAAACCACAAATGTAATCATTATATAAAACTTGATTGCTTGTGGTTTAACACCAAACTTCCAAGAAAATTTTTTCATCAAGGTTGATCGCAGGTGCTCTCAACTTGTCCAAGGAAGGCATTTTTTCATTTTTTAATAACTTTTGCCCATTGAGTAAAAATTTGACGTTCTTATAGTCGATGGGAAGCTAGTTCTGACACTAACATAGTAGCATCGAGATGATTTGAAAATTATGTCATTTTAACACATTTTTACCCTTCCTTTGTAAAGCAAGACAGACATCTACTAAAATTATTGTATCTTTTGATTGGCAACTCGAAATCAAGTGTCATTTTTTTAGAAAGTGAATAATTTTTCAAGCCTGATCTATTGTAAATGATTTCACACTATCATTATAAAGTGTAATTTTTCATTCCAATTAGACTTGCTTATGCATTGCAATTATAAAGTTCCATAAATTCTGAGGGGGATAAAAATATTGAATTATCAGGGGGTGCATTGAGTTGTGTCAAGAACAATTCCATTGCGTTGTGTCAAGAATGCTTCCATAGAGTTGTTTCAAGAGCAATTTCATTGCTCCTTCATCATTTTTTCTACATTTTATTGAGTTGTGTCTATAACACTTCTACATCATCTCCACCATCACCTGATGATACATGAGAATCTAAAGTGGGTTCCCTGAGAACTTCCAGAGATTCTTTGTAGCAGAACATTGATATTAGTTCCTTTACTTCTACAGAGTTTAGAGAGGCTTCATAGAAAGCTTCTAGATATTCTTCATAGAAAAACTTTGTTGGCAAGAGACACTGCTATGGAGACAAGCTGAGTGTTGTCATTGATGGCAACAAGATAAGGAGAACACATTAGCATGACAAGAAGACATAATCTAGAAGTTCATTTGTGATTGGGAACAAGGCACAAGTCTGGAAAGCCCTGAAATGACTAAGTATGAAAATGTTCAGGTATGAGACAGGAAAAGGATCAGTACTCCTCTGCAAGATAAGATGTGAAGATGTAGTTTAGGTATGATATTCATAGATACCTATTTCTCTTATATTCCAATAATCAAGTCATGACTTCCTCCAGAAGTCATCTGATGAAAAGGCTAAGTCTGGGTCAGTAGAAGTAAGACAGAAATAGTGAATAGTGCAGAATAAAGTGGTCTGCATTCCTTCGCATTAGCATGTTTTGTTCTACTGTTCTAAAGTAAGATAGAGATAGGTCATGACTATCAGAATCCAAGTTTGTAGCTCTGGAAGTGTAGTAGATCTTATTCTACAGGCTCTCCAATACCAGCATCCAGTATAATAGTGTTACAGTGTGACAGGGCAATAGTTCTAAGGTCCGCATTTTGGCATACAGATTTATCTTGCTCTGTGGAGTTGAAGACATGTCAAGAGATCAATAATGATTGTTGAATATGATTCATGAAGTCCCATTTGCTCCACAACATAAGTTATGATGTGACAGAGGAACCTATCATATATGTTATGAAGGAACAAGCCAACAGGATGGTTAAATCCTTACGCGAAGAAGAAATATGAGTTGGATGATAAATGCAACTGGTTGTATGATTAGAGCTGACACATATGAAGATATGTGCATGATGGTTTGGATCTGCATTGAAGATTTAACACAAGAACAAGCTAACATGATATAACACTTGGTATACACATTTCACAGTTTGCTTGCCGACCTAATCATGAGAAAGATTTAGTTGCAGATATAAATAGAGGATGAATTTTGGTGTTTGATAAAAGTGTGTGTGTGATGTGATGTGTATGAATGCAAAATATGTGAAGATAGAATGGCCGCAACAAATAAAGAGAGATCTTGAGCATATGTAAGAGCAGAGCAGAGAAATAGGGGCAGACTGAAATGAAGAGTTCTGAGTCAGTGTTTATGAGCTTAATTGGAACTATTACCATGCATATGTAGATGCAATCACAATAGTTCATATTTGGTAGTGAGCCACCCTTCTTCTTCATTCTTATTCTAATTGGCAGTGAGCCTTTTCTTAAGCAATGAACTTTGGGTAGTGAGCCTTAAGGCAGTGAGCCTTTTTGTAATTCGGTATTGTGCTATAATAATACATTGAGAGCTAACACTCTCCGTGGTTTTTCCCTCTTTGGGTTTTCCACGTAAAAATCTTGGTGTTCATGTGTTATGTCTTTGTGGTTTCTATTCATTTGTTTAATCTGCTTTCACATAATTGAATTTGGTAAATGGGTAAAAGAACAAGTGCATAAATGGTTTTATAGAACATTGATTCACCCCCCCTCTCAGTGTTCATTGTATTCAACAATTGGTATCAGAGTCAAGTTCCTTGGAAGAAGCTTAACATCTTGAGGAAGATATGGGCAGGTGTTCTCATGGTAGGAAAAAGGTATCTCACTTACCCTGAAACAAGTAATCTTGGTAGCATTGTGATTGGTGATCAAGTTTATGTCAACAATGAACAATTTGAAGCAGCTCTAGAAGATCTTGACAACTCCAAGGCTGATATCAAGGGTTTAGAAGAGAGTATCAAAGAAGATGATGATTGCATTCTAAAATTAAAAGAACAGATCGGTAAATCTCAGGAAAGAAGGAAAGAATTATGTGAGCGACTAAAACAAGCTAGTGAATCCATAGAAAGTCATCTCAGGGTGATTGAAGAAAAGACTAAGAATGAGGAATGTATGAACCAAATTGTGAAGGACAAGTTAGAGGACTGTGAAAAATTGGGGAAAGAAGTTCTACTTTTAAAGTTTGATCTAGAAGCAGCCAACAACTACAAAGAAAAATTCAGAATAAGCTCTGCAAAACTAGATGAGTTACTGGTCAGTCAAAAGTATCTAGATGATAAACAAGGCTTGGGATTTGAAAAGGGAGAAAGTTCAAATTCAAGAGAAGTCAGATCTAAAGAAGGAAGAAACAAAGATCATTTGGTAAGGAATCAAATAAGAAGACCTAAAAGACCTCCGGCCAGACAATCAAATGCTCAAAAGTACCCATCCTTCAATGGCTATTGTTTTCAAGGCAATAAGTATGGTCATAGGGCTGCTCAGTGTAGAAGTAGAATAAATCAAAATGTTCCATCTTTTTATGGTCAATCTTTCAAATGCAAGAAGATTGGTCATAAAGCAAATGAGTGTAGAAGTGTGTCAAGAAATGTGCCAAGCTATTCAAGGAATGGTCAATCTTTCAATGGCAAGTGTTTTGCATGTAATAGATTTGGGCATATGGCTAACCAATGCAGATCAAGGCCAAATTCAAATGTTAGAAGAAATCAAGGTCAGAGAAATGTTGTTTGTTATTATTGCAACAAGTTTGGACACCTTGCTAGGTTCTGCAGAAGAAAAAATGTGGAAAGAGATTATTCTACACAACAAAGGAAAACATAGCAGAAAGATGTTAAAGGCAAGAATAAAGTTGATCCTATGGAAACCAAGAAGGAGATGAGTATGATCTGGATCAAAGAGGGTGCAAATGAGGTTAAGGATGGATCCGCACCAGCATCTGGTGCAGATACTTCCTCCGAGAAGTAAACTAAGATCTCTAGCTCAGGGGGAGCAATGTTAAAAATCTAAATCCCCTAGCCAGAAAGTTGGTGCTGGAATCCAACATGGAGATATGTGATGGAATCTGACAAGATGAATCCTCTTCAAAAGAAAAACCAAAAGAAAATAAGATAATGTGAAAAATTGCGGAGCAATTTCAATCGACTGTATCTATCAAAAGAGGGACAAATAGCTTTTTAACAAGCATTAATGATGATTAGGTTAAGTCATGTGGAGGATAAAAGGGAACTAGTTTGGTCTCAAAAATACTTTGCACTCAAAGCTATCAAGTGTTCAGAGAGATTAGAGCAGAATTTGAGCAACGACAACCAAGATTTGAAGCGTTTGGAGAAATTCAAAGAAAGGAAAACCCTAACACAGTGGAACAAGGTATTTTCATTGAAACCCCATTTGTGAATCTATTAAAAATTTGAAATGGCAACTCTGCAAGTGGTAGATATAACTGAACGACCTTAGCCTAAATTTAAGAGACACCCATATAAAGCAACAAAAGTAGATCCGAGGGGTACATTTTCAATCATTCCTCATGGAGTTCTATATGTTGAGGATGTTAGGGCATATACATGTTTCTCTAGATGAGCACAATGACGAGAGATTCACATAATTATTTTTGAATCATCTAAGTGATGATCAATATGACTTAAAGCTAGAGTATAAAGCCCTAAAGGAAAAGAAATTCATCCAATATGCGCATTTCCCTACTTTTGCAGAAGATGAATGGGTCCAGTACGTGCTTAGCAGAATGCACGATGAATTCATGTGGCTAAAATGACCCTTCAAAATCACTAAGGATGCAATCAGGGCAGTAATTGGATTAAACTCCACCAGAGTCGTGCCCTTGCTAAAGGTCGTTAAAAATCAAACTGTCTCAGAAGCCACCTGAGCTAAATTTGACAACAGGGCATTAACAATCAACGATATTACAAATATTGGTGTGAGATTTGCCTCAATGGTTTTAGGATACAAGGTCTACTTCTCCAACTGGGAGAACTCTATTTTTGGAACAACAATTTACACTGCATATCAAATGATAAAGGAGAATGTAGATTACGACGTATGCGAGTTACTATTAAATCATTTAATGGAAAACCTGAGGAATATAAAAGAGAGAAAGAATTACCCTTTCAAGTATGGTAAGTTGATCATCTGTTTATTCTTCTATTTCATGAATGAGCTACCCAACATGAATAATTTGTTCTGGACAAGTGATAGACCAGTGGCTGTGCAAACTAGGGATCACTTGAATAGTATAGGAAGTTATGATGTGCAAAATGGAGCATTGTGGGGGTATTTCAAAGCATGATGCATTCTAGGGAAAGAATCCCTAAGGGAATTGTTGAGAAATACAAGGATATAATTTGTTTCATGGTCACTAAGGATCAATGCTTAATGGAAGTTGTGGAACCCAGAATTGTATGGGTAATGCCCATGGGATATGAGGTAGATGGACAAATACTGGAAAAGTATGCCCAACACCTGCTTAGCAAACCCAGAGATACTGAAGAAGAGAGGTTTGGGACTTATGAGGAACTAAGTTTAAAACTTCATGTTGAATTCACAAAACCTAAGATAACTACAAAAGTTAGAAAAGAAGTGGAAGAGATTGTTGCAAGGTATGTCATCACTAGAGAACAATTGAAAGAATCAAGGCAAAAGACAGCAGAGAAGGAAAAACAAGAAGAGGAACAGGTTAAGGATTCAGAAGAGTCCCAAACGAAACAAGAAAGACCCAAGAGAACTCAGAAAACCACAAGAAGCACTGCAATTTCCTTCGGACCCACAAAATCAATAAGTGTGGAACAACCACCAAGAAAATCCACCAATAAAGAAGCAAAAAGGAAAAAAATGAAGGGAAAAAGACTGTATGTCAGTGTGGGTGAAAAGGATGAAGAAACAGAATCAGATGAGGAGATAAAGAAGATGAAAAAAATTGAGGCAGTCAAAGCCATAGGAAAGTCCTCCGGAAAGGACCAAAGGCAAAAGGTAGAAGAGCCTTATGTTGAAAAGGCTACAATATCTCTTCAAGATGTACTAAAATATGTCACAGTTGATGGGAACTTAAAGCCCATGATTAAATTTTATGATGAATATAATGATGTGGATAAGCGAATCTTGGAAGAGGCCATAATAAAATACTTAAACATCTTCAATGGGGCCCTTATTGAGATCACCTCTGATCTTCCTAAAAGTCTAGCCAACATTTTGACCATCAGAAAAGAGACTGCTAGGGCAAAAGATATTGAGCTAAGACAACATGTACTAACAAAATTGTGTCTAAAAATTACTCCGGAAGAAGAAGAGTTGATTTCTAAGTAAACCAAGGATAGGTTTAGAACCAAAATGAGGATGAATTCATTAATGATGGTTGAGATAGACAAAGTGGTAAAAAAATAGAGGAAATTGTTTTGGAAGCTCTAAAGAAATACAATCTTCCCACCACTTATGACAATGAAGACAATTAGGTTGGTGATAATACATCTATTCCGGAAGTCAACATTGAAAAGGAGATAGATGAAGTTGACCAAACAGGTGAAGAAAAAGAAACTTTTGTCTCTCTGAAACATCAAACAGTGGACAATACTATTGAAGAGAGTATTGTAGAAGAAGAAATACCAACTACACAAACCATCCCCTCTCTAGCACATCAGATTGAAAAGGATGAACAAAAGGAGGACATAGACAAGGCCATGGAAATTAATCCTCCAGAGTAGGAATAGAAAATTGATGTGTGCAGTGCAGCAAGAGACACTGCAGAGGTAGAAAAAGAATTGTTGGAAAAGGAGGAACTAGTTCTAGATGAGCCTAAGTCAATCCATGGTCCAATAAACCTAGATACAATGTCTCCTGTACAGATGCTCGAGTTGGCTTCAGTTGCTCAATCCAAAGCAAGAAAAGAAAATTTGAAGTCCCACATTGAGGACAGTGATCTCATAAATGAAGCATCCAACATTTTGGAGAAGCTGGTGCCAACATACTGGAAGGATACCTCTTTGTCTACTTCATGTCAACTCAAGGGACTCATACACTCTATAAGTACACACTTCGAATCCCTTGAAATATCTATAGAAACAAAAGTTAGACAAGAGTTCAATAAGAAAAGGTTAGATGAGTTAACAAAGTTGATAGCTCATGATAAGGTTCAATTAGATAACAGGATACAAAGTATTCAAAGTGCTATTGTAGAAGCCGGTGATATATATAAATTTTGTCTATCATGGCCAGAAGTTACAAAGAAGACAGAAGAAAAGATCAAGGACTAGGAAGAAAAATTGTTGAATATCTCTAAGTCTTTTGATTCGGTAAATGAATCAATCCGTAACAAAGAAGTTCAAGTCATCAACATTCACAATGATTTGAATAGTCTAATAAATCAGAAGTATCAAATTAAGAGTCAAATGGGACAACTGAGAAGACTGATCAGTCCCAAACTAGAGTCAATGACTAAGCTTGTAGCTGAAGCACAACTTGTTGCACAAATTACCACACCATCAAATCTGCAAAAGGTAGAAACTCTAGTTTTTTTACTTAGTGGACATATACAAATTGTAGATGGTGCTAAAAAGAGCTAGGATGTTGAGAAACCTCAAATAAATAACATCTTTAGTGACATTCTTCAGCATATATAAGATAAAATAGAAGACTGCACTTGTAAATATGCGATAGAGTACATAAAATTTTAAAGTCTTGACAAGTTTTTGGTTTCGGAACACACCCTTTGCCATTAATGTCAAAGGGGGAGAAGAGGATCAGTGAAAAATGGATAAACATCTCAAGGACAGAATAAATATAGAGGTGTATATAGTAAGGGGGAGCAGTTTTGATAATGAAGCATTTTTCACTAAGTGTTGCCATCAATGCCAAAGGGGGGGATTGTTTGCAAGAGACACTGCTATGGAGACAAGTTGAGTGTTGTCATTGATGGCAACAAGATAAGGAGAACACATCAACATGATAGGAAGACATAACTCTAGAAGTTCATTTGTGATTGGGAACAAGGCACAAGTCTAGAAAGCCCTGAAATGGCTAAGTATGAAAATGTTCAGGTATGAGATAGGAAAAGGATTAGTACTCATCCGCAAGATAAGATGTGAAGATGTGGTTCAGGTATGATATTAATAGATACCTATTGCTCTTATATTCCAATAATCAAGTCATGACTTCCTCCGAAAGTCATCTGATGAAAAGGCTAAGTCTGGATCAGCAGAAGTAAGACAAAAATAGTGCAGAATGAAGTGGTCCGCATTCCTCCGCATTAGCATGTTTTATTATGTGGTTATGAAGTAAGATAGAGATAGGTCATGACTATCAGAATCCAAGTTTGTAGCTCTGGAAGTGTAGCAGATCTTATTCTACATGCTCTCCAATACCAGCTTCCAGTATAACAGTGTTATAGTGTGATAGGGCAACAGTTCTAAGGTCCGTATTTTGGCATACAGATTATGTCAAGATATCAATAATGATTGCTGAATATGATTCATGAAGTTCCATTTGGTCCGCAACATAAGTTATGATGTGACAGAGGAACCTATCATATATATTATGAAGGAACAAGCCGACATCATGGTTAAATCCTTATGCAGAGAAGAAATATGAGTTGGATGATAAATGTAAGTGGTTGTATGATTATGTTTGACACATATGAAGATATGTGCATGATGGTTTGGATCCACATTGAAGAATTAACACAAGAACAAGCTGACAGGATATAATACTTGGTATACACGTTTCATAATTTGTTTGATTAAAGATTTAGTTGCGGATATAAATAGAGGATGAATTTTGGTGTTTGATAAAAGTGTGTGTGCGATGTGATGTGTATGAATGTGAAATATGCGAAGATAGAATGGATGTAGCAAATAAAGAGAGATCTTGAGCATATGTAAGAGCAGAGCAGAGAAATAGGGGCAGACTGAAATGAAGAGTTTTGAGTCAATGTTTATGAGCTTAATTGGAACTGTTACCATGCATATGTAGATGCAATCACAGCAGTTCATCTTTGGCAGTGAGCCACCCTTCTTCTTCTTTCTTCTTCTAATGGATAGTGAGAATTTTCTTGAGCAATGAGCTCTAGGCAGTGAGCCTTTTTGTAATTCAGTATTGTGCTATAATAATATATTAAGAGCTAACACTCTCTGTAGTTTTTCCCTCTTTGGGTTTTCCACATAAAAATCTTGGTGTTCATGTGTTATGTCTTTGTGGTTGTTGTTCATTTGTTTAATTTTCTTTCACATAATTGAATTTGGTAAATGGGTAAAAGAACAAGTGCATAAATGGTTTTGTAGAAGACTGATTCACCCCCCCTTTCAGTGTTCATTGTATTCAACAAACTTCACATGGGATTTGGATTGTAGCCACATGACATGCAATTGACATTCCACACATGGATCTTGCAAGGATTGTAGAACTATCACCTTCGAGTGTTTTGTACAATGTCTAGTACACCTTCTCTATTTTCTCTCTTATGGGGGAACATTTACCATACATTAGTGATAGAAGTAGTCCTTGGAGGTTGATGTTGAGTCCTCCTATTCTCTTCTTCTTATTCACTTGTACAATTTTATCATGTATTTTATCTTTTGGAGGAAAGTTTTTTCCCATAGGGTTTTCTTTCTTTCTATTGTCACAAGGATTGCACCCTTGTCAAGCACGAAGCTCAACAATTCTATGAAACATGGGATCACCTTCATGTTGTGGGTTGCCTATGGCAAAGGTGAACCTCCAAAAGAGTTGGTTCCCTTGAAAATACCTCCTAGAACTATTGTTTTGATGAGGAAAAGGGATAAAAGGATTGCTATATAACTAAAGATTATATCCTAGGAGGTGATGCACCGAGTTTATAAGTTCTATTCTTGCTATCTTGACTCACAATTTTCTCTTAGAAGACCTAGTTACACAACTCAGTTTGGACAATGTTCACACATCAATATTTCATAAGAAGGCTGGAATATTTCTACTTTCTTTGAAGGAAAACTAAGCTTTCACAACTATAAAGGTTAGAAAAATGGCTAGCACAACCTACAACTTGTGTAAATCAATTGCTTTTTCTATTAAGTTTCAAGGAATGAGACAGAAATTTAAGAGGATTTGTTTAAAATCACAGACAAAATCCTTATCAAAAGTATTCAATTAAACACAACACATGTATCTTAGAAGGTAACGCACTAATTTATTGAGAAAATAATAGGAATACCTTAAAAAAATCTCTAAAAAATGTTGTAAATAATGCTTCTACTCTCTATAAAAATCAAATAATCTGATGAGTTACAATACATAAGCTCTCTTTGTTGTGTGCAAAAGAAAACAAAGAAAAAACTTCTAAAAAAAATCACGTGCTTTCTCTTTTACTATACAAACTCTCTCCTATCAATGGGGAAGTCAACTCCACTCCAACTGAACTCTCCTCTAATGCATGAAGTGGTTGGAAAAGAAGACCTCAATCAAATCAGTAAACTCCCAGTTGCTTGGCGAGCAAGGTGAAAAAGCCTAAATTTGAGGGTTCAAAACTGCTCCATCCTGAGTTATTTTAGTCTTGAACTCCCCTCATCTTGCCACTTGACCAAGTGGATCTCTAAATATAGCACAGTTTCACTAAAAGTCCAAGTAAATTGCAAAAAATCCCCCTTTGCATGCCTTTATATCTCCTATTTGATTTGGTCTTTCTCTATCTTTGCATGATTTGAGAGCAGTTATAAGTTTATTTTAACAAATATTAAGGTAATTTAGTTTATTGATTTAGTTTATTTTTACATTGTGAATTAATTGATTTATTTAACAAATATTAAGGTAATTTTAATGATTGTTTAGTATTTGCTAAAATACATTATAATGGTCTTTTGACCATGCAATGAGAGATAGGGGATTATGATTTTTGTTTATTGACTTCACCTTTGAAAAGACCTTAAAAGCTCACGGCTCATGATATACTTTCTTGACTTCAAACACTTGAAAGTGTTTCCCATGGGCTTGATATTATTAGTCTTCAATGATTTATCAAAAAGGGGATGAAAGAACTTTAGAAGTTCGGTGCTTTGACTAAATTTTAGGGCAACTCCATTTTGGTAAAAAGGGTTTCAAACCCTAACTTCAAGCTCATTTTGTTCTCCCTCTTTCCACACTCTACTACTCTCTATTGCTAGATCTCTAAGGGTGCCTCCATGAGCCTATAACACAGTGCTCTTCTCTGCAACTGGATCTCCTCTCTGCACTTGGTAAGCATCACTTTATTTTTCTGTTCGGTTGTGTATGTTCTCTCAAAAAACTTTGGGAAAACTCTATTTTGAGAAAATAGTGACAGAACTTTTGTTTTATTGTTCCATATTCTGCTATAAAAACTGTGAAAACCTTGTTGTTTCTTCCTGGTCTTGATTTGAGAAAACAATGAAATAATTTAGTTATTCTTTTCTTTCAATAAAACAATGCATCAAAACAGTGAAGGGCTTTTCTATGTTCAGTTTCTTGTTCTTTTTAGCACTCGTAACTGTGAAAACTTCCTTTTTCTTGCTCTGTATACTATCTTTTTATGGAAACTGTGAGATATTTTTGTCTCTCTGCTTTCTCTACGAGCCATAGCCATCTAGATCTCAGTGATAGGTTTTCTCATACTAGTAAGCACTTGCTACATTATTCCAAAGACCCCTTAGGGTTTCTAAGATGTCTATCTTCTAAAGGCTCTACTTTAGTCATGCATTGTCTCACTAACTTTAGGCAAGATCTTCCTATGGTACTAAAACCCTGTTGAAAATCTTAAATCATGATCTTCATACATCATACACAATATACACTACTATTCTTCATGCATTGTCTTCTATAGGATTAGGGTTCTAAAGGACTTTTATGACTGCTATACAAAGACTCTGTTGACTGCAAAATAGTTGTTCAAGGGTTTAAAGGCATGAAGTCTAGGAGCAAGGCATAAAACCTAAGGCCTCTCTATCACCAAATGTTTCTTGTTCACAAAACCTTGACTTCAATCTACCCTGATATGCATACACTTCTCCATACATTGCACCTTTATATTTTGTTGTTTCTATCTGCTCTGTGTTCACATTTATTTTTCTATCTTTCTTTTAGTGATCTAAGTTATATATGCACCTTTCATGATCATGTCAGTTTTAAAACTGGATGCTAGAGATCTCAATGGATGTGTAGACCTTGACAGTGATTGAGCAAACTTTGGCAAAGTTTCAAAAGCTCTTCCTGATGTTTCATGGGCAAAAGACTTATCATGATTTTAACATTCATATTGATGCTTACCATTTCCACTTTATTATCTGTTGTTCATGGAGATCATGACTATCCTTTGCTTATCTGCTTCACACTTTTGTACTTTGTGATAGTCACATGCTTTGTATGACTGCCCTATCATTTGTGTTGACTACTTTAGTGATTTTGATATGGACATTGGTATCCTTATTCAACTTTACTGCTCTTTATGCTTTAGAGACCCCTTTCATATGGTTGTTTCTTCTTGTCTTTCCCATGTTCTTGCTCCGTGTCTATTATGTATCTGTTATTCCTCAGTCTTGGTGACTTTTCAGACCTCTTTGAGAGAGATAGACTTCCTCTGTCAGCATCACTATGTATTGCTTTCTTGGTGAAAGTTTAGAGGCTTCTGTCATGGTTTGATATGATTGTCTTGTAGCCTGAAAAACAATCAATAGGACTATTCCTCTTCTTTTACCTGCACACTCAGAACAAAATTTAGAGAAAAAATAAGGGCGAGGAGCCTCTCTTCTGCTTATAGGGTCTTCATTTTTGCATCTTCTTATGGCTGCATGCTTGCCTCTAGATGGTTCTTCATCTCTTTCATTTCTTTCTTTGATGTTTATGAAAAGATAACATATACATTTGATACTCTTACATCTATGAGTGAAGGATCTCTCTTTCTTCCTCTTGTAGGTACTTCTGAAGACAAAATTGGAGAATCTGAAGATGGTGTAGCCACAAGTGGGGATTCGTCCTCACAAGTGATGATGGATCCCCCTCTCTTCTCTATGTTTCTTATTTTAGATATATATGTGCTCTCTTCATTTCATTATTTATAGTCAATTCCCACAACTTGTGTGGGAACTTTCAACACATTTTCCTTGTGAATATAAGCAGTTGTTTTGTGCAATGATTTGTCTATTGTTCTTCTTTTGTAAAACTATCAATTGCATAAGGAAAATACATCTGAAATTTATTGCTTAATACCGTTGCTTATAATCACAAGTGAATTTAACAAATTGTGTACCTTTATCATCTGAGACTTGAACAAACTGTAATGAATAGATTTGAAACAATCTGAAACGTGTAGCTTACTTTCCCCTCCTGCCTTCTTTTGAATGTCTCCTATTCCTGTAGGGTGTCCTTCCCATTTCTATCTAGATCTTGCAGCAACTCTTAATGAGTTGATGCATGATTCTAGTAGAAATGATGATTGGAATGGCCTCCTACTTGGGTAGTAGGCCTTCCAAAGTCGGTAGTGAGCTCTCACCCTGCACTACTCCTCCTCTTTCCTTCATGTGTTAGACACCTGATCTAGGTCTCTACTTGTAGGTCTCCTTTATTGTCTTGTAGCAGTCATTTGTACCTGTCTCCTTCCACAAGGTAAAAAATAAATAGTGTTTCCCAACTTTTTGATAACAACATTTCTGATCACAAGATGAAATTCAAACTAAACCAAGACTCAAGATCACTAATCCCTACAATAATGATAGGAAGTTCAAGACTCTAGATCATACACACATTCTAGTATGGACTCTAAGACATGAAATTCTATCAATGAGAGGAATAGCAGTATAACATATATTATCAGTGATTGAGAAAAGAATCCATTGATGCAATGAAACCGTCCTCACATGAAATAGAGCAATGTAATTTTCTCATTCAACTATAGAAATTATTCATCTACTCACAATTTGGCCACATAGTTAGCCTTGTTGATAGACATAATACCAAAAATTCTAATTCAAACTCCTACTACTTCCTCTAAGCAATCAACCTCTCTTCTCTAACTCAAACTTCCCATTTTTTTCACTCTTCCTATCGTGCTCTTGTTTTAAAAAGTCTCCACAACCAACATCCAAGGCCTTTTCATCCTCCTCCCACATTAAAGAGGTATTCCAATATATTAAGTGACTGCTAGTTGCCCCCCCATGTGGAGAATAAAATGCCAACCTAGCAAAGAATAACGCCAACATTTGAGTGGATGGCAGAGAGAATCTCCATAAGGAAGCTCAAATGTAACACCGATGCTAAATGCCTTCCACATGCTGCCAGAAATCTAGAATGAAACGCCCATAGGACTCCACTATCTGTCATTACTTCTTCTTTTCATAACGGTCAAGCCTCAACCATCAGCCAAGTGTCAAATCCAACCAAGAATTGGGGACAGTTATTTTCTTTTCCATAAATTGTGTAACTGTCGAACAGCAACAGGAAATCAAACATTGGTTCCTCAACAACAGAAGGATAGAATGCTGAAGTGACATGAAGTTGCAACAAACACCAAAACACAACCAAAAGACCCCAAATTACAGAAACTAAAACAAAATGCAAACCAAAATTAGAGGGAGAGCGATGCCACTGCATCAGACTCCCCAGGAGACTAAAAAGTCATGGGCTCCTACACATGAAGTCCATGAGGGAAACTTCAATTCCTCTTTCTTTTTCCTCATCTTCCAATTGTTCAAATTTCATGATTCTTGACACACACTCGCATTTTTGCCTTCGATGTTTCTCAATCGGCATTCATCTGCTTCTTTCTTTTTGTGCATACTTTCTCTGTCGATTCTCTGTATTAACTTCAAATCACCACCCTTTTGACTCATCATCACAGTCTTCCACTAGCATCATCTCAAATGAAAACAAAACTTCATCCTTGCTTTGTGTAAAATAAATTACCTCTAAAATCTTTATTACTGCAATGTTATCTTGTAATAGTAGGTCTTCTGCCTCTTCTATATCCTCCAGTTCTTTCATTGCAATCTCAATTGAACCTTCTGCACTTTCTTTCTCTATTGTAATCTCCTTCATTAGGTCCATACTCTCTTCTTTAAAATACTCTTTCAAATTGGACATTGCCTTGAATCTCATATTCTCCTTTGCAACCACAAATTTCTCCTCATCTTCATTATAGTTGTCATCTTCAAAAATAAAAGCATGAACTATAATTTCCCCAGCATTGAACTCTGAATTACTTTGAGTATCAAAATGATTGATTTCAAACCTCTGAGAATCTACATTTTTGTCATTTTCTATCACTTGGTGGTCTTCTTCCTTAACATCGACAAAAAGTTCATAGTCTTCATTATCATCATCTTTGTCTGTAATGTCTTCTACATAACTTGGCTCTACTTCAGGCTCTCTTTCCTTGGCTTTCTTCAAATTTCTTGCAATCACCATAGGGTTAGGAAAATAATACTTTTCCAATGCATCCATTCGACTTGAGATCTTTTACAATTCCTCATATAACTTTCTCTTCTCCACACCATCCCAATATCTATCCCAATATGATATTACAATGGGTCTTCTAACTGTAATCTTCATCTTCTTCACTACTGCAATACTTTGTCAACTCGCACTCTGCAATCAATCTTTTGTGCCTCCTTCTCTACCCTCTGCAACAAATTTCCTAGGGTTTACTTGAGACAACCACTTGACTCTTTTCCCACACCCACCAGTCTTGGCATAGGTTGCCTCACTATCGACGCTCTACCCATGCACACAGAACCTTTTGTGCTCTCATACCACTTGATAGCAGTATTTCTGATCACAAGATGAAATTCAAACTGAACTGAGACTCAAGATCACTACTCCCCACAATAATTATAGGAAGTTCAAGACTCTAGATCATACACACATTCCAGTATGGACTCTAAGACATGAAATTCTATCAATGAGGAATAGCAATACAACAGATACTATCAGTGATTGAGATAGGAATCCATTGATGCAATGAAACTGTCCTCACATGAAATAGAGCAATGTAATTTTCTCATTCAACTATAGAAATTATTCATCTGCTCACAATTCGGCCACACAGTTGGCCTCATTAATAGACATAATACCAAAAATTCTAATTTAAACTCCTACTACTTCCTCTAAGCATTCGACCTCTCTTCTCTAACTCAGACTTCACATTTTTTTCGCTCTTCCTATTGTGCTTTTGTTTTAACAAGTCTCCACGAACAACATCCAAGGCCTTTTTGTCCTCCTCCCACATTAAAGAGGTATTTCCAATATATTAAGTGACTGCCAGCCACCTCTCCATGTGGAGAATAAAATTCTAACCTAGCAGAGAATAATGCCAGCATTCGAGTGGATGGTAGAGAGAATCGCCATAAGGAAGCTCAAATGTAACATTGATGTTGAACACCTTCCACATGCCACCAGAAATCTGGAATGAAACACCCATAGGACTCCACTATCTATCATTACTTCTTATTTTCATAATGGTCGAGCCTCAACCATCAGCCAAGTGTCAAATCCAGCCAAGAATTGGGGATAGTTATTTTCTTTTCCACGCATTGTGTAACTGCCGAACAACAATAGGAAATCAAACATTAGTTCCTCAGCGATAGAAGGACAGAATGCTGAAGCAACATGAAGCTGCAACAAACACCAAAACACAACAAAACCCCAAATTATAGAAATTGAAACAAAACGCAAACCAAAATTAGAGGGAGAACAATGCCACTGCATCACTTTTCCTGTTTGTGCTGAAGTGCACAAATAGGGAGCATTTTTGGTGACCTCTACATCATCTTTGCCTGCTAAAACTCAAGGACCAGTTGCCTAACATATCCATTGAGTAATAGAGTCATTTAGGCCCTAAAGAACTTAGAAAACTTTTGTAACTCAATTGTTAGGAACATTGAACAATAACAACACATGGACACAACAACCAAAAACAAGATGAGACTAACCCTAAGCAGGGCCAGCAAATTGTGCATCAACACTTATTAGAAAAACAAAACTAAAACCAGTGTGCAATCAACACTTATTTGACTCAACAAACCTATTCTAACCAAAATCACCAAGAAGGCTATACATAACCACTTACAAGGAGAGAGAAATAGTTTCCCTTCCTAAAGAACTTGAACCACTTGATTAACTTGGTGCTTGATTCAGGAGGTGCTTTAGATAAAAGGACATGTTGTAGAAGGTTGACAATAAACTCAAGAAACTAGAAACCTTCTTGAACCTCTACCTTCATCTCGATATCAAAGAGAGAAGAAGGAACTGCTTTCTCTTGAAAATGGTTTGTAGCCACAAACCTTGCTTGGATTGATTGATCAAACATCATTTTAGGCTCATACAGTGCCAAGTTACCATTGTCAACAAACATGTTGCTCTCCATGATGAAAGAATCTTGTGATGAAAATAGGTCACTTGATCTGTCCTTAAAAAATTGTTGCTCCTGTTCACTCTAAATCTAAATCATGCACTAATTAGGGGGGTCTGAAAGCTTACCAAGATTGGAGTTGTCTGACTCCTACTTCTCTTCATGAGTGAATGAGCTTGATGCACTCTTTCTTGTATGGTTAGGAAACTCTTTCAAAATTGCCTTTTGACAATCCATTCTTTGAGACAAAGTGTCTTCTATCAGGATGTGTCCTTGAATGTCCAAGCAACTAGCGACAATGTTGAAGCTTTTTTGACACTTGGCCTCTTCTTCCAAAGGCTCTAGCTACATACTTCCTTGCTCTGTCTCAAACTGGAATAGAGTATTAGCCTCATCTTGTTCAAATGCAAAAGGAAGAAGTTCATAAACCTATTTTACCTTGCTACCCACACCATTCACTAACTTGGGGTCTTGATCACGACAAGAATTCAGGAGAGTGAAAATCTCTCTACAAGTTTAGCAATTAAGATCCTGACAAGTAAACATAGAATTAACTTGAAAAGGCTAAGCATCTTCAATTAGTTCACTTGTTTATTCTTCAAGGAAAGTTACCTTCAAGTCATCTATGTTAGCCTCTTCATTGCAGTACAAAGGGAGTTTTGAAAACAAGTCATATTTTTCACATCCATGGAGAACATGATCTTCTTTGCAAATGGGGTTCTCTTCCTTTACCAACAGACTTTCTAGATCATCTTCATCACTATGCCAGCTAGAGACCTCAAAATGATTATCAATACTCTATTGTTGAAACTGGCCTTGGTCAATATGAGGAGGTAGATTGTTCATGAAGAGAGACTCGTCATTGGTGCTTCCTTCTAGTTTAGGATTTTCTTGATCTTGCAAATTCTTCCCTCCTTGGATTGCATTCACTTCTTGCCTCTGACATGCAGCCCACTATGAAACTTCTGATTCAACCAATGTTTTATCTTGTTGCCCTCATGACCCCTCTTTTTCTAGATTTTCTTTTTGCATTGGAGTAGGAGTTTTCTCAAGGTCAGGCATCCTGAAGTCTGGATGCTTTGTCCACCAAGGCTGCCAAGGTTGTTCAAAAGTTTGATGACTTAGTTCCGACTCTTGAGATGACTGAAACTGAGAACTAATGAACTAGTTTTGGATGTAAATAGACTCTTGAACAAAATTAGAACCTATGAAACTAGGAATTTGGAGACTTCTAGAAGGCTTTTGGATAGGTTCATCTTGGCAAACAGGATGATTTTGATTGAAACTAGGAAAAGAAAAGGTATTTTGAGATTTGGGTCCTTGAACTTGAGCCAAAAGTTGTCTCATTTGTTCCTCCTTAATAGTAATCTACCTATTTAAACATTCTTCCTCATACTTTCTCTTCTCTTCCATCTCTTGCTGCTAGCAAAAGGTTTCATAAGATTGTTGCTCCTACTACATAATATATTCATTTTCTCTAACTATTTCTAACATCTACCTTTGAATATCTAGAATCATACTCTTGATGGTAACCAAGTTAGTGTCAAAATTGTTAACACTTTGAGGCTGACTAGGGAAACTATAGGGTTGGTTTAAAGCAAGATCAGTTCCATAAGGTTGGGCATGGGTGTAAATAGGTTACAAAGAGGGCTGATAATGTTGATTATAATGAGGAAAAGGATTGTTTGGAGGCCAAAAGCTTGAATTTTCATGATATGGAGGAGAATCACCATAACTGCTACAATATCTAGACATTTTGCATGAAAGATTTCAAGCATATGGTAGTCAAAACATGAATATTAAAAGGAAACACCAACTTGATTCATTGTAGATCCTAGACTACTGAAACTAGTTGATATATACTCGGAGTCGCCTTGGTGTTTAATCATTTTGCCTCCAAAGGCTAATAATACTGAAAAAAATCCTAGATCCTTCAATATGTTCTCTTCTCATGTGTTGTTTGCACTAGATCTACTTAAAACTTAGAAGAATAGAGTCGCCAGGTATGCCTTTTTCACCTCAAAAGGTTAGAATCCCTGTTGTTCATACCAAAACAACAATGAAAATATGGTATTTAGTGGCCTAAATCTCAGTTCAGAGTCCCACTAGGTGTGCCAAAAATTATTGTCATGAGGATTGCACCCTTCTCAAGCATGAAGCTTAACAATCCTGTGAAACATGGGATCACCTTTAGGTTGTGGGTTGCCTATGGAAAAGGTGAACCTCTAGAAGAGTTGGTTCCCTTGAAATACCTTCTAGAACTACTTCTTTGATGAGGAAAAGGTATAAAAGGATTACTATATAACTAAAAATTATATCCTAGCAGGTGATGCACCGAGTTTATAAGTTATATTCTTGCTATCTTGACTCATAATTTTATGTCAGAAGACCTGGTTACACAACTCAGTTTGGACAATCTTCACACATCAATATTTCATAAGAAGGCTGGAATATTTTCTACTTTCTTTGAAGGAAAACTAAGCTTTCACAACTATAAAGGTCAGAAAAATGGCTAGCACAACCTACAACCTATGTAAATCAATTTCTTTTTGTATTAAGTTTCAAGGAATGAGACAGAAATTTAAGAGGATTCATTTAAAATCATAGACAAACTCCTTACCAAAATCATTCAATTAAACACAACACATGTATCTCAGAAGGTAATGCACTGATTTATTGAGAAAATAATAGGAATACCTTACAAGAATCTCTGAAAAATGTTGTAAATAATGCTTCTTCTCTCTATAAAAATCAAATAATCTGATGAGTTACAATACATAAGCTCTCTTTGCTGTGTGCAAAGGAAAACAAAGCAAGAACTTCTAAAAAAAAAATTGTACTTTCTCTTTTACTACGCAAACTCTCTCCAATCAATGGGGAAGTCAACTCCACTCCAATTGAACTCTCCTCTAATGCATGAAGTGGTTGGAAAAGAAGCCCTCAATCAAATTAGTAAACTCCCAGTTGTTGGGCGAGCAAGGGAAAAAAAAGCCTAAATTTGAGGGTTCAAAACTACTCCATCCTGAGTTATTTGAGTCTTGAACTCCCCTCATCTTGCCACTTGACCAAGTGGATCTCTAAAAATAGCACAGTTTCACTAAAAGTCCAAGTAAAGTGTAAAAAATCCCCCCTTTGCATGCATTTATATCTCCTGTTTGATTTGGTCTTTCTCTCTCTTTGCATGATTTGAGGGCAGTTATAAGTTTATTTTAACAAATATTAAGGTAATTTAGTTTATTGATTTACCTTAATAAGTGTTAACATAAATTACAATGTTATTTATTTGATTTATTTGACAAATATTAAGGTAATTTTAGTGATTGTTTACCTTAGTATTTGCTAAAATACATTATAATGGTCTTTTGACCATGTAAAGAGAGATAAGGGCTTATGATTTTTGTTTATTGACTTCACCTTTGAAAATACCTTAAAAGGTCACGGCTTATGATATACTTTCTTGACTTCAAACACTTGAAAGTGTTTCCCACAGGCTTGATAATAGTCTTTAATGATTTATCAAAAAGGGGATGAAAGGACTTTAGAAGTTTAGGGCCTTGACTAAATTTTAGGGCAACTCCATTTTGGTAAAAAGGGTTTCAAACCCTAACTTTGAGCTCATTTTGTTCTCCCTCTTTCTGCCATGAGCCTATAACACAGTGCTCTTCTCTACAACTGGATCTCCTCTCTGCACTTGGTAAGCATCACTTTATTTTGCTATTATGTTGTGTATGTTCTCTCAGAAAACTTTGGGAAAACTCTGTTTTGAGAAAACAGTGACAACTTTTATTTTATGGCTTCATATTCTGCTATAAAAACTATGAAAACCTTCTTGTTTCTTCCTACTCTTGATTTGAGAAAACAATGAAATAATTTAGTTGTTCTTTTCTTTCAATAAAATAGTGCATCAAAAAAATGAAGGGCTTTTCTATGTTCAGTTTCTTATTCTTTTTAGCACTAGTAACTATGAAAACTTCCCTTTTCTTGCTCTGCATACTATCTTTTTATGGAAACTGTGAGATATTTCTATCTCTCTACTTTCTCTATGACCCATATCCATCTGGATCTCAGTGATAGGTTTTCTCATACTGGTAAGCACTTGCTACTTTATTCTAAAGACCCCTTAGGGTTTCTAAGATGTCTATCTTCTGAAGGCTCTGCTTTAGTCATGCATTGTCTCACTAACTTTAGGAAAGATCTTCCTATGGTACTAAAACCCTATTAAAAATCTTAAATGATGATCTTCATACATCATACACAGTATATACTACTATTCTTCATGCATTGTCTTCTACAGGATTAGGGTTCTGAAGGACTTTTATGACTGCTCTACAAAGACTCTGTTGACTGCAAAATAGTTGTTCAAGGGTTTAAAGGCATGAAGTCTAGGAGCAAGGCATAAATCCTAAGGCATCTTTGTCACCAAATGTTTCCTGTTCACAAAACCTTAACTTCAATCTACCCTGATATGCATACACTTCTCCATACACTGCACCTTTATATTTTATTGTTGCTATCTGCTCTTTGTTCACATTTACTATTCTATCTTGCTTTTAGTGATCTGAGTTATATATGCACCTTTCATGATCATGTTGGTTTTAAAACTAGCTACTAGAGAACTCAATGGATGTGCAGACCTTGACAATGATTAAGCAGACTTTGGCAAAGTTTCAAAAGCTCTTCTTGATGTTTCATGGGCAAAAGACTTATCATGCTTTTAGCATTCATATTGATGTTTACCATTTCCATTTTGTTGTCTGCTGTTCATGGAGACCATGGCTGTCCTTTGTTTATCTACTTCACACTTTTGTACTTTGTGACAGTCACATGGTTTGTATGACTGCTCTATCATTTGTGTTGACTTCTTTAGTGATTTTGACATGGACATTGGTATCCTTATTCAACTTGACTTCTCTTTATGCTTTAGAGACCCCTTTCATATGACTATTTTTTCTTGTCTTTCCCATGTTCTTGCTCCATGTTTGTTATGTCTCTATTATTCCTCAGTCTTGGTGACTTTTCAGACCTCTTTGAGAGAGATATACTCCTCTGTCAACATCACTGTGTATTGGTTTCTTGGTGAAAGTTTAGAGGCTTCTATCATGGTCTGATATGAATGTCCTATAGCCTGAAAATAGTCAATAGGACTGTTCCTCTTCTTTTACCTGCACACTCATAACAAAAGTTAGAGAAAAAATAGGGGCAAGGAGCCTCTCTTCTGCTTATATGGTCTTCATTTTTGCATTTTCATGTGGCTGCATGCTTGCCTCTGGATGGTTCTTCATCTCTTTCATTTCCTGCTTTGATGTTTATGAAAAGATAACATATACATTTGATGCTCTTACATATATGAGTGAAGGATATCCCGAGCTCTAACATCTCTCTTTCTTCCTCTTCTAGGTACTTTTGAAGACAAAATTAGAGAATCTAAAGATGGTGTAGCCACAAGTGGGGATTCATCTTCACAGGCAATGACAGATCCCCCTCTCTTCTCTGTGTTTCTTATTTCAAATGTATATGTGCTCTCTTCATTTCATCATTTATAGTCAATTCCCACGGCTTGTGTGGGAACTTTGAACATATTTTCCTTGTGAATATAAGCAGTTGTTTTGTGCAATGATTTATCTATTTTTCTTCTTTTGTAAAACTATCAATTGTATAAGGAGAATACATCTGAAATTTATTGCTTAATATAGTTTCATATAATCACAAGTGAATTTAACAAATTGTGTACCTTTATCATCTGAGACTTGAACAAACTGTAATGAATAGATTTGAAACAATCTGAAACTTGTAGCTTACTTTCCCCTCCTGCCTGCTTTTGAATGTCTCTTACTCCTGTAAGGTGTTCTTCCCATTTCTATCTAGCTCCTGTAGCAACTCTTAACGAGTTGATGCATGATTTTGGTAGAAATGATGACTAGAATGGCCTCCTACCTGGGTAGTAGGCCTTCTAAAGTCGGCAGTGAGCTCTCACCCTACACTACTCTTCCTCTTTTCTTCATGTCTTAGACACCTAATCTAGGTCTCTGCTTGTAGGTCTCCTTTAGTGTCTTGTAGTAGTCATTTGTACCTGTCTCCTTCCTCAAGGTAAAAAATAAACAATGTTGTACCAGCTTTGCCTGTTTGGGCTAAAGTGCACAAATAGGTAACATTTTCTTCAATTTATGAGATATTGTTTTGTACATGGGTACCTAACATGGCCTGGTAGCTAGGACCCATCATTATTTCACTAATCCCTAAGTTGCACTTAATGGGGGTTTTAGTATAAATAAGGTCATTATGTATCTAGTTAGGATAACATCTTTACTACAATTGACCTATTCACACTTAGCTTAATTTTACTTAGGCTAATTTAGACTTTGTCTCACCTCATGTGGTGAAGACATGGGTTCTCATATTTGTGAGAAACCTATTCCATACAAACTTGCCACTTGCTCAAACATGTGTGACTTGAGCTAGACAAGTGTTACACCTTTGGAGGGTTACTCCGTAATTGTGTTCGACTATCTCACCTCCTCATCCTTGCCTATTTAAGCAAGGCTTCTATGTACATTCTATTCATCTTTTGGCAATATTATTTGGCTTATTGTGTTCTTGTAGCTTGTGGTAGTATTCTTTATTAAATAGGCAAGGATGAGGAGGTGAGATAGTCGAACACAACGACAAGTGACACATGTTTGAGCAAGTGGAAAGTTTGCATGAAATAGGTGTCTCACAAATATGAGAACACAGGTTTTCACCACATGAAGTGAGACAAAGTCTAAAATAGCCTAAGTAAACTTAAGATAAGTGTGAATAGGTCAATTCTAGTAAAGTTTTTATCCTAACTAGATACATAATGACCTTATTTGCACTAACAATAACTTATGGAAGCAACTCTTATTTATACACTAGAAAAGAAGTGGAGAGAAAGAAGGCAAGAAATAGGGGAGACGATGACATTGAATATTTTTATAAAGTGATAGATTTGATTTCCTTTAATCTTTAAGGTGGCATATCATCCTCCTACTAACCCTCTAAAACATCTCTTATTCTATGTGTGCCACCACTAAGAGTTCTTGTTAAAAGCTAAAGTGCTTGCCATGTATCCTACGATAAGCTTGAGAAGTGGTTGTGTGTATTAGATTGTGGGAAATGGTTTTTGGGACCTTGAATTCATTACCAACAACCAAATTATATCTTCCTTGGCATTAAATTCACTTGGTTAATCCCTTTTAAAGAGCACCAATTGGATACATATTAATGGCACCATTGAATTATTAGTCTTAGTAGGTAATTGACTACCCTTGCTTCACATTGTTTAGGACCATTGATCACCATCAAGTAGATAGCTAGAGAAATATCCTAATGTTCCTTCCTTATTTTCCTCGTGTATTTTGTTGACCAACCAAAATGCCAATTAGGATAGTATTGGCATATTATAAGATACCACAACCAAAATTTATAATAAAGTGAGTCCCACCATTGAAAAAACAAACCAAGAGTGGGGCACCAAAGGAAAAAGGGACCAAACCTTCTCTTGAATCTTTTCCAACCATTAGATCTTGAGATGGATGGTTGGTGGACTTTGAAACCAAAATGAGCATTACTAATAGATATATGGGCTCCATGGGCCATTAGATTAAAAAATCCATGGTGCATAGGAGGAAACGAACAAACTACATGCAATGTTTTTGTTTGTATCAATGAAACTACACAAGGGAGCAAGAACAAAGGTAAAATCCATGAAGAGGAACTTGGAGTGAAAATTCACTATAGGAATGATATACAAGATCTCACCATGAAAATCATTAGTGATAGGATATTCTCCCTAATAATTGGTTGCATCACTAAAATCTAAGGAATTGTAGGAAGAGTGAAAATACAACATGAAAAGTAATTGTGACATATGCATAAGAACCAAACAATGGGAAATTCTATAGGTGTGGGACTTGACCTATAGAATGACCTCTAATATTAAAAAGGATAAATCTTTATGAGATGCAATAAGCTCTTCACAATTTCTTATAGAGAAAAAGGAAAGAGAGAATTACATGAAAATAAAACATACTCTATAAGGGGTGGTGCACCAAGAGATGAATTTTCCTTCTACCTATAATTGTTAAAATGAGATTGACACATGAATCAATAATCAATAGAAATCTAAGCATAAGCACATCACAATGACTTCATATCATTGCATTCATTAACATAACACAAATACATGACATAGAGAAGATAGGCATAGTTGTTTGTATTAATGCTTATGAAGGTAAAAAGTATAAATACATAAGAAGGCTTGAGTGCCCTAGAAACATGAAGCAACGTCTAAAGATCCAAATGTAACACATAGAAATAAGAAAAACTAATATAATATATTTTTACATATAAGGCATGTATTAGAGAATGAATAAACAAAATTCTATCATCTCTAATTTGTGTGGAAGAAACTCTTATTTATACACCAAAAAAGAAAGGGAGAGAAAGAAGGAAAGATAAGGGAGATAATGACATTAAATCTTCTTTTAGTGTGGTAGATTTTATTCCCTTAAATATTGAGGGTGCCATATAATCCTCCTACAAATCCTCTAAAACATACCTTTTTTGTGTGTGCCACTAGTAAGATTGCTTGTTAAAATCCAAAGATCTTTCCACATATCCTATAACAAGCTTGAGAAGTGGTCACATGTATTAGATCATAGGAAATGGTTGTTAGGGCCTTCAATTAATTACTAATAACCAAATTAGATCTTACTTGGTATTAAATTCACTTGGTGAGTCCCTTTGAAAGAGTAACAAATGAATACATAGTAATGGTGCCATTGAATTATTTTCCTTAATAGGTAATTGACTACCCTTGATTCATACCATTTAGGACAATTGATCACCATCAATTAGATAGGTAGAAAAATCTCCTAGTGTTCCTTTCTTATTTTCCTCATGGATCCTACTAACCAACTAAATTGCCAAGTACGATAGAATTGGAATATTATAAGATACCACAACCAAAAGTTATAACAAAGTGAGTCCCACCATTGAGTGAACAATCCAATAGTGGGGTTCCAAAGGAAAAAGGGACTAAACCTTCTCTTGAATCCTTGCAAACCATTAGATCTTGAGATGGATGTGAAGACACCTAAAAACCACCCACCGTCCTAGCCACATCTACCACATTTTTATCCTATTAATTAAATAAATTAAAATAATTTATTTAATTAATTAGCCCACTTTTCCTAAGTCCTAATCCCATTTTCCTAATTCCTAAATAAATAAATTCTTATTTATTTATTTAATCCCCTTCCCACTTCACATGATTTAATAAATATTAATTTATTAAATCTCTTTTATTCTCCACCACTCATTTTCTAACCATCTCCCACAAATTCAAAATAAAATTAAAAATCCCTTTAATCCTCCACCATCCATCTTTCAAATACCCAACCAACTCAATCCTCATTGTTAATATCTCAACCAATCTTGACCGTTGATCATCCAATCCAAAAATCTATAAATGGATCCTTATGTGAGTCATTTTCATCATGAACCATAACACATCATGTTGTTGTGAGCAATGACATTTCATCTTTCAATCAAAAAATCTTCAGAGCATAACCACCTTTGGTTCAACAAGAATCAATTTGGGTAACATTTATTTTTTATTCAATTTTGTTTGATTTCTTTGTTCTAACAGAGGTGATAGTTAGGTGTGAAATAAGGGTTTAATCTTTAAGGTTTTATTCTTTATTTCGGTTTCACATTTTTCTATTCACAGTTATGGCACACCCAGTGGGACATTGTTCCTCTTTAACCTTTGTTCTTTAGGTTTTGCTCAACCAACCTTGCAGGTTTTCATTCTTTTGTGGAGAAATTTGATGGTGAACTTTCATAGGGAGCCATGATTTGGGCAAAGCTAAAGATAGAACCATAGTTTCTAAAGATTCACTTATATATTTCAAATGACTAGGAATTTTTCTACTAAAGTTTTAGGATCATCTAAGGAGCCTACAATACAAAAATCATACTTATATCATTGATATTGAGTGTGTTATTTTAGTTTTATTACTTCTAAATTTTGGTTATATCTTTCAAACGGCTAGGAATTTTTCTACCATTTTTTAACTAAAACTTTAGGATCATCTAGGAAGGCTACTTTACAAAAATAATATTCATATCATTAATATTGAGTGAGTTATGCTAATTTTAATATTTTTTATAAATCTACTTTCTAGGCCATAAATCAATAAATTTTTTTATATCTTTACGTTTCTAGAAATCTCTCCAAAGGGTATATTCTTTGTAATTTTAATTTTTAGTCCAAAAATATTACAAAATAATCAAATTTAAGTTGACTATGTGGTAGAAATCTAGGAACTACAGTTTCAATGGGCTATTCAATCTTGCAATGAGAATATCTTTTACATATCTCTATTTTTTTGTATCATAACATTATTTTCTAATTTTTGCAGGGCTTTTATTATTATTTCTAATGCTTTTCTTTCAGGAAAACCGCATACCAAAGACAAAACTTTCAAACTACTAATACATTTTTTGTAGCAATGCATGTCAAAGATAATATTTATACACTAAATTAAGAACATTTAATTTTCTAAAGGGAAATTACTTGTGTTTGTCATTCTTGAGAGATTCTAGATTGTGTATGCTCTCTCCTCACATCAAAAGGTGATCTTGGAGATCAAATCACTCTTTAAGGTTTATTTTGTTTTGTGTTATCCCAAGAGTCTAAGTATGTTTTCTCTCTCCTCGCACTAAAAAGTGATCTTAGAGATCAAAATTACTTAGATTTATTTTCCTATAGGAGGCTTGCCTAGGGATTTCATTACCCTAGGGGATGACCTCAACCACATGTTTTGGTGATGTATAAAAAGGGGGGGAGAATGAAATTTGTACCCCAATAGTGAAGCTATCATTTTTGGCCCACATCGATCTTGTGGGACTCGACAAAGTGATTTATCACATGCCTTAGACAACACACATGTTCATCGATTCAAGCCTCACATACCAAGAGTATAATGAGGATATCCTTTATATGCTTATTTATCCTAGACTAGGAGCCTTTTGTCCATCTTTTTTCGTGGTGTACCGAATACCAATTACGATTGAGAAGTTACTCATGCCATATTTCTAAGCATGTTGAGATAGAGCTCACCATGGGAAAATCTTTGTCCTCCATGGTAAGGGGTACATAGGTGTTACATGACCTTGTGCTCCCTATATATCTATAGCTTAGTATATAACATACTTGTGGGCCCATGGAAACTGATACACCCACTTGACTAAACTAGGTTGTTAATATGTCTGATGTGTTTTCTTGTGCAAAACTAGTAAACATCCTTGCATACATCCCTCAAAATTGAAGTGTTTTATTTTCTTGTTTAATCCTCTTGAATCCTTGAAAAAATACAGAAAAAAAGTCCTTGAATGTCCAAACCTTAAACTTGAAGACAAACCAAAACATCCCACTTTTCCTACATCACAACTGAATCCTCTTTACAAAAGGTTTGAAATCATCCCAAGTCTCTTTACCCAAGTCACAGTTTCACACCTATCTTGTGTGGAATCCATTTTCTAAATCATAAGTCTCATGCCAAGCCTAAAAATTCCAATTGCATCCTAGTTACATCCAAACACCTTGTTATCCTTCATTCTTTCCACCATGGACCCTTGGTTTGAGAACATTATCATGCAAGTTATAACTCCTAGTCCTTCTACTATTTGTGAAGCAAATGTGAAACCCAAAATCGTTATCAAATAAATCCCTCCACCTGTGCATTCATTAGATTAAATCTTCTATCCAAATCAAGTCAAAAAACCCTTTGTCAATGATGATGATAGTCTTGTAGATCAAGATGAATATCTTCGTGACAATAGATTTGATAATGAACTTATCGCACATAAACTTGCTATAAACTTTCATCCCTCACCCATGAATATGCAAGATCATTACAATCAAGATCTAGTTAGCAAAAGTTATCCTACCAATCTTGAACACTTATCCATTGGTTATCCTTATGATTCTATTGACAAGGGAAGCACTAGCTTAGAGCAAGGTCTTTATGTCCAGTCCATGTTTCCAAATCCAACCTCATGTGAGCATTCTATATCTTTCACATCCTATATGGATCCCTCATCTTAATCCTTACACTCTAGCTCATCCCATCAACTAACCATCCATCCATCCAAAACTTTGATTCATAACATAAATCCACCACATCCAAATCATCCTTTTCAAATTTCCTCCAAGGATTATTAGCAAAGGAAGAACTAATATTAAAATGTCCCAAGCCAATGAGTGTACCTATTCCAAGCCTATCCAAGAGTCATTTGATGTCATGCCTTTTCCTCAAATACTACTATGTAATCAAAATCCTAGTAACATGCCTACCCAAGATCAAGTGCCATCATGTAAAGATCTTATCAATCCTACGCCTATTACACATAAACAAGAGCCTCCTAGTGTCATGTCTATCCATCAAACACCACCATTCCATTCAATTCCTATCAATCCTATTCAATATCCCCTTACCATAAGCACAAGTCAAAATCCATCATGCAACCATGTTGTCGATAATTCCAAGCCTATGAAACCCATCTAGGAAACCTCTATTTTCATCCAAACTCAAGAGCTATGTCAAGAACTAAATCTAAAGTACGATCAAATGTGCACTCAACTATATCAAGATTAAGTTATCCAAGCTACTCAAGATCACATTATTCAAGATCACATTACCCAAGCCACTCCCATTTATGATCATGATCCTAGCTATGATCAAGAAAACCAAGTTGGTCCCCTCATTAAACTTTATGATGTCCATGATCAAGAAAGCCAAAATAATCCTATCACATACCCAACTAGTCCCATCCATTATCCAACTACAACATCTACTTCCTATGATTACAACTATGCTCATTAGGGAAACATAGACAATCAAACAAATAACTTGAATCATATCACACAGGATCCTAATGAGAATAGTTGTAATCAAGATCTTAATGAATTCAAGAATGAAGATAAGAAAGTCACAATGGATCACATCAAACATTTAGATGATCAAGGAATGAAAAACATAAACAATGATCAAGGTATAACAAGTGTACATAATGAGCCAACAAAGGAATCTTATGAAATAGGATCTGCTACCTTTATCAAGTCAAAGTTACTCATAGAGGAAACAATAGTAAATGTTAAGCATTCTCAGCAACATACTAATGATCTAGCATTATGTTTCAAAGACAACAAATATCTTACTACAAAAAATATATGTAAAAGCATGGATTGTCACAGAAAAGGATTGGACCTTCATGAGCAAGAAATTATAGAACATATCCCAATCTGCATCAGTCATGGTCGAAGCATTAGTGAGTAATTATCTAAGCAATCTAATGGTGTTATTGGGGACATTGGATTGTTTATACCTGTTTTCTTGTAGATGAGGTGTAAAATTGCCATTGACTGTTTGACCATTGAAGTGGATGATGTTTAAGTAGAGCCCCTAAGGCTCCATCATATCCAGGAAAAATGCGATCTTTCCAAAAATATAATGCTCACAATATTAACTGTGGCAAATGATATGATTTTGAAGTTCAAAATAAGAATTTAGTTTCCACTCTTCAGATTATAAACTAGTGATTATCTTGTGCTCTCTGCCTCTGGTGCTTGAGAATTCTGCACCTTTAAGGACATTTTAAAGCTATCTGATTCTTGTAAGCATTTAGTACCTCCTTCCATTGTCCCTGGCGTTGCCATCAGATTGTTAAACTATTTAACTCTAAGTAGCCGTAAGCATCAACATGGCGCGCAATACATCTTCATCTTTTAAGAAGGTTGGTTATTCATAAATCTCTTTCTCCATTGCCATTACCCCGTCATAATCAATATGTCTAGATGTTCCTTGATCAAATTAAAATGTATGCTCCTATCAAGATGTAATCCAGCTGTTGATAAACATAATCCATGATCCTGCCAAAGACATCTTATGGAGATTTGTCAATTTATCTACAGTTTGCATTTAAATGGTACAATAAAACCAGATCGGACTCCATTCCAATTCAACTGATAATCCAAGCACCAAATAAAGACGTATTAACCTTATGTTGAATTATTGGTCCTGCTGTCCATATTACAAGTCCATAGGAGTTTCACACTCCATTGGATAAGGATTTAATCTTGCCTAAGATTCGGAATATTAGGCAAGATTAGGTTATTTGAACTACCTTTGAAAAGTTTTATGGAGTGTGAAACCCAAAATCGTTATCAAATAAATCCCTCCACCTATGCATTCATTAGATTAAATCTTCTATCCAAATCAAGTCAAAAAACCTTTTGTCAATGATGATGATAGTCTTGTAGATCAAGATGAATATCTTTGTGACAATAGATTTGATAATGAACTTATCGCACATAAACTTGCTATAAACTTTCATCCCTCACCCATGAATATGCAAGATCATTACAATCAAGATTTAGTTAGCAAAAGTTATCCTACCAATCTTGAACACTTATCCATTGGTTATCCTTATGATTCTATTGACAAGGGAAGCACTAGCTTAGAGCAAGGTCCTTATGTCCAGTCCATGTTTCCAAATCCAACCTCATGTGAGCATTCTATATCTTTCACATCCTATATGGATCCCTCATCTTAATCCTTACACTCTAGCTCATCCCATCAACTAACCATCCATCCATCCAAAACTTTGATTCATAACATAAATCCACCACATCCAAATCATCCTTTTCAAATTTCCTCCAAGGATTATTAGCAAAGGAAGAACTAATATTAAAATGTCCCAAGCCAGTGAGTGTACCTATTCCAAGCCTATCCAAGAGTCATTTGGTGTCATGCCTTTTCCTCAAATACTACCATGTAATCAAAATCCTAGTAACATGCCTACCCAAGATCAAGTGCCATCATGTAAAGATCTTATCAATCCTAAGCCTATTACACATAAACAAGAGCCTCCCAGTGTCATGTCTATCCATCAAACACCACCATTCCATTCAATTCCTATCAATCCTATTCAATATCCCCTTACCATAAGCACAAGTCAAAATCCATCATGCAACCATGTTGTCGATAATTCCAAGCCTATGAAACCCATCTAGGAAACCTCTATTTTCATCCAAACTCAAGAGCTATGTCAAGAACTAAATCTAAAGTATGATCAAATGTGCACTCAACTATATCAAGATTAAGTTATCCAAGCTACTCAAGATCACATTACCCAAGCCACTCCCATTTATGATCATGATCCTAGCTATGATCAAGAAAACCAAGTTGGTCCCCTCATTAAACTTTATGATGTCCATGATCAAGAAAGCCAAAATAATCCTATCACATACCCAACTAGTCCCATCCATTATCCAACTACAACATCTACTTCCTATGATTACAACTATGCTCATTAGGGAAACATAGACAATCAAACAAATAACTTGAATCATATCACACAGGATCCTAATGAGAATAGTTGTAATCAAGATCTTAATGAATTCAAGAATGAAGATAAGAAAGTCACAATGGATCACATCAAACATTTAGATGATCAAGGAATGAAAAACATAAACAATGATCAAGATATAACAAGTGTACATAATGAGCCAACAAAGGAATCTTATGAAATAGGATCTACTACCTTTATCAAGTCAAAGTTACTCACAGAGGAAACAATAGTAAATGTTGAGCATTCTCAGCAACATACTGATGATCTAGCATTATGTTTCAAAGACAACAAATATCTTACTACAAAAAATATATGTAAAAGCATGGATTATCACAGAAAAGGATTAGACCTTCATGAGCAAGAAATCATAGAACATATCCCAATCTGCATCAGTCATGGTCGAAGCATTAGTGAGTAATTATCTAAGCAATCTAATGGTGTTATTGATACTTCAATGATCACTGAGGCAACCTTATCCAATGAGAGCAAGATAGGGACCATTCATAGCCCCTATAGTAAGCATGCTACCAAAAATCCTTCCACTTCCACCATATCTACTAATGAAATTTATCCTCCACATCTTCCACCCCTCTATCAGGACCAACAAAATCATAGAGAATACAATGTAAAAGCTTCAAATCAATTGTTAAAAGCATATGAACTCAAAAATCAAGGAAAGCATATAAAAGCAATATGGGTCCCAAAATAAAATGGACCAAGCAAATCAAATGAAGCAAATTATCCAAATACAACAAGATATCAAAATCAAAAGATGCACCTTGCATATAATTTAGGTGCCCACCACCTTACAATTTTTACAATAATGTCGGTCCCAATTGTCATCCCAATACCCCCATCCAAATCTAAAATCATGTCTAAAATCCAAGAAATCCAACTCCCAAATCTGTCATGTTGTGGCATTAATGCTTCACAATAAGGGCTACAATGGTACTCTATTGAAATGTAAACATTCAAATGAGGACAACTTACTTATCAATGAAGGTCACGATAACATCAACAGATTGTACAAGAGTTCTCTAATCATGACAAAACAATTACTTCAATCAGGACATTATTGGCATGTTATGACAAGTGCATCTACATAGACTATCTCAAGCAGACAAGGAGATGTGAAGACCCTTTGAGTATCAAATTATCAATGTTATCCAATCAGCATATCAAAAAGTCAAAAAAAATTTAAAAATTTAAAAAAAAGTAAAATAGTAAAGAGAAATCATTCATCCAATGGTGAAAATCATTTTATGGTGCCTTGGATAAGTACCATGATGAAAACTCGTTCATAGGTGTCATGTGTAAATCTGTTGTCTACATATCTTGCACTTGGGGACAAGTTTTCTCACCTATCCCATCCTATCCCTCCCATGTCATCCTAATCCATCATATCCATATATCCTTTCTATCATCCACCTTCATCATCCCTCCTACTCAAATTTGATCTTGATAATGACTTTGATCTTGATATGGACCAAGGCATGATTTTGATACATTCTTTGACAAAAGCTTGACATAGCAAATCCTTTTGCAATGAATCCTCTAACCATCTTGTTATAGCCTATGCAATCCACTATATCCCTTTAGTCCACATCCTTAACAATATTTGCAGAGTAGGGGCATGTTTTTTTTTTCCCTTGCGACATAGTCCTTGTAGGTCACATTCTACACACTTCCATCCATCTACCATCCATCCTTCTTTCCATCCATTATCTACAATCCTTAATCCATCCATCCAATCTATTAAGCTCATGAACTTAAATCAACCTATCTCCCATCCTTGATTCTGGACTGGCTCTTCCCTTGTCACTCACTATTATATGGAGACAACAATCCCATCCAACACAATCCAATGTAGAAATCCAATGCATCATCATCCAAAAGTAATCCAATGCACTCATCCCAAGCAATACAATGCAATAATCTCAATCTTGATCCAAAATCATATACTCCACTACAAGCAATCCTAATCCATACAAATCTTTCCAAGAAATCTATCATATCATCTTTAAGCATCCATAAATCTTGTTACCAAACTTGTTGCAAATCTTAATCAACTTAATCTAATCACTTATAATCATCATGATATATCATTCCCAATCCTCGTTTTGTTTTTGGGATATATCATTCCCACATCAACAACACAATCCTCACATTGTTCTTGGGATATATCATTCCCACATCAACAATGTTATCATCATCAATCTTCATCTATACCAAGGGTAACATCATGTTTGTCTTTATATTGTTTTGTGCATGCTTACTTTCTTTGCCTGTGTGTATTATCATTTTATCTTGCATATGCATCGGTCCTTGCAACATACCTACCACAACAACACCATGGTCTTTCATATCATGGTTCTATTAACATATGTTTTCGTGTGACCTTCAATCCTTTCTATATTTGACACATTGTCATCATGGTCTTTATATCATGGTGCATAATGTCAAGAACTACATCAAACATCAGGTTGCTCACACCGCTTGGCATGACTATTCAGTCCTCCATCATTTTCATCCCATCCCCTATCCTCATCTTTCCTTGCCATCCATTTCGAGAGCCTACCCGTGTCCTTCATACTTGCCTATCCTCTTGAAAGGGCATCATCCCATCCTCCTTTTTTTATAAATCCCATCCTTTTTCATCTTTTTCCTCATCCTACAAATCTATATTTTATTTTTTCTTTGAGATGACATTGCTTCTTTCAATCACAACATCAGCTCAAAGAGGGGAAAAATGTAGACACCTAAAAACCACCCATCATCCTAAACATGTCTACAAAATTTTATCCTATCAATTAAATAAATTAAAATAATTTATTTAATTAATTAGCCCACTTTTCAGAAGTCTTAATCTCATTTTCTTAATTCCTAAATAAATAAATTCCTATTTATTTATTTAATCCCCTTCCCACTTCACATGATTTATTAAGTATTAATTTATTAAATCTCCCTTTTATCACTTAACCACCTAAAAAGTGAATAAAAGAAATAAAAATATCTTTTATTCTCCACAACTCAGTTTCTAACCATCTCCTACATTCAAAATAAAATTAAAAAATCCCTTTTATCCTCCACCATCCATCTTTCAACTATCCAGCCAACTCAATCCTCACCGTTAATCTCTCAAGGAATTCTCAACCAATCTTGATAGTTGATCATCCAATCCAAAAATCTATAAATGGACCCTTATGTGTGTTAGTGTAAATAAGGTCATATTGTATCTAGTTAGAATATCACCTTTACTAGGGTTGACCTATTCACACTTAGCTTAAGTTTACTTAGCTATTTTAGACTTTTTTCTCACCTCATTTGGTGAAGACATGTGTTCTCATCATTTGAGAACACCTCTTGCATGTTTGATTGCCACTTGCATGAACACTTGTCACTTGAGCTCACAAGCATTGCATCTTAGGAAGGTTAGTCAATCATTGTGTTCGACCATCCTACCTTCTCTATCATGCCTATTTATACAAGGCCTCTATGTGCATTCTAATTATCTTTTGGAAACATCAATTAGTATTATTATGTGCAATTTTGTCTTTTGTGGAAATTATTTGGTTTTTGCTTGTTGATCTTGGCTGCTCCAAAATGGTATCAGAGTCATGCTAGCAAAACCCTTCTCATGTTGAGAGATTCTCGCACCAAGCCACATCAAGAGTTCATCGTGGAGCCAAACGGACCTCGCCGTCAAGTCTATCAGGCCTTAGATAGTAAAGGTGACCCTTCAAACGATGAATTTCGGTAAAGTGATTTTTTTCAAAAAACATTAACCCGCCTAGGGTTTGTACAGCGTATAGCCTCAAATTTCGTCCTTGTGTGGATTTTTGTTAAAAAAAAAAAATTAGCAGAGGGTAAATTTCCCCCCTGCAACTAGTTTAAATTATCGATTTTTGGTGTTTTTAGGATTGTGTGTAGGTTTATTCTCAAGTTTTGAGGCCATACGACCAGGTTAGGGCATCCAAACCCCTGTTTGCTTTCGACCACTATGCATGTTCTTCACAGATTCTAGGCTTTCTCCAACCTATCTCAACCCTCTAACCCTTGCTTCAAGTAACTCAACCCACAATCTCTATTTGGCTTGTGTTTGTGTGTTCCACGGCCTGAATCGGCCCCTTGTTTTAAATTTTTGGCCCTTTTGGGCCGACAACAAATGCTTTGTAGTTTTCATAGTTGTTTAACCCCAAAGGCCTTAGCACAAACTACCTTCAAGGCCTGCTGGACCTTGTCTATCTATGGTTTGCCTCGGCTTGAACTCCCTCTACTCTGCATTCACAAGGAGTTGAGTCCATCAGCCTCAGGCTTGCCACGGTGCCCCTGCACCTCTCTTGGCCCGAAGACCTTGCTCAGTGGATCTGGTGACCCGCTTCAACATTTCTAGCACCCCTTGGTGCCTCAGGCTCATCCTTAGGCCCTCTCTAGTGAATTTCATTATAGGTTGAATCCAGATCTCTATTCACCGTCATTTGTTTATTGGAGGTTTGCTTACAACCTTTAATTTGTGGTTTCTATTTGCATTATCATTCACGACTTCAAACCTAACTTCCAAGATGGATTCACATCCACCAAAGTCTCTGCATATTTTCCACTCGATGATCACTGCCACTTAACTCCCCAAGTCGCCTTCATTGGATGGTTGTCTTGGTCAACGGTTTGGTGGTTCAGTGTATAGAGAGGGGTCGCGACTTCATCTAGTCATTAGTTTAACATTGTTTTTTTTGTTAACATTTGTTAAATTGTTAACAATTTATGTGACTTTGACAATACTACTATTATTAATAGCTAGTTTTTGTTTGTAATCATTTAATGTTACATTATATGTAACATTAACAACATTCGTAACCACCAGGAGTCTTCATTGAACCACATCATTTGAGGTTACAATTATTGTTTTATGTAACATTTTATATCACCTTGTTGTAAATACTTTGAAATTGTGACATTTGATATAATCTCCAGTAGTTAGTAATCTACCATAGCAAACTTTTTATGCCACGCTGACCACTTGGCCTTGTGAAGTGTCCAAGGAGGCTATTTTTTTCTTATTGCCACAACTTTCACCCATGGAGGCATTTTTTGACAATTTATAGTCAACGGAAAGGTCTTTTCGTCCTCTTTGATTTAACGTCAAGATGATTTTAAAATTGTGTTGTTTTAATGCATTTTTAGGCCTCGTAAGATAATTGAAGCATAATTTTTGATGGGGCAAAACTTTCACCCTGGTTATAAAAAATTCACAAACTTTTTTAGACTGCTCAGAATTTTGCAAGGATTTCAAATTTATAATCAAATATAATATTTGGATAGCTCATTTTGTAAAGCTTATCATGCATTATAAACAATCAATTTGGCATCCAATCTTAACACAAGTTGTAATTTCTCTTGCACATCTTTCTGGGGGGCCTGTGTTTCAGCACTAATCATCTCACAAGGGTAAATTTTCATTTCTACTTGGATATTGCTTAAAATTTGATCATGTATATTGCTATGGATGTCGCACATAATCCCTTCCATTTGAGTATTCTCAATAAATCTTGTAATAAATGGAAAATTAAATGTGGATATTGTGGGATGAAAAAGCATACAATAGAAGAATTTCATTGTCGTAAAATTGATGAACTAAAACAAAAAATTCTTCATATTTATCAAATTTTTTATAGATAATTATAAAGCACTTGCAGAAAAATCATCTAGTCTCACTCAGCCAACTTGTGAGACATCGTCTTTTGGGGATGAACAATCTTGTCATTTGACATTCATTGAGATTTCATCTCCACCATCACCTGATGTTACATTCGAATCCAGAGTTGTCACATGTATGGCTTCTAGTAATTTTATGCACTAGGATATTGGTATCATCTTTCTAGATCCACCACATTGGGATGCATATTTTCCTGACATTTCGTGTCTTTTTATAGAGTTCTGCATTGCAAATTTGGAAGATACCATTGACTCAGACATTTGTCTTGTATTCGATGATAGCTTCAATGAAGTTGCATCACCATTGTCTTCTTCAGATATGATTGCACTTGCCTTGCCTACATCAGCTTCTATAGTGACAGATTCTACAGATATTTATGAGTCTACATATTCAACTCTGTCATCATGTATTTTGACATCCTCTGTAGAAGTATCAGATTCTCATCGGTCCAATTATCACCATACATCTATGGTCCTTGTGGCCCCTATTCTCAAATCTTTTATGGTACCTAATTCATGTTATCAGCATTTGTCACACGTTAGCATTGGCTTGGAGATACTTGGGAATCCTTCGAAGACATCATGGGCATCATCTACATCTTTGAATCATGTGTAGAATTCAAAGACTTTCATTCTTCTTTCTACATGTTCCTATCTAGAATGGGAAGATCACTTGTGTGCACTTTTGTGGTTCTTTTTATTCCTAAGGGGAGAAATGTAGTTCAGTATTCATGGATCATATTCAGTATCTAGTGTCAAGCTTATACACACACTATAGGAGGTACTTTGAGGGGAGGCTGCATGGGTAGTCTTCTCATATTAGTTTTGGGAGGATCCATCTCTTCGCATGGAGTTTATTCCTTCTCATTTTGGGGGGGGTCACATTGACCTTCTCATCTTTTCTCTCATGTGGGGGAACATTTCATGTACTTATGTGATAGAAGTAGTCCTTGGGGGGGTCATCATGAGTCCTCCTTCTATATTCTTCTTCTTCACTTGTACATTCTATTTGTATCATTTCTCTTTTGGAGAGGAGTTTTATTTCCCACTAGGTTTTCTCCTTTTGTCTAGTTTTGAGAAATTCATTTGTACATGGGTACCTAACATGGCCTAGTATTCGAGACCCATCATCTTTGTATTCTTCCTAAGTTGCACTTAAGGGGGTGTGTTAGTGTAAATAAGGTCATATTGTATCTATTTAGAATATCACCTTTACTAGGATTGAGCTATTCACACTTAGCTTAAGTTTACTTAGTTATTTAAGACTTCGTCTCACCTCATGTGGTGAAGACATGTGTTCTCATCATTTGCAAACACCTATTGCATGTTTGATTTCCACTTGCATGAGCATGTTTGTCACTTGATCTCACAAGTGTCACATATTAGGAAGGTTAGTCAATCATTGTGTTCAACCATCCTACCTTCTCTCTAATGCCTATTTATACAAGGCATCTATGTACATTCTAATTATCTTTTGGCAATATCAATTAGGATTATTATGTGCAATTTTGTCTTTTGTGGAAGTTGTTTGGTTTTTCTTGCTGATTTTGGTTGCTCTAACAATGTGAGCCATTTTCATCATGAACCAGAACATAACATCATGTTACTATTGTGAGCAACCACATTTCATCTTTCAATCAGCAAATATTTGGAGCATAGCCACCTTTGGTGCAACAAGAATTAATTTGCGTAACATTTATGTTTTACTCAATTTTGTTTGATTTCTTTTCTCTAACAGAGGTGATAGTTAGGTGTGAAATAAGGGTTTAATCTTTAAGATTTTATTCTTTATTTTGGTTTCACATTTTTTATTCATAGGATGGTTGGTGTAATTTGAAATCAACATGAGCATTGCTAGATATACATGCTCCATGAGCCATTAGATTAAAAAATACATGGTCCAAAGGAGGCAATGAACAAACTTCTTGCAATGCTTCTACTTTCATTAAAAAAACTACAAAAGGGGCCCACAACAAAGGAAAAATCTATAAAGAGGAACATGTAGTAATATTCCACTATACTTAACTATCTGCAAGATCTCAACATGAAAAGCACTAGTGGCAGGATATGTCCCCTAACAATTGGTTACATCCATAGGATGTAAGGAATTATAGGAATAGGGAAGATAAAACATGAAAATTAATTATGGTATATTCATATAAGCACCAAAAAATGGGAAATTAGATAGATGTGGGACTTGATCTATTGAATGACCTCTAAGATTGAAAAGGTCGAATCCTTATGAGATGCAATAAGCTCTTCACAATTGCTTATAGACAAAAAGGAAAGAGATAATTTAATGAAAATATATCTTACTCTATAAGGGGTAGTGCACCAAGAGAGGAATTCTCCTTCCTCTAAATATAATTGTTGAAATGAGATAGACATGTGAATCAATAATCAATAGAAAACCAAGTGTAAGCACATCACAATGAATACAAATAAGAATATATTCATTCACATAACACAACTACATGACATAGAGAAGATATTCATAGTTGTTTATATTAATTCTCATGAAGATTAAAAATCTACATACATAAGAAGTCTTGAGTGCCCTAGAAATATGAAGCAAGGTTTGAATATCAAAACTTAACATATAGAAAGAAGGAAAACTAGTATGGTAGATTTTTATATACAAGGCATGTATTAGAGAATGAATAAACAAAATTATATCATCCCTAAGTTCTATGGAAGCAACTCTTATTTATACACTATAAAAGAAGGGGAGAGAAAGAAGGAAAGAAATAGGGGAGACAACGACATTGAATATTCTTGTAGTGTGGTAGATTTTATTCCCTTAAATCTTGAGACCGACATATCATCCTCCTAAAAACCCTCTAAAAGACCCCTTATTTTATGTGTACCTCCACTAAGACTACTTGTTAAAATCAAAAGATCTTTCCATTTATCCTACTTGACAAGCTCGAGAAGTAGTTGCATGTATTAGATTGTAGGAAATGGTTGTTGGGACCTTGAATTCATTACCAACAACTAAATCAAATCTTCCTTGGCATTGAGTTCACTTGGTGAGTCCCTTTGAAAGAGTGGCAAGTGGATACATAGTAATGACACCATTTAATTATTGATCTTAGTAGGTAATTAACTACCTTTGCTTCACACTATTCAAGACCATTAATCACCATCAGTCAAACAACTAGTGAAAGCTATTGGTGTTTCTTATTTTCCTCATGGCTCTTGCTAACCAACCAAATTGCCAAGTAGGATAGTATTGGAATATTATAAGATACCACAACCAAATGTTATAATAAAGCGAGTCCCGCCATTGAGGAAACAAACCAATAGTGGGGTGCCAAAGGCAAAGGGGACCAAACCTTCTCTTAACTCCTTACCAACCATTATTTCTTGATATGGATGGTTTGTGGACTTTGAAACCAAAATGAGTCTTGCTAGATATATATAGCCTTTATGGGCCATTAGATTAAAAACTACATGGTGCATAGGAGGCAATGAAAAAACTACCTACAATGCTTCTACTTGAATTAATAAAACTACAAAAGGGGGCCACAACAAAGGAAAAATCCACAAAGAGGAAGATATGGTGAAATTTTACAATAGTAACTATCTGCAAGATCTCAACATAAAATTCATTAGCAATATGATATGCCCCCTGATAATTGGTTACATCCATAAGATGCAAGGATTTATAGGAAGAGGGAAATACAACATGAAAAGTAATTGTGATCTATGAATATTTGCACATAATCAACAAATAAATCAATTACTGTAAAGAGTGTATTGTGTATGGTCATATAAATATCATGGGGCTAGAGATAGGATCAAGGAATAACAATATTGCCCCCAACATGGAAAGACAATTATGACATGACCCTCAATGTGAGAAACATTTATTTAAGAATGATGATGGATTGATGGTGACAAACCATACAGGGCGATAACCCAAAATAAAGGTCATCATGGTGACAAAGCAAACCCATGGCAATAGCCTAAACCAAGGGTGATCGTAGTGACAAAACTAACTAATGGAAATCAATGGTGATAGACCAAACTAAAGTTGATCAATGGGCATATACCATGTGACAACAAATCATATCAATGACATAAAGATGTACCTATAAATTTTCATATCATATAAGAAGCTCCTTATGGGTGAGATCATGTATTAAGGTCTGAAGACATGTAAATAGGGGAGGGATTTATGCTTCCCATGTAAGATATGCTAATAGAGCTCCAATGTACTAAAGGGAGGGCTTAATGCCCTAAATGTTGTAATGTGTAAGACATCAATATAAGATTTATTTCCAACATAGAAAATCTAATAGTTTGATATAGTGATATAGGATCAAAGATGTGAATTATCTAAGAAGCATGATATAACAAGATAAATCTATATAGGAACAATAGGATCAAGATGTGAATGTTCTAATAATAAATATAGATTAGTGGTGACTAGAGGGGGAAGTGTATGATGCCCCCAAATGTGGACCCAAAGGACACATTGATATAATCTCATAGTAGCCTAGATCCATTAAAATAGCCTACCATGGTTGGATAACATCATGGGTGACTAATAATATGCCTCATGTTGATAGATAAAATTATGAAAGTACATGTGTAAATATAGTAGACCCCAGATGGGTAGAATGGTACAATGAATCTCATGAATGAGGATGTGAGGAAGGCAGGATGCCTCCAATATAATGATAAAGCAATGAAGGCTAAAATTCTAATGGTGGATTCATGATGCCCCAATATAAAGATGTAGAAGTGAAAGCATAAGATGTAAATGGGGGAGTTATGATAACTCTTGATGTAATGTAGTAACTCTATAAGTATTATTTGGAAATATAGGCTTAGGATGTAATTCTTGGAGAGTGATATGTCAATGTAGGCTCAATGTGTAAGATTGAAAAGGAAAGTATGACAATCTAGGATCATAAAGTAATAAAACAATATTTGTGTGTCATATTTCATAAATGATGTAGAATCAACCAAAAATAGATCATATGTGGTCTAAAAATTTATCATAATAGGTAGATAATTATCGTCAATCAATAGGGTCATCTGCATGTATCATATTTCAAAAAGTGTCATGTCAACCTATGGAAAGAGCTATAATAAATGCACTACATGTAAAAAATAATCCCAAATGCACATGATTCATGTATCAATGTGAATAATGTATATCATTGACCATGCAATTGATTTGGTTCTTCTATCTGTTTTTGGTTCATATGTATATATGTGTGGATGTAAAATGAATCATGAATAATAATATCACACATGTTGTCTATAGTAACCAATAAACCATGTTGGTATGAAACATGCATAAATCCACACCCCACGTGTGCCACAAAGGCCATAGTAGTACCACATAAGGGAGTTTAACATTCAACAAAGACACATGAGAGGTGAAATACTGCACAGTACACAAGATGCCATAATGGTATCGTACAAGAGAGTTAGACACTTAGTAGATATATACAAGAGGTTGGGTGGTATCATGCATGTAATTAGAGTCATTTATAGACCTATACATTAATTTTATAGCACTTAAACATCCCTAATCACTCATAATATACATAAACAATTCATATATTTAGATAAAATAGTAAAGGAAGAGGTAAAATCCAAGAATATGATAATTAAGAGTTATTATGGAAGGCTACGAGGAAAAGACACTATAAAGAGGAATTGGGAGGGTAAGGGTGATTGAGTAGAGAGAGAGAGAGGTAGAAAACACCAAGAGGTTTGAGGATGAAATGAAGTAAAAGGTAGAGAAAAGGCAAGGTCCTTAGAATTGATTGATCAAGAAGAAACTATGGAGAAACCTTAAGAAGAGGCAACACCTTATATACTAAATAAATAAATTCTTAAGATGGATACTAGGAAGAGAAAGTGAATTTTAGAAGGGGATGATAGTACAAGAAAGGTTATAAGTTATGAGAGAAAGATAGTGTAGAAAAGGTAATAAATAAAGGATGAGTTAGCCATGAAATGAAGCAAAATGGAATGAAATAGGAGTGAGATTTGGTGCAAGAAAATGGATTGGTTAGTGAATCTTCTCAAAGAGTTAGAGGAGGAGTACTTAAACAAGATTAACCAATCAAGGAACCCATGGCCAACTAGAAACCCTAGTAGAAAATAGCACAAAAATTAGAAATGAGATCAAAGGGGTAGAAGTTTGATCAAGGGAGTAGAATATCATCATAGAATCACTCATGGGGAAAATTAGACAAAGAAGAAGTTATGTAGACATAGTCATGGGAGAAGCTATTGGAGCAATTTTCACTCCTACAAAAAATTGCAAACATATAAATTGAAGATGAGAGGTTCCATGATCAGTAAGATAGACAAAATTTAAATCACCAAGGTTGGTGGGAACCACAATTCCCCACCTACAATGGTAGACATAGATTGCCAACATCACTAATCAAAAGGGTTTATCAACAAAAGGTATTCTTCAGAAAGGAACAAGGAGCCTAGGGTTTGATTGAAGAAATAAAAATTTCCCTAAGCCAAACAACCTTGGACACAAGAAAATACCACCATATCCCAGGTTTCCCTAATGAAGAGATTCAACGACACCTAGTTGGCTAGGGAAAGACAGAATGATGGATCAAAGCAACCTGGGGACTCTTTTTATACAAAATTCCTTCCAAAAGGATTTTTCATCACGAAATGTCCTAAGAAGCCAAAAGAGATAAAATATTTTTAGGCATCCCATGGATGTTAGAAGGCACAAGACTTTATCTGAAGAACTAGATGCCTAACTTTCATCCAACTATATTTTAAATCTTGGAGGCCCTAGTCTAGATCAGACTTAACAACCTAATAGAGGAATACTAGTATTGATCCATCATGGAGTAAATAGGATCCTAATTAAGAAAATTTGTACACTATGGTGAGAAGAATATGAGTGGTGAATCAAAAATTTATGCTAGGATATGCATCTTAAAATATCCCTCCAAGCCTCTCCCAAAGTCCATCTTGCTAGAATTGGAGTCCAAAACTTGGAAGCAATCTATATAAATTGAAATAAATTCAATGTATTGTAGATTTTTCAATTAAAAAACTCATTAATCTATAAATTACAAATTCAAACAATAAATAAAGATGTTAATTTGACAAAAATTCCTAGAGACATGTCTAAGGGGGAAGAAAATGTGGATTGGGTGAACATGTCTCCAAAAAAATCAGTGCCATCTAATCCCATATTGGACCCTAAAAATCCCCTCTTAGTGATAGAGATCAAAGATGATTTGTCCAAAAATCCCCCTTAGGACACTAATTGTCCTATGACCACTAGGAATGTATAGAACAATATGACTTGGAAAGAAAGGAAAGAGAGCTCAATTACCAAGAAGAGGAATATATAAATGAATTTGCACTACTATGTGCACTATCTCATATTAAGGGACAAATAAATCTAAGGCCAATTACAGCCATACTACAAGAAAGGGAAGGAAATTAGTGGATGAAGATTCACCTTAGAAGAAATCAAATCAAGTTCATACACCACCTCAAACATTCAAAAATAGAGACCAAAATACCCCCCACAACCACAATGAGGATCTTTTCATGTAATGTTAAGGGCTTAAATTCCCCTAACAAAAGATTCTTATTCAAGATTCGGCTAGGTTTTCAAAAAACAAACATCAGTTTACTACAAGACACCAAACTCAATTTCGAAGAAGGAAACAAATTCACTCAAAGAAGACACAAATGTAAGGGTAAATTTCTCATAGGAGAAGGGACCTCAAGGGGCCTTGGAATCTTGCGGTTTGAAAGTTTAGTCAAAATCAACCTTCTTAATCATGGGACTAATTGCCATCGGTGTCAAGTAATAAGCATCAGCCGTGGCCTTCAATTTTTTCTAATTATCTATGTTCATAATAACCCCATCCAAAAGAGGTTCCTTTGGGACACAATCTCCTCAGTGATAGATCCCATAAAAGAGGACCTACTCATGTTATGTGTATATTTTAGTGTGGTATTCAGCATCAATGACAAGAAAGGTGGAATAAGACAACTCAGTCACAACGTGACTTCATTACCTTTGTTCAACAAAATGCTCTAATGGATTTACAACTTAAAAAGGGCTCTTTAACCTAGAATAATAGAAGATTTAGTTTTAGAAATGTCACAAAAAGAAAAGATAACTTCCTTCTATCTCCCAAATGGTCAAACACAAATTTAATCACTAAATGTAAGATTGTTCCCTATAGGCTCATATCATTTTCCTTTTTCCCTCCTTGTTTTCAAAGACTCTCCAAACCCCAAAATCCCATTTGAGTTTGAGAATATTTGGTTTCATGATAATTCCTTTTTGAAACTAGTTAAACACTGGTGGAAGGCTCCACCAAAGATAAAAGAAACCAAAAGGTTTTCTTTGGTCAAGAAACTTGCAACTCTAAAAATCATTCTTAAGGATTAGAATAAGACTAGTTTTAAAAACATCTTCAAGGAGAAAGAAAGCGTTGAGGGAGAGATTCACTCCCCAGTTGAAGAAGTCATTATGGGGGGCATGGATCAAGAGTGGCACATGAACAAGAAATCCATTCTAGAAGAATTAGTTGACATATAGGCCAAAGAAGATATTTATTGAAGACCAAAATCATGGGAGATCTAGTTGAAGGAAGGAGATAAAAACACCATGTTTTTCCAAGATTCCCCAAAACCTAGGAGAAACTACAATAAAATCACATTAGTCAATTCACTAAGTGGGGAACACTCAAAAAGAAAGAGAAAATAAAGAAATAAGCAATATCGTTTTTCAAAAACATCCTTGGTAGTGAGGAAGCATCAAGATTATAGGAACAAGAAAATCATGCAATGTATCCTAAGACTAATCATAGACATAAAAAACAATTGTTAATGGATCCCTTCATGGGGGAGAAGATAAAGGAGGCTATCTCTTAAATGCACCCTAATAAATCTCCAGGATCAAATGGGTTCTCTATTACCTTCTTTTAGAAATGTTGGCACATTATGGGAAAAGAAATTGTAGATGCCTACAACAAAGCTCAAAAATGTAAGAAGATTCTAAAATCACTCAATTGTAGCTTTGTCACAGTAATCCCCAAAAGTGCATCTCATAACACATTTTGACTTCTATCCAATCTCCCTATGTAACAATCTTTACAAAATCCTCTTAAAGTCAATAGCCAATAGGCTAAAAGTGGTGCTTCCCACTCTTGTCTCATAAGAACAAGGTGGCTTTGTCCTAGACTAAATGATAACAAAAGGCATCATTACCACTCATGAAATCATCCACTCCATTTCCAACACAAGATTGAAAAGTATGGTAATAAATTTGGATATTAGAAAAGCATATGACAAAGTTAATTGGATATTTCTGATGAAGATATTAGAAAATTTTAGTTTCGATCAACATTGGAGGGAACTAATTTTTTAATGCATCTCTAAGTTCTAAAATACTTAATACTGGTGAATGGTGGACCTGGGGACTTCTTTGATGCTACCAGAGGGATCTACCAAGGGGAACCACTATCCCATACCTATTCATTCTAATGACTGAGGCATTGGGAAGAAGTATTATACAATCACATGCATAAGGAAACTAGAAAGGGATTATGGCAATGGAAGATTTTGATGCTTTCACTTACCTAGAATTTGTAGATGAAACTATTTTTTTTGGTGAAGCAAGTGTGAAACTCCATCAAACAAATTCTCATGTCCTATATGACTACCTTTAGGCAACAAATCAATGAGTATAAATCAGAAGTTTTTTTAACATCCTCCTAGACTACAACAAACAATAGTAGGAGTTCTTGGTTTATGAAGAGGAATGTTCCCCAATAAATACCTCAAAGTCCCACTATTTGTATGAGCATGCAAAGCCTCACTTTGGAACTCTCTCATAGATGCCTTTAAACCTAAATTAGCCACTTGGAGGGGGAAGTAGCTCAACTTTTTGAGAAGAATCGCCATGGTCGAGTTAATTTTGTTATCCCTATCAATCTATCTTCACTCTATCCTCAAATCACCAAAGAGAATAATTAATGCAATAAATAAATTTCTGCACGATTTCATATGGAAAGGTGTTGAGGATAAAAATTAGTATCCCTTAATTTCTTGGGACAAAATCTTTCTCCCTTAGGCAAATGGTGGAGCTAGGATCAATAACTCAATCTTTAAAAGATTTCCCTAGAAGGGAAACTTGCATGGAACATTTTTATCAATAGAGATTCAACCTAGAGAAGGGTCACGAGGGGAAAATACCTAGATTCAATAGATGATGTCACAATCTTAACCACTCAAAATCTTCCCATGGGGTCTCAAATTTAGAATTTCATCATAAAATGTAGACACGTTATCTTATACCACATTTCATGGGAGATCAACAATGACAGTAGAGTAGCCTACTGGGATGATTTGTGGAATGATCATAAACCTTTGTTGGAAAGGACTAACCTTGTAGAATTAAAAGAGATACTATGAAATAGGTGGGGGATGAAGGTTGCTGACTATGTCCAATCACAATTTATTGATGGAGTCAAGAAATGAAAATGGAGAGACTTCTCAATTATTCCAACACCATAAACATAGATTGACACTCACTTCCATCATACAAACTAATAGGATCAATATTAGTGAAAAGGAAGATAGGCTATGATGGACTTGTTCAAGTAGTGGGTCTTACTTTGTAAAACTTGGTTATGCATCCCACATGGAGCCTCTTGAGGATCAAAAGTGGTCATCACTCATATGTTGGAACAAAGAATGATTACTAAAAGCTAGTTCTTTTGCATGGATAGCTATAAAGACATGTTTTCACTAGGATAGACACCAAAATATGGGCTTCTTGGGCTTATTTAGATGTGTTCTTTGTAAATAGGTAGAAGATACTAATGAGAACTTGTTCATCAATTGTACATTCTCTCACAGATGTTGGAATTGGTTAAGTGATCATCTGAAGTAGGTCTTCAACCCTCCCGACACCTTTTACAATTTTTCAACAACTATCCAACCAACAAACCAAAGGCCATCTTCTCTAGCCTTTGGATGTCTAGTCCATCATTGTTGATTTGGCATATATGGAAAGAAAGAAACTAGAGAATCTTCCACGACACCACTCTTAGTTGGGAGACCTTTCTATTGAAAATAGAAGTAGACATTTTATAAATAGTCATGAGTCATGCCTCTTCTAATTCCCAAAATAAAAGTTTGTTTACTACATGGGATAGAGATATGCTAAGAAATTTGGGAAAGATAATCCTCCCTCCCATTCATGGGATATTTGGTTTAAACCACTCAATCTCAAATCAAGATAACATCAAATTAAATCCTACTCCCACTAGCATATGGAAATTGTATTTTGACGATGCCTCTAAAGGAAACCTATGACTAATGAAGGGGGTAAATCATAAAACACACAACAACAGAAATTGCACACTGAAAATAGAACTTTCTTTATTGATTTGGACAACTTATTACATTACAGAAGCTCAAATACAACCAGAGGAATCAACCCTCCACAGGCTGCAACACATTACCACTTCATATTCCCAGACTCTAGAATCATCTACCTTCTGTAACCCCAAATCAACTAGGGTTTCTATTTTCCTACCTATTCTTGACTCTACACTTCCCCCCTTAACTCTACTACTCTCAGGGTTCCCAAAAATGATTATTAATAGCCTTTTTTACGGCCAACAACCTAATTTCAGAATTTGCATCTCCCTCCAAAAATAGGTCAACTTCCGGGAGCCATAACCTTTGATCTGGGTGTCCGATTGACGAACTATTTTATGTGTCGAAAAGCTCACAGAGTGCTCTACACGCTAAAAACTAGCTCTGCCAGTTTCAGCCATTTTCGGGCTCGTACGGGGCTGTTTAGTGCCTCAAACCTGAGTTTAAATAATTTTCAGGCATTTTTCAGGAAACAGAAACTTTAATATCTTTCAACTCGCAAATGATCTTTGCATGATTCCTACTCCATAGGTCTTATCTTTTAGTTATGAAGCTTCCTGTAAATTTTCACTTCATTATGTGCCCAAATGCAAACTTTCTAAAAATAGCAGGTTGCTATTTTTCGCAGTTTGGAAAAACTAAAAGTTCTACATCATTATTCAAGCAATTATGGAACCAGAACCACAAATTTTGAAAATAAATGGAAAGAACATCAACAATTTTGAAACACATCTTTTTTTGGGTGATGCAAGATTGCCCTTACACCACTGGATGCTCCTGCATCAAGGACCCTCTAGAATAAGATGTGTAATAAAAGACTCCAAAGGTAATTTGGTAAAAGTTGCATTAGAAAGTTTGAAGCTAAATATGGAAATTCATTACTTAGCCTCAATTTGGTTAAAGAATACGATGTTGATTACATCTTGATAGAAGGTGACTCAATGGCAATTGCTCTTTGCACAAGGAAGATGCATTCAATGAATTAGAGGATCAATAATATTCTAAATGATGCTTGGGTGAACTTGTATAACCTCTCCTCCTTTGTCATAAGTTTTTGTTATTGAGAAGGAAACATGCTCATCAATTTCCTATTAAACCAAGGCATTGACAACAATGATGCTCTAATCATTAGTAGTGATGTTAATAGTTGGCTAGGCCTTTGAGAGATATGGAATAATTAAGAAGGAATATTTGTATTAATTAACATCACAAAACAAGCATATGAAGGATTAGTGACAAGGCTCTTTGAATCAAAGATCATTAATGTTCTTATCCCAATGGGATACCTCTCCCAATGATGCACTTTTGAGAGTGTTCTTTAAATCAATATTAACTAAAAATACATTCATTATCCCATCAACACAAGACATTCCTATATTACTCCCTCTCTTCTCTTATCTTATGGAGATGATAATCCAAGTGGGTGGAAATTTTTGTAAGATGGCCTTTTTAGGAAAAAATGAGGCAAGTTTTTTCTTTCAAGTTCGAAATATATTGGAAGCTACAAAATGTGCTATGGATATATTTCATCAAGGGTACTACATGACATAGAGTTGATACAAACATCTCATCCACTTTTGTCACAAATATTTTCATCATCATTGATGATAGGGAGCTCACAAAGGCCTTTGATAAATACTACATCTGGGATAAGTTTAAGGTTGATCTGAATGAAGTTGTTGACAAAACTAGCCCCATCAACCTCACCTCTCTCTTGTGTTTTGGTTCAAAATTATGAGGGCTAGCTCATATTGGGATAGTGTGTAGAATTAAGTCAAGACTGGTGGTGTTGATAAATAAAGTCATAGTCATATAGGAATACCTCCAAGGCATAACAAGATTCTATAGCCCTTCTATTAATGTAATGATTTTTTTTCTAGAGAATTCTTATCCTCTCTTGAAGTAGTTCAACTTGGCCAAGGCTTCCAAGGCCATCAAATTTCTATAGAGGAGTGTAAGCTTGGTAGAAAGGGAGGATGGTTTGTATGGCTCAATTTTATTAAGTGTTTAAGTGTAGTTTTAGTTATTCTAGTTTGACATTGTAATAGTCTATCATTGTAAATTTGTATGGTATAAATCTATATGGCTAAGTTTGTCTCCTAGCCTCTAGCTTTAACAAAGTTTGTATGTCAACTATTTTCAAGGAATGAACACTCTGCCACTATGCCCTAGGAATTTCTTTTTGTAATTAGAAAATATGGTATGAATTTTTGACCATTTTATAAAATCATCAAAAAATTCTTCTACCCACTGTCAAGGCAAGAATCCTAATGTATTTCTCTTTTATATTATAATAGAATGGAAGATCCCCTTTACCCCTCACTTGATATATCCAAAAAAGGATGAAAGAGTTAAAGAAATCCCAAAGTATATGATCCCCCACATCAAGAGGCCCCATAAGGAGATGATCTCACTAATCACATGCCATCCATAGTGCCACTTATGGAACACTAATGTGAGAAGAACACATTAGATTGATAAGGACATGAGAAGATAATTTGTGAAGGAAGGAGAGAGAAAAGTAAGGAACATGAAGAAATTTCCAAAATTTATTACCACAACTATTGATGTGATCACACCAAAGACTTAAGGAAAGATTTAAGGACATTATCAAAGATGAAGATAATAAAACAATTGTCTAAATGATTCTTTACCATGAGAAACAAATTGAATTTGATGGAATTGGGGATGTTGAGGATTCCTTGGAAGAAATGAGAGAGGTATTTAAAGATGAGGACTTATTGATGGAAGCATTAATTTATACTTTAATATTAGATGTTGTAGGGTGGGGGACACACATATGTCTAGAATTCCAACATGGATGATAATATATAGTTTTATAAAAAAAAGTAGGTATGCCAAGAGGTATGGGCACATTAGCAACATACCTATTAATAAAGGAACTTCCAATCCAAAGAAACATATAGAAACTTGCAAGTAGTGATAGAATCAACTTGGTATAATGAGTAGAAGACTAGAGGTCCAATTATTTTATTGGACTTAGGAATCATTTCCCAATTCTCTATATTTAAATCAAGAAAATTAAGAGAAGTTAAGAAAAGAATTATGTACAATCTCCAAACTCGATGAGCCAAACACAAAGACAAATCAATTAAGGGACCCATCCTTTGTTACATCCTCAGATGAAAAGAAAATAAGGAGGAATGTAAGGATTAACAAAATAGTAATACCATGGAGACATAGAAAGATAAGATAAACAATAGAGGGACATTAACAAAGAATAGAAAGACCTAAGAGGAAGTTGAAGTTTGTTGAATATTGTGACAATGGAAATTCACAAGGGGAACAACTAGAAAAAGGATTGGAAAAGAAGGTAGAAAAGGAGTAGAAAAATGAAACACAAATACATGTGAATGAAGAGAAACAAAGAGAACCATAGGAAATAATGTAGTATCACCCATAGCTAGCCACCATATATATAGAGAAACAATATGGCCAAAAGGACTAGAATTGAAGCATATAACCATAAAAGTGTATGAGGAAGAAGAAGTGAGGGCATTGGTTAGTAAATATATATATTCTTGAAGGATAATACCATAAAAACTAAGTTTTATTGAGAAAATAAAGGTAAAGAAGAATATACCTAAAGGGACAAGACCATTCCAATTAAGGTTTATTAAAAAATCTTGCTAAAAGAGAATATGCCTACTAGGACAAGGCCACATCGATTGAGATTCATAGAAAAATCAAGGGAATATTGAAGAGAATAAAGGGGTATCACATAATAAAGAATAAGAAACAAGGCACAAATAAAATCAAAAACATATCACAACAATAAAGATCCTAATGTAGATTTCCACCCAAATAGATGAAGATCTAGGTAAGAAAGGACATCCTAATTGACCCTTTGGATGAGCATAAAGGTTACAAGTATTTCACTAGGTTGTCTCTGATAGTAAAATTATCAACGTACAATGCAGTCAACAATAATTTCAACCATGTGTAGTAGTCATCTTTGACATTTCTGTAATGCCCATTGGGCTTATTAATTATTGTTGTACCCAACCAAATTTTTTTTGCTTCATCAAGGCATTTTGAAACAAGTCTAGAAAATTTTTCGTCAAAAAGTCAAAAAAGCAAAATTTCTAAAAATAGACGTCGAGTTAGGTTTTCTGGGTTTCTTGAGATATGGATGTTGGCAAAACCTTCTAAAAATAGAATCTCCAAATCAGGTGTCGCGCTCGATTCTCATTGGTCAATTTTCCTTCACGATCGGCGCGGTTCAGACGGAATCTTCAAACGACCAAGTTTTCTCTATTGGGTCATTTTTGCTTTTTCACAAGGTGAAGCATGAGCTCGAAAGTCATCAACACAAAAAAGTTCACCTGCCAAATCTCTTCGACGAGTTTCCAACGCTGTTTCAACGACGTAAAACTGACAAACGGCCGTCGACTCGACGATGCACGCAAAACGATGCAAGATGGATCCAAGGTGAATGGAAAAGTTGGAAAATCACAAAAATGGCTAAGTCTGGTGAAACTGGGTGCCCTAGGAGGCTTGGGGCGCCCATCCTCTCCTGTGTTAGTTTTTTTTCACGTTTTTCGAGAAACATCGAAAATGCTTCCATCAGCTCTTTTCCAGTGGGTCAAACTTGGTCAAATGATGTCAAAAGTCGGTCAAAGCCAAAGATTCATCTCAGATATGCTCAGGCTATCCAATCTACCCTCATCTCGATGCCTGTCCGTGGAATCCTGAAATTGGCTAAGTCTGATGTCCTGAAATCCTGAAAATTTGACTAAGTCTGAAATCTGGTGGATCCTCAAGAATCTAGAATCTGCATGTCAAATCCCATGGATCTGAGACCTATCTCAAACATCCTGAAAGTATATTTCAAAATATTTAAAGTATAGGAAATTCAATATCTAAACATATACTTAAATATATTTTGAAATATACGTCAAGCAGGACCTTCGAATTTTGGTGAAATTCAAGATTTGCGGCAGAAATTGAAAAATTCCAAAAAATTTCTAAGGCATGGAAAACCAGGCGCCCCAGGTGGCTTGGGGCGCCCAATCTCTCCAGAGTTAGTTTATTTTTGATGATTTTCTCAAAAAACATGAATCTCCTTCCGTCAACCCGGTCCGGTTCAGAGTTGATCAGTTTAGCACATTTTTCGAGGCAAACAGGGAGTACAATCAGCTTAGTTTTCATCAAGCTTACATATTTGCCAAATCATTAGACTCATTTTCATCCCAGTTGATAGAAATTGATAGCCAAACAGGGGTCCTGTGCCTCCGAAAAGCGCACGCAAACCAAGAAATTGAAAATGTTGAAAAAACTAAAAAAATGGCTAAGTGTTGGGAAACTGGGCGCCCCAGGAGGCTTGGGGCGCCCATCTTGAGCAGTGTTAGAATATTGTCATGTTTTCAGTGTTTTTCGACATGTCTTGTTACCAATCTTCACCCGTTGGAGTTTCTGGGAGGTCAAACTTGGTCAAACGATGTCAGATCGTCGAACGGAGGTAGGGGATGGAATCTCAGTTGATCAATCTCCAAAATGTCAAGATCAGTTAGCTTTTTCAGTCAATGATGACATTTTTCCACCTTGTCAAAGTCGGAGACAGGCCATATTTGAGTAAAAACGAGTGTTGAAGTGTCGAAAATGAAGAAAATTTTGTTAACACTTCTTCCAACTCGCGCATTCGATGACATCATCAAAGAAGATATTTTTCGTCATCTTGCACATGAAGCCATAGGCTCCTACAAAATAGGGATTCTTCCTATTTGAAGACATCCACTTGGATTTATGCTTTAAAAGATGCTTTCTTCATGGATGAGGATGAAGTTTTCTTCTCACACAAGTAAAGCTGTTTTTTTCGACCAAAAGATTTGGAAAGACAAGCTTTGGGCTTCTTTATTTCATTATCTTTTGCAGGTTGCATCCAGAGGAAAGATTTTATTTTTCTTTCAACGAAGATTCGAAGACCCAAACCAGGTGTTTTTTCAACGTTTTTCAGAGATTCGGGTTGAGGAAGAAGAGAGGCTTGCTTTTTCAAGGTCCTTGTTTCAAGGAGATCATTTTTCAGAAATCCAACCAGAGCTTTTTCAGTTTTCGTTGAGATGGGTCCATCCAGATTATTATCCTCTTGAAGATTGGGAGTTGTGCTTTTTTTTGGGAAACTGCTTTTTTCCTGCTTTTTCGAGAAAATCTCTACTTTTTCAAAATCCGACAATCTGGGTTGCTTCAAAACAGAATTGCCTACAAAACCCATGTGCCAGCTTTTTTCGCTCAGAATTAACTTTTTTTAGAAGAAATCAGCAAAAGAATATCAACGGATGATGTCACCAAAAAGCAAGAATGTTGACGAGGATGCATTTCAAAAGAAAGCAGCTTTAAAACATATGCTTTTTGTTTTAAAGCATGTGCTTTCATCCTAAGCTCATCCATCCTATATTTAGAAAGAAAGCACCCTGTGATAGTTGGAATCTTTTTGCTTTAAAGCATATTGCTTTAAAGCATTTATTTATTGTATCTTTGTCTTAGAATAGTAATAAAGCTTGCGAGTTGGCAAGTTAGGGTTAATCAAGGAGATTTTAGGGTTCCCTACTCCTTTGATTTTAGTATAAATAAGGGCATCCTTGCCCATTGTTTGTAATGGTAGTTGTGATAGCAAATTTGCTGTGCCTATTCTAGCCTGCAAACATTGTTATTCCAAGTGTCTGTTCAATCTGTGTTCATTGTAAGGAATGACTTTTGAGATAGCAAATTTGTTGTGCCTATTCTAGCCTACAAACATTGTTATTCTAGGTGTTTGTTCATTTGTGTTCAGTGTTCTCCGGTGTTTGATCGCTTACTATATGCCTACCTTTTGCTACAGTCTGGCTGTCCTGGAGTTGTATTAAACTTTCTGATATTGAATAGAAATCTCATGCCTACTTTGCTCTGATATTCTATATCGATTCATCAAGTTTTTGTCATCAGATGTGTAGCTTTTGTGGCTTTCATTTTCAGCTTTCATCATTAAAGTACTCTTAGTCTTGTGGTGTAAATCTGGAGGAAAACTACTTGAGTTTTTGTGTTAAAAATCATTCCCCGTTCACTTTCAACTTCCTTTGCTCTGAATTTACTCAGGAGGTTGAAAGCGTCATTAGTATATGCCAGTTGTAGTAGAAGTTTTATTTAAAAAGGAAAAACCTCTTCTGCAGTGTTTAGAGTTTTATAACCTTGTGCTTTGTAGCTGAGAATCAAAAAGAAGATAGGCGAAGTTTCACTCAAGTTATCTTTTCAGCGAACATCAACAAGAAAGGGAACTCCCCCTTCCAATAGGAGAGTAGTTTATCTGTGCATAGCTGTCCGTTTCCAAATCGCATACCAGAGGTGCGAATTGAAACGCCAACAATTATGTAGTTGTTTTTCTTGACTTTTAGGTTTTGCATTTAGTTTTGTAGTTGAGTTATTGGTCATTGTGACTGCGTGCCATAACTCACTTGTATTTCTAAAACTCTATATATTGATGCCTTGCCTCTTCTTGTACTAAGGCAATTTGGGCTTTTGTAATTATTTGTTTTGTGATCAACAGATCATTATTATTTTCTTATTTGCCTTCAGTCTCAATGATGATATAATGTTTTAGGCATGGAAAAATGTTGGTATGAAACATTCATAAATCCAAACAACACATGTGCCACAAAGGCCATAGATTTATACTGTGCAAGAGAGTGTCACATTCAATAGAGACACGCATGAGGTTTTGCAATACCACACACTACACTAGAGGCCATAGAAGTACCATACAAGAGAGTTAGACACTCAATAGAGATATACAAGAGATTGTGTAGTACTACACATGTCATTGGGGTCATTTTTGGACCCATATGTGAGTTATATGGCACTTAATGTTGAAATGCACCGAACAACTGAGAGGGGGGAGGTGAATCAGTTGTCCCAAAAACTCAAACACTTCTGCACTTAAACATTAATCACTTGTCCACAGTTATTATGATTAAACAATGAATGCATTAAATCATAAACTTAAACACAGATGCAACAGTAAACACAAGAGACACCAGATTTTTACATGGAAAACCCCAAGGTGGGGAAAAACCACGGAGAGGATTAGCTCTTAAAATATATTGCAATCTTTGAAAAATGATGTTCAGGCTTGGTCACTCCACGTGCCTAGAACATGATGGCTCACTACCATGAAGTACAACTAGGTCTAGTAGACTCACTGCTTCAACCCTAAACCTAGAAAGATTACAATGAGGGTTGTTAAACCCTACTGGTAGCTCACTGCCAAGATCAACATCTTCTTCATGTCTGAGATTAATAAATTGAAGTACAATAGTTCCTCTACTCTGCTCTGCCTTTCCACCTCTTTCCCTATCTTCCCATCTTCGTACAAGGACATCTTTTCCACGACTCAATTACAAGTATTTATACACTTCATCAACCTTGGAATGATCATCAAGGTTGGCATTACAATCATCAACCTTTGGAACAATCTCCAAGGTCGGCATTACAAACATTTACAAAATGCGTCTTAACCTAATTCAAAATTATGCAAAGGATATGTAGTATAGATGTGTGCAGATCATGCCATGCCTTAGTTGGGACTCAAACATGATCTTCCACGCCACAATACACTTCTGTAATCTTCAAGAGATCTCTGCAATCACTAGAGTTAACCAAGTCAGCTAAGACTAGTTACACACTACGTTATCTGGGAATAATCTTCAAACACAATCTCAATTCCTTAATGCAGACCAATGTAAAGGTAGGAACATGATCAGGAGGTATCCACAAGCATGTTGAAATCACCAAGAGCAATCGCACAAACTTAAACCACTTTATCCATGAGATTCTTCACACCGAAGCACATGAACTTCACTGTCTTCAACGGTCATAAAAGAAAGATAACTTGCGGACCACCAAAACATGAACCATTGCAATTGTAGGCACTTATCATCATCCCAAACTTCCCTTTAGAACCACAAAGCAAAACACTTTAATGCGGAGGAATGCGGAGCAAAATACTTTCTCTCAGGCACAATGAATAATCAGAAAAAGCAGGTTTTACTCTGGTGAATGTAACTCACTCAAATCTTCATACCGGAGACTCAAACTCAAGATTTAGCATCTTTAGACATGCCTCTAAATAACTTCCAAACCGCAGACCAAGATCTTCATTCAACAAGAAATGTGGAGCAATCTTCTAGACTATTCTTCAGTATGCAACTCACTGTCTTCACTGTGATTCACTGTTTACTTCCTGATTCTTCCGGAGGGGCTAATTTTCTCAATATCCTCAACAAATAAGGCTTCTAACCAAATAAAAAAATAGAATACAGTTGACACCAATGATAACAAAGATATGTTGACATCAATGACAGCACTGATTAGGCACATACTTGCAACAATCTCCCCCTTTGTCAGTGATGGCAACATATGATGTGAAAAACTGTAACAACCATCAAGACAAGATTCTCCCCCTATCTCTTTACACATCTGCACTTTTTCTCTCTAATTTTTTCACATGATTTCTCTCCCCCTTTGATATCAATGGAAAAGGGCACATACTTACATTCTTCTGTTCTGATCCAATCTATCTTCTGAACTCTCTTCATCTGACTATTCCCCCTGAGAAGTAGCCCTTATAGGCATCAATCCGAATCTGGAGATGGATTTTTAGGTACTTTCAGACTGATGCACTTCTGTACATCTTAGTTTAGAGAAGGAGGGGTGATTACCCCCAAATTTTCTCTGAGATACTCAAAAGTATCCTTAGGCAGAGGCTTAGTGAAATTTTATGTAATCTGATCTTTTGTAGATACATACTCCAACTTGACTTCATTCTCTGTCACCTTTTCTCTTAGAAAGTGATATCTTATGGATATTTGCTTTGTCCTTGAATGCATTACTAGATTCTTTGATATGTTTATGGCACTTGTATTATCACAAAAGATTGCAATTGGATCTTCATACCTAACTCTGATGTCCTTCAATGTCTGCTTCATCCATAACACTTGAGTACAACTACATGCTGCTGCAATATATTCTGCTTCTATAGTGGACAGAGATATTAAATCTTGTTTCTTGCTTATCCAAGATACCAGCCTTTTTTTGAAGAAGAATGCACCTCCACTTGTACTTTTTCTGTCATCCACATCTCCAGCCCAATCGGCATCAGTGTATGCACTGAGAGTGAAATCATTATCCTTTGGATACCACAAACCATAATCCATTGTGCCTTTCAAATATCTCAGAATTCTCTTGATTGCCATCACATGTGACTCCTTAGGTTCTGCTTGAAATCTTTCCACAAGACAAACTGCATGAATTATATCAGGTATGGTTTGAGTCAGATAAAGTAATCCTCCAATCATAGATCTGTACCTTTTCTAATCTACCATAGGTGAATCATCATTTTTTCTCAACTTACAACTAGTTACCATAGGAGTATTTACCAATTCAGAGTCTTCCATCCCAAACTTCTTTAACAACTCTTTCACATACTTAAACTGAGAAATGAAGATACCTTTATCTGACAAACCTAAAAAGAAATTCATCTCACCAAACATGGACATTTCAAATTCACTTTGCATTTCTCTAGCAAAAATTGTGCACATACCTTCATTGCCTCCAAAGACAATGTCATCAACAAAGACTGCAACAATTAGGATTTGTTTATTATTGATCTTGAAATAGAGATTGTTGTTGGTAGTACCCTTGCTGAATTCTAACTATATTAGATACTTATCCAACCTAGTATACTAGGCCCTCGGGGCTTGTTTTAATCCATACAATGCCTTCTTCAATTTGCATACCATGTCACCCTGATCTGATGACTGTAATCCTTCCAGTTGTTCAATATAGACTTCTTCTTCCAATTCTCCATTCAAGAATGCAGACCTCACATCCATCTGATATAACTTAAAATCTTTGTAGGCTGCAAATACCAAAAACATTCTTATAGCTTATATCCTTGCCACTGGTGCAAATGTTTCCTCAAAATCTATTCCTTCAACTTAAGAGTATCCTTTGCAAACCAACCTTGCTTTGTTTCTTACCACTTCACCATTCTCATTCATCTTGTTTCTGAAGACCCACTTGGTGCCAATTACATTTTTATCTATTGGTCTGGGAATAAGATCCCAAGTCTAATTCTTCTCTATCTGCATCAATTCTTCTTTCATAGCCTTTACCCAATTCTCATCATTGCAAGCTTCATTCACAGTCTTAGGTTCAATCTTGGAAATCAAATAGAAATGTACTTGTTCTTCTGCAGCTCTTCTTCTGGTCAAGATTCCTTTGCTCTTATCTCCTATGATTTGATCTTCAGAATGATTAAGTTTTACATACCTTGGTGTCTTGGTAGCACTTTCCAGAGCTTGTACCTCTTCATCTGAGTTGTCTTCATGCTGCACCACTTCTTTGCTTGCCGAAACATATGGTTTATCTGATTCATATCCACTTGATTCTGGACACCTCTCCTTGCTTTCATCAACTTTGACATTTGCACTCTCAATGATCTTATTCAGCCTCTTATTATAGAACTAGTAGGCCTTTCTCTTGGTGGAGTAACCAAGGAAGATTCCTTCATCACATCTAGCATCAAAATAGCCTAGATCTTCTTCTCTTTTGATATAACATTTGCTACCAAAAACTTTGAGATATTTCATAGTAGAAACTTTACCATGCCATAATTCATAAGGAGTGTTAGAATGGTTATTTTTTACTTGGACTTTGTTTAGGATGTATACAGCAGTGTGAATTGCCTCTCTCCAATATACTTCCAGAAGATCAGCTTCCTTCATCATGGTTCTAGCAACTTCTTGAACTGTTCTATTTTTCCTTTCAACAACTCCATTTTGTTGTGGAGTTCTAGGTGCAAATAACTATCTCTTTATCCCATGTTCTTCACAAAAGAAATTAAATTCATTTGATGTAAACTCTCCTCCTCTATCAAACCTCAAACATTTGATCTTCAAATCCATCTCATTTTCAACCATTGCCTTAAATGCCTTGAACTTATCTAGAGATTCTACTTTTTCCTTCAAAAAGGTAACCCAAGTCATTCTAGAATAATCATCAATAAGCAACATGAAATACTTGTCTCCTTGCAAACTTCTTACTTTGGTAGGTCCACACAAATTTGTATGCACTAGTTCCAGTAGTCCATCAACTGATTGGTCCTTGCTTTTGAAACTTGTTCTTGTTTGTTTCCCAAATTGACACTCCTTGCAAATAGGATTAGCAGGATTCACAAGCTTAGGAAAATCTCTAACAGCCTGTGCAGTACTTATCTTCATAATGTTATCAATATTGATGTGACATAGCCTTCTATGCCATAGCTAGCTTTCATCAATCTGAGCCAACAAACAATAGTTATCAATTCCTTTCAAGTGATAGATATTACCTCTGGTCTTATTACCAGTTGCAATGACTGTTCCAGAGCTTTCCCTAATCTTGCATCCATTGTCCTTGAAGCTTAAATCATAACCTTTGTCACACATCTAACCCACACTCAAAAGATTGTGCTTTAATCCTTTCACATACAAGACATCTTCAGTATTATACTTGCCATCAAAAGAAATAGATCCTTTTCCACAAATCTTACCAGTTGTATCATCTCCAAACCTAAGCAGTCCACCATCATATCTTTCCAAACTCACAAACTTACTTTTGTCACCAATCATGTGGTGAGAGCAGCCACTATTAATAACCCATTCATCTTTGTCTTCAACACCCTGAGTAGCCAAAGCACTTTCCACTAGTTTTTCTTCCTTCACACAGCTAGAAAGATTAGTAGACACAGGTTCTTCCTAAATAGCAATAAACAAGCATTCATTGCCAGAAGTACTAGCATTATCTGGTTCACCATTATCTGATACTCCTTCATCATCATCAAAATCTTCAACATAATAACATTTCTTTTGGATCCTAGGCATGTTCTCGTATCTTTTTCTATTTCTTTCAATTCTTTCAGGGCATCTAGAAGCAAAGTGGCCTACTTTACCACAAAAAAATATTTCAAAGGTAATTTACCTTTAAACTTACCAGATCCTCTTTGCAATCTATCCACAAGGTTGGCTTCAATTTCATCAAACTCGTCATCAGATTCTACCTTCTACTTTTCTGATCTAGAGGTTTTCCCATAAGTGTTGTCTTTGAAGGCAGTCTCAACTTTTGGTAGGGCATCACCAAACTCTCTCATTTCAAATGCAGTAAGCTTACCAAGTAACTGATATCTATCAATAGTTTTTATTTGCATAAATTCTTCAATTGCATCTACCTTGTGATTGTAGGACTTTGGTAGTGATCTGAGAATTTTCATCACAACATCCTTATCATCGAGAGTTCCCCCCATTCCTTTTATCCCAGTGACAAGTTCATCAACTCTTTGCATAAAGGTTGTTATGTTTTCATCTTCATTCATCTTCAAACTCTCATATTTCACTTTCAGACTTTGTAGCTTGGTTCCTTCACAGAATCACCTCCTTCATATAGATTTTTCAGCTTCTCCCATACCTCATTGGCAGTTTCAAGATCCACAACTTTCATCAGTACTAATTCACTTAATGAACTTAACAGAGCATCTTTTGCTTTGACATCCACTTCATATTCTTTGATTTCATCTTCAGTCGTCAAACCATTTTGAGGCATGGTGTATTTTTCTTCTGTAGCTTTCCATACTTTGTAACCAAGACAGAGAAGATGGCTTTTCATTTGTGTCTTCCAAAGAGCATAATTCATCCCATCAAAATGTGGTGCTTCCTTCTTATAAGACATTTTGGATCTTCCTCAAGTTGTTAGACTTTCTTCAGAGGAACCTTGCTCTGATACCAATTGTTGAAATACATTAGACAATAAGAGGGGGGGTGAATCAGTTGTCCCAAAAACTCAAACACTTTTGCACTTAAACATTAATCACTTGTCCACAGTTATTATGATTAAACAATGAATGCATGAAATCAGAAACTTAAACACAGATGCAACATTAAACACAAGAGACACCAGATTTTTATGTGGAAAACCCCAATGTGGGGAAAAACCATGGAGAGGATTAGCTCTCAAAATATATTGCAATCTTTGAAAAATGATGTTCAAGCTTGGTCACTCCACATGCCTAGAACATGTTGGCTCACTGCCATGAAGTACAACTAGGTCTAGCAGGCTCACTGCATCAACCCTAAACCTAGAAAGATTACAATGAGGGTTGTTAAACCCTAAGGGCTATTGAACTCTACTGACGGCTCACTGCCAAGATCAACATCTTCTTCATATTTTAGATTAATACATTGAAGTACAATAGTTCCTCTACTCTGCTCTACCTTTCCACCTCTTTCCCTATCTTCCCATCTTCACACAAGGACATCTTTTACATGACTCAATTACAAGTATTTATACACTTCATCAACCTTTAAATGATCATCAAGGTCGACATTACAATCATCAACCATTGGAACAATCTCCAAGGTTGGCATTACAAACATTTACAAAATAGGTCTTGATTTAATTCAAAATTACACAAAGGAAATGTAGTATAGATGTGTGCGGATCATGCCACACCTTAGTTGGGACTCAAACACGATCTAGGTAAATGCAAGGAGTTTCAATAAAATAAAATAAAAGCATTTCTACTCATTCATGTCATGACTTCTCTCCTCACAGCAGCAAAGAAAACAAGAAAAAATGCGATCGCGTTGAAGAAGAGGCCATTGAATCAAGTGCATTTGAGAAAATAAGGAATTCACAATGCCACCTCGTTGCCAAAGACATCATCATGTAAATTTGGAGGCTCTAGCACAGGAAGAAGGTAGGGTTTGTCTGATTTTGTTAGTTTGAGAACATTTTTTTAGTTATGCAATGTTTGATTTGTTTTTATATTGCATTTACAGTTATTGGAAAAGGAGAAAACCTAAATCCAATTGAGGAGGGTGAAAAAAACCCTCAAAACCCACCTTCACCTCCTTTTCATGTAAGGGATGATCAAGAACACTACCTAGGGATAATAGAAGAAAACAAGAAACATCTTGAAACTATTATTCAAACCCTAAACAATCCAAGTGGAACCACTTATCGTAGGAGGGCACTTGCAAAATCACTACAGGAGATTGTTTCCCACACGGATTTGGTGACAAAACAAATCACCAAATTCCAAGACTATAGGGAGAGGAGTCAGCAATATTATGCCGACAAGTTGTCATATGAACAAGTCAAGAAGGAAAAAATTACAAAATCTCAATTATATGCAGAATTTATTAATCCCAAAACTGGCCAAAGATTAGAAGAAAGTTGTAAACAATTTCCTATACATTGGTGTAGGAATGAAGACATATCCTGAAACTTTTGGGATAGATGGTACATGGTCTTCGATGAGCGGCCATGCAACAATGATGAGGTACCACAATATTTCTTGAGGAAACTCTATTGCGAGTTCGTCCTCAACAAGATTCTAAATTATTTTGACATTCATGAGTTCCAGGGTAGAGGTGGTGGCTCTGCCCAAGATAGACCTGGGGCTCAGTGAGATGAAGACCATGTGCCTATACCCCGAGAGAGGCTAGAATGTGGGTCACTCCCTTTGGCTTTGTAGGAAAGTGTTGAGCTGGAGACTTTACATTCATTGACTACTCTCACCCAAACTCTATCATAGCATGACGATGATTTTAGCCAGGCCAATGAGGATGAGAGTAGTAGGCATCATGTGTCCCCACATTTGTGCATTACATGTGGAAACCTATGTGATTATGGGATGCAGGAGGCACGATAGGACTCTGTGACATAGGGGCAGCATGTTACTACACAGGGGCACCATGATGTGACACAAGGGCAGGACATATTGGATGATCTTGTTCTTAGTGACGATCTCTTACAGCATACATTTGGTATTAACTCTCAGGTAATTTGTTACAAGTTTCATCTTGATTTAGTATATTGTTATTTGAAATTTATAATTAATTTTATATGATTATCTATATTATAAGTCAAAAATAATGTATGTAATTGTTTGTACAATGAAATTCCAAGGTCAGAGTCTTCATCCTGTCTCCGTTAGCCATCCATTGGCGGGTTATGAGAGGAGGTCAAGTCAGCAGGTATGTAATTTATCACATAATCGTAATTATTGTAGATATGTCAATGGTAATATTATTTTGTGACAATTTGATGATTTCAACAGTCACCAGCACCTCCACGGTTTCCTTGGTCCCCTGGATGCCAAACCACCACTTTTACGAAGGTAAATTTAACCATTTCTAATTATTATGCATTTTTAAAATAATGTTATGTATTTATTTTGTTTGAATAATCTTGAACTTGATTTTCAGATGTTGAATACAGTGGAGACTCCTCATCTGCGTGAGTCAGCGCAAATAGGCATTGATGTAGCCATGATGTCTGCAAATCCTTTGACTAAGGTATGAACCAATAACATGAAAATATCATAATTTTGTATTTTTTTTTATCTCATGTCATTTGGTGTACAAAAATGATATTTATGTTTAGTCAATTTTGTTTCTTGATGCTTCTCACAGGAGGTCACAACTCCAGTCCATCCAACTACGGACAAAGAGAGAGACAAGATGATGGAGAGTGATCATCGGTTGGCGGTAAGTGATCAATTACATATGTGATGCTATATATATCATACATTTTCTATACTAATGTGCATATATTAATAGGTGCAGCTGGATGAACTTTATTTGAAGAGGTCTACTCGATGGCAGAGAGAGGATGTGTCACTGACTGGCTCTCCATCTTCACAGTCAAAGAAGGGCCGCCGATTATTTCCTAAAAGTCCATAGGAAACTAGTTTTTGGGAACTTTTTTGTATTCCTAGATGGCTTTGTATACATACTTTTGTATGTTAATCCGATGTATATTTTTGTATATTTGCCTGTATGGCTTTGTTTGGACACGCCTATATGGATTTTTATATAAACCAGATGTTACGTTCATGACATTATGTATATGATAGTTTAATTAAATATTTAGTATGATAATCAATTATTGTTATAGGAATTTGGTTTTACAAGTGCCAATTGCATTTGCTTCAAAGTTTATAAATCATTTTCAAATAATCCATTTTGTGCATATCTTGCAATCATTGAATTCTGTGGGACTGTGCATTTCTTTGAGGCATCATTTCAAATAGTTCACGTGCCTTGTCTATGCTTTCAGACTTTCCATACATTTCTAAAAGGGCAACTTTGCAAATACAATACATGTGACAAAATTCCTATATCATTTATGCTTTGATGGTTGTCCACACCATGTTCTCTAGATCTCATTATAGCATAGGCAAGGAGGAAGTTGGTTAAGGTTGTGCAATTTAGTTTTAGATGTGCCAAAATTTGCGTAAATAGTTGAAATTTATTTTTATGCATTTGCTTGAGAGTTTGTAAAGCCTTATGAAAAATCCATTTCGTGCATATCTTGCAATCATTACATTCCATGAGACAACATTTCTTTGAGGCATCATGTCAAACAGTTCATGTTCGTTATATATGCTTCCACACAAGTTGCATACATGTCTTGCAGGGTACTTACAACTATGACATTTGACAAAATTTATATATCCTTTATGCTTTGATGGATGTCTATACCGTGCTCCAAATATACCATTTCTAAGGCTTTAGAATTTGGATTTACACTTGCCAATTGCATTTTCTTGGAACTTTCTAAAGGCTTATCAGTAAATCCATTTTGTTCATATCTTGCAATCATTGTATTCCATGAGGCGACATTTCTTTGAGGCATCATGCCAAACGGTTCACGTTCCTTGTCTATACTTCCACACTTTGCATACATGTCTCTAAGGGCAGTTGCAACTACAACATCTAACAAAATTCCCATATGTTTTATCCTTTTGATGGATGTCCATTTTGGCATAGGCAAGGAGGATACTGGCTAAGGTTGTGGAATTTTTCTTTACAACCACCAATCGCATTTGCTTGAAAGTTTCTAATGCCTTATCAAAAAAATTGTTTTGTTCATATCTTGCAATCATTGCATCCAATGAGGTGACATTTCTTTGGGGATCATGCCAAATAGTTCATATGCCTTGTCTATGCTTCCACACCTTGCATACATGTCTACAAGGGTGATGCAATAGGTAAGGAGGACAACTCAACACCATGGAAACATATTTCACAACAATGGGCTAAGACCCCAAACACTTTTTCAACTAGACATGAACTCAATCAAGACTACAAACCCAACACTTTGTTCAAAACCTCAATCTCTGCAAACCAACTCATGAAACACCTTTGAAATGATGAATGTGACATAAAAATACCATTCATGGTCACCAAGAACATAAACTTTGCATATAGGTTATTCTTCCTCATAAATTGCCCTTATAAGCTAGTAGCCCTCCAAAAAACTAATTTTTGGGACATAACTTACTGATCCATGACCTCTGACACAAAGGAGGATAGATTAGGATACCCATTTGGATGTTTTACACCATATCTGAAATGCACCATGTGTTGTTTTGGAACATTCCCTTCAAAAATGGACTGGTAATTTGTATATAAGGCCTAATTAGCCTACTTTTACAAAGCATCATCAACTACTATTCTTGACCCCTAAACTAAAAATTGCACTCCATAGGTTGAGTTAGGTCCTATATGGACTAAATCACTCATTAGCATAATTATTCAAAACCCTCCTTTAACCATTTTTCAAAACCCTCATCACTGCATTGTCAAATAGACCAAAAACACATAGGCTACCTACCTAGGGCATCATTAATTTAATTGAAAACAACCTTGGTCACTCCTGCAAGGCCTTATTACATTAAAATGGATGCACAAACACTAATTTAAACAACTATGACAACTATTAGCCATTTGGTTGCAAGAAAAGTTGCTCGACAACTTTTCTTGCAACTTGACAACTTTTGCAACCTATGACCTCCTAAACTCTAATGATCCTTATTACATCAGGATTGGTCTAGAATGACCTCGTTACAATGCCAAAATGACTCAACACATCAAAATTCATCATTTGATCATGTTCATGAAATAGGCTGGTGCCCCTGCACCAAAGGGCAGCTACAATTACAACATGTGACAAATTTCCTATATGCTTTATGCTTTGATGGATGCCAATAAGTTGTTCTAAACATTCTATATTGGTGTACAGATAGGGAGGATGTTGGCAAAGGTTGTGGAATTTGGCTTTACATGTGCCAACTGCATTTACTTGAAAGTTTCTAAAGTCTTCTCAACAAATCCATTTCGTGCATATCTTGCAATCATTGCATTCCATGAGACAACATTTCTTTGAGGCATCATGTCAAACAGTTCATGTTCATCAAGTATATGCTTCCACACTTTGCATACATGTCTTGCAAGGTACTTACAACTACAACATTTGACAAATTCCTATATGCTTTATTCTTTGATGGATGTCTATATTGTGTTCCAAAGGTACCATTTTGAAGGTTTTGGAATTTGGCTTTACACCCGCCAATTTGGTGTAGGGGCACCAAATTCATTTTTTTTGCAAGTTTGGTCAAATGAGGTGTAATGATAGATTTTTTTGGGTGTTTTTAGTTTATTTGGTCTAATAAGGTCATAATAGACCACGTGCAAGGTCAATAGAGTCATAGCTTGTCAAGCCGAATGAACTTCACCAACGCGTTGGGGTGGGCGGGTAAATGTCAGGGGAGCTCTCATTTCATGTGCCAAGCATCGCAGTCATTCGAGGCAGCAGGCTACTGGCAAAGTCCCTTAAGATCCCTAAGATGAAAAAAATACCAAACTTTGACAGAGCAGTTCTTGGGATTCGTGGCAGTTGGGAACGTTCTGTTTGGACCTACAGGTGCACGTGGGGTCTATCCACAATAACCTCTCTCAGTTTCGTTCAACTCTAGTATATTTGACCATGTCGGAATCAAACGCATTCTTGCAAAATGCTTCAGTTTCATGTAGTGGAAAGGTGTTAGGAGTGACATTTTGCATTCCATGGCTCATGGGGCCAAACAGACTTTGCTAATGCATCGGGGTGGCTAGGTAAATGCCAAGGGAGGTCTCGTTTTGTGTGCCAAGCACCCTAGTCATTCAGGGCAACAAGCTACTAGTAAAGTCCCTTAAGATCCCTAAGATGAAAAAATTGACAAACTTTGATGGAGTTGTTCTCAAAATTTGTGGTAGCTGGGAACTGTTGGCAAGAGACACTATATGGATTCATGGTTGTTGTCATTGATGGAAACAAAGGTCATCCCACATATCCGCAAGTCATGATGTGTCTCTACCGGAAGTAAGAATAAAGAATGTTGTGGTCCGGTGAACAAGAACAGAGCATGTGGCAAGGTCCGACAGATTGGTCTGGATCTCTCAGAGGAAGTGTCTTGGTGCAGTGCGGATTTGGGGAAGTCAAGAGGACTACCTTGAGTGGTATATTCCAAGGATTTAGCCTCCGGTGATGGACAAGGAAAAAGATATGAATAGTTGAGTACCGGATTCCTGAGAGACAGTGAAAACAGAGGAAGAACTGACTGACAGAGTATCAGACTACTTTCCGGATGTGTTACTATTGATGATAGAGGTTGTGAAGGCATGAATCATGTTTGGCCGACATGATTAATGATATCTACAAGTATATGCTTGATCCGCATTGCTTGGTGAGGAAGGATTCAGCCGACAGAACAAGAGTTTGTAAGAAACTAGACTGTTCCGGATGCCGACTAGAAAGGTGATGAAATTACTTGTGCGGATATATATATAGAGGATGGATTTAGTTGTGAAGTGTGATGGTGTGAAGATATATGCGAAGAAGTCCAGAACAGAGCAGAAGTAGCAAAAAGGATCCGGTATGTGAAAGATAGTAGAATAAAGAACAGAGGAAAGATGAAGTGCAGCAGATCAGTGTACTGAGCCTAACCGGAACTGAACTCCAGCATATGCAGATGCTTCCAATCAGTTCAAGACTGTGATTCTTATCACTTTGTAGACAGTGTGTCTTCTTGTAGGCAGTGGGCCTCTTGTGAGCAGTGTGCTCGGGCAGTGAGCCCTAATTGGCAAGTGCCATTTTGTAATTTCCTATTCTTCTAACAGAGAATAATTTTGGGTTAATCACCCCGTGGTTTTCTCCCTTAACAGGGTTTCCACGTCAAAAATATTGTGTCATGTGTTTCTTATTTAATGATTAATGTTTTTGTGTTTGATTCTATGCTGCATCAATTAATAAGAAAGTTCAATAAGGGAAATAATTAGGATAACTGATTCACCCCCCCCTCTCAGTTATCAACAATTGGTATCAGAGCTAAGTTCCTCCTAATAGAGCCTAACAGCTTGAGGAAGATCTGGGATTTCAAATGGATGCATATGGTTCAAGGGAGCAACTCAAGACTGCTCTTGAGGATCTTGAACAGTCAAATTCTGAAGTCAGTGAATTAAAGGAAAGACTCAAACAGGCTGATGAATTCATGAGAGAATTAAAAGACAAATTAAGTCTCTCTATGAAAAAGAGAAAGGAGCTGCTCCAACAGTTGGCAAGACAAAGTGAAGAAAGCAATACAAATGAAGAATTGACTGAGAAAACCAAGTTATGTGAAAAGTTATCAAAAGAAGTCATTATGTTAAGACATGAAATGGAATCAGGAACTATAAAGTTTACTCAAGAGATTGAAGAAAAAAGAAAGGCTGAAGACAATCTAAGACAATCTCTTAAAGAAAAATCAGAAGAATGCCACCAGATGGACAGGATTATCAGACATCTTGAATCTGATCTTGAAGATGCCAAAGATAATGAAGAAAAACTTGAGGATCAAATTGCCTCTCTCAAAAGAGACCTTCAAACAGCAAATGAATATAAAGAGAAATTCAAGATAAGTTCTGCTCAACTTGAAGTTCTTCTTGGAAGTCAAAAGAGGACAGATGACAAGTATGGTTTGGGATATGAGAAAGGAGAAAGCTCCGGATCCGGTCAGAAGAATCTTGGATCAGAAAATCCAAGGAGCAGGCCTAGAAGACCTCCGGTAAGACAGCCAAATGCTCAAAGATATCCATCCTTCAATGGATACTGCCACAGCTGCAACCACTTTGGTCACAAAGCTAATCAGTGCAGAATGAGAATGAATCAGATTAATTCATCCTTCTCCGGACAGTGCTTCAACTGCAAAAGGTATGGACACAAATCCCATAAATGCAGAATTATGCAAGTAAACAAATCATTCAAAGGTAGATGCTTCACATGCAATAGAGTAGGTCATATGGCTAATCAATGCAGATCAAGAGGATATCAGTCAAATATGCAAAGAAATGTTATTTGCCAAATCTACAATAGGTCCGGTCATAATGCTAAAGTCTGCAGAAACAAGTATCAGGACAAAAGAGGTCCGGTGTATAATCAGAATCAAGACAAGGGTAAACAAAAGATGAATGCGGATGAAGTTAGGAATCAGATGAGCAAGATTTGGGTGAAGAAAAGTTTAGAGAATGTAGAGGTTGGATCCGCACCAGACTCTGGTGCTGATATTTCTTCCAGAAATTAAAAAGTGAGCTCAGGCTCAGGGGGAGACTCAAAGAAAATCCTGTTCCCCCAGCCAAACAAGTGGTGCCGAATGTGGCACAAGATGCGGATTAAAGGGTTTGCAGATATGAGTCTTGAGATGCTTCAGTCAAGTTTTCAGAGGTCCGCATGGAGTCATGAAGAAGTTGTGATCGATCAAATAAGACATGTTCAGGGAGATGCTCCGGTATGATAAAGGATTACAAAAAGGTCTGGAGAGATCCGGAAGTGCACTATCTTGTTCTGCGGATTGGACAGAGTGTTTGGGATGTTCTTGTAATATGTTACCTCGATTTATTCATGATTGAAAGATCCGGATGATATCCACAGATCAGGACTAATCCGGGATACTCCAAGCTATCCAGACAAGGCAAACCGGAATGATGTAGGTGAAGCATTTATTGCAGACAGATATTAGGGTTCGCGGAGCAATTTAAGGGATTTCTCAAAAGTCATTTGCTCATTCTGCACTCAAGAAGAAGCAAAAAGTGGAGCTCTGCAACAAGGTTCATCAAGCACACCAAGGATCTCCTGCCGAAGTTCTTGCATAAAGAAATCAATCCAACCACTCCGTGCAAACCGAAGGCGCATAAGGTATTCTCCGTTTTTCATTATCTCACTACAAATCTTTGAAGAATGGCTACTCCAAATATAGTTAAGATCTCTGATAGACCTCACCCCACATTCAAGAAACATCCTTACAAATCATTGGAGGTAGATCCACTAGGAGCCTTCTGTAGTGTTCCTCACGGAGTTTTACATACTGAAGACATTAGGGTTTACATACATGCAAGCATTGAGGAATTTGGGGAATTCAAATTAAGAGACCTCTATCACAAGCAACTGATAGACAATGCTTTTGAGCTTAAACCAGAGTATAAGGATATCCAGAAGAAACAATTTGAGCAATTTATTCATTTCCCCTGCTTCGAAGAAGATGAATGGGTCCGGTATGTACTGAGCAGGATGCATGACAACTTTCTATGGCTGGATAGACCCTGCAAGATCACAAAAGAGGCAATTAGAGCAGTAACTGGTCTATACTCTTCCGGAGGGATACCTATCCTCAAATCTGTCAAGAACAACATTGTAACTGAGGCCACCGGATCAAAATTTGATAAGAGGGCAATGACCATTAAAGATATTTCGGATCCGGATATCAAATATGCATCCATGATAATAGGATACAAGATCTATCACTCCAGCAGGGAGAATTCTGTATCCGGAACTGCAGTATACACTGCCTATGAAATGCTAAGAAAGAATGCAGAATATGATCTCTGCGAACTACTGCTAAGCCAATTAATGGAAAATATACAGAAAATCAAGAAGGATAAGAAGAATTCCTTTAAGTATGGTACTCTTATTGTATGTCTATTCTTCTACTTCATGAATGAGCTACCCGGATCAAGTGGATGGGTATGGCAGAATGACAAACCTGTTGCAGTCCAGATAAGAGACTATTTGCATGGACTTGGGGATGCAAAAGCGAGAAATACAGCTCTATGGGGATACTTCAAAAACTTTCAGAGCATGATGCAAGCAAGAGAGAGAATTCCCCAGTCTCTTGTTGAAAAATACAAAGACTCAGTGTGCTTTATGGTTGACACTGATCAGTGCCTAATGGAGGCAGTGGAGCCAAGGACTGTCTGGATCATGCCCATGGGGTATGAAGTGGATGAACAGATAGTGGAGCTGCATGTTCAACACATGCTAAGTCAGCCCAAAGATCCTAAGGCAGAAAGGTTTGGAACCTTTGAGGAGCTGAGTGTAAAAATACATGTAGAACTCAGGGAACCTGAGATTAAAAGAAAGGTGAGAAAAGAAGTAGAGCACATTGCTCAAGGCCTAGGCATCTCAAAAGAGGCACTTGATGCCAGCCGGGAAAAGAGGAGGAAGGCTGAGGAAGAAGAGAAAAGTAAAGAAAGTGCTCCGGTTGAAGCTCCCACCCGGACCAGATCATCAAAGAGATCTGCACCTCCCACAACCAAAAGTTCAAAACCGGAAGTCCAGGCATCCGGTAAGAGATCCAAGACAAAAGCCACAAGGGCTTATGGAAGCCAAAAGGATGAAGAGGAAACAGAGTCAGATGAGGGAGTAAAAGAAATAAAGAAACAGAAGAAGAAAGGATCCGGTAAACCCTCCACAGGCCAAGACAAGGATGAAATGGCGGAGGTATCTGTTGAAAAGCCCACTCTGTCTCTAGAGAATGTAATCAAGTCGGTCACGGTGGATGGAAACCTTCAACCAATGACTGAATCTTATGATGACTTCAGTGAGGCTGACCAAAAGACTCTTCAGGAAGCCACAGTCAAATATCTAAACATATACAATAAGGCTTTCATTGAGATCATATCTCTTATTCCTAAAAGCCTAGAAAAGGAATTAGAAGTAAGAAAGAACAATGCTCATGCTAAAGATCTTGAGATCCGGGAGCAGATAGCTATTCAGCTATATCCTCAAATTGATCCCAAGACAATGAACATTATCTTCAAGGACTGCAAAGATGAGTTCAGAAGTAAAGCCAGGATGAATCAACTCATGCTTGGTGAGACTGACAGAGTGGCCCAAGAGACAGAAGAGATCCTCCGGAAGGCCTTCAAAAGGTTCAATCTTCCTGTTGTAGAGGACTTAGGTGCAGAAACAGCTGCTGATTTGGAATCATCTGTTCCGGAAGAAGTGAGCCCTGAACAGACAAATATCTCTCCTCCGGTTTCCCCTACAGTCTCCGGATCCAAAGAAGAAAAGCAATTACAGGAGAAGGAAGCAGTGGTGAAAGACAAAGAGGTTGACAGTTCCAAGACTGCAGAAGAAAAGAAACATTTGTCTCCGGCAAGAGACACTGCACAAACTGTTCAACAATTTTTGAGCAAAGAAACTTTAGAGATTGATGAACCGGAGCTTCTAAAAGGCCCATTCGACTTTGACTCTCTCTCTCCGGTACAAACAATGAAGATAGCTTCATTTGCAAATGCCAAGGCAAATGAAAAACTCCTGAAGTCTCATATGGAAGACTGTGAGTTGATAGAGGCTGCTTCCGGAGTACTTGTAAAGATTATGCCATCAATCCAGATAGATCCGACAGCCTCCTCTTCCGGTAATCTAAAAACCTTAGTCAGCAGTGTTGATACACATTTTGATTCTCTAGAAAAATCAGCTGAAGAAAAGGTCCGGAAGGAATTTTTGGATAAAAGATTTTCAGAAGTATTAGAATTAATCTCTAAGGATAGGAAGATTGTGACCATTGGAATAAAGAGCTTAGAGAATGCTCTTAAGGATGGCGGTGACATCTACAAATTTTGTATATCCTGGTCAAAGGCAACAGCAGCAATTGACAAGAAAATAAAAGAGGAACAGGACAAGCTACAAAGCTTATCTCAAAGTTTTGATCCTCTCTCTTCCTCCATAATAAATCAAGAATGTCAGACTATTGCAGTCTTGAATGAAATAAAGAATCTTGAGAAGGAAAGGAAGAACATCACTAACCGGATGGGAGAACTTAGACGGATTATAATCCCTAAGTTGGAAACTATGCATGAGGCCATCAGTGATGCTCAGACCACCGCCCAAACAAAAGATCCGACAGATCTCAAGCGGGCAGAAGCTTTTGCATTTTTGTTGAATGGTCACATTTCAATTTTGGATAGAATGAAGCAAAGTTGGGCTACAGAAATGATCCAATTGCAGACATCCTTTGCAGACATTCTTCAGTATATGTGAGTATGTAAATATGCGGCTATGTATAGAAAATTTTTGAAAATTTTGATATGCGGACCCTACCCTTTGCCATTGATGTCAAAGGGGGAGTGAGGAGCAGTGAAAAATGAGGAATCCAATTAAGGGGGAGTTCCGGAAATTGTATATAAAGACAAAGCATCAGCAAATGGGGAGCATAGTGTAAACACTTAGTCATTTTTCACTAAGTGTTGCCATCAATGCCAAAGGGGGAGATTGTTGGCAAGAGACACTATATGGATTCATGGTTGTTGTCATTGATGGCAACAAAGGTCATCCCACATATCCGCAAGTCATGATGTGTCTCTACCGGAAGTAAGAATAAAGAATGTTGTGGTCTGGTGAACAAGAACAGAGCATGTGGCAAGGTCCGACAGATTGGTCCGGATCTCTCAGAGGAAGTGTCTTGGTGCAGTGCGGATTTAGGGAAGTCAAGAGGACTACCTTGAGTGGTATATTCCAAGGATTTAGCCTCCGGTGATGGACAAGGAAAAAGATATGAATAGTTGAGTACCGGATTCCTGAGAGACAGTGAAAACAGAGGAAGAACTGACTGACAGAGTATCAGACTACTTTCTGGATGTGTTACTATTGATGATAGAGGTTGTGAAGGCATGAATCATGTTTGGCCGACATGATTAATGATATCTACAAGTATATGCTTGATCCGCATTGCTTGGTGAGGAAGGATTCAGCCGACAGAACAAGAGTTTATAAGAAACTAGACTGTTCCGGATGCCGACTAGAAAGGTGATGAAATTACTTGTGCGGATATATATATAGAGGATGGATTTAGTTGTGAAGTGTGATGGTGTGAAGATATATGCGAAGAAGTCCAGAACAGAGCAGAAGTAGCAAAAAGGATCCGGTATGTGAAAGATAGCAGAATAAAGAACAGAGGAAAGATGAAGTGCAGCAGATCAGTGTACTGAGCCTAACCGGAACTGAACTCCAGCATATGCAGATGCTTCCAATCAGTTCAAGACTGTGATTCTTATCACTTTGTAGACAGTGTGTCTTCTTGTAGGCAGTGGGCCTCTTGTGAGCAGTGTGCTCGGGCAGTGAGCCCTAATTGGCAAGTGCCATTTTGTAATTTCCTATTCTTCTAACAGAGAATAATTTTGGGTTAATCACCCCGTGGTTTTCTCCCTTAACAGGGTTTCCACGTCAAAAATACTGTGTCATGTGTTTCTTATTTCATGATTAATGTTTTTGTGTTTGATTCTATGATGCATCAATTAATAAGAAAGTTCAATAAGGGAAATAATTAGGATAACTGATTCACCCCCCCTCTCAGTTATCAACAGGAACATTTTGTTTAGACCTACAGGTGCATGTGGGGTCCGTCTACAATAACCTCTCTCCGTTTTGGTCAACTCCAGTCCGTTTGACCATTCCAGAATCAAACACATTCTTGCAAAATGCCTTAGTTTCATGCAATGGAAAGATTTCTAGGTGCCATATTTTTTGTTCTGCTCATCGTGGGGCTGAAGGGACTACACTAACACGTCGGGTGGGTGGGTAAATGGTAGGGAAGGTCTCATTTCATGTGCCAAGCATCCCAGTCCTTTGGGACTATAAGCTACCAACAAAGTAGAAAGTTGCTAACACTAAAATTTTACATTCCATAGGTCTTGGGGGCAAAATGAATGTGCCAACACATCCGAGTGGGTGGGTAAATGCTAGGGGAGATCTCATTTCATGTGCCAAGTGTGTCAATCGTTCCAGGCTGTAAGATATTGGCAAACTAGAAAGGTGGTAGGAGTGACATTTTACATTCCATAGCTCTTGGGGCCAAACGGACTTCACTAACGCGTCGGGGTGGGCGGGTAAATGCCAGGGGAAGTCTTATTTAATGTGCCAAGCACCGCAGTCATTCGAGGCAACAAGCTACCGGCAAAGTCCCTTAAGATCCTTAAGATGAAAAAACTGCCAAACTTTGATAGGGTAGTTCTCAGAATTTGTGGCAGTTGTGAATGTTTTGTTTGGACCTATAGGTGCATGTGGAATCCATCTACAATAACCTCTCTCAGTTTCATTCAACTCCTATCCGTTTGACCGTGCCAGAATCAAACGCATTCTTGCAAAATGCTTCAGTTTCATGCAATGGAAATGTTGCCAGGTGCCATATATTTTGATCTGCTCATTATGGGGGTGAACCAACTACGCCAACATGTTGGGGTGGGTTGGTAAATGCTAGGGTAGGTCTTGTTTCGTGCGCCAAGTGTCTCAGTCATTCCAGGCTACAAGCTACCGGCAAACTCAAAAGGTGCTAGGTGTCGGTAGCTTGCAGGCCAGAACGACTGGGACACTTGGCACACGAAACGAGACCTTCCCTACCATTTACCCACCCACCCCGACGTGTTGGCATAGTCCGTTCGGCCCCACAATGAGAGGAACAAAAAATATGGCACCTGACAACCTTTCCATTGCATGAAAGTGAAGCATTTTGCAAGACTGCATTTGATTCTAGCACAGTCAAACAGACTAGAGTTGACCGAAATAGAGAGAGGTTATTGTATATGGACCCCACATGCACCTGTAGGTCCAAACAGAACATTCCAGCTATCACGAATTCCAAGAACAGCTCTATCAAAGTTTAGCAATTTTTTCATCTTAGGGATCTTAAAGGACTTTGTCGGTAGCCTGCTGCCTCGAATGACTGGGGCACTTGGCACATGAAACAAGACCTCCCTTGGCATTTACCCACCCACCCTGATGCGTTGGCGAAGTCCGTTCAGTCTCATGAGCTATGGAATGCAAAATGTCACTCCTAGCACCTTTCCACTGCATGAAACTGAAGCATTTTGCAAGAATGCATTTGATTCTGACACGGTCAAACGGACTAGAGTTGACTAAAACCGAGAGAGGTTATTGTGGATGGACCCCATGTGCACTTGTAGGTCTAAACAAAATGTTCCCAGATGCCATGAATTCCAAGAACTGCTCCGTCAAAGTTTGGCAGTGTTTTCATCTTAGGGATCTTAAGGGACTTTGTCGGTAGCCTGCTGCCTCGAATGACTGGGATGCTTGGCACATGAAATGAGACCTCCCTTGGCATTTACCCACCCACCCTGACATGTTGGCAAAGTCCGTTCAACCCCACGAGCTATGGAATGCAAAATGTCACTCCTAGCACCTTTCCACTGCATGAAACTAAAGCATTTTGCAAGAATGTGTTTGATTCTGACACGGTCAAATATACTAGAGTTGAATGAAATTGAGAGAGGTTATTGTGGATGGACCCCACATGCACTTGTAGGTCCAAACAGAACATTCCCAGCTACCACAAATTCCAAGAACTACTCCGTCAAAGTTTGGCAGTTTTTTCATCTTAGGGATCTTAAGGGACTTTGCCAATAGCTTGTTGCCCTGAATGACTGCGACGCTTGGCACACAAAATGAGACCTCCCCTAGTATTTACCCACCCACCCTGACGCGTTGGCAAAGTCCATTTGGCCCCACGAGCTATGGAATGCAAAATGTCACTCCTAGCACCTTTCCACTACATGAAACTGAAGCAGTTTGCAAGAATGCGTTTGATTTTGGCACGGTCAAATGGAGTGGAGTTGAAAGAAACTGAGAGAGGTTATTGTGGACGGACCCCACATACACCTGTAAGTCCAAACAGAATGTTCCCAGCTGCCACAAATTCTGAGAAAACCTCTGTCAAAGTTTGGCAGTTTTTCTATCTTAGGGATCTTAAGGGCTACACCCATTTATCCTTCCTCATGCATAATACAATAATATGATGTTGTAACAAGGCTGATCTTGAGTTGGGAGAGATTTATAGATCCATTGTTCTACATCATAGCTTCTATTTCTTGCATCACTCAAATATTTTTAAGACCTTTCCATGGTTTCCTCTTACTAATACACCATATTTTGTGATCAACATCAACATCATGAGGACACTAAAGAAATCCTTGACACATGAAGACACTGAGAACACTGAAGACATGAAGGACAAAGAAGCATGAAGACATGAACAAACTCCTGTCATGAGGAAGAACCACAACCTAATCCAACTCCTGAAAGCATGACATGTTATGATGAAGAACCACAACCAAATCCAATTATCCAATGGCATGAACCAATGACATAAGCAACTATGTCCTACTATTGTAACATGATAAACATGAATGTTATGAACTAACATCCAAACCCTATGACATCAATCTTGATATGACATGAGTGAAACACGAGTGAATAGGATTAAGACCAGTTAGGATCAACTTCATCCATTACTTAGATCTAACCCCATGAAGCATAACATGATGATGATGCAAACATCAAATGTATACCATAGAAAATAAATCAAATGAAACATGAGGCCTTCACTACCCACAGTTCATACCACTACTCAAGGATAATTTATCATCATATTAAATATTTAATATAAACTGTCGTATACATAATGTCATGAACATAACATCTAGTTTACATATAAATCCATATAGGCATGTCCAAACAGAGCCATACAGGCATATATACAAAAATATCCATGACTATTTATATACAAAACAAAGTACAAGTAACCATCTAGGAAAGTTTTATGCATACTTACAAATTAATCCAACGAACCATTTGGGTCTTCTCTACTCTTTATTGTGTCAAGTATTGCCTCATGGTCAGAGTCACACACCTTCCACAAGGTCTTGTTCAAAGGTCTACCTTGATATTGTATCAAATGAACATTGGTTGCCACTACAAGGTTAAAGTAATGAAGAATCTTTTGATGTGTATCAAAGTCCTCAAACAACCAAACATTAACACTCTTATGTGGGTACCTTCTAAGCCATGTTCCAATAACAACCACTGAGCATGTAAGGTATTCAATGTTTTCTCCATTTGTAACTGGGGCCTCCAATTTCTTTTTGTCCTCAACATAACGACACAAGTAATAATTTGTTCCCTCTTCGTTATCTTCATCTGCAATAACTGCATAAACATGCCCTACAATGATATGTGCAGCAAATTAGATGAAATTAGTCAACATTACAAAAATACTACAAAGTTTAAGATAACATTAGGAATTTCAAATTTAACTATGCAAGTAGATATATTACCTGGTTGAACTAGATCTGATATGTTGTCAAAGTCAACTGACAATTCCATCTCTGTCAATTCTAGTGTTGTCAGGGGTTGATACATGTCAAGTGGGCTAAGATAACTGAACTACCATTCGTCAACCCACTCCCTTGACTCGCACTCATTCCATGCTTGAATTGTATATGGAGAACAAAAGCACGCCATCTTCCATGTATGTATACTCCATGAACCTATAATTAAGCTTCTGATAGAGTGTAGCTCACTTGATCCTGTCAGTATACAACAATCCTCATATGGTGCAATGTCAGTATCATCTATCAACCAAAAAAATCTATGAATTGAAGACTTACCTACATTACCTAGACCCATCGAAGCATTACACCGCTCGACGATTGATTTTGCATCTATCAACTTTGCATTGTCTTTATACTTTAACTCTTTTCATGCTATAGCTCTTTTGATACACGCTCCTGCACCATCATGCTCCCCCTTTCCATGCCCGACCTCACAAAAGTTCCACATATGCTAAACATCTATAATATTATGCATCATGCTCAACCAATATAAATTCTGTGAGTTCTTGAATTGTGATGGACGGTTATCTAACCATATGATATGTTGATTGAATGATATGCCCCTTCTGGCCAGATCATTGTAGAACACCTGAAAACAACCTTGCACGAACTCCGGGGAATGTGTATGATCATCACTTATATAAAAATGATACTCCCTTATGATCTTTTTGTCATCCTCTGTACTATCATTTGCATGAAGGAATACGATGTGCACAAATATAGAAACTTATTTTGAGTTATAATATTCAGATTGCACCTCACACTGTGGCTGTAGACTGTAGTTCTCTGCAAAGTTGACGACTGAAACAATGCTACCAACTAGAAATGTGTCCTTGCATAACTTGAATTGCAAGTCTAACCATCGATCTCTATGGGCATGTCTTACATACTCATACACTATATTGTCACAAAATATAGGCATAAACTAATACACTAGAATCTTCTGAATAACATATTCACACATCTTTGCTTCTTTACCATCTCTTCTATTGTATGCCACTATTTTATACTTGCAAAAATCTACTAGTTCATTTCCAACTGCATGTGTTCTTTCCATATGTTCACATATTCGCATATGTTGCAAACCACCGCAATGCTCACATGTGCCATCCAAGCATAATTTCCTGTAGAATATTTGACCTTCCTCTCTATCACATAAAATTATTGTTATGAAGTCTCTTGAGGTAGTTGGTGGGGCACGTATGCCACAATCCTACAAAACATTGTTAGTATGCAAATCTAAACATATAGACCGATAAACATCAAAATGGTTAGAAAATTTAATATGTAATCTACAACAATAAGTAGTGCGTGTGATTTATTTTGACAAAGAAAGGTTTTAGCATTTCAAAATATCTTTGAGAAATTTTAATTTGAGGATACTTCTCTAGAAATTTACCAAAAAACTATGTTTGAGTCATATCAAAAAAATGCTTTGGATGTGGCTCACAATTTCGACTACCGATTCTCCTTCTTACCACATCCCTTTGATTTGGAGATACCCTTGTGTAATTCTTCCAAAAGTCTTCAATTAGTGATCTCAAAGCTTCAATAACTTTGTCTTTCCATTGGGAGTCTCCCAGAGAATGCCCACAATTCATCACTGTTTGGATCCTCAACTCTTTGACGTCTCCCAACGACTCTCATTAGAGTTTTTCTATTTATTTTCAATGCTTGACTTGTCTTTCTAATGAGGCAAGTTTTTTTTGTTTGTTGGCTTACAATTGTCAATGTAATGACATGTCATGTGACATTACTATCCTTGGTGCGTGAGGTGGAACCCACACTCTCATACGCACTCATTAGATTCTTGACAATTGATTTTTCACTTGAGGCATTCGATGTTCTTACGCCAAGAATCTTCATAGTGAGCCTAAATTTTAGATTTTTCATTAGTTCAACAAAGAGTTGACATCTTCCAATTTCATTTAAATTCTCAAAGAATAATTTTCATATCTTATTCGCATATCTTTGGCAAGTGTGCATGGGAATCTTATCCTACATGGGCTCCAATAAATTCTCATCAATATCAATTAGAAACTTAGGCCTCCTATACAAAATTCTAGGAGGCATTTTATTTGGTAAAGTAGACTGAACATTAGGAATTTCTTCAATATTTACTTGAGATGGGATAGATGACGTACCTTCGATTGGAGGTGAAAAGGTTGAAAATGACATACCTTCAACTTGAGGTGTGAATGATGGCATGTCACCAACTTGAGAAGAAAATGCAGATGTGCCTTCTACTTTACCTATGAAAGATGGAGTGTCTCCAATTCGAGAAGATAATGATGGTGTTCCTTCAACTTGACCTGTGGACGATGGAGTGCCTCCAACTTGGAGATTCACTTTGCTCATTGCACAAAGGTTTTGCATTCGTTCCCTTTGTGCCACCAATTCCATCTCTCTTAGCTTCGTTAGACGTGTCACATTCCTCTTCAATTGGCAATGGTGAAATGTCTTCTTGTATGGTTGACAATTTCTTACTTTCCCAAATTTGCCTCATTCTTTCTCTTTTCCTCTCATTCTCAGCTTCACGCTCTTTTGGTGTTAGAGTCTTTGCTCATTTCCTTAGCATGATGATGATTTCTACAAGCATGAAGAATAAGACAATGATAATTAGAAATTTTATAATGACAATGAATAGCATAGTCAGAATGAATAAAAAGGTTTTACAAACTTCTGAATAAGACACCTCGTATCAAGATAACTTGAACATACATAAGTCATGGAGTATGCATTTGAACACACATATAAGTCATGTAGTATACACTTGAACATACAAAGTCATAAATGATGCACAAACAACACTGTTAGTCTTAGATTTGATGAATTTCCAATTGTTGTCCCAACACTGTCATGCACAATCATTTAGGACAGTCATCACACTTTGTCAAATAATGGCCAAGAAAGCTTCAAAACTCCTTGAGTAGGTCTAAAAGACCTTCATGTAGGTTCTTCACACCTTTTTCCCAATCACAAAATGCACCAAGTATATAATGGAATACACAAAGTCATGGAGTATACACTTGAACATACAAAGTCATGGACTATACACTCAAATACGTGTGAAGTCATAAATGATGCAGAGGAAGGGTGGAGTTCATAAAAATAGACCAAAAAGTGATTGCAATGTAGGGATTCAACACAATTCAAAGGAGGCATATTTCACAACAATGGGCTCATGACTGGCTCCATGACTCAATGGCAACATGGCAAACATACCATCAAATGAAGAACCAACAACTTATTGCTTTGTTTATCACTTGGCAGACCTTTTCCAAGTTAATGTAGACTAATTCAATGTATCAATACCCCTCATGCAACTTAAATGCTTCTACTATAGGTCCATTCTTTGAATGTCCTAATGCTAGTAGCCCTCCAAAATGGACTGTCAAAACTTTTCTCTCAGGGTATGCATGAAACCCAAAACTATTAACACTTTTGGATACCCTTTAAGCTCATCTAAAACATATCCTAAAATGGGTATAGGTCATTTTGCAACACAAGCCCCAAAAAC